>CM038675.1:105060996-106557361 GCA_021605145.1 Aegilops bicornis | reverse complement strand
CACCGGAGATTCTACCAGTTCCTTAGATCCGGGTGGTGGGGGGCTTGCCGCTTCTCCCCGTGCTACCGGTGCGGGATCTACAACCGGCGTCGCCGCTGGCGGGAGCCTCATCTTCCTGGCGCTGGGGCCAGCCGACTCCATTTTCCTTGTGGGCGTCGCGCCGAGCTCACGGGTTTGAGCAGAGTAGCCAGAGACGAGCCTGAGTGGCGGTCTTGAGTGGGGAAGAAGGAGGGCTGGGGATTTACGTAGGAGTGGAAAAAGAGGAGCAAAGGCGTTTTACATGCAGTGAGGAAGAAGGTGAGCGGGGTTTTCAGGACGAGTGAGGAAGATTGGGGAGCGGGGGTAATTGGGTGGGGAGACGGAAGCGGGAGAGCGAGCTGTTTGTGTTTATAAGGGACGCTGCACGAACTACTCACTTTTTCCCAAGAACCGCTCTCTTCTTTTGCGTTGCTGCTTGACTGGCCATGCATGCAGGATGCATGTGCCCGCCGGCCATTGCATGCGCCTGGTTTGTTACTAGGCCTATTTAATAGGGTGGTTATGGAGTAAATTAAGGATATTTATTTTCTCTGTGTGCATCCACCAAATTAGAGGATGCGATACTGGATGCAGACACTCACATTAAACTAACATTCAGAAGAACAGAAGTTCAGCATGTCTATGCATCTCAATGATTCACCATACTATAACCAATATACAAAACTGTGAGAAGGTGTGGAAATAAATAAAATCGGTCGATGCTTCTCTGAGCAAAGGGCCTCCCTGCGCGCGCATTAATTTCCTATGCGTGCTTGTTTCTTCTTAATGTTGCAAGCACTTTGAGCATGTTGGCAACTCCACAGCTATCTAGCTGCCTCATCTTGCAATTGATGCTGACACATTTGCAGCAAACACATGAGGCAATAGAGATGACTCAACATGGGTCCATATTGTGCAGTTCCCCTGATATCCTATTCATTGTCCTGAATCTGAAAAGATAGGAAAACAGTAGCTATACTTAAACGGTGTTGCAAAACATTAGCACATATCAATAGCTCGGCATTACAAAACACGATCATCTGGACGAAGGGGATACTGACCTGCCTGAGGAAGATTACATATAATTTCAAAAGTCCTTGGTTGATTTCCACCTTCGGCTGCACTGCTTGTTTGCTCCTCCAGACATGACAGGATCGTTCCGCACTGCATTCAGCAAGTCAACGTACGAATAAGCTAATTTCATCTTGCGGTGGTCATTGTACCTAGTTACGAATGTAGCAATACCTGGAGCACCATGAGGTTAGCTGACAGCAGGTAGATGCAACCATATAAATTTTGTGCGGTGCTTCAAAAATTGAGGTTTGTATCCCTTCCCGTTATGAGAATTCTTCTTGAAGTTGGTAGAATGTGACGGCTTGTTCTTTGCATCAAACTTCCCTTTCCCCTGAGATTTGTTCTTGTTGTTTTGGGGCTGGTTGGGCTGGAAATTCTTCTCGTGTACCATGTGGGCACTAGAAGCTCCTTCGGCGACCCGAGCACGTGTGTCTTTTTCTCTCGCCTTCTCCTCAAAATCAAGAGTGCTAATGAGATCCAAAAAAGAAAACTCATGTCTCTTGTTTTTGAGAGAAGTAGCAAAATCGTTCCACGAAGGTAGAAGCTTGGCAATGATGGTCCCAAAGAACAAATTTGTCCGCAACACACACTTAAAGTACTCAAGTTCCTTAGAGAGTGACTGTATCTCATGAGTCTGCTGAACAACAGAGCGCTCATCAGTCATCTTATAGTCACAGAATTGCTCCATGATGTACAACTCGTTGCCAGTGCCCGAGGGCTCAAACGTGGCCTCGAGGGCAGCCCACATGTCTTTGCCGCTGTCAAACAACATATACGAATCCACAATGGAATCGTCTAGAACACTTAGCAGGGCGGCTTTGAAGAGGATATCCATGTTCTGAAAAGCTTCCTGCTGTGTAGGATTAAGATCACCCTCAGGATTACCCTTAGTGGCGTCATAGCAGCACATGATCTGAAACCAATATACTGCTCTTGTGCGCCACCTTTTATATTGCACCCCCTTAAAAGTAGGCGGCTTCAAAAGCGCAGCAAAACAACTCGGAGTAAATTGCCTGTGATCAGGTTTTTGGATTGGATTGTTGAATATATGAGCAATTTAGTATGAGATTTAATCCGAATCAGCAGTAAATAGATCATGACGACAATTGCAAACATCAAAGTAATGATGCGGATTAATCAGGAGGACAGTATCACATAATGTACAGCGGGAGCAGAACCGATGTGGTTGATGGTGTCACTCATGTCGTTGATGAAGAGGTTACCGAGGTCAGGGAAGAAGGTTGTCGTTGAGGAAGTCGTCGCTGGCAGCAGTCATAGGAGTTTGCTCCCCAAAAACCTGATCACCCCTCTCCCGTACAGGATCATGAAAGGCGGGGTTCGGAGGACTGTTGTCCCTTCTCGCGGTGCATGCCGGAAGGAGGGCTGGAGAAGAATTGCGTGGCGGCGCTAAGATCTGGAACGGTGCGAAACCATATGATACAGCGGCGGCTAGGGTAGAGCATGTCAGGTCGGAGTATAATAGTTGGCCTTTGGCCCCCAAACCACATGTCCAAGTCAATAATAGCTCAAAAAAAGTCAATAGTAGACCCACCAAGGTTTGCCTCAAAAAAATGGAGTAATTAAGGCGTCCGTTAGTCCCTTTAGTATAAATACAATATCATTAATAATGGCCCCACCTTTTGTCTCACAAAGTAGAGTATGTTGGAGTACAATCGGCTACACGTTTACAATCCGCTTCTCTTCTCTCTCCTCTTCTCTCTCCTTCAACTAAGCACAAATACTATATTTAAATCCTTATAGCTTGCTTATGTCATCTAATTATAGTAGTACTTGCTCTAAAAGTTACTATCCACTGTGTAGTTTGAAATGCCGGGCGTGCGTGGCGGTGCCCTCGGTCGTGGCGCTACCGCTTCAACGGGCAGCAGTGAGAGGTCGCGTCGCCCTGACTTGCCATCAATGTGGAGCGGCGGGCTCAGCTGGCGCCGGGCGGGAAGCGCGCGTGGGAGGGGGGAGGGGTTTTTGTTGGGACAAGAAGGTGAGGAACCAACTTGGGATCGGTCCGGACGGGGAAATATCATGTGCTCCCATACTCTACATATGACACTAGCGTATGTTACTACTCCCTCCTTTCCGGTTTATAGAGATGTTTAGAGTAACATAGTAATATGTTACAGTACAAGTTACTCCCCACTATGACCAGCCTTGGCCTCTCCCAGTGCTCCACCATGTATAGCTGCTAAGCCTGCCACGTAGGCATAAAATATGATGTGGCACCAATAAACTAAGCACCTATGCATCGAACACTTGAGTTACTAAGCCATTTGATGCACTTAGCACCTCATCTAAAGAGCATTAATAGTATTGCCAGCTGCTCGCTATAAGCCTACAGCCCATCTTATAGTCAACATGTACTAAAAAGTGGCTAGGAGCACGTGCTAGAGCTAGCTCTTCACGAAGAGCCCGCTTACCTTCTCTCTCCTCTTCTCTTTCCTCCAACTAAGCAGAAATATAATGTACTGTTTATTCCTTATAGCCCGCTGACTCAGCTCTATTGTACTTGCTCTAAGCACATCTAAGCACTTGCTAGCACCCCCTTGACCGTGGACCTTGACGGTGTACGTCACCTTGTGTCTCATAATTTTCCTCGTCATCATCTGAGTCCTAGAAGATCTCACCCACATCATCATTAGCATGCAGCCGCCTTGATAGACAACGTCTTGCGAGAAGGAGTAGAGGCGACTGGGGACGCACCACCACCATGTCGTGGGCACTCTGTATATGCTCGTGTGCGTGCAGCGTGCGTGTTTTTCCATCGGTGCTAGATCTAAGGCCGAGGCTGCGGTCGTCTTCGTCTCCGACTAGTAGTTGAGCAACGACGGCAAAAAGGTGCTGCAAGAGATGTGTATGCGCCGTTGCGTGCGAGCTTCGCCGTAGCACGATGAACCGGACGTCGCCGCGGATGGCGCACGCCTCCATGCAGCCGAGTGTGTGCGCATGCATGTGTTATTCGCGTGCATTCTGCGGCCGAGTGTGTGTGCATGCACGTCTTGTGTACGTGTGTTGTGTGCTCCATGCTGTGTGCGTATGTGCATGAGTTGGATCGGATGGAGTTAGTGCCTTCGCTTGTGTACATATTTTAGAGTGTAGATTCACTCATTTATTTTTCGTATGTAGTCCCTTATAGAACTATCTAAAAAGACTTATATTTGGGAACGGAGGGAGTATAAAACATCTTCAACTTAGCATCCTGATGTACCGTTTCTAGTGGTTAGCGAAAAGTTCATGTTCTTTTAGTTGTTTATAGGTGGGCAGGGGGCAAAAAATAGGGGAAAACGCGCAAGGTTCCTTGCAGACGATCCACCGTGAGGTTCCTTGCTCCTTCTCAGTCGTCGGGAATCTATGCTCTTCAACTCTTCTCTTTTACGTGAGCTTTGTTCATCTTTTTCCCAACACGCGAGACATCTAGCATCAAGGTGCACGTGTCATGCAAGAAAATGGAGATAATCAGATAAGCAGTGCGTAAGTGAGTCGTGCGGGGGGAAAGCAGGGGCAAACCCTTTTCCGTAAGTGATTCGTGCACTTCGATGGCACCTACGCAATATTTTTTTTCTCCTTGATGGCACGTGAATGGCACGTGAATAGTGCACGTACTCAACGACGGAGCACGGGATGGTAGCAATGACATGGTCAGCCCTTTTTTGGAGAGAGTACGTACTACTAGTAAATAACTTTGATGTGTCCCGTCAACTAGCAGAACGACGAGAAGCTTGATTATGCCTTCTCCCTCGCCAACGCATGCGCGGTGGCTCGCAGCATGAGGAGAAACTTTTGCTTACAAGCAGTGGACGTGCAGCAATTCATTTGGTGTCAGATTGCCAGAAGCACTACTGTAGAACCATCGAGTTCCGGAAGAGGCGAAGAGCCAAGCGCAAGGTCACCTACTAACCTTAGGCTAGGCGTAGTGGGAGTAACATAAGTAGAGGTACCTCCTTTTTTTATTCTAGAAACAACCACACGCGAATATCAAGGTGTTGGTTACATAGAACAAATTTCCTGCAGTCCACGCTCAGCACTCTCTATCTCTCTGCTCAGCCAGCCAGCGGACGCGCGGAGCCCATCGTTTGTTTGCTCACATGCGGCCCCACATGTCAGTGAAAACGCAAGAGGATCCACGGAACCTGCACATCTTTCACCTCGACGTTCTGGTGATGAAAAACAAATCCAAGAAAGATCTTCGGTGGCCGCTTTGGAGTTACTCAAGAGTAGTAAGATTCTATTTACAGTTTAACCCAAGATGCACATCTCGTGGCTTCAACTTATCAACTACCACTCTATTTTCTTTCATGACACGACTTGGATGCTGGATGTCCCACGTGTCGGCAAAAGGAGGAAGAACCCGACCAAATCTTCGGTTGTGCTCTCGGATTAGACTAGTTGTGCTAAACCCCTCCGTTCCAAAATACTTGACTTCCATTTGTCCAAAAATGGATGTGCCTATATACTAAAACATGTCTAGATACATATATATTTTGACAAATACTACCTTCGCTCGGGTTTATTGGTCCCCATTATATTTCGTGCCAAATTTTGACCATAGATTAAACTAACAAAATGTTTATGCATGTCACCAAACATTATATTTTTGAAAACTATGTTCAAATACGAATCCAATGAGATAATTTTTCTTGACATGCATTAACATTTTGTTAGTTAAATCTTTAGTCAAAATTTGACACAAACTACAATGGGGAGCTATAAACCAGGACGGAGGTAGTAGAACGGAGGGAGTAGAATGGATGCAAGTTTTTGTATTGGGAAGAAGAGTACATCCATATATTGATAGAGCGTTGGAGTTGGCCTTACAAGTGGGACCGCAGTTGAGGAAACCGACTATCGGCAAACCCCACCTCCCTTCCGCGATGGCTGAGTTAGAGAAACGATGAGGTTGAAGAGATTGCTCTATACGGACTCCAAGAAATATGGTGTCGAGATGGAAGTCGTCTTTGGTGGCGTGTGCCGTACTCCTGGACGTGAATGCTTGTTCTGGCCCATACCACCCTACTACTCCTACTACTTACTATATAGTACTACTAGTATCGAGGATTCGAGGTGCTGGTTACGTAGTACAATATGGCTACAGTAAAAACACCCGCACGACACGCGAAGCATGTGAAGCTAGTACAAATAGTGTACTACTATTGTTGATGATTGGCCTCGTCCATAACCAATTGCAATGCACGCATAATTATGTATTCGGAAAATATTTTTTTGCCTCATCGCACCACTCACTCACCGAAGCAACTCGAAAGCCATTCATAAATTTAGTAAGTTTATCACAGGCATATCATTTTATTACATACAACAGGTCATGAAACCACATCGAAAACGAGGATACATTATAAATACTAAAGTTTTCACCACACAACAAATAACAAGCAATGAAATGAACTTCAACTCAACCATTCCTCGGCGTTGGAAACGCTTGCTTTGAACCACAAGTGATTCTCTCGACGGAGCATCTATTGTCGATCTCGAGACCAACGCAGACTGATCATCCAGTGAAGCGGCCTACTATATCGATTCGTGGTAGGGAACCATGCTAATGTCCAAGGTATAGACACAGTTGCTTCTCATAAATGGTGCTAGTAACGTTGTGTCAACAGCAGTTGGATCGCCTTTCACCATCATCGGATAGTTTTGTCCAAGGAAGAGCGAAGTTTTCTCCAAGACTACCAATTACATACCAGGGAGAAGGTGTTGGCGCTAGCACACTAGTATCCATCCCGAATACCATGCGACGGGTGTTGGAATAGGTCGGAGAGTGCGACCATGGGAGACTACACCTGCTTCCTTAGCAGTAACATCATCAGTGGGCTGTATACACACGAGAAGAGGTGATCCATCGGACTTAGTTGCCAGCGCCAACGAGTATATGGGCGCTGCTCGTCCTCATGCTCGTGATCATCACCATTGTCATCTCCCCCTTGGTTATAAAAATTTTCAAGTATAGGTGGTGGAATTTTCACAGGACCTTGGAAACACAAGAAGAAGGTTCACTACAAGAAATATGTCAACTAGTGACCTTTTGTCAGTGACCCTGGAAGAATTGGTAATAGATCTATGACCATTTCAGACCAATTGGTCAAAAGCTGTTCGGGGGGCTCCAAACCCTAAACCATTGCGACCATTTTGGTCGGAAAGGTCGTAATTTCCTTACACGAAATGGTCACAAAACAAACAGTGCTAGTCTGCTGCCTTATTTCTAGTTGTTAACGACCAATATAGATGGTCATAGCCTTGTAGATTGTGGTGGGTTGTGATGACTAGGCGCCATCTCATCAGTTTTGCCTATGTGTCGTGTCCATGTGGCAGTTTTTGCCCTAGGTTGTGAAGCAACCTATATTTCTGTTATTCCAAAAATTCCCAAAAAAATTCTCATAAATGTTTTGGATCATATCTTCATCAAATATGTCAAAAACATTCCTTGCCTAGTTCAAAACTAATTCGAAAATATTAATTTTCCTATTCTGTTCAGAGCAGCACTTTGTGAAGGAAGTACCACTTTGGCATGTCCAAATGGTATCCATTTTCTATAATGCTTTCCTATGCCCAAATAAACATCCTCCACCAAATGCCAGCTCAATCCATTCATTATTTTGAGCCCAGCTTCAACATTCGTATTTATGTCCAGTGTGGTACTTTGTAAAGCAAGTACCACCTAGGATCCTCCTTTTGAGGTGATAATTTGTGAAGACGATCTTCTTAGTAACTGATCATCCTCAGCCAAAACTCACGCCCATTAGCCATGTGCATTTCCCGTACCGCAAATCAAACACTTGGCTGCTTATTCATGTTTGAGCATTGATCGGTCTCCTCGTGAGAATCTTATGTTGTGATTTTCTTCCTAGCACCTACCTGGGGAGTGCCCAACCCACTAGACATGCCTAGGCCGCCCAGAACACATGGAAACGCCACGGTCACGCGGTGACCACGCGGCGGGCAAGCGAGCTTACGCGCTCTAGTGTTGGGGCCCTCGGCCACCGTCCAAACCTCAATGTCTCCCCATCAAACCATGTATTTCTGATTAAATAGATTCTTATTTACCTAGAAATGATTTTTGGAAAAAATAAAGAGCAAACTATGAGGCAGCTGCAGTTCAAATTTGACTCGCTTCCAACTGAATCGACGGGAATTTGTCTTTTTCACCAGAGGTGGATCACAAATTTTGACACCCAACCATTTTGTCAATTGTGCATTAAATATGGCCTAGTATTTTATAAAATTGATTAGGTCCAATTTTGCAACAAATATATGGTAGGTCCTTCACAAAAAGAAACTCATTTCAAACACTCGGTAAATGGAAAATGGTTTTTTCGTCCAAAGAAAATGAAAACTTCCTTAGGAAACATTGTTTGCCATTCCAATATGCACCCTTGTGCACAATATGAGATCATTTGAACAAACTATGCCATGAATGTGGCCATAAGATTGATCATTTGGCTTGAAAGCCATGAATCTTCACACTTGATAGCTCATTTCGAGATCACTTTTTAAAATAATTACCGTATTACAAGTTTATTATTTTTCCTGGAAACTTGGTCACATATAATGACACAATGCGAAGGTTTTCCAATTTTTTGATTTTTTTGAATTTTTTATGCGCGTTTCAAAATGTGGTCAAAACGGCGGGCTTGACCGTTCCTAGCTAGTGGTTGAATCTCGGGATTTTTTTGGTGTGTCTCTGATTAAATAGATACTTATGTACCTAGAAATGATTTTTGGAAAAAATAAATAACAAACTATGAGGCAGCCTCAGTTCAAATTTGACCCGCTTCCACCTGAATCGACGGGAATTTGTCTTTTTCACCAGAGGTGGGTAAAAACTTTTTACACCCAACCATTTGGTCAATTGTGCATTAAATATGGCCTAGTATTTTATAAAATTGATTAGGTCCAATTTTGCAACAAATATATGGTAGGTCCTTCACACAAAAAAACTCATTTCAGGCACTCGGAAAATGGAAAATTAAATTTCGGTGCAAAGAAAATGAAAACTTCCTTAGGCAACATTGTTTGCCATTCCAATATGCAACCTTGTGCACAATATGAGATCATTTGAACAAACTATGCCATGGATGTGGCCATAAGATTGATTATTTGGCTTGAAAGCCATGAATCTTCACGCATGATAGCTTTTTTCTGAGAACACCTTTTTAAAATAATTGCCGTATTACAAGTTTATTATTTTTCCTGGGAACTTGGCCACATATAATGACACAATGCGAAGGTTTCTCAATTTTCTTGTTTTTTTTGAATTTTTATGCCCGTTTCAAAATGCGGTCAAAACGGCGGGAATGACCGTTCCTAGCTAGTGGTTGAATCCTGGATTTTTTTTGGTTTTTCTCTGATTAAATAGATACTTATGTACCTAGAAATGATTTTTGGAAAAAAATAAACAGGAAACTACGAGGCAACTACAGTTCAAATTTGACCCGCTTCCAGCTGAATCGGCGGGAATTTGTCTTTTTCACCAGAGGTGGATAAAAACTTTTGACACCCAACCATTTGGTCAATTGTGTATTAAATATGTCCTAATATTTTAGAAAAATGATTTGTTCCAATTTTGTAACAATTATTTGGGAGGTCCTTCACAAAAAAACCTCCTTTTGGGCACTCGAAAAATGGAAAATGGTTGTTTCGTCCAAAGAAAAAGAAAACTTCCTTAGGCAACATTGTTTGCCATACCAATTTGCACCCTTGTGCACAATATGAGATCATTTGAACAAACTATGCCATGAACGTGGCCATAAGATTGATCATTTTGCTTGAAAGCCATTGATCTCCACACGTGACAACTCGTTTCTGAGAACACTTTTTTAAAATAATTAACGTATTACAAGTTTATTATTTTTCCTGGGAACTTGGCCACATATAATGACACAATGCGAAGGTTTCCCAAATTTTTGATTTTTCTTTATTTTTTATGCCCGTTTCAAAATGCGGTCAAAACGGCGGGAATGGCCGTTCCTAGCTAGTGGTTGAATCTTGGAATTTTTTTGGTGTTTCTCTGATTAAATAGATACTTATGTACCTAGAAATGATTTTTGGAAAAAATAAATAGCAAACTATGAGGCAGTTGCAGTTCAAATTTGACCCGCTTCCAGCTGAATCGGCAGAAATTTGTCTTTTTCACGAGAGGTGGATCAAAACTTTTGACACCCAACCATTTGGTTAATTGCACATTAAATACGTCCTAATATTTTAGAAAATTAATTTGGGAGAATTTTGCAACAAATGTTTGTTAGGTCCTTCACAAAAAAACTCATTTTTGACACTCGAACAGTGAAAAAGGAAATTTTCGTGCAAAGAAATAAAACCCCCATCCCAATATACACACATGTGGACAATATTGGATCATTTTCACAAAATATGGTCCAATTTTCCATCAAAGATTTCATATGCTCTTAGAAAATAAACTTAATTCTCATTGGTGGAAAGGTGTGTGCCATGGATCGATGACATGGCACACATCCATCCATCCATCTATCCACATCCATCCATCCATCCATCCCACACCACGGTGCCCCCTCCCTCCGCTCCTTCCTCCCATCACCCCAAACCCTAACTCCCACTCCCATCGATCCCCCCATTCAAATCGCGCTGCCGCCTCCCAGGCACCTCCTCCCTTCCGCCGCCCAGGCACCTCCTCCCTTCCACCGGCCCCTATCGACCACGGCCCGCGTCAGTCTCGCCGGAGCGAGAGGAGATGCCGCCCAGCAACCACGGCGTCGCGGCTGGCTTGCTAGCCGGCACGCGGCTGCGTGCTTCGATGCGCCGGGCGCTCGTCGAAGCTGGCCGGACAAGGCCACAAGTGGCCTTCGTGATAGGGTTTGCGGTCTCCGGCTACCAGGCCGCAGGTCTCCGGCTACCAGGAAGGCGCCGCCGCCGATTCGAGTCGATCCTCAAGGTATCCCTTCCCTTCCCCTTCTCTCTTCGATTCGATCCGATCTGGCATCCGTGGATGAACACTGGTCTGGGGTTTGCTCCTCTGCTCATAGGGTGACCAAGAGGTCCTGCCGAGCTCAAGCTCGTCCATGGCGACCCACCACGGCAGGTAGCATCTCCCTCCCCCTCTCATCTTCCTCTGCTCGCACTTGACCATGGCCCAGCTAGCATATGCTTGTTTTAGTTAGATTTTCTCCGGTTCATTGCATCCAAGGCAGAATAAACATGTACCGTCTTGACAAAGGCAGAGTTCTCCGGTTCTCTGTTATTTTCAGGTTCATGTTTCAGTTCAGCGGCTACGTGCAAGAGAGTGGATTATTTGGTTGTTGTTTGTTCTTGTCCAATATGTGTTCGGTGGTTAGCAATATGTTTGTTGGTGCTATATTTTCACTTTGATGGTAGAATGCGTGCGTTGGCCATGGTCAAGAGCATTAGTAAAAGGAGGAAAATGATGATTAGAGCATATCCACCCGAAATAAAGCATTGTGGGTTTTGTGGCAGTAATGAGAACCTTAATCGTCTCTTTTCCGTTAGTCCACTCACTAGAGCAGGGGGTCCTCTTTGCACTCAGGATCCAGGAATAGGTGACGACACCGAATGGCCATGTAGTAACAAGGATCGAGCAGCAAGCATCACTCTGCTAGCGTTTTTATTTTGATACAAGGGCTACGGTTGGTTTGAATCCCAATTTTTCTGTGGTAGCACAACAACTGTTGTGTCTCTCCTTATGTTAGTCGTGTTATGCTTCTGAGCTGGCCGTACAGACACCTATGGTGCATAGCTAGCTGGCTATACCTTCATCCTGCTGGCCTTTTTTGACATTGTGCCGTTGGTTCTGAATTCACCTCATTTTATTGGTATATACCTGCAGAATTGTTTCCATAGCAAGGGCCATGTTATTGTTTGAATTTCAATTTTGTTCTGGTATATACCTGGAGAATTGTTTCCATACCAAGGGCCGTGTTATTGTTTGAATTTCAGTTTTATTCTAGTAATACATAAAGTGCTCTGTTGGTTCTCATTTTACCTCGTTTTATTGGTATATATACATGCAGGCGGGGCAGCGGGTTAGGGAGCGAAATCAGGCGATGGCCAGCAAGTCAAGGCCATCACGACGGCCGGCAGCGCTCGAGCTCGCCTCCACCGCCGGGAAGGCCGCCGCCGACAGCGTCATCCCCACCTTCAAGAACATCGACGCCTTTGTCACCTACTGGGGAATTGGCAAGCTGGAGCAGAGGGAGTTGTTCCTTGCTGTCACCAGGATTCTTAAAGACCAGAAGGAGTGCGACACGCATTGCCCTTTGCTTCCAAGTTCCTTGCATTTTTAACCAATGTATATAAGTAACATGGCAAGATTGTTGTATACTGATGCGATCTGTTCTTGTTATGATGATGATTGACAGCATGACCAAGGAGTACTTCAAGTTTCTGAACAAGTACTTGGCCACGTTCGATGGGTCGGCTGATGATGCTGATGCAATCAGTGCGGCAAAGGAAGAAGCTGGTGTCTGTTACGTCTCTGAGTTAGTAATCATTTCTATGGTGTAGCTGGTCTCTGTTGTGTCATGTCCTCTTTGACGAGTTCATTCATTGAAAAATATTTCTTGATAAGTTGCTTTCTGTCCAAAGGTATACTGTTATGAAGTCACGACCAGTTAGCAAATTTACGTGTACGCTCCATTGTTTGTTAAGGTTTAGTAGCTATTGCGCAAAATTGGTAGTGATTCTGTCGGTGAACAAGTAGGGTAAATATGTCACTGTAAATCTATAAAATAGCTTCTTTATATTTTTGTCTCGCATGTTCAGTGATGTGTGTCTGGCATGTTCATAGAGCCACTTGTGGAGTGAGATGAGAATAACAATTATAATTCTGTAGCATTTGATCGTGTAGACATGCAAAAGTTGTTTGTGCATTATCACTAGTTTTGATTGCTGCTTTACTAATAACTGTGAACACAATAGTATGTTTGTGATCTTATTGACTTGCAACTTTACAAGGCTAATGTATAGCTGGTCAGGCTTGCACTGTTGATGAACTGTAGTGTTCATTGTTGATTCGTATGGTGCACTGTGATGCTTGAAATTTCGTTTTTAAAGTTGTGGTGTGTTTGTTCAAGAGAGTTCACTGTGTATGTTGCGTGCAGCCTTGTGAATCAAGTTATGCATGCCTGCTGCATTTAGCATGCCATAAAATAAAATTCCATGAAAGCTTATTACTACATCAGTTGCTTGCTCCCAGTGTTTCCGTCTTGCAATTTATCCTGGTGCGCACTACACTCATGCGATATTTCTGGATAACAAAGTCGGATACCCTGGAATATTTGTATGATCGGATCTTGTTGGTTTCATCCATCTAATGATAATCTATGTATTTGGACAACCCATTTAGCTATAATTAGTTGCTGCACCACATTTCGTGATGAGTTAATCATGTGCCTGATGTGGAGCTGACACTGAATGTGTTGTGCAGGAGAAGTATGAGGCTGTGCTTGAGAGGAACACCAGGCTGGAGCAGCAGGTGGCTGCTTGTCCACTTCTTTCCTGTCTCTCAAGGTACAACAAAACCTGCCTTCTAGGCCCCTGAAGTGGCTAAACCTCCTCCTCTACCACCAATCAGCTAGCAGATTAATTAATTCGTGAGTGGTATCCTCTACACCCATGTTCCGATGTAGCTTCTAGTATGTGTTTATCTACAAAATCTGTATGGTCAAAATCTCTAGTTATTTTGGATAGCAATCTGTTACTAAATTTACTTTATTTGTATGTATGGTCATCTACAGATGCATATCTTGTAGAAAAATATATCTTGTAGAAATATAGCTTGTGAATGTCAATCTCATGTATCAGGGTCCTGTTCTTGTAAACCTTATGTAAAGCTAAAATTATTGCTGTGCAGGGTGACTAGTGATGCAACACACCAAGCGATGTGAGCAACCAAGCAGCAGCGGGGAGGGGCTCTCTCGAGCGTCGCCGCTGCCACTCATTGCTACTGTCACACCGAATGATGATGGATGATTGTTGTTAGTTTAGCTCGATTCGCTGTTCGTTTAGCTCCTTGGTAGTCCCTCTGCTGCTGGTAGAAATAGAAATGGTAGTTGTAGTCCCATGTAGTTGTAGTACCATGTAGTTCCTCTACTCGGGCTGCCCTTTGTTGCTTCATTTCTATGTTAATTTAGTCTGTTGAATGTATCTACTATCTACTTTGTGGTTGTGGCTGTTGAAAGAAATAAAATGGTTTGGATACATGCGTACATGCTGATATGTCATGCTGGAATAGCTGCCCTTGTGATGTCAAGCTTCTAAATGTATATTGTGGAGGCCCAAAAAAAATTGGATTGTAAAAGGGTTGAGGCCCAAAAAAATAAATGAATTATAGAAGGCCACGTCCTAGAAAATAAAATGGGCCAGGCCCATGTAGCTAGAGAAAATTAATAGAGAAAATATACATTAAAAAGGCCGAATTGTTGGGCTAGGCCCATGTAGAAAACTGAATTGGACCGGGGTGAATCTTGTGCCACATCAGCTTGCCACGCTGGATGCCTAGGTGGGCTGGGGAGGTTGCTAGTGACCAAAATGCCACAGTGGACATATTTTGGTCATAAACGTCTTCGACCATTCCAGAAGAAAGGTCGCTATAGTCAGTTTACGACTGCCAGCTTTTGACCTTCTGTTTTTGGTCACGAAAAGGTCGCAAATGAAAAACCATCACCTTTTAGTGACCAATAGTGGAGGTCACAAGTTGACATATTTCTTGTAGTGGTTAATTAGTAAAGGGAAACTTGCTAACCCGCATGCATGTGGATGAAACAATTATAATTACGGTGGAAGACAAACGTACCGAAATCATAACGATTCCATGCAAAAGCGATTGCCACAGTGGTGGCGACAAAGCGAAGGCCCTCGTATTCAATTGCATCACCGTACTCATCCGTGTACAGAAACTGATTTTTGAGCAATGTCCATCGAGTCAAACCAGCAACGACGGCAACAAGCTTGTCAAAGATAGCAACAACTTCATAGTTGTTGTAATTCCAAGAGCGGGTGGGAATTCAAGAAGTTGCTATCTTCCGTAGAAGACAGTCACCATGATTGTATTTGAACATGCGTACAATACCAGTGTGCTCAACCTCTGGGCAGTCTGCTAAGATTTTTGTAAGTGGAACCCGGTCACGAGTGTACACATTCACAAGTTCCCACTCGCAGTTGGACCCAATGTAAACAACCCAATCTCCATTTGTGCCCGCCCAGGCCTTGCCCTCAAGTGATGGCATCTTAACATCATACGTATCATTATCAAGCGGCATCAACTTGCACAGGGCGAGGCCTCCGTCGTGACGTCGCCGGTCATCAGGTTCACGGCGAAGAAGATAGGGGAGATCAAACCGTTCCTTGACTCTTGGGTTCCTTGTAATGATGTTATTAGTTGAGTCAATAATGGGCTTGAACGAACCTGCCATGCTAGCCGAGGTGATGATGTCGCACGGATCAATGAGTTCCTCCACCACGTCATCTTTCAGATCGGGGCAAGAATAACGGGGTCGTTTCCGTCCTGTTCCCTCCATGGAGAAGACAATCGAACAATGGCAGAAAAAAGCGTGAAGGGCTGAAGGAAAATGGAGGAGGGAGAAGAAGAGCGTGCGATAGCAGTTCCAAATCGAGAGGGAAAGGCGAAGCGTCGGTGGATGGTTGCCAGTTTTCCACGGTTCACGACTGGGCGCCCCGGCCTACACGTCGGTTCAGAAATACTCCTCCTACTCACCATCGTCTCACTGATATGTTGGAACGGGACCACATGTCAACGAAACATGGTGTGTAATTTCTCGTGCAAAATGCGATCTGGCCGCGTTGGCCCGAAGTGCCGCATTAGTTTTTTTTTGAAAGTTTGCCGCATTAGTTATCGACCTTTATTTTTTTTAACATGCAATCTGAATGGATAGCTCCTATGGTCATCACACGTGAGCGGATATAGTGATGGTTGATTCGCCCGAGCAACTTTCTTTGTGGGAATATGGGAGTACCGGTAGTTCAAGGAACAGAGAAATGATGGTTGCTTCGTCCGAGCAACTTACTGTGGCAAAGGTGGGGCTCTGTGATTTGACTGCTCACTAGTCATTACTACCGCGGCGCAACGACCGGGGTGAATCTTTTCCTGAAGTTGTGTTGTGCACTCAATATTGTTGCATGGCAGGTGGAGCCGGATGAAGGATGTCCGACATGTCGGCGAAACGAAGTTGAATTGTTTCTGGCATTGCTATCAATCCTTCAGGATTTGTTTATATGTATGCATAATTTTGATGAAATTGTACTATGATGCTATGAAGGTTTCAACTCTGGTTCCCGCAGGAAAAAAAGGTTTCAACTTAGGATTCATGTGTCTTGCCTCGAGATTATCTCGTTACAACATTCCATCAAATACAAATGAAACTACCATGGCTAATGCATCTCAATGGTTCGCAGATCAGCGCCAATATTCACATCACAACGGAAGACAAAGTTGTGAGAAGGTGTACAAATAAAGAAAAATATAATTGATCGATGTTGTTCGTAGGCATGGCTCCATTTCCTTGTACAGTGTTCATTGCTTGGCAGCTAGTTTCACCCAGCTCAGAAGCCAAAAAGAGGTGTATGAAGGACACCACAATCCGATCATTTTGTGTAGCTCCACCAAAATCGGGCGGACCATCCCTGTTTGCAAAGATATCCAGTCAGTGTGATTACAATAATAGTGGAACTAGATGATGAACCATAACACACATAAATAGAAGCCGATCACCTCTACGATCTCTCTTCAGGACTAACTTCTTGTCGGAGAATATTAGGCACGGAGTTGGATGAGGAGGATAGCAAAACCAATCTCCCTTTCCGCAGTCCCATAGAAATGTAAAAACGTTGCCCGTGTGACATTTTGGCGGAACTGCACAAAACACTCTTCAGAAAAGTGATTTCTGCAGTTCACCAAAAGGTCGCAATAGCAACGAGGTGAAAATGGATAGCCCTGTTTGCAAAAGGAGGTCGAAAGGAAACAATTACTTCCCAATAACACGAGTTGAAGACACATACGCCAACAAAAAAGAAGCATGTTCCATGTAAAAAGGGAAAGATAGCACATGGTGGTTTATCAAAAATGGTTTGAGGACGAGATTGCAAGATGGAAAGTACACCGGCCGAGATACGATTTAAGCAAACAACTAAAGAAGATCCAGATGCAGCAACGTGGGAAAATGGGAAGTGGAGCAAGGCCGGAGGAAGCTGTACCTGAGGGTCGTTGGGATGTTACTAGGAGGGCGCTGGCGGCCGGGATCTGCCCATACTGCGGCAGCGAGCGAGTGGCGAAGGCCCTACCGCGCCGAAGCTTGGTCAGAGAGAACGGCGGGCATGGCAGATCGGGACGAGCTGCCTCAACGCCGTCGAACAGAGAGACGATGCACATCCTCCCTTTCCGCCGGCGGACGGGATGCGGCCGGATCACTGACCAACGTGAGAGAGAGAGGCCACGGTGGCCTTGTGTGAGATTGTGTGACGAGACTCACGAGAGACAAACCCATTTTTCCATTTTCCCCACGGCAATCGTTTTATATTCTAGGCGTGGTACCCGACCCTCCTTCGAGTAAACAACTGCTACATGCGTCAAATTATCACGTGGGCTGCCTTTTCGTACAGAAACGAACTCCACCGTGTACCCGCGCGGGTGTGGCCGGGAACGATATGTGAGTACGTGCGTCATGCGTGCACTTCTTCTTTAGGTGCAGGTACGTACGTGGGTGGGTGTGAGAGAAATGGTTTGTGCGAAAGCTGGCAATGTGTTGATGATATCTCAATCAGAAAAACGTAACATATGCAATGTGTGTGAAACGGAGTCATGGACGTGAGATATCGATAGAATTGAAAACAGGGATGAAATGTGTGGTTGCACGATCGATAAAGAGTGCCATCGAATTTGTGTTTGCCCACATCAAAGATAAAGGGCGGCTGGCCTACTAGAATTTGAGAGGGCAGAGGTGCAGTTCTTCTCCGTGGCATGGATACCTACCTACAACGTTCAACTATCGGTGGGTGTGTGGGGTGGTAGAGACCGGTCGACTAGTATATGTCTGGGGAAGGAGAGAGACCTAGCTATGTATTGAGGGAGATCGATCGAAATCCATGGATATGTGTAGTAGAGGAATAAGGTTGGGAAAAAGACAAAGGTAGAGCGTCGGAGGGTTGGTGGTGGACTGGCGTCTCACAAATGGTGGGAGAGGCCTGCTAGACAAACGGAGGGTATGAGTGCAATATCAATAAGAGAGGGCGGGGGATGTCTGTCTGTCTATGCACGTGCGTGTGAGAGACGGGTCGGGAGGTATTCAAGGATGATGAGGGGAGAAGATATGGTTGTGGTAAGCATGTGTAACTACATAGGAAGATCAACCATCGTGTGTCCGAGAAAAGGAGAGACATAACTAGCGAGGTAAGTGTATCGGTGCTTGGTGAAAACGAATTATAGTCGACACAGCTATATGTAGGGAGATCGGTTGATATACACGCCTGCATGTGTTAGAAGCAAATAAGGTCCAGAGAGGCAGACAGGGGGAGAGAGTGTGGCTATGAGGTGGTGCGAGAGGCCTACCATGTCGAGGGGGGAGGAGTGTGAGAGCATGTGACTAATGAAAAGAGGGGCGGGAGCGTGCACCTGCGTGGAATCGTATTGGACATAGGGGGGCATGGACGGTGAGAAGAGAAGAGGGAAGTATATATGTGTTTGTTGTAGGCACACTTGGCTAGAGAGGTATATCGACCGGTGTGTGCCGGAAAGAAGGAGCCGGGGGCCTACACACACCGGCTGGTGGACGACCTAAGTAGAAATAATGAACGTCTTGTGATGGAGGGGACGCTAAGGGTGTGTGAGGGGGCGGGCATATGCATGCACGATAGAAAGTTAAGCGCTAGCTAGCTACAAATAGAAGAGGATCGTGAAGGTGTAAAAGACGAACAAAAATCATAATTCATTATAAACATGTGGATATGGATACTTGAAGAAGATATCATAATGTACAACATTGATTATAATTTGGGCTAATGTGTGGCTTTTGCAACTCAGGTCTAAATACTTGTCATAATGTAGGGGGCGGGGCACCATACTTTGTGTGATAAACATGGTGTATGTATGGAACATGGTTTAGATTATGAATATATAGTTAGTACATCAAATGTACTATTATTTGGAATCAACATCAAGTGTATTCAAAAAATAGAATTCGATTTCATGTAGTACACATAGTTCATATCTATCTCTATAGTAATCATGTGGTGTGTTATTAAGGTAATACACGAATGATGGTTGAAGTTGGCAACAATCATGATTGTAGATTCTTATTGAAATACAGAAAGGAATTCAAATTTAGTTCGAATTGCAACAGTAGTATAGACATTTGGAATGCACTAAAATGTTGGTATGAGTAGGTTACATGCATTATACAGCGAAGCGAAAAAAAATAATCGGACATAACATGGATTCATACTCCCTCCTTCCATCTATATAGGGCGTAGTGAGATTTTTAAGACCGCCTTTGACTATTGACAAGATTAATAGTACATGACATGCACAATGTGAAAATTATATCATTGAAAGAACCTTTCACAGACGAAGTTAACGGTGTGCTTTGTGTAAGTTGCATGTCATATATCATTGATCTAATATTTGGTCAAAGTTAGCATCGAAAAACGCATTAGGCCCTATATAGATGGAAGGAGGGAGTAGCTTTGAATAGCATTTGTATAGTAAAACGGGGCAAGACTCTCTCTTTGTGTGGTGTGAATAGTTTTATTTTTTTCGTTTTCTTTTGGTTGAGGGAAGTGCGAATTGATTTGGTACGTACAAGTACAATATTACTACACGTTAGGCTTGTCCCTAAAATTCAACCCGTGTCTTGTTATATCCGGAAAATTCAGATATCGTGCTCCAAAAACTGGCGCCTTCACTACCCGCGCCTTGCTATCCCGAAATTACAACGCGCGCGAAAACTCCCTCCAGCTGCCAAATCTCGACACGCGAAATCCCCCTTCTAACCATGAGCCGAAAGGGCCGCTAGTTCAAATCGGTGGGGGGTACTTTTGTAACACACCCTACATTTTGGACAAGCGCGTCCCTAAGTCATGCTTCACCCCCTCCCATCGCCCCCTTTTCTCCATTCGAAATCCCAGGCTGCCATAACCTCTCCGCTCCAGCCGCGAAACCCCACCCTCCTCTGTCCGCCACGTCACCGCTGCCCAGCCAGAGCCTCTTCCCCGACGACGTCGTCCACCGCAACAGCTCGACGTCCCTCGTCCACCTCCCCGGATGAGGATCCTCGTCCATCTCGCCGTCCGCCGTTCAGCCGCCCGTCCTCCATCTCCAAGGAGCTGCTCCGACGATCGCCTCGTCTATCGCGGCTGCTCCATCCCCAGCGCCGCCTTAACTCTGTTCCACCGAACCGCAGCATCCTCACCGACTCCTCGGGACGAAGCCGAGGCCTACTCGGCGCCACCAAAGAGGTTGTACACTCATCGCATCGCACCTTCTCCTTAACTTGACCTCCCGGCGCCGACGGTGCTCCATCCCGCACCGCCATGGAGCGGCTACCTTGAAACCGGCACCACGGGCGACATCTCCACGGCGGCTCTCCCCGGTAGAGGCCCCTTAACGGGCGGCCATACCAGCCAGATCTGCTTTACGCTCCGGTGCCGCCAGCTGCCTTCTTGCTCCGGCTCTCGCCGATCGCCGCCGCCCAGCTGCTGCTCCTGCTCTCCCCTTCGCTCGTCTTCTTTGCTCTGCTCGATTAAGCCACACTTGATCGGTGAATCGACTTTTGGGTCAGTCGATTTTCAGGGGTTGGGGGGGCTTGCCTGAGTTAAGGAAGAACCACCCGCAACGGCGACGGGGGCTCGCCGGAGAGGTACCCCGCTATCTATTTTAGGGTTTAGGGTGGGGGGCGGGGGGCCTAGAGGGCTGTCCGGGGCGGCGGTGGCGAGTTGTTTCGGGGCGGCGAGGCGGCACTGGGGCCGGCGGTTCGACCGGTGGTGGCAGGCGGCTCAGGGGTGTGCAGGTTGAAGATGAACTGCAGGCCCTCCCTAAACTATATGTCAAGTGTCTCTCTGCTACCTTGCGTTCAGTTTCGACAGTAGCATTCAGATTCCACAGTTAATTTCAGTTTCGACAGTTAAGTTCAGAGTCAACAGTTTTTACCTCATCTGTTGTAGTCAGGTGGTTTTTGGTGATGTTAATTTTACATCCATTTTCATCATCTATTGGAGATGCTATTAGAATCCCACTTGAGATTGACGATGTCCATCTTGTGCCGCTTCAGCCTTGACGTCTTCTGGCTCACCGGAGCTGCTCCAACGACGTAATCGATCCATCACAATAGAGCAATGCCCCGGACGCCGCCTCTGATTCCTCGAGATCTTCCTCCGCACCTCCGACAGCCACCTCTGCCTCAAGCGCTTGACGACCAACCCAATGATGCCGAGGTCTATTAAACGGCTTACGGCAAAGAGGTTGTACACTTGTTAAGGCCACTTATTACTATACATTCACGTCGATCCATTAGGGCTATTTTGGTTCAACGGAAAAACATAGCAATAGGGAATTTTCCAATGGCACTCTACTATTCAATTATTCATGCAATTTGTTGAAAGGAATGAAGCAAAACATCCACCTGGACCTACTTTTTAAAATCCTATGCATGAAAACAAGACCAAGTGCATTAGTGCCAGAATAACATTCTAACTGTACACGCTTTCATATGGTTTCTCTTTATTTTGGCCATGTTTCTTTGCATTCCTCTGTTCTTTCAATTCCTGTAAACCAAACAACCAAGTTGCTAGAAATCCTGTGTTTACAAATGCTCTGTTTACGATGTGCATTTTCCTATCCTATTCCGGTGTTTTTCCTATCCCTGCGTTTTAAGAATCATGCAAGCCAAATGAGCCCTTACAGAATTACTTCAGTTACAGGTACGTGTCGAAGGGAACTTTGTGTGGTTGTCCTGCTCCTACCGCGACGTCGTCCACCTCACCTGAGCTGCTCCATCGACAGAAGCATCCACCAAACCAGACATCACGACTCCTGACCGTCTTTCGCCGCCTCAGATCTCCTCCCTGCCGCCAGCACGCACCCCAACGGCATCACCATCATCGACTCAGCAGATGAACACGAGGAGTACACGGGTCCACAAGAGAGGTCGCACTCTTTTGTTTACGCTTATGTTATGCATTGCTTAAACTTACTCGCTACTTTATCGTCTCTGTTCAGCTCTTGGACTCCCAACTCAGGTCCAAATTCATGTTCAAACTTGAGTTCTAAATTAGTTGTGGGGCACATATCGAGGCAGCAATGAATAGTATGTCCATCTAATATCTGGTTCACCTAGGGTATGCCTATGTTGTTCATCTTGGCTGGGAAACAAATAGTAAAGCAATCATCATCTGTCTTTTTATTAATTTAAAGCAATCATCAGCCTGCTATCATTATTTTTGGATCCATCCACTGGTTGTTACCATCACTCTAAATTTCTGCATGCTCTCCTTACATAATCTCACCATATTTTTTCGTATGCATGTCAGATATTACACAGTCATGCTGAACATGTAGAGAAAAAGAGAAGAGTTTTGCTCAGCAATACAATGTCATGGAGACATCGCTCCATGGTGGTTTCAATGGCAAACCCTCCCCACCTCTCTCTAGATTGTAATTCAGAGGAAGATATCTGTTCTGAGGCGGATTTAGACGCCGCTGACCACTCCTATTTACCCCCCAAGGTGTTTTCTCTACCTTGGCATGATGATGTTAGTCATATCATGCATATGTTGCCTTGAAAGGCCTAATTTTGACATCATATATGTCATCTGCTTAGTTTAGACATGTTACGTAATGCCACCTGTTTAGTTTCTATATCATATATGGGAATTATGCAGTCTCATGTCTTTTAGCCAGCCATAATATATGTGAAATGTGCAATGCCATCCTGTTAAACCAGGCATCATATATTTGAATGATATCTTGCCCATCCTTTTCTTCATTACATTTTTGTCGATAATGTTTGCACATTAAACTACTCTTCCTGTGAATCAGCCATTTGGGTGGGAGATGAAAAAAATCTGGAGTGAAAATAAGGCCTTCAGAGCAGACATTGCTACCTGTCGAAGCAGATCTCTTGTTGGGTCTCGATAGCTCCTCGGAGATGGATTCAGAGACAGATGACCAGTCCTATTCCCCTACTGAGGTGTATGCTCTAACTTGGCATGGTTATACTGCTCATATCATGCATACGGTGTCTTACATTGCATAGTTTAGACATCATATACACAATATTCAACACCATGTTCTTAGTTCAGACATCATATCGGATGCCCTCTGTTTAGCATATAAATCACATATGTGAATTAAATGACGCGATCCTGATTACTTAGATAACATGTAGGTGAATTATGTCATGTGATCCTGTTTTGTTATTCATCATATCTTTGAATTATGTTATGCTATGCTATCCAGTTTAGATAGACATCATATATGTGAAATTAAGTCATGCTATCCGTTTTAGTTAAAAAATATACATGTCAACTATTTCATGCCCTCTTTTTTCCACACTATCTATTGCATCTATCTCTCATACAATGTCTGTACATTCAACTATGTTTCCTGTTTCTCAGCCATTTGAATTGGAGCGGGTGATGCCAGTATCTAGCGGAATAAAAACACAGTCTTCAAATAAAACAGTGCTACCTATTGGTGGAGATAGCACCCCGGTTGTACATGCACAAGAACTAGCCCTACCACACATAACCCAAACTCTCGCAGATTGTACCCCTACTACGATGGACAGAGAACCAGCTTCACCCAATCTAACCCCAACCCCAACCCGATAGTAACCTGGGCCTCACATTGACACAGCACCATCTCCACCACAGGCTCCCAAACAAGAGCAGTTAGTAAGGCAGCTCCAAGTGCCCAAAGGGCCAAGATTATCACGGCGAACCCCAGCTCCACCAGTTAGTACGCCTATTCCCGTGGAGGAAGCACAACCAGCCAGTCGTAGTTTAGCATCTATCGCATTTAATGTTGTTAAATCGTATGTGTGTATCTTCCCATCTTGGAAATATTATACTGAAGATGAAGGAAAATGCCAGTTGCAGGTGTTTGTCCATGAGTTATGTGTAAGTAATGTTATTCATGGCAATTACTTTGCTTCGTCCCATACATCCTACCTCCATGATGGTTATAATACAACAAATTTTCCCATTTTTCTCTATAGAGAAGGACCGATTGAAACTCGGGATGAGGTAACCTGTGCTAATACCTCTGCTATCTTCAAGAATGCTTGGTGGCGATCGAATTACTAAAGAAAACGTATTTCACCGGCAAAAGAAACTCATCAAATTCCCTTACGTTCTCCCGAGACACATTTATCGGACGATGATCGGGAACGCCTTTGTTCATCTTGGTCCCGAACCAAGAATGTGGTAAGGTCTATGAACTCATTTTCTATTTTTAAGTATTATATTCTTGCGTCTTACTATACTCTGTTCATGTAGAACAAGTGCCTAAACCTGAAGAACAACTGTTCTAATTTAAGATTCCATTTCTACCATAGTTCAAAAAAATCGCTAGGCGTTAATTGTGCATTTTACCACCGCCTTGCACTTTACTGACCAAAGCGCATGCTTATGCGCAGTTATGCATAGATTAAGCGTAGTTATGCGCAATGCATTTTGCCAACGCTTAGAGCCTAGGCGCGCTTAAGCGCCGCTTAGCGCCTTTTTTAACTATGATTGCTTTGCTCTTGTATCATTGTATTTACTCATACAAACCTATTTTTAAATTGAAGGATCCAATCGAAACTCCAATGGCACGGCGGTATGTTCACGCATGTTTCTTTAACAGGTTTGCTCTTATCAATAGCTCTTTTGATTTCAATTTCAATTGTGTATACAGTTGACTTTCATATCATGCACATTACTAGCATCACAACAGAGCCAATATTGTTGTTGTACATGTAGACCCGTGGTACCCATCTGAAATATTGTTGTGCCATGTAGTTTCCCATGCTTTGTATTCTTTCACTGCTGCTTTGTCTTGAACTGATATGATTTGAACCATGTCTCTATTTTGATTTGGCAAGACAATGCAGTGACCATAGGACATAGATATACGTTTGTTTGATGCTTTTATTATGTACTAGTACTTGGCAATAGAAGACTTGGTAGTTTAATCCTGTCCACCTTACTAATGAACGGGTTCACCGAAATGAGTTTCATATACTAGTACATGCTATACTTGTTATGTGTCTGCTTGTTTCTTCTTTTAGAATCTTGTGAGAATATTAGGGAAGAGTGCCTTATTAAGCAATGGTAAAGGAAGTAATGGAGATAAGGTTCAGGATAGTGACACATCCTTGTTGGTCTCCAACAAAGCTGATAAAACAGCTAAGGAAGACTATCTTGAAGACAGTGAGACAACCCCAAAGTCCTGTCTTGGTTTAGTGTTCGAATTCATCGCCACTACCGCATGCACAAGCTATTCAAACTCATTGTCCGAATCAGTTCGGTTTCTTGAGTCACAACTACAAGCTGAAAGACATCGATCAGGTGTCTTTGCGACAAGAAGCGGAAGGATTGCGGATGTCCTGGAGCATTCAGATGCATACTTTCCGGTGCAATGCAAGCGTTGGAGGATTTTAGCGCCAAGCAGACAAAGCTAATCAGCTTGTTGCTTATTTCCAGCATGGTGGATACCTGGGATAACGTTTCTTGAGCTCTTCTAAAGTTGTTTCGCTTATTCTCTTGTTTTGTCTTTGCTGCGTTTATTTGCCTTTGGTGGCCAATTTTGACGGCCAAGTGTATGTAATATGCTGCTTTGTACCCTATATTTGCACTGGTGACAAACTTTGATGCCCAATGGATGTAATATGTGTAATAGCGGTAATAGGCTAGCCTTAATTGCTTGCTTATTTATTTCCTTATTGTCTTGTTTAGTTGTTTGCTTGTAGTCGCAGTAGTTCTTTTTCTGTGTTTTTCTAGTGGCCACAATAGCCTATTTTTGGTAACTAGGCCAAAATAATCATGGCAACACACACAATTTGTTGTAACCATGGGCCTCCTGCAGGCCGTATGATCCATGGGCCTTCGTTCGGCCGTAGGTGCATTGGCCTTCTATACGGGCCGTAGGATCCATCGGCCTTCTATACGGGCCTTAGGGATCAGTGGGCCTTCTATGGGCCGTAGGGTCCATGGGCCTTCTACGGGCTGTACTATCCATGGGCCTCATACGGGCCGTAGGATCAATAGGCCTTCTATGGGGCGTATCATCATTTTGCCAATCATGGGTCGTACTATTCGTGGACCATAACGGGCCGTTAATAGGCCGTATTTGATAACTCTATGAAAACAGCCCAACGGGTTTTTTTGGACATGAAAACAGCACAACGTATTAACTGTCCGCAAACGGGTCGACTATAACGACGGGTTGAATTTGGCCCACAAGCCGAAAATGATAGTAACGGGCCGTATGTAACCGAATGCTGCAAATGAGCCCAAGAATCAATGGGCCCTGAGAAGGCCGAAAGATAACTTGGGCTGAAACGCGACAATGGAATAACGGGTCGTTAATGGGTATAAAGTGATACACTGTTCATTACGGGCCAGTTTCACCACGGGCCGTGAATGGGCCAAGAGTTACAAAGGTCCTCATATGGGCCGAAAGAAGTCATGGGACACACACGGGCCGGAAGTTAAAACGGGCTGAATCATATTGGACGGCCTAGATGACGCTACTGGGCCTAATTCGGATAGGGCGTAACGGGCCCTGGGTTAGCGGGCTGTAAATGGGCTATATGCGAACAGGCCGTTAACAGGCTTTCCGTGGGCCGGCCCGCCACCTTTTGACCAAGTCAAACGGGCCGGCCTTTTCACAGGAATGGGCCTTTGTTGGGCCGTGCCACGTGTCGCCGTATCATAGGCGCCTTCGGTCCAATGAGCGGATGACATCTGTCCCAACGGTGAGCCGACACGTGTTTCCTCCAGCCAATGATGATTTTACGGGGCTGTGAACGGGTTATCGGATCCAAAACCCGACCCGATTCCTTAACGGCGTTCCGTTACGGTGGATGCCACGTGTCGGTCACCCTTGACGAAAGCAGTTCTGTGACGCGCGATTTATCGTCATGGAAGTGGACACTTCCGTGATGATAATTTTGGTAATGTCGTGGAACACTTCTACGGCAGCACAGGTATGACTATCTTGATTCTGTCATAAATTTGTCATGGATGTACATGCATGACAAAAAACGCGACCTACTGTGACAAACACGTATCATCACTGAAGTGTATTTTTTGTAGTGATGGTTGATAATACAATGTTGCTCCTGGAGCTGTTTGGAGGAGGAAGGAGGTTGGCCAAGGCTTCGGCTGCTCCTTCTCCTTGGTGTCACTATGTCTCTGTTGAATATCTTCTGTCCTCTCTCCCGCTGGCGCGGACTCCTGGGGGGTTTTATAGACCAACCCACCCAGGGTTACAATGGTAATATGCTGAGTCAGTGGGTCCGTATAGTCGGTGTCCGGGGTGCCGGGCTGGGTCCCACTTGTGGGCTTGTGGTTCGCCGGGTCCCCCTAGGTGCGGGCCCCACGTGCCTAGGGGGACTGTGCGTCGTCTTGTCGATCGTCATGGCATGGCCGGGTCGAGTCGCGCACAGTGTTCTCCGTCAGGCCTCTGCTTGCTGTCGTCAGCGGTATGGGCGAGAACATTGTTACCGTGCCAGCCCTTGTCAGCGGGTAGGTAAGGGGCACTGTTGCCACGCTCTGGCTGACCACGGGCATGGGCGGGGGCGCTGTAGTCTTGGTCATCGGTGACTGAGGTCTCGTCCCATCGTACGGCCTGGATGGGACGCGAGCTGGCACGTGGCTGGTTGCCGTGGACGCCACGGGTGGGTTGACTTACTGGGG
The DNA here is from genome assembly GCA_021605145.1 of Aegilops bicornis. Classification (NCBI taxonomy): domain Eukaryota; kingdom Viridiplantae; phylum Streptophyta; class Magnoliopsida; order Poales; family Poaceae; genus Aegilops; species Aegilops bicornis. Next base: position 106,529,350 of record CM038675.1, on the reverse strand, counting down.
AAGCCAAGGCTGTGCCGGGTTGAGTTGCCTCGCGCCAGCCGCTGCGGCCGGGTTGGCCGTACTTGCCGAGTCGAGGGTCTTGGCGGGTTGCGGCGCCTTGCCGGTCGAAGCGACCCGGCCCGGCGCACGCCGGTTTGCGAGGCGATGTGGGCCCTGCTGTTTTTGAAACAGGTCCGGGTTCCATTGCCTGCCCGGGGTTCATCCCCCCGACACTAGTCCCCGAAGCTGTGAAGGTCCGCCGTCTTCGGATGGGGGGGCCTTCGCAGCTTCCCCCTTGAGCAAGGCAGAATCTGCGAATGCCGCGTCCGGCAACACCCACTGTGTGCCGATTTTTTTTCGGAAACCGGATCGCGGCGTCCCGGTCATGGCTGGAACCGAGGAGTCCGCCGAATCTTGAGGCGATCCCTCGGGCTTCGCGCTGGCGCCACGTGGTGCTCGGAAGCCGGAGGGGCCTGACAGGCCACGCGCGCAACGGGACCGGTCGACGGGCCAGGGGCCCACCGCCGCGCGCCCTTGGCCACGCGTGCGGATTTATTGCGGCGTCTGGGGGCCGGTTGCACTTCCCCGCGTAGTTAGTGCGTGTGTACGTGCGCACTTATTGCGGGTTAGTGGAACGGGCGCGTGCAGACAATCCCACTTCCCCATGTTTGAACCGGGGCTTATAAATTGAGGGGGGCAAGGGGGAGGCGTTCATTATTCTCGCTCGCGCCCTCCTGTCCCCCTGCTCTCGCCGCTTCGCCTTGCAATCGACGACAAAGCGCCCGCAGCCCCGAGCAGAGCTCTTCTCTGTCGTCCTTCTTCCTGCCACTTCCATCCATGGTGTTGCTGTCGGGCTCTTGGATGGGTTCCAATGTCACCAAGGACGACATCACGCAGCTTCGGGCTTCGCGGCGCTTGCCGCGGGAGACGGACGTTGGTGTCCGCCTGTCGTGCGGCGAGCAAAGGCCCCAACCCGAGGGGCAGGAGCGCGTCGTGTTCCTTACCCACTTCGAGCGTGGGCTCGGGCTGCCGGCGAGCGCCTTCTTCCGCGCCTTTCTGGAGTTCTTCGGGCTTCAACCGCACCATCTCGGCGCCGGCGCCATTGTCCAACTCTCTAGCTTCATGACCCTGTGCGAGGGGTACCTGGGGGTCAAGCCGACGATCGACCTCTGGGCGCGCTTCTTCTCCTTGAAGCTGCAGGGCCCGTCGGCGTGGAGTTCGCCGATCGCGCGCCGTCATCTCCAAGCGGTCGGGGGCAGACTTCCCCAAGATTCCGCTCGAGGATTCTGCCAAGAAGTGGCAGAATTCCTTCTTCTACGTCTGCAATCTTGGCGCGGACCACATCAATCTCCCCCCTTTCACCATGGCGCCGCCGCGGGCGAAGACAAACTGGGGCTACTCGCCCTGGCGCCCGTCGCAGGAGATCGTCAACCTCTGCGAGCGGGTGACGGTGATGAGGACGCGGGAGGGGCCCACCGGCACGGATCTTCTCGCCGCGTTCATCACCCGCCGGATCCTCCCGCTTCAGAGGCGCTCCTGCCTCATCAGTGAGATGATCGGCCTGCAGGACCCCAACCGAATGGGGTCGACGCGGCTCTCTGGGGAGCAGGCCGCGCGCGCCGTCAGCGCCATCTCCAGGGCTAATCTTGGAGAGGATTGGCGATTCGACAAGGCTCTGTATAGCTAGGCGAACCCGGCGCCGCAGGTGAGCATCTGGTCTCCTTACTTTGCCGCCGCACATCTTCTTGTTCGTCCCGATGCGTCGCGGCCGGTTCTTCTGAATGCGAGCCGGCATCCTTACGCCCGGGCTCCACTACAGGTGGCGCCGGTGGCACCAGAGGAGCCCGCGGCCCAAGGCGGCGAGGAGGTGGCCAAGTCCGATGACGGCGCTATGCGCCCAGCCGGTAAGCTTCGAGTCTCTCTCTTCTTCATTTTGTCTTGATTTGTTGCCCGTGTAGCGGTGAAGGCGATGCTGACGCCGGTTGCTTGGTGTAGCGGCATTGGGCGGGGGAGGCGGCGATGCAGGCGGAGCTGGGTCCTCGCATGGGGCCGCACCGAGCCGCCCGCACGGCAAGGATAGCGTCACGCCGCGACCCCGTGGATCGAAGCATGCAGCGGACCCGGCCGAGCCCGGAAGGCCAGCCATGAAGAAGCGCGTGAAGCCGATCCCGGTCCCGGTCTTGACGGGTAAGTTCTGTTCGCCGCTTGCGACTGGATTTCCTTTCTTTTCTGCTTATTTTGCCTTCTTCTTCAGGTCGCCGATCGCGCTGGCGAGGGCGGCGGCAGAGGCCGCGGCCACCGAGGGGACCGCGTTCCGCAGGAGCCGGTCCGACCTCGCCGGTCTGGCCGGGGAGGAGGGGCGAGGCGACTCGGACCTCGGCCTGGACCCTGACGATGCCGAGGCCTTGGCCTGGCGTGACAGGAACCGGGCCGAGGCGGAGCTGGAGGCGGTGTCGGTCCGGGCTTGGATAGACGCGGCGGCGGCGGCGGCACGATGCGGCGCCGAGCCGGCCTGGCGCGAGATGCCGGAGGGCATGGTTGTGGAGGCGACGGTTTTTGAACCGTCGTCGGTGAGAGAGCGCGACCGTGGGGGCCGGCCCGAGGTGGTGCTCGTCGACCAGGAGGTCGTGCAGGTGGGGGCGATACCCCGCCGTGAGCCGACATTGTCGAGCGCGCGGGGGCTGATGGTAGTGGAGGCGGCGTCCCGGAGGGGGCGCCGCTGGCAGCGGCGTCGGAGGCGCCGTCGGCTATGGAGGAGGTACCACAGGCGGCGATGCCTGAGGTGGCGACGCAAGGCGCCCCGGTGTCCGGATCACCGTCGGCGCCAGAAGGGGCGTCAGAGGAGGTGCTGGCTGCGTCGCAAGCGGCCGGCGGGGGGCACGCCTTGGTGCCCCGGCAGAGCGGGCGCCGAGATGCCGTGCACAAAGACGCGCGAGCGGGGCGTGGCTGCCGAGACCTGCAGACCGGAGGAGGCGGCGCCGATGCCGCTACCGCCGTCTGCGAGGCCGGACGGAGCGCTTTGAGGCCTTCGCCCAGGCCGAGACGGAGCAGACGCACGACCTGGAGCGCGCCGTCCTGGTAAGTCCTTCTTCTTCTTGTTTTCTTGTGATTTTATCTCTGTGGGGGCGCGCCAGCGCACCCACTGGGTGTAGCCCGCGAGATTCGGGCCAACTGTGTAACAGTTGGGCCAAATCTTAGGCCTTGTGTTGACTTTGGACTTCTTTCCAGCATCTTGACGCCTTCCGGGTTGAGGCCTACAACCGGCTCCTGGGCAAGCATCGGGAGCTCAGGGAGCAGCTTGCTGCCAAGGAGGAGGAGCTTCGCGCCGCAGAAGGTACTTTGCTGAGCTCTTTTCTTCTAGTGGGGGCGCGCTAGCGCACCCACTGGGTGTAGCCCCCGAGATTCGGGCCAACTGTGTAACAGTTGGGCCAAATCTTAGGCCTTGTCTTATTTTTTCTTCCTGCTGAGTTCTTCTTTGCAGCCGAGGTGCTGTCTTGGCGGACACGGCTGTTCCGGGCCGGTCATCACTATGACCGGCCTGCCGGTTCCGGCCGTCTCGGCGTCGAGGCGGCGCAGGCGAGGGCGGAGGCGGCCGCGGCCCGGCGGTCTCTTGACGAGGCCAGCCGGCTGCACAAGCAGCTGGCGGGTCACAAGAGCCGCCTCGATGCCGAGGTGGAGCTTCTTAAGGCGGAGGCCGCCAAAGGCGGTGGAGGCCCAGCGAGGCCTGGTCGAGGCGGACCAGCGGCTGCCAGCTAGCCGACGACAAGGGCTGGCTCCAGGTCGAGGTGGAGCGTCTGCAGGAGCAAGCCACCGCGGCGGATGAGGCCCGCCAGGCCGAGGCTCGCCGCCGTGAGGCGGCCGAGAAGGCGACTGAAGACAAGGACGCCGAGCTGAAGGCGGCCCTTTCTAAGGCGGCCGACCTGGAGAGGGCGCTCGAGGAGCGGGACCGTGTCTTGGAGCCGGAGCGACATGGTACGTTGCTCGAGGCGCAGCACCTGGAAGAGTCCTTCTCCAGTAAGTGCTGCTTCTTTGTTGTTTGTCGGGTCGGAACCCGACCCTTTCTTTCTTGTTGCCCTTCTGACTTGCTTCGTCTTTGGCTGCAGGGGCCTTTCCGGAGATGCAGCGGCTGGCGGCGGAAGCCGTCCGCTATCAGCGCGACCCGGCCGGCGTGGTCGGGTCCGGGACGGATCCGCTGATGGCTTGGACCTTCCCGGAGATCGTTGCCGCTGCTAAGGCCCAGCTGCGGGCCTTGGGAACGCAGATGGAGCGGTTGTCCCGAGCCGGTACCGCGATGACAGCGGCCTTGTGGCCGGGTTCCATCCATCCGCGCAGCTTCTCGCGTCTGGCGCGCTGGTTGGAGATGGGCCCGGATCGCCTTAGCGATCGGGCGCTGCTTTACGCCGCCTCGGGCCGGTGCTGAGATGGCACACGGGATCGCGCTGTCTTGGCATCCAGATCTTCAGCTGGATGTGCTGATGGGTCAGCGCGCTGGCTCGGAGCAGTTGCTGCAGGAGCAGGCCGGCCGGATCGCCTCCCGGGCCAGCTACATCGCCGAGTTCGCCTTCCATGATGAGTTCCATCCGGAACAGATGGAAGTTGGTGCGGTCGTGGCTGGCGACGACTACGGCTTGCTTCTTCGTGACCCGGAGGGCAGCTCGGAGGAGACGGGCGTCTACGGCAACGTGGAGGTTGAAGAGGACACCGGTGCTTCGGTGGACCCGGAGGCCGCCGGGGAGCTGCCTGCCAGCCGCGCGCCTGGGAATGCCTGAGAATATTTTGTAGGAAATTCTGTTAAGTAGCAGGTCCACCCACCCACTAGGGGTTTTCAGGGTGTAATGAACTCGGGCCGTTGGCCTTTGCTTGAAACATTTACGTGTAAATATTGTGACTGTTTATTTGCTTTTTGCCTTCTGCTTTTTTTTGAACTTATTTCATGCGTTGCTCCTCCTCAAGCTTCCCCTGCGGAGTCGACGGCCGAGGCTCCGTCCGTGACAAGGGGTTCGCTCTTCGAGAGGCGGCCGCAGGAGTTGGATCCTTAAAACGTTGAGCGCGAGCGAACACCCACTAAACCGGGGCGGCAATCCAACAACTGTTGGTGAGCAACCCGGTCGTCGCGGCTAACTTAGTTTGACGTCGAGCCGAGTCAAGTTGGTCGACCCGGCTTTGACTTAGTTTATGAATCGTAGGGGAGCTTTAGCCCGTTGTGCTTGCCCGCCGTCAGCCAGAGCTGGATCTGCGGTTTTAGGGCAAAGTGGGGGGGGCGGCATCCTAACTTATCAGGAATCACTAAGTGAAGCAGCGGGGTGATGATCAAGCCGGCCAGCCCCCGAGCCCCTGGGTCGAGCTTGTCGAGCCGGCGGCCGGGTTCGGTAGTAAGGAGGTACGAAATATGGACGCAATAAATTGGTCGGCAAAAGGCAGCCCCCGAGTCTCGTTCGGGGACCCCATAGTTTCATATGCTTACAAAAGGCATTGATAAGTACATTCGTTCGGCTAACTGTAAAATGGACGGAGGAGTTCTGCATTCCACGGTCGGGTCGTTTCTTCGCCGGCGGTGTCCCTCTTGCGCTTGTTCGATTTGCGTGTGTCGATGAGGTAGTAGGCGTTGCGGTCGTGCAAAACCCTGCTCACGGTAAACGAGCCTTCCCATGGAGAGGACAGCTTGTGCTGGCCTGACTGCTCTTGGACGAGTCGGAGGACGAGTTCGCCTTCGCGGAATGCAAGAGGCTTGATCTTCTTGTTGTGGTAGTGCCTCAAGCCTTGCTGGTAGATAGCCGAGCGGTTAAGTGCCGTATATGGCGCCTCTTCGAAAGCAGGTCGACGCCGTCTTCGCGTGCTTCTCTTGCCTCTTCTTGGTACATCGTGACGCGTGGCGAGTCGAACTCGACGTCGGTCGGGATGATGGCTTCTGATCCGTAGACGAGGAAGAACAGGGTGAACCCGGTCGACCGGTTTGGTGTCGTGCGCAGACTCCAGAGAACCGCGGGCAACTCGTTGAGCCAACTACCGGGTGGGCGGATAAGTGGCTCGACGAGTCGCGGCTTGATGCCGGACAGGATGAGTCCGTTTGCCCGCTCGACCTTCCCGTTGGACTGCGGATGTGCCACGGAGGCCAGGTCGAGGCGGATGCCGGAGACGGAGCAGTATTGCTCGAGCGCGCCCTTGGCGAAGTTGGTGCCATTGTCGGTGATGATGCTGTTCGGCATGCCGTAGCGCACCGCTATGTCCTTGATGAACCGTACGGCTGTTGGCCCGTCCAGTTTCTTGATTGGTCTTGCCTCGATCCATTTGGTGAACTTGTCCACTGCCACCAGCAGGTGCATCATGCCGCCTCGAGCGGTTTTGAAGGGTCCCACCATGTCGAGTTCCCAGACCGCGAAGGGCCAGGCGATCGGTATGGTGCGGAGTGCTGATGCCGGCTGGTGGCTGTGTTTGCTGAAGCGCTGGCATCCTTCGCACTTGAGGACGAGCGACTCGACATCTTCGAGGGCCGTTGGCCAGTAGAAACCATGGCGGAACGCCTTGGCCACGATGGACCGAGATGCGACGTGGTGCCCACACTCGCCCTGGTGAATGTCGAGGAGTATGTCGATGCCGCGGTCCTGCTCGACGCAGCTCTGGAACACGCCAGTAGAGCTGCGTTTGACGAGCTCGTTGTTGATGATGGTGTAGGCGGATGCCCGGTGCTGAACTTGCCGAGCCTCGGTCTCGTCCATGGGGAGAACCCTATTCTCCAGCCATTCTGATATCGGCAGGGCCCAAGATGGGGCCGTGATGGTGGTGAAGACGGCCACCTAGGCAGGTTCCGAGTCGACGGCTCCTGGGCCGGGTTGAGCAGCCCCTGGGTTGGTGGCGGCGACCGCCGGGTCCGGGGTGATGGTGGTCGGGTTGAGCTGAGCAGCCCCCGGGCCGGGTTGAGCAGTCCCCGGGCTGGGTTGAGCAGCCCCGGGCCGAGTTCGGCAGTCCCCGGCCTGGGTTGAGCAGTCCCCGGGCCGGCTTGCGGCGCGGCCGGATCTTCTGGGACGTGGATGGACTCGGAGTCCGGCGACGGCTTGACGGACGGCTTGCGCAGGTGCTCGAGGGAGACGCCGGACGGGATGGCTTGACGTGACGTGGCGATCTTGGCGAGCGTGTCGGCTACCTTGTTCTCCGCACGCGGGACATGGAGGAACTCGCAGCCATCGAAGGATCCGGATAGCTTCTGGATGAGGAAGGGATAGCTTGCCATGTTGGAGTCGCGGGCGTCCCACTCGCCGGAGCACTGCTATACCACCAAGTCCGAGTCGTCGTAGCACAGGATGCGCCAGATGCCGAGTTCTTTGGCAAGCCGAAGGCCGTGCACAAGGGCTTCGTATTTAGCGACGTTGTTGGAGGCGGGGAAGTGGATCTGGAGTGCGTAGCGGAGTCGGTCACCCTTCGGGGATGTCAGTACGATGCCGTCCCCTAAGCCGAGTCGCATCTTGGACCCGCTGGCGCATGCGCCAAGGCCGAAGTCGGAGGCGGCGGCAGTCTTGGTCTCGGTCCAGTCGACGAGAAAATTGGCCAGGGCCTGAGACTTGATCGTGGTGCGGGGCTCGTGGAGGATGGTGTGGCCAGCCAGCTGGATCGCCCACTTGGCGACCCGGCCGGAGGCATCCCGGCACCCGATGATTTCTCCGATAGGCGTCGTGCTGACGACGGTGACGACGTGTTCTTGAAAGTACTACTTCAGCTTCTTGGCGATGAGGTACACGCCGTAACACATCTTCTGGTAGTGCGGGTAGTTCTGCTTGGAGGTGGAGAGCACTTCGCTCAGGTAGTAGACCTGACGCTGGACGGCCTGGATCTTGCCCTTCTCAAGGTCGCTCGACCACCAGCACCGTGCTGACCGCCCGCGAGGTCGCGGCTATGTAGAGCAACAGTGGATCCTTGTCGGTTGGCGCGGCCAGGACAGGTGCGGTGGAGAGCATGCGCTTGAGGTCTTGGAAAGCTTCGTCCGCCTTGCTGTTCCATTCGAATGGGCTTGTTTTCTTCATTAGCCTGTACAGGGGCAGTGCCTTCTCGCCCAACCGGCTTAGAAACCGGCTGACCGAGGCCAGGCAGCCTGTGAACTTCTGGACATCGCGCAGCCGGGTTGGCTTGCGCATGCGCTCGATGGCCTTGATCTTCTCCGGGTTCGCCTCGATGCCGCATTTCGAGACGAGGAAACCGAGCAGCTTTCTGGTTGGGACGCCGAAGACGCACTTTTCTGGGTTGAGCTTGACCTTGTATTCGTGGAGTTTGGCGAATGTTTACTTCAGATCGTGGAGGAGCGTGAGGTGCTGCTTGGTCTTCACCACGATATCGTCCACGTACACATGGATGTTCTTGCCGAGTTGCGGTAGCAGGCACTTCTACATGCAGCGTTGGAAGGTGGCGCCGGTGTTCTTCAACCCGAACGACATGGTGATGTAGCAGTACGCTCCAAAGGGCATGATGAAGGATGTCTTCAGGGCACCGGCCGGGTCCAGCTTGATCTGGTGATAGCCGGAGTAGGCGTCCAGGAAGGACAGCAGCTCGCACCCGGCGGTCGAGTCGATGACTTGGTCGATCCGCGGGAGGGCGAAAAGATCCTTGGGACAGGCCTTGTTGAGGCTGGTGTAGTCAATACACATGCGCCAGGTCTTGTTCTTCTTCAGGACGAGGACTGGATTGGCCAGCCACTCGGGGTGAAACACTTCCATTATGAAGCCGGCCGCCAGGAGCTTGGCGACCTCTTCGCCAATGGTTCTTCTCTTCTCTTCGGAAAATCGACGGAGGGTTGACGGACAGGCTTGGCGTCCTTACGGACGTGGAGTTTGTGCTCGGCGTACTTCCTCGGGATACCCGGCATGTCTTTGGGGGTCCATGCTAAGATATCCCGATTCTCACGGAGGAAGTCGACGAGCTCGCCTTCCTATTTGCTGTCGAGGTGGGCGCCTACGACAACGTACTTGCTGGAGCTGGGGTCTTCCGGGTTCAGCTTCACTTTCTTGGCTTCCTTGGAGGGCTTGAAGGCGGCCTCATCGGCCGGGTCCAGGGTCGGGATCAACGCGTCGGAGGCGTCGCCAGCTAGGATGACGATCTGGTCAAGCTGGCGCCGCTCCTCGGCAATGACCAGTGACTCGGCCAGCTTGGCGCCGTCTCGGGCGCACTCCAGAGACTTGCGATAGTCACCGGTGACAGTAATGAGGCCCTTGGGACCCGGCATATTCATCTTCAGATAAGCGCAGTGGGGAACCGCCATGAACTTGGCGAGCGGGGGCCGGCCCAGCAGAGCGTGGTGCGCACTGGACAGGTCCACCGCCTCGAACCAGATTGGTTCGCGTCGGAAGTGGCTGCTGTCACCAAACAGGAGGTCGAGCCGGACCCGGCCAATGGGTGAACAGGAGAGGCCGGGTACGACACCGTGGAAGACGGTCCGGGTTGGCTCCAGGTCTTCGGCCTTGAGGCCGAGCTTGGTCATCGTGTCGCGGTAGAGGATGTTGATGCTGCTGCCGCCGTCGATGAGGACTCGGGAGAACTTGCAGGTGCGCCGCGCGATGATGGTAGGGTTGAGGACGAGGGCGTACCCACCCGGACTCGGCATGACTGTCGGGTGATCCTCCCGGGTCCAGGTGATCGGGCGCTCCGACCAATGCATCAAATCCGTCTTGGCCGGGACGACGGTGTTCACCTCCTGCCGGAGGAGGCGCTCGCTGCGCTTGTCATCGTCGAGGCTGGTGAAGACGACGTAGGCCGCGTTCTGGTCCGGGTAGGCGTCGTTCCGCATCGCGCCGCCGGCGGGGGCGGCGGTGGAGGCGGAGGCGGTTGTCCCACGCCCAAAGCCGAAGCCGGAGCCGGAGGAGGCGGGACGTCGCCCCTCATGATGCATTTGGTGATGGCGCACTGTCGAAGCGTGTGCGTGGAGGGTCTTGCGCCGCTGTGGTGCTTGCATGGAGCGTCGAGCATCTCTTCAAAGCTCATGGCGGGTTGCCACGCCATCTTGCCGGTCTGCCGGCGCTTCGCTGCCGGGTCCGCCGCGGGCTCGGCGGCCGCGACGAGCCGGTTGTCATGACGTTGCGCCGGCTGCTCGGCCTTGCGCTTGTTGTTCTGGTGGTGCTGCTGCCGGCTGCCTTCGCCGGCCGGCTTCTGTGGAGGGACCGGCTTCGCCTTGCCGGCCTCGTCCAGCGCCACTTGGATCTTCATGGCGGAGTCAGCGTTGGCGTACTTGTCCGCCGTCACCATGAGCGCGGCCATGGTGGCCGGCTCGGAGCGTAGAAGCTTGTGCTTGAGGAGGGTGCCGTCTCGGCACCCGCTGACGAAGTATTGGATCGCCTGGACTTCATGGACGCCCTCACAGCTGTTCCGAAGCTCGGTCCAGCGTCACGAGGTACTTCGCGTCTCCGGTTCTCCGTCGGCCCCTGCACGCACATGGCAAGCTGACTGGGGCGACCGGGTCACTTGTACGTCCCCGTGAAGTTGCGGACAAACGCTTCCTCGAAATTGACCCATGCATTGTTGCTGCCCATCGGCAGGCTGTTTAACCATGTGCGAGCCGATCCTTGGAGCATGAGCGGTGCGTAGCGCACGGCGAGACGACGATTGGCACCGGTGATGCCAATGGCCGTGGTGTAGTAGGTGAGCCAGTCTTTTGGCTTCATGGTCCCATTGTACTTGGGGGTGTCGCGGGGAAGCACGAATCCCTTGGGGAAGGGCTCCTCCCGGATGCGTGGGCCGAAACACGCCGGCCCGATAGCGCCGCTCTCCTCCACCTCCATGGAGCGAGCGAGCTGATCGAGGCGGTGGCACGCGCCGGCGTCGTTGATGGCGCGCGGGCCAAGTCGACTGGCGGCCAGGCCCCGAGGGGCCGGGTCGGCTGGAGCCAGACGCCGGCCATGCTGGCCGGGTCCGTGCTGGGTCTCTAGGGCGGGCTCGCTGCCAGAGCGTCGGCGGCGGTGCCGGCCGGGTTGCGCCTGGTTCGCCTGGCAGTGCGCCGCCGGGCGGGCGACGAGGCCGTGTGCAGGGAGTTCGCCGGGTCCGCCAAGGCGGGCGGAGCTGACCCGCCGGCTTGGCGAGCTGGTTGAGGCGATCTCGCTGGGTGTTGGCGGCGTGAGGAGCTCGCGCATCCGCCTGGCGCGCCTCGAGCTCTCGCCCGCGAAGTTGGTCGAGGCCGACCGCGCCGCTCTCCGCAGCGTGCATGTTCTTTGGATCGGGTCTCAGACGGTCCGCCGGCGCCAAGGGCTGCCGATAGCTCCTCGGCGCGAGTATCAGCCGGCTGCTCGCTCAGCCACGGCGGGCGTGAACTGCGGGCGGCGTGCGTGCTCCATCTAAGCAGCTTCCAGCGGCGTCAGGTGGCGGTTAGCATCTCGGACAGGTCCGGCGATGTCGGCGCTGTCCTCGAGCTGGGTTCGGGCTTCGGCAACGTTGGTGGCGTCGACGTCGGTGCCGATGGGAATGTGGAGGCTCTGCATCGCGGCGCGCAGCGGGTCGGTCGTCTCCATCCGAGCCGCAGCGGCCGCGGCTTCGGCGGCTCTTCTCGTCTTGCTCGACGATGAAGAGGTGCCATCGCCGGTGACGAAGACCTCTACGTGGGCGTCCATCGCCCCGGCAGTGAATCTGCCGCTGAGAGAAAGCGGGGAGTCGGAGTAGCTGAGCACCCCACTGGGGTACTCGTCGGCCGCGAGCACGTCGGAGATGCACAGCATGGTGAAGGAAGCGGCGAGCGCGCCGATGACGTCGTCCGCCAGAGCGACGGACTCGTCGGAGTAGGAAAGGGCCCCGTCCGAAGCATGCTTCCGGCCAGTTCCTCGAACTGCCCCACGGTGGGCGCCAACTGTCGTGGTGGGCGCACGGCAGATGCCAAGGGATGGCTAAAGAGAGGAGGAGGCTCGAGGGCGCTGGTGGGCTTCGGAGGCGAGGTTGATATGCGCGGGCGCGGGACGCCGGACATACCCAGGTTCAGGGCTCTCCGGATAGATAACACCCCTAGTCCTGCCGAGTTTAGTTGGATGGTTTATAGTACAATGTTGCTCGTGGAGCTGTTTGGAGGAGGAAGGAGGCTGGCCAAGGCTCCGGATGCTCCTTCTCCTTGGTGTCCCTATGTCTCTGTTGAATATCTTCTGTCCTCTCTCCTGCTGGCGCGAACTCCTGGGGGGGGGGGGGGTTATAGACCAACCCACCCAAGGTTACAATGGTAATATGCCGAGTCGGTGGGTCCGTATAGTCGGTGTCCGGGGTGTCGGGTTGGGTCTCGCTTGGGGGCTTGTGGTTCGCCGGGTCCCCCTAGGTGCGGGCCCCGCGTGCCTAGGAGGACTGTGCACCATCTTCTCGATCGTCATGGCATGGCCGGGTCGAGTGGCGAACAGTGTTCTCCGTCAGGCCTCCGCTTGCTGTCGTCAGCGGTAAGGGCGGGAACACTGTTGCCGTGCTAGCCCTGGTCAGCGGGTAGGTAAGGAGCACTGTTGCCACGCTCTGGCTGACCACGAGCATGGGTGGGGGCGCTGTAGTCTTGGTCATCAGTGACTGAGGTCTCGTCCCATCGTACGGCCTGGATGGAACGGGAGCTGACCCGTGGCTGGGTTGCTGTGGACGCCACGGGTGGGTTGACTTACTAGGGAAGCCAAGGTTGTGCTGGGTTGAGTTGCCTCACGCCAGCCGCTGCGGCCGGGTTGACGTACCTTGCCGAGTCGAGGGTCTTGGCCGGGTTGCGCGCCTTGCCAGGTCGAGCGACCCGGCCTGGCGCACGCCGGTTTGCGAGGCGATGTGGGCCCCGCTATTTTTGAAACAGATCCGGGTTCCGTTGCCTGCACAGAGTTCATCCCACCGACATACCCCCTGAGGTCTTCGCTCTAACTTGGCATGCTGATGTCGGTTATATCATGCATATGGTGTCTTGCATTGCTTACTTTATAGATCAAGTATGTCATCTGCTTTGTTTAAACATCCTTTGTGTGAATGCCATCTGTTTAGTTTATTCATCGTTTATGTGAATTATGCAACGCCATCTTGTTTAGCCAGGCATCATGTATGTGAATTGTGCAATGCCATCCTGCTTAGCCAGCCATCTTATATGTAAATTATATCAGACCATCCTTTTTTTGCGTTACATATTACATTTGTCAACAATGTTAGTACATTCAACTGATCTTCGTGTGCATCAGCCATTTGACACGGTGATGGCAAATTCTGGAGTGAAAACAAGGTCTTCAGAGGAGACTATGCTATCCGACGAAGCACATATCTCGCTGGTTACGGATAGCTCCTCAGAGGAGGATTCGGAGACAGATGATCAGTCCTATCCCCCCCCCCCCCGAGGTGTATGCTCTAACTTGGCAGGGTTATGTTCCTCATATCGTGCGTATGGTGTCTCGCATTGCTATGTCATTTGATTAGTTTAGACATGCTTTGTGTGAATGCCACTTGTTCAGTGTCTAATTACCATATATGTGAATTATGCATTGCCATCTTGTTGCAAGACATTATATATGTGAATTATACAATGCTATCTTGTTGCAAAGGCATTATATATGTGAATTATGCAATGCCATGTTGTTTAGCCAATCATCATGTATGTGAATTATATCATGCTATCATTTTTTGTATTATGTGTTCCATTTGTCGACAACGTTTGTATATTCAATTACTCTTCCTGTGCATCAGCCATTTAAAGCGGTGATGGAAGTATCTGGAGTGAAAACAAGGTATTCAGAGCAGACAATGCTACCTGCTGAAGAAGACATCTTGCTGGTTATAGAGAGCTCCTCAGAGGAGGATTCAGAGACTGATGACCGGTCCTATTTCCCCCTGACGTCTATTCTCAAACTTGGCAGGGTTATATTACGCATGTCATGCATGTTGTCTTGCAATGCTTAGTTTTTACATCATATATGCATTGCCATCTACTTACCTGCTTACTCTATAAATCATATATTTGAATTATATCATGCCATCATGTTTACATAGTACATACACATCATCTATCTGAATTATGGCATGGCAACCCAATTAATAAATACAGCATATAGTTATATCATCTCATCCTGTTTAGTGTTTACAGTCATCATATTTTGAATTATGGCATTCTATCCGTGAATGTATGTGAATTATGGCATGCCAACCTATTTAATAAAAACATTATATAGTTATGTCATGTCATCCTGTTAACATAGTCTCATATTTTGAACTATGTCTTTAAATCTTTTTTAGTTAGCCATCATAATGTGAAATTGTGTCATGCTATCCTGTTTAGTTAGCCATCATATATGTGAAATTGTGTCATGCTATCCTGTTTGGTTAGACAACAAAAATATGAATTATTTCATGCCCTCTTTTATTCCCCACTATCCATTGCACCTGTCTATTATACAGTGTCTATACTTTCAATTACTTTTCTTGTTTATCAGCCATTTGAATCGGAGAGCGTGATGACAGTATCTAAGGGAGTAACAACACGGTCTTCAGAAAAGATAGTGCTACCAGCTGATGCAGATAGAACCACGGTTGTACTTGCCCAAGGACCAGATCCACCACACATAATCCAGACACTCGCAGATTGTACCCCTACCCAGTTGGACAGAGAACCAGCTACACCCATTCTAACCCCAACCCCAGCAGATCGTAACCTAGTTCCAGTTGACACAGCACCGTCTCCACCACAGAGCACCCAACGCGAGCAGTTAGTAAGGGAACTGCATTGCCCAAAGCACGAGGACCACCACTCTGAATCCCAACTCAACGCTTAAAGGAGAAGAAGAGTTGTTCTCAGGTCAGGTTCTCAGAGCTATGGTTCATACTCCTTTGTCGTTGCATTCATCAGTATTTACTCATACCAACTATTTTCAAATTTGAAGGATGGAATTGAAACTCCAATGGCGCAATGGTATGTTTTAAACCTGTTTCTTTCACTTGTTTGCTTTTGTAACCTGCACTATGTTGATTTCAGTTTCAATTGAATAAACAGTAATGTTCTCATGTCATGCACATTACAAGTGTTGTTATTGCTCTATAGTTACCCACACTTATATTCTCTCTATTCTGCTTTGTCTTGAACAAATATTATTTGAACTGTGTCTCTATCTTGATTTGACAACAAAAACTAGAATGATATAGACCATAAAGTGACCATGGTACATAGATATATGTTTGTTTCATGCTGTTATCCTGTCCACTTTACTACTGAACTCATTTACCAAAATGAGTTTCATATACAACATGGTAAACATGTGATGTGTCTTCTTGTTTCTCTTTTAGAATGCGGACAAAATATTGGACAACAGTATCGCGTTATCCAATGGTAAAGGAAGTAATGCAGATAAGGTTCAAGATAGTGAGACATCCCTGTTGGTCTCCAAGAAAGCTGATAAAAACTATCTTGACGACAGTGAGGGAACCCAAAAGTCCTGTCTTGATGTAGTGTTCAAGTTACTGGCCACTAATGCTGGCACAAGCTCTTCGAACTCGCTGCCTAAATCAGTTCGTCTTCTTGAGTCTCAACTTCAAGTTGAAAGACCACTACTAGGAAAAGGGCTATAGATGGGATGGCTGCTAATGGCGCACCTGTCAGGTAGTGCGCCACTACTATATACTAATGGCGCACCATTTGTTGATGCGCCATTAGTGTGGAAGACACTAATGGCGCACTGCACACACCGCGGCGCCACTAGTAATAAAAAATTCCATTTTTCCATACATACTAATGGCGATTCGGCGAAGTGCGCCATTACTAGTTCTAACTAGTAATGGCGCACAGGACACAGAGTGCGCCATTAGAATATATACTTTTTTTTTCAAAACTTATAATTGTACCAGGGTCGACCCCCCGCTCCATCGGCCGCCGCTGACCGCACCCTCCACCGACCCACCGTCCCACCGCACCCTCCCCCGCTCCACCGGCCGCCGCCGCCGACACCCGGCCCGCACCCTCCCCCACTCCACCGCCACCGACGACCACCCGCACCCTCCCCCACTCCACCGCCGCCGACGTCCCACCGCACCTCCCCCGCTCCACTGGCCCGCCGAATTCTCGCCCGCACTGGCCCCCACTCCACCGGCCACGACGACCACCCGCACCTCTCTCCCCGCACCTCCCGGCCCGCTCCACCGTCACAAATGAATGCAACTAAAATTGCAAAAAAAACAAATTTGATGATATTTTTCATATTCATAAATATTTTCAAATAACAAATTTGATGATATTTTTTCAAATAACAGATTCACCGTCAGACGCCACCGCCCACGCGCCCCGCCGCCTCCTCTCCTTCCTCCGTCACTTGAAGCCGCCCAGCCGCCACGCGCCCCCGCCGCCCACGCCGCCTCCCGAGCCCGCCTCCCCCACCGAGTCCCGCCTCCCATGAGCACCGCCTCCCTCCCTAACCCTCGAGCCGGAGACTTGGAGCCTCGGCGCCGCCTCCACGCCCACCAGGGAGAGGAGGCCCCACGCCCACTGTGACAGGAGGCCCGCGACCTCCCCGCCTCCCCCAAGCTCGCCGTCTCCGCCCTCCATCGTCTCCGCTCCGGCCACCACCTCGTGGTCAGGTAATCTTCTTCTCCTCTCTTCCTCCTCTCCTCCCTCCCGGCCCCCTCCCCCTAACTGACTCGACTCCCCTGGCCTCCAGCAGTTCACCGTCCCGGATCTCCGATCAGACGCCTCCCTTGGCGGCAACATCCACAGCGTCGGCGTCTTCGTCCCGACGACGCCCTGCACCCTCCCCACTCCACCGCCGCCGACGACCAACCGCACCTCCCCACTCCACCGGCCGCTGCCGCCGACCCCAGCCGCACCTCCCCCACTCCACCGTCAGCCGATGACCCACCGCACCTCCACTCCACCTTTTTCATATTCATAAATATTTTCAAATAACAAATTTGAACATATTTTTAAAAAAATTATTACTGTTTTTATAAAAAAATATTACTGTTATGATTTAAACAAGTTTGAAGATATTTAAACACAAATAAATATCAAACAGCATTTTAAATGCATAAAAATAAAAATTGGGGAGCCTGGGAATCGAACCCAGGACCTCCTAGTGTGTGTGCTGCGTGCTGACCAGTCGGACTAGTGGGTTGGTTCTGATCTAGACTGGGTTAGGTGGAATATAACCTGAGGGCTCGAACTGTAATAAAAGAACATACTAATGGGGCACTGCTGCGGGGTGCGCCATTAGTAATCTCCCCCCTAGCTAATTCCACCTTCTCCCTCGTCAGATCCATTCGTCCCTCTCCCTCGCCAGATCGACCGCCGCCACCGCCGCCCCCACGCCCAGCGCCCCCACCACTGCAGCTCCCAGCGCCGTCGCCTGCCGCCCACCCTCACGCCTCCCCGCCCGCCCGTCCTTGCCGCCCGGTGCGTCCCCCGCCGCCTTCGCCGCCCGCCGCCCACGACGTCCCCTCCCTCCCTTCCCCCTAGCTTCTCCTCCTCCTCCTCTCACCGCCCGTGCCTTCTTCTGCTCGAAAGGTCAAGAAGGCGGCCCCTTCCTCCGGATCGCCGCCCACCGCCTCCTTGACGCCGGGCGCCCGAGAAGGCCGTGTCGGCGCCCTCACGCCTCGGGCCGGACTCGCCGCCACCAGCCCAAGCTCAGGCCCGCCCCCACGCCCCACGAGGCGCACCACCGGCCGACCAAGTCCCAGACGTCCCGTCCCCCGCCGCCACTGGACTACGCGCCGCCTCGCCGCCCAAGCCCAAGCCGAGCCAAGCTATCCAAGCTTGAGGTATCCCCCTTTTTCTTCTCTCTAAATTTTCAAAATTAACAAATGTTCACAAATCTTTAGATTTTGCTCTCTAAACTGTCCAAACTGTATTTAGTTTTTGCCCTAAATGAAATTTGACAGTGGAGTACTGTCCAAACTGTATTCACTGTCCAAACTGCATCTAAGAACCCATGGTTGTGCTTATTTCTGAAGATGGAATGAACTATGACCTCCTGATCACAGAAAAAACTTGTGTAGCTGATAGCTTTCTTTACGAATACGGAATGAACTATGACACTGATGATCGCAGAAACATATTTTGCATCGATAGGTTTCCTCTCTCGTTGCTTGATGAGGACCATGATGATCATGGCACCGAAAAACAAATGTTTCGCCAAACAAGAAGCTGTGTTGATCCTTGATAAACTGAAATATTATTTTCCTTTCATCTTGCAATTTTTTGTTTGCTTGGCGACGCGTGTACAATTTAATTGGTCACACTTCACCCTGAATTAATCATTTTGAGACAGAGGGAGTATGTTACAAGTGTAGTGACGAGGTCGATCATGTAAGTCGTCGTACTGTAATGATGAAACGTTGCATCACAGATCTTTGGAGCAGACTAGTGCTCTTGGAATGCTAATCGCACTTATGAGAAATACTTAAGATTATTTCCCCACAATGCATAGCAATTGTTCCGCCAGTGATCATGTGGCTTCACATTGCTGGCATCGGTTGTGTTGTGTCACATGGCCCAGATACAAGTGTCGCTTTGCTTTGAATGTGCCGATGAAGTAGTTATAGATAGGTTTTCTGCATTTTGTCACATTTGCTTCAAGTAGATAGGCTTTGCGCATTTCGTGTTGTGATAGGTATGTGGTGGCCGTTGTTGCACTTGTTGGATGTACGCAATTCTGTTGGTCTCATGTTTCATGTGTAACGTTCCTCTAGTGAATTGGGAAGTTGTATTGTACTAGTGTGTCTCTTCCTGCCAATATAAATGCTGTTGAATAAGAAAAATAAAAGTCTGGGAACCGATCTTGTGAATTTTACTGCCAATCTGATAATCTGAATGTTCTTTGAATAAGAAACATACAAGTTTGGAACTTCTCTCTTGTGAGCTTCATCTTTTGCTTTGGATCAGATGGAATAACATGATTTGTCCCTCTATGCATGGTGTGCATATACTATTTGCCTATTTGGTAAAAAACAGTTTAGTTGCCTATTTGGTATGCTTGTCATGTCACTTATAGTACAAGCTTGTCATGTCACTTGTCATGGCATAGTAATGTTTTTTCAGGATTATTTTGTGGTGGTGTGGGTAGCAAGGTGCGTGCTACTTGTGATCTTCTGAAATGTCGACCCATTGGGGACTTCATTACACGGGGATAATGATTTTGCAGGTACCCCGAGAGGCCCTTGAGTTTGCCGGAATGTCGATTAACTTCCATTCCGGCAAATTCGGGTACTCCATATGTCCTATTTTCAGCAAAGCTCATGCTGAAATTTTCCGTGAATTTTAGCATGACTTTGCTAAAAATAGGACATATGGGGTACTTGAGACTAATGCATGGGCAGGGTATCTTAGTACTTAGTTAAGTAGGATCAACTGCCCCTTTATTCTTGCTGCATTAAACCATAGGTGGCAATAGAGCCAAGCAGTCTTTCCTTTTAAGCGTGGTACCTTTTTGTTTTGCTAATGTGTACTAGGTGCTCCCATCTTCTGTGTCATTGTTACCCTAATTTATAGTCCAGTACAATTGGACTTTCAGTATAGCCTGTTATCATGCATGTTTTATGATCTGTTGTAAGGGTACTAATTGGTCTCTTCTGCTGCTTATCGGAGATGGGGGAAGCAGCCACCGCCTCATGCGACACAAGCATCTGAGTTGGATGCTTTCGAAGTTCTTCAAGATCATACTTGGGACTTCAAAGATCATCCATGACGCAGTATATAAAACGAGAGATCTCCCTTCACCCATCTCATTATGATATCTGTTGTTTGCTACATCACTCATTGTCCCAAACCGCAGAGGCTGCTGACAGTTTTTGAACATGCCGATGGGTGAAGATCCGCCAAATAATGTGGAGCTGCGACAGTCGACAGCCGGGTTTCGCAGCAGTGGGATGTGGAGTTGTTGATCAAGGAGGGCCACATGTACTTGTCTCGTGGGTGGGAGAAGTTCTACTGCGTTTCACGACCTGCGGTGAGGTACTTCCTTCTCTTCGGTACGACGACGCAGCGCCACCACGCTCATCGTGAAGGTGTTCAACGCGACTATAATGTGTCGTGATGCGCTCTGGCCGACGATGATGATGCCGGCACGTTCTTCCTCTTCTTATTCCTCTACATTTGGCTTTGTCTCACATCGATTGTTAACGGTCATTGTTGCATTTGGACAGGTAATGGGAGCAAAGAAGAATGACATCAGCTACAGCCAATGCAAGAGCGACTATGGCTATAGCAAAAGCAACACCGATTCTGGCTTTAGCGAAAAGCAGCAATGATTCTCGGCAGCAGCATAGACAACAAGAAGGATGATCCGGATCGGAGTGCGGGAGAAGAGGAGCAGAGTGGGGATGAGGAGCTGCAGGATGACGATGGGCATCAGCCGAGGATGACCTAAGCGCTGGTGGTGGTGACCAAGGGCAAGAGATGGTGGTGGCTGACCATGGGCAGGAGATGGTGGTGGTGGCTGACCATGGGCAAGAGATGGAGGTGGCTGAGGATGACCTAGCGATGGTCGTGCCCGTCCTGCCTTAAGGTGGCCTCGAGATGGTGGTGGTGCCTGACAATGACCACGCACCGGTGGTGGCGCCAGTGATCCCACAGCTGGGTGACATGACCACGCCAATTGTGGTAGAAGACTACATCCCACTGCCTCCACTGCCTCCACCGCCTCGCCGCTCTTGGCGCATCAGGCTGAGGAAGGAGAAGAAGAACAATGAGAACTGAACTATGTCAGGTATTTCAGATCTCCAAAATGATATATATATATACTTAGTTACCTATGTTATCTCTAATATGCTTAGTTTCCTATAGGTTAGCTTCATTTTACCTAAGTTGGCTCTAATATGCTAACTTAGAGCTTATTATATGCTTAGTGTCCTATAGGTTAGCTCCAAAATAACTTATGTTAGCACAAAATGATCAAGTTTACATAATAAGCTTATAGTCTTCTTCTTATTCTTCTTCTTTTCCAAAATGACATAGGTTAGCTTCATTTTACCTAAGTTGGCTCTAATATGCTAACTTAGAGCTTATATGCTTAGTTTCCTATAGGTTAGCTCCAAAATAACTTATGTTAGCACAAAATGATCAAGTTTACATAATAAGCTTATAGTCTTCTTCTTATTCTTCTTCTTTTCCAAAATGACATAGGTTAGCTTCATTTTACCTAAGTTGGCTCCAAAATTCTTCTTATTCTTCTTCTAGTGTTCTTCTTCTTCTAGTATTCTTCTAGTCTTCTTCTTCTTCTTCCAACTTCTTGTTTATCATTTTGCAGATTTGATTTAATTCATGGAAGCTTGCATGGATGGAGTGCTTCTTTTCCATTTGTGTTTTTATTTTGTATCAATGTGAAACTTTTGTGAATTGATGGATAACGGTGTTGGATGAACAATGTGAAACTTTTGTAATATGTAACGATGGAACTATGATTGTTATATGGATGCTTATTATATATAGATATTTATATATATATATATATATATATATATATATATATATATATATATATACAACAAGCATCCATATAACAATCGTAGCCAACACACAAGTTCCATCATATATACATACATAGCCAACATATATATATATATGTGTGTGTGTGTGTGTGTGTGTGTGTGTGTGTGTGTGTGTGTGTGTGTGTGTGTGTGTGTGTGTGTTGGCTATGGTTGTTATATGGAACTATGTGTTGGCTATGTGTTGGCTATGTATGTATATCTCATATGTGAAATAGTGACCTGAAATTAAGAAAAAACCAAAAAAAAATAAAAAAATTGTTACTAATGGCAAACTACCATATGGTGCGCCATTCAGATAGCGTATACACTAGTGGCGATCAGGCAAAACTAATGGCGCACTGCAGTGCGCCATTAGTATACCAGATACTAATGGCGCACCAATGATGCGCCATTAGTAAAAAATACTAGTGGCGTGATACTAATGGCGCACCAGTAGTGCGCCATTAGTAGGCAAAACCGGTGCGCCATTAGTAGGCCTTTTCCTAGTAGTGGACATCGATCAGATGTGCTGCGACAGGAAGCTGAAGGACTGAGGAAGTCCCTGCAGAATTCAGATGCATATTTTCTTGTGCAACAGCAAGCGCTGGAGGATTTAAGCGCCAAACAAGAGAAAGTTAATAAGCTTGCTAAGCATCTTGCCAGCATTATGGGTACCCAGGATATTGTTTCTTGAGATCTTCTGAAGTGGTTTCAGTTATGGATTTGTTTTTCTGCGGCGTTTATTTGCGCTGGTCGCCAATTTTGACAACCAGTGTATATGATATGCTGCTTTGTTCCCTATATGCACTGGTGGCGAACTTTGATGCCCAGTGGATGTAATATGTGTAATAGTCGTGATAGCCTAGCGTTAGTTGCTTGCTTATTTATTTCCTTATTGTCTTGTTTATTTGTTTGCTTGTAGTCATTGCAGTTCTTTTTCCTCGGTTTGCTAGTGGCTACAATAACCTATTTTTTAAAACTAGGCCATAATAACCATGGGATAATATTTACTGTAGTGACACTGGGCCTCCTACTGGCCATAGAAACAGTGGGACTTCTACGGGCCATAGAAACAATGGGCCTTCTATGAGCCGTAGAAACAATGGGCCTTCTGCGGGCCATATCATCAATGGGCCTTATACGGGCCGTATGATCGATTGGCCAAACATGGGCCAAACAGACCGCATTATGGCCAGAACGGGCTAGAGTTGGAATCGTCTGTTCATGGGCCGACCATAACAGGCCATCGTTAATAGGACGATTTGATGACGCTATGAAAACGCCCAACGTGATAACGGACCACAAACGGGCCGATCAGAATAACCACGGGCTGAATTTGGCCCACAAGCAGAAAATGACAGAAACAGGCCGTAAGTAAACGAATGCTGGAAATGAGCCCTAGAATAAATGGGCTCTGAGAAGGCCGGAAGATAACATGGGCTAGAAACGGCCCAATGGAATAACGGGCCGTTAATGGGTATAAAGTGATACACTGTTCATTACGGGCCAGTTTCACCATGGGTCGTTAATGGGTGTAAAGTGATGCACTGTTCATTACGGGCCAGTTTCACCACGGGTCATTAATACACCAAGAGTTACATAGGGCCTCATATGGGCCGAAAGACGTCATGGGCCATACATGCGCCAGAAGTGAAAATGGGCTAGAATCATATTGGATGGCCCAGATGACGCTACTGGGCCTAATTCGGATAGGGCGTAACGGGCCTTGGGTTAGCGGGTTGTAAATGGTCTATATGCGAACAGGCCATTAACAGTCTTTCCATGGGCCGGCCCGCCACCTTTTGACCAAGTCAAACGGGTCGGCCTTTTCACAGGAATGGGCCTCTATTGGGCCGTGCCACGTATCGACGTATCATAGGCGCCTTACGTCCAATGAGTGGATGACATCTGTCCCAACGATGAGCGTACACGCAGTTTCCTCCAACCAATGATAATTTTACACGTGGAAAATCCCCATTGGTCGGGCTGTTAACGGGTTATCGAATCCAAAACCCGACCCAATAGCTTAACGGTGTTCCGTTACGGTGGATGCCACGTGTCGGTCACCCTTGACGAAAAGCACTTACGTGACGCGCGATTTATCGTCATGGAAGTGGACACTTCTGTGATGATAATTTTGGTAATGTCATGGAACACTTCTACGACAGCATAGGTATGACTATCTTGATTCTGTCATAAAATCGCCATGGATGTACATGCATGATAGAAAACGCGACCTATTGTGACAAACACGTATCATCACGGAAGTGTATTTTTTTTTTGTAGTGAACCTCGATGACAAGCCAAGCAATTGTTTCATACTTTTGACGTTCTCAAACTTTTTCAATCTTCACGCAATACATGACCGTGAGCCATTGACATAGCACTATATGTGGAATAGAATGGTGGTTGTGGAGAAGACAAAAAAGGAGAAGATAGTCTCACATCAACTAGGCGTACCAACGGGCTATGGAGATGCCCATCAATAGATATCAATATGAGTGAGTAGGGATTGCCATGCAACGGATGCACTAGAGCTATAATATATGAAAGCTCAACAAAAGAAACTAAGTGGGTGTGCATCCAACTCGCTTGCTCACGAAGACCTAGGGCATTTTGAGGAAGCCCATCATTGGAATATAAAAGCCAAGTTCTATAATGAAAAATTCCCACTAGTATATGAACGTGATATCATAGGAGACTCTCTATCATGAAGATCATGGTGCTACTTTGAAGCACAAGTGTGGTAAAAGGATAGTAACATTGTCCCTTCTCTCTTTTTCTCTCATTTTTTTATTTGGGCCTTTTCTTCTTATTTTTTTATGGCCCCTTTTTTTCGTCCGGAGTCTCATCCCGACTTATGGGGGAATCATAGTCTCCATCATCATTTCCTCACTTGGGACAATGCTCTAAAAATGATGATCATCAGACTTTTATTTACATACAACTCAATACTTAGAACAAAATTTGACTCTATGTGAATGCCTCCGGCGGTATACCGGGATATGCAATGAATCAAGAGTGAAATGTATGAAAGAATTATGAACGGTGGCTTTGCCACAAATACAATGTCAACTACATGATCATGCGAAGCAATATAACAATGATGGAGCGTGTCATAGTAAACGGAACGGTGGTAAGTTGCATGGCAATATATCTCGGAATGGCTATGGAAACGCCATGATAGGTAGGTATAGTGGCTGTTTTGAGGAAGGTATATGGTGGGTGTATGATACCGGCAAAAAGTGCGCGGTATTAGAGAGGCTAGCAATGGTGGAAGGAAGAAGAGTGCGTACAATCCATGGACTCAACATTAGTCATAAAGAACTCATATACTTATTGCAAAAATCTACAAGTTATAAAAGCAAAGTATTACGCACATGCTCCTAGGGGGATAGATTGGTAGGAAAAGACCATCGCTCGTCGCCGACCACCACTCATAAGGAAGATAGTCAATAAATAAATCATGCTCCGACTTCATCAAATAACGGTTCACCATACGTGCATGCTACGGGAATCACAAACTTTAACACAAGTATTTCTTAAATTCAAAACTACTCAACTAGCATGACTCTAATATCACCATCTTCATATCTCAAAAAAATTATCAAGCATCAAACTTCTCATAGTATTCAACACACTTATAAGAATTTTTTCTTTACTAAACTTGAATGCCTATTATTGTTAAAGCAAACAACCATGCTGTTTTGTAGGACTCTCAAACTAATCTAAGTGAAGCATGAGATAACAATATTTTCTATAAAACAAATCCACCACCATGCTCTAAAAGATATAAGTGAAGCACTAGAGCAAAAACTATATAACTCAAAAGTTATAAGTGAAGCACATAGAGTATTCTAACAATTTCCGAATCAAGTGTGTCTCTCTCAAAAGGTGTGTAAATCAAAGATGATTGTGGTAAACTAAAAAAGCAAAGACTCAAATCATACAAGACGCTCCAAGCCAAACACATATCATGTGGTGAATAAAAATATAGCTCCAAGTAAAGTTACCGATGGAAGTAGACGAAAGAGAGGATGCCTTCCGGCATCCCCAAGCTTTGGCTTTTAGGTGTCCTTAGATTATCTTGGGGTGCCATGGGAATCCCCAAGCTTAGGCTCTTGCCACTCCTTGTTCCATAATCCATCAAATCTTTCACCCAAAACTTGAAAACTTCACAACACAAAACTTAACAGAAAATCTCGTGAGCTCCGTTAGCGAAAGAAAGCAAAAGACCACTTCAAGTTACTATAATGAACTAATTATTTATTTATATTGGTGGTTAACCTACTGTATTCCAACTTCTCTATGGTTTATAAACTATTTTACAAGCCATAGATTCATCAAAATAAGCAAACAACACACGAAAAACAGAATCTGTCAAAAACAGAACAGTCTGTAGAAATCTATAACTAACGCAAACTTATAGAACTCCAAAAATTAAGCCAAAATAGGAAGACCTTGAAAATTTTTTTATTGATCAGAATAAATTGGAATCAATATTTTATCACGTTCTGGTGATTTTTAACAATTATTTTCGTGAACAGAAAGTTTCTGGAATTTTCAGCAAGATCAAATAACTATCATCCAAGAAGATCCTATAGGTTTAACTTGGCACAAACACTAATTAAAACATAAAAAGACATCTAACCAGAGGATAGATCAAATATTTATTCCTAAACAGAAGCAAAAAGCAAAAAACTAAAAATAAAATTGGGTTGCCTCCCAACAAGCGCTATTGTTTAACGCCCCTAGCTAGGCATAATAAGCAAGGATAGATCTAGGTATTGTCATCTTTGGTAGGCAATTCTTCAATGAGGCATCTATCATCCTTAAGATTTTCTTTATTTTTATTAATTATCAAACTTTTAGGCACAGGATCAAAAAATTCATTTGTAACAATTGTTTCCTTAATGATAGAAAAAAGATTGGGATGAATACTTACAGATTTGAGATTCGCAGTTTCCTTACTAGAGGATTCACCCTTATTTTTAGGAACATACATAAGCTTGGCAATTTTAGTTGGAGGACTTGGAGTATTCTTTACGGAGGAAAAAGCGGTTCCCTAGTTGGTAATGATATTCTCAAGTTTATCAATTCTAGTGGAATCCTGATTTATTTTTTCATTAACTATGGGTTCCTTCTCCTTAATATTTTTCAAAGTGACTCCTACTTTAGATCCATATTGAGTGATTCGGTTATGGATCTTTTTATCCACATTTTCAATTAGCTCTACTGTAGCAACTTTATTTTCAATTATTTCAAGTCTTTGCATTACATGCTCCAAAGTTAACATAGTTCTATTAATCATAAGAGGGGGTGAGCCAAACAAATCTATCATAGCATTATAAGAATCAAAAGTATGGCTACCCAAGAAATTCCCTCCAGTAATGGTATCAAGGATATATCTGTACCAAGGAGTAATGCCAATGTAAAAATTGCGGAGAAGAACGGAAGTGGATTGCTTCCTGGTAGATCTATTTTGAGCATTGCAAATCCTATACCAAGCATCTTTTAAATTTTCTCCTTCCCTTTGTTTAAAATTAAGAACTTCATTCTCGGGAGATAACGGAGAAGATAGGGGACAAGCCATAACGACAAGCAAATGAAAAAGAGGCGAACGAAAAAGAGAGGGCGAATAAAACGGCAAGGGTGAAGTGGGGGAGAGGAAAACGAGAGGAAAATGGCAAATAATATAATGCGGGAGATAAGGGTTTGTGATGGGTACTTGGTATGTTGACTTTTGCTAAGACCTCCCACGCAACGGCGCCAGAAATCCTTCTTGCTACCTCTTGAGCACTGCGTTGGTTTTCCCTTGAAGAAGAAAGGGTGATGCAGCAAAGTAGCGTAAGTATTTCCCTCAGTTTTTGAGAACCAAGGTATCAATCCAGTAGGAGGCCACACATGAGTCCTCGCACCTACACAAACAAATAAATCCTCGCAACCAACGCGATAAGGGGTTCTCATTCCCTACAGGTCACTTACGAGAGTGAGATCTGATAGATATGATAAGATAATATTTTTGGTATTTTTATGATAAAGATGCAAAGTAAAATAAAAGGCAATAAAAATAACTAAGTGTTGGAAGATTAATATGATGGAAAATAGACCCGAGGGCCATAGGTTTCACTTGTGGCTTCTCTCAAGAGCATAAGTTTTTACGGTGGGTGAACAAATTATTGTTGAGCAATTGATAGAATTTAGCATAGTTATGAGAATATCTAGGCATGATCATGTATATAGGAAACACGTCCGAGACAAGTAGACCGACTACTGCCTGCATCTACTACTATTACTCCACACATCGACCGCTATCCAGCATGCATCTAGAGTATTAAGTTCATAAGAACAGAGTAACACTTTAAGCAAGATGACATGATGTAGAGGGATAAACTCGTGCAATATGATGTAAACCCCATATTGTTATCCTCGATGGCAACAATACAATACGTGCCTTGCTTCCCCTACTGTCACTGGGAAAGGACACCGCAAGATTGAACCCAAAGCTAAGCACTTCTCCCATTGCAAGAAAGATCAATCTAGTAGGCCAAACCAAACTGATAATTCGAAGAGACTTGCAAAGATAACCAATCATACATAAAAGAAATCAGACAAGATTCAAATATTGTTCATAGATAATCTTGATCATAAATCCACAATTCATCGGTCTCAACAAACACACCGCAAAAGAAGATTACATCGAATAGATCTCCACGAGAGGGAGAGAACATTGTATTGAGATCCAAAAGAGAGAAGAAGCCATCTAGCTAATAACTATGGACCCGAAGGTCTGAGGTAAACTACTCACACATCATCGGAGAGGCTATGGTGTTGATGTAGAAGCCCTTCGTGATCGATGCCCCTCCGTCGAGCTCTAACAGGCCCCAATATGGGATCTCACAAGGCTGAAGGTTGCAGCGGTGGAATTAGGTTTTTGGCTCCGTATCTGGTAGTTTGGGGGTACGTAGGTATATATAGGAGGAAGGAGTACATCGATGGAGCAACAGGGGGCCCATGAGGGTGGAGGGCGCGCCTGGGGGGGTAGGCGCGCCCCCCTACCTCGTGCCCTCCTGGTTGATGTCTTGACGTAGGCTCCAAGTCCTCTGGATCACGTTCGTTCCGAAAATCACGTTCCCGAAGGTTTCATTCCGTTTGGACTCCGTTTGATATTCTTTTTCTGCGAAACTCTGAAATAGGCAAAAAAACAGCAATTCAGGGCTGGGCCTCCGGTTAATAGTTTACTCCCAAAAATCATATAAAAGTCTATAATGAAGCCCAATAATGTCCAAAACAGAATATAATATAGCATGGAACAATAAAAAATTATAGATACGTTGGAGACATATCAGTCTTCAAGGTAGACTTCCA
Organism: Aegilops bicornis; assembly: GCA_021605145.1. Lineage (NCBI taxonomy): Eukaryota > Viridiplantae > Streptophyta > Magnoliopsida > Poales > Poaceae > Aegilops > Aegilops bicornis. The sequence goes on along the minus strand of CM038675.1, from coordinate 106,500,610 downwards.
AACCTTCACATACTTCGTTCACCGGCGATCCACAATGACTCTTGGATGCTCAGGACGCGACGCCTAACCGGCTGGAGGATTCACAGTCCTCAAGTGTAACAAGTCTTCAAGTCACGCGGACAAAAAGACTTTAGTGATGCCTAACACTCTTTAGCTCTGGGTGTTTGGGCTTTGTCCTCGCAAGGATTTCTCTCCCTCAAAAGCTTCGGAGCTGGGTTGCTCTCAAACGACAAAAGCCGTGCACTAACTCTGAGCAGCCACCAATTTATGGTGTAGGGGGGGGGCTATTTAGAGCCACTGGGCAACCCGACCTGATTTGTCCGAAATGACCCTGGGTCACTAAGGAACTGACACGTGTTCCAACGGTTAGATTTCAAACACACGCAGCAGCTTGACTTGGGCTACAAGTAAAGCTAACTCATCCAGCTCTGGATAAGATTTGGTCTCATTGTCTTCGCTCAAAGACTTAGGATTTGGTTGAGCATCACTTCAGTCACTCTGACTTTGTTCACTTGGACCCCACTTAACAGTACGGTGGTTCCTACGACTCAACAAAGAAGAAAAGGTAACTACGAAACAACTATGTCTTGGCACTCCATAATCTTCACGTGAATGTCTTCCCGAGTCATAAGCTTCGATGTCATTGACTTCACATACCACCATTATCTTCAATGTCTTCACACATTTTTAGGGGTCATCTCTGGTAGGTAAATCGAATCAATGAGGGACTACTACCTGTGTTATCCTGCAATTCTCACAAACACATTAGTCCCTCAACCAGGTTTGTCGTCAATACTCCAAAACGAACTAGGGGTGGCACTAGATGCACTTACAATCGCCCCCTTTTTGGTGATTGATGACAAACTGGTTGAAGTTTTCAACGGGGTTAAAAGTATGTGAAATTGTAAAGGTTTAAGGTATTGTCTTCATAAGTAGCAAAAGGCTCCCCCTGAAGATGTGCATATAAGTAATTTGCTTTTGGAATGCAAATACACATGGCAGGTTGTACTTGTGGAGATCCTCTTCAACTTATGAAGACAATTCATCATGCATGATTTGATATAACGAAGATAATGACATGCATGAATGGACGTCTGCAATATGACTTCGTTCGGGATTTATCATCGCACATGCGGAATTTATCATCGCATCACAGCATAGCAAACAAGTAGGAGACGACCATCAAGTTTAAGTGTTACAACTCAAAGAACCAAATGTATCAAAAGCGACAGTTGTAAACACTTGGCAAAAGTATAAAGCAACCACCCATATGGACCCGCTTGAAGACTATCAACTCATATGCTTCTCCCCCTTTTATCAGTAAGGACCAAAAAGGTTTGAAGACATAGAGCTTCTACTCGTTCCCATTATGAGTAGGTGAAGCAGCAGGGTCGTCATTGAGGTTTGGTGGTGCAGAAGAACTTGGTGCAGTGTCGATACACGCCGAAGTTGGAGGTGGTGAAGTAGCATCATCTTGGTCAGCAATGACTCTGGCATTAACAGTTGCAGCTGAGGAGGAATAGTCAGAGTCTTCAAATGAGGGAGTCTGACGCAAGACAACATTCCTGGGAGGAGTGGAATCAAACTTGAATCTTTCAGTGAAGCCATCGTCTTGAAGATCTGCTTCAGCACTAAGTAATGTCAAACTCTTCCATGACCTCCTATAGGTCTCATGTGTGACAAATGCATTCTTGGTGGCAAGATTGCGAATGCGGTTGACATCCACCAAGAGGCTTTGCATCTGACGCTTCAGCCAGTAGTGATGCTTATCCTGTTTTTGATGCAGGGCAACGAGTAGCTCTCGGTCATTGAGAACACGAGATCACTTACGAGGCCTTTGAGCAATAGTGCTTTTAGTGGCTTCAGTATGGGCACGGTGAGGTGCACGTGTATTGCCAGCCAAAGGATAAACACGAGTGACGGCCTGAACTCCTTCAATGGGCTGTGTGAAGCTTTGGTGATCAGCATTGTGAAGATAAACAGGCTCTTTGGCAGGCTCTGGGTAGATGGATTCAATAGACATATCAACCTCTGGCAAGAATATCATATGGTTGCGTGCAGAGGGCTAATAGTTGACAGCTGAATGAAGCTTGATAAGGCGCATAACCCATGGAGCGTAGAACTTCAGACCAAAGAGGTCAGAGCCAGATGCAGCCAATTGCCTGATTGAGCATTGAAGCTGATGCCATTGAAGATATAAAAGACCAATGTCTTCATCGCTCCTTCAAGCTTTGCTGCAGAAGAATGTCCCTTGATGGGCCATAGAGTTCGCCTGATGATATGATAGATCGTGTGGGGCAGATACTCTAGGTCTTCAACAAAGAATTATCTTGGGTATTCAGCGTCGCGTGGCAGAGGCTTCATCATGCGTAGCATTTGGCTCATGTTGGGCTCTGGCTTCTGAAAGATGCTCTCCAAGGCATTGCGGTGAAGCTGACAACCAGGCTCGAAGAGTTCACCTGGAGTGGGCAGGCCAGTTAGCTCAATGATATCAAGAGCTTTGGCTTCGTGATGGACATTGCCGGTCATCCACTCAAGGATCCATGTCTTCAGATCCCTGTTGAAGCCGTGAATGTGGAGGGTAGCATAGAATTGCAGCAGAAGCTCTTCATTCCAATGCTCTTTATCAGACACAAGGTTCAAAAGACCAGCATCACCGAAGCTGTCAAGGGCTTCTTCTAAGCAGGGCAGTCCAGCAATAGATTCGCAGTCTAGATGCATATGTGGAAAGATGCGCCCTTGATCATAGAGAACACAGGAATAGTAACTGCGCTGCTAGTAGCTCCAGAACTGATCAGATGAAATTCTTGGCTTGGAGTAGGGGTTCTTGGCACTATCAAAGAAAGTGTTGTGCGCAATGAAGCCATTTGCATTGAACGACCCTGGTGAAGTTGCAGTACCTGGAAACCTGGGCAACCTTGGCTTAGGCTTCTAGACCTGAGGCATGTGCTCTACATGATAGTCAAATTGCGGACCAGCAGCAGGTGGAGGAACAAGAATGGGCCATCTGACAGTAACCAGCTGACCTCGATCGAATGCTTGCTCAATGGTGTGTGGCCTTGGAGGCAGTACAGGAGCAGTGGCATTGGCATTAACGTCAGGCTGCAGATTTGCTTCAGGTGCAGCATTGGCTTCAGGTGCAACAACTTCCGGCACCACATTAACTTCTGGCGCCACATCAGCTTCAGGCGCCATGTTAGCTTCGGCCATGACAATGTCATCGGCTTCAGTTGAGTTGTTTGTGGCAACCTCAGTATTGTCAGCCTCCACTTGAGTAGCTGGAGGGTCGGACACGTTCTCCTCGAGAACAGCTTCAGGGTTGGACGGGGTGTAGCAACACGTTCTTCTTCTTCTCTTGGTTCTTCTTATTCATTGGCTGATGCAGCCGAAATGTCTTCAGCAGCTTTGGCTTCAGACGCGGAGATGTTCACGGTTGGAGAGGCTTCAGGAAATACTTGGTGTGATATGGAGTGGTGCTCTTCTCCTTCTGGAACACTCAAAAGTGTGACTTGTGGCCTTGGTTCTTTGTGAAGCCTGCGAAACATTGGCGACGCTTGTGGAGATGGAGTTGTCTGGGCCACAAAGTCTTCATCTTCAAGTACCGGAGTGGTGACTTGAGTTGGGGGAGTAGTTGATGTTTCTTCTTCACGGGGGGAGTCTTGAGGGTGATCAGCCCATGAATCATCCTGAGTGATTGGCGTCAAAGGACGACCAATGCTGATGAGTTCTTTGTTCGTGAGAACAGGCGATGATACCACGTTGTGCTCGATCTGAGGAAGAACTTCATCATCTTATACATTGTCTTGGGGACCAGTGTCTTCAGCTGCAGTGGGGTTGACAGCTGGAATGTCTCCAGCTTCAGGAGCCTCTGTGGAAGCAGGCTCACGAACTATCAAGCGACGCTCTTGGAGTGCAGACGCAGGACGAGCAACATAAATTGGCTCGACGACAAGGGGCTCTGTGGGAGCAGCCCGATTTTTCTTCTTGGTTTTTCTTTTCTTGGTTGGTGGAACCTCATCATTGGTGTTCTTCGTCTTGCGCTTTCTGGCTTCGGCTTCAGCTGCCCTTGTTTTCTTGAGCTCCGAAGCCATTGTGGGGACCTTAGGCTTCACGCCTGTCATACTGGCGAGGAAGACAATGCGAGGTTCTTCCCGCCTGGATGCTTCAGCTTGGTCCACAGCAGGCTTCTTCTTCTTCTTCTTGGCAGCCATCTTGGGGTCGATGCCAGGACGCCAAGTGCCTTGCGCTTCTCAGCTTCATTGTAGGCTTGAACACATTTGGCAGCTAGGAGCTTCATGCGCTCTCGGGAACCTTTAGCTTCGTCATGGTTCTTGTGAAACGCCTCCTTGAGCTCATGCATCATCTGCTTGAAGTTTTGGACATCAGTCACACTGAGCTTGGCCATATGCTTCTTAAACTGAGCCTTCTCATAGTCAATTTTGTGCTTTAGTTCAACAATTTTCTGAGCTAGAGCCAGCTCAGGAGCAATGGCTCCATGGAATGAAACGCTGAGGCCAACAGGAAGCTGAAGATCATCAAAGCTGAGGTTTGGGCTACCAAACCATTCATCAATGAACTTGTTCAGAATCTCCACATCAAACAGGGGAAGATCGTTGAAGATTTCCGCCTCTTGTTTGCTCTTTATTAGCAGTTCGATAGCATCATCGCCAAGATCGTCGTCACTAGACAGATCAATGGCTTCGTTCTTATTCCTTAGAACGGCAGCTGGGGTCAATGCTTGACCAGTAGTTTGCATGGGCTTCTTCTTCTTCTCAGACTTGGAGATGCGTGATTGATCTTCAGAATGCACACTTCATGCAGGAGGAGCAGTGGCCAGAGGCTTCGCTCGCGAAGCTCTTGGTGCAGTGGAGGGCTTCGAAGCCTTGGGTTTATTCTGCTTCTTAGGCTTCGGTGGTGCAGGCGCTTCGTCAGAATCAGCGTCATCTGCAAAGTGATCCACGGCTTTCCGTTGAACCATGATGTGAGTGATGAGACCCTCGAGGTTGTAGAAGGGACCGACAATATTGGGTTCAGCATCGCGTGTGCCATCAGCACGAGGAACAGATGGACCAGGGTTGAAGTTTAATCCCCGCGACTTCTTGTTCTCTTTGGCCGAGTTCTTGGCAAACTGATAGTTGTGCTTGAACAGATTGTCTTCACGACACCATAGCAGAGAAGATGGGTCGGCATCAGCAGGCTGTGGTCCACGGACCATGCAAGGGTAGAAACCCTGAGCAATAGCTTCAGATCTGGTCTTGGGTTGAAGATTTTTGTAGAGAATATCTCCCCAAGGATGCTTGATGGCATTCTTTTCAGCATATTCCTTGGTGAAGAATCTGTACTTGAACCATTGCTCGACCCAATATCTTCGAATCCATTGGATTCGTGTTTTGCGTTGGCCATAGCTCTCCTCAGGATCAGTTTTGTACAACTCATAAAGATCTTCAGGCATATCCATTGAAGTGCCCCCGCGGCGCTGTCTGCCTCCCTTCCTTGCTGATTTTTCTGTGGCCATGTAGTTTAGACTGAATGGCTTCAAAGCTTTCAAAGTCTTCCGTCTGCTGGTCAGACAAGAACTAGCTTCGGGAGAATTGATGTGATCTTTGTAAGAATTCTGCAAATGAATGCAGACTATGAGAACCAAGGGATTCTCCCACGGACATGTACACTGTGACAGCATTAGAGATGCGAGGGAAGGGGAAGAGGTCATATGCATTCTCAGAAGATTTTGAAGATAAATCAGTTTGAAGACATTGACCTCATAGCGCGAAGACATTCACTTATATGTTGAGAGTTGGTTCCAAATTTGTACGAATCCAATAATAGGTACAATTGAGGAATCTACTATGTGTGAAGCATAAGTGAATACCCTAGGCTTGTTATGAGATGCAGAACAAGATAGATCCAACTTGTGGAGGCAGAAACTACTTTTGGTAGGAAGGATGAATCTATCGAATCAAAAAGACAGTAAAAAGAGAGTTTTAATTTACCACACGATGAACTGCTAGACGGAGTAGAAGATGAGGCCGAGCAGTTCGACCTTCCGTGCCCTAACTTGGCGACGGAGGACACCTACCGCAGCGGAAGAGAAGATGATGTCCGCGGCCGGCATGAGGACGGCGTCAGAGAGGTCGCGGCAGCTAAGCGCTTCGTCGCCGGCATCGTCTAGAGCTAGCGGTGGCGCTAGGGTTTGTCTGAGGTGGAGAGGTGGAAGAAAGATTTTGACCACGATGTGATGTGCATTTATAGGGAGAGGGACAGCACAGCACAATTACGCAGGTGCCCCTGGCGATTCACATCTGAGGGACACGTGGTGAACATGCAACACATTGGAAGTTGTTCCAAGTTCCCACACACGCCTGGACTGTCGGGTGGTCGTTCCGGCTTCTCCGAGTTTCAGGCAATAAGGATTGAGCATTTAAAACAGATTTAATGTTTGTCTCTGTATCTTCTGCTGACAAGGACGCAGAGAAGACATTCGACGGTTTCAATAGAATGCATATGATTTGGATAGATAGATTTGAGAAGGAAGCATAGAGAGGTTAGGGTCCGATCACATTCACTTAGTTCAAAAGATTCAAACGAGAAGACATAGCTATAAGTGAATCTTTGTAGAGGACAGAACACTAATATATGTATATATCAGAATAAGACCAAATCAGCATTGTGAAGATAAACATGAAGTCATGTCAATATTGAAGACAAACCAAATGAGAAGACTTTGCAAAAGTAACGCCAACAGAAAACACTCCAAACAAAAGTTTGGTGGTGGCATTACCCACCGTATAGGAAGTGTTAGACCCAGACAGGCGCACAATTATCGTGGCGCTCCGAAGTAAAATTCCGCATTAATGTATTCACACTCAGAGTGTAAGTCTTCACTGATTGAAGATATACATTACTTCATGTGTTGCACATCTAAGTCATCAACATGCATAAGTGTTAGGAGGTGTGCCTGATCATAGGACATTCGAGGATTCCTAGATACTTAGCTCACCGCAACTTGCAAAACCTTTTCTCATCCAAGGGCTTTGTGAAGATATCTGACAATTGCTCTTCAGTGTTGACGTGAATGATATCAATATCTTCCTTCATAACATGATCTCTGAGAAAGTGATGAAGTATTTTAGTGTGCTTTGTCTTCGAGTGCTGAACTGGATTGTTGGCAATCTTGATGGCGCTCTCATTGTCCCAATAGAGTGGTACTTGTTTCAGATGGATGCCATAGTCCTTGAGTGTTTGCTTCATCCGTAGAAGTTGAGCGCAGCAAGATCCAGTAGCAATGTATTCAGATTCAGCAGTGGAGAGTGATACACAGTTCTGCTTCTTTGAAGACCAACAAACAAGAGATCATCCCAGAAAGTGACATGTGCCTGATGTAGACTTGCGATCCACCTTGCCACCAGCATAATCAGCATCCGAGAATCCAACTAGATCAAACACTGAGCCCTTTGGATACCATAATCCTAGTGTTGGGGTGTAAGCAAAATATCGAAGAATTTGCTTCACAGCTAAGTGATGCGATTCCTTTGGTGCCGCTTGGAATCGGGCACACATGCAAACACTAAGCATTATATCCGGCCTAGATGCACATAAATAAAGTAAAGAACCAATCATGGAGTGATATACCTTTTGATCAAACTCTTTACCATTTGCGTCAGGACCCAGATGACTTTTAGTTGGCATTGGTGTCGTGTACTTTTAGTTGGCATTGGTGTCGTGTAACCTTTGCAATCTTGCATTCCAAACTTCTTCAGGCAGTCTTTGAGGTATTTCTCTTGAGACATGAAGATGCCGTTGCTTTGCTGACGAATTTGAAGACCAAGGAAGAACTTCAGCTCACCCATCATGGACATTTGATATTGCTCTTGCATCATGTGTCCAAATTCATCACTGTATTTCTGGTTAGTGCGGCCGAAGATAATGTCGTCCACATATATTTGGCACACAAACAGTTCGCCATCATATGCCTTCGTGAAGAGTGTGGGATCCAGGGAACCAGGTTTGAAGCCTTTGCTCTTCAGGAAGTCTTTGAGTGTGTCATACCAAGCGCAAGGGGCTTGTTTGAGGCCATACAATGCCTTGTTGAGCTTGTATACCATATCAGGATGTTTCGGATCTTCAAAGCCAGGTGGTTGTGCGACATACACTTCTTCAATCTTGCCATTGAGAAAGGCACTCTTCACATCCATTTAATACAGAAGGATGTTGTGATGATTTGCGTAGGCTAGCAGTATACGAATGGCTTCAAGCCTAGCCAGGGGAGCAAATGTTTCATCGAAGTCAATCCCTTCAACTTGAGTGTATCCTTGAGGAACGAGACGGGCCTTGTGTAACACCCACGATGCGGCTATATCTCCCACTTGTCGAGGCACGACTTGGAGGCATAACCGCATGGTGGTTTTGTCGCAAGAAGGGTCATCTTCACACAATCCCATGTAATGAACAAGAATGGGATAAAGAGTTGGCTTACAATCGCCACTTCACATAATACATTAATTAAACATACATCATTCAGAGTACACACATAGTCCGACTACGGACAGATACAAATGAAAAGAAGATAATCCAACTGCTAGATCCCCGATCGTCCCAACTGGGCACCACTACTGATCATCCGGAAAAGAAACATAGTAACGACCAAGGTTCTCGTCGAACGCTCACTTGAGTTCGGTAGCATCACCTGCACTAGTATCCTCGGCACCTGCAACTGTGTTGGTAGAATCTATGAGTCACGGGGACTCTGCAATCTCACACCCGCGAGATCAAGACTATTTAAGCTTATGGGTCGGAAAGGGGTAATGAGGTGGAGCTGCAGCAAGCACTAAGCAAATATGGTGGCTAGCATACGCAAATAAGAGCGAGAAGAGAAGCAACGCAATGGTCGAGAAGATAGAAGTGATCAAGAAGTGATCCTGAAACTACTTACGTTCATACATAACCCAAAACCGTGTTCGCTTCCCGGACTCCGCCAAAAAGAGACCATCACGGCTACACATGCGGTTGATGCATTTTAATTAAGTCAAGTGTCAAGTTCTCTACAATCGGACATTAAAAAATCCCATCTGCCACATAACCGCGGGCACGGCTCTCGAAAGTTTATACCCTGCAGGGGTGTCCCAACTTAGCCCATCACAAGCTCTCACGGTCAATGAAGGATATTCCTTCTCCCGGGAAAAACGATCAGTCTCGGAATCCCGGTTACAAGACTTTTCGACAATGGTAAAACAAGACCAGCAAAGCCACCCGATGTGCCGACAAATCCCGATAGGAGTCGCACGTATCTCCTTCTCAGGGCACACCGAATGGGCAAGACGTCGGGTTGGCATAGACCCTGGTTGCCCAGGGGGCGCCGGACATCGCCAAGTTAGACCGCACTCGGAAGGAACACCGCCCGGGGTTAAAATAAAGATGACCCTTGAGTCTGCAGAACCCAGGGAAAAGGCTTAGGTGGCAAATGTTAAAACCAAGGTTGGGCCTTGCTGGAAGAGTTTTATTCAAAGCAAACTGTCAAGGGGGTCACATAAATCCCCAACCGCGTAAGGAACGCAAAATCAAGGAACATAACACCGGTATGACGGAAACTAGGGCGGTAAGAGTGAACAAAACACCAAGCATAAGGCCGAGCCTTCCACCCTTTACCAAGTATATAGATGCATTAAGTAAATAAGAGATATTGTGATATCCCAACATATCCATGTTCCAACATGGAACAAACTTCATCTTCACCTGCAACTAGCAACGCTATAAGAGGGGCTGAACAAAAGCGGTAACATAGCCAAACAACGGTTTGCTAGGAAAGGTGGGTTAGAGGCTTGACATGGCAATATGGGAGGCATGATATAGCAAGTGGTAGGTTGCACGGCATAGCAATAGAGCGAACAACTAGCAAGCAAAGATAGAAGTGATTTCGAGGGTATGGTCACCTTGCCTGAGATTCCGCAAGGAAGACGAACGAGTCCATGAAGAAGACAAACGGACGTAGTTGAACGAATCTCACAACTCCGAAACGAAACCGAAGCTAACGAGAGAAGCAACCCGGAAAGAAGCAAACAACATAGTAAACAACCACCACATACACATGGCATGATGCACAAACAAGTATGATGCATGTCCGGTTTAAATATGCATGGCATGGCAAAGTGCACAAACAATACCACAAATTAAATGGAGCTCAATATGCAACGAGTTGCATATTGAAGAAACGCCACATTCAAGTTATTTAGTTCGCTCTCGTTTATGTACCCAACAATATTATATGTTGTTAAACATGGCAAGGGGTGAAGCATATGAAAACTACATATTTAGGCAAGTTTAAATGAGGCCGGAATAACAAACAACAATTCCGGAAAATCCCCATATGCGTATTTTGAATTCGCTATTGTTCTGCCCTGAACACAATTTAAATGTTATTAAACAGTAAAACAAAGTGCACCATATTAATCTATGCATTTTTCTACCCCAATTACATATAAAGTTTATTAAATTCCAAGTTTAGGTTATTTGGTTATGAATTAAATCATTTTAGCATGGCATTTATGCAAATTAATTCAAACAGCACATTTGAACATTTTAAACATGGATGAAAATGGCAGATTATGAAACTAGATGAGAAACTAAGCATTTTTCATATATAAGTTGTTTTAATCCGATGCATGGTTTGTGAGATATTAAATGCATGAACATGAGGGTTTTTCTGCAAAATAGCGTTCTCTAGATAAATGCTAAAAACGCAACAGAGGAAAAACATGCATCAGGCCGAAACTTGAACAGGGCCGAACAGGAGCAGGCGCTAGGGGCAGCTCACCCATGGGCTTCGGCCTGCTTCGGTGGAGAGGCAGGCTGGAAGGGTCTTTGGGCCATCTTATTTGGCGTGGCGATCAACAGGATGGGTCAAGCGTTCCCGTCCTGAAACAGACGAAGCAGGCAGTGGCAGTTTTGTTCGTCTGTTTGATGCAGAGGCGAGGCCACGACACCGTTGGGGCTTCGACGCAGCGGCAGGGACATGGCGAAGGTGCAACAGACGGGGCGCGGCTGAGGCAAGGCGGCGCGGAGGAGGTCTGGGGATAGGTAGTCCATGGCGGAGGCGGCGAGATCCGGCGGTCCCCGGCCGGATCTGACGCGAAACGGCAGCGTTGGTGGACTCGGGGTAGAGCATGGGCATCCATGGCGTCGGTCCCTGTGAAGAGAAATGAGAGAGATGAGAGAATCTGAGAGAGAGCGTTGCCGGGGAGCAAGAGGAAAACAGAGGGGAGGATGGAGAGGAAGGGCACAGTCCTGCTGGTCCGGTGCTGCTCCAGTTCGACGGAGCTTGACGGCAGCGACGCGGAAACAGAGGTCTCCGGCGCAGGAGGCTAGCGAGGGAGGGGAGCAGCGGCCTGGTGGCACTCCGGTGAGCTTGGTCGCAGGGACGTCCGGGTCCGGTGAGGCAGCAGGGTCAATGAGAGAGGAGCGAGCGGGAGGAGCTCGGTGTGGGGGTGGATCGATGGGTGGATCGGGAAGGCAGGTGGCTGCGCTTGCGGGTAGCGGTGGAAATCAAGGAGCTTGTCGGAGTGATCTGGTTCGGTGGAGAGGACTCTGAGGTGGGTGGCTGCTGGATCGGGAGGGATCCCGAGGAAGGGAGTGGCGGCGGCAGGTGAGGGAATGGGTGGATGGGACAACTGGCGACTAGGGTTTGATCTGCTTAAATAGCATGGATTTTGGTTAGGGGCTAATCTGGTCCGTCCGATCGTAATCGGGCGGTCGAGAATAGATAGGTTAGGGAGTCCAAATAAGAAAACGGAGATGTTTTATGGATGTTTGGAGATGATCTGAATCCAATGGTGATGACTGAGCGGGCAGGGTTCGGGACAGGTTTCGACGCGCGCGAGAGAGGGTTTTGTGCATTGTGCATAGAGGCTCAAACGGCCGGACAACAAAAGAATGGTTGGTCTCAAAAGGGACAACGAAGGCAACAGGGAGAAGCGGGAACTACGAACGGATGCAAGTTTTAAGAAAACATGTGAATGCAATGCGCATGATGTGATGATGAAATGCAACAAACAAACAAAACACATGACCAACAACGAAAAACATGGAAGGCGTCTGCAGCATCGGTCTTGGGGGGTTACAACACTCCACCGCTACAAGAGGGTCTCGTCCCGAGATCTAGGATGGCACCGGAGAAAAGCGGAAGAGGAAAAGGTAAAACAAAGTTGCTTCTTGAAAAAATAGTGAAACCACGAACCTTGAGAGGTTGAAAACTTGAAAGAAGAATACGACAGAGTTGAACAAAATTGAGAAAACTCCGGCAGAAAAGAGAAACAAGGAACACTATGTGAACCTTGGAGCTTGCGAAACTATGAATGACAAGCAAAATGGACAAGAAGGAATTGAAACCACTCTGGTTGAAACGAGATAAACAAGGAGCAAGGGAGAACAAATTCGAACAACACTTCGGTTGAAAAGAGATGCAAGACTTGATAAGATGAAAAGAACTTTAAAAGAAAACACAACACACCGGTTAGATAAGCAAGGAAAGAACACAATCTTCACAATTCGAGATGATGAGAGAAGAGAGCAACATCACATTGCCTCCGGAAGAAGGAATAGAAGATAGATCATTAGAATAAAAGAATGGAGAAGGAAATGCCAACTTCTGCCACAAATGAACTAGGAAAGCCTCCTTGCAAGAAGGTTAGAACCGAGTTGTTGGAAAACTAGCAACGAAAAGAATAAGCTTGAAGTGGGCTTATGGAAACAACTCAAAACTTAGAGGTGTATACATGCCACTACGGAAAACAATTGATTGCTTGAGAGCAACACGGAGATGAAAACTTGATTCGCCGAGAGAATAGGAGAAAAACTTGGATCATTGATAAGCACCACAATAGCAACATTCCTTAGGGAAATCTGTAGGTGAAATATAACCAAAGATAACTCCAACAAAGAGATTGATTCGATTTTAAAGATCCGTGAACGAATTGAAAATGATGGTTCTAAAATATGTCATTCCGGACAACTTGTGAATCATGAACCACGAAGGGGGATTGTCAAGAATGATATAACACCATCTCAAAAGATACGGTAGAAAGAATTGCACTTTGGAATGCAAGATGAAGAAATGCTTGAACTCCTCCAAACAAAACATGTGTTGAACACCATGTTTATTTTTTAGTATAGCTTGGCGGATCTTAACTTTGAAAGAAATCTGGAAGAACAATTGAAGAATGAAAGGAATCCTTGATGAACCACCATGTAGAGCCTCCATGAAGAACTCCGGTAATAAAAGGACGATCAAACGAAAGGAAAGTTGAAAAGAACTCTGGTAAGAAAATAAATGGTAGGAAGGAAGTGAAGGTTGAAAAAATAAGAATTGAAGCATTGCAAAGATTAGATGAAGCTTTGAAATGATATAATTGAAATAACTTGGAGCTTCGGAAAAGAAAGATGAACAGCTTGGAACCGAGAATTTCTTCATCATGAACAAACTTCGGAAAGAGAAGAGTTAAATCATCTCGAGGAAACAAGAATAAGAATTATGTTATGCGTATCCTTCACCAAGTTACCTTGATGACAAGCAATGGATTAGGCATACTACTTATTCTCGTAGAAGGGATTAAGATAGATATAGCGCAAACTTAGGAAGGTCTTCAACGAACCACCGGTAGGATTGAAAGAACGAATAAATCGATATGAGAACATAGGCATAGGAGTCTTGAACAGACCACCGTAAGAATTGAAAACGATTGAGGAAAAGAGAACAAATCATCTGGAAGAATTACAAATGAACGGAGATACTTGATGGAATTTAGATACAAGTGAAAGAAGAGATCATGAACTGATTAGAGAATACTTGAATGATGCCCCGGTAATATTTGGAGAACGAGAGCTAAAAGCTAAGAATGAGGAATTATGAAGATGGCCTTCGGAGGAAAGAAGTGGAAACAACTCATGAAATGCTCCGGATGGGTATGAAAAGAATTCTAGCGATCAAAAACAATTATGAGAGGATGGCATCAAGCTAGAACCACGAATCTTGAAGAGAATGGAGCAAGATTTAAGAGAAACTCTTCTTTGGTCTTCAAATGTTGAGAATGACGATGAGAAACACCACCATGAATTGTTGAGGCACTCCGGAATGAAAATTGGAAAGGTTGAACCAACGATGAAAAGAATTTGGAAGATCTTGGAGAAAGACATTTGACTGATGATAATTCATTCTTACATCAAACTTTGAAATGAATTGAGAATAACTCCGGAAAAATAGAAGAGTCGGGTAAGATCCTGGGAAAAGACCTGTGGGTTAGGGCCCACTCAAAGAAACACCATTGAAAAGATTGCTTGAAAAGAGAGATTGCATTGGTTGAATTAAATGGCTCAAAAGATACAACAACCTCGATATAGCTTGAACGGGTTAGGAATGAAAAAACGAATCTCCTGAGATATCTTCAGCACTCCAGAACAAATGAATGGCGAGAAGTGGGTGATAAAGAGGTGCACCGGCATGAGAAAGCATTTTAAACGAGGAAAGGATATGATCGAGAAAGCTTGAATTGAACCCACTGGAGAAGAAAGAACGAATAATGCTAAACTCGAAGTTTCGTTAGTATCTTCATGAAGAATCACCGGATAAGAACATTGACGGAAAAGAATGGAGAGACTTCCCATCAATAAAATGGATAAACGAGAAAGAAATCTGAGCCCTAGAAGAAAAGGGTGGGAGGGCGGGAATACAAACGCAACTTGGAGCAGATGGAATGGAACAAACACTGTTGAGAAAAACTTAGAATTGATCTTGCGGATGTTGAGAATGATCGGATCCACTTGAAGAGAAGCACACCGGTAGAAAAGAATTAACATGACCATCTCGATGATCGAAAGTATTAGTATTCACATAGAAATATGAGAACACCATTTAGGAAAAGGTATGGAATCAACACTTGACTCCGAAGCAACTCGAATACCACAACTCAAAAAAAACAAAAGATTTGGCTTGCAGGCTAAGCCGGAAACAAACATATGATAGATCCCATATCGTATCATGTGTCTGTTGGAAAGATAATCTAGGAGCTACTTGAATTCCCACTTATAAACTCCCGAAACTTTCTGGTTATGCAATCAGGTGTTGGGGATACAGGGGACGCACAATATCTCACCCAAACTAACAATCCCTAGATCCAGTTGTATCCATCCGTCAACACATAACCAAGAAAACTCCGGAAATCGTGTACCTCAACCTTCGAAAAGCATCCGTCATACGAGTTATGGCAATACTCCCGAACTCCTTCCCCAGTACTGGGTGGCATCGAGGTGATCTCACCAACAACTGCATAAAAGAGATTTTCGATGTCGGCAGAACTCAGGTATTCCAGAACTTCAACAATAAAATTGTGACGACAACACCTCGGAGCTGAACTCCCCAGGACACTGCCACAACCCCTAAATGTTAGGAGGCACCAAGAACAATGTTCTCATCACAAAACCATCGGAACGATTCCAAGATACCCGCGTGATCCTAAAAAAAATTAGTGAAATTTGAGGAGAGGAAAGTCAAAACATCTACGTCAGGAGGCCTCACCAGAGCGACGAAGGGACTGGGGAGTAAAAAGAATCCTACTCTCCGATATATATAATCCTAAAACTCAAAAAAAATTGTTCTAGACTCGACAACGCCAGCGATTCGATCAAGCAGGGGGCTCCTAAGTCGGGGATGGCTCTGATTACCAACTTGTAACACCCACGATGCGGCTATATCTCCCACGTGTCGAGGCACGACTTGGAGGCATAACCGCATGGTGGTTTTGTCGCAAGAAGGGTCATCTTCACACAATCCCATGTAATGAACAAGAATGGGATAAAGAGTTGGCTTACAATCGCCACTTCACACAATACATTAATTAAACATACATCATTCAGAGTACACACATAGTCCGACTACGGACAAATACAAATGAAAAGAAGATAATCCAACTGCTAGATCCCCGATCGTCCCAACTGGGCACCACTAATGATCATCCGGAAAAGAAACATAGTAACGACCAAGGTTCTCGTCAAACTCCCACTTGAGTTCGGTAGCATCACCTGCACTGGTATCCTCGGCACTGCAACTGTTTTGGTAGAATATGTGAGTCACGGGGACTCAGCAATCTCACACCCGCAAGATCAAGACTATTTAAGCTTATGGGTAGGAAAGGGGTAATGAGGTGGAGCTGCAGCAAGCACTAAGCAAATATGGTGGCTAGCATACGCAAATAAGAGCGAGAAGAGAAGCAACGCAATGGTCGAGAAGCTAGAAGTGATCAAGAAGTGATCCTGAAACTACTTACGTTCATACATAACCCAAAACCGTGTTCACTTCCCGGACTCCGCCGAAAAGAGACCATCACGGCTACACACGTGATTGATGCATTTTAATTAAGTCAAGTGTCAAGTTCTCTACAACCGGACATTAACAAATTCCCATCTGCCACATAACCGCGGGCAGTGCTCTCAAAAGTTTATACCCTGTAGGGGTGTCCCAACTTAGCCCATCACAAGCTCTCACTGTCAACGAAGGATATTCCTTCTCCGGAAAGACTCGATCAGTCTCGGAATCCCGGTTACAAGACTTTTCGACAATGGTAAAACAAGACCAGCAAAGCCACCCGATGTGCCGACAAATCCCGATAGGAGTCGCACGTATCTCGTTCTCAGGGCACACCGGATGGGCAAGACGTCGGGTTGGCATAGACCACAGTTGCCCAGGCGTCGGACATCGCCTGTGTTAGACCAGCACTCGTGAGGAACACCGCCCGGGTTTAAAATAAAGATGACCCTTGAGTCTGCAGAACCCAAGGGAAAAAGGCTTAGGTGGCAAATGTTAAAACCAAGGTTGGGCCTTGCTGGAGGAGTTTTATTCAAAGCAAACTGTCAAGGGGGTCCCATAAATCCCCAACCGCGTAAGGAACGCAAAATCAAGGAACATAACGCCGGTATGACGGAAACTAGGGAGGCAAGAGTAGAACAAAACACCAAGCATAAGGCCGAGCCTTCCACCCTTTACCAAATATATAGATGCATTAATTAAATAAGAGATATTGTGATATCCCAACATATCCATGTTCCAACATGGAACAAACTTCATCTTCACCTTCAACTAGCAATGCTATAAGAGGGACTGAGCAAAAGCGGTAACATAGCCAAACAACGGTTTGCTAGGAAAGGTGGGTTAGAGGCTTGACATGGCAATATGGGAAGCATGATATAGCAAGTGGTAGGTAGCAAGGCATAGCAATAGAGCGAACAACTAGCAAGCAACGATAGTAGTGATTTCGAGGGTATGGTCATCTTGCCTGAGATCCCGCAAGGAAGAAGAACGAGTCCATGAATAAGACAAACGAACGTAGTTGAAGGAATCCTCACAACTCCGGAACGAAACCGAAGCTAACGAGAGAAGAAAACCGAAAAGAAACAAACAACATAGTAAACAACCACCACATACACATGGCATGGTGCACAAACAAGTATGATGCATGTCCGGTTTAAATATGCATGGCATGGCAAAGTGCACAAACAATACCACAAATTAAGTGGAGCTCACTATGCAACGAGTTGCATATTGACGAAACGCCACATTTAAGTTATTTAGTTCGCTCTCATTTATGTACCCAACAATATTAAATGTTGTTAAACATGGCAAGGGGTGAAGCACATGAAAACTACCTATTTAGGCAAGTTTAAATGAGGCCGGAATAACAAACAACAATTCCGCAAAATCCCCATATGCGTATTTAGAATTTGCTACTGTTCTGCCCTAAAAACAATTTTAATGTTATTAAACAGTAAAAAAAGTGCACCATGTTAACCTATGCATTTTTCTACCCCAATTACATATAAAGTTTATTAAATTCCGAGTTTAGGTTATTTAGTTATGAATTAAATCATTTTAGCATGGCATTTATGCAAATTAATTCAAACAACACATCTAAACATTTTAAACATGGATGAAAGTGGCAGATTATGAAACTAGATGAAAAACTAAGCATTTTGCATATATAAGTTGTTTTAATCCGATGCATGGTTTGTGAGATATTAAATGCATGAGCATGAGGGTTTTTCTGCAAACCAGCGTTCTCTGGATAAATGCTAAAGAACGCAGCAGAGGAAAAACATGCATCGGGCCGAAACTTGAACAGGGCTGAACAGGAGCAGGCGCTGGGGGCAGCTCACCCATGGGCTTCGGCCCGGTTCGGTGGAGAGGGAGGAAGGAAGGGGCGCTGGGCCATGCTTATTTGGCGTGGCCTTGATCAGTCAGAGACAGGTCAAGCGTTCCCGTCCTGAAAGCCCAGCAAGCAAAAAGCGGCGGCCGTGGGCGTGGAGTTTCTACACCCGAGAAGCAAATGCTCCTGGTGTGAACGATAGAATAAAAAATTAAAAAATGTCAAAAATTCTGAATTTTTTTTGTGGCATACTTATACAAATGTTTGTTGTGCACGTAAAATTTCGTCGCGAAATCACATTGGTGGAAGGTGTGGTAAAAAAACAAAATCAATGCTCTAAAAATGTTACTTACAAAAGCATTTTGCGTATCTGATTTTGTTTTTTCGGCACGACTTCTCTACGGGTGTGATTTCGTGATGAAAATTTTTATGCACAAGAAACACTTGTGAAAGTATGTCACCAAAAATTTCAGAATTTTTGATTTTTTCTATTTTTTGATTTCCTTTATTCACACCAGAAAGCATTTGCTCTCGGGTGTAGAATAATACTTTCAGCTTCGTTAAATGCATTTGATGCAGGCGAGGCCACGGCACTGTGGGGCTTGGATGCAGAGGTAGGGAGATGGCGAAGGCGTGACTGGGGCAAGGCGGCGCGGAGGAGGTCTGGGGATGGGTGCTCCATGGCGGAGGCGGCGAGATCCGGCGGTCCCCTGCCGGATCTGACGCGAAACGGCAGCGGTGGTGAACTCGGGGTAGAGCATGGGTGTCCATGGCGTCGGTCCCTGTGAAGAGAAACGAGAGAGATGAGAGAATCTGAGAGAGAGCGTTGCCGGGGAGCAAGAGGAAAACAGAGGGGAGGATGGAGAGGAAGGGCACAGTCCTGCTGGTCCGGTGCTGCTCCAGTTCGACGGAGCTTGATGGCAGCGACGCGGAAACAGAGGTCTCCGG
Source organism: Aegilops bicornis (assembly GCA_021605145.1). Lineage (NCBI taxonomy): Eukaryota > Viridiplantae > Streptophyta > Magnoliopsida > Poales > Poaceae > Aegilops > Aegilops bicornis. The sequence goes on along the minus strand of CM038675.1, from coordinate 106,481,483 downwards.
TGCAGGAGGCTAGCGAGGGAGGGGAGCAGCGGCCTGGTGGCACTCCCGCGAGCTTGGTCACAGGGACGTCCGGGTCCGGTGAGGCAGCAGGGTCGAGGAGGGAGGAGTGAGCGGGAGGAGCTCGGTGTGGGGGTGGATCGATGGGTGGATCGGGAAGGCAGGTGGCTGCGCTTGCGGGTGGCGGCGGAAATCAAAGAGTTGGTCGGAGCGATCTGTTTGGGTGGAGAGGACTCTGAGGTGGGTGGCTGCTGGATCGGGAGGGATCCCGAGGAAGGGAGTGGCGGCGGCAGGTGAGGGAGGGTGGATGGGACAACTAGCGACTAGGGTTTGATCTGCTTAAATAGCATGGATTTTGGTTAGGGGCTAATCTGGTCCGTCCGATCGTAATCGGGCGGTCGAGAATAGATAAGTTTGGGAGTCCAAATAATAAAACGGAGATGTTTTATGGATGTTTGGGGATGATCCGAATCCAATGGTGATGACTGAGCGGGCCGCATTCGGAATAGGTTTCGGATGTGCGCAAGAGGGGGTTTTGTGCATTGTGCAGAGAGGCTCAAACGGTCGGACAACAAAAGAACAGTTGGTCTCGGAAAGGACAACGAAGGCAACAGGGAGAAGCGGGAACTACGAACGGATGCAAGTTTTAAGAAAACATGTGAATGCAATGCGCATGATGTGATGACGAAATGCAACAAACAAACGAAAGACATGAACAACAACGAAAAACATGGAAGGCGTCTGCAGCATCGGTCTTGGGGGGTTACAACACTCCACCGCTACAAGAGGGTCTAGTCCCGAGATCTAGGATGGCACCGGAGAAAAGCGGAAGAGGAAAAGGTAAAACAAAGTTGCTTCTTGACAAAAGAGTGAAACCATGAACCTTGAGAGGTTGAAAACTTGAAAGAAGAATACGACAGAGTTGAACAAAATTGAGAAGACTCCGGCAGAAAAGAGAAACAAGAAACACCATGTGAACCTTGGAGCTTGCAAAACTATGAATGACGAGCAAAATGGACAAGAAGGAATTGAAACCACTCTGGTTGAAACGAGATAAACAAGGAGAAAGGGAGAACAAATTCGAACAATACTTCGGTTGAAAAGAGATGCAAGACTTGATAAGATGAAAAGAACTTGAAAAGAAAACACAACACACCGGTTAAAAGGATAAGCAAGGAAAGAACACAATCTTCATAATTCATGATGATGAGCGAAGAGAGCAACATCACATTGCCTCCGGAAGAAGGAATAGAAGATAGATCATTAGAATAAAAGAATGGAGAAGGAAATGCCAACTTATGCCACAAATGAACTAGGAAAGCCTCCTTGCAAGAAGGTTAGAACGGAGTTGTTGGAAAACTAGCAACAAAAAGAATAAGATTGAAGTGGGCTTATGGAAACAACTTAAAACTTAGAGGTGTATACATGCCACTACGGAAAACAATTGATTGCTTGAGAGCAACACGGAGATGAAAACTTCATTCGCCGAGAGAATAGGAGAAAAACTTGGATCATTGATAAGCACCACAATAGCAACATTCCTTAGGGAAGGCTGTAGGTGAAATATAACCCAAGATAACTCCAACAAAGAGATTGATTGGATTGAAAAGATCCGTGAACGAATTGAAAATGATGGTTCTAAAATATGTCATTCCGGACAACTTGTGAATCCTGAACCACGAAGGGGGATTGTCAAGAATGATATAACACCATCTCAAAAGATAAGGTAGAAACAATTGCACTTCGGAATACAAGATGAAGAAATGCTTGAACTCCTCCATACAAAACATGGGTTGAACACCATGTTTATTTTTGAGTATAGCTTGGCGGATCTTAACTTTGAAAGAAATCTTGAAGAACAATTGAAGAATGAAAGGAATCCTTGACGAACCACCATGTAGAGCCTCCATGAAGAACTCCGGTAATAAAAGGACGATCAAACGAAAGGAAAGTTGAAAAGAACTCCGGTAAGAAAATAAATGGTAGGAAGGAAGTGAAGGTTGAAAAAACAAGAATTGAAGCATTGCAAAGATTAGATGAAGCTTTGAAATGATATAATTGAAATAACTTGGAGCTTCGGAAAAGAAAGTTGAACAGCTTGGAACCGAGAATTTCTTCATCATGAACAAACTCCGGAAAGAGAAGAGTTAAATCATCTCGAGGAAACAAGAATAAGAATTATGTTATGCGTATCCTTCACCAATTTACCTTGATGGCAAGCAACGGATTAGGCATACTACTTATTCTCGTAGAAGGGATTAAGATAGATATAGCGCAAACTTAGGAAGGTCTTCAACGAACCACCGGTAGGATTGGAAGAACGAATAAATCGATATGAGAACATAGGCATAGGAGTCTTGAACAGACCACCGTAAGAATTGAAAACGATTGAGGAAAAGAGAACAAATCATCTGGAAGAATTACAAATGAACGGAGATACTTGATGGAATTTAGATACAAGTGAACGAAGAGATCATGAACTGATTCGAGAATACTTGAATGATGCCCCGGTAATATTTGGAGAACGAGAGCTGAAAGCTGAGAATGAGGAATTATGAAGATGGCCTTCGGAGGAAAGAAGTGAAAACAACTCATGAAATGCTCCGGATGGGTATGAAAAGAATTCTCGCAATCAAAAACAATTATGAGAGGATGGCATCAAGCTAGAACCATGAATCTTGAATAGAATGGAGCAAGATTTAAGAGAAACTCTTCTTCGGTATGTTGAGAATGACGATGAGAAACACCACCATGAATTGTTGAGGCACTCCAGAATGAAAATTGGAAAGGTTGAACTAACGATGAAAAGAATTTGAAAGATCTTGGAGAAAGACATTTGACTGATGATAATTCATTCTTACATCAAACTTTGAAATGAATTGAGAATTACTCCGGAAAAATAGAAGAGTCGGGTAAGATCCTGGGAAAAGACCTGTGGGTTAGGGTCCACTCAAAAGAAACACCGTTGAAAAGATTGCTTGAAAAGAGAGATTGCACCGGTTGAATTAAATGGCTCAAAAGAGACAACAACCTCGATATAGCTTGAACGGATTAGGAATGAAAACACGAATCTCCTGAGATATCTTCATCACTCCAGAAGAAATGAATGGCGAGAAGTGGATGATAAAGAGGTGCACTGGCATGAGAAAGCATTTTAAACGAGGAAAGGATATGATCTAGAAAGCTTGAATTGAATCCACTGGAGAAGAAAGAATGAAGAATGCTAAACTCGAAGTTTCATTAGTATCTTCATGAAGAATCACCGGATAAGAACATTGACGGAAAAGAATGGAGAGACTTCCCATCAATAAAATGGATAAATGATAAAGAAATCTGAGTCCTAGAAGTAAAGGGTGGGAGGGCGGGAAAACAAAGGCAACTTGGAGCAGATGGAATGGAACAAACACCGTTGAGAAAAACTTAGAATTGATCTTGCGGATGTTGAGAATGATCGGATCCACTTGAAGAGAAGCACACCGGTAGAAAAGAATTAACATGACCATCTCGATGATCGAAAGGATTAGTATTCACGTAGAAATATGAGAACACCATTTTGGAAAAGGTATGGAATCAACACTTGACTCCGAAGCAACTCGAATACCACAACTCAAAACAAAACAAAAGATTTGGCATGCAGGATAAGCTGGAAACAAACATATGATAGATCCCATATCGTATCATGTGTCTGTTGGAAAGATAATCTAGGAGCTACTTGAATTCCCACTTATAAACTCCCGAAACTTTCTGGTTATGCAATCAGGTGTTGGGGATACAGGGGACGCAATATATCTCACCCAAACTAACAATCCCTAGATCCAGTTGTATCCATCCATCAACACATAACCATGAAAACTCCGAAAATCGTGTACCCCAACCTTCGAAAAGCATCCGTTATACGAGTTATGGCAATACTCCCGAACTCCCGCCCCAATACTGGGTGAAGTCGAGGTGATCTCACCAACAACTCCATAAAAGAGATTTTCGATGTCGGCGAAACTCAGGTATTCCAGAACTGCAACGATAAAATTGTGACGACAACACCTCGGAGCTCAACTCCCCGGGACACTTCCACAACCCATAAATGTTAGGAGGCACCAAGAACAATGTTCTCGTCACAAAACCATCGGAACGATTCCAAGATACCCGCGTGATCCTAAAAAAAAATTAGTGAAATTTGAGGAGAGGAAAGTCAAAACATCTACGTCAGGAGGCCCGATACGTCCATTTTTCATCATGCTTTTATATCGATATTTATTGCATTATGGCTTGTTATTACACGTTATGTCACAATACTTATGCCTATTCTCTCTTATTTTACAAGGTTTACATAAGGAGGGAGAATGCCGGCAGCTGGAATTCTGGGCTGGTGTGACACCCGGATAATCAAGCTACAGTAACCTCTGTTAATGATGCCACGTCACCACTCTTACTGTTGCTAACCTCGCAATGATTCGAAACCTTTTCAAATTCAAATTCAAATTAATGTCAAACGACAAAGTTTTCAAAATATTAAACTAAAATGTTCGGAGTGTGCAGTTAAATGCCTAGGTGATTATAGTGCAACGAACACCCTTTTTGAAAATGTCTAAATATATTAAAATGAAATAAAACAGAAAAGTAAATAAATAAAAAGAAAAGAAAGCAGGAAAAAAAAGAGAAAGACCCCCACAGGCGGCCAGACCCAACGGGCGGCCCATTCACCCAACTGCCCAGCCGGCCGCCACGCCTCCCCTTATCCATTCCCCGAAACCCTAACCTCATCGATCCCCACCCCCCACTCTCCCTCTCCCGATCCAGATCGGATCGGGCACCACCCGCCTCGTCAACACCCGCCATCGCCGGGCGCCGAGCTCGCCGCCCACGCCAGACGCCGCCTCGCAGATCGCCTCCCGCTCCGCCGCTCGTCCCGTCGTCCCCGACCTCCATCGAGCCCATTGCCCGTCCTGCTCCTCGATGTGAGCTCCGCCCTCCCTCCTCTCTCTCCGTCCCGCACTTGCCGTCGCGTGCACCGCGACCCGCCAGCCCGCGCTCACGTGGCCTCGCCCGCCCGGCGTGCCCATGTACTTTGCCTCTTCCCTCACCGCCCGCCCCCCCGCCCGCCCTGCGCCCGTGCGCTTGGCCGTCCTGCCGCCGCTTCTCCAGTCGAAGCGGCGCCTCTGCCGAGCCTGCTCCTCCCTCTCCGCCCACATCCCGTCTTGCGCTGTCGCCATCCCGTCCTCACTTGGGTTGGCGCCCGTGAGCCCGCCGTGGTCACCACCCCCCTGCTCGGCGACTCTGCCAGCCGCCTATGGTGCGCCCGAGCAGCAGTCTTTGGGCACCGTTGCGCCCGCGCCCGTTCGGGCGACAACCGCGCGCCCATGCGCCCGAAACCCGCAAGGCCCCCTGGGGCCAATGACATGGGGGCCCCAGCCCCAGAACGTTTTAATAAAAAAAAGAGAATAAAAAATAAAATAAAATGTGATAATAAATAATAAAAATAATTAATTAATTAACTTAATTAATTCTGATTAAATTAACCAATTAAGATTAATTAACCTAATGATTAATTAACCTAATTATCTACTGTTAATTAGCTAATTAATTAGTATGCGACCGATGGGGCCCACCTCTAATTAATTATAATTAGTTTAATTAATCTGTTTAATTAAAATGTGTCAGCGACGGTGGGACCCACTGGTCAGGTTGACCAATCAACTCTGTTGATCACGACGCCATGACAATGCTGATGTCATTAATGCATTTTCGAATTAATTAAATTCCAGAAATTAATAAAATCTTTAGAAAATCATATCTTTTAATCCGTAACTCGGATTAAGATATTTTGTACATGAAAGTTGCTCAGAACGACGAGACGAACCCGGATACGCAGCCCGTTCGTCCGCCACGCACCCTTAACTTATCAAACTCGCAAATCCCCCCCCCCCCCCGGCTCCTCTGCCCGAAAACGCGAAACACCGGGGATACTTTTCCGGATGTTTCCCCCCTTCACCGGTATCACCTCATACCACGTTAGGGCACCCCTAGCACCGATACTTGTCATGTCATGCATCGCTATGCATCTGCTTGCTTAAATATTTATTGTTTCTTCCCCCTCTTCTCTCGCTAGACACCGACAATCGGCACTGCTACCCAAGACGACTCACGGAGTTGACGACCCCTCTCACTTGCCGTGAGCAACCAGGCAAGCCCCCTTTGATCACCGTGATATCGCCTATTCTTCTCTATACTGCTTGCATTAGAGTAGTGTAGCATGTTACTGCTTTCGGTTAATCCTATTCTGATGCATAGCCTGTCATTGTTGCTACAGTTGTTACCCTTACCTGCTATCCTACTGCATAGTATAGGATGCTAGTGTTCCATAAGTGGTCCTACACTCTTGTCCGTCTGCCATGCTATACTACTGGGTTGTGATCACTTCGGGAGGTGATCACGGGTATATACTATATAGTTTACACTATTACATTACCTGTGATACTGTTCGGAGATGGGGGCTGAAAGGACAGGTGGCTCCATCCCGGTAGAGGTGGGCATGGGTTCCCGACGGCCCCCAATTGTTACTTGTGGCGGAGCGACAGGGCAGGTTGAGACCACCTAGGAGAGAGGCGGGCCTGGCCCTGGTCGGCGTTCGCGGATACTTAACACGCTTAACGAGATCTTGGTATTTGATCTGAGTCTGGCCATTTGGTCTATACGCACTAACCAACTACGTGGGAAAGATATGGGCACTCGGCGTCGTGGTATTAGCCGAAGCCTTCGTGACGTCAGCGACTGAGCGGCGCGCGCCGGATTGGAACGTAAGCCTGCTCTTGTATTAAGGGGGCTAGTTCTGCTTCCGGCCCAGCGTCACATAGCGTCTTGAGGTGTGCTAAGGCGATGGGCCCGGACCCTGTCTGCGCTTAGGTTTAGACCGGCGTCTTGACCTCTCTCTGTGTGCCTAGGTGGGGCTGCGGCGTGTTGATCTTTCGCGGCCGGGCATGACCCGTGAAAGTGTGTCCGCCAAATGGGACCAAGCGTGTTGGGTTATGTGGTGCACCCTGCAGTGAAGTTAATCTATTCAATAGTCGTGATCTTCGGTAACATGACGACTTGGAGTTGTACCTTGACCTTATGACAACTAGAACTGGATACTTAATAAAACACACCCTTCCAAGTGCGGATATAACCCGGTGATCGCTCTCTAACAGGCAATGAGGAGGGATCGCGGGTAGGATTATGCTATGCGATGCTACTTGGAGGACTTGATCTACTCTCTTCTACATGTCAAGAAGACGGAGGCTGCCAAGCGTAGTCTTCGATAGGATTAGTTATCTCCCTCTTATTACGGCATTCTGCAGCTCAGTCCAATCGATATGGCCCTTTACACATATATCCATGCATACGTAGTGTAGCTCCTTGCTTGCAGTACTTTGGATGAGTACTCACGGTTGCCTTGTTCCCCTTTTTCCCTATCTCTATCCGATTGCTGCGACTGCACGATGGAGCCCAAGAGCGACGCCACCGTCGGCGGCGACTCCTACTACACCGGAGGTGCCTACTACTACGTGCAGCCCGGCCGACGATCGGGAGTAGTTAGGAGGATCCCAGCAGAGGCTTGCGCCTCTTTCGATCTGTATCCCAGTTTGTGCTAGCCTTCTTAAGGCAAACTTGTTTAACTTATGTCTCAGACTCAGATATTGTTGCTTCCACGACTCGTCTATGATCGAGCACTTGTATTCGAGCCCTCGAGGCCTGGCTTGTATTATGATGCTTGTATGACTTATTTATGTTTTAGAGTTGTGTTGTGATATCTTCCCGTGAGTCCCTGATCTTGATCGTACACATTTGCGTGCATGATTAGTGTACGAATGAATCGGGGGCGTCACAGCTGGAGAAGGAGCAAATATTAGAGACCTATTCTGCACAACTCCAAAAGTCCTGAAACTCCACGAAAGTCATTTTGGGAAATAATAAAAATATCCAGCGGAAGAATTTCACCAGAGGGGGCCCCACCTTGCCACGAGGGTGGGGGCGCGCCCTACCCCCTGGGCGCGCCCCCCTAACTCGTGGGCCCCCTGGTGGCCCTCCGATGCCCATCTTCTGCTATATGAGGTCTTTCGTCGAGGAAAAATCATAAGCAACCTTTCGACGAAACTCCGCCCATACGAGGCGGAACCTTAGCGGAACCAATCTAGGGCTCCGGCAGAGCTGTTCTGGGGACACTTCCCTTTGGGAGGGGGAAATCATCGCCATCGTCATCACCAACGCCTCCTCATCGGGAGAGGGCAATCTCCATCATCATCTTCACCTGCACCATCTCCTCTCAAAACCCTAGTTCATCTCTTGTATCCAATTCTTGTCTCCAAGTCCGGGATTGGTACTAGTAGGTTGCTAGTAGTGTTGATTACTCCTTGTAGTTGATGCTAGTTGGTTTATTTGGTGGAAGATCATATGTTCAGATCCTATATGCATATTAATACCCCTCTGATTATGAACATTAATATGCTTTGTGAGTAGTTACGCTTGGTCCTGAGGACATGGGAGAAGTCTTGCTATTAGTAGTCATGTGAATTTGGTATTCGTTTGATATTTTGATGAGATGTATGTTGTCTAGCCTCTAGTGGTGTTATGTGAACGTAGACTACATAACACTTCACCATTATTTGGGCCTAGAGGAAGGCATTGGGAAGTAATAAGTAGATGATGGGTTGCTAGAGTGACAGAAGCTTAAACCCTAGTTTATGTGTTGCTTCGTAAGGGGCTGATTTGGATCCATATGTTTCATGCAATGGTTATGTTTACCTTAATACTTTTGTTGTAGTTGCTTGTTCAAGTAAGAACAGCACCCAAGCACCGGTCCACCCACATATCAAATTATCAAAGTACCGAACGCGAATCATATGAACGTGATGAAAACTAGCTTGACGATATTCCCATGTGTCCTCGTGGGCGCTTTTCTCTATATAAGAGTTTGTCCAGGCTTGTCCTTTGCTACAAAAAGGATTGGGCCACCTTGCTGCACTTTATTTACTTTTGTTACTTGTTGCTCGTTACAAATTATCCTATCACAAAACTATCATTACCACTTATTTCAGTACTTGCAGAGAATACCTTGTTGAAAACCGCTTATCATTTCCTTACGCTCCTCGTTGGGTTCGACACTCTTACTTATCGAAAGGACTACGATAGATCCCCTATACTTGTGGGTCATCAAGACTCTTTTCCGGCGCTGTTGGGAGTGAAGCGCCTTTGGTAGGTGGAATTTGGTAAGGAAAAATTTATATAGTATGCTGAAATTTCATCGTCACTTGTTACTATGGAAAGTAATCCTCTGAGGGGCTTGTTCGGGGTATCTTCACCCCGACCAAGAGAGCAAAGAGTTGCTCCTCAACCTAATGAACCTACTGAAAATGAATATGAAAATGTTCCTTTGAATTTCCTTCTGTATGATGGAAAACTGCTAGCTAATCCTTTTATAGGAGATGGAACAAAGCATCCTGATGAGCACCTAATATATGTGGATGAAGTTTGTGGACTATTTAAGCTTGCAGGTATACCCGATGATGTTGTTAAGAAGATGGTCTTCCCTTTATCTTTGAAGGGAGATGCATTGACATGGTATAGGCTATGTGATGATACGAGATCATGGAACTATAGAAGATTGAAACTGGAATTTCATCAAAAGTATTATCCTATGCATCTTGTTCATCGTGATCACAATTATATATATAATTTTTGGCCTCACGAAGGAGAAAGCATCGCTCAAGCTTGGGGGAGGCTTAAATCAATGTTGTATTCATGCCCCAATCATGAGCTCCCAAGAGAAACAATTATTCAAAATCTTTATGCTCGGCTTTCTGAAAACAATCGCACCATGCTCGATACTTCTTGTGCTGGCTCTTTTATGATGAAGACTATTGAATTTAGATGGGATTTATTGGATAGAATTAAAGCAACTCTGAAGATTGGGATCTCGGCGAAGGTAAGGAGTCAGGTATGACACCTAAGTTTGATTGTGTTAAATCTCTTATGGATACCGATATTTTCCATAAGCTTAGCACTAAATATGGACTTGACTCTGAAATAGTAGCTTCTTTCTATGAATCTTTTGCTACTTATGTTGATCTCCCTAAGGAGAAGTGGTTTAAATATCATCCTCCCATAGAAGTAAAAGTAGCTGCACCTATTAAAGTTGAAGAAAAGACTGTCACTTATAATGATCCTATTGTTCCTACTTCTTATGTTGAGAAACCACCCTTCCCTGTTAGAATAAAGGATCATGCTAAAGCTTCAACTGTTGTTTGTAAAAGTAATATTAGAACTTATACACCTCCTGAGCAAGTTAAAGTAGAACCTAATATTGCTATTGTTAAAGATCTCTTGGCTGATAATATTGATGGGCATGTTATTCAATTCTATGGTGAAACTGCTAGAATTGCTAAACCTGGAGCTAAAGATAAACATAGACCTGTGGTAGGCGTGCCTATTATTTCTGTTAAAATAGGAGATCATTGTTATCATGGCTTATGTGATATGGGTGCTAGTGCCAGTGTTATACCTTATACTTTGTACGAAGAAATTAAGCATGAAATTGCACCTGCTGAGACAGTTGTGGGAATTGTTAGAGATGTTGAAGTCTTGTGTGGGAAAACTAAATATCCTGCTGATTTTCTTGTTCTTAGTTCCCCACAAGATAGCTTTTGTCCCATTATATTTGGTAGACCCTTCTTGAATACTGTCAATGCTAAGATTGATTGCAAAAAGAATGTTGTTACTGTTGGCTTGGATGATATGGTTCATGAGTTTAATTTCTCTAAATTTAGTAAACAACACCGTGAAGAAGAATTGCCTAGTAAGGATGAAATTATTGGTCTTGCTTCTATTGCCGTACCTCCTAGTGATCCTCTAGAACATTATTTTCTAGACCATGAAAATGATATGTTTATGAATGAAAGAAGGGAAATAGATGAAGTATTCTTTAAATAGGAACCTATCCTGAAACATAATTTGTCTGTTGAAATCCTAGGGAATCCTCCTCCACCCAAGGGTGATCCCGTGTTTGAGCTTAAACCGTTGCGTGATAATCTTAAATATGCTTATCTTGATGAAAAGAAAATATATCCTGTTATTATTAGTGCTAACCTTTTAGAGCATGAAGAAGAAGAGATTATTGAAAACTCGAAGAAGCACCGTCTTTGCTATTGGATATACTCTTGATGATCTTAAGGGCATTAGTCCCACTCTATGTCAACACAAAATAAATTTGGAAGAAGATGCCAAACCGGTTCGTGATCATCAACGAAGGTTGAATCCTAAGATGAAAGAAGTGGTAAGAAAAGAAATACTAAAGCTTTTGGAGGCAGGTATAATTTATCCCATTGCTGATAGTCAGTGGGTAAGTCCTGTTCATTGTGTCCCTAAGAAGGGAGGTGTTACTGTTGTTCCTAATGATAAAGATGAATTGATTCCGCAAAGAATTATTACAGGTTATAGGATGGTAATTGATTTCCGCAAATTAAATAACGCTACTAAGAAAGATCATTACCCCTTACCTTTTATTGATCAAATGCTAGAAAGATTATGCAAACACACACATTATTGCTTTCTAGATGGTTATTCTGGTTTCTCTCAAATACCTGTGTCGGCTAAGGATCAATCAAAGACTATTTTTACATGCCTTTTTGGTACTTTTGCTTATAGACGTATGCCCTTTGGTTTATGTAATGCACCTGCTACCTTTCAAAGATGCATGATGGCTATATTCTCTGACTTTTGTGAAAAGATTTGTGAGGTTTTCATGGACGATTTTCCGTCTATGGATCCTCTTTTGATGATTGTTTGAGCAATCTTGATCAAGTTTTGCAGAGATGTGAAGAAACTAATCTTGTCTTGAATTGGGAAAAGTGCCACTTTATGGTTAATGAAGGTATTGTCTTGGGGCATAAAGTTTCTGAAGGAGGCATTGAAGTTGATAAAGCCAAGGTTGATGCTATTGAAAAGATGCCATGTCCCAAGGACACTAAAGGTATACGAAGTTTCCTTGGTCATGCCGGATTTTATAGGAGGTTCATTAAGGACTTCTCAAAAATTTATCGGCCTCTGACTAATTTATTACAAAAAGATATACCATTTGTCTTTGATGATGATTGTGTAGAAGCATTTGAAATACTTAAGAAAGCATTGACCTCTGCACCTATTGTTCAGCCACCTGATTGGAATTTACCCTTTGAAATTATGTGTGATGCTAGTGATTATGCTGTAGGTGCTGTTCTAGGGCAAAGAGTTGACAAGAAATTAAATGTTATCCATTATGCTAGTAAAACTTTAGACAACGCTCAAAGAAACTATGCTACTACTGAAAAAGAATTCTTAGCAGTTGTATTTGCTTGTGATAAGTTCAGACCTTATATTGTTGATTCTAAAGTAACTATTCACACTGATCATGCTGCTATTAAATATCCGATGGAAAAGAAAGATGCTAAACCTAGACTTATTAGATGGGTTCTCTTGCTACAAGAATTTGATTTGCATATTGTTGATAGAAAGGGAGCTGAGAACCCTGTTGCAGACAACTTGTCTAGGTTAGAAAATGTTGTTGATGACCCACTACCTATTGATGATAGCTTTCCTGATGAACAACTAAATGTCATAAGTACTTCTCGTAGTACTCCATGGTATGCTGATTATAATAATTACATCGTTGCTAAATTTATACCACCTAGTTTCACATACCAGCAAAAGAAAAAGTGTTTCTATGATTTGAGACATTACTTTTGGGATGACCCACATCTTTATAAAGAAGGAGTAGACGGTGTTATTAGGCGTTGTGTACTGAGCATGAACAGAATGATCCTACGCAAGTGTCACTCTGAAGCTTATGGAGGACACCACGCTGGAGATAGAACTGCACATAAGGTATTGCAATCCGGTTTTTATTGTCCTACTCTCTTCAAGGATGCCTGTAAGTTTGTCTTGTCTTATGATGAATGTCAAAGAATCGGTAATATTAGTAGACGTCAAGAAATGCCTATGAACTATTCACTTGTTATTGAACCATTTGACGTTTGGGGCTTTGATTATATGGGACCTTTTCCTACCTCTAATGGATATACACATATTTTAGTTGTTGTTGATTACGTTACTAAGTGGGTAGAAGCTATTCCAACTAGTAGTGTTGATCATAACACTTCTATTAAAATGCTTAAAGAAGTTATTTTTCTGAGGTTTGGAGTCCCTAGATATTTAATGACTGATGGTGGTTCACATTTTATTCATGGTGCTTTCCGTAAAATGCTTGCTAAATATGATGTTAATCATAGAATTGCATCCCCTTATCACCCACAGTCTAGTGGTCAAGTAGAATTGAGTAATAGGGAGCTCAAAGTAATTTTGCAAAAGACTGTCAATAGGTCTAGAAAGAATTGGTCCAAGAAACTTGATGATGCATTATGGGCCTATAGAACTGCATATAAAAATCCTATGGGTATGTCTCCGTATAAAATGGTTTATGGAAAAGCATGTCATTTACCTCTCGAACTAGAACATAAGGCATATTGGGCTATTAAAGAGCTCAACTATGATTCAAACTTGCCGGTGAGAAGAGGTTATTTGATATTAGCTCACTTGATGAATGGAGAACCCAAGCTTATGAAAATGCCAAGTTGTTTAAAGAAAAAGCTAAAAGATGGCATGACAAAAGGATACAAAAGGATGAGTTTAATGTAGGTGATTATGTATTGCTATACAACTCTCGTTTAAGATTTTTTTGCAGGAAAACTTCTCTCTAAATGGGAAGGCCCCTACATCATCGAGGAGGTCTATCGTTCCGGTGCCATAAAAATCAATAACTTCGAAGGCACAAATCCGAAGGTGGTAAACGGTCAAAGAATCAAACACTATATCTCAGGTAATCCTATAAATGTTGAAACCAATGTTATTGAAACCGTAACCCGGAGGAATACATAAGGGACACTTTCCAGAACGTTTCAGACTCCGAAAAGGAATAGGTATGTGGTACGGTAAGTAAACCGACTCCAAAACAATTTTTAAGGCAATATTTCTCCGTTTTGGAATATTTAGAAAAATAAGTAGCAGTCCGGGAAGGACACGAGGGCCCCACGAGGGTGGAGGGCGCGCCCTACACCCCTGGGCACGCCCCCCTACCTCGTGGGCACCTCGTGTGCCTTCCGGACTCCGTTTTCTTGCACGATACATCATTCAAAGTACACACATAGTCCGACTACGGACAAATTCAAATGAAAAGAAGATAACCCAACTGCTAGATCCCCGATCGTCCCAACTGGGCACCACTACTGATCATCCGGAAAAGAAACATAGTAACGACCAAGGTTCTCGTCGAACTCCCACTTGAGTTCGGTAGCATCACCTGCACTGGTATCCTCGGCACCTGCAACTATTTTGGTAGAATCTGTGAGTCACGGGGACTCAGCAATCTCACACCCGCGAGATCAAGACTATTTAAGCTTATGGGTAGGAAAGGGGTAATGAGGTGGAGCTGCAGCAAGCACTAAGCAAATATGGTGGCTAGCATACGCAAATAAGAGCGAGAAGAGAAGCAACACAACGGTCGAGAAGCTAGAAGTTATCAAGAAGTGATCCTGAAACTACTTACGTTCATACATAACCCAAAACTGTGTTCACTTCCCGGACTCCGCCGAAAAGAGACCATCACGGCTACACACGCGGTTGATGCATTTTAATTAAGTCAAGTGTCAAGTTCTCTACAACCGGACATTAACAAATTCCCATCTGCCACATAACCGCGGGCACTGCTCTCGAAAGTTTATACCCTGCATGGGTGTCCCAACTTAGCCCATCACAAGCTCTCACGGTCAACAAAGGATATTCCTTCTCCCGGGAAGACCCGATCAGTCTCGGAATCCCGGTTACAAGACTTTTCGACAATGGTAAAACAAGACCAGCAAAGCCACCCAATGTGCCGACAAATCCAGATAGGAGTCGCACGTATCTCGTTCTCGGGGCACACTGGATGGGCAAGACGTCGGGTTGGCATAGACCCTGGTTGCCCAGGGGGCGTTGGACATCGCCCAGGTTAGACCAGCACTCAGAGGAACACTAGCCCGAGGGGTTAAAATAAAGATGACCCTTGAGTCTGCAGAACCCAAGGGAAAAATGCTTAGGTGGCAAATGTTAAAACCAAGGTTGGGCCTTGCTGGAGGAGTTTTATTCAAAGCGAACTGTCAAGGGGGTCCCATAAATCCCCAACTGCGTAAGGAACGCAAAATCAAGGAACATAACACCGGTATGACGGAAACTAGGGCGGCAAGAGTAGAACAAAACACCAAGCATAAGGCCGAGCCTTCCACCCTTTACCAAGTATATAGATGCATTAATTAAATAAGAGATATTGTGATATCCCAACATATCCATGTTCCAACATGGAACAAACTTCATCTTCACCTGCAACTAGCAACGCTATAAGAGGGGCTGAGCAAAAGCGGTAACATAGCCAAACAACGGTTTGCTAGGAAATGTGGGTTAGAGGCTTGACATGGCAATATGGGAAGCATGATATAGCAAGTGGTAGGTGGCAAGGCATAGCAATAGAGCGAACAACTAGCAAGCAAAGATAGAAGTGATTTCGAGGGTATGGTCATCTTGCCTGAGATCCCGCAAGGAAGAAGAACGAGTCCATGAAGAAGACAAACGGACGTAGTCGAACGAATCCTCACAACTCCGGAACGAAACCGAAGCTAACGAGAGAAGCAACCCGAAAAGAAACAAACAACATAGTAAACAACCACCACATACACATGGCATGGTGCACAAACAAGTATGATGCATGTCCGGTTTGAATATGCATGGCATGGCAAAGTGCACAAACAATACCACAAATTAAGTGGAGCTCAATATGCAACGAGTTGCATATTGATGAAACGCCACATTTAAGTTATTTAGTTCGCTCTCGTTTATGTACCCAACAATATTAAATGTTGTTAAACACGGCAAGGGGTGAAGCACATGAAAACTACCTATTTAGGCAAGTTTAAATGAGGCCGGAATAACAAACAACAATTCCGCAAAATCCCCATATGCGTATTAAAAATTCGCTACTGTTCTGCCCTAAAAACAATTTTAATGTTATTAAACAGTAAAACAAAGTCACCATGATAACCTATGCATTTTTCTACCCCAATTACATATAAAGTTTATTAAATTCCGAGTTTAGGTTATTTAGTTATGAATTAAATCATTTTAGCATGGCATTTATGCAAATTAATTCAAACAGCACATTTAAACATTTTAAACATGGATGAAAGTGGCAGATTATGAAACTAGATGAAAACTAAGCATTTTGCATATATAAGTTGTTTTAATCTGATGCATGGTTTGTGAGATATTAAATGCAAGAACATGAGGGTTTTTCTGCAAAACATCGTTCTCTGGATAAATGCTAAAAACGCAGCAGAGGAAAAACATGCATCGGGCCGAAACTTGAACAGGGCCGAACAGGAGCAGGCGCTGGGGGGCAGCTCACCCATGGGCTTCGGCCCGGTTCGGTGGAGAGGGAGGCTGGAAGGGGCGCTGGGCCATGCGCTGGCGTGGCGCGGTCAACAGGATGGGTCAAGCGTTCCCGTCCTGAAACTGACGAAGCAGGCAGCGGCAGATTCGTTCGTCTGTTTGATGCAGATTCGAGGCCACGGCACCGCTGGGGCTTGGACGCAGCGGCAGGGACATGGCGAAGGCGCAACAGACGGGGCACGGTTGAGGCATGGCGGTGCGGAGGAGGTCTGGGGATGGTTGGTCCATGGCGGAGGCGGCGAGATCCGGCGGTCCCCGGCCGGATCTGACGCGAAATGGCAGCGGTGGTGGGCTCGGGGTAGAGCATGGGCGTCCATGGCGTCGGTCCCTGTGAAGTGAAACGAGAGAGATGAGAGAATCTGAGAGAGAGCGTTGCCGAGGAGCAAGAGGAAAACAGAGGGGAGGATGGAGAGGAAGGGCACAGTCCTGCTGGTCCGGTGCTGCTCCAGTTCGACGGAGCTTGACGGCAGCGACGTGGAAACAGAGGTCTCCGGCGCGGGAGGCTAGCGAGGGAGGGGAGCAGCGGCCTGGTGGCACTCCGGCGAGCTTGGTCGCAGGGATGTCCGGGTCCGGTGAGGCTGCAGGGTCGAGGAGGGAGGAGCGAGCGGGAGGAGCTCGGTGTGGGGGTGGATCGATGGGTGGATCGGGAAGGCAGGTGGCTGCGCTTGCGGGTGGCGGCAAAAATCAAGGAGCTGGTCGGAGCGATCTGGTTGGGTGGAGAGGACTCTAAGGTGGGTGGCTGCTGGATCGGGAGGGATCCCGAGGAAGGGAGTGGCGGCGGCAGGTGAGGGAATGGGTGGATGGGACAACTAGCGACTAGGGTTTGATCTGCTTAAATAGCATGGATTTTGGTTAGGGGCTAATCTAGTCCGTCCGGTCGTAATCTGGCGGTCGAGAATAGATAGGTTAGGGAGTCCAAATAAGAAAACGGAGATGTTTTATGGATGTGTGGGGATGATCCGAATCCAATGGTGATGACTGAGCGGGCCGGGTTCGGGACAGGTTTCGGACGCGCGCGAGAGGGGGTTTTGTGCATTGTGTAGAGAGGCTCAAACGGTTGGACAACAAAAGAACGGTTGGTCTCGAGAGGGACAACGAAGGCAACAGGGAGAAACGGGAACTACGAACGGATGCAAGTTTTAAGAAAACATGTGAATGCAATGCGCATGATGTGATGATGAAATGCAACAAACAAACGAAACACATGACCAACAACGAAAGACATGGAAGGCGTCTGCAGCATCGGTCTTGGGGCGTTACACCTTGTTTTTGACGACTTGACCATGCTCATCTTGCTTGTTGCAATATATCCATTGTGTGCCTATTATGTTGTGCTTGCGAGGGTCAGGACGCTTGACAAGTTCCCAGACATTGTTCAGCTTGAACTGTTGAAGCTCTTCTTGCATAGCTTGAATCCATTTAGGTTCCATGAAGGCTTCAGCAACTTTCTTGGGTTCAAATATTGAGACAAATGCAAAGTGCCCGCATAAATTTGCTAGCTATGTTGCTCTTGAACGAGTGACTGGACCAGGCGTATCAATTATCTTCTCAATTTGTACTTCATTTGCAACACGAGGATGAACTGGACGAAGATTTTGCTCTTGATGATCATTGTCATCGTTAGGAGGATTGTCTTCAGGCTGAGCATTGTCTTCAGGTTGATTAGGTGCATAAACGATAAGTTCCTCTTAAGGCTATGCTTCAGACGGTATGATTTCTCCAGTTCCCATAAGCTTGATGGATTCACTAGGTGGAACTTCATCTAGCACATTTGGCAGGTGCTCTCTTTGTGAGCCGTTACTCTCATCGAACCGCACATCCAAAGTTTCAACCACTTTATAGTGAAAGAGGTTGAAGACTCTGTAGGAGTGCGAGTCCTTTTCGTAACCAAGCATAAAACCTTCATGTGCTTTCGGTGCAAAATTTGACGTGTGATGTGGATCCTTGATCCAGCACCTAGCACCAAATACTAAAATGGCGACATTTGGCTTCTTACCAGTTAGGAGTTCATAGGGTGTCTTCTTCAGAAGCTTGTGAAGATAAACTCGGTTGATGACGTGACATGCAGTATCGATGGCTTCAGGAGAGAACTTTCTTGGAGTCTTGTATACATCAAGCATCATTCTAGCCATCTCAATGAGTGTTCTGTTCTTGCGCTCCATGATGCCATTCTGCTGAGGTGTGTATGGAGCGGAGAACTCATGGGTGATGCCTAATGTATCCAGGTAAAGGTCGAGGTTGGTGTTCTTGAACTCTGTGCCGTTGTCACTTCTAATATGCTAGATCTTGATGCCATAGTTGTTCATGGCACTGTTGGCGAAGCATCTGAAGACATCCTGCACTTCAGTCGTGTAGAGGATTATGTGTACCCACATATATCTTGAATAATCATCAACAATGACAAAGCCATAGAGACAAGCAGTAGTAGTGAGAGTAGAGTAGTGAGTAGGGCCAAATAAGTCCATTTGTAGCAGCTCAAAAGGTTGAGATGTCATCATAATTTTCTTCGAGGGATGCTTGGCCCTTGTCATCTTTCCAGCTTCGCAGCAGTAGTGAGAGTAGAGTAGTGAGTAGGGCCAAATAAGTCCATTTGTAGCAGCTCAAAAGGTTGAGATGTCATCATGATTGTCTTCGAGGGATGCTTGGCCCTGGTCATCTTTCCAGCTTCGCAGGCACCGCATAAGTGATCCTTCTTGAACTTGACGCCCTTGATGCCTATGACGTGTTTCTTCTTTGCAAGTGTATGCAAGTTCCTCATCCCAGCATGCCCTAGCCTCCGATGCCAGAGCCAGCATTCTGAAGCTTTTGCAAGAAGACATACGGCAAGTCGTGGTCCCTCTTGAGAAATCTACCATGTACAAATCATCTTTCGATACCCTTCAAAGACTAGAGACTTATCAGATTCCATTAGTACAAGGCAACGATATTTTCCAAATATCACAATCATGTTCAAGTCACAAAGCATTGAGATGTAGATTAAGTTGAAACCAAAGGATTCAACAAGCATCACTTTATCCATGTGCTGATCCTTTGAGATTGCAACTCTACCTAGACCCAATACCTTTCTTTTACCAGTGTCAGCAAATGTTATGTGACTCTTGTCAGATGGACGTAAGGTTGAGTCCATGAGAATACTTCGATCACCAATCATCTTTCCAGCTTCGCAGGCACCGCATAAGTGATCCTTCTTGAACTTGACGCCCTCGATGCCTATGACGTGTTTCTTCTTTGCAAGTGTATGCAAGTTCCTCATCCCAGCATGCCCTAGCCTCCGATGCCAGAGCCAGCATTCTGAAGCTTTTGCAAGAAGATATACTGCAAGATGTGGTCCTGCTGAGAAATCTACCATGTACAAATCATCTTTCCGATACCCTTCAAAGACTAGAGACTTATCAGATTCCATTAGTACAAGGCAACGATATTTTCCAAATATCACAATCATGTTCAAGTCACAAAGCATTGAGACAGACATTAAGTTGAAACCAAGGGATTCAACAAGCATCACTTTATCCATGTGATGATCCTTTGAGATTGCAACTCTACCTAGACCCAATACCTTGCTTTTACCAGTGTCAGCAAATGTGATGTGAATCTAGTCAGATGGACGTAAGGTTGAGTCCATGAGAAGACTTCGATCACCAGTCATATGATTAGTGCATCCGCTGTCCATAATCATTCTGAAGACTTTGGTGTCATACCCTACAGTACAGTTAGGGGGATAGTCTTCACCAAGCGTATTGTGAAGCATAAACATTTGACGGACAAGAGGATTATCAAAGCTCAGATCAAGGTTAGGACTGATAGGATGATTGGCAAGCGATTCAGGAACAAAATACATAGTAAGACCATTTGGGCATTTTATCTTGCGCCCTACAAGATGTTTTAGGTCCCCAGCATTAGCATCAGACGCCTTTGATTTCCGGCTGGAGACCTTTCCCTGCAAAAGAGAGTTAAGTTTTCTTAACCACCCACATTTTCAGGGGTGGCTTCGAAGCAATGAGTCTAAGTGCAGCATCTGAGAACTTTGGCTTTGGAGCCCTAGCAAATAGCCTTGCAGGAGGAGAACAATACTCATATGAATAAGCAGAAAAGTTCTTTGTTTTATGAACATAGCGGTTTTAAGAAACACGCTCATATTCATAAGTTTGAGTATGATTTCCCTACAAAACATTGGCGTTATGGTGACTCAGGTGAGTCATGTGTCTGTATGAAGCCTTTGGACCATATGAAGCCTTTGGTCTGGAATTTGTCTTCTTCCCAGGCGGTGTCATGATGACATTCATAGGAAGATTCTCAAGACAACTTTTGGGAACCCAGATCTTCTTCATAGGTGGCCCATTCCTGCAGTTAGTACCAATATACCTGGCGAACACTTCACCATTCTGATTCTTAAACAGTTTATAGTTTGCATCAAAGGATTCATCAATGATAACTGGGTTAGCACAAGTGAAGCCAGATAAGGTGGATGGATCCACTGAAGGTTCCTTTGCAGCAACCCATGTGGTTTTGGGGTACTGCTCAGGCTTCCAGTAGGAACCATCAACATTCATTTTCCTCTCCAACCCAACACCCGCTTTCCTAGGGTTTCGGTCCAGAATCTACTTTTTGAGGACATCGCACAGTGTCTGATGTCCTTTGAGACTTTTGTACATCCCTGTTTCAAGCAATCTCTTCAACCTAGCATTTTCATCAGCAATAGTGGTGGCATCCTCAGCAGAGGGGTTAGTTACCACATCAACAATTGAAGATATTGCAACAGTAGCAGCAGTAGAACATTCAAGAATGTAAGTAAGCGTTATCACGCTCAAGGCATTTTAGACATGGTGGTTCAAATCCATCCTGAGAGGAACTGATCTGTTGAGCGCGAAATGACTCATTCTCTTTTTGAAGATCTTCATGAGCCGCTCTCAATTTCTCAAGTTCTTGCTTCCTTTGAAGATAATCATAGGAAAGCTTTTCATGAGTTGTTGAGAGCGTTTCATGATGACTTTCAAGTTCCTGGTACTTAACATGAAGATTTTTTATGTCTTCAATTAAGGACTGAGATCCGGTCATTTCCGTATCCAACAGTTCATCGCTTTTGTCTAACAGTTTTTGAGTATGTTCCATAGCTTTCTGTTGTTCAGTTGCAATTTTACAAGTGTTTTCTAGCTGGTTTTGGATTCACAATCAGAGTCATCTTCACTTGATGTTTGAAAGTAAGCATCGCGTGATTTTACCTTGGCACCACGTGCCATGAAGCAGTAGGTGAGAGCAGAGTCGTCCTTGTCATTAGCATCAACGTTGGTGATGTGGCCATTGTCTTCAGTGTTGAAGATGGACTTGGAAACATAGGCTGTAGCTAGAACCAGACTTGCAACACCAGAGTCGGACTCCTCCTCAGACTCCACCTCCGCCTCCTCAGAAGCAGACTCCTCCTCTGAATCCATCTCCTTGCCAACAAAAGCACGAGCCTTGCCAGATGAGCTCTTCTTGTGTGATGAAGACTTGGACCAAGACTTGGAAGAAGACTTTGAGGATTTCTTCTTCTTGTTGTCATCAGAATCATATTCCTTGCTCTTCTTGTTGTTCTCATTGTCCCACTGTGGACACTCAGAGATGTAGTGTCCAGGTTTCTTGCACTTGTGACATGTTTTCTTCTTGTAATCATGAGTGGAAGCTTCATCATTTCTTGAGCTGGATCATGAAGACTTTCTGAAGCCCTTCTTCTTAGTGAACTTCTGGAACTTATTCACAAGCATAGCAAGCTCCTTTCCAATGTCTTCGTGGATCACCGTAATCTGCAATGATTCTTCTTCAGATGAGGAAACAGCATTTTCCTTCAAAGCACGAGTTCGGCCATAGTTTGGACCATAGATATCTCTTTTCTTAGATAGCTGGAACTCATTTGTGTTGAGCCTCTCAAGTATGTCAGACGGATCGAGTGTCTTTAAGTCAGGGCGTTCTTGTATCATCAGGGCAAGGGTGTCGAACGAGTTGTCAAGTGATCTCAGGAGTGTCTTGACGATTTCATGCTTGGTGATCTCAGTGGCGCCGAGAGCACGAAACTCATTTGTGATGTCAGTGAGACGATCAAACGTGAGCTTGACATTCTCATTGTCGTTTCTCTTGAAGCGGTTGAAGAGGTTGCGAAGGACACTGATCATTTGATCTCTCTAGGTTGAGACGCCTTCGTTGACCTTGGAGAGCCAGTCCCAGACTAGCTCGGCGTTTCGAGCACTCACACGACCATATTGTCCTTTGGTCGATGACCACGAGATGATGTTCTTGGCGGTAGAATCCAGCTTGAGCGAACTTCTTGACATCGCCAGGGTGACACCTTCACCGATCTTGGGAACACCATTCTTGTCGACATACCTGTGGTCGACATCAATGGCTTCAAGATGCATGCGCATCTTATTCTTCCAGTAGGGATATTCAGTTCCATCGAAGACAGGGCACGCAGCGGAGACTTTGATTATCCCTGTAGTCGACATAGCTAAAACTCCAGGTGGTTAAACCGAATCACATAGAACAAGGAAGTACCTTGCTCTGATACCAATTGAAAGTGCTAGTTATCGACTAGAGGGGGGTGAATAGGCCATTTTTATGGAAGTCTTCAAAACATGGGAGTTTCGAAGACAAACGATAGAAATGAACCTATTAACATGCAGCGGAAGGTAGACTACACTAGGCAGGCCATAGTCAAGTATTCAATGAAGTGAAAGCACGAAGACTAATAGCAGCTAGGTAGTAAAGATCAGGATGGAAGATAGTGTGAAGCCAAACAACAATAGAAGTCACACAGTGAAGTCAAACTGGTAACACAAGCAGGCAATGACTTCACGAAGACAAGCTGTAAATAAAGAGAGGGAGAAGATAGAACCAGACGCTTGATGAGGACAAGGATTTGTTGGACCAGTTCGAGTTGCTGTGACAACTGTACGTCTGGTTAGGGAGGCTGAGATGTAACTCAAAAGACCGTGCCTTCACCTTATTCCCCTTGAGCTAAGGACACCCAGTCCTCGCCCAATCACTCTGGTAAGTCTTCAAGGTAGACTTCCAAATCTTCACAGACTTCGTTCACCGGCGATCCACAATGACTCTTGGATGCTCAGAGCAGCGCGCCTAACCGGCTAGAGGATTCCACAGTCTTCAAGTGTAACAAGTCTTGAGTCACGCAGACAGAAAGACTTCAGTGATGCCTAACACTCTTTGGCTCTGGGTGTTTGGGCTTTGTCCTCGCATGGATTTCTCTCTCTCAAAAGCTTCGGAGGTGGGTTGCTCTCAAACGACAAAAGCCATACACTAACTCTGAGCAGCCACCAATTTATGGTGTAGGGGTTGGGCTATTTATAGCCACTGGGCAACCCGACCTGATTTGTCCGAAATGACCCTGGGTCACTAAGGAACTGACACGTGTTCCAACGGTCAGATTTCAAACGCACGCGACAGCTTGACTTGGGCTACAAGTAAAGCTGACTCATCCAGCTCTGGATAAGATTTGCTCTTATTGTCTTCGCTCGAAGACTTAGGATTTGGTTGAGCATCACTTGATCCACTCGACTTTGTTCACTTGGACCCCACTTAACGATGCGGTGGTTCCTCGACTCAAAAAGAAGAAAAGGAAACTACGAAACAACTATGTCTTCGCACTCCATAGTCTTCACGTGAATGTCTTCCCGAGTCATAAGCTTCCATGTGATTAACTTCACATACCACCATTGTCTTCAATATCTTCACACATTTTTAGGGGTCATCTCCGGTAGGTAAACCAAATCAATGAGGGACTACTACCTGAGTTATCCTGCAATTCTCACAAACACATTAGTCCTTCAACCAGGTTTGTCGTCAATACTCCAAAACCAACTAGGGGTTGCACTAGATTCACTTACAGAACCGCTCCATGTGTCAAATTAGTTATATTTCGCACAGGCTCCCTCCAACTAGGTCGGTCCATTTAGCGTATAGTGACATGGTTCTTGTAGTGAGTTGGCTACTGTAACGGCTTAGGTTACTGTAGTGGCCTTTTTTTCATTTGGTTTTCAAAGAAAACAAAAAAAAATTGTTGTAAATTTTAAAGTTCTAAAAATACAAATATTTTTTGAAATAATGAACATTGTGGGAAACACTAATACTTTCTAAAAAAATTGAACTCTTTCTGGAAACGCGAGAGTTTTTCGAATTTGTTGAATTTCTGAACATACTTTTGAAGGATGGCCTTTTTTTCAGATACTCAAATATTTTCTGAAAAATCATTGACTTAAAAACTGAATACATTATTTTGAAAGCACAAACTTGTTTTCAAATTTACTTTTTTATAAACGGTACATTTTATAAAAGGTGAACATTGTTTAAAAAGCATGATCTTTTTTTCAAATTTGCAAATATCTTTAGAACTTTTGAAAAATCAAAATGAAAAAGAAAACCACGAAATAAACCTGTAAAGAAGAAACAGACAAAAAATAATATAAACTGCCCGGCCAGCCATTCGCGCGGAGCGTTGAAGCCTTAAACGAGCTTCCGATAAGAGTCTGTCTCCAAACCTAGCTGATCCCTTTTCTCTTCTCTCGCTCCGGCCAACGCTGCCTCAAGCATGGCCTCGTCTCCACACTGTGCCGTCGCCTACGTGCACCCACATTCCTCTCACCTCTCTCCTACATGGAGCCGATCAAACCCACGACAACCCTAACAAGCAAGACCCTTCTCCAACACGAACCCGCTGACGGCCGAGATGCCGCGAGCGGAACCATCGACGGCCTCCCTTTCCACCTCACGGAGAGGATCCTCCGCTGCATCAGCCCGCCCTCAAGTCGCTGCGCCTTGCCACCGTCTGCAAGTCCTGGGCGGCGACCATCTCCAAGGTGGACACCAGCGGCAGCTCCGGATCTGCAGCGTCGCTGCAGCTCCAGCATCGCCACAACATGGATGCCTGAGCTGGACCCTCCCGGCCCGTGCGCAGCTCCACTACGATAGCGCAGTCCGCATCGTCACCACGCCATCTCCTTCCCCCGTCAGCCGGTCTTGCACGCTGGCAGTGGTGGGTGTTAGTGCCCGCTCCGCCAGCCCGCATGCGCACTCCGGAATCAGAGGCGCGCGCCGCGCGCAGGAGAGGCAGCGGGCATGGGAGAGGGACACGGTGGAGCAGTCCGCGCGCCGCCACCGTAGGATGCAGGCGGAGCACGACAAGGACAAGCGGCTCCTCGCATGGGTCTACCGCCGGTCCCTCACGACGACGGAGACGGACGCTCGCCGCCTTCAGCGGAAGAACACCAAGGCGCTTCGGCTTGCTATTGAGCAGTCGAAGCATGAGGCGAAGGAGGTAACGGCGGAGCAGGCTTACGTCGCCAAGTTGAAGTGGGAGCAGGACAGGGCGGTCCATCGGATGAAGGGGCTCATCGTCCTCTCCAACCCAAACGACGACGACGGCGACTGCGACAGCTGCACCTCCTCCTCGGACGACCAAGACCCTCTAGCAGTCGTGGACGCCTACAGCTGCGCCGACGACTGGAAGGGCAAAGGCCCGGCGAGGAAGTGGTGACCCCCCCCCCCCCTTCCTCATATGTTTATATCGTTTTTAGTTGTAGAAGTTTAACTTATCTGGTGACAAACTAAGATGATCTTTCTGATGTTGCAAAGTTTGTTAATGATATGAGATACGCAGATGCAGAGTGATAAATATGAGGCGTGGTTGGTCAGTGCCCGTGGATGCACCAAGATGTGTCCGCGGGTGTTTGAAGGGCCGAATTAGTCCATTGCGGCTGTAAATGCTCTTACAGTAAAATTTATTGTGTCTGTCTAGTGTCCCCCAATTTTGTCATGCATTGAACTTGTATATGGAGTTGTTTTGCTTGACAAAGGTGTATCTCGAGGACACTAAGCTTGTCACATGGATAATTTCTGAGCCTCATGCTCAGAACATCAGCTCTGCCTGCCTAGAAGGTTCTTTTAAAATAAAATAAAGAGGATAACCCCCGGTCTAACGGTACTGGTTGGTGATGATGGTCTGAGGAAATTGGGTCCAGGATGAGATAGCCTGTGTAACATTCCACAACCATTGACAGGGCAGTGACCAGCAGGTGGAGGAGGAATTCCAGTACTGAAAGGCGAACCTACTTCAGCTGGCATGATTTACCGGCCAGCTGAGTTCCATGCCGATCCACGCTCACTTATATCTGCTTGATTTATCCGCAGGAAGCACTTGCAGGGTTCCTGGCATAGTCAAGCTGCTATTCAGAGACACCCTCCGGCTTGGCGATTTTCTCTTTTGATGGGAAGAAAGACCTCGACAAAGATGTTCAGGTACTACTTGATCTGTTGCCTTTTCCTAATTCGATCTTCTGGGTTTTCTGCTTTTGTCATTGATGCGAACCCAGCATCGTCCCACTAACACTTTGTGTTTTTCTGCAGCACATATGTGCATATTTCGTGGGTGAATACTGGCCCAAAAACGTTAGTAACGCCACCATTCATTTTCCTCTTAGGTACTCAGCCTGTTTGCCATTTTAACGGATCAATCATCAATGCTTGCATGCAGAATTTACTACAAAGCTTCTATCGCTCTCTACTACTCCCTGCGCCCCAAGATTCTTGTCTAAGATTTGTTCATATATACAGATGTATCTAGTTATATTTTAGTGTTAGGTATATCTGTATTTAGATAAATATAAGACGAGAATTTTGGTACGATGGTAATATTTTTCAATGTAGGGGGTACAATGCATCAGCTTATTATTCATTCGAAGGAAATGCCAAATCCCTTCCCTTATTCTCAATCTCAAACCATCGTAGTAACAGTAGCACCGGCAGCCAGCTCACGGCGGACGAACCGGCGAGCTAGCTCACGGCGGACCGTGCACGCACCGCCAGCCGGTACCTAGCTCACGAACGACGCCTCCCGGCCCTTGGTGAAGTACTTGCCGGTCGGACAACCGTCCGGCAGCAGCGCCACCCCGACCACGCTGCGTGCTCCCTCCTCGGGCGTGAGGACGCCGGAGCCCATGGTCATGTCCGTCTTGACGTAGCCTGGATCCGCGCAGTTGACGCGCAGCGTGGGGTGCCTCCTCGCCATGATCCTCGCGTAAGCGTTGATGGCGACCACGGTCAGCTTGGACGCCGAGAACCCTGTGGGCCACCCGCGCGCCTCCAGCACGCCGGCGTCGAAGTCGCTCAGGAACTTGTCCAGCAGCTCGTCCACCCTCTTCTCCGTCAGGTTGTCGATGTCGTCGAGGTCTCGCCGCACCTCCTCGTCGGCGATAAACTGCATGATGCAGACATAGATCGACCGAAAATCAAAGTCCGTTGATATATACTCACTTCGTCTTAAAATAAGTGTCTCAACTTTGTATTAACTTTAATACAAAATTGAATTAAGGTTGAGAGACTTATTTTGAGACGGAGGAAGTATATATATAATCGATATTGAGCTTGCATGCATGATTGATGCAAAGAGAAGCGGTTTAGTAGTTGTAGAAACTACACTGGCGCCTCCATCGACGCAGGCGTAACTGTTGTTGCCGTGGCTATGCCCTAGCTTTACCTCTCTCTCACGCTGCACCTCTCTCTCTTTCTCTGAACTAGATCAACAGAAGAAGAAGGAGGAAGGAGAAGGAAGAACAAGGACACGGCAAGTTTCCAGGCGCACGAACACCTTTTTCCCTGAGCACAAACTCAGCCCGGCCATTGCCGGCGATACACAGAGGCCACCTGGGCTTTATACGCGTGCTTGTACGCACGCACTCGCCCACGCCCCGCATCCCACGTCCGCCGTACCTGGCTCGCGCTCTCGTCGCGCCCGTACGCAGACGACGCGGCCACCAAACAGCCCTGGACGTGGTCACCCTCCGGCTCCATCGCCAACTAACCAACGCACCTGCTAGCCAGCTACATGCATGGCCACCCTTGTAGCTAACCACCTAGCCAAAACACACACGGTCGTACCATGGCCAGACACACTACACACGCGACCATGCCACACACGCACGCACACATACAGGGGCATGGCTTGCTGCTAACATTCACGCCCCAAGTCATGACCTTGCACATGTCAGGCTCGTCGTCGACGTCGCGCCATGGCCGTCGCACCGCCTCCACTGCGCAGCACCACACGTCCCGCGCTCACAAGCTCGTGTACACGACGCGCGCGCACGCAGTCGCCACGGCCTGAGTTCAGCGCCCCGACGCGGTCAGTCCTCCGCTGCCTTCGCCATGCCAGCAGCGCACGCTCCGCCGCGCCGTCGACTTCGTCGTCGTTGTAGCCGCCACTGCCCTGACGTCGCTGACATGCCTGCCACCGTGCCGCCCGTGCCGCCGTGCGCCTCCCACGTCCCAGCGCTCTGGCCCGGCGCTCCCGCGCGCCGCGACGCGATCTGCGCAACCAGGTCCAGCGCCTCGATGTAGTCCACTCCCTTGATCCCGGCGTGCCCCTACGCATCCGGTGCGCACCCATAACACGCACGGTCGCGCCCGGCTTCGCCGCGCGCTTATTGCCCTTGCACTGCGCCGTCAACGCAGCGCAGCGCCTCCACGATCGTCGCGCCCGAGCCACATGACCTCTGCGCCACCACGCACGTCCTCTGCGACCTCCTCGTCTCTGCGATCGCGCTGCTCGTTGCGCGCACGGCATCACCGTGCATGGCCGCGCATCACAGCCGGCAGCGTCCATGTCCGCCAGCGCTACCGCGGACGCCGTGGCTGCAGCCTCCATCTCCGCCGCGCTCGCCTTGCGCGCCGCAGACGCGGCCACACGCCATGGCCGCCCCCCGAACCTGTGGCTCTGATACCAATTGTTGTTGCCGTGGCTATGCCCTAGCTTTACCTCTCTCTCACGCTGCACCTCTCTCTCTTTCTCTGAACTAGATCAACAGAAGAAGAAGGAGGAAGGAGAAGGAAGAACAAGGACACGGCAAGTTTCCAGGCGCACGAACACCTTTTTCCCTGAGCACAAACTCAGCCCGGCCATTGCCAGCGATACACAGAGGCCACCTGGGCTTTATACGCGTGCTTGTACGCACGCACTCGCCCACGCCCGCATCCCACGTCCGCCGTACCTGGCTCGCGCTCGTCGCGCCCGTACGCAGACGACGCGGCCACCAAACAGCCCTGGACGTGGTCACCCTCCGGCTCCATCGCCAACTAACCAACGCACCTGCTAGCCAGCTACATGCATGGCCACCCTTGTAGCTAACCACCTAGCCAAAACACACACGGTCGTACCATGGCCAGACACACTACACACGCGACCATGCCACACACGCACGCACACATACAGGGGCATGGCTTGCTGCTAACAGTAACCGTGACATAATTGACGCCATCATCTCGGGTCTTCGCTCCACTGCCGCTGCGCTGACGCCTCTGTCGCCACCGCCACCTCCAGATCCCGATTAGACCGTTTTCTTTTGTGCTCTTGGGGCTTGTCTGGTTGTGCCCCCAGCTGAATCCTTTTTCTTTTTCCTTTGATACTAAGACTTGAACCTTCGTCTGTTGTCGGATGCTTGTTGTCTGTGTTTTATAATATAAACCGGGGAACTTTTTTCGTAATTGATGCAAAGAGAATAAGTTACCTAGAGCAGTCCGTAGTCGGAGGTGACGCACACTATTTTCCCCTGGGAGGAAGATTGCAGGAGAGGGAGCAGGGCTTGGGTGACATGCTTGGTGCCGTAGTAGTTTGTCTCCACGGCTTTCTTTGCGGCGTCGGTGGGCTCCCGGACACTCTTTATCATCCATTCAAGTCTCTGCTTGATATCCAGGCCAGCGAACTGCAGAGCAGCCTAGTTACATGTCCGAGCAAATGCAGAACAAGTTAATGAGCCACATCACTCACCTTTTCCTCGTTGGTATCGACATCTTGGGGGTACTCAACCCCAGCGATCGCAGCATTGTTCACCTGCAAATTGAGCATCCACGGTCGCTTCAAACCTTGGGTCATACATGCCTTCAAGGAAGCAAACGGAGATAAAACTTGCCAGGATGTCCAGCTTTCCGAAACGGGTCTTGAGGAAATCGGCTAGCGCTGCGATACTTGAAGCGTCCGTGATGTCCAGCTGGTGGAAGACGACGACGGCGTCGGTCAGCCCCAGCGCTCTGAGCCGCTCGACTGCCTCCCTGCCCCTCGTCTCGTCCCGGGCTGTCAGGACGACCGTGACTCCTCCATCGCTGGCAAGCTGCCGGCACACCTCTCGAAGCCGATCCCCTTGTTCCCGCCGGTGACGACGGCCACCCTGGCAACCGCGGCCGAGAAATCAGAGCAATACACACATGATGTGCTACTAGCTTGGACAAGAGCTAATTAAGAATGCGTGGTCGGGCTAACCTCGTGTTTGGCCGGCTGGGGATGGCTCCTTCCATGAGTGCTGCACCACGACCCCGAGCTCAAACAGCAAGATGGGAGACAGTGTTCCAAAAATCATCAGATTCATGATGCTATCTAATCTAACTAGGTCCCATTCACCATAATGGTGGTGAGGCAGGCACAGGCGTACGACAGCATGAATGCCTGCCATGAGCACATGCGTTGCTTTCACGGACAAAGGAGGTCAGCCTCATCGTCCCCCCTCCCCTTTCCATGCAGGCGCACATGCAATGCTTTCACTGGAAACTTGCCGGCCGGCAGCCCCATCCCATGATAATGACCTGACAGAAGGTTAACCGCAGTAAAACGGATGGAAACATCTTAAATGTGGTTATTTGAGTCAAAAAGTGCCAAAAGGGGAGGTAAAAACTGAAATTTATTCTAATATCATCAGTTCCGCACTGGAATGAAAACTCCATGCAATGGTGCAAGTTTGCGATTCCAAGTTCGGTCAATCTAAAATATGCATGACTCTGAATTTCAAATCACTTCCAAATACGACTATTTCACTGAGAATTTCAATTATTTTCCACTTGTCTAACATAAGAATTTCATACAAAACCAGTACCATATCTCACAATTTGATGTCCAATATCATTATTTTCCACTTGTTTCACAAAACATATTTCAAATATTACAAATATAAACCAAAATCAGTTTATCTACAAAAATTGAACATGCATCTCTCCCATATTTCACAAAATCACGTATATCACCAAAATCATTCACAAATCGAAACATGGTTTCACAAATTTGCATTGATCCGATATCATGCACGGAACCAATATTCAAAAAAATGGGAACCATTCGCTTTCAAGATTCCAGTCAATGCTCTCGAATCTCCATATGAGAATAATTGTTTATTTGGGTAAGGACCTAAATTTGGACAAAATAAAACTATGATCTTGAAGAACGTAGAGGGTAGGCTTTTTAACTCACCAGAGTTTGAGAGATGAGGCACAGAAGAACCTAAAGGAGGGTTGCACGGTTGCACGGGAACTGTCTGGTTGTCCTCGCGCCATGGTTTGTGGGCAAAGCCAGAGACCCTGCTTATTGTGTGCGAATGACGTGGTGGCGGCTCCTGGTTGTCAGCGACAGTGACGATGACTATTGCCATGGCAAGGAGGCAAATTCGGTGCGACGTGCGCGGTATTAGTCCCTCCCAAGTGGCATGGAGTTCGTCGTTGCATGATGTGTTTTGCTGGATTTCATGCAGGGTGATTGGCGGCAGGTGGTGGAGGTGTGCCAGATGCCCTTAGGTGGTGCGGGTCCTCAAATCCCAAAGAGCGATGAGCAACTCTGGTTAAAGCTTTGCCCCAACCTTGGTGGAGGCTAGACAGGGTGGTGCCTAAGGGCGTCGTCTACCTTTCTGGAAGCATCTTTATGAGGCTTCATCAATGTCGGGAGGATTTTGGATCAATGGCCAAAAATCCTAGCTTGGTTTACTGAAGAGGGCAATGGTTGTATCTACATCATAACAACTATGGTGGTGTTGTTTGGGAGATCAGCTTGTGACTGTTGCAGCGGATTTACCACATCGGTAAGTGGATGTTGTGGTACCAACCCCGAGACTATGCGGCGAGACATCGATCTCGAGCAGCGGTGGCGGGGAGGCTCCGTGAGGAAGGAAAGTAGCTAAACAGGGATTGGTTGGCAACCTTGAGCTATAAGGGCGGCATGGTTGTCAGCTCGGTCGACGTGTCTCAGTAGCAATGGTTGGACGTTATGTCTGGGAGGTGGTCGAGAAAGTGGATTGTCCCTCCAAATGTCTAAAAGATTAATATATATCTAGCATAATGAATTAGCACCAACTTGAAGCTACATATTTCATAATGAAAACATATATGATTCTATTATGATGCTAATAAGAAAACTCGGTTTGCTTGGTGAGGTGGTCTTGCTACCTTGGCAGCCAGTCCAGTGATCAATGTGCTCTTTGGTGCGAGGTTTTACCATGCTAACGGTGTGGCACCCTCCAATCCAAAGCGAGACGACATGAGCCTTCTTTGCTAGTGGAGACGGATGGCACTGCGCTGTTGCTCACCAACTGGGAGCAAACAAAGGCGTGATCTTTCTCCGGTGGCGTCCTTCCTAAGCCTCTGGTATGATTGCGATGGTGGACGCGGCCTCAACGTTGTAGCTGTTTTGCTTCTTTGTTCATTGCATGTTAGCTTTTCTTCAGCACTATGCATTAGTCATTGTGGGTTTCATCCCTAGTTTATTTGTAACTTGTTGGTCATGGTAATATCTTGACCAGTTGATGCCTTTGTTAATTCAAAACCTGCTTGTATGGAGCCTCATTTTAAAAAATAACACGAAAACCTTAGTACTTGTTAGTATAAGTTTTCTCCCGGAAGGTGACAGATATCGCTTGAGAATGACGAGTCATAGAAACATGAAATAAAAATAAAAATGAATAATTACCCGTGGTGAAGTAGTAGACCTTAATTTGGAGCTCGGGTTTCAGAAAATAGTAACATTGCCAAGCATATGCGCAGCAGGGTTTTGGTAACGATTATATTTGCTGTGACAGTGCCATACATAGTACGCGCAGCTGTCAAAACATTTTTCTTTACATGCACAGCTGTCAAAACTTGAATTCAGAGTTTACTGTAATGCTAGAAAAGAATGCAGCGTACCGAGCAGTGCACTAGTGCAACTCAAGGTACGGCATCCGGAGGTCTTTGATGGTGCAGCTTCGTATCCTCGTTTTTATAGGCTCTACCCAGTCACAAAACATGGGCCGGCATTCACGGGCATCCAGCAGCTCAAGACGTGGGCAGTGGTCGATGAGGGCATCGAGTAGCTCTTTCTGGAAACAGCCGCTCGACAGCACCAGGCACTCCAGCCCAGAGGGAGCTTCCTGATAATCTCCGTGACGAGTTTTCCGTCACGGATGTAAGGCCAGCCTGTGACATAGAGGTTCCTCAGCAATGGCGCACTGCAAGCGATCAATTAGGTTTTAGGATAGGTACGTAGTCAGGACAGATAGATTTACAGAAATGTGGCCGCTTCAACAGATATATGCATGCATGTCATTATGTCAATGAATTAGACTCGATGAAGCTTGCGAGATGGAAAAGTAGATCAGGAGTACGTGCCTGTCGGCGAGGTGGACCAGGACATCGGCGTCGACGTGGCCGCTGAATGATTCGCAGCGGCCGTCACTGTGCTCCACGGCGGCGCGTGCCATCGCCTTCCATCCTGTCGGGCGCGGTGAAAGCCAAAGAGGGTTAGGAGTCAGGGTGGACGCGGTCCGGTCCGGTCCGGGCTTTGACCGAGCCAGCCTTTGGACCGGCCGCGGCCGGTCCGGACCGGACCGAGGTGGCCAGCGAGCCAAATTTCCAGGACCGGACCGAGAGGAGCAAAGCTCGGTCAGCCCGACTGGACCGAACGGGACCGATGGCTGGGACTCGGTTTAACAGCTTGGGAGTGCTTTGTTGGCCACTGTTTAGGCTGTTTGGACGTATTTAGACTGTAGCTGTCCCTGGGAGTGCTCTATTAAGCGTTTTGGCCATTACTTAGCAGTGCCCTGTTGCGCTTTTTGGCCACAATTTAGGCTGTCCAAATTTAGTGAGTGCTCTATTTCTTATAATGACTAGTATGTCATAACTAAATTTGAACAGCATTTTATTTGTATTTTGGACATCAAAACAAATGATTTTGAGAGGAACAATATCACAAAAATCACATGCACAAACATTGATCACTACAGTTTTCAGATGAGTTTCTTCACATAATTTTGGACCGAAACAACAGGAATATCACAGCCACAAACAACTAATTGGACAGCAAGCACATGACTAATTTTGGACAGCAAGAATAACTAAATTTGGACAGCATTTCCTTTGTTTTTTGGACATCCACAAACTGATTTTCACATGAAAGATGGCACAAATCAGGTTAAGCACAATATCACATCCACAAACATAAGGTCTTATCATCATTGAACGACACGATTACAAACTTGCTCTAACAATTCCAAGTCCATGGCAATTGACAAGTTGAACATAACACAAATGAGAGGTTCATCTCCAAGCTAGCAGTGACAATTCATAGTTCATGACAAACATAACAGAAATGCAAAAGTAGCCTTCACATGAGAAAGATCACTTTGACATTCATCTCCAAAATAGCAAGATCAACATCCACATGATGAATGTCTACAAGTAAGATAAGCAACATTCACATAAATAATATTTGGTATCGTATGACAAGTGAAACATGTAGGAAGAATAGTTACCAATCGTTGATCTCCTCCACCACAGTGGGTAACTTGATGTTCTCAACATCATCCTCTTCATTCTCATCCCTCGGCTACAAGTGTGGAAGTTAGACAAATGCTCACATCACATACAACAAGACCAAAAAAGAAATAAAGCAAAGGTAAGGAAAAGATGGCAAACATACCACCAGATTCAAGTCAACATGAGCACCCTTGATATAACTTGCACCACAAACTAATGCCTCCACCATAACCGGTTTTAACGAACTCCTATAGTCATCTAATACGACACAAGTTGACAAACTAGTTTGAGGATGAGAAGTTGACAAGTTTATATCCAAAGTTCAATAGTATGAGTTGACATACCTAAAATCCTTCCGGTCGTGGTCTTTGAAGGTAGATTCAAGACACGGAGGTAGCCGGGATAGTAATGAACCTCTTGGCTATCTTGGCCAACATTGGGTACCTTGGAGCATTCTCTTTCCACCAACCAAGAAGATCAAGAGCCTTGTTGCGAGGGGCAACCTCATCCTCTAAGTAGTTCCTCAACTCACTCTTTGATATTCTTGTTGAATGGGACGATAAGAAGGACTCGTACCCAGCTTGAACCGGGATACTAGGAATGTTTGTAGAGGAAGATGAGCTTTCTCCATTTCCACCGCTTATTTTGAGCAACACATTTGTCATACAAGGCTGCCAACTCTTTCTCCACAGTTTTGATCTCATTCCTAAACCTCGTACTTCCTTCTCCATATAGTTCTCCAAAGGCCCACTCTATGTAACCCATCTTGTACCTAGGATCAAAGATGATAGCATTGGAGTGAATTAGAAAGCATATGAGTAAAAAAACAGCAACCACGGGAGTAAAAACAGCAAGCATGTGTACCTAGGATCAAAGATGGTTGCGATCACCATGGCATTGTTCTTTTCTTCCCAATATTTGTCAAACTTCTCCAACATTGCTTCACCCATTTCCTTGTAGTGGTCACTGTCACTAGCCATTGCATGTTTGATTGCAAGCTTGACACCAACAATGTATGGGTAGAAGATGTTCGAAGTGGGATATAAGCTTCCTGAAAATGCTTATGTCACCTCAGCCAAACTCTCAAGTAATGGAGAGATAAGGTCATACATGTCCCACTCTGCGTTTGTCGGCGCCCAAGCATAGTTGGCATTCGAACCAGCATGAGAGGTCAAGGCTTCCTTATATCCACGGGCAGTGCTAATCATCTTAAAGGTTGAACTCCACCTTGTTTTACAATCCAAGTGTAAATGATTACCAACTTTGACACCCAAGCTTTTGCAAGT
Source organism: Aegilops bicornis (assembly GCA_021605145.1). Classification (NCBI taxonomy): domain Eukaryota; kingdom Viridiplantae; phylum Streptophyta; class Magnoliopsida; order Poales; family Poaceae; genus Aegilops; species Aegilops bicornis. Next base: position 106,445,082 of record CM038675.1, on the reverse strand, counting down.
GGCAACAAAAGCATGGAGACGAGAAGGTGACCTCTTGAAGTACTTCACCGTCTCTCTCAAGTTGTTTATCAAATTATCTAAGATCGTTGTCCCATCTTGCACGACCAAGTTGAGGATGTGTGCACAACAACGGATATGAAAATATTGGCCTTCGAAGTCCTTACCTACAAAAGAGCTTCTATATGAGCATAGCAACAAGCATATGAGCAAAAATAGCAAGCATGTGAGCACAAACATCAAACATATGAGCACAAAGAGCAAGCATATTCAGCAAGCATATGCAAAAACAGCAAGCATATGAGCACAAAATAGCATATTCAGCAAGCATATGAGCACAAAATAGCATATGAGCACAAAACAGCATATGAGCAAGCATATTCAGCAAGCATATGACCAAAAACAACAAGCATATGAGCACAAAATAGCATATTCAGCAAGCATATGACCAAAAACAGCAAGCATATGAGCAAAAACAGCAAGCATATTCAGCAAGGATAGAATCATACCTCTCCGGAACAAGAACTTGGCCTTCAAAGCATCGACCGCACCATCATTGTTTGAAGCGTTGTCAAGTGTGACGGACATAATTTTGGTCTCAATATTCCATTCTAGCACAACCGCATAGAGAGCATCCATAATGACATTTCCAGTGAGGAGGATCCAACTCTATGAAAGCAAGCACACGGGTTTGTAAGTTCCAATTCCCATCTATATAGTGTGCAACCACACACATGTAAGATAAGGTTTGGTTGCTTGTCCACAAATCTGTAGTTAGACATATGGAGCTCACACCCTTTAGGAGAGATTTCAGCACCTCTTTTTCGTTCTTGTAAACCCTCATGCACTCGGCTCGTATTGCCTTCCTTCCAATGGGTTTATAATTTGGATTCATGCACTTCATCAGAATGTTGAACCACTCATGTTCAACCATTCTAAATGAATACTCATGCACACATATCATCTTAGCAATAAGCTCCTTGACGATTCCTTGGTTGTACTCAATAGAGGGGTGCATTGTTGGAGCACTTGTTGGACCATTGATTTTGCGCAGTTCAAGAGTTGTTTGGATGGCATTCCTAGCGATCTTGTCCCTTACCTTCACATTTTAAAATATGCCTTCCAATAGTTGAGGTGCTGCCACCTTGCGTATACGCATACCTCTTTTTGGGACAATAGTTACAAACAGCCTTCAACACAATCTCTCCCGGATGCTCCGTCGATGGCTCTTTGACCTTGTGAAAATGGGCCCAAACATCCGATGACATCCTAACAAGTGCATTGGCTCTTGGCCTCTTGTTCTTTTTCCTTTCTCTTGCCTCCTCCTCACTAGATACAACATGCACAAGTGATTCCTCGGACATAGTGTCACCTTCTAGTTCATCAGTGTAACGCCCTCGATGCGGCTATACCTCCCACGTGTCGAGGCACGACTTAGAGGCATAACCGCATTGAAAGCAATGTCGCAAGTGAGGTAATCTTCACACAACCCATGTAATACATAAGGGAAAGAGATACATAGTTGGCTTACGATGCCACTTCACACAATACATAAATAAACATCCATCATTCAGAGTACACTCAAGGTCCGTCTACGGAACCAAAATAAAGAAGATACCCCAAATGCTACACAGATCCCCGATCGTCCCAACTATGCACCACTACTGATCATCAGGAAAAGACACATAGTAACGACCACGTTCCTCGTCGAACTCCCACTTGAGCTCGGTTGAGTCACCTGCACCGCATCGTCGGCACTGCAACTGTTTTGGTAGAATCTGTGAGTCACGGGGACTCCGCAATCTCACACCCGCGAGATCAAGACTATTTAAGCTTATAGGAAGGATGAGTAGTAAGGTGGAGCTGCAGCAAGTTTACTAGCATATATGGTGGCTACTTCAAGAAAAGAGAGCGAGAAGAGGAGCAAAGCACGGTCGTGAAGCTAGTAGCGATCAAGAAGTGATCCTGAACTACTTACGTCAGACATAACTCCAACACCGTGTTCACTTCCCGGACTCCGCCGAGAAGAGACCATCACGGTTACACACGCGGTTGATGTGTATTTTAAATGAGGTCAACTTCGGGTTTTCTACAACCGGACATTAACAAATTCCCATCTGCCTCATAACCGCGGGCACGGCTTTCGAAAGATATTACCTAGCAGGGTGTCCCAACTTAGCCCATTATAAGCTCTCACGGTCAACGAAGGATATTCCTTCTACCGGGAAGACCCGATCAATCTCGGCATCCCGGACTACAAGACATTTCGACAGCCATCACACAAGACCAGCCAAGCCGCCCGATTGTGCCGACAAATCCCGATAGGAGCGGCACATATCTCGTTCTCAGGGCACATCCGGATGAGACATCCTACGAGTAAAACCAAACCTCGAGTTTCCCCGTGGTGGCCCCGCAGTCTGCTCGTTTCGGGCCAGCGCTCGAAGGAGCACTGGTCCGGGGGGGGTTTAAAATAAAGATGACCCTCGGGCTCGCGAAAACCCGGGGGAAAAAAGGCATAGGTGGCAACTGGTAAGACCAAAGTTGGGCCTTGCTGGACGAGTCTTATTCAAAGCGAACTGTCAAGGGGGTCCATAAATCACCCAACCGTGTAAGGAACGCGAAATCAAGGAACATAACACCGGTATGACGGAAACTAGGGTGGCAAGAGTGGAACAAAACACCAGGCATAAGGCCGAGCCTTCCACCCTTTACCAAGTATATAGATGTATTAATTATAGCAGATATATATTGTGATATCCCCAACAAGTAAACATGTTCCGATCAGGAACAACATCTCCATGTTCCAACAACACTACTAGAAATACCACTACTAATGGCGCACCTAATATGGCCATTAATGGCGCATCAGAGGTGCGCCATTGACAGCACGCCATTAGTAATTTTTACTAATGGCGCACTGTGGTGCGCCATTAGTATATCGAGATACTAATGGCGCACCACCGGTGCGCCAATAGTATCTGGTATACTATTGGCGCCACAGCCTGTGCGCCATTAGTATCTGGTATACTAATGGCGCACCACCTCGTGCGCCATTAGTATATGCAAATGCGCCATTAGTATGCCTCCCAGGCATGTATACCAGTGCTTTGGCATACTAATGGCGCACCACCTCCGGATGCGCCATTAGTAACGCAGCATACTAATGGCGCACTTCCTGATGATGCACCATTAGTATGCATCATACTAATGGCGCCTTTATCATGTGATGCGCCATTAGTATGAATATTAGGTTTTTATTTTTTTATTTTCTGTTTTTTGCACAGGTTACAAAATGTATAATTTGACAAAATATAGACAGCACACATCAACAATAGATTCATCAAATACAATAGAAGATTAGTCCTTGAATACAATTCATCATATTAGTCTCCGAATACAATTCATCATATTAGTCTCCGAATTGAAAAGACCGAACAAAGATAGAACATTATATTACAAGTCTCGAGACCGCGAGTAGCGAGTTTATCTTCGCATTACAAGTCGATATCGATCATCTAAACTACCATCACATAGAAGAGAGCTGCGGTCATCACGATGAGCATCATCACGATGAAACTTCGTCTTCATCCGGTTCCTCCAACGCTCCCTCCCTCTCCCGCTAGATAGCGGGCGTATCTAGATTCGGCCTCGGCCCTAGTGGTGTACCCTTTGTAATCTGTTATCGCTGAATCGGTGAACCTGTCTCCGACACTCCTCCCGATCATCGTAGACTCCAGAACCTTACCCTTGTACACGACATACGTCGGCATCGCTATGCACTAGCCAAACGAAACGTTAGTACCAATTCACAGACAATACATAAGCAATATATAAGTATGCAACAGACCGATCGGAAGAGAAAAGCAAGACATTAATAGCATCGATTACATCTAAGTTGAACGACTCTCGAAACCAAAGAGACATACTACAAGTTCATTAAAGTTTAATTACAACATGACCCAATCGATGTTTCAGAACTAGACAACTCGACTCAAGGGACGGAGCGTGGATGAAGCCGCCGTCTATCGTGGGAGTCATGAAAGAACAGCGTTGTCATCCTGCATTTGTAGCATTGTGTCGATGTCACCGTTGGACGGTTGATTTCGAGGTAGAACTGCCCCGAGGTACGAAGGACATCTTGATGGATGATTTCCGCAAACTCCGACTGGATGCGAAAGAATTCTTGTCGGAGGTCCGCGTCTGGATTGCCGACACGCCGCGGCCCAATCTTGGAGTTTACTCGGTAGCGAAGTTGATGATGGTCCCGTCGATCGCCCGCATGTGATGGATGGCGTAGTAGGCACCCTTCTCGACGCCAGCGGCTGCTTGACGCAGCAGAACGTCAGACAGGGAGAACACGTGCTTGCCGTATTTACGAATAGGCTTGGTGAAGGTGCCTCCAGATTTGGCGTGGCCGGGAGAACATCATCAAGAACCTTCTTGACATTTGTGTAGTCTATGTTCGATCGACGGTCCGGGTCGAAATACGTGGCCATGGAATATTTAGGGCTTAGGAGGATGAGCGTGCAACGTGTGTCACTGCAGAAAACACGGAATGTTAAAAGAAAACGATCGAAATGTAAGAATTCATATGTTACGGGCGGTTGAGGGAGGACTTACTCGGGAAAGTAAGGCACGAGGAAGTTATCCTTTTCTTGGTTTGCCGTAATGACGCCTTCGAGGTAAGAACTTCGCGACTTGCGGTCCCCGGCGCTGCCCAAGATCTTGGCACGCATGTAGAAGGGTCGACTATCACGATGTCCGGGTCTTGTCGCGAATGATCCGCATCTCCATACTCGGCGAAAATAGCCGAGCGAAGGTGTAGTGCAGCGGATGAAGGTTCAACAAAGCGTGGATGTCATCAAAACGCAGGACGATCGTCGCCCGATGGAGTTATCCACAAAGCCCTTGCCCTCCGGCACCTTGGCCGCGAAAACCGGTATGCCACATCCTTCTCCCCGAGACGCCGCTTCTCCAAAGAAAGAACAACATCATCATGCAGACTCCGCATAGCACCGGTTGCAGCATTGAGCATATTTGTCGGTAGCATCGCCCTACCCGCCACATGCACCCTCCTCGAGATATCCTGCGGAGAAGGTGGAACGTCCTGAGCACTGATCATACTCGGTGCAGGCTGGCTCGCACCCTACTTAGTCTTACTATTGCGTGCATACTACTTCTCCTGTAATGGGACCGAGTTTTGCTCACGCACCGCCTTCTTGAGTGTGTTGGGGCTGATAATATTTTGCACCTCGCCTATCTCGAGGCTCGGTGAAGTCGGCAATGGAGGCGTCTCTGAGAGCTGAACGCCGACGGCGCTGTTGCAACTTGGCTTCTCCGCTGCACGAGCTAGATCGCTACGTCTTTTGTTGGGTTTGGTTCTTGAGAAGGAGGCCCCATGAAGTCGCCATCGCATCGTACCCATGCTCGGCAAAATCTTGATCGACGTTGCCAAATGTATCATAGTCGTCGTCGTCGTCATTCTGATCCTGTGCCATATGCATGTTTGGATCCAGTGGCATAGGGATGTCCGGCACCGTTACGGCGGTCTTGCCATGGGGCCGACTTGGCGCCGCACGACCGGGCGGTGTTGTCTTTGGGTGGTGTCCCCGCCCCAAACGAATCTGGCTCTTCGCCAAAGCAGGGCCAGCTCAGGCGGCGCCGAGGGTCATCACGTCATCATCGCCGGCCCCGACGGGTCGATTCGGAGGTAACAAGTCGTCGCAGCCTGGCAGCACCGAACCAGTTGAACCCTAAACAAGTTGGGTGGCATCCGGTACCGTGGAACAAGGGTTGCCCGGTTGAACGATTTTGCCCTTGGCGACATCGACCAACTCGTTGTTCACGAAGTGGAGGAGAGTGCAGGAACGTCGGCGGCGCCTGCGAAAACATGTAGGGCGTCGAGGATGCCCAAATCAAAGGCAAGGAGATGAAGTCCTCGGCCGAGAGAGGCTTAATTAGTTACCGTGATGATGGCGTCGAGCTCGGCTAATGTAGAGGCACCACCAACGGCGGGCGTGCAGTGGACGGAGGGGCCGCTTGCTGCAGAGGTGCCGGCGGCGTACACCGGGTGCATTAAGCTCCGTGCGGCGTCGGAGACACCAATGCCGCCTCGCTGGAGGCACCAATGGCCCCGCCATCGCATTATGCGAGTTGCTGGCCGTGAAGCTAGGAATCGGGCGGCCCTGTTGGCCGCCCGCAATCCACGACTCAACCCCGAGATCAAGGTAGGCACAAGGGCGGTGATCGTCGCTCCGAGTCGTTGTTCCACTTGCTCTTGGACAATCTCCGAATCCGCGCCACCTGTGCCTTGAGTTCTTGAACCTCTCGGCTACCGCTTTCCGAGCTGGTCTTTTTCTCCTTCCGCACACCAGCGGTATAGTATGACCCCATTTTGTCGACAAGCCTTTGCCGCCACGACCAGGTGACGTCGACTTCGAAGCTTATCCTTGTTCTTCATTACATTCAACCCCTATTTAGAGTGGTGTCCCAAGGGTTGCTCTGAGTCGACCCAGCGCTCTTGCTTTCGATCGCTGCGGAAGGAATGTGAACCATTTAGAAATTCGGCTTCATTAATTAGAATGCAACCATATGGAGCTAATTACGCTGGGTGTATTCCTTACCGTAACAAGCTCAAGCTGCCTGGTCTTCGGATCCGTGGTAAGCTCCTTTGTTTTCGGGTCCTTCTTGTACCGGCCCTGACAAAGTTCCTGGTCTGCTTGTCACCGCCGTATGTATCGAAGAGGGGCGGTAGGCTTGCTCGGCACGGTCCGCCTCCTCCTTGTCCCATATAGGCTCCGCCACTCTGTAACCGCCGGGACCGAGTTTGTGTTCCCCTATGTTCAGCTCCCGCATTTGTTTCCCCCACTCACTTGATTGGGAGCTTGCGGTGCTCGAGCAATTGATCTTGAAGTCGTTGTAGTCATCTTCGGTGATCGAAGGATTTTTCTCCTTGATCTTCTCATAACTCTCACCTTTCTCGATCATTCTCTTCACATTGCTTTTCCAAGTAGACAGGGCCTTGCTCATCTTCGTGAGGGCAGCATTGTTCACTTTATTCCCTTTGAGGCTTGTGTTTTCAAATTCAGCGGGAACTTGTATCGTTCGTGCAGCTTCGTGAAGAGGAGGTTGCGCAAATTCCCTCGGTCAGGATGCCTCAGGTTCTCGGTGTTGATCGAGACGGTGCTTCGGACAATGCACCCGAGCTGAAGCGAGTACCCCTTGACTATTCGTTCGGGCGCCGTTGGATTCCGTTGGAGTCCACTTCAAGAACTTCCTCCTTGAGGGTGCGGAGCACGATCGGGCGCCAGTCCTTCCGTTGCCTCTTCGGTGGCTGCCATCTGTCGGCGCCGCCATCATCGATGGTGGCATCCTCGGCGGCACCATCGGTGGTGGCATCGGTGTGGTCATCCTCGGCGGCACCATCCGTGGTCTCGGGATCGGTGGGGAAGGCGGCGGCCTCATACAAGTGAGGTTGTTCCTCCATCTCTGGGACAGCTCCGAATGCCTTGCCGCTTGAACCCCGGCCTCATCGTTAGGGCCATGTTTCTCTCTAAATAGAAACAAAGTTTGGTCAAAAGTTGGTTATTGTCAAGGAACAAGATCATGGTCTCATCATTTAGGGTTTGTCGACACCGAGGCATCCTAAAATCTAAGCTTTTATCATTGAGGGTTTTTCGACGCCAAGGCACCCTAAAAGCCTAACTTTTCATCATTTCGGTTTGTATCGACACCGAGGCACCCTAAAAGCCATGCATTAGTCACAAGTACGCCGGGCACTTGATCCTACTTAATTAACTACTAAGATACCCCGGCCCATGCATTAGTCACAAGTACCCCATATGTCCTATTTTTAGCAAAGTCATGCTAAAATTCACGGAAAATTTCAGCATGACCTTTGCTGAAAATAGGACATATGGAGTACCCAATTTGCCGGAACGGAAGTTAATCGACATTCCGGCAAACTCAAGGGCCTCTCGGGTACCTGCAATATCATCACGACACGATGGTCGGAGACAAAACCCAGCAAACTAGCAAAATCATCACAAATTGTTTTCATTAAAGATGATCATCATCTTTACAAGTCTTTCTCAATGTGATCACAAGTAATTCAGAGGCATCACAAGTAATTCAGAGCATCACAAGGCATTAGTAGTTCAAGACATGAACAAGTTTTAAAAGCACATCAATATGTATTGTATTTCATTGTGGAGTTATATACGGTATGTTACAACAAAGAAACAGCTTAATCCATGCCTCAGCTTATCAACAGTCATTACTTGTCAAATACGTAAGAAGGAACAATTTACTTGTGACATAGTTACAAATGATGACAGAATAAAGCAACACCCTACACTAGCCTAAAAACAAGTGAAGTTTCACCCATATAAGAACAAGTGAATTCTAGTCCCATTGACACTCCCTGGTTTTCTACAAACACCAAGTACTAGGGCACACAAAAGTTCTGAAATTTGTGTGCCTAACTGAATTTACTGAATTTTCAGTAACCGAATAAACTGAATTTTCAAAACTGCAAGAAGCCAATTAAAAAATCCTCTCATCTCATATGAGGATTGTTAACTGCTGTAAACAGGCACTGGGACAGACCCATGTTCATGTAGGTGTGTCTGTAGCTGTTTGGTACTTGTGGAAAGAACGAAACAAAATGTTTGGCTCTCTAGATTTAATCATGATTTTGCCATTGTTGAGATATAGGGAGGAAGTCTGAGCTTGAGGATTTCATAAGCTCCCTAGTGCAACAAATTACCTAAAAACCTTGTACTAGTATCTTATCTTTTGGTTAGGGTCAAAGACCCTATACCTTATACATACCATGTATCTTTAATTTTGTTTTATTAATACAAGACTGTAGGAACCTCTCCTACTGTCCTTCACAGTTCAAAAATGAATAGACAATGCAGCTTTCCGTAAACTGAGTAACCAAGAAAAAAGATGTACAAAAAGATAAATTTACCTAAGTTTTTCGACCAAGATAGCACGTTAGCAGATCTTGTGTGATCGCAGTTCGATCCACTCCTTTCCACCCAACTCCCGACTAGAAGCAAAAGAAGCACAGAACCAAATGAAAATAAAGAGAAGTTGAGTCAACGAAGAAGGCATATGTGCAAACCACAATGTAATCATGTAGAGTATGGGAAACTGGCTTTTGTGGCAAGGATAGTAAATGAAGCCACGTCTATTGCGGTCCAGAAAAATAAATGCTGGGACTTGTACAGGTGAGCTTGTACGAGTTATTGTACAAGTATATACAGATCTGCTGGCTGCAATGTATCGAGAACGAAAAAAGATAGTGGTAGCTGGCTGCAATAATAAAAAATAAAATATGTATTCATAACTTATTCTCTCTCTTAGGGCTAGTATTTGTTTTCTTTGTTAGTAGTGATCGGCGTGGATATGATGTTTGTTGCTTATGATCTCAATTGCATGACTAGTTTCAACAATCTGTTGCATGTGTCAGTTATTCTCTCTATCATGTTGATCAAACATAATTCAGATGCAGCTTCTTGGGTACAAGAAAAGAACATAAACAAAATCGAAGGTGCCTTTGAAACACACTGAAGGAGGGAAATGCTTGTCCAAACAACCTATCAAGGGCCTACATTTTGTGCATCAAGACTGAGCGAATATGTTGGGCCATGCAATGCACGACTAGTATTAGTTCTCTCGACCATTCGTAAGTCGTGGAACAAGAACTTAATTATATATCAGCATCCAGAGGAACGAAAGAATTCCCGCATCTAACTAGCTTTATGCGAGAAAGAAAGAGAGGACATGACTAGGCTAGATGCTTTGGAAAACCTATGCTCAAATTCTTGGTGGACTCCACACTTTGCAAAAACATTTAAACTAAACCATATCTGGGTTTTGGACAGTGGTTTTGCAGTTCAGGATTTACAAAATTCATGGAAAATCAGGGTTTAGGAACATTGTGAAATTTAACCTCAGTAAATTCCTCAAAACTATGACTATTAATTTGTGATCTACTACTCGAATATTGGTGTCACATTGGCAAGCAATAAATCAGATATGTTCTTGACACGGCACAATCTATTTAATATTGTTTTTAGAAAAAAATCTTTTAAATATTAATTTGTGGTTTTGTGCTCCTGCTAAAGAAAAATAAAGCACAATATCACATCGAGTACTACCGAGAACAAATGAAAACAAAGAGATAGGCAGAGCTAGATGTGTTCCGATGGTGAAGTTGTATTTCCTAAGACAATGGAGTGATCATCGGTGTCGAGGGAGGCGGGTCGACGGTGGTGAAGTAAGTACCTTGGGCGGGTCGAGGGAGGCGGGTCGACGGTGGTGGACGGGCGGGTCGAGGTGGGGCAGCGTGGGCGGGGTCGAGGCGGCGCTGGGCGGCGGGCGGGTCCGGGCGGGCGGTCGTGGGCGGCGTCGGCGGCGCCCGGGCGGCGGGGTCGGGCGGCGTCGGCGGCGTCCGGCAGCGGGTTTGGGCGGCGTCTGGGCGGCGCCCGGGCGGCGGGTCGGGCGGGTCGAGGCGGCCGCAAGGCCCGGGCGGCGTCCGGCGGCGAGGAGAGGGCGATGGAGGGAGAGGGCGAGGGCGAGGGCGAGGGCAGCGGCGGGCGGCGGCGGTGGGGTGAGAGGGAGAGAACCGGCGAGGGGATCGGGCGAGGGGATCGGTCGCCCGCCCAACCGCGACTAAAGGGTTTTTGGCGGGTTTTTATGCGTTCGCCCCCCCTTTAGTCGCGGTTGGCGGCGAGACCATGACTAAAGGTACCCTTTAGTCATGGTCGCCCGCCCAACCGCGACTAAAGGGTTTTTGGCGACCAAAGGCCTTGTGCTGCCCGCGCCCAAAGTTTAGTCCCACTCGCTAGTTGAGAGAGCTCGAGAGTGGTTTATAAGCGCTGTTGCGCCCACCCTCTCGAGCTCCTCTCAACTGCAGGCTTTTGGGCCTAATCTGTCACTAGCTATGTGCCTGTGGGCCTACTTGGCCTCAAGGGCTGAATCTGGCCCATGTAGGGTTTCTAGTCGTATTCAGGCCGTGGGGGTCCAGATGGCGGCACTATTTTTTTCCAGTTTTTTGTTTTGTTTTCTGCATTATTATTTATTTTTTGTTGTTTTTTGCTTTATTTTTAATTCTTTTTGCTTTTAGTTTTAGAAAAATTATAAACTTTCTGTTAGTGCCATTAGTTTTCAAATTTGAAAACACTTCTTTTGTTTTCTTTGTTGCTTTAATTATTTTATTTTGTTTCTACTTACAACAAAATACTTATTGTTGCTATTTTAGTCATGGTCGCTTTGCCCAACCGCGACTAAAGGGTTTTTGGCGGGTTTTTTGCGTTCCCGCGCCCCCACCTTTAGTCGCGGTTGGTCTGGCCAACCGCGACTAAAGGCCGCCACAGGTTTAGTCGCGGTTGCGTTCCCGCCGCATGTCCACACTAATGGCGCACCTCACCGTGGTGCGCCATTAGTATTTTTTTTTATTTCCACAAAAGCCAAAAGGTTATCTACTACTGTAACCTATCCATGTCAAGCCGACTCTACTAGCTCGACTGGTCACCTCCAGTTCTCACACCAGGAGGTCCTGGGTTCGACTCCTGTGCTCCACAAAAATTTTTTTAGCATTTAAAAAGCTATTTGATACTTATTTATGTTTAAATATGTTCAAACTTGTTTAAATAATAACAGTAATATTTTTTATAAGACAGTAGCATTTAAAAAGCTGTTTGATACTTATTTTTATAAGACGGTCTTGAGGTGCGAGGGGTCGGCGCGGTTGAGTAGGGGAATCGAGGGTGCGGGGGTCGGCCGGCGGGGGTTTGGCGGCGGCCGGTGGACTGGGGGTGCTCAAGTGAGGGACCGGATCTGGCGAGGTGGGACAGCGATCGAGATGGAGGGATCGAGGTGGGCTCCACAAATTTTTTAGCATTTAAAAAAGCTGTTTGATACTTATTTGTGTTTAAAAATGTTCAAACTTGTTTAAATAATAACAGTAATATTTTTATAAGACAGTAGCATTTAAAAAGCTGTTTGATACTTATTTTTATAAGACAAGAGCATTTTTTTTATAAGACAAGAGCATTTTTTTATAAGACAAGAGCATTTAAAAAGCCATTTTAAAAGATGGAGGGAATCGAGGGTGCGGGGGGTCGGCGGCCGGTGGACTGGGGGTGCTTTCGGCGAGGGGGCGGATCTGGCGAGGTGGGATAGCGATCGAGATGGAGGATCGAGATCGAGTGTCCATGAAATTTAAAAATATTCATGATAGTTCAAAAAGTACCCATGAAATACAATCGAGAAATGAAGGCTACGATTTAAATACAATCGATCTTAGCTAGCTATCTGTTCACAATCTTCTTGCCCTTCTTTTTCGCAAATGGAGTTCTTCTCTGGAACGGACGTCCTTTAGGTAGGGTGGTCCTGCTTCTTCTTGTGGTGTATGCTGCTACTTCATCATCGTCGTCATGTTCGATCCTCGGGTCGCCGTACTTGTCGAAGTCTTGCTCATTGGCTACTCCATCCATTCCGATGATCTTCCTTTTGCCTCTCCTCACGACAACCACGACTGGCTTTGGCGGGTCGGTAATGTAGAAGCATTGGTCCACTTGGGAAGCCAGTACCCATGGCTCATTTTTCGCGGTGACGTTTGCGCCCTCGGTCTTGGATTTGGCTTCGGGTATAACCATGGTGGTGAAATACCGGTCTTCTTTTATGACGTTCTTGGCCCATCTGACACGGAACATCGGGACCTTCTCTCCAGCGTAGCTCAGCTCCCAGATCTCCTCGATCCTTCCGTAGTATCTGTCCTTGTCGTTACGGTGTAGGATTCCATCGTTACCCGGAGTTCTGATAACCATCGCTCTTCATGTCCTTGGCCTCGGTGTAGAATGTGTAGCCGTTGATATCGCGCCTCATAGGTCATCGAGGTTGTGCTCGGCGCCCTGTGACAAAGCGAATATGAGTTGTTCTTCCGGAAGAATCCTCATGTAAAGGGTAAGACGAAGCTTCGCTTGAACCAACGCGTGAAACATGAGTTGTGCTCTTTGAGTGTATCTCCGTCAAATCCTCTGTTGGCCTCGGTCATTGTACGTCTTTTAATAAAGGTTTTGTGCTCTACCACCCAAGGATCGACCACGTCTATGTGTTGTAGCGCCGACTAGGTTTGCTCTTTCAAAGTCGGCGAAGTCGACCCTCAAGTCGACATGCATTTCGCGGCGACCCTCACGGTGACCCCATCCAGCGAGCCTGCCGAGGTGCTGTTGACCAGGCAGACCAACGGGGTTCTCGATGCCTAGATAATTCGTGCGATGGGAGATGCACTCTTGATTCGAAAAGCCCCTGGCTATGCTTCCTTCGGGCGTGACATGTTGCGAACGTATCCTTTGATGACACCATTCATCCTTTCGAGCGGCATCATCTTTGTGCAGGAGCGTCGGCCGAGTTGGATGATATCCTCCACTATATGGACCAGCGGATGCACCATAACGTCGAAGAATGCGGGCGGAAGTACATCTCAAGCTCACATAGTATCACCACGATCTCTTCCTATAGCCTTCGAGTTGCCTCACGCCAATCGACTTCGAGAGATGACGTCGAAGAAGTTGCATAGGCCAAATAGCGTTTCCGCAGACGTGCGCGTCCATGATCCCAGTGATTGCAACTGGAAATGTCTGCGTCATCGTACGTGTGGTCGTGAGACTTCATCCCGCTGAACTTCGCCCCGGGTCTAGGTATCTGCTTATCTTCCCAGCGTAACCGTAAGGAAGTTTTACTCCTAGGAGGCAGGTGAAAAACTGCTCGATCTCCTCGACTTAGAGTGAAGCACGCGGGAGGGTAGTCATTTCCGGTCTTCTTGGCCTTTTTGCCTTTGCGGCGACTTTACGTGGTCTGCTTCGCCTCATCATCATCATCATCATCATCATTAGCGTGAAGCTCCTCCCTGATGCCCATTGACTTCAAGTCCGCCCTTGCTTTCGGCCCATCTTTGGTCTCTCTGGCATGTTGAGCAGGGTACAAAGCAGACTCTCGCACACATTCTTCATGATATGCATGACATCAAGGCTGTGAGGCACATGGTGGATCTTCCAGTACGGCAAGTCCTAGAAAAGAGACCTCGTTTTCCATACCTTCAGCAGCTGACTCTGGCGCCTTCGCTTCTTTCCGGCTCTGGCGCCTTTTGCTTCTTTCGGCGGTGGGCAGTCTTTCCAATTTTCCAACAGCTTGTCTATTTCCTCGCCGCTCCTCGTACACGGGCGTTTTCCGGGTTCGGTTTCACCATCGAACAGATCCTTGCGTTTCCTCCACGGGTCATCGTCGCGAAGCCACCTTCGATGTCCCATGAACACGGTTTTCGAAGACCCGGGATCTCTATCTAGCTGGCGATACGTTGTGTCATCCATGCACCTAACGCATCCAAAAAATCCGTGGACCACCTGCCCCGCGACATATCCGTAACCGAGATAGTCGTGCACCGTCGTGAGCAAAGGCGGCTCTCATAGGGAAATATTCTTTCTGCGGCGTCCACGTATTGGCTGGCGTTTTCCACGGCGTGTCAAGCTCCTCTTTCAGCAGCCCTAGATACAGATTGATGTCGTTCCTGGTTGTTTCGGCCCTTCAATTAGCATACTCATGTGAATGTACTTCCTCTTCATGCACAACCAGGGGAAGGTTGTACATCCACACAAACACAGGCCAGGTGCTATGTGTGCTTCTCTGGCTGCCAAACGGATTGACTCCATCGGTGCTCGCGCCCGACGATGTTCCTTGGATCGTTCCCAAATTCCGAGTCTTGAAGTTCAACGCTTGCCACTGGCTCGCATCCTTAGGGTGACTCAGCATCTTGTCTTTTTATCTATCTCCGGATCATTTGCGTCATCTTCCGCTTCTTCTCCTCCCTATCCGGCGTGCCAACGCAGGAGCTTTGCTACCTTAGGGTCCGCGAAATAAGCGCTGCAGACGAGGAGTGATCGGAAAGTACCACACCACTTTTCGAGGAGCTTTCTTCCTCTTCTTGTATCGGTAGTGTCGCACACCGGACATATGGTAGACTCCAGCGTGCTCGTACCGATAAATGATGCAATTGTTCATGCACACATGGTATTTCACGTGCGGTAAATCCAGAGGACACACGATTTTCTTCGCCTCCTCCAAACTGGTCGGGCACTTGTTCCCCTTGGGAAGACGTTCGTGCCAGAATGACATGTTCTCGTCGAAGCATGCGTCGGTCATTTTGTGTTTTACCTTCATCTCCAGGGCCATGAGCGTTACTTTTAGGCGGGTATCCTCGGGCCTGCATCCTTCATACAATGGAGTAACCGCGTCTAACTCAAGTTGATCCATCTTGGCTTTCTCTCGGGCGGCAGCTCTTGCGTTATCCGTCTGCTTGAGAAGCAGCTCTTGAATATGAGGGTCTTGCACCCAGCCCATCGATGGTCCAGCGTCGTCTGCTCCGCCGGCATCATCATCTTCATGATCATGCCCGTCGCCTGCTCCGGCATCTTCCTCATCATCATGTCCTGCATATTCTACATGATGACTGTATGCAACATCACGATCGTGATCATCGCTGAGGATTCTTCGTCTTCTCGCCCGCCCGAGCCGCGGTGGTTGTCTTGCTGCCCTTCCTCATTTCTTGCCGGCCCGCATGGGCGACTTCGTAGTCATCTTCATCACCTTGCCACCGATAGCCATCCATGAAACCACGCAACAGCAGGTGGTCCCGCACCTGCCGGAATCCGGGTCCGCAATAAGGCTCTTCACTTGCATCTTCGACACGGACATCTTATCTCCGTCTCGTTCTTTTGAAGCATCTCGGCCTTCGCGGACCTCAAAACCTATTCACGATGCCTTCGGTCAACGTCTGCGGACCATGGTCGCTGCGGTAGAGCAAAAGCGATATTTTAGAACCAAGAAAAATTTGGCATGACTTTCCCTAAAATAGGACCAAAAGGATGCTTAATGCCAAAATTCTACCAAGCGGAAATGAATCAACATTCCGCAAAATATTGGCAACTATCGCATTTCAAATACCGTACACCTCCAAACACAAACACATATGCAAACACCACAAACATATGCAACACCACGAACATACATAGATCTAGCTAGGCCGTAAAAAGTGCATGTGCACATTGTTGTAAGGAGAACAACCTAAATATAGCTTCCCCCCTTACTTACCTATTAAAACAAGGTAATTTAACCACTTAATTTGAATGAATCTATGGTGGAAATGAGGTGAAAAGAGGAGGCACCGAGACAAGGAGGAGGTGGAGAGAATGAAGTGGGGAGAAAGTGAGTGTGTGGGTAGGAGAGGCTGTCCCAAATATCTTGTTGCTGCCCACTTACTAATGGCGCACCTCTTGCATGGTGCGCCATTAGTTGTTACCACTACTAATGGCGCACCTAAGCAGGATGCGCCATTAGTATGTTTGGACAGTTCAAAAAAAGTTTCTATACTAATGGCGCACCCACACAGGTGCGCCATTAGTAGTTACAACTACTAATGGCGCACCCAGTGTGGGTGCGCCATTAGTATGTTTGGACAGGCGCACTAGTTTAAAAAAATTGGTACTAATGGCGCACCAACACAAGTGCGCCATTAGTAGTTACAACTACTAATGGCGCACTCGGGAAGGATGCGCCATTAGTATGTTTGAACAGGCGCACTAGTTCAAAAAAAAGTTCCTATACTAATGGCGCACCCACACACTGGTGCGCCATTAGTAATTACAACTACTAATGGCGCACCGTGTGGGTGCGCCATTAGTATGTTTGAACAGGCGCACTAGTTTAAAAAAATTTGGTACTAATGGCGCACCCGCTGCTGGTGCGCCATTAGTAGTTACAACTACTAATGGCGCTTTTCGGGCAGGATGCGCCATTAGTATGTTTGAACAAGCGCACTAGTTAAAAAAAAAATTGGTATTAATGGCGCACCCAAGGCATGGTGCGCCATTAGTAGTTTAGACACTAATGGCGCATCGTATGGAGGTGCGCCATTAGTATATACTAATGGCGCACCATCTTTCCGGTGCGCCATTAGTGTCATTTCCATCTATAGCCCTTTTCCTAGTAGTGCAAGGAACAAACTTCAACTTCACCTGCAACTAACAACGCTATAAGAGGGGCTGAGCAAAGCGGTAACATAGCCAATCAACGGTTTGCTAGGAAAGGATGGTTAGGGCTGACATGGCAATATGGGTGGCATGATATAGCAAGTGGTAGGCATCGCAGCATAGGCATAGCAAAAGAGCGAGCATCTAGCATAGCAAAGATAGAAGTGATTTCGACGGTATGGTCATCTTGCCTGAGATCCCGCAAGGAAGAAGAACGAGTCCATGAAGAAGACAAACGGACGTAGTCGAACGAATCCTCACAATCACAACATTACCGGAACCGAGAAGCAACACCGGAAAGAAACAAACATCATGATAAATGCACAAGCATAAACATGGCATGATGCACAAACAAGTATGATGCATGTCCGTTTAATGATTCATGGCAAGGCAATATGCACAAACAACACTACAAGTTAAGTGGAGCTCAATATGCAACGAGTTGCATATTGACGTAAACACCACAACAATTATTTAGTTCACTCTCGGTTATGCTACCAAACAATATTAAATGTTGTTAAACATGGAAAGAGGTGAAGCATAAGTAAACTAACTATTTAGGCAAAATTAAATGAGGCCGCAAATAACAAACAACACTTCCGACAATCCCCATATGCATAGTTCGAATTTGCTACTGTTCTGCCCTAAACACAATTTTAATGTTATTAAGCAGCAAAATAAAGTGCACCAAGTTAATCTATGCATTTTTCCACCCCATTTACATATATAATTTATTTAAATCCGAGCTACGGTTATTTAGTTATGAAATAAATCATTTTAGCATGGCATTTAAGCAAATTAATGCAAACAACAATTTTAAACATTTAAATGTTGTTATGATGATGCGGATGACATATACAAATTTATGCAATTTTATGAAATTGTTGACAAGAGCATTATGAAGCATTTGTCGTCGTGGCGGAAACGAAAAAGGGTGCCACGACAACGACAACGGAAATGGTGCCACGGCAACATTCCGATTCCGATAACTCGACTGAGATGTCGGTGCAAAAGAAAGCGTCTTGGATGTGCGAAACATGCTAGAAATGATGGGGTGCTCCCGACTACCGGGTTCCCACGAGGCGATGGCATGTCAACGAGGAGGAACAAGCGGCGACAATTTCGGACCACGATGCAAGCGGGCATCTCATACAACATATGCATTCGCCCACGGGCGGTCGTCATCTCGAGTTATACCTTCGAAGCGTGCATTTTCGGGGCGGAAATGCGTTTCGTAGAGGGAAGTAGACGTTCTCGCGATGATCGTCGAGGGAAGTAGTCGTACACAGCGTAGTGTAAGTCGTTGTTCACATGGCGACGGTAGTTGTACACGTTTCGTAGATGACCGGGGTCGTCGGTAGAGGTACTTGGTGAAATCCACGGGATCCGTAGTTGTACATGGTCTTCGCGTTGTAGTCTGACTTGGCAATTCCAAAACGTTCACCGGTAGTGGAACTTGGCGGTCGTCATGGTACTTGTGAGTCCGCGAAGTCGATCTCAGGGTCTTGCGTAATCATCGTGGACAAAGAGGAACTTGGCGCATCCAAGTCCTTCGGGGTTCCTTGTTGTACTTGCGTTTCGGTGCGGTACTTTGCGATTCCAGGATGTGGAGGTACACTAGTTGTAGATGTGTAGTTGTTCACGTATCGCCATGGTGTAGTCGTACTTGGCGTCCGGTGCGGTACTTGGAGAAATCCTCGGAGATGATAGTGGAAGACGAACTTGGCGCCCACGGTCTTGACGTCAACAGTGCCAGGCAGCGGAGAGAACGCACAACAGGGCACGGCAGCCACGGGTCATCCAAAGGAGGTAGAGGCCATGGCGCCAAGGATGAGTGGCACGAAGCAGAGGCAGATGCGGGCGAGCGGGAGGCTCGCAGGGCCTCGGGTGCTCGAGGAGAGGCCGAGGGCGGCTGGATCCGGCCGGAGGCGACGAACGGGCGGCGGCCATGGCAGGGCTTGAGCTCCTGGTTTCCTGCTGCTGGTCGGGACGGCGAGGGAAGGAGCAGGGCCGACGGGAAGGTGCAGAGGAGGTGAGGCGGATATGGCGCGTGGAACGAGGCCGGCGCTTGGCGCGCGAACACGAAGAAGAGGAGGCGGGCGCGGACGAGCTCATGCTCGGCGCTGAAGAAGATGGCGCGGCGCTGGAAGAAAACAGCCCGGCGGGCACGGGCGCAGATGACGGAGGGCCGCGGAGTTGGCCGCCCGGTGGTGTTGCGGAGGCGGGCGGTGCTCTACTCCTCTCTGCGTGTGGCAGCGGAGGAGGAGGATGATGGGGAGAGGGATCGAGGAGGAGGCGATGGGATCGGGAGAGTGAGGCTGCGAGGGAGATGGGGATCGGCGATGGGATCGATCGGGCTAGGGTTAGAGCTGGTGGGGGCGCCGGCTGGGCTTTGGGCTTAGAGAGGCCGGTGGAGAGGAAATGGCGGAGGCCTGGCTGGGCAGTGGGCTGGGCTCCTCTCTCTCACTAATCTCTATCAGAAAAGAAAAAGAGAGAGGAAAAGAAAGAGAGGGTTAGGGAAAGATTTGCGCATGGGGATAATTTTCCCGAGCTCACAAAAATATGAGGAATTTAACAAAAATGGCCCGAGGATTTTTAGAGAATGTAAAATCCACACATGTTGAATTTAACTCGACATGTCTGAATTTCGAAACCCATTCGAATGAACTCCAAATGGGTTGAAATTATAGGAGATGGCCCTACACACTAGATGTGATTTATGGGCTGATTTGGAACATTTGTGGATAAAGTAAAATTGCAACTCAATTTTACTAAAAAGGCACCAAAGGAAGAAAAGAAGTTGAGTTGGATAAAAAGGAAATTTGAAGAACCATAAATGTGTTATGGAATGGTTTAATATAGCTCCCTAGATATTGGGAGGATATGTTATAAAGAGAAATCACCATTGTGAATATCCCTCGATTTAAATGGATCGAAAAATCCATACAATTTATTTAGATGATTTTTAAAATTAAATGGCATGATGAGATGATGCAATGCAAGAGATGACATGATGAATGCACACACAAAACAAATCACACGACAAAACTCGGAAACCCCGGAAAGGCAACTGAAGCTCCGGTCTTGGGGCGTCACAACACTCCACCACTACGAGAGGATCTCGTCCCGAGATCTAGGATGGCACCGGAGAAAAACGGGAGAGGAAGAGGTAAAACTAAGTTGCTTCTTTGACAAACGAATGAAACCAATGAACCTCGAGAGGTTGAAAACTTGAAAGAATAACACAATAGAGTTGAACGAAATTGAGAGCATTCCAAGATGAAAATAGAAACAAGGACCACCATGTGAACCTTGGGGGTTGCAAAGCTATGAATGACGAGTACAATGGACAAGAAGGAATTGGAACCACTCTGGTTGAAACGAGATAAGAATGAACAAGAATGATATAATTTTGGCAGCACTCCGACTATAAATGGAAGGAATTGAACATGATCTTGACAAGATGAGAGGATACTTGATGAAAGAAAAGAGGATACTTGATGAAATCAACAAACACTGCCTCTGGAACTATTGAAAAAATGGCACAAGGGGTAAGAAAGATTTCAGACCGCACTCTGGTTAAATGGATAAGCAAGAAAAGAATATAATCTTGGCAAAACGAGATGATGGGACGAAGAGAGCAACATCACAATGCCTCCGGAAGAAATAATAGAAGATATATCATTGGAATTAAGGAATGGAGAAGAAAATGACAACTTCTACCACAAATGAGTTTGGAAAGCACCCTTAAAAAAAAGATAGAACGGAGTTGTTGGAAAACCAACAACGAAAAGAATAACCTTGTAGTGGACTTATGGAAACATCTCAACATTATGAGGTGAGCTTCTGCCACCAACGGAAAACAAACGATTGGATTGATATCAACAAGGAGACGAGAAACTTATTTCACCGAGAGGACAAATGAAGAACTTGGGTCATTGATAAGCACCACAAATAGCAACTTTCCTTAGGGAAGGCTTTAGGTGAAATCTATACCAAGATAACTCCAAGGAAGAAGATGATGGGTTTAAATATCTCATTCTTGACAACAAGTGAATCATGAAACATGAATGAAACTGTCAAAATGACATAACACCACCTCAAAAGATAAGGTCGAAATAATTGCACTTGAATGCAAGATGAAGAATGCTTGAACTCCTCAAAACAAAACATGTGTTGAGCACCATGTTTATTTTGAAGTATGGCTTGACGGATCTTAACTCCGAGAAAAACTTGAAGGACAAATCGAGAAATAAATGAATCCTTGACGAACCACCATGTAGAGTCTCCATGAAGAACTCCGGTAAGAAAAGGATGATAGAAAGAAAGAGAAGTTGACAACACAAGGTGAAGCCTTGCAGTGATAAGATGAAGCTTTGAAATGATATAACCGAAAAAATTTGGAACTCCGGAAAGAAAGATGAACAAATGAAATCAAGAATTACTTCATCATGAACAATCTCCGAAAGAAGGAATTAATCACTTGGATGAAACAAGAACAAGAATTATGTTATGCGTATCCTTCACCAATTTAAATTGATGTCAAGCAATGGATTTGGCATACTACTTATTCTCATTGAAAAATGATTACAGATAGAGATATAAGCGCAAACTTGAGAAGGTATTGATGGAACCACGGTGGGATTTGGAAACAACAAATGAATTGATATGATAATGAAGGAAGTGAAATCTTTGAACGAACCACCGTAAGAATTGAAATTGAACGTAGCAAAGGCACAATTCACGGGAAGAATTGGAAAGCGAATGAAGATACTTGAAGGGATTTAGATACATGAGAATGAAGAAATCATGAACTGATTAGAGGGTATTTGAGCGATGCACCGGTAAGATTTGGAGAATGATAGCTACGCTGAGAATGAAGAATTATGACATGATGGCCTTCGGAGGAAAGAAATGGAAAACAACTCATGAAATGCTCCAGATGGGTGAAAAGAATTCCCACAATCGAAAACAATTATGAGCGAATGGCAACAAGCTAGAATCATGAATCTTGAAGAGAATGGAGCAAGATTTAAGAGAAACTCTTCTTCGGTTTTCAAAATCGAAGAATGACGATGAGAAACACCACCATGAATTGTTGAGACACTCCGGAATGAAAATTAGAAAGGTTGAACCAACAATGAAAATAATTTGAAAGATCTTGGAGAAAGACATTTGACTGATGATAACTCATTCTTACGTCAAACTTTGCAATGAATTTGGGAATAGCTCCTGAAAATTAGAAGAGTTAGGTAAGATCACTCGAAAAGACCTGTGGGTTAGGGCCACTCAAAAGAACCACCGTTGAACAATTGTTTGAAATAGATATTGCACGGTAGAATTAAATGGCTTGAATGAGATAGCATCCTCAAAAGAACTTGAGTGAATTGAGAATGGAAACTAGAATCTTCCGAGATATCTTCAACACTCGGAACAATTGAATAGCGAGAAGTGGATGATTAAGAGATGCACCGACATGAGAAAGCATTTGAAACGATGAAAAGAATACGATCAACACTGAAAACTTGACTTAAATCCACCGGAGAAGAAAATTAGAATGGAACAATGATAAGGTTAAAGCTTCCTTAGCGTCTTCATGAGAAATCACCGGATAAAACATTAAAGGAAAAGAATGAAGAAACTTCACAACAGTAAAATGGATGCTTGATTAAGAAATCTGAGTCCTTGAAGAAAAAGGGTGGGAGGGTGGGAAAACAAAAACAACTTGGGTCGGATGAAACGAACACCGTTGAGAAAAAGCTTAGAATTGATCTTGCAAACATTGAAATGATCGGATCCACTTGAAGAGAAGCACGCCGTTTGGGAAAAGAATTAACATGACGACCTCGATGATCAAGAAGGATTAGTATTCACATAGCAATATGAGAACACCATTTAGGAAGGTATGGAATCAACACTTGGCATTGAAGCAACTTGAATACCACAACTGAAAACAAAAGATTGGCTTCTAGAATGAGCCGGAACAAACACATGATAGAGATTTCATCCAAAGTGTTCGTGGTGGGGCCCACACGGACACGACGTATAGCGGCCGTCATGAATGACAAACAAGACGTCCCCGAATCAGCATAGCCAAGGATTCTTTAAGACGCCTTGCGACCCATCAGAATCGACCGTGAATGGGCGGACCACTAGACGTTGGACCCCAATCTCAAATCATACATCCGTCGGAAAGAAATCACGTAAGCTACTAGAATTCCCACCTATAAACTCCCGAAACTTTACGGTTATGCAATCTGGTGTTGGGGATACAGGGACACAAAATAT
The DNA here is from genome assembly GCA_021605145.1 of Aegilops bicornis. Taxonomy (NCBI): domain Eukaryota; kingdom Viridiplantae; phylum Streptophyta; class Magnoliopsida; order Poales; family Poaceae; genus Aegilops; species Aegilops bicornis. Next base: position 106,421,698 of record CM038675.1, on the reverse strand, counting down.
ATCACCCAAACTAACAATACCTAGATCCAAATTGTATCCATCCGTCAACACATAACCAAGAAATCCTCGGAAATCGTGTACCTCGACCTTGAAAAACATCCGTTATACAAGTCATGGCAATACTCCCTTTTCGCCTCGATCTTTGGGCTATCGGGGTTATCTCACCAACAACTGCACAAAAGAGATTTCGATGTCGGCAAAACTCGTATTCCAGAATCGCAACGATAAAATTGTGGCGACAACACCTCGGAGCTCAACTCCCCGGGACACTGCCACAACCCCTAAATGTCAGGAGGCACCAAGAACAATGTTCTCGTCACAAAACCATCGGAACGATTCCAAGATACCCACGTGATCCTAAAAAAAATTTTAGTGAAATTTGAGGAGAGAAGAGTCAAAACACTACGCCGTGGATACCTCACAGAGCGGCGAAGGGACCGGGAGTAAAAAGAATCCTACTCCGATATATATAATCCTAAGACTCAAAACATTTTTCCATTCTAGACTCAACAACGCCAAGAAACAATCAAGTAGGGGGCTCCTAAGTCGGGGAAGGCTCTGATTACCAACTTGTAACGCCCTCGATGCGGCTATACCTCCCACGTGTCGAGGCACGACTTAGAGGCATAACCGCATTGAAAGCAATGTCGCAAGTGAGGTAATCTTCACACAACCCATGTAATACATAAGGGAAAGAGATACATAGTTGGCTTACAGTCGCCACTTCACACAATACATAAATAAACATCCACCATTCAGTACACTCAAGGTCCGACTACGGAACGAAACTATAGAAGATACCCCAAATGCTACACAGATCCCCGATCGTCCCAACTGAGCACCACTCTTGATCATCGAGGAAAAGACACATAGTAACGACCACGTTCCTCGTCGAACTCCCACTTGAGCTCGGTTGAGTCACCTGCCGGCATCGTCGGCACACCTGCAACTGTTTTGGTAGAATCTGTGAGTCACGGGGACTCAGCAATCTCACACCCGCGAGATCAAGACTATTTAAGCTTGTAGGAAGGACAGAGTAGTAAGGTGGAGCTGCAGCAAGCGACTAGCATATATGGTGGCTACTTCGCAAAAGAGAGCGAGAAGAGGAGCAAAGCACGGTCGTGAAGCTAGTAGCGATCAAGAAGTGATCCTGAACTACTTACGTCGGACAAAACTCCAACACCGTGTTCACTTCCGGACTCCGAGAAGAGACCATCACGGTTACACACGCCTTGATTGATGTGTATTTTAAATGAGGTCAACTTCGGGTTTTCTACAACCGGACATTAACAAATTCCCATCTGCCTCATAAATCATGGGCACGGCTTTGAAAGATATTACCCACGAAGGGTGTCCCAACTTAGCCCATTATAAGCTCTCACGGTCAACGAAGATATTCCTTCTACCGGAAGACCCGATCAATCTCGGAATCCCGGACTACAAGACATTTCGACAGCAATAAAACAAGACCAGCAAAGCCGCCCGATTGTGCCGACAAATCCCGATAGGAGCTGCACATATCTCGTTCTCGTGGCACATCCGGATGAGACATCCTGAGTAAAACCAAACCTCGAGTTTCCCGTGGTGGCCCCTTGATCTGCTCGTTTGGGCCAGCCGTCGAAGGAGCACTGGTCCGGGGTTAAAATAAAGATGACCCTCGGGCTCGCGAAAACCGGGGAAAAAGGCATAGGTGGCAACCGGTAAGACCAAAGTTGGGCCTTGCTGGGCGAAGTCTTATTCAAAGCGAACTGTCAAGGGGTCCCATAAATCACCCAACCGTGTAAGGAACGCGAAATCAAGGAACATAACACCGGTATGACGGAAACTAGGGTGGCAAGAGTGGAACAAAACACCAGGCATAAGGCCGAGCCTTCCACCCTTTACCAAGTATATAGATGTATTAATTATAGCAGATATATATTGTGATATCCCCAACAAGTAAACATGTTCCGATCAGAACAACCTCTCCAAGTTCCACCACGGACCAAACTTCAACTTCACCTGCAACTAACAACGCTATAAGAGGGGCTGAGCAAAGCGGTAACATAGCCAATCAACGGTTTGCTAGGCAAGGATGGTTAGGGCTGACATGGCAATATGGGTGGCATGATATAGCAAGTGGTAGGCATCGCAGCATAGGCATAGCAAAAGAGCGAGCATCTAGCATAGCAAAGATAGAATTGATTTCGAGGGTATGGTCATCTTGCACGAGATCCCGCAAGGAAGAAGAACGAGTCCATGAAGAAGACAAGCGGACGTGGTCGAACGAATCCTCACAATCGCAACATTACCGGAACCGAGAAGCAACACCGGAAAGAAACAAACATCATGATAAATGCACAAGCATAAACATGGCATGATGCACAAACAAGTATGATGCATGTCCGGTTTAATGATTCATGGCAAGGCAATATGCACAAACAACACTACAAGTTAAGTGGAGCTTAATATGCAACGAGTTGCATATTGACGAAACACCACATCAATTATTTAGTTCACTCTCGGTTAGGCTACCAAACAATATTAAATGTTGTTAAACATGGCAAGAGGTGAAGCATAAGTAAACTAACTATTTAGGCAAATTTAAATGAGGCCGGAAATAACAAACAACAATTCGGAAATCCCCATATGCATATTTCGAATTTGCTACTGTTCTGCCCTAAACACAATTTTAATGTTATTAAGCAGCAAAATAAAGTGCACCAAGTTAATCTATGCATTTTCCACCCCATTTACATATATAATTTATTTAAATCCGAAGCTACGGTTATTTAGTTATGAAATAAATTATTTTAGCATGGCATTTAAGCAAATTAATGCAAACAACAATTTTAAACATTTAAATGTTGTTATGATGATCTGGATGACATATACAAATTTATGCAATTTTATGAAATTGTTGACAAGAGCATTATGAAGCATTTGTCGTAAGTGGCGGAAGCGAAAAAGGGTGCCACGACAGCGACAACGGAAATGGTGCCACGGCAACATTCCGATTCGATAACTCGGCTGAGATGTCGGTGCAAAAGAAAGCGTCTTGGATGTCGCGAAACATGCTAGAAATGGTGGGGTGCTCCCGACTACGGGTTCCCAGGACGATGGCATGTCAACGAGGAGGAACAAGCGGCGACAATTTCGGACCGCGATGCAAACGGGCATCTAATACAACATATGCATTCGTCCACGGGCGGTCTTCATATCGAGTTATACCTTCGAAGCGTGCATTTTCGGGGCGGAAATGCGTTTAAATGAGAGGGAAGTAGACGTTCTCGCGATGATCGTCGAGGGAAGTAGTCGTACACAGCGTAGTGTAAGTCGTTGTTCACATGGTGACGGTAGTTGTACACGTTTCGTAGATGACCGGGGTCGTCGGTAGAGGTACTTGGTGAAATCCACGGGATCCGTAGTTGTACATGGTCTTCACGTTGTAGTCTGACTTGGCAATTCCAAAAGCGTTCACGGTAGTGGAACTTGGCGGTCTTGACGGTCGTCATGGTACTTGTGAGTCCGCGAAGTCGATCTCGGGGTCTTGCGTAATCATCGTGGACAAAGAGGAACTTGGCGCATCCAAGTCCTTCGGGGTTCCTTGTTGTACTTGCGTTTGGTCGCGGTACCAGCGATTCCAGGATGTGGAGGTACACTAGTTGTAGATGTGTAGTTGTTCACGTATCGCCATGGTGTAGTCGTACTTGGCGTCCGGTGCGGTACTTGGAGAAATCACGGAGATGATAGTGGAAAGACGAACTTGGCCCACGGTCTTGGCGTCAACGATGCCGAACAGCGGAGAGAAACGCTGTGAGAACACGGCAGCCACGGGTCATCCAAAGGAGGTAGAGGCCATGGCGCCAAGGATGAGTGGCACGAAGCGAGGCGAATCTTGAGGCGGCGGGAGGCTCGCAGGGCCTCGGGTGCTCGAGGAGAGGCCGAGGGCGGCTGGATCCGGCGGAGGCGTGAGCGGGCGGCGGCCATGGCAGGGCTTGAGCTCCTGGTTTCCTGCTGCTGGTCGGGACGGCGAGGAAGGAGCAGGGCCGACGGGAATGTGAAGAGGAGGTGAGGCTGACATTGCGCGTGGAAGGAGTCCGAGCGCTGCGGGCGCGCGAACACAGAGAAGAGGAGGCGGGCGCAGACGAGCTCATGCTCGGCGCTGAAGAAGATGTGGCCAGCTGGAAGAAGGCAGCGGCGGCGGCACGGGCGCAGATGACGGAGGGCCGGAGTTGGCCGCCCTGGTGTTATGGAGGCCGGGCGCGGTGTTTCACTCCTCTCTGCGTGTGGCAGCGGAGGAGGAGGATGATGGGAGAGGGGATCGAGAGGAGGCGATGGGATCGGGAGAGTGAGGCTGCGAGGAGATGGGGATCGAGCGATGGGATCGATCGGGCTAGGGTTAGAGCTGGTGGGGGCGCCGGCTGGGCTTTGGGCTTAGAGAGGCCGGTGGAGAGGAAATGGCCGGAGGCTGGGTGGGCAGCTGGGCTGGGCTCCCTCTCTCTCACTAATCTCTATCGAAAAGAAAAGAGAGAGGAAAAGAAAGAGAGGGTTAGGGAAAGATTTGCGCATGGGGATAATTTTCCCGAGCTCACAAAAATATGAGGAATTTAACAAAAATGGCCCGAGGATTTTTAGAGAATGTAAAATCCACACATGTTGAATTTAACTCGACATGTCTGAATTTCGAAACCCATTCGAATGAACTCCAAATGGGTTGAAATTATAGGAGATGGCCCTACACACTAGATGTGATTTATGGGCTGATTTGGAACATTTGTGGATAAAGTAAAATTGCAACTCAATTTTACTAAAAAGGCACCAAAGGAAGAAAAGAAGTTGAGTTGGATAAAAAGGAAATTTGAAGAACCGCGCCAAATGTGTTATGGAATGGTTTAATATAGCTCCCTAGATATTGGGAGGATATGTTATAAAGAGAAATCACCATTGTGAATATCCCTCGATTTAAATGGATCGAAAAATCCATACAATTTATTTAGATGATTTTTAAAATTAAATGGCATGATGAGATGATGCAATGCAAGAGATGACATGATGAATGCACACACAAAACAAATCACACGACAAAACTGGAAACCACGGAAGGCAATCAAGCTCCGGTCTTGGGCGTCACAACACTCCACCACTACGAGAGGATCTCGTCCGAGATCTAGGATGGCACCGGAGAAAAGCGGGAGAGGAAGAGGTAAAACTAAGTTGCTTCTTTGACAAGCGAATGAAACCAATGAACCTCGAGAGGTTGAAAACTTGAAAGAATAACACAATAGAGTTGAGCGAAATTGAGAGCATTCCAAGAGAAAATAGAAACAAGGACCACCATGTGAACCTTGGGGGTTGCAAAGCTATGAATGACGAGTACAATGGACAAGAAGGAATTGGAACCACTCTGGTTGAAACGAGATAAGAATGAACAAGAATGATATAATTTTGGCAGCACTCCAACTATAAATGGAAGGAATTGAACATGATCTTGACAAGATGAGAGGATACTTGATGAAAGAAGAGAGGATACTTGATGAAATCAACAAACACTGCCTCTGGAACTATTGAAAAAAAAATGGCACAAGGGGTAAGAAAGATTTCAGACCGCACTCTGGTTAAATGGATAAGCAAGAAAAGAATATAATCTTGGCAAAACGAGATGATGGGACGAAGAGAGCAACATCACAATGCCTCCGGAAGAAATAATAGAAGATATATCATTGGAATTAAGGAATGGAGAAGAAAATGACAACTTCTACCACAAATGAGTTTGGAAAGCACCCTTAAAAAAAAGATAGAACGGAGTTGTTGGAAAACCAACAACGAAAAGAATAACCTTGTAGTGGACTTATGGAAACATCTCAACATTATGAGGTGAGCTTACGCCACCAACGGAAAACAAGCGATTGGATTGATATCAACAAGGAGACGAGAAACTTATTTCACCGAGAGGACAACTGAAGAACTTGGGTCATTGATAAGCACCACAAATAGCAACTTTCCTTAGGGAAGGCTTTAGGTGAAATCTATACCCAGATAACTCCAAGGAAGAAGATGATGGGTTTAAATATCTCATTCTTGACAACAAGTGAATCATGAAACATGAATGAAAGCTGTCAAAATGACATAACACCACCTCAAAAGATAAGGTCGAAATAATTGCACTTGAATGCAAGATGAAGAATGCTTGAACTCCTCAAAACAAAACATGTGTTGAGCACCATGTTTATTTTGAAGTATGGCTTGACGGATCTTAACTCCGAGAAAAACTTGAAGGACAAATCGAGAAATAAATGAATCCTTGACGAACCACCATGTAGAGTCTCCATGAAGAACTCCGGTAAGAAAAGGATGATAGAAAGAAAGAGAAGTTGACAACACAAGGTGAAGCCTTGCAGTGATAAGATGAAGCTTTGAAATGATATAACCGACAAAATTTGGAACTCCGGAAAGAAAGATGAACAAATGAAATCAAGAATTACTTCATCATGAACAATCTCCGAAAGAAGGAATTAATCACTTGGATGAAACAAGAACAAGAATTATGTTATGCGTATCCTTCACCAATTTAAATTGATGTCAAGCAATGGATTTGGCATACTACTTATTCTCATTGAAAAATGATTACAGATAGAGATATAAGCGCAAACTTGAGAAGGTATTGATGGAACCACCGGTGGGATTTGGAAACAACAAATGAATTGATATGATAATGAAGGAAGTGAAATCTTTGAGCGAACCACCGTAAGAATTGAAATTGAGCGTAGCAAAGGCACAATTCACGGGAAGAATTGGAAAAGCGAATGAAGATACTTGAAGGGATTTAGATACATGAGAATGAAGAAATCATGAACTGATTAGAGGGTATTTGAGCGATGCACGGTAAGATTTGGAGAATGATAGCTACACTGAGAATGAAGAATTATGACATGATGGCCTTCGGAGGAAAGAAATGGAAAACAACTCATGAAATGCTCCAGATGGGTGAAAAGAATTCCCACAATCGAAAACAATTATGAGCGAATGGCAACAAGCTAGAATCATGAATCTTGAAGAGAATGGAGCAAGATTTAAGAGAAACTCTTCTTCGGTTTTCAAAATCGAAGAATGACGATGAGAAACACCACCATGAATTGTTGAGACACTCCGAATGAAAATTAGAAAGGTTGAACCAACAATGAAAATAATTTGAAAGATCTTGGAGAAAGACATTTGACTGATGATAACTCATTCTTACGTCAAACTTTGCAATGAATTTGGGAATAGCTCCTGAAAATTAGAAGAGTCAGGTAAGATCCTGGGAAAAGACCTGTGGGTTAGGGCCCACTCAAAAGAACCACCGTTGAACAATTGTTTGAAATAGATATTGCACCGGTAGAATTAAATGGCTTGAATGAGATAGCATCCTCAAAAGAACTTGAGTGAATTGAGAATGGAAACTAGAATCTTCTGAGATATCTTCAACACTCCGGAACAATTGAATAGCGAGAAGTGGATGATTAAAGAGATGCACCGACATGAGAAAGCATTTGAAAGCGATGAAAAGAATACGATCAACACTGAAAACTTGACTTAAATCCACGGAGAAGAAAATTAGAATGGAACAATGATAAGGTTAAAGCTTCCTTAAGCGTCTTCATGAGAAATCACCGGATAAAACATTAAAGGAAAAGAATGAAGAAACTTCACAACAGTAAAATGGATGCTTGATTAAGAAATCTGAGTCCTTGAAGAAAAAGGGTGGGAGGGTGGGAAAACAAAAACAACTTGGGTCGGATGAAACGAACACCGTTGAGAAAAAGCTTAGAATTGATCTTGCAAACGTTGAAATGATCGGATCCACTTGAAGAGAAGCACGCCGTTTGGGAAAAGAATTAACATGACGACCTCGATGATCAAGAAGGATTAGTATTCACATAGCAATATGAGAACACCATTTAGGAAAGGTATGGAATCAACACTTGGCATTGAAGCAACTTGAATACCACAACTGAAAACAAAAGATTGGCTTCTAGAATGAGCCGGAACAAACACATGATAGAGATTTCACCCAAAGTGTTCGTGGTGGGGCCCACACGGACACGACGTATGACAAATCATGAATGACAAACAAGACGTCCCGAATCAGCATAGCCAAGGATTCTTTAAGACGCCTCGCGACCACTGTAAATCGACCGTGAATGGGCGGACCACTAGACGTTGGACCCCAATCTCAAATCATACATCTGTCGGAAAGAAATCATGTAAGCTACTAGAATTCCCACCTATAAACTCCCGAAACTTTCTGGTTATGCAATCTGGTGTTGGGGATCTGAGGACACAAAATATATCACCCAAACTAACAATACCTAGATCCATTGTATCCATCCGTCAACACATAACCAAGAAATCCTCGAAATCGTGTACCTCGACCTTGAAAAACATCCGTTATACAAGTCATGGCAATACTCCCTTTTCGCCTCGATCTTTGGGCTATCAGGGTTATCTCACCAACAACTGCACAAAAGAGATTTTGATGTCGGCAAAACTCAGGTATTCCAGAACTGCAACGATAAAATTGTGACGACAACACCTCGGAGCTCAACTCCCCGGGACACTGCCACAACCCCTAAATGTCAGGAGGCACCAAGAACAATGTTCTCGTCACAAAACCATCGGAACGATTCCAAGATACCTGCGTGATCCTAAAAAAAAATTTAGTGAAATTTGAGGAGAGAAGAGTCAAAACACTACGTCAGGATACCTCACAGAGCTGACGAAGGGAATTTGGGAGTAAAAAGAATCCTACTCTCCGATATATATAATCCTAAGACTCAAAACATTTTTCCATTCTAGACTCAACAACGCCAAAGAAACAATCAAGTAGGGGCTCCTAAGTCGGGGAAGGCTCGATTACCAACATAGCAGCCCTCGATGCGGCTATACCTCCCACGTGTCGAGGCACGACTTAGAGGCATAACCGCATTGAAAGCAATGTCGCAAGTGAGGTAATCTTCACACAACCCATGTAATACATAAGGAAAGAGATACATAGTTGGCTTACAATGCCACTTCACACAATACATAAATAAACATCCATCATTCGAGTACACTCAAGGTCCGACTACGGAACCAAAATAAAGAAGATACCCCAAATGCTACACAGATCCCGATCGTCCCAACTGGGCACCACTACTGATCATCAGGAAAAGACACATAGTAACGACCACGTTCCTCGTCGAACTCCCACTTGAGCTCGGTTGAGTCACCTGCATTGGCATCGTCGGCACCTGCAACTGTTTTGGTAGAATCTGTGAGTCACGGGGACTCAGCAATCTCACACCCGCGAGATCAAGACTATTTAAGCTTGTAGGAAGGACAGAGTAGTAAGGTGGAGCTGCGACAAGCGACTAGCATATATGGTGGCTACTTACAAAAGAGAGCGAGAAGAGGAGCAAAGCACGGTCGTGAAGCTAGTAGCGATCAAGAAGTGATCCTGAACTACTTACGTCGGACATAACTCCAACACCGTGTTCACTTCCCGGACTCACGAGAAGAGACCATCACGGTTACACACTTGATTGATGTGTATTTTAAATGAGGTCAACTTGGGTTTTCTACAACCGGACATTAACAAATTCCCATCTGCCTCATAACCGCGGGCAGGGCTTTGAAAGATATTACCACGAAGGGTGTCCCAACTTAGCCCATTATAAGCTCTCACGGTCAACGAAGGATATTCCTTCTCTGAAGACCCGATCAATCTCGGAATCCCGGACTACAAGACATTTCGACAGCAATAAAACAAGACCAGCAAAGCCGCCCGATTGTGCCGACAAATCCCGATAGGAGCTGCACATATCTCGTTCTCGAGCACATCCGGATGAGACATCCTCTGAGTAAAACCAAACCTCGAAGTTTCCCGTGGTGGCCCCTTGATCTGCTTTCGTTTAAGAAGCGCTCGAAGGAGCACTGGTCGGGGGTTTAAAATAAAGATGACCCTCGGGCTCGCGAAAACCGGGGAAAAAGGCATAGGTGGCAACCGTAAGACCAAAGTTGGGCCTTCTTTGGACGAAGTCTTATTCAAAGCGAACTGTCAAGGGGTCCCATAAATCACCCAACCGTGTAAGGAACGCGAAATCAAGGAACATAACACCGGTATGACGGAAACTAGGGTGGCAAGAGTGGAACAAAACACCGGGCATAAGGCCGAGCCTTCCACCCTTTACCAAGTATATAGATGTATTAATTATAGCAGATATATATTGTGATATCCCCAACAAGTAAACATGTTCCGATCAGAACAACATCTCCATGTTCCAACAAGGAACAAACTTCAACTTCACCTGCAACTAACAACGCTATAAGAGGGGCTGAGCAAAGCGGTAACATAGCCAATCAACGGTTTGCTAGGCAAGGATGGTTAGGGGCTGACATGGCAATATGGGTGGCATGATATAGCAAGTGGTAGGCATCGCAGCATAGGCATAGCAAAAGAGCGAGCATCTAGCATAGCAAAGATAGAATTGATTTCGAGGGTATGGTCATCTTGCCTGAGATCCCGCAAGGAAGAAGAACGAGTCCATGAAGAAGACAAACGGACGTAGTCGAACGAATCCTCACAATCGCAACATTACCGGAACCGAGAAGCAACACCGGAAAGAAACAAACATCATGATAAATGCACAAGCATAAACATGGCATGATGCACAAACAAGTATGATGCATGTCCGGTTTAATGATTCATGGCAAGGCAATATGCACAAACAACACTACAAGTTAAGTGGAGCTTAATATGCAACGAGTTGCATATTGACGAAACACCACATCAATTATTTAGTTCACTCTCGGTTAGGCTACCAAACAATATTAAATGTTGTTAAACATGGCAAGAGGTGAAGCATAAGTAAACTAACTATTTAGGCAAATTTAAATGAGGCCGGAAATAACAAACAACAATTCCGGAAATCCCCATATGCATATTTCGAATTTGCTACTGTTCTGCCCTAAACACAATTTTAATGTTATTAAGCAGCAAAATAAAGTGCACCAAGTTAATCTATGCATTTTTCCACCCCATTTACATATATAATTTATTTAAATCCGAGCTACGGTTATTTAGTTATGAAATAAATTATTTTAGCATGGCATTTAAGCAAATTAATGCAAACAACAATTTTAAACATTTAAATGTTGTTATGATGATGCGGATGACATATACAAATTTATGCAATTTTATGAAATTGTTGACAAGAGCATTATGAAGCATTTGTCGTCGTGGCGGAAACGAAAAAGGGTGCCACGGCAACGACAACGGAAATGGTGCCACGGCAACATTCCGATTCCGATAACTCGACTGAGATGTCGGTGCAAAAGAAAGCGTGCGGATGTGCGAAACATGCTAGAAATGGTGGGGTGCTCCCGACTACCGGGTTCCCACGGGACGATGGCATGTCAACGAGGAGGAACAAGCGAGCGACAATTTCGGACCACGATGCAAGCGGGCATCTCATACAACATATGCATTCGCCCACGGGCGGTCGTCATCTCGAGTTATACCTTGAAGCGTGCATTTTCGGGCGGAAATGCGTTTAAATGAAGGGAAGTAGACGTTCTCGCGATGATCGTCGAGGGAAGTAGTCGTACACAGCGTAGTGTAAGTCGTTGTTCACATGGCGACGGTAGTTGTACACGTTTCGTAGATGACCGGGGTCGTCGGTAGAGGTACTTGGTGAAATCCACGGGATCCGTAGTTGTACATGGTCTTCACGTTGTAGTCTGACTTGGCAATTCCAAAACGTTCACCGGTAGTGGAACTTGGCGGTCGTCATGGTACTTGTGAGTCCGCGAAGTCGATCTCAGGGTCTTGCGTAATCATCGTGGACAAAGAGGAACTTGGCGCATCCAAGTCCTTCGGGGTTCCTTGTTGTACTTGCGTTTCGGTGCGGTACTTCGCGATTCCAGGATGTGGAGGTACACTAGTTGTAGATGTGTAGTTGTTCACGTATCGCCATGGTGTAGTCGTACTTGGCGTCCGGTGCGGTACTTGGAGAAATCCTCGGAGATGATAGTGGAAGACGAACTTGGCGCCCACGGTCTTGACGTCAACAGTGCCAGGCAGCGGAGAGAACGCACAACAGGGCACGGCAGCCACGGGTCATCCAAAGGAGGTAGAGGCCATGGCGCCAAGGATGAGTGGCACGGGCGAGCGGAGATGCGCGAAGCGGCGGGAGGCTCGCAGGGCCTCGGGTGCTCGAGGAGAGGCCGAGGGCGGCCGGATCCGCCGGAGGCGACGAACGGGCGGCGGCCATGGCGGTGGCTTGAGCTCCTGGTTTCCTGCTGGTCGACGGCGAGGAAGGAGCAGGGCCGACGGGAAGGTGCAGAGGAGGTGAGGCGGACATGGCGCGTGGAAGGAGGCCGAGGCCAAGCGCCGAACACAGAGAAGAGGAGGCGAGGCGGACGAGCTCATGCTCGAGCGCTGAAGAAGATGGGCGCTGGAAGAAGGCAGGCGGCCGGGCACGGCGCAGATGACGGAGGGCCGCCGGAGTTGGCCGCCGGTGGTGTTATGGAGGCAGGCGCGGTGCTCTACTCCTCTCTGCGTGTGGCGTGGAGGAGGAGGATGATGGGGAGAGGGATCGAGAGGAGGCGATGGGATCGGGAGAGTGAGGCTGCGAGGAGATGGGGATCGAGCGATGGGATCGATCGGGCTAGGGTTAGAGCTGGTGGGGGCGCCGGCCGGGCTTTGGGCTTAGAGAGGCGGTGGAGAGGAAATGGCCAGAGGCTGGCTGGGCAGCTGGGCTGGGCTCCCTCTCTCTCACTAATCTCTATCGTAAAAGAAAAAGAGAGGAAAAGAAAGAGAGGGTTAGGGAAAGATTTGCGCATGGGGATAATTTTCCGAGCTCACAAAAATATGAGGAATTTAACAAAAATGGCCCGAGGATTTTAGAGAATGTAAAATCCACACATGTTGAATTTAACTCGACATGTCTGAATTTCAAACCCATTCAATGAACTCCAAATGGGTTGAAATTATAGGAGATGGCCCTACACACTAGATGTGATTTATGGGCTGATTTGGAACATTTGTGGATAAAGTAAAATTGCAACTCAATTTTACTAAAAAGGCACCAAAGGAAGAAAAGAAGTTGAGTTGGATAAAAAGGAAATTTGAAGAACCGCGCAAATGTGTTATGGAATGGTTTAATATAGCTCCCTAGATATTGGGAGGATATGTTATAAAGAGAAATCACCATTGTGAATATCCCTCGATTTAAATGGATCGAAAAATCCATACAATTTATTTAGATGAGTTTTAAAATTAAATGGCATGATGAGATGATGCAATGCAAGAGATGACATGATGAATGCACACACAAAACAAATCACACGACAAAACTCGGAAACCCTGGAAGGCAACTGAAGCTCCGGTCTTGGGGCGTCACAATCAGCTGATTCCTTATACCCTTCTGATGTATCATCATCCGACATATCAGCACTCGGTTGTGGCGGGACTATAAACAGATTTTGCTCCTCATATTCCTCATCGTCCTTGTCCTTGTCCTTGTCCTCATCCATGTCCACGTCCTCGTCCTCATCCTCATCCTCGTCCTCATCCTCCTTCTCCTCGTCATCTACCACCTAACACACATGAGCACACAAATAAGCATCAAGCATCACCTATATGGTTATATGGAAATATGGCTACATCAAGCATCAAGCAAAGCAATCTTACAATAGTAGAGGCAGCGGCTTACGCGGCACGCACGCCGGCACCAGTGCGGTCGGGGAGACGCCTCGGAGGTGGATGGTGTTTTTTTAACCTACAAATCAACTCCCCGTTGGGGCATTGGGAAAGTCTTTCGCCTTCCTAATCTGCACCTTAGGCTTCCTCTTCTTCCTCGGAACCGGCGGAGGCAACGCCGAATCTTGCCTAATTAGGTAATTCACGCTTTTCTCCTTTGCCTTCGCCTTCGCATTCTCCTTACCAGCACCCTTTCCCTTCTCATTCCCCTTCTCCTTCACCATTATCTACAAAACACAGCACATAACACAGATTATCAGGTTACAAAAAACAGCAAATATCTCAGACCATGGTACACATCACAGGGAACGAGTATGAACAAAATACACACAAAATCAGGTTGCATCATACAAAATGAACAGGAACAGGCTTTTGTAGCATAGAAAATCATCTACTACTAGTGCAAATGAACATAATTATCTCCTGAATCCTGACCATTATCTAAAAAAAAACAGCAGCACCAGGGGATCACTAGCGGCATTCTCGAACCTGCGGCTGCTGGTGTCTAAGAATTTAGCTGAAAAATCAGGTTCGAGAATGCCGCTAGTGATCCCCTTTGAGTGCAAACGAACACCAGCATCACACAATTCCCCTCTCATTCCCCTTCTCCTTCACCAATCACCATTATCTCCTGACCAAACACTACATCTCTAGATCTCCTATCTAAGTTTCTCTGAATCATCTCAGTTTGGCGAGGGCCGAGGGTTACAGGTTAGGGACACATTACCTTTTCCTCTTCGTGGCGCTCGGTGAGGAACCAGGGAAGGACGGACCGACGACGTGCTGGCCTTGTTGCCTCCCCGACGTAGATGTGCTCCTCCAGCTCGGACTAGGAAGAGATGACGCCGTCGGTGAAGGGAGAGTCGCGGGCAACGGCGCCGTCGCCTTGGGTTAGGGTTAGGGATAGAGCAGAGGAGGAGGCGCCTCTGTTTGTGAGGAGGGGGAGGAATCGAGCGAGGAGGGAGGGGATGGAACGAGGGGAAGGGGTGCTCGGCAGGGCCTCTATCGATCTGTTACATTAGATGGGCTGGGCCTTGCGCCATCGGTCCGCTCGGTCGGCCCGGTTAAAAACCGGACCGGACCGAACTTTTTTCGGTCTGCTTTTCTGGGCTCGGACCGGCACACTTTTCTATCGGGCCTGGACCGTACGGGCCGGTCCTAAACGGGCCACGAGCGGGCCGAAAAGCCCGCTCGTGCCGTCCAGGCTGAGTTAGGAGACAGATCGATGTGCCGCCACAGCAGGGGCTCGACCTTGGCTACCCGCCGCCAGGGCGAGCACGCGAGCCTCAAGGCCGAGGATGTCGACTGCACGAGTCGGTGAGGATGATGTATAGGACGTCGTGGGGCAGCGACGCCCAGTCCCTCCACTCCTCCGGCGAGGCAACATGGTCCGCCTCGCGGCGGCATGAAGAGGAAGGGGCGGTCGCGTAGGTTAGAGCATCTCCAACCGTTCGGCCCGCCAGGGCGTTGAAAAACTGCGCCGTGGGGGCGAGCCGGCGCTAGTTCGGCCTCTGGGGCGGCCTAGCTCCCAGTCACGCCCCAGGCTTCCCCCAGCCTTGGCAAATTCAAACGTAGTTCTTTCCAGCGCTCAGAAATAAACGCCACAATCCGGTGATCAAGCGGTGCTCGGCGATCGATGAAAAGTTCGGCGTACAAAAATCACAACGGAAACGCGCATCAGACGGTGAGGTCGGCCTCCGGCGTCGGAGTCGGCATCTGTGAGCTTGACGGGGTCTCTGTGCTTGGCGGCGTGGCTTCTGCGCTGCGGGCAGTCTCGGCGGCATCATCGGTCGGGCTTGGCGGCGGCGTTGGCGTGTGCGTGGGCGTGGGCGGCATCGTCGTGTGCGTGGGCGTGGGCGGCATCGTCGTGGGCGTGGGCGTGGACATCTGGTCCAGGATGAGGCCGACATGCGCCCTGTACCACGCCACCGCCTCGTCGGTGTTCTGGAGCATGTCCGCCCTGCCCAGCAGGAAAGCCAGGTCGGTGTTCCTCTTCTTCGCGGCGACGTTGGTCCGGAGTAGGTCGAGCTTGACGGCGCTTGTCGACATCAACACCGACCATCGGGCCTTGGTCTTCTCTTCATGAAGGACGGCCCGGGCCTGTGTGTGGCGAGGCAGTGCTGGATGGATTACTGCACGCGAGCGGTGGCCGCGTCGGCGTGTTTGCCCTTCTTGGCACCTTTGTTGCCGTCCGGGCGCCCTTCAGACGTGCCCGGAGCCGGCGCGTCCGGCTTGTATGTCTCATTGGCCTTCTCGAGGGTACGCCGGACTTCCGCCCACTTGTCGCACTTGTCAATGCGCTTGTAGACGTGGAGGTACTTGAACTCGGCGTCGTTGTTGCTCTGCCTATCTGGTAGAACATGCGCAGAATCGCGCCGACAAACAAATAGTTGGTGGCGTGCGCTGCAGCGAAGAGAGACGGAGAGGGTGTGGCATACCTGATCCTCAATCTGGCGCCCGCTCTCCGGGCGAGCGGCCACCTCCTCGACGACACCATGCCATTTGTTGCACGCCCCCTGGATGCGCCCCCAATGGTTCGCCATCGCCTTCGACCCGCGCTGTATGTAGACGCCTTTGAAGTAGGGGTCGACGAGCTTGCGCTCGTCGAACTCGGCCTTGATGCGCTCCCAGTGCGTCTCGATGCTCTGGTTCGCGTCGGTTGTCGGGTCGAGGCAGACGATTTTCCATGCCTCGGCGAGGCATTCCTCCTCCTTGGACGCCCACTTGATGCGCGGCTCGGCTAACCTGGCCATCCGCTTCTTCTTCTTGCGCCTCCTCGCCGGCTCCTCCTCGTCCTCCTCCTCCTCCTCATCTTCCTCTTCCTCCTGCTCCTCATGTTCCTCGTCACCGTAGACGTAGCCGAGCTCGCCGTCCATGCCGTCTGAGATCGACCGCCTCATCCGCGGTGAACCCGGGAGACGCGGCGGCCGCGGCCGATCCTTCCGCGATGATGTCGTCCATGTCGGCCTCGGTCTCGTCGGCGTCGCCGAGGTGCGAGAAGGGCAGTGCGCCACGGCG
Source organism: Aegilops bicornis (assembly GCA_021605145.1). NCBI lineage: Eukaryota > Viridiplantae > Streptophyta > Magnoliopsida > Poales > Poaceae > Aegilops > Aegilops bicornis. The sequence continues at coordinate 106,404,918 of CM038675.1, read as the reverse complement.
GAGAGGAGGCGTCGGGGAGGAGGCGTACGCGGGCGGCGAGTAATTGTATGGAAGGGTCTTGCGCCCGGTGAAAGGCGGGCGAGGGCGTCTTGTTGGGCCGGGTGTCCATGGGGGCGTGACATTTGGGTTGAACCCACGTGCAAGTCCCGTCGGCGTGGCGGCGATCCCCATGGTTGCGGCGTCGGAGACCCGACACCTTCTTGCCCCATGGCGCGTCTGCGGCGTGGTTGCCGGGGATTCATCATCCCAGCGCCGCCTCGGCCTCGGCTGGTCCGCGGCGGTAGCGTCAGCGTTGTGACGGGCCTTCTTGGCGAGCCTGTTCGCCGGTCGGCGGTGGCGGCCTCCGTCATTGTACTTCCACCCTTCAATCGGCGTTTGTCATGCCCGGCGGCTTTGTGGCGGTGCCCTCGCTTCCTCTGCTTGGGCGGCGAGGCTGTCATGATCGCCTTGAGGCGAACGACGTACTTCTTGATGCCATGGCGGTGGGAGGCGAGCGAGAGGAGAATGGCGGAGAAAAGAGAAAAGGGAGGCGGGGAAAGCGGGAGAAAGCGGCGGGAAGAGCGCTCGGCTCGCCGACAGAGACGGACCAACGCCTTTTCGCTTGTCTGGCGCCCAGCGCCAGCGACAGTTCCGCTGGGTCCGGCACCAAATTCGCCCGAGCCGGCGAAAACAGGCTTCGGGGAGGCGGGCGTAGTTTTTGCGCACGTAAAACGCCTGGAGAGGGCCTGTTAGGGACGCGGCTGGAGATGCTCTTAGGGTTTCGCTTTTCCTCTTCTTCTTCCCACACGGACGAGGGACACAAAGTTTGGCCATGGCCCAAAAGGCCGCTAAGTTTCAGATTCTTCTGGTGAAAATATTCCGAATTTCAGTCTAATGGTTTGCCTCGTATATTTTGCTGGTGAATTTGTGATCGATTGGAAGAAAAACCATTTCGTCGCTCATTTTTAGCTATACACAACAGAGTTTGTTAGCACGAAAATTCGCACGGCCAGGCATGTGTCAGGGGTTATGCCCACCCATTTGCTTAAAGATTTTTTTTGCGGGGTCCATTTGCTTTAAGATTATTCATGCACTAATGATATTAATCCTTAGTCGCTGCAGTGGAGTCCATGCATGCTGCCTTTTGGCATAGTTGTACTTTTTATTTTGTCTTAAAATTTGAATCTTATTTAGAATTTTAAATAAAGTCAAAAACATATTTAGAATTGGTCTTATTTCAAATTCACAAGAAACACGGATATGTAAACAAAATATAAATTGGACTGCCGATTCAAAAGATATAATATATTTAAATGTACAAGTCAAAATGAAAAACATGAGAGGTGCGGTGGATGGGGCATGCTCTAATTAAGCTCTAATCATAAAACCACTTTTCAAATCTTAGCGCAATCATATAGCCGCATGCCGTAAACCGTCGTCCTTTTTTTGTTGGAAGTGTCAAAATAGCAATGGTTCTGTTGAAACCGGCAGTGATTTAATTATCAAGTATACTGAAAAATGCAATCATAGCCTATCCAATATCAGCAAGCAATTAACATATTGTCTCATAGTACTTTGAAAATAGAAACTTATCTTATATTAATATGCAATGCTATTAATATATGGACTCTAATAGGGAGATAACATCATGTCCCTGGTGCCCGTGGCACGAATGAATGGCTAGATCAAGTCGTGCCGTCTAATGGCCGTTCATGCGGCCCATGACCCCCTGCCACGTCGGCTTTGACAGCGGAGTCTGCCTGTTGGTTTGCGTCAAAATGCAGTCAACCAAGCAGTTATTGCTTCTGATAAAAAAAAGTCGGTGTTTTTTTTTTTCAATCTTTAGTGTTTTGATGGTTTTTGATAAACTTCGATACAGTTGTGGTGGTTTTTTGCAATTTAGTCTCACAATCCAGTCTATATTACTAACCTGCTGGTGGAATATTAATATCTCCCTGGTCTATTTTAGAGGTAAAGGGCCAAAACCAAGCTGCGATCAATTGGGGAGCCAAATTGTACATGCGCTTTTCAAGTGAGGTTTTCGAACCATCGGCTGGAATAGGAAGGGCACTGGGATGCGCTGTAGTACTGTTCTTTTCACAAGTCTTCTGGTTTGCTTTTATGCTGGTTGTGTGCTCGTTGCCTGTTGGAGCAACCAGCTGGAAATGTTCAGAGACGTTCAGTAGTCAGCCCCTTCTTTTTTTTTTCCTATTTTGCGACCACCCATTGCTCGATTACCTTTTTCAAAACAAACATCTAGAAAAATTGGAGAATTCTATTTCTTAAAAAAATATCGAATTTTCTGTTTATTTTTAAAAAGTGGCATTGCCTTCCCTAAAAAAAAGTACCATTGCCGAGCACATGTGGCAGTAGGACTTCGGTAACAGGTCTAGATTAAAGTTAACCTCTAATTAGTAAAAAAATAAGGTTCTCAATTCCACTCAGAATTTTTCGTAACCGACCAGTTACCGGTTTACCGGCCCCTCCCGGTAGAGAAAATACTTGCCGGAATTGGCTGGTGTAGACAAAATTCGCTTGAATTCAACAAATTTGGTTCAAATGTTAAAGAATTCAAAAAAATCAAATGATTTTGCACGGAAATTAATCAAAAAAGATCTGAGATTTCCAAGATTTACCAGAAACTGATTCTTCCAGGCCCTAAAAAACATAATAGAGAGAGAAAAAAAGCCTTGGTCAAATCACAAATATCACTTTATAATTTAATTTGACCCAAGAAAAGTATAGTGTCACAGCATGTCAAGCTCTGTCTCTGGGGGGCAATGGACTATTCCCCGGCAGCCGGATGTCTTTGATGGTGCAGGCCTGTATCCTCGTGCTAATAGGCGCTTTCGAGACACAAAACATGGGCCAACAACGCCTGACATCGAGCAGCTGGAGACGTCGGCAGTGTCAATGAAGTAGAATCGATGCAGTGGGAGGGTCAGCACAGGTAGATTCATTGACGCGACGCCATGGAGACATGGAGTAGGCCAGGAGTACGTGCCTGTTGGCGAGCGAGGCAGAGGACAAGGACATCCGTGTCCACGTGGCCGCTGAATAACTAACAGATATTCATGGTTCAGTACTAGTAGCTCGCTGCAGATGTAGACCTTTGATCATGTCACAGAAGCGAAAACGATCACTCTCGTCAGATGCCAATCATGTCATAAGCAAAAAAAGTTCAACTCGAGCAACACAAAATACGATCATGTTTAAACACGGGGCACAGTGCCAACCGTATCCCCTTGTGCGCACTGGCGGAGTTTGAGTTACAACACAGGTATCCAGTGAACAAGTAACAGCAGCAGGTAGCAGCATCTTTCAGTAACAGAACCCTTTCCTGTGTACATATTGTAGTTCAGTAATAGGGCACATCACTCCCTTCTTCGGCTTTTGTGATGGTGGTGGCGGTGCCGATGCTTGGATTTCTTCTTATCTTTTCTCTCCTTCCTCTCTTTTTTCTCCGATCTCCTCTCCTTTTTATTTTCCTTCTTCCTGTGTGGCTCAGAAGAGCTGGATGGCTTATCATCCAATGTTTTCTTCTGCCAACAATCATCAGGAGACTTGGATCCCAAAAACAGTGGCCTCTCTGGACCTTGCACTCGGCGTTCCCATTTTTCTTCCAAACGTATATCCGGGCTAGGTTCTTTGTCTCGACAATGCGATGAAGCCTTTAGGTATGGACCAGGTTCATCCATCCTAGAGCCAACCGCACCTCTTCCTCGCTTTACCCTGACATAGCACCGAATTACATATTTTGTCAACAAAACTAAAAACATGTAACAGATGCAAATGTGCGCAAGTTAAACATAACACTCCCCTTGAAAAACATCACCTAATAGGATAGGCAATCTCAACAGAATAATGTGATACTACGACTATAATACTGTAGATAATTTGCATCGATAGTTTGACATAAGCAGAGAAATTCTTAGTTATCTGGCAGGTGTCAATCAATACATTGCCCGCTTGTTCTATGAAGAAACTAGTAGACATTTAAACCAACCTTGAATGCAGAAACTTTTCAACTTCATCATCCCCTAGACCATCCTCCTGGTCTGAGTAAGAACTATTATAAGCAGTTCCTTCTTCAATCTTTGAGCTGGAACTCGTATTTCTCGAGTCACCTTTGCGTTTCTCCCCTCTAGAGTCACCACACTCTTTATTTCTTCTTTTCAGCTTAGACTCAAGTTCAAGTTCCTTCTCCCTGGCACGCCACATTTCATCAACCTCCACAACACGGTTTGCTGCAGGTGCAGGGGGAACAATCAAGTGTCATTTTAATAATAAAATCGCATGAGAAAGTTAAATGTCGATTTCACGATATAATGAGCAATATGAGTTCAAAAAAGGACGTGGGGTTTCTACTCCGAGCACATATGGTCACTATATCTGCGCCGCGGAATGTTGTCTCGCGATCTGCTCCAGTTCTTTTACCTGGGAAATACTGAGCGGTATTAAATGTGCTTTTGTCTGGCATGCGTATGCTGGTGTCATGTTCTGTGGGGCAGGAAAACGGCAGACATCCGTGGGCGTGCGAGTCATCGTTACTTTACTTCCAATGGAGTCTTTGGTGGTGAGCCACAGCTTGTAACATTTGCTTTAATCTAGTACATGGAACAGAAAAACAGTTTTCTGGTTAGTACGGACGGAGAGGGTTCCTCAACTTTTCCATTGCGAACCAGGAGGTTGGAGAGGCGAAGCAGTTCGAAGGTGCAGCTTGATGTGTACCTACCCGGAGGCTTCTGAGCTTGGTCTTGCTGGGTGACGGGATGGCATTCGAGCTCGGAGACGTAGCCTCCAGGCCATCTGAAAAACCACACAGACCAGTCTGTGGAGTGCATGTACTGATAAGGTTAGCAGGGACTAGATTTAGGCTATAATCGAGTTATTACATATAGATTTGTGGCAAGGGATCTTTCTTGATGCACTTGTAGATCCAGGTGCGAGAGACGAAGTTGATGACCTTGTCCCGGCAAGAAATCAGCGGGAGGATTTTGTTGGTAGCTGAGGACGAGGCAGCAGTTGACATCTGTGGCAGCAAGGAGGACGATCGAGGATTAGGGAGTGAGACGTATAGGTACGAGAAGAATCTTGAAGGGGAAAGCTTGCTGGTGGAAGTGAAGTTGTTTCTGGGATATTTTTTATGGAAATTTCTAGGATGGATTGCGTTAATGGGACTGCTCAGGACGATGGAGAAAGGTGCAGACGGCCCACATCGTGAAACGACATTTGGGCCAGAAGACATCTGTGGGTATCCGGCACAATAACTCAGCAACCAGTGTGGGCCAGATCAACAGTGAAGGAGAGAATACCAATCATTATACAAGCTGCAGTACCAGAACCTTCACGAATCTAGGAGAGAACAACGTACGAGATAAGCAGATCATCTGTGCTCGCGCACAGATTGACACTTTCGGTTCAAAAATACTTATAAAGTAGTCATTAATGCTTATTTAGTGAACCACCCTGAGTTAGAGGAAGCAATTTAGAGTGGTGCCTACATGATTGCAAATTTGTAACTGCATTCAATTGTTGTGATTAGTTTTGGATGAATTCTCCTAATGAGAAGGTTTGAAGGACATAAAAAAACATTTTCTTCAGTAAAAAAAACATGATTACAGCTGCTTTGATCAGGTAATCAACACCAGGAGGCAAGGATAATGTAAAAGAAACATGATGCTAACCTTGTTGAACTCCACGAATTGTGGCTGTGAGGAACCGGGAGTTTGGACGATGCCTAACATTGGGCTTTTGCAGATATGCATGAACACCTTCCCTCTCAGCCTCTGACTGTAATCTCCGTGCTTCTTCAAGGAGTAATGAAGCTAGACGATTCTCTGTGTCCAGATCCATTGCCCAATTTGAACTTCAGCAACTATGAAGACAGAAATGAAATATTTAGTACATTAAACAATATTAAACTCTGATCTAAAGCAACATCAAAAGAACAATTTATTAGCAGTCAAATCACAAGTATGACAGAAGGGCAGGCGTGGCGCAGTTGTTAGAGTAAGGCGTCCAGAAATTGCCTTCCCCAGACCACACCTTGTGTGGCCGTTTTCAGCACTGTGTACGCCCTTTTTCAATCACAAATTCACAAGTATGATACCGAGGTTCTACAAACTGAACTTTACAACAAAAATCCAATTTTCACATCATATTTGATGTTTGATAAAAAAATACTACTCCCTCCGTTTTTAAATACAATGCCACTATCAAAAATACAATTTGCAACTATACAAGGCTACTATCTCTTCCCAAAAAGCATTGACTAGATTTTTGCCTCGTGCGATGGTGCTTATTAATGAGAACGTTGCATGCAGCCATAGAGAAAGAGGCACCACATGCAAAATGCTTAATTAGCCCGGAACATGAGAGGTTTTCCACACAATTAATTGTGCTATTTATTAGTTGGCTTTGTTTTCTTGGTATCTGAAAAATGAGATAGTGACCTTGTATACAAAAACGGAGAGAGTATAAATTATGAACAAAACTGGGGTTTTCGGACTGGCATCCTATGTTAGATTACCACTTTAAATTTTGCTATCTATTCAGCAGGATTACTAAACTGCCTATAGTTATGAAGAAATATCAAATCCTTGTTTACAGCAGCATGGATCCGGAACCTTCAAGATGACAAGGTGCGGGTGATGCTCGGATGTGGGTTCTCTTGAACATATAAACAGAGTCGCCATGCTTAACTGTTGTGCCAAGCGGTCCCATAAACTAGTGATTCCGTCCTACAATAGAGTCAATCCTACAAGCTAATAAATCTTACCAATTAGTTATTGTAAAATGGACTTCCATAAAAGTTAAAAAAATTGTTCAGCTTCAACAATCTTGAGGATTTAGAACAGCAAAAGCCAAAAGGCGCATTTTTCCTACCTTCTACGAACAGGGGCAGACTAACGGCCAGTTCAGCAACCCTCCAGCCCTCATAAATCAAAAACCTCCACTCCACTAATACATTTGGAATTTGGCAAAACATTCGGCCGCCAGCTCCACCCCCTCACATGTATATTTTACAGAGTCTTGCTCAATGAACAAGTGTACCCCATGTTATGGCCGGTTCGGTTTAGCTAGGCCCACCGGGCAATCTTAGCCCACAAGTTATCTTAGGATTTATTCTTATGCAAGTTATTTAGATTATAAATATAGGCTGTAAGACTCTTTGAGAATTAAGCAATAAAGATAGTTCTACCATATTGCCCGGCTCCAGAGGAGCCGGAAACCCTAGCCGCACCAAACCCTAGCCGCCTCCCTGCTTGCGCCGCCGCCGCCAATCCGCAAGGACGGCGCCTCGCCGCCGGCCGCCGCGCTCCAGCCCTCGCCCACCTCCTCCTTTCCTATAGCCTCGCCCTCGGCGGCAAAACCCTAAGCTCCTAACACCTTGGTATCCGAGACACAAGGCCGATCATGTCGCTCCTCCATCACCGCCGCCGCTGCCATCCACCTCCGCTTCGCTCGCTGCCGCTGCCACGCCCACGCCGATGTCGGCGATCACATCCGCACCACCACCATCGCGCCAGCCGCCAATCACCACCATGGCGGATCCGCTTCGCTCCTCTCGGCGATGTGTGTCGCACCTGCGAGAGCTTGTCCAGCGGTCGAGGCATTACTCTACCTCGCCGGAACCAGCCCCCGCCACCGAAAGCACCGCCACCACCGCCGCCGGGCCGCTCGATGGCGGCCCCGGCCTTCCGGGAGCCCTACGGAGGGGCGCCCCCGCCGCCGCTGCTGCTGCCGACCTACTCGGCCGCGGGACAGCCTTGCCAGCGTGGCGGCCTCCACGCGCCAGGGGCCCGACCCAGCCTCGGCGCCACCGCCGCCCCCACGACGCAGCACCGATGCAGCGGCGCCGGTGCAGCAGCTCCACCAGCGCCACCGCCATCAACAGCGCCCACCACCGCGCCTCGGGCCGCAGGTCGCCCTGCACCAGTGCGATTTCCGCCGTCCCATCGCCGATCCCGCGTCGCGACCGCTCGTCTTGAGCCGGTATACTCCACGCCGGAACACCCGACGCCCTCGCCTGAGTTGATCACCCCTCCAGCTCGGCGAACTACGCCCCGGCGCTTCCTGACCCGGCATACGCGCTGCCGGCGACGGCGGCCGTCCCCGGGCACGGCGGGCCGACGCCCCCTCGCTTCGCCAAGCTGGACTTCGCCACCTACGAGGGCACAGAGGACCCCCTCAACTGGCTCAACCAACGGCGGCAGTTCTTCGAGGGCAGCGGGCGCTTCCCGGATCGTACAGCTCGCGTCCTATCATCTTCGAGGCGCGGCGCAGACCTGGTACTACGCCCTCGAGCCGGACGAGGGCGGCATGCCACCAGTGGAGTGCTGTCGGGAGCTCTGTCTACTCCGGTTCGGGCCTCCTATCCGCTGGAGCCGGCCGTAGCCCTCGGCCGCTTACCTTTCACATCCACGGTGCAGGACTACGCCGACCGCTTCCAGGCCCTAGCGTGCCACACGCCGGGCGTCTCCGCGACTCAGCGCGCCGAGTTATTTGTGGGCGGTCTACCGGACCATATTCACGTGGACGTCGAGCTCCAGGGTCCCCCCGACCTTCAAACGGCCATGTACTACGCCCGTGCGTTCGAGCGCGCCTTGTGGCCATTCAGCAGACTCATCGTCCGGGCGGCTCGCTACCTTCGCCGGATTACGCCGAGACCGGCTGCGCGACTTCGCGGCACCCTCGCGCGACAGCACGCCCGTTCACGGCTCGCCTCGGCCGAGATACTCGGCGTCGCCGCCAAGGGTTGTGCTTCAACTGCGATGAACCCTACACGCCCGCCACGCCTGCCCACGACTCTTCTACACGGAGGTTGCAGACTACATTCCGGAGGACGCCACGACCTGGCCGCCCACTGTCGAGAAGGTGTTTGGCGCTGGTTGATCGCCTCGAGGAGTTCCGCACGAGTTTCACGTTACAGCTCGAGGGCGAGCTGTTTGTGCAAAGGGAGAAGTGTTATGGCGGTTCGGTTTAGCTAGGCCCACCGGCAATCTTAGCCCACAAGTTATCTTAGGATTTATTCTTATGCAAGTTATTTAGATTATAAATATAGGTTGTAAGACTCTTTGAGAATTAAGCAACAAAGATAGTTCTATCATATTGCCCTCGGAGGAGCCGAAACCCTAGCCGCCTCCTGCTTGCGCCGCCGCCAATCCGCAAGGACGGCGCCTCGCCGCCGGCCGCCGCGCTCCAGCCCTCGCGCACCTCCCTCCTTTCCCTATAGCCTACGCCCTCGGCAGGGCAAAACCCTAGCTCCTAACAACCCCATGTTTCCATTGGTGTTTTTTTAGAGGATGTTTCCATTGGTGTTGGACAGACAAGGTTGCAAATATATGTACTCAACGTGTTCAAATAGTATAAATTTCGCACGAGGCAACTTTGCAAATGTTTCAAATTGATACAGATTTAAATTGCATAAATGTCACAGCGCAATGATATGCCAAATATAGAACGATCGTAAGATTCTTCGGCATTACAAAACACTGAACCAGCTAGAAGGGGCCAAAAAAATTACAAGTGTTCTAGATGGATTTCACACCCAAAGTCATACAACGATATCACGGCCAATTAATACAAACCTGGTGTTACTTATCAAAACTGAGCCGGACATGAATGAGCTAGGAATCGAGGAGAAGGAGGGGTCAGGAGCTCACCTCGCTGTCGCTGGTGAAGATCTGCTGATGCCGGGGAAGAGCGGATCCGCCCTCGCGCGGATGAAGGACGACGGAGGCGCGGGATCCGAAGGAGAGGGGCCGGAGGGAGGGAGGGAGGGATCCGGAGGGGCAGCTGAGGGCGGCGGGGATGGGCGGGCGCGGGAGGGAGGGAGGAGGGAGACCATTACCTGGCCGGTGAGACGGTGCAGAGGGGGATGGCAGGTTGTTCCCCTCTCCTTCCGATCAGACACCGCCGCCAACAAGCTAGGGAAGAAGAGAAAATAGAAGAAATCAGGACGGGATGGAAAAGGGGAGCAAGGAGAAGGGGCCGACTGACCTCGATTCGAGGTCGAGGGTGGCTGCCGCCGACGGAACCGATTGAGGTCGGCGGCGGCGCCGATGCTCCTTCCTCTCACTGCAGTGGAGAGAGACTGCGGAGGAGGAGAAAAGTGCAAATCCTGGCCTGGACAAGCCCGGCCCACCGTCAATTTCTCTTTAAGGAGTCTCCAACCCAAAGCCCAGCTATCCACGCAAACCTTACTTCGTGTGATTTGTTTCTCAAAAAAAAAAAACTATTGTGAGATAGCGTATAAAAAATACTTCTACAACCTGTACTCGTGGAAGACACGGTCTACTGCTTCCCGTTGGATGCATCAAATTGGTTTCGCAGATCTCGCCTCGCACTCGCTTAGAATTTGTTTCGCAAAAAACAGATTGAATGTTAACAAGAAAAAAAACCCGGGGAATGATAGGCCCCGGTGCGCCGGCCGAAATTTCGGCCGGGCGCACCCGTGACCTTGGGAGGTCCGTGACCAGCGCGTGTGCGGGAGGGAGGAGGGCGACCATAACCTGCTCGGTGACCCGGTGTAGATGGAGATGGCGATTTCCTCGCACGGTTTGGGTGGCAGGCTGGGTACGGGGCGCATGTCCCCTCTCCTTCTGATCGGAGACCACCGCCAATGAACTAGGAAAGAAGAGAATAATGGAGAATAAATCAGTAGGAGATGGAAAAGGAGAGGAAGGAGAAGGTGTGGACTGACGGGCGCTCGAGCTCTGTCTTCTGCCCCTTCTCTGGTCCGAAGGAGTACGAAGGTTATAGGGGCCGGTGTGTCCATCGTAACAAGCAGTGGGGCGGGAGCGCGAGGACCGTCTCGTCGCTGATGTGGCGGCGGCACACGCTGCCACGGAAGAGGAAGCTATTTGTGTCGTATCCTTCGTAAGCGACACATGAGGAACACGCGCGCATGCCCTCGCCCAAGAGCAAGCCCGGACGGTCCGTGCCATAGCCGGAATGCCACCCAAAGAGGAGAAGGACGAAAGTGACGGGGCAGACAACTACGGCGAGGAAGAGATCCGGCTTGATCCATGTTGTATTAGAAGTTTACGATGCACGTGTAACATGAATTTGCGGTTTGCTTATTGAGATATCCGAATATGGGAATGAAAATTTAAGGTGTCATCGGATGCATCCGGTCACGTGCGTGGACGTCTGAGGGGCCAGTTTAGCTGTAGATGCTCTAAGCGCCATTTTCGACAAACAGCCACGTGCAAAATTGATTTCCCTTTACATGGATCAGTTATCAGTATAAGGCTCATGCATAATGGCAATCATAGAATTCTGATAACTACGGTTCGGTTACGCCCTCCCCGCGTGATTTTAGGCCCAAACACCATGGGGATCCACACGGCCCCCCTAGGAAATAGTCACCGCCTATTCGATCTAATGTATTCGATTTAACCTCGAGTGGATCTTTATTCAACCCAAACCCCTCAAAACCACGAGGAAAAATAATTAGCTCTTACACACTCGTGGAAAAAATCAGCTTTTCTCTCTCGTACATATGTCTCTCATCGAGGAGACGGAAGCGGCAGCATGGAGTTAACCGAATGGGAGATTGTGGCTGTGATCTCAGCTTGTTTGGTTGGAGGGAGTTGGTGATTGGGAATGGGAGTTTAAGATAAATGAGACTTAAAGTCCTTTGATTGACTCACGGACATTGGAATTAAGTAGGGAGGGGGAAGGGGAATTAAGAGGACTAACTCCCTCATATCTCTTCCCTAGGGGGCCCTGGTAATTGAGCTAGGGATTGGAAATTGGCAAAAAGAAAACGTATCATTAGTTGTCCACGTCCGTGAGGGAAGGCATTTCCTGCCTAATCCCTTCAATCAAACATGGGTAGTTAACTCTCTCTTAAATTCCCACTTTTAAATGCCTTCACCTGCCAAACAAAGGAATGGGACTTAAAATCAATTTCCCATGTCTATTTCCTTGGCAAACTCCCATCTCATAACTCCCATTCCCTCTCCCTGTTGTTACCAAACACGTTGTAAGACTAACCACAATGCATAATAACATACACTAGTAACATACGCAAATCTCTAGACTATGTTACTACCTTCATAGCGGGTAGTAATATAAGTGTGGTAACATGCAAAGCTTCATTTATTAGGTTATATACTCATATTGCATTGGGACATGTGATGTTACAGTAACTAGCTAAGTTACTGTAACTACCTCTCTCCTCATTAACTCATTGCCACATAAGCAAAGTTGTTGAGTTGGACTCGATGTTACTAATGAAGTTACTCCCACTGTGGCTAGTCTAAGGCAGGGAGTCAACCCCACGAGTTCAGGTGTTAATCACCCAATCCCTGCAGGGGAATCGTTTTGAGACCTCTAGATGTGGCGGAGTTTTATCATGGAGAATCTCATTACGTATAAACAAACACCTCCACAACGTTAATAGGAGTATATTTCTTTCCAAATCGTACATTTCTTTCCAAATCAACGAGAGGTTCCAGTGCATGGAGAAGCCATTCTTTCCCGTGTGCTCAACTTCCTTAATTGTTGGTAGCCTCCAAACAGCAGACATGGTATTCCACAACTCCAAGGCTCTCGGGCATAAGCAAAAGGGATGGAAATTGTCTTCTGTGCCATTGCCACAAAATGGACAAACGTTGGTCTCCTTAAGTCCTCCCTTCTGTTTGTATTGCCAGGTTGGTAATGAATCAGTTGCAATACCCCCATGAGAAAAGAAATTATAGCAGGAGGAACATCGCACGACCAAATGTACTCCCAACACGGTCTGCATCCATCAGGAGTCGAGCTTGATGCAAATGCATTAGCTCGTTTAGCTTCCTCCAACGCTCTCCATGTCAACGTATCATCTCACGGTCTTGGGGAAGTTCTTATTTTTAGTATCTCGGATCCATCACACGGCAGAAAGTGAGTTTGCAGGGAGTCAACCCCCACGGATACTCCTTTCGTTCTCAACTCTCCTAATCGTTGTCCATGACGAAGAAGCATAACCCGAGAAAACTATGTTCTCAACCTTACCAAGTGAATAATGACAAGCTTTTAAAATCTGAGCACACAAACTATCTTACTTAGGCTGGTTGTAATGAAGAGTGTCATATACTAATATCATGCATATGATACTATTATATGATACTACCTCCGTAATAATATTATAAGTTAGTATCTTAGGTTTGCTAGATTGATCTCTTCCCCAATGGGCCCAACGTCCCATTGAACCCTTAACCCACGCCCTGATCGGGGGCGTCCAGCCCAAGCAAGGCTGATGGGCCCCTGTCGCGCAGTGCCATATAGAGGAGGTGGGGACAACGGCACAAGGTATGAGGTTTGTCGCCGCCACTGTTCCCCACTCCTAACCCTAGTCCGATCGAGGGGGAGGCACTGAAGCGATGGGAAGCGCCACCAGCCACTTCACCGTCAACCTCTATGCCGAGCTCCCCACCGTCACCATGGCCGGCACCGGGAGTTCCTCGAGTCACAGAGAAGGTACTCCACCGTCGATTCCTAACCCTAACCGATCCAAAGCAATCTATCAATGGTATCAGACATGTTTGGTTATAGGATCTTCGGTACAAAGAAAAACAGAGATAGAAAGATCCCCCCTCCTCAAGAACCCTAACCCTAACAGAGAAAAGAGGGAAAAGAAATCCGAAAAGTAGCGCCGCCGCACGGCCGCGCCGTTCCTCTCGATCCCGAATCGCATCGGCATGCCGAGGATTCGGGAAGAAGAACTCCACCCCGACCAAGGCAAAGGGCACCGCGGCCAAACCGTTCGACGATGACGCGCTCACTGCAAGGCGAACGCGCAGCCGGCGAAGGGGATGGCAACGGCGCCACCACCAAGTGCTCCACCATCGCCGTCTTCAAGCGAGGCAGAGGAGGAGCGGGCGCAGCTGCGCCTTGTTCTCTTTGGAAAATGGGGCGGTGGATGGAGAAAGAGAGGAGGGGAACAAGAGCAGGCACGCACGCAGCGGTGGCCGCTCGATGCCGTCGCCGGCGGCAGGACAGAGACTTGCCGGTGGCCTTGCGGGACAGGAGCAGAAGATGGCTCCGCCGCGCCCTTATCTCTCTCTCTCTCTCTGTCAAAGAAGAGGGATTAACAAGAAAAGGCGGCGCGGTGGCCATCGACGCCGTCGCCGGCGACCGACGCGACCGGACCGGCCGGCGGAGCCGCCGCTGTGGAGACGAACAGAGAGAGTGAGGAGAGCGGCGCGCAGGCGGGAAATGAGCGAAGGTTTTCGCCGACGGCCGCATCGCTAGCTGGTTTTGATCCAACGATCGGCGCGCTAGACCGTCGGATCTGATCCGACGGTCGCGAGTAAACCTGAGATCGCTACCGGACCTTTGGGCCGAAAGAAGGCGGGCCTCTGGTCAGACGGACCAGGCCGCAGCCACCCTCACCTACGCTAGGCCTTATGGGCCGAAAGTGAGGCAGACCAGGCCGAGGCTCGGCTGGGCTGCAGTTTTGTCTGTTTTCTGTCCAAGTTTTTGGGCAAATTTTTATATAGTTTTTCTAATCAAATATAATAAAACGAAAATTTGTTTAGAAAATAGAAAGTGACAGAAAATTTTCTATAAAGAATAAAAGGTTCATGAATTTTTTATTCATGTTTTTCCGCTGCAAATAAAAATAAAAGTGCTCTTTTAAAAGTGAATAGAACTAAAGTAAAAGATTAAATTGTTGCTTGTCTAATGCAATTTTGAACAAACCGGTTAAAATTGCTTAGAGAGTAAAAGAGTATAGAATTGTTTCTGGATGGAATATTGTAAAGTTTCCGCTGCAAATAAAAAGTTTTATCCTCCATTAAATTGGAACCAACGGGAAAATTTAATTGGAAGAATTGTTCTTAGCAATGTTTTCCCCTGTGGGTGAAATAAGATGCAGATAGTTTCCGCTATGACAAAAGAAAGATTTGTGTTTTAAAGTTAAAATATGGTATTCTTATTTTCTGACTAACGCTGATGATAACATTATTATAATTCTATGAGTCTTATGTTCAAAGCTTAAATCTCTGACAAATTTTGTATCAAAGTGATCAATTTTTAGAGAACATATAAAGATCAAGAAATGCTCTTGAACTGGAGAAATGTATATTTTTTGTTCCTGCTGCAATAAAGTTGATGATGATAGTTATTTCTTAGCAAAGTTGTCTAATAGACATACACATTGTTTATGAGTTATATGCATTATTTCCATTTGCCGCCCAACGGTGATATGGAATTAATGTAGAAGGATGATGTTTTATTCTAATTCTGCCCAACGGTGATTTAGAATATAAAAGAAAATTTTAAAAGTTTAATGTGCATATTTTTTAACCAGACCAACATGGGGTTATTTTTTATGCTCATTCTTGTTGATTATTTGCTAATTTTTCTCAGAAGACTAAAAGTTTTGCATGCTTTCATTTGTGAAAGAGAATGGTTGGGTACTTGTGACCCGAAAGATGACCAGGAAAGGTCATAACGTGAGGGAGTATGTTCTCTCTAAAGAATGGCTTCAAAAGAAAAGAGATAGATCATTGAGAAGTCTTGGTTGACGAATGTCTTTCATGTACTCTCTATGAAGAAGATGTTTCAGTCAACATGATTTGAGATGAAACAAGCAACATGCGTGTTTAATTTGACCAACGTTGGATCACGCATGTGTGTCAAAGAGCATTCGGGTTTATTCCTAAATTGATGATTGAATATGCAGTCAAAAGAGCCAATTCTGGCATTTATGTCCCTTATAGGGAATTACCCGCATGGCGGGAAAAGTCTGGGAAAATACCTACGTAATGGGGTAAAGTTGACATAATATTATGTCAAAAATCCTGTATGGAGGGAGAAATTTTTGCAAAGGACTTATCATGTATGACAGGAGAAAGATATGATGACTCATGTGCTTTTAATGTGTCCCACTCTCGGAGGAAAGTATGGAGTAGCTATTATGCTTTCCTAGTATCGACCGTACACCTTATGTGTAATGGTCATTAAGCACTCAATAAATCCAAAGAGAATAAAAATTACAGACGAACCTAAAGATAAGAATGATATGCAAGTGTGACTTGCAAAAGTACTAATGATAAAGAACTCTGTTGAGTTTCTGAAATTGAGTGAGGAAAAAGTACTCCCATACCAGTTAACAGATAACTTCATTTCGTATGAAGTAATCTGACAAATGAAGTAGATAATTGAAGTTTCCTCAATTCACAAGAGTTATGAATGGTTTCTCAAAATTGTGGCAGAAAGGTTCTTGCCACATTTCGAGGGGGAGAAAGAAATATGAGATAAATTAAGAATGATGAAACTCCCCTATACTTTAGATAATGTGATCGTCTGGGGGAGTACGATGGTTATCATAATACCCCTAAAGAAAAGAAATAGTTGTATTCCTGGATCTTTTACAGTTCCGAAAGAAGACTAAGGAATACTAAGACGGTGCTTAAAGTGCCATAAAGAAGAAAGTTTTAACACAATAAACCCAAATAATAAAGTTTAAAGCTACGCCATTTTCAGTGAAGATGGAGTAATCTTGTTGGGTAACGTAGTAATTTCAAAATTTTCCTACGATCACGCAAGATCATGGTGATGCTTAGCAACGAGATGAGAGTGTTATCTACGTACCTCGTAGACCCACCGGAAGCGTTGGCCTTAGCGTAGAGGAAGTAGTCGTACTTCTTCACGATCCAACCGATCCAAGTACCGAGCGTCACGGCACCTCCGAGTTACGCACGTTCAGCTCGATGGCGTCCCTCGAACTCCGATCCAGCCGAGTGTTGAGGAGAGTTTTGTCAGCCTGACGACGGCGTGGTGGCGATGATGATGTTCCACGGCGCGGGGCTTCGCCTAAGCTCCGCTCACGGTATTCTCGAGGTGTAATATGGTGGAAGGGGCACCGCACGGCTAAGGAACGATCTCAATGATCAACTTGTGTGTCATGGGGTGCCCCTGCCCTTGTATATAAAGGAGGGAAGGGGAGGGCTGGCGGCCAAGGAGAGGAGGCGCACCAGGGTTTCCTACTCCTACTAGGAGTAGGATTCCCCCAATCCTAGTCCAACTAGGTTTCCCCAAGTGGGAAGGGAGAGAGAGGCGCCCCTTCTCTCCTAGTCCTAATAGGACTAGGGAAGGGGGAAGGTGCGGCCAGCACTTGGGCCCCTTTCTCCCTTTCCACTAAGGCCCATGTTGGCCCATTAGTATTCCGGGGTTCGGTAACCTCCGGTGCTTGGTAAAATTCCCAATTTCACCGGAACACTTCCGATGTCCAAACATAGACTTCCAATATATGAATCTTTATGTCTCGACCATTTCGAGACTCCTCGTCACGTCCGTGATCTCATCCGGGACTCGAACAACCTTGGTACAGAAACATCATAAAACTCATAGTAACTGCCATCGAAGCGTTAAGCGTGCGGACCCTACGGGTTCGAGAACTATGTAGACATGACCGAGACACCTCTCGGTCAATAACCAATAAGCGGGACCTGGATGCCCATATTGGCTCCTACATATTCTCTGAAGATCTTTATCGGTCGAGACCGCGCATAACAACATACGTTGTTCCCTTTGTCATCGGTATGTTACTTGCCGAGATTCGATCGTCGGTATCCAATACCTAGTTCAATTTCGTTGCAGCAAGTCTCTTTACTCGTTCGTAATACATCATCTTACAACTAACACATTAGTTGCAATGCTTGCAAGGCTTATGTGATGTGCATTACCGAGAGGGCCAGAGATACCTCTCCGAGCAATCGGAGTGACAAATCCTAATCTCGAAATATGCCAACCCAACATGTACCTTCGGAGACACCTGTAATGTACCTTTATAATCACCCGATTCGTTGTGACGTTTGGTAGCACCAAAGTGTTCCTCGTGCAAACAGGAGTTGCATAATCTCATAGTCATAGGAACATGTATAAGTCATGAAGAAAAGCACTAGCAACAAACTATACGATCAGGTGCTATGCTAATGGAATGGGTCATGTCAATCAGATCATTCAACCAATGATGTGATCCCGTTAATCAAATAACAACTCCTTGTTCATGGTTAGGAAACACAACCATCTTTGATTAACGAGCTAGTCAAGTAGAGGCATACTAGTGACACTCTGTAGGTTTATGTATTCACACATGTATTATGTTTCCTGTTAATACAATTCTAGCATGAATAATAAACATTTATCATGATATAAGGAAATAAATAATAACTTTATTATTGCCTCTAGGGCATATTTCCTTGATCTCCCACTTGCACTAGAGTCAATAATCTAGTTCACATCGCCATGTGATTTAACATCAATAGTTCACATCTATATGTGGTTAACACCCATAGTTCACATCGACATGTGACCAACACCCAAAGGGTTTACTAGAGTCGATAATCTAGTTCACATCGTTATGTGATTAACACCCAAAGAGTACTAAGGTGTGATCATGTTTTGTTTGTGAGATAATTTTAGTCAACGGGTCTGTCACATTCAGAGCCGTAAGTATTTTGCAAATCTCTATGTCTACAATGCTCTGCACGGAGCTACTCTAGCTAATTGCTCCCACTTTCAATATGTATCTAGATCGTGACTTAGAGTCATCCAGATTGGTGTCAAAACTTGCATCGGCGTAATCGCTTTACGGCGAACCTTTGTCACTTCCATAATCGAGAAACATATCCTTATTCTACTAAGGATAATTTTGACCGCTGTCCATTGATCTACTCCTAGATCACTATTGCACTCCCTTGCCAAGCATAGTGGTAGGGTATGCAATAGATCTTGGTACACAGCATGACATACTTTATAGAACCTATGACTAATGCATAGGGAATGACTTTCATTCTCTTTCTATCTTCTGCCGTGGTCGGGTTTTGAGTCTTTACTCAATCTCACACCTTGTAACACAGGCAAGAACTCTTTCTTTGACTGTTCCATTTTGAACTACTTCAAAATCTTGTCAAGGTATGTTTTCATTGAAAAACTTATCAAGCGTCTTGATCTATCTCTATAGATCTTGATGCTCAATATGTAAGCAGCTTCACCGAGGTCTTTCTTTGAAAAACTCCTTTCAAATACTCCTTTATGCTTTGCAGAATAATTCTACATTATTTCCGATCAACAATATGTCATTCACATATACTTATCGAAATGTTGTAGTGCTCCCACTCACTTTCTTGTAAATACGGGCTTCTCCAAAAGTCTCAGATAAAACCATATGCTTTGATCACACTATCAAAGCGTTTATTCCAACTCCGAGATGCTTGCACCAGTCCATAGATGGATCATTTGGAGCTTGCACATTTTGTTAGCTCCTTTAGGATTGATAAAACCTTACGGTTGCATCATATACAACTCTTCTTTAATAAATCCATTAAAGAATGTAGTCTTGACATCCATTTGCAGATTTCATAAAATGTGGCAATTGCTAACATGATTCGGACAGACTTTAAGCATCGCTACAGTTGAGAAAATCTCATTGTAGTCAACACTTTGAAATTTGTCGAAAACCTTTTTGCGACAAGTCGAGCTTTGTAGATAGTAACACTACTATCAGCATCTGTCTTCCTCTTGAAGATCCATTTATTTGACTTGCTGATCATCGAGCAAGTCAACCAAAGTCCACACTTTGTTCTCATATATGGATCCTATCTCAGATTTTATGGCCTCAAGCCATTTTGCGGAATCTGGGCTCACCATTGCTTCTTCATAGTTTGTAGGTTCGCCATGGTCAAGTAACATGACTTCCAGAATAGGATTACCGTACCACTCTGGTGCGCATTTTATTCTGGTCGACCTACGAGGTTCAGTAGTAACTTGATATGAAGCTTCATGATCATCATCATTAGTTTCCTCACTAATTGGTGTAGTTGTCACAGGAACCATTTCTTGTGATGAACTACTTTCCAACAAGGGAAGCGGAATCTGATTATCTCATCAAGTTCTACTTTCCTCCCACTCACTTCTTTCGAGAGAAACTTCTTCTCTAGAAAGGATCCATCTTAGCAACAAATATCTTGCTTTCGGATCTGTGATAGTAGGTGTACCCAATAGTTACCTTTGGGTATTCTATGAAGACGCATTTCTCCGATTTGGGTTCGAGCTTATCGGTGAAATACTTTTTCACATAAGCATCACAACTCCAAACTTTAAGAAACGACAGCTTAGGTTTCTTTGCTAAACCATAGTTCATACGGTGTCATCTCAACGGATTTAGATGGTGCCCTATTAAACGTGAATGCAGCTGTCTCTAATGCATAACCCCAAAATGATAGTGGTAAACCGATAAGAGACATCATAGATCGCACCATATCAAATAAAGTGCGGTTACGACGTTCGGACACACCATAACATTGTGGTGTTCCAGGTGGCGTGAGCTTTGTGAAACTATTCCACATTATTTTAATTGAAGACCAAACTCGTAACTCAATTATTTGTCTTTGCGATTAGATCGCAGAAACTTTATTTTCTTGTTACGATGATTTTTCCACTTCACTCTGAAATTCTTTGAACCTTTCAACTATTTCAGACTTATGTTTCATCAAGTAGATATACCCATATCTGCTCAAATCATCTTGTGAAGGTCAGAAAATAATGATACTTGCCACGAGCCTTCATACTCATTGGTCTGCATACATCAGTATGTATTATTTCCAATAAGTTGGTAGCTCGTTCCATTGTTCCGAAGAACGGAGTTTTAGTCATCTTGCCCAAAAGGCACGGTTCGCAAGCATCAAATGATTCATAACCAAGTGATTCCGAAAGTCCATCAGCATGGAGTTTTCTTCATGCGCTTTGCACCAATATGACCTAAACGGCAGTGCCACAAATAAGTTGCACTATCATTATTAACTTTGCATCTTTTGGTTTCAATATTATGAATATGTGTATCACTATGATCGAGATCCAATGAACCATTTTCATTGGGTGTATAAGGTTTTATTCATGTAAACAGAACAACAATTTATTCTCTTACTTAAATGAATAACCGTATTGCAATAAACATGATCAAATCATATTTATGCTCAACACCAAATAACACTTATTTAGGTTCCATACTAATCCCGAAAGTATAGGGAGTGTGTGATGATGATCAAATCAATCTTGGAACTACTTCCAACACTCATCGTCACTTCCCTTCAACTTGTTTCTGTTCATTACGCAACTCCGTTTCAAGTTACTACTCTTAGCAACCGAACCGATTATCAAATACCGAGGGTTGCTATGAACACTAGTAAAATACACATCAATAATCTGTATATTAAATATACCTTTGTTCACTTTGCCATCCTTCTTATCCGCCAAATACTTGGGGTAGTTCCGCTTCGATGACCAGGTCCATTGCAGCAAAAGCACTTAGTCTCAGGCTTAGGTCCAGACTTGGGTTTCTTCATTCGAGCAGCAACTTGCTTGCCGTTCTTCTTGAAGTTCCCCTTCTTCCCTTTGCCCTTTTCCTTGAGACTAGTGGTCTTGTCAATCATCAACACTTGATGCTCTTTCTTGATTTCTACCTTCGTCGATTTTAACATCACGAAGAGCTCGGGAATCGTTCTCGTCATCCCTTGCATACTATAGTTCATCACGAAGTTCTACTAACTTAGTGATGGTGACTAGAGAATTCTGTCAATCACTATCTTATCTGGAAGATTAACTCCCACTTGATTCAAGCGATTGAAGTACCCAGACAATCTGAGCACATGCTCACTAGTTGAGCGATTCTCCTCCATCTTTTAGCTTTAGAACTTTGTTGGAGACTTCATATCTCTCAACTCGGGTATTTGCTGGAAATATTAACTTCAACTCCTGGAACATCTCATATGGTCCATGACGCTCAAAACGTCTTTGAAGTCCCGATTCTAAGCCGTTAAGCACGGTGCACTAAACTATCAAGTAGTCATCATATTGAGCTAGCCAAGCGTTCATAACGTGCGCATCTGCTCCTGCAATAGGTCATCACCTAGCGGTGCATCAAGGACATAATTCTTACAGGCAGCAATGAGGATAAACCTCAGATCACGGATCCAATCCGCATCATTGCTACTAACATTTTTCAATACAATTTTCTCTAGGAACACATATAAAAACATAGGGAAGCAACAACGCGAGCTATTGATCTACAACATAATTTGCAAAATACTACCGGGACTAAGTTCATGATAAATTAAAGTTCAATTAATCATATTACTTAAGAACTCCCACTTAGAAAAATATCCTCCAATTCTCTAAGTGATTGCGTGATCCATATCAACTACACCATGACCGATCATCACGTGTGATAGAGTAGTTTCAATGGTGAACATCAATATGTTGATCATATCTACTATATGATTCACGCCGACCTTTCGGTCTCCGTGTTCCGAGGTCATATCTTATATGCATAGCTCGTCAAGTATAACCTGAGTATTCTGCGTGTGCAACTGTTTTGCACCCGTTGTATTTGAACGTAGAGCCTATCACACCCGATCATCACGTGGTGTCTCAAAGACGAAGAACTTTCATAGCGGTGCATACTCATGGAGAACACTTCTTGATAATTTAGTAAGGGATCATCTTATAATGCTACCGTCAATCAAAGCAAGATAAGATGCATAAAGGATTAACATCACATGCAATCAATATAAGTGATATGATATGGCCATCATCATATTGTGCTTGTGATCTCCATCTCCGAAGCACCGTCATGATCACCATCGCCACCGGGCGCCGACACCTTGATCTCCATCGTAGCATCGTTGTCGTCTCGCCAAACTTATGCTTCTACGACTATCGCTACCGCTTAGTGATAAAGTAAAGCATTACAGGCGATTGCATTGCATACAATAAGCGACAACCATATGGCTCCTGCCGATTGCCGATAACCCGGTTACAAAACATGATCATCTCATACAATAAAATTCAGCATCATGTCTAGACCATATCACATCACAACATGCCCTGCAAAAACAAGTTAGACGTCCTCTACTTTGTTGTTGCAAATTTTACGTGGCTGCTACGGGCTTAAGCAAGAACCAATCTCACCTACGCATCAAAACCACAACGATACTTCGTCAAATAGACTCCGTTTTAACCTTCTCAAGGACCGGGCGTAGCCACACTCAGTTCAACTAAAGTTGGAGACAGTCTTCCACAAGCCATCTATGTGCAAAGCACGTCGAGGAACGGTCTCGCGTGGAATGCAGCGTAAGGTTGGTCTGGATCGTCTGTCCAACAATACCGCTGAACCAAAGTATGACATCTTTGGTAGGTAGTATGACTTGTATCGTCCACAACTCACTTGTGTTCTACTCGTGCATATCATCAAACCATAAAAACCTAGGCTCGGATGCCACTGTTGGGTAACGTAGTAATTTCAAAATTTTCCTACGATCACGCAAGATCATGGTGATGCTTAGCAACGAGATGAGAGTGTTATCTACGTACCCTCGTAGACCCACAGCGGAAGCGTTGACGCAACGTAGAGGAAGTAGTCGTACTTCTTCACGATCCAACCGATCCAAGTACCGAACGTCACGGCACCTCCGAGTTACGCACACGTTCAGCTCGATGGCGTCCCTCGAACTCCGATCCAGCCGAGTGTTGAGGGAGAGTTTTGTCGGCCGACGGCGTGGTGGCGATGATGATGTTCCACGGCGCAGGGCTTCGCCTAAGCTCCGCTTCTGATATTCTCGAGGTGTAATATGGTGGAAGGGGCACCGCACACGGCTAAGGAACGATCTCAATGATCAACTTGTGTGTCATGGGGTGCCCCTGCCCTGTATATAAAGGAGGGAAGGGGAGGGCTGGCCGGCCAAGGAGAGGAGGCGCAGGGGTTTCCTACTCCTACTAGGAGTAGGATTCCCCCAATCCTAGTCCAACTAGGTTTCCCCAAGTGGGAAGGGAGAGAGAGGGGGGGCGCCCCCTTCTCCTAGTCCTAATAGGACTAGGGAAGGGGGGAAGGTGCGGCCAGCACTTGGGCCCCCTTTTCTCCTTTCCACTAAGGCCCATGTTGGCCCATTAGTATTCCGGGGTTCGGTAACCTCCGGTGCTTGGTAAAATTCCCAATTTCACCGGAACACTTCCGATGTCCAAACATAGACTTCCAATATATGAATCTTTATGTCTCGACCATTTCGAGACTCCTCGTCACGTCCGTGATCTCATCCGGGACTCGAACAACCTTCGGTACAGAAACATCATAAAACTCATAGTAAGCTGTCATCGAAAGCGTTAAGCGTGCGGACCCTACGGGTTCGAGAACTATGTAGACATGACCGAGACACCTCTCCGGTCAATAACCAATAGCGGGACCTGGATGCCCATATTGGCTCCTACATATTCTCTGAAGATCTTTATCGGTCAGACCGCATAACAACATACGTTGTTCCCTTTGTCATCGGTATGTTACTTGCCCGAGATTCGATCGTCGGTATCCAATACCTAGTTCAATTTCGTTACCGGCAAGTCTCTTTACTCGTTTCGTAATACATCATCTTACAACTAACACATTAGTTGCAATGCTTGCAAGGCTTATGTGATGTGCATTACCGAGAGGGCCCAGAGATACCTCTCCGACAATCGGAGTGACAAATCCTAATCTCGAAATATGCCAACCCAACATGTACCTTCGAGACACCTGTAATGTACCTTTATAATCACCCGATTACGTTGTGACGTTTGGTAGCACCCAAAGTGTTCCTCGTGCAAACGGGAGTTGCATAATCTCATAGTCATAGGAACATGTATAAGTCATGAAGAAAAGCACTAGCAACAAACTATACGATCAGGTGCTATGCTAATGGAATGGGTCATGTCAATCAGATCATTCAACCAATGATGTGATCCCGTTAATCAAATAACAACTCCTTGTTCATGGTTAGGAAACACAACCATCTTTGATTAACGAGCTAGTCAAGTAGAGGCATACTAGTGACACTCTGTAGGTTTATGTATTCACACATGTATTATGTTTCCTGTTAATACAATTCTAGCATGAATAATAAACATTTATCATGATATAAGGAAATAAATAATAACTTTATTATTGCCTCTAGGGCATATTTCCTTCAAATCTGGGGGAGCATGTTGTATGACCTATACAACACCTGTTGTCAGCTCTATAAAGGATGAATGAGTAAACATGGATCTTGTGATACAGGTCCCTGTAAAATCTATTGCCTCTTGAAATGAAAGACTATAGAATTAATTTGCCTCTTGGCAATGACAGATCAATAACAACCCCATATGAAAGAAGTTCTAGTACCCGAGACACATATGATCTCAAGGAATGAGAAAATTGATGGGGAACGTAGCAGAAATTCAAAATTTTCCTACGTGTCACCAAGATCTATCTAAGGAGAAACCAGCAACGAGGGGAAGGAGAGTGCATCTACATACCCTTGTAGATCGCTAAGCGGAAGCGTTCAAGTGAACGGGTTTGAAGGAGTCGCTAAATAGTGATCCAAATCACCGAGATCCTAGTGCCGAACGGACGGCACCTCCGCGTTCAACACACGTACAGCCCGGTGACGTCTCCCATGCCTTGATCCAGCAAGGAGAGAGGGAGAGGTTGAGGAAGACTCCATCCAGCAACACCACAACAACGTGGTGGTGATGAAGGAGCGTGGCAATCCTGCAGGGCTTCACCAAGCACCGCGGGAGAGGAGGAGTACTTGGGAGAGGGGGAGGGCTGCGCCAGAACTTGGGGTACGGCTGCCCTCCCACCCCTCCACTATTTATAGGTGGGGGGGGGGAGAGGGGGCCGACCCCCTAGATCTCATCTAGGGTTGGGGGCGGCGGCCAAGGGGGGAGGAGTGCCTCCCAAGTCAAGTGGAGGCCCTACCCCTTAGGGTTTCCCCTCTCCCATGCGCATGGGCCTTGGGGGCTGGTGCCCTGGCCCATTAAGGCTAGGGCACCCCTTACAGCCCATGCTGCTATATTGGACGTGGTGGAACATCTTCCGGACCTCCGGACCCCTCCGAATCCTCCGAACCTTCCGGAAGCTTCCCACAATACCGAAAAACCCGAACTTTTCCGGAACCCGAACAACAACTTTCCATATATAAATCTTTACCTCCGGGCCATTACGGAACTCCTCGTGACGTCAGGGATCTCATCCGGACTCCGAACAACATTCGTAACCACATACAAACTTCCTTTATAACCCTAAGCGTCGCCAGACCTTAAGTGTGTAGACCCTACGGGTTCGGAAACATCACGTACATGACCGAGACGTTCTCCGGTCAATAACCAACAGCGGATCTGGATACCCATGTTGGCTCCCACATGTTCCACGATGATCTCATCGGATGAACCACGATGTCAAGGACTCAATCAATCCCGTATACAATTCCCTTTGTCTAGCGGTATTGTACTTGCCCGAGATTCGATTGCCGGTATGCCGATACCTTGTTCAATCTCGTTACCGGCAAGTCTCTTTACTCGTTCCGTAACACATCATCCCGTGATCAACCCCTTGGTCACATTGTGCACATTATGATGATGTCCTACCGAGTGGGCCCAGAGATACCTCTCCGTCTGCGGAGTGACAAATCCAGTCTCGATTCGTGCCAACCCAATGCACACTTTCGGAGATACCATAGTGCACCTTTATAGCCACCTAGTTACGTTGTGACGTTTGGTACACCCAAAGCATTCCTACGGTATCCGGGAGTTGCACAATCTCATGGTCTAAGGAAAAGATACTTGACATTAGAAAAGCTTTAGCATACGAACTACACGATCTTTGTGCTAGGCTTAGGATTGGGTCTTGTCCATCACATCACTCTGCTAATGATGTGATCCCGTTATCAATGACATCCAATGTCCATTATCAGGAAACTGTAACCATCTATTGATCAACGAGCTAGTCAACTAGAGGCTTACTAGGGACATGGTGTTGTCTATGTACCCACACATGTATCTGAGTTTCCTATCAATACAATTATAGCATGGATAATAAACGATTATCATGAACAAGGAAATATAATAATAACTAATTTATTATTGCATCTAGGGCATATTTCCAACAGTCTCCCACTTGCACTAGAGTCAATAATCTAGTTCACATCGCCATGTGATTAACACTCACACGTCACATCGCCAAGTGACCAACATCCAAAGAGTTTACAAGAATCAATAAACTAGTTCACATCACTATGTGATTAAAACTCAATGAGATCTGGTTTTGATCATGTTTATGCTTGTGAGAGGTTGTAGTCAACGGGTCTCGCAATATTCAGATCCCTATGTATTTCGCAGAACTTTATGTCATATCATAGATCTTTGCTACCACGTTCCACTTGGAGCTATTCCAAATTGTTGCTCCATTATACGTATCCGGTATCTCTACTCGAGCTATCCGGATAGGTGTTAAACTTGCATCGACGCAACTCTTTACGTCGAACTCTTTATCACCTCCATAATCGAGAAACATATCCTTATTCCTGTAAGGATAATTTTGATCGCTATCTGGTGATCCACTCCTTGATCACCTTTGTACCCTCTTGCCGGATATGTAGCAAGGCACACATTAGAGTGCGGTACACAGAGAGCATCTTGTAGAGCCTACGTCTAAGGCATAGGGGGCGACCTTCGTCCTTTCTCTCTTTTCTGCCGTGGTCGAGCTTTAACTCTTAACTTCATACCTTACAACTCGAGGCAAGAACTCCTTCTTTGGTCGATCCATCTTGAACACCTTCAAGATTATGTCAAGGTATGTGCTCATTTGAAAGTATTATTAAACATTTTGATCTATCTTATAGGTCTTGATGCTTATTGTTCAAGTGGCCTAATCCAGGTTTTCCATTGAAAAACACTTTTCAAACAACCCTATATGCTTTCCAGAAATTCTACATCATTTCTGATCAACAATATGTCAACAACATATACTCATCAGAAATTCTATAGTGCTCACACTCACTTCTTTGGAAATACAATTTTCTCATAAACTTTGTATAAACCCAAAATCTTTGATCATCTCATCAAAGCGCACATTCCAACTCCGAGATGCTTACTACAGTCCTTAGAAGGATCATTTGGAGCCAGCATACCTTTAGCATCCTTAGGATCGACAAAAACTTTCTGATTGTATCACATACAACCTTTCCTTACGAAGACCGGTAAGGAAACTTCGTTTTGACATCCATCTGCCAGATTTCATAAATGCAGCTAATGCTAACATGATTCCGACGGACTTAAGCATCGCTACGGATGAGAAAATCTCATCGTAGTCAACTCCTTGAACTTGTGAAAAACTCTTCGCCACAAGTCGAGCTTCATAGACGGTGACATTACCGTCCACGTCCGTCTTCTTCTTAAAGATCCATTTATCTCAATGGCTTGCCGATCATCGGGCAAGTCCACCGAAGTCCATGCTTTGTTCTGATACATGGATCCTATCTCGGATTTCATGGCTTGTAACCATTTGTCGGAATATGAGCCCACCATCGCTTCCCCATAGCTCGTAGGTTCATTGTTGTCTAGCAACATGACCTTCAAGACAGGATTACTGTACCACTCAAGTAGTAATGCATCCTTGTCCCCCTACGAGGTCTGATAGTGACTTGATCCAAAACTTCATGATCACTATCATAAGCTTCTACTTCAATTGGTGTAGGCGCGTTAGGAACAACTTCCTGTGCCCTGCTACACACTTGTTGAAGTGACGGTTCAATAACCTCATCAAGTCTCCACCATCCTCCCACTCAATTCTTTCGAGAGAAACTTTTCCTCGAGAAAGGACCCGTTTCTAGAAACAATCACTTTTTGCTTCCGGATCTGAATTAGGAGGTATACCCAACCATTTTGGGTATCCTATGAAGATGCATTTATCTGTTTTGGGTTCGAGCTTATCACGATGAAACTTTTTCACATAAGCGTCGCAGCCCCAAACGTTCAAGAAACGATAGCTTAGGTTTCTCTAAAACATAGTTCTCACGGTGTCATCTCAACGGAATTACGTGGTGCCCTATTAAAGTGAGTGCGGTTGTCTCTAATGCCTAACCCATGAACGATAGTGGTAATTCGATAAGAGACATCATGGTACGCACCATATCCAATAGGGTGCAACTATGATGTTCGGACACACCATCACACTATGGTGTTCCAGACGGTATTAATTGTGAAACAATTTCCACAATGTCTTAATTATGTGCCAAAGCTCGTAACTCAGATACTCATCTCTATGATCATATCATAGACATTTTATCCTCTTGTCACAATGATCTTCAACTTCACTCTGAAATTACTTGAACCATTCAATAATTCAAACTTGTGTTTCATCAAGTAAATACACCCAGTATCTACTCAAATCATCCGTGAAGTAAGAACATAACGATATTCACTGCATGCCTCAGCACTCATTGGACTGCACACGTCAAAATGTGTTACTTCCAACAAGTTGATATCTTGTTCCATCTTCTTGAAACCGAGGCTTTTCAGTCATTTTGCCCATGTGGTATGATTTTCATATCTCAAGTGATTCAAAATCAAGTGAGTCCAAACGATCCATCTGCATGGAGTTTCTTCATGCGTATACACCAATAGACATGGTTCGCATGTCTCAAACTTTTCAAAAACGAGTGAGTCCAAAGATCCATCAACATGGAGCTTCTTCATGCGTTTTATACCAATATGACTTACATGGTTGTGCCACAAGTAAGTGGTACCATCATTACTTCTTTTGGCATGAAAATGTGTATTACTATGATCGAGATTCAATAAACCATTCCTTTAGGTGCAAGACCATTGAAGGTATCATTCAAATAAACAGAGTAACCATTATTCTCCTTAAATGAATAACCGTATTGCGATAGACATAATCCAATCATGTCTATGCTCAGCGCAAACACCAAATGACAATTATTCTGGTTTAATACTAATCTTGATGGTAGAGGGAGCGTGCGATGTTTGATCACATCAAACTTGGAAACACTTCCAACACATATCGTCACTCACCTTTAGCTAGTCTCCGTTTATTCCGTAGCCTTTTATTTCGAAGTTACTAACACTTAGCAACCGAACCGGTATCTAATACCCTGGTGCTACTAGGAGTACTAGTAAAGTACACAATAACTTAATGTATATCCAATATACTTACATCGACCTTGCCATCCTTCTCATCAACCAAGTATCTAGGGTAATTCTGCTCCAGTGGCTGTTCCCCTTATTACAGAAGCACTTAGTCTCGGGTTTGGGTTCAACCTTGGGTTTCTTCATTAGAGCAGCAGCTGATTTGCCGTTTCATGAAGTATCCCTTCTTGCCCTTGCCCTTCTTAAAACTAGTGGTTTCACCAACCATCAACAATTGATGCTCCTTCTTGATTTCTACTTTCGCGGTATCAAACATCGCGAATATCTCAAGGATCATCATATCTATCCCTGATATGTTATAGTTCATCACGAAGCTCTAGCAGCTTGGTGGCAATGACTTTGGAGAAACATCACTATCTCATCTGGAAGATCAACTCCACTCGATTCAAGTGATTGTTGTACTCGAGACAATCTGAGCGCAAGCTCAATGATTGAGCTTTTCTCCCTTAGTTTGCAGGCTAAGAAAATCATTGGAGGTCTTATACCTCTTGGCGTGAGCACGAGCCCGAAATCCCAATTTCAGCCCTCGAAACATCTCATATGTTCCATGACGTTTGAAACGTCTTTGGTGCCTCAACTCTAAACCGCTTAACCGAACTATCACGTAGTTATCAAAAGCGTGTATGTCCGATGTTCGCAACATCCACAGCATTTGACGCTTGGGGTTCAGACATCGAGCGGTGCATTAAGGACATAAGCTTTCTTACGTCCGTATAATCGCCATCATCAACTTTCAACTATATTTTCTCTAGGAACATATCTAAAACAGTGGAACTAAAGTGCGAGCTTACGACATAATTTGCAAAGATCTTTTGACTATGTTCAAGATAATTAAGTTCATCTCATGAACTCCCACTCAGATAGACATCCCTCTAGTCATATAAGTGATTACATGATCCGAGTCAACTAGGCCGTGTCCGATCATCACGTGAGACGGACTAGTCATCATCGGTGAACATCTTCATGTTGATCGTATCCTCCATACGACTCATGCTCGACCTTTCGGTCTCTTGTGTTCCGAGGCCATGTCTGTACATGCTAGGCTCGTCAAGTTAACCTAAGTTTTTCGCGTGTGTAAATTTGGCTTACACCCGTTGTATGTGAACGTAAGAATCTATCACACCCGATCATCACGTGGTGCTTGAAGCAGCGAACTTTCGCAATAAAGGCGATTACGCTTAGGGGAACACTTTCTTGAAATTTTAATGAGGGATCATCTTATTTACTACCGTCGTTCTAAGAAAATAAGATGTATAAACATGATAAACATCACATGCAATCAAATAGTGACATGATATGGCCAATATCATTTTGCTCCTTTGATCTCCATCTTGAGGCTCCATGATCATCATCGTCACCGGCATGACACCATGATCTCCATCATCATGATCTCCATCATCGTGTCTCCATGAAGTTGTCTCGCCAACTTATTACTTCTACTACTATGGCTACCGGTTAGCAATAAAGTAAAGTAATTACATGGCGTTGTTCAATGACACGCAGGTCATACAATAAATTAAGACAACTCGTGATTCCTATTACAAGAACATGATCAATCTCATACATCACATATCATTCATCACATTCTTCTTGGCCATATCACATCACATAGCATACCCTGCAAAAACAAGTTAGACGTCCTCTAATTGTTGTTTGCATGCTTTACGTGGCTGCTATGGGTTTCTAGCTAGAACGTTTCTTACCTATGCAAAACCACAACGTGATATGCCAATTGCTATTTACCCTTCATAAGGACCATTTTCATCGAATCCGTTCCGACTAAAGTGGGAGAGACTATCACCCGCTAGCCACCTTATGCACCAAGTGCATGTCAGTCGGTGGAACCTGTCTCACGTAAGTGTACGTGTAAGGTCGGTCCGGGCCGCTTCATCCCACAATACCGTCGAAACAAGATTGGACTAGTAATGGTAAGCATATTGAACAAAATCAACGCCCACAACTACTTTGTGTTCTACTGCGTGCAAAGAATCTACGTAATAGACCTAGCTCATGATGCCATCGATGGGGAACGTGGCAGAAATTCAAAATTTTCCCTACGTGTCACCAAGATCTATCTAAGGAGAAACCAGCAACGAGGGAAGGAGAGTGCATCTACATACCCTTGTAGATCGCTAAGCGGAAGCGTTCAAGTGAACGGGGTTGAAGGAGTCGTGCTGTCGTGATCCAAATCACGGAGATCCTAGTGCCGAGCAGACGGCACCTCCGCGTTCAACACACGTACAGCCCGGTGATGTCTCCCATGCCTTGATCCAGCAAGGAGAGAGGGAGAGGTTGAGGAAGACTCCATCCAGCAGCAGCACAACAGCATGGTGGTGATGGAGGAGCGTGGCAATCCTGCAGGGATTTGCCAAGCACCGCGGGAGAGGAGGAGTACTTGGGAGAGGGGGAGGGCTGCGCCAGAACTTGGGGTGTGGCTGCCTCCCACCCTCCACTATTTATAGGTGGGGGAGAGGGGCCGCCCCTAGATCTCATCTAGGGTTGGGGGCGGCGGCCAAGGGGGAGGAGTGCCTCCCAAGTCAAGTGGAGGCCCTCCCCTTAGGGTTTCCTCTCCCATGCGCATGGGCCTTGGGGGGCTGGTGCCCCTGGCCCATTAAGGCTAGGGTGCCCCCTTACAGCCCATGCTGCTGTATTGGACGTGGTGGAACATCTTACGGAATCCTCCGGAACCTTCCGGAAGCTTCCCGGTACAGTACCGGAAAAACCCAAACTTTTCCCGGAACCCGAACAACAACTTTCCATATATAAATCTTTACCTCCGGACCATTCCGGAACTCCTCGTGACGTCCGGGATCTCATTCGGGACTCCGAACAACATTCGGTAACCACATACAAACTTCCTTTATAACCCTAAGCGTCATCGCCATTACCTTATGTGTGTAGACCCTACGGGTTCGGGAACCATGCATACATGACCGAGACGTTCTCCGGTCAATAACCAACAGCGGGATCTAGATACCCATGTTGGCTCCACATGTTCCATGATGATCTCATCGGATGAACCACAATGTCAAGGACTCGATCAATCCCGTATACAATTCCCTTTGTCTAGCGGTATTGTACTTGCCGAGATTCGATCGGCGGTATGCCGATACCTTGTTCAATCTCGTTACGGCAAGTCTCTTTACTCGTTCCGTAACACATCATCCCGTGATCAACCCCTTGGTCACATTGTGCACATTATGATGATGTCCTACCGAGTGGGCCCAGAGATACCTCTCCGTCACACGGAGTGACAAATCCAGTCTCGATTCGTGCCAACCCAATGAGACACTTTCGGAGATACCAGAGTGCACCCTTATAGCCACCCAGTTACGTTGTGACGCTTTGGTACACCCAAAGCATTCCTACGGTGGCCGGGAGTTGCACAATCTCATGGTCTAAGGAAAAGATACTTGACATTAGAAAATCTTTAGCATACGAACTACGATCTTTGTGCTAGGCTTAGGATTGGGTCTTGTCCATCACATCATTCTCGCTAATGATGTGATCCCGTTATCAACGACATCCAATGTCCATGGTCGTGAAAGCTGTAACCATCTATTGATCAACGAGCTAGTCAACTAGAGGCTTACTAGGGACATGGTGTTGTCTATGTACCCACACATGTATCTGAGTTTCCTATCAATACAATTATAGCATGGATAATAAACGATTATCATGAACAAGGAAATATAATAATAACTAATTTATTATTGCCTCTAGGGCATATTTCCAACAAAAATCAGATAGTTCTGATTACTATAAAGACTATGTTAGTGAAATTCAAATGGAGGTTGATCCCACCTCATTTAAAGTGCTCAATCGAGCTTTGAGAAGTGTTTGTTTGTCTAAATGATAAGAGACTATGTGAGATGAAATAAAATTGGTGAATCTCGACGATGTTTGGGACTCATAAGTAATTTCCAATGGAGCCAAAATAGTAGGCTGTACAGGGTCTACAAGGCCAATATGACTCCAAAGGAAATATGTAAAGGTGTAAAGCACGACTTAAATCGAAAGTTTTGTGCAAAGAGAATGAATAAATTACAATGAGTGTTAGTGGAACATCATGATCGACATCATGATCTGAGTTAAATCAGATGAAAGTAAAGAACACAAGTGATACTACTTCAAGAAGTCTTTTATGGACTAGAGCAAGTCTCTAGACAGTGGCATTTAAAGTTAGAAGAATCAGATGTTATTTTTGGTTAAAGAAAATGAGAGGACAATTGTATTTATGCAAAGTTATAGAATAGGGAATTCATTCTAATCATGTGCATGTGGATGATGACCTACTTGATAGTGGTCGTGTCAATCTACTACAGGAGGAGAAAAGAAGTTCTTGTCCTCAAAGTTCAAAAGAGTGTTCTCGGTAGAGTGTCTCTCGTTATAATTATCGAGATTCACCAAGAAAATGATAAAAAGGGGGTATTAGGAATGTCGCATGGACATGCTAAGAAAGGTCTCTAAAGTATGTATCCGAGAATATCTACGCCTGTTTTTATAGTCAAGGGTAATGGAACTGGAAACTTTGGTGTTCCAAAAGTTGATGAGAAAAGATTGAAAATGGATATGGTGCCATATGCTTCAGCTGTTAGAAGCTCAATATATTACATAGTTCACACATCCGTGTTTTTTGGCAATGTCCAGTTGCTACCTCTTGAGCACTGCGTTGGTTTTCCCTTGAAGAGGAAAGGGTGATGCAGCAAAGTAGCGTAAGTATTTCCCTCAGTTTTTGAGAACCAAGGTATCAATCCAGTAGGAGGCCATGCACGAGTCCCTCGCACCTACACAAACAAATAAATCCTCGCAACCAACGCAATAAAGGGGTTGTCAATCCCTTCACGGTCACTTACGAGAGTGAGATTTGGTAGATATGATAAGATAATATTGTTGGTATTTTTATGATAAAGATGCAAAGTAAAGAAAGCAAAATAAAAGCAGTAGCGAAATAGCTTGTTGTCGGGAGATTAATATGACGGTAAATAGACCCGGGGGCCATAGGTTTCACTAGTGGCTTCTATCAAGAGCATAAGTATTACGATGGGTGAACAAATTACTGTTCAGCAATTAACAGAATTGAGCATAGTTATGAGAATATCTAGGTATGATCATGTATATATGCATCACGTCCGAGACAAGTAGACCGACTCCCTGCATCTACTACTATTACTCCACACATCGACCGCTATCCAGCATGCATCTAGAGTATTAAGTTGATAAGAACAGAGTAACGCTTTAAGCAAGATGACATGATGTAGAGGGATAAACTCATGCAATATGATATAAACCCCATCTTGTTATCCTCGATGGCAACAATACAATACGTGCCTTGCTGCCCCTACTTTCACTGGGAAAGGACACCGTAAGATTGAACCCAAAGCTAAGCACTTCTCCAATTGTAAGAAAGATCAATCTAGTAGGCCAAACCAAACTGATAATTCGAAGAGACTTCAAAGATAACCAATCATACATAAAAGAATTCAGAGAAGATTCAAATATTGTTCATAGAGAAACTTGATCATAAACCCACAATTCATCGATCTCAACAAACACACCGCAAAAGAAGATTACATTGAATAGATCTCCACAAGAGAGGGGGAGAACATTGTATTCAGATCCAAAAAGAGAGAAGAAGCCATCTAGCTAATAACTATGGACCCGAAGGTCTGAGGTAAACTACTCACACATCATCGGAGAGGCTATGGTGTTGATGTAGAAGCCCTCCGTGATCGGTGCCCCCTCGTGAACTCCGGAAAAAGGCCCCAAGATGGGATATCACGGCATGTAAGGTTGCCCCGGTGGAATTAGGTTTTTGGCTCAGATACGGTACTTTGAAGTGCGTAGGTATATATAGGAGGAAGAAATGCGTCGGTGGAGCAACATGGGGCCCACGAGGGTGGAGGCCTTGCGCGCCAGGGGTAGGCGCCCCTACCTCGTGCCCTCCTGGTTGATGTCTTGACGTAGGGTCCAAGTCCTCTGGATCACGTTCGTTCCGAAAATCACATTCCCGAAGGTTTCATTCCGTTTGGACTCCGTTTGATATTCTTTTTCTGCAAGATACTGAAATAGGCAAAAAAAACAGCAATTCTGGGCTAGGCCTCCGATTAATAGGTTAGTCCCAAAAATAATATCAAAGTGTATAATAAATCCCAATAATGTCCAAAACAGAATATAATATAGCATGGAAAAACAAAAAATTATAGATACGTTGGAGACGTATCAAGCATCCCCAAGCTTAATTCCTGCTCGTCCTCGAGTAGGTAAATGATAAAAACAGAATTTTTGATGTGGAATGCTACTTGGCATAATTTCAATGTAATTCTCTTAATTGTGGTATGAATATTCAGATCCGAATGATTCAAGTCAAAAGTTTAATATTGACATAAAAATAATAATACTTCAAGCATACTAACTAAGCAATCATGTCTTCTCAAAATAACATGGCCAAAGAAACTTATCCCTACAGAATCACATAGTCTGGCTATGCTCTATCTTCACCACACAAAATTTTTAAATCATGCACAACCCCGATGACAAGCCAAGCAATTGTTTCATACTTTTGGTGTTCACAAACTTTTTCAATCTTCACGCAATACATGAGCGTGAGCCATGGACATAGCACTATATGTGGAATAGAATGGTGGTTGTGGAGAAGACAAAAAAGGGGGAAGATAGTCTCACATCAACTAGGCATATCAACGGGCTATGGAGATGCCCATTAATAGATATCAATGTGAGTGAGTAGGGATTGCCATGCAACGGATGCACTAGAGCTATAAATATATGAAATCTCAACAAAAGAAACTAAGTTGGTGTGCATCCAACTCGCTTGCTCACGAAGACCTAGGGCATTTTGAGGAAGCCCATCATTGGAATATACAAGCCAAGTTCTATAATGAAAAATTCCCACTAGTATATGAAAGTGATATCATAGGAGACTCTCTATCATGAAGATCATGGTGCTACTTTGAAGCACAAGTGTGGTAAAAGGATAGTAACATTGTCCCTTCTCTCTTTTTCTCTCATTTTTTTATTTGGGCCTTTTCTTATTTTTTTATGGACTCTTTTTTTCTTTATTTCGTCCGGAGTCTCGTCCCGACTTGTGGGGGAATCATAGTCTCCATCATCCTTTCCTCACTTGGGACAATGCTCTAAAAAATGATGCTCATCAAACTTTTATTTACTTACAACTCAATACTTAGAACAAAATATGACTCTATGTGAATGCCTCCGGCGGTGTACCGGGATATGCAATGAATCAAGAGTGACATGTATGAAAGAATTATGAACGGTGGCTTTGCCACAAATACGATGTCAACTACATGATCATGCGAAGCAATATGACAATGATGGAGCGTGTCATAATAAACGGAATGGTGGTAAGTTGCATGGCAATATATCTCGGAATGGCTATGGAAATGCCATGATAGGTAGGTATGGTGGTTGTTTTGAGGAAGGTATATGGTGGGTGTATGATATCGGTGAAAGGTGCGCGGTATTAAAGAGGCTAGCAATGGTGGAAGGGAGAGAGTGCGTATAATCCATGGACTCAACATTAGGCATAAAGAACTCATATACTTATTGCAAAAATCTACAATTTATCAAAGAAAAGTATTATGCGCATGCTCCTAGGGCATAGATTGGTAGGAAAAGACCATCGCTCGTCCCCGACCGCCACTCATAAGGAAGACAATCAATAAATAAAGCATGCTCCGACTTCATCACATAACGGTTCACCATACGTGCATGCTACGGGAATCACAAACTTTAACACAAGTATTTCTCAAATTCAAAACTACTCAACTAGCATGACTCTAATATCAACATCTTCATATCTCAAAACAATTACCTAGTATCAAACTTCTCATAGTATTCAACACACTCATAAGATTTTTTCTTACTAATCTTGAATGCCTATCATTGTCAAAGCAAACTACCATGCTGTTTTGTAGGACTCTCAAAATAATCTAAGTGAAGCATGAGAGAACAATAGTTTATATAAAAAAAAATCACCATTGTGCTCTAAAAGATATAAGTGAAGCACTAGAGCAAAAACTATATAACTCAAAAGACTTAAGTGAAGCACATAGAGTATTCTAATAATTTCCGAATCATGTGTGTATCACTCAAAAGGTGTGTACAACAAAGATGATTGTGGTAAACTAAAAAGCAAAGACTCAAATAATACAAGACGCTCCAAGCAAAACACATATCATGTGGTGAATAAAAATATAGCTCCAAGTAAAGTTACCGATGGAAGTAGACGAAAGGAGGATGCCTTCTGGGCATCCCCAAGCTTTGGCTTTTGGTGTCCTTAGATGATCTTGGGGTGCCATGGGCATCCCCAAGCTTAGGCTCTTGCCACTCCTTGTTCCATAATCCATCAAATCTTTCACCCAAAACTTGAAAACTTCACAACACAAAACTTAACAGAAAATCTCGTGAGCTCCGTTAGCGAAAGAAAACAAAACACCACTTCAAGATACTGTAATGAACTAATTCTTTGTTTATATTGGTGTTAAACCTACTTTATTCCAACTTCTCTATGGTTTGTAAACTATTTTACTATCCATAGATGCATCAAAATAAGCAAACAACACACGAAAAACAGAATCTGTCAAAAACAGACCAGTCTGTAGTAATATGTAACTAACGCAAACTTCTGGAACTCCAAAAATTCAGAACAAATAGGAAAACCTAGACAATTTGTTTATTGACCAGCAGCAAGTGGAATCAATATTTTATCACATTCTGATTATTTTGAACAATTATTTTCGTGAACAGAAAGTTTCTGCAATTTTCAGCAAGATCAAATAACTATCGTCCAAGAAGATCCTATAAGTTAAACTTGGCACAAACACTAATTAAAACATAAAACACATCTAACCAGAGGCTAGATAAAATATTTATTCCTAAACAGAAGCAAAAAGCAAAAAACTAAAAATAAAATTGGGTTGCCTCCCAACAAGCGCTATCGTTTAACACCCTAGCTAGGCATAATAATTTTAATGATGCTCGCATAAAAGACAAGAATTGAAGCGCGAAGAGAGCATCATGAAACACGTGACAAACACGTGACAAACACTTCCAATGCATAGGCATCTTATAGAAAAACAAATTATCATAGCAAGCAAAAACTAGCATATGCAAGGAAGCGGAAAGAAACAATAGCAATCTCAACATAACGAGATTTAATTTAGCAACATGAAAATTTCTACAACCATATTTTCCTCTCTCATAATAATTACATGTAGGATCATAAGCAAATTCAACAATATAGCTATCACATAGCATATTCTCAACACGATCCACATGCATGCAAAGTTGACACTCTTCCAAGATAGTGGGATTAATATTGACTAAAGTCATGACCTCTCCAAACCCACTTTTATCAAAAACTTCATAATATTGAACATTCTCCAAATATGTGGGATCTAAAGTTGACACTCTTCCAAACCCACTTTCAATATTATTGCAAACATTATCAATCTCATATTCATCATGGGGCTTAAATAAATTTTCAAGATCATAAGAAGAATCACCCCAATCATGATCATTGCAACAAGTAGTAGACATAGCAAAACTAGCATCCCCAAGCTTAGGGTTTTGCATATTATTAGCACAATTGACATTAAGAGAATTTATAGTAAAATCATTGCAATCATGCTTTTTATCGAAGGAACTATCAAGTATGGGTGCAATAGCAATGATCTCATGTTTAACATACGGAACTATAGCAAATTCATCTTCATAAATATTGGCATCATGGCCACAAGAATAGCAAGCATCATGTTCATCAAGGGATATTTCAATCAAATCATCGGAATCACAATTGTCTATAGATTCATGCATATCATTATTTTCTTCTGAAGCAACGGTCATTCTTTCAATAAATTCTTGGACATAGACATTATGAGCTAAGTTTTCATTGCAATATTTTAGTATGACGGAATTTTCAGATTTGTTGAGAGTAAAATCATACTTTTCAATCAAAGAAGCAACTTCATGAGCACCCTTAAAAACAACAAAAATCTTCAATTTGTTCAATATTATAGTAGCTATAAACACCCTTTGCATAAGAAGATAAGATTTCATTATCATTGAACTCACATAGGTAGGGAAGGTGTTTTTTAGGGTTCTTAGAGCAACAAGTAAAATCACAAATTTCACAAAGATTCCAAGCATAGCATAGCAAACTATTTATATGATACCATAAGAGCTTCCCTTTTTCAGACAAACGATGACGCACAAAATGAGCATGCTCATCTAAAGATTTCCCATCAACTAGGCTAGTTGGGGTTTCAGCACGAGCGCATATCAATAGATTTTCAGCAAGCGAAGATGCAAGCATATAGAAGGCACAAGGAAACACAAACAAAGATACA
The DNA here is from genome assembly GCA_021605145.1 of Aegilops bicornis. Lineage (NCBI taxonomy): Eukaryota > Viridiplantae > Streptophyta > Magnoliopsida > Poales > Poaceae > Aegilops > Aegilops bicornis. The sequence continues at coordinate 106,364,533 of CM038675.1, read as the reverse complement.
TACGGGAAGAAGGTGAACACAAAAGAGAGGGCGAACAAAACGGAAAGGGTGAAGTGGGGGAGAGGAAAACAAGAGGCAAATGGCAAATAATGTAATGCGGGAGATAAGGGTTTGTGATGGGTACTTGGTATGTTGACTTTTGCATAGACTCCCCGGCAACGGCGCCAGAAATCCTTCTTGCTACCTCTTGAGCACTGTGTTGGTTTTCCCTTGAAGAGGAAAGGGTGATGCAGCAAAGTAGCGTAAGTATTTCCCTTAGTTTTTGAGAACCCAGGTATCAATCCAGTAGGAGGCCACGCACGAGTCCCTCGCACCTACACAAACAAATAAATCCTCGCAACCAACGCAATAAAGGGGTTGTCAATCCCTTCACGGTCACTTACGAGAGTGAGATCTGGTAGATATGATAAGATAATATTTTCGGTATTTTTATGATAAAGATGCAAAGTAAAGAAAGAAAATAAAAATGGCGCCATAAATAGCTTGTTGTAGAGAGATTAATATGATGGTAAATAGAACCGGGGGCCATAGGTTTCACTAGTGGCTTCTCTCAAGAGCATAAGTATTACGGTGGGTGAACAAATTACTGTTGAGCAATTGACAGAATTGAGCATAGTTATGAGAATATCTAGGTATGATCATGTATATAGGCATCACGTCCGAGACAAGTAGACCGACTCCTGCCTGCATCTACTACTATAAGTCCACACATCGACCACTATCCAGCATGCATCTAGAGTATTAAGTTCATAAGAACAGAGTAACGCTTTAAGCAAGATGACAAGATGTAGAGGGATAAACTCATGCAGTATGATATAAAACCCATCATCGATGGCAACAATACAATACGTGCCTTGCTGCCCCTACTGTCACTGGTAAAGGACACTGCAAGATTGAACCCAAAACTAAGCACTTCTCTCATTGCAAGAAAGATCAATCTAGTAGGACAAACCAAACTGATAATTCAAAGAGACTTGCAAAGATAACCAATCATACATAAAAGAATTCAGAGAAGATTCAAATATTGTTCATAGAGAAACTTGATCATAAACCCACAATTCATCGGTCTCAACAAACACACACATAAAGAAGATTACATCGAATAGATCTCCACAAGAGAGGGGAGAACATTGTATTGAGATCCAAAAGAGAGAAGAAGCCATCTAGCTAATAACTATGGACCCGAAGGTCTGAGGTAAACTACTCACACATCATCGGAGAGGCTATGGTGTTGATGTAGAAGCCATCCGTGATCGATGCCCCCTCCGACGGAGCTCCGAAAAAGGCCCCAAGATGGGATCTCACGGGTACAGAAGGTTGCGGTGGTGGAATTAGGTTTTTGGCTCCGTATCTGGTAGTTTGGGTGTACATAGGTATATATAGGAGGAAGAAGTACGTCAGTGGAGCAACATGGGGCCCATGAGGGTTGAGGGCGCGCCCAGGGGGGTAGGCGCGCCCCCTACCTCATGCCCTCCTGGTTGATGTGTTGACGTTGGGTCCAAGTCCTCTGGACCACGTTCGTTCCGAAAATCACGTTCCCGAAGGTTTCATTCCGTTTGGACTCCGTTTGATATTCTTTTTCTGCAAGATACTGAAATAGGTAAAAAAAACAGCAATTCTGGGCTGGGCCTCCGGTTAATAGGTTAGTCCCAAAAATAATATAAAAGTGTATAATAAAGCCCAATAATGTCCAAAACAGAATATAATATAGCATGGAACAATAAAGAATTATAGATACGTTGGAGACATATCACCAGTCCATATATAGATCACTAATGGAGTCAAAGATATCGGCCTCATGCTGAAAGAAATAAGTGCATGCTCCCAAAAGATTGTGAGTACAAAGACATGACTTGTGAAATGTATAGCAAAATCCACAATTGTCGCCATCTTTCAAACGTGGAGTTTTTGTGTGGAAAAGCTCCAAAGAATGAAACAATTATCATCAATGTGATGCAAAAACATGTTATAGCTTGATATGAGGCTGAGGGACAGGCAAAGTGGTTAAGAAGACCTATACCCGGAGTTGATAATGGTTGACATGCAACATCGATAACACTACAAAAAAAATACACTTCCGTGATGATACGTGTTTGTCACAGTAGGTCGCGTTTTTTGTCATGCATGTACATCCATGACAAATTTATGACAGAATCAAGATAGTCATACCTGTCGTCGTAGAAGTGTTCCATGACATTACCAAAATTATCATCACGGAAGTGTCCACTTCCATGACGATAAATCACGCAGCGTCCGAAGTGCTTTCGTCAAGGGTGACCAACACGTGGCATCCACCGTAACGGAACACCGTTAAGCTATCGGGTCGGGTTTTGGATCCGATAACCCGTTAACAACCGACCAATGGGGATTTTCCACGTGTAAAATCATCATTGGTGGAGGAAACACGTGTCGGCTCACCGTTGGGACGAGATGTCATCCACTCATTGGAGAGAAGGCGCCTATGATACGTCGACCGTGTACGCGATTAGCAGGCCCATTCTCGTGAAAAGGCCGCCCGTTTGACTTGGTCAAAGGTGGCGGGCGGCCCATGTAAAGCCTCGTTAACGGCCTGTTTGCATATAGCACATTTACGACCCGCTAACCCAAGGCCCGTTACACCCTATCCGAATTAGGCCCGATCATCATCCGGCCACCCAATATGATTCCAGCCCGTTTTCACTTCTGGCCCATGTATGGCCCATGACGTCTTTCGGCCCATATGAGGCCCTATGTAACTTTTTGGCCTATTAACGGCCCGTGGTGATACTGGCCCATAATGAACAGTGTATTACTTTACACCCATTAACGACCCGTGGTGAAACTTGCCCGTAATGAACAGTGTATCACTTTATACCCATTAAGGGCCCTTTATTCCGTTGGGCCGTTTCCATTCCATGTTATCTTTCGGCCTTCTCAGAGCCCATTTATTCTTGGGCTCATTTCCAGCATTCGTTTACTTACGGCCCGTTCGCTATTTTTACGCTTATGGGCCAAATTTAGCCCGTGGTTACTGTCGGCCCGTTTGTGGTCCGTTAACACGTTGGGCCATTTTCATAGCGTCATGAAATACGGCCTATTAACGATGGCCCATTATGGTCGGCCCATGAACAGACGATTCCAACTCTAGCCCGTTTACGACCATAATGCGGCCTGTTGTTGGCCCATGTTTGGCCAATTGATCATACTGCCCGTATAAGGCCCATTGATGATACGGCCCGTAGAAGGCCCATTGTTTCTATGGCCCGTAGAAGGCCCATTGTTTCTCTGACCCGTAGAAGGCCCATCGCTTCTATGGCCCGTAGAAGGCCCACTTGTTTCTCTGACCCGTAGAAGGCCCATCGCTTTCTCTGACCCGTAGGAGGCCCGATGTCACTACAAGAATATTAGCCCATGTTTATTGTGGCCTATTTTTAAAAAATAGGTTATTGCAGCCACTAGCAAACCGCGGAAAAGAAGCGCAATGACTACAAGCAAACAAATAAACAAGACAACAAGGAAATAAATAAGCAGGCAACTTACGCTAGGCTATCACGGCTATCGCACATATTACCTCCACTGGGCATCATAGGTCGCCACCGATTGCAAATAAACGCTACCGACAAAAGAATATACAAAACCGAGAGCACTTCGTAAGGCACTAGGCCTGGCAGTCGGGCCCCCAAACAATCAAGAAGCTGAGTAGACCTCAGTTGTGTCAACGATAGATGCACCAACACTAGATTTAAGGCATGATGGTGCGCACGACAGTCCTCTGACATCTTCATTGCATCTTTGACTTCAGGTCGGAGCTGAGTTGAAGCAAGCCTTTCCGCTTTAAGTTGAGACTGAAGAAGTCGAACTGATTGAGGCAGCGAGTGCACAGAGGTTGTCTCACACCTGCTGGTGAGTAGCTTCAACTCACTGTCTTCATCAAAGGCAGACCTTGGGGTCATCTCGCTGTCCTCAAGATGGTGCTGCTCGCTATCTTCCCTAAAGTTCTGCACGGCATAAGAGATACGACTACAAAGAGAAACAAGGAGGCACGTAACAGGTTTCACAATTATATAAGCAAATAAATGGATCTGTTTCAAGATAAGGAACATGTTTTTACAACTACAATTTGAAATCGGTAGTTGTTGCAAACATCCAATCAGATGTAAACAAAGAAAGCAAACAGCGGTGGAGGCAATGATGCCTATCCAAATCTATACTAGAACAAAGTTTGAAGGCTTGAGAAGGATGAACTTACATTACATGTTAACACGGGCTGGACAAAGCCCTTCTCCATGTTGATGGAAGGATAATTCAATAAATTCCCAAAGAAAATTCTTTATAAGCGTTGCCATTATTAGACATTTTGCAAAGAGTAAATATAGATCTAATAATATTGGAAGAAACATAGGATAATGAAGCTCAGGTGCAGACTGATGCTACATAATCAAATAGCAATTAATTAAGTACAGCGTTACAAGGCAAAAGGGAGAGAGGTACTGACAAGAGCAATGCAGAGCCCTTTTTTTAGATCGTATGATCCTTTGAGCAAGGAGATTCATATGAAATTAGTTTTCATACAAGAGAGAAGGTAAGGCACAAGCAGAAATTTAGGAGTTCAAATTTTGAATTGATATCATAGACAAGAGTCGACGCTAGGCTCCCAAAGATTTCTAATAGGGGTTTGGCCACCTTTGGAGTAGGGGTAAAGTGTGGTACAGTTGGGCATGTGCTTTACGTGGCTGCTGATCTATCTGATTTAACAGGTACCACTACCTTTTCCAAATACCTAGTTTGTACTCCTTGAGGATCTGCACTCACCCTCTTCCTTTTGGACATCTATCACGAAAAGAACAACATTTGACTGGAAAAACATAGTGTGACGACACATGGAATAGGTACGTAAAATGGATAGTTATGGCATATACTCATATATGATGCTTAAACTAAGCGAGATGGTGTAACAAAGTAGAAGAAATGCAAGAGGTCGATGCAAAATATGTGCGACCAATACAACTTTGCAAAGTTAGAGCAAGCACCTTGATGGGTGAATAAGATAGGCCATCCTCCACCATGCCAAGTTTGTTAGCCAAAGGATCGTTCATAATATTCCTCTCGTCGCCCATTCTCATATTCATTTTGATAATGTTCAATATCGACATGCAGGAAAACATAAAAACAAGTGAGATTTTCTTTGTAATGCAGAAGTGATTCTAATCCAATATTGCCTCCCTGTAAACCCCTTTGTGCTATCTCTGCAATTCTTTTAAAAGATGCCATGCATGCTGTAATTTGTTGTGTGCATTAATATAATGTGGCCTACTACTCAAAATATGAGAGCTCCGTATGATGACACTTCGCAAATGATAGCTTCAACATATAGTAAAGAAGAACAAGTCGACCTGACCTGACAGATTCAAAATATACTAAGGGAGAACGCAAGAGAAGAGTATCATCTTAAAGAAGAGCAAAAGAGCAAGCAGATTGAAGATATTACAAGTGTTTCAATACAATGTCGGTTGGCCACCCGTGATGAACCAGAGCGCACAGAGAAATACTATTCTTTCCGGTCTCTCCATATGTGGCTCACATGCATTTCGAAACTAAAGTAGGAACATTTAGCTAACCAATTAAACATCTCTCAGTTTTACTAATATCAGCAATAATATCATATATGAATTTGTACAACTAAGCTTGTTTAGCTCGATGGGTGGAGCGGTGCTATTACGACCACGAACCACGTGGGCTGATTGTGGTCATCATAAAATGGGAAAACATAAGCATGATCGATGCAGTGTTGACCGTGGCAGTGGGATGGCAGATCTGAAGCTGCAAAGCGCGCAAAGGGTAGTTAGCAACCGATGTTTGCTTTGAAATAACAACTAAGATTTGGTATGGACAAGAAAGTACGGTCAACAAGTGACAAAGAAATGCAATTATGCTTTCTATCTATATGTCGTGACATGCATTTGGAAACTCAAGTGGGACCTTTAGCTAACCAATTAAATGTGTCGGTTAACTAATATCAGTATCATATCACAATCATATTTGAACAACTAAGCTTTCAATTACGAGTGTTGTGTTGTTTAGCTTGAAGGGTGGAGTAATGCTAGTACGACAGAAAGCACCTACGGAGATCATAGTAGAGTAGATAAAAGGGGAAAACCCTAAGCATCAAGAGAAAAATCAGGAAAGTGGAACTAGTTGGACCAGTGGGTGGCGCACATGCTTTTCGAAACGAATATAGGAACATTAGGTGACCAATTAAACATTCTCTGTTTTTAGTTATATGAGCATCATATCAGATTTGTATTTGAACACGTAAGCTTTGGGTTGAGGTCTTGAGGAGCAGTGCTAGCACGACACGAAGCACCTACGATGATGCTAGTGAATATAAAGGGGGGAAACCATAAGCTTTCCGAGTATAGTGCCCGTGCCATGGCGGATCTGAAGGTGCAAACCGGACAAAGCTACTTCGCAACCAATGTTTGCTTTCAACTAGCCACTACGATTTGGTACGGACAAGAAAAGTACGATAAACAAATTACGATCTATTTTCGGGTGAGATCAATAACTTAAGCACATATGGAAGAGTACCACCTCTCTTGCGACGCCGTGTAGGCCTATCTGATTGTTGAGGGTGCTTTGGTGCGATGGTCATCGGCGGCGGGGAAGAAGACTTTAGACGGCAGACGGCGGGTCGGGGATATATCTTGTTGCCGTGGACGAGGCGGTCGTAGGAGCGGCAATGACAAGGTGGACGATGGCGCCGATGAAGCGAGAGGAGGCGATGAAAGGATCCTGGTCCAGCGTCGTGGATGAGAGACGTTCATCTCTTGAAGTGGACGACGGGGTAGGGGTAGCGGCTCCGGCAAGGTGGAGGATAGGGTGGCGGACGGAGGAGGCTGGCCGCAGTGCGGAGGTTGTCGTGCCGCCGACGGTGTATGAATGGGGAAATGGAGGGGAGGGGGCGATCTCAAACTTTGGGACGCGCTTCTCTCAAATGGGGGAAAGTTACGAACTTATCCCCCTTTTAAAATATCAAACATCGCGTCGGTTGGGGATAGGACGGTAATCTCGCATCTCCCAAATATTTGCCGGTAACTATTTCGGGCGAGGAGAGGGTGTTTTGCCGCCCACGGTTGGCACCCACGGTTTATGAACGGGACTGGCGGGTAGGGCGGTTGTGTCACGTCTGATGGAAGTTACACATCTACCCCTATTTAAAATATTAGCCTACATCGATTTCGGACGAGGAGAGTTTGTTTTGCCGCCCACCGTGTATGAATGGGGAAATGAAGGAAGAGACACATGTCTTTCGGACGTGCTTGTATCAAATGTGTTTTGCCGCCCATGTTTGGCGCCCACCGTGTCTGAATGGGATCAGAGGCCGTCGTGTCACGTCTGATTGAAGTTACTAGTCTACCCCTATCGACAGCAGTGTAAATCCGGTCGATAAGGATGTCAAGTGTCAGGGATAGACAGTAATTTCCATCTCGCAAACACTTGCTTCGGGCAGCCCACAAATTATAGTGGGTGTTTAGCCGCTTCGTTCAAAACTTGGGAGAATTAACATTCACGTTTGCCCTGGGACCTGGCAAACTAAATTCAAATCCAGTTTGTATTCGATTATGAATATCCACAGATAATTATACGTTTTGTTATTTATTTCTTCAAAACCACAACAAAGATTTATTCCACCTTTATATATGATTATGATTTAGAAATGTCGTGATCTTGAATTGATGGGTTGGATACACTCTGATTCAAACAGTTATTTCATCCAATACAATATGCTCACACGAAAAACAGTTCACCTTATGTCAATCATACAAGTACTAAGGATTACCTCGCCTAAAAATTCGGATCATTACAACAAATGGACAACATGGAATTCCGGACAACATAGGGGTCTTGCAACATAATCCATTCGAGACATGACACAACATGCAAGTACAATAATCTAATGACAATTTCAACTGGTATCTAAAGAAGAACCGGATTACCTTGGGCTTCAGATAGCGTAAACAAGCAGGACCTCCTCCGTCTTCAAATGCAACATTCTTACTTCTTCCAATTCTTGGGTTGCTTGCATAATGCGTGCCGCTAATTCCGTAATTTCCAGCCTCAAGATAAAGATTACCTCATTCATGGCAGCCACACCATCTCTTTCTACCTCTAGTAGAGCCTCAAGCACTATAATATCTATGCTCAGACTGCTCTCCGGCGGTGTTGCCTCTGAACTGCTACCATCTGGTAACATGGATGGCACACTGCTTCCACAAATAGATTCTGGGGTTGTACATTGTGTCCTAGTGTGAACGGCATCCTGAAAGGTTTCCGCTGGACATAAGTAAGAGATAGTTATCGTATGATCTAGGCAGTAAGCTTACATGGTAAACGACGGACGAATTATTGCCGAGCATGGCAAACTATATTTAAATGGTTCAAAGCAGCATCGGTTAAAAGAAATTAAAATGGTAAGATGAAAGTTGAAAGGAGTGTACAACCGCTATATTTAAGTTGCCAAGGCATCTAAGCAGTTGAAATAATCTGAGAAAGCACTTAACAGTGTGTCCTCATATAAACTACGAAGACAGTCTTGTGATGAAGTTGAGAGGAAAAGTTAAGGACTCAAATGAAATAGGCATGCATTTCTTTACGATAGTACAACAGGCACTGCTGACATATTGGCCAACTCAGGTATAACGTAACAACAAACAAGCATTCGAATCAAGCAATAGCAAAGCAGACAACTGAACTATTTGTAATTCGGTAGGATTACCCGTTGAGGGCACAAGCCAAGAAAGCAGTCCACTCGCATTACATTTAACATGTACTAAAACAGACTGGCTTACCATATGTTGCTGTGAAGCATAGCTGTTGTTGCAATGTTCTTTGAAGATATCGTCAGCATCCCGTGGTTGCAAATCTAGTGGTTGTACTTTATTCTGCACCATCTATTTAGGTAAAATTAATTTTAATCGCATGCACTGGTCCGAATTGATCATCAATGGTTCATCTAAACTAATGAAAGAAGGGTGTGTGTATACACGACAATATATCTGCTTCCCTCTATTTTTATGCTTGTTTGAGGTGCCAAAGACCAAAAGAACAAATATTTTGCTTGATGGGGTTGGCAGCTCCATAATTAATAGAAGCATCAAATTAGTCATGTAACTTGGGAAGATCAAGAACACACAAACAAGCAATGAACAGAGGCTCGGAGCAGTGATGTAATAGCTAGCATAAGAAAATGTAGGGTAAAACGAACAAAAAGCAGCGGAACCACATGCTAGTTTGCTGATGTGTAATTAAGCATAGAGAACATTAAGCAGTCTGATGGAACCAACAGGTGGCATCAGAACAAAATTAAAGCATATTAACTATATGTGCATTGGTATGTAATTTAGCACATGCAACATGTTCATCGCTGTAAGTATGGCCCTACAGGTGCAAGCGAGAATAACGTGTCTCATGAAAAACTGAATGATGCCCTCAAGAAATTCAAAGGTGCGGTGCTTATGCTAGGAAAGTGAACATAGGCGCGCCGTTGGATAATAGTACCGATTCTCGGCGTATGGGTATCGTTGTCATACTTGATAGCTAAGGATTGTCGATGGTGCTCATGTTGCGGTTGAGTTTGGGCGGTATCGCCGTCATTGAAGCTGCTCCGTGCTACGGTTCTTGCGCGCTGTCGACATACAAGAAAGCTCATCTGTGGTAAGTGAACAGTTGCACGATAAAAGAGAAAACCGAAGGATTACAAATCGAAATAACTCGATGAGGCTGCGCGCGTCGGTAAATCGGGGCGGTGGAGTTGAATATGGCGTCCGTGGAGCGGGTCCGGCAGTGGGACGAAGGCTTGGCGGGAGCGTTGTATAGTGCTTTCGGTGAGGCGGATCATTGCGTCGGACGAGGGCTTGTATGAAGGGCCAGCGAAGGGGAGGACGAGGGAGTCGATGAAGGGCCCTACGCTGTGGTGGAGGGCACCGTTAAGAAGATCAGTGCGGTGGACCATGATGGCGGTCAAGGAGATGCGAGCGGTGGACAAGCCCGATCGCCGAAGCGGCTCCGGTGAAGTGGTGAGTTGGCGCTTGGGGGTTCCAAGGTGCGGAAGGTAGATCCGGCGGGGTGTGAGGTCCACCGCTGCGGCGGAGGACTAGATTCGGTGGCTTGCCGTGGTTGGGGGGTCGGGGAGGGGAAGGGGAGGGGCTTTGGGGAAGAATGTTGGGGGCAAAGAGGGGAAAACAATGGAGTTACCATACAGCCCTTTTCCGTTCATGTGGCAGGGCTAAAACAGGAATATCGCAGGGCTAAACTTTCGGGTGCGTGATATTTCGATGTGAGCGGGAAGTTTGAAAGCTTTTGGTGCCTAAAATTATAAGTATTCTGCTCTTGTATGGCCGACTATGATATCATGGCCGACAATTTGTTTGTTTTGCACGCAAAAAAAAGTGCAAGTTTTGAAAATCAATGTCTCCAACTCGAAACTTAGATTATCCATTCAATTCAAATATGGATCATTGAGCTACTACAAGCAAATACCATCATACGGTCCAATTCAAATGAAATTCCAAATGTGTTTATCCTAAATATGATGACAAAAGCAAAAATGTGTATGTGTATGAATAAAGTGGATGATTATAAAGTTTGAACATGCCCGTATGTGTATATCTCTAGGTTTGATATATGAATTTGAACTCACGAAATCCCGGCTTAAAAAATGTTCCTCCGTTTAAATGAATTACAAAAGCTAATGATGGAGTCGAATTCCAAAATTCCAACCTTAGGTTTGTAATTCGGGTACATCAAGGTATATCACGCATGTTCAAAAGTATCGTTATCTCATAGTACAAACTGTGAAACAAATGGATCAACCATGAGTGCACAATATCTCAATTACGCTAAAGTCCCTCAAATATAGACAACTCACTCTTTATCTGAAGTCACCCCCCCCCCCCCCCACCACCACACACACACACACACACACATAGAGAAGTCGTTCTCTCCCCCAAACACCCAACACACGAGCACATTAACACCCCTCTCTATTGTAAAGTCTGGACCCCAACATAGGTCTCTAACACTTTGTCTCTCGGGCATGCACACATCTCTTCCCTCACTCTCTAGGTCTCCCGCTATCTCTCTTACCCAAGCACACGCACTATGTAGAGTGTATATTTCCCATACACACAAAACGTCTCCCCCAAACGTCTATCTCCCTAGTTATGTGGTTCTCGCGCACTCACCTCACACACCACCCCACTGCAAACAAGCACACTTTGTCTCCTTGTGCACCACTCTCCTCTTTCTATCTCTCGCACATGCGGACCCACCCCAGCTCCTTCCCTGCATACATATATGTCGTGACTCTTTGCATAGCTCCCTAATGTATAATCGTTCTCGATTTCGCACATTGTTCTCTACACCATCTATTCTAGATCTCTCATGAAGTCCCTATCACACACACGATGACTCGCTTCCCTTGTGTCACCGTTCATAGGCCAATTTCGGACAACATCAACATTGTCTCCCTATCTATACGCCATTTATGGACACAAACGACCCCTCTCGCCCCCTCTCTTCCTCTCTCTCTCTCTCTCCGTCGCTAGCTCTCTCTTTCTCTCGCTCTCACACCCCTCTCCCACACACACACTCGATGTCTCTTCCAAATAGTCCTGCTCCCCAGCCTGCACCTGCATTATCCGCTACTACACATGTCACACCATTCCCCTTCCCTTATACTAGGTTTACATCATCAAGGTCTCTCTATTCCACGTACACTCTCTCCCTCTCACACCCAAACGCTGCACAAACACACACAAACACGCACAAACACCCATTTATCTGGATCCTCATCTCTCCCCATGTCCGCATGTGTATCTCGCACACTCACTCTCTAATTATGTATATGTGTCTCCATGTTACACAACACAAAGCCCCATGTACATGTCTCTCTCTATCCTCCACACACATAGACACAAAGAATTTGTTATCATTGCCTCACTCTCTAACAAATCACACACGCACACTGTCTCTCTCTCTCTCTCTCTCTCTCGCAAACACGCTCATCAAGGGTTTCCCCATGAATAACTTACCATCTATTCATCAACAGTCGCGGCAGTATGGCGAACACGAGACGTGAAAAAGAATAAATCTACACGTGCTTAGACCACCTAGTATGACTATACTAGGACTAGAGCAAGCCAAAAAGCGCACTGCCGTCACCCTCTCCTTGTCGGCGACGGGAAAATCTTTGTTTTACACAGTCGAGAAGTCATTGTGCTAAGGCCCCACATGCCGAGGCGTTGAATAGAATGCAGATGCTAGTTTACGGAAGAAAGTATCGATAATACGTTTGTATCTCCATACTTATATTTCTTCTCTTATAAAAAACTGAGGTGGTGATGATGGTACGTGTGCCATCTTGCAATATAGACCGTCCGATCTATATCTGACGAATGGAAATTAAACTAAAAGACACCCGCACCCCTCTCCACATTTGCAGACAAGGCCTTCCCTCGTTCATCCCTATCTCCAACAAACCTCATTGTTGAGCAATTAAGAAAGGAAGGCTCTGAAACAAACTGGCCTGGTGGCCGCTGCCGGCGTCGTTAATCCCCATGCCTCCGCTCAGTCCGACCACCAACCACCACCACACCCCACTCCTCTTCACCTTTATCTCATATTTCTCGAGATATCATTAGTTTTTACACATGGGATTACTCCATGAGGGTCAATCACAACAAGTGTTTTATAAAAAATGCATCTTGATGTTCCGTGCAATGCATGGATCTTGCTAGTACTCCTACACAAGACCAAGTTGGTGATGCTGGTGTGTCTGCCATCCGTCGTTTCTGACCATTAGATCTACATCTAACGATTTTGAGGTAAGTTGTTGCCTTTTCTCACCAACATCCCACTTGTCTACCAATTTGCAGAAAAACCCATAATTAGTATCTTAAAACCAACCACATCCCTCCCTGACCTCACCAAAGCAGCCCAAGGAATATATTCTAATTGAAACATATGTATATCAAAATTAGAGTGTTTTGTACCAAGTTTGTGAATAAGTATTATTCTAATTATGATTCGTTGCAACGGACATGAACATTGCTAGTATTTCCAACCATGCATTTTTTCCTAGTATTCCATAGTTTCAAGTTCTCCATCAAGATATTAGTCACTCATGGTTGATATTTACTTTCAATCATGTACACATATGCACTATGTAACTAGCCTTGCTTATTGGCTTCCAAAGCTTAACTTTCACTCCTACTTACAATATGTAGAGTATTTAACAAAAAACTACCACTTTCAACCAGCCCTAGGAAGAATCTATTGTACAAAAATTAGCAAAAACATACCCAAAATTTCTTAATCCATGCCAAAAACTACTACCTAGTACTACTACCGATTAGGTTCGTTTAAACCCATTTATGACAGGGTTGGCCCACACGTCCGTGCTGACGAGGCAGCTTAAACCAACACATTTTGTTTGACCGTTGACACGAGGGACCCACATTTGACCTTCTATCCTGTTATTCCCCCTCAAATCATTATTTTTCCTAAACATTACTTTAAACAGTACTGATGCGTGTTCGTCGGTGGCGCCGGTGATGAGCGAGTTGGCCGCCGCTCCGCCGGACGGGCCGGACGACGCTACCGCCTCCGCACGGGTTGGCAGGTGCTGGCCCGGCGTGACTTACGAGCGAAAGCAAGCCGCCGTGGCCTTTCGCCGAGCCGATGGTCGACCTGAAGGCGCTACGAGAAAGCCGCCACAGCCGCGCTAATCTAGCTAGCAAACCTTGCGCATAAGCGGTGGGCGGAGCTATCTTTGCTAGCTAGAGGCCGCGAGCGCCGGACGGAGCTGGCATCCGGGCTGCCGCAACATGGGCTCCGCACCGCCGACGGTTTTGACATCGCCTTCTGTCGGCGGCGGTAGCTGCGTCCCATGGCCGAGGATGACTAGGTGGATGGGCCGGAGGTAGGAGGTCACTCGAGGATTTTTGTTGGTAAGAGCATGTACAATGGTTGATAAGGTAGTCTTATCTTAAGTCTGCCACGTATGCAAGTGGTAGTAGTTTCTTGGCATTTTAGTGGTTTCTTGCATTATTAGGGGTTTCTTGTAAGGAAATGTACGTACTACTAGCGACAAAAGGCGATTCTAGGTTGCGTTGTACTCCAACGAGTACTACTAGTGGTCGCGGGAGTGTATACCTTGTTTTCTGGGTTCGATCCCGGCCGAACGCACGGCGGCCTTTTTTTTTAAATAGTACTACTACACTTCGCTGCGAGCCATATTTTACACGGGTAGTTTGAGTTTTGAAGTCGAAAGGACGTGCGGCCCCACAATCTGGGTGCACTGGACAGCCTAGCCATGTGAACGGGTTTTCCTTCCCAGCATCCCGTGGCTCGCGTGCTCGCCCTAGCCGCACCTCGCTTGCAGCTTCCTCACCAGCTAGTAGCATATTTAAACTAGAGCCTCCCAATTAAGCCCGAGGAGCCGGAAAAGCCTGGCGGGGCATTGGGAACTGTGCAATATGGCTCCGTACGTAAAGTGCTCTACTACTACTCTGTAGCTTGTGGCGTTGCATGCATGGACTTCATTCCATTATCGGCTCTACTATAAAAGAAATTCCTCTTGACGTGTTTTTCTAAACGGAGGCAAAAGCTTTGCTTAATCTCATTCATAAAGAAGGAACTAGTACTAACAAAGTTCAACGAGATCCATTACACCTCCACAAATGGAAGCGAAAAGCCTAGTCTCGCTGTATCAAATAACTCAAATGTTCTTCCCTCGCAGTAAATCGTCACGATAAACAAAGCTGCTAGTGTGTGCGTGAGAGGAGCAATGAGTAGGCCAGCTACTCCTACGTGAGAGGAGCGGCTGAATATAGCACCGAGAGTACCCACTAGGCCACTACGCAGGTGTACTTCCCTGCATTGATAGTACAGTGATGGTTCTAGAGAACAGTAGTACCCTCCACTTCCAACCGTAGCTCCTTGGCCCTGAGATTCAAGAGTTCAAAACTGGTGCACTATACTAGACTAGACTAGAAATACAGTACATCGCACTACTAGTTGAGAAAATTAGTACTGGTACTGCTTTCTGATGCAATCGTACTCCTCAAATCACATAATGTAAGACGTTTTTTGACACTAGTTGGCGTGTACAAAAATGGCAAAAACATACGAAAAATTTCTTAATCCACGCCAAAAACTACTACCTAGTGCCAAAAATTTCTTACTAGTGCTATTATTGACAGGATACTGCAATCCCGTAACCGTCCATAATGCTAGTACTAGTAGTAAATAATAGCCTCACCCCTTCGCTGAGGAACGATCTAAAGTTGGAAGGGACGAGGCCCTGCGGTTACTACGCTCTTATCTCCTCCTCGCCAGTTCCCCTCCCCCCGAAGAGAAGGTAGTTCATCGCTGCTCCCATGGATTCGCCAGGCGGTTCTCCTCCTCGTCGGGGCTGGGAGACCTTGGATGATGATCCTATGGGAGAAATCGCACGCTGCTCCGACGTCCTCACCGCCGCAAGACTCGGTGCTTCCTGCACCAACTTTTTCAAGACGCTGCTTAAACAGGCTTGGGAAAAGGCCATGCTTGTTGGTCTTCCATGCGTCCTCGAGGAGAAGGTTCTTCTATGGGACAATCCTTCGAACAGTCCACCGCTCCCTAGCCATGGTTGCACGTTGACTCCGCTTAGAGTTGCCGACGTTGAGAGGTAGTCGGATTTTGTCCGATGAGCAGGTCAGTAAGGGAGTTTGATCATGTAGTACTTAGTTATTCCATTTCCATCCCGTAATTTCTCCGCTGCCCACCGTCTTATATATAGGTCTGGTCGGTGCCAACGAAGATTGGCTTGCATACCTCCGGCCGGATACCACCATCATTTTGCACAACATCCACAGCAGTGCAGCCGTTCCGGTAGACCCCTTCTCCACCATTGGGATCGGCCTTCCGGATTGGCTGGGCTAGAATACGTATGATGATGCCTACATGAGATTGAAGAAGATAGCAATTGCGGACCCGCCAACAAAGCGACGCGGCTACGACGATTACTATCTCATCGTGGTGTTCGACATAAGGATTGCCATCAATGCAAGAGGCAGTAACGGCAGAGGCTGGCGCATGTTGGCGACGACAGATTTGTACCCCTACATCGTTCAAGATGCCGTGCGCCATCTAGGCCGCTTCTTCAGCGGTGACAAGCCGAGGACTTGTTTCATCTGGTTGCCATCCTACGGTATGGAGATTACAAACGGAATGCACAAACCATCATTTGCATCCCTAACGGTACTCCATTATTTTGCAGGGACCAGTCATCCCCCGATCAAAATAAGATCTCCGATCCTGGATGTGCATTTGCATCCGCGATTCGGTCTAACATGGAACCTTGTAGCTGACTTTGGCATATTGGGATCAACTATCTTAGCAGTCGTTACCTATGGTACCACTGATGTGCAACATGGTCACACACTCTACCACGATCGGACCGTCACCATCTACCCGGGTATTCCATTTTTAACCCTCTCGCCTTCTCTTTCATTGTTGTACTAGTAGTATACTTAGTAGTACTATTAGGAGTACTTTTTACCTTGAGGGCGTATAGCTAGCTAGGCCCTTGAAGACTTGAACCCACTAGCTGCCACCATTTTGTTTTTCCATGTCTTACTATCTCATCCATGTAGCCAAGAGTGGCTATATATAATAAGCCAGTTATTTTACTTCCTCTATACCGGAGTAGTACTATTTGCTGCACAGTATTACCGACCGCCATATTTGAGCACAACATTATTATGCATGGACCTTGACTATGTACGTCACCATGTGTCCAGATCTGGGATGCCGCGTGTACCAGATGAACGGCGCCGAGTTCAACCCCCGTGATGCTACGTGGGTGCCGACGAACACTCTTGGAGAGTACTCGCTTTTCATCGAGGACAGCTACCCCATTGTGAAGCGGATGCCACCTTCCGTGCACGACACGGAAGGCCTGCCGCTCATGAAGCATGGTTGTGTCTTCATTGCGCACAGCCGGATGAACGACATGCTGGGACACGCTATCCCTGATCAGCTTGGATGAGTCTCCATCGTGTGGAACCGGACTAGAAAGCTGCGACAATGATTCCCGTTGCCCACCGCTATGGATCGTGCCATCCATGAAGAACACCTGGGACTGGAACCTGGAGGAGGACATGCAGGTAGTCCATCTATAACGTGTAAGTGGAGTGCGGTAATTGTGAATGGTAGCGCTGTGAATATATGTAGACTAGTTGTGCACAAATTTATCACATGAATTGGAGATGAACTTGTGTGGCATACTGGCATTTGTCCTTTAGAATTTATTACTAGTAAATGTGTTATATGTACGTGCAACTTGTGTGGTTGTTGCACAGGCTCCAACATGCTCTTTGAGAAAAAAAAAGGTGGCACAGCTTTGGATATACGTGACGTGGCGGCATCATACAATAGCATCGTTCGCTATAGTTGTAGTACACTCCTACTAGGACGACAACTCCTATAAAACCTTGCTCTTGGCTCTTTGCCTCTTCGGGAGGTTCAACAGTTCGTACTTTCGTGTGAACCTTGCACTTGGCTCTTCGCCTCTTGGAAGGTCCAACAATGATGATACTACAAGACAATATGCTTCGGCAATCGACACCGATTGAACTGCTGCACGCGTCCACCGCGAGGGCGAGGGACAGGGCGAGGAGAGGGAGAGGGAGGAGAGGGCGTTGTAGTCAAAACCCTCTCCTCGTCACCCGTGAACCACAGCAGCGGGCGAGGGAGAGGCGTAGTAAGCAAGCTTCTCCTCGTTCGGCGAGTTGACGAGACACATCAAAGGAGTACTAGTACTAGTAGTAGTCCATACTGCGTCCTTTCCGATTAATATGGCTTAATTTGAAACGAGAAAAATACACTGGCGGTCAACGTATGTAACACTATGCTCTTTACGGTCACTATATATAGTTTTGCGGCGTGGCACTTTGTTGACTGGTTAAATTGTCACCTGGTTTCTGGGTCCCACCTGTCATTTGGCAGAGCAAAGAAATCAGTTAAACAAAACTTTATGCAGGCGACACGAGTCCAACCCTTGCTTGCGCGAACCGCCTGGCTGTGTATGTGAGTGCATGCACGTGTCCTCCCTCGGTCTTCCAACAAAGAGTGTACATCGGCTACAAAACAAAGAGTGTGGTACATAATGTACATCTACACTTCCAATGCATGTAGCCTTTAATCTACATCGATATTGATTGACTAATGCACCAACTTGTGATGTAGGTATAGGATACATGTCTATCCGTAATTACAGCATGCAACGGCCTTCATTTAATATTCTTATCTCAATGGTCGCATGCACACATATGTCTGCTACTTTTGGGCATTAATTATGCCCTTGTCAATGTGTAAATCTCTAAATGTACAGTCTTTCGCGGACGTAGGGAGTAGGTTGAGCACTTGAGCGTGAGTTGTGTGTCTTTGCGTCGTGTCTTGTGTGCCGCATGGGTGCGTGAGTGTTGCGTGCGTCCATGTGTACGTGTGAGTGTTGCATGTTGCATGCATGCATGCATGCATGGGGCTTACTCCCTGCCATTGACACGTTCATATTTCAAGCTTCCTTTGTTCCCTCCATATGGTGATACTCCCTCTGTTCCCAAATAGTACAGAGTAAAAGCCTCCCTCTGTTCCCAAATACGGAGTATTTGTCTTTCTACAGATTTCAACAAGTGACTAGGTATGGAGCAAAATGAGTGAAGTGAGTGTAGAGGCATAGGGATACTGTAGAAAGGAAGTCCTCGCGATCCATTATTCCCCATCTCGGTCAGAGAGAACTATTCAACTAGTCTTCGCAGTGAAGTGACAATACACGCAGCTGCGGCAGATGGGACACGTAATTAATAAGCTGAACCAGCGTGTTGTTGTTACTAAATCAGCCTTACCCAAGATCGCCATCATATTTGCCAAGAGAGCACGCTCAAGAATACGCCACGCACCTCTGTCCTCCATTAACTGACATATGGGCCCTCTTGTGGTAGACCCACATGTCATCGGTGTAACTATTTACACTCTGAAGGACGGTATATCCTGGTAGTAGTACTAGTAGAGTTGAGATTTTATGCACTTTCTTCCCCGTCTTCCACTCTTCTTCGTCCTCTCTTCTTCTTCCTCCTCTCTTCCCCATCGTCGGCCGCACACCATTTACCCCCGCTCGCTGCTCGCCCGCCCGCGCCATCTTCCTTGGTAGCTCGCGCGTACCATATCCCCCCGCTCACTGGTCGGCCACACGAGGAGAAGCTTCTTCGCTCGCTTGAATCCACTTCCCGGCTGGCTCACAGCACCAAAAACCCCAATGGCAGAACCGATCGACACAGAGCCATGATTGGAATTCCCTCCCGATGTTCTCTTGGAAGCAGATCAGAAGTCGTATGGAGCTACTTCAAGACCGGCCCGTCCGGCCGCATGCTCGGTGTCTTTGTACCGCCTACTCGTCTACAACCGGCCGGCTCTTTTCAAGACACCACCTTGTCGATGCCCGATCCTCGCAGGTGGCCCGGACACCGACTTGACGATCCTACGGAGGTTGCTGTGGTGCCCTCGACATGCTACCACTACCCGTCCACACTGTCCTTCATGCGCGGCCACTCATCGGGCGGGCATGAAGGCCAACTGATCGCCCTCATCCACCACACCGTAGTCCGTGGCGTCTCGTGGATATCTACATCCAGCGAGAGATCACCCTTCCATCGTTGGATACCGCCGACATCGAGCCTCGCGGCCCGCCGGACACTCCTGCCTACTACGCATGAGACGCGTCAAGCTTTTGGCTCGACCTCTGTTTGCAGAAAGTTGTAATCTGCAAAGTGCCCACACCATCAGAAGACTACATGGATTACAAGCTCATTGCCTTGTTCAACATGGGATTAGTCTATCTGGAATCCGGTCGCCATACATGGTTATGGCTCATCATCAATCCTGTTGAGGCAACATTTTTGTCTGATGCTATAGTGCATGATGGCATCGTTTACGCGGTCGACGCACAGATTGGCTGCCTATACTGGTGGAATCTATCGTCGTGTAATTGTTCTATCTCATCTCATCTTTACCTTATGAATACGACTGCCTGTTCATTTGTTACAAATTTAGAATGCATAGCATGTCTATAACCACATCATTGCTATGTGTTCCTCTCATTTCCTACATTTTTATGACCACACATGTTATTGTTAGAGTTGATATGAGAACAATTGGCATCTAATGATTGTTAGAATACATATTATGAGCATAACATCATGATTGCTATATGTTACTCTCGTTTACAAGATTTTTATAACAACGCATGTTATTGCTTAGAGTTGATATGAGAACAGTACTAGTAAGTGCTATGGTAGAATATGAGTAGGCGCTGTCATAGCTGTTTTCCTCTCATTGTTACATGATGTTTGAACCATGACATGTTGCTAGAATAAGAAAGCCATTGGCTTATTTTTTTAACTTGGAGTATGATTATGACCACGGCATTGCAATTCTCTTTCTATGATATGTGTCACTGTTATATTAATCTTAATTCCACACATACTATGAACATGATTGTTTATTTTTGTCCTTTTGGTCTCCAATTTGAATTGTTGCAGCAGACGCAAATGCGCTGGCCTTCATGATTCCAGGACCTGGAATCATACCAGCCGATGGGTGGTGGTTTATCGCGCTGCTCACCGACGTCGGTCATTTGATGCTCATTCGCACGCACTAAATTGACCAAACCATTACATCAAACCACATGAAATACAATGCATGGGGCGTTCGTGACATTGATGGCTATGGCTGCTTCGTGTTCGAGAAAGATCCCAGCTCCGTTGGGCCAGGCGTATTCAACTGGAGGTGGGTTTACAGCCTCGGCAACCACTCCTTGTTCCTCGGGCTCAATTATCCGATCATCCAACCAATCATCGATCATATCACCGACGATGATTACTGTGCTACGCAACTTACATTCACGAGTTTGGTTGTGTTTACACATCATACCATGGGTTTCATGAATCACCATATCCAGAGATTCGTCGACACAGCTTGTTGCCAGGTAATCTTCAGTGTGTGAAAGGCATCAAGCTTCCATGCGATGGATGGCTTTTGCAAACCCGACATGCGGCGATGTGGTTCATGCCAACAGCAAATATGCACAACTTGATTCGTGCCGATATCTAGACTGAGCCATATATTCTGCTGCTGTAGCACGACCCTCTTTTGTTGAATATTATGTACTGTTGTTAGTTTGAAGCACTCCTCTGGTTTGAAGGATAGATACCTTCCTGAGATCAAGTGCATCCTAACTCACCTGCGTAGGATGTACTGATAAGGATGATGGAGATGCTGTGCAGAAGCCATATATACACACGGTCTATTCTGCTAATATTAGCAGAATAACTATTCTGCACACCACTTCAGCACTGCGCTCAATGTAAGCGCCTTTGCATCATTTTGACGACGAGCACTGCAATATAGACTAGTGAACTTCTCGTCGAAAAAAATTGCACGCGTTATTTTTTCGGTACTGTTTTCGCTTTAATATTTTAACCGTTTATCGGAATGAGGCGTGTAATACACCATTGAAAAGCTATGGATTAGGCGCAAGTTCGACATGTTGAACACTTTTCGAGATTCCACACGGTTTAAGAGCAGTTTTGAAAATAGTGCGGCGGATGACGAGTGACAGCGAGCGTTTTTTCGCGTTTTTTTCTAAACCGCTTGTCGGAATGAAGCAAATGATACGCCGTTGGATAGATATCGTCGAGGCGCATCTTTTTCATATAAAAATCTTTCTCTAATTCATTAAGGTTTAAGAGCAGTTTCAAATTTACTAAATCGCGGAACTGTTTTTTAAATTTTTTAAAATTTCCGTACTGTTTTCGTTCCAGTTTTTGAACCGTTTGTTGAAACAGGGCGTGTGATATGCCTTTGGAAAGCTATGGACAAGGCGCAACTTTCATATGTTGAAATGGTTTTGAGATTCCTTACGGTTTTTAGTTAATTTGTAAAATCGTGCGGCTGAATTCGAGAGGCAGCGGCTGTTCTTTCGCGAAACTTTTGCAAATCGCTGGTCGGAATGATTCAAACGATACGCCGTTGGAAAGATATCGTCGAGACGGAACTTTTTCATGTAGAACACACTCTCTAATTCTTTACGGTTTAAGAGCAGTTTTAAAATTAGTGAAAAACGGACACTGTTTTTTCGCAACACCAAAATCGTCGTGGGACAGAAGAACGCACTGCTTCAAACTGAAAACCGCACTGCAACAGACAGTCAAGTGCACTGCATCATTTCTTTTTGTCGGACGTAAACTTTCTCGCACAAGTTTTTGTTGTCTTTTTTTCAACTTTTTTTATGAAAAAGAGTGGACCGCGGTGACGAGGTCAAGTGAACCACAACCTATGTCGGAGTGAGCTACATAATTTTTTTGTCTTTTTATTTATTTTTGTAAATTCATCTAGACTACATGGTCAATATTAGTGAGCTACATTGTTAATGTTAGTGAGCTTCATCAATTTTTTCATGTGTTCGTCTTCTCCTGCAAAATATAGTTTTAACTAAATTGCATGTGTGTAACGATCGGGCAACCATGAACTTCATCGCTTTTTTGTTTTGTGAAGTGCACCGCCAAGGTTTTCTTAATAAACTGCATCTGCTTAAAAAAATTGTGTTAAACTAATGTCCTTATTCATACCTTTTCAAAGAACAAGAAGGTGAAAAGTATAAAAAAAATTCTGAATACATTTTTTTCAAATGAAGTGTACTGCAGATCCTTCAAAGTGGAATTTTTTTAGATCGGAGTGCACTGCATTTCCCTCTTTCTTTTTCTCTTTAGAGTTTGGTTTTCTCGCAAAGTCAATAGGTGAACCACATGGTTCAAAAAACAGAACCGCCACATGTGTCGGGCGAACCGCAAGCCTGCATTTATGAACCACAATGCCCACACCCTTTTCCGAACCGCAACTCGCGTGATGGGCACTTTCTGCCTATGAGAGAACTTCAAAAGAAATTACTGCATTTGCTAAAAAAATCCCCAGCCGGAACAACAGCTGCACGCCGTGATGACGAACTGCAATCGCATGCAAAAACGCCCAAGGTTGCAAGTGCAAGAGCACCGAACCGCATCACAGGGACCTCTGAGCTGCACTGTCATGGTTTGCGAGCTGCACATTTTTTGGGTGCACGAGTGGCAGCGAGGCTGTCGCGATGCTGGGCAAGCTAGGAAGGGGCTGCAACCACTGGATCCAGATGCGAGCGACGCAAGGCGAGCGCTGGTGGTGAAGAACTCATCGGTGGCGCCTCGGTCCCAACGTGGTGAACGACCTCAAATCCTCGCCTCTCCGCACACCACAAAGGACAAAAAAAACCTCGCCTGAACTGCACAAAGGTTGTCACCGCCGTTGACCTTTATCGCCGTAGAATCCCAAGCAAGAGGCTGGCCCGGTTGCGCTCGAGCGCCGTGGCTGTCGTTGGAAGAGGGAGGCAGAGGCTCACGGCGGCCCCGTCGGGCTTGGTCGGGGATGGGGTGCCATGGAGTACGCCAAGTGGGGCAGCGTCGCCGTGCTGTCTCCCCTACCATGGCAGCCAGCACAGCTATGCAGGGCCGCCGGATCAGCCAGTGCCCGCGCCGGATCCGCCAACATCCGCCAGTGCCCGCGCTGGATCCGCCCGGGAACCAGGGAGGCCACAACGACTATGGCAGGGAGGAAGGGCCGTGCATCCCCCTCCTCTGACTTCCTCCCGTCAACGGCAGATGGGGCAGGAGATGCTCCAGCGAAGGGTCCACCCGGCGACGGTTCCGCGTGTGGTCCGGCGAAGAAAGGCGGTAGGTGGTCCGGCGGCGCGGGGCCGGAGGTGGTGCGGCGGTAGGGGCGGTAGGGGAGGGAGGTGGTGCGGCGGGGTGGGCGGGAGGTGGTGCGGCAGGCGGGCCGTGGTTGGTCGGGCGGCAAAGGGAGGGGGTGCGGCGACGCGGGGCGGGAGGTGGTGCGATGGCGGAGGAAGGTGATGCGGCGGCGCGGGGTAGGATTCAGGGGCGGCAAGGCGGCGCGCGTCCAGTCCGGCAGCGACAATGAGGGTAGTTGGTAGGGTGGGGCGAGGGTTGCGTGGATGCGGCGGAGGTGGAGGTTGGGGTGGAGCGGGAGGAACGTGGGAGAGCGGTGGGGGTTGACCGGGAAGAAGGTCGGTTAAGTGGGGGACGTTACTCGGTTTGTTTTGCGAGAGGAGTTCGGTCTGTGGGTTTGTGAAGTGTGAAACCATAGCGTAATAAGACGCTTTGAAAGTGCTAATAAGGTCTTAAGGGTGTTATTAGAATAGACCCACCCTATATATATATATATATATATATATATATATATATATATATATATATATATATATATATATATATATCAGTTAGGCTTCAAGTGCGTACTTGTTAGTTAAACCTATGTATAAATTGTGACACTAAATACGACTAGTAAGTAGTACAGTAGCAGTACTAGTATACGTCGGTCAAATTATTCATCATGTCCACCCATTGAAGGGCCGTGCATCCCCCTCCTATGACTTACTCCCGTCAACGGCAGATGGGGCAGGAGATGCTCCAGCGAAGGGTCCACCCGGCGGTTCCGCGTGTGGTCCAGCGAAGAAAGGCGGTAGGTGGTCCCGCGCTGGCCGGAGGTGGTGCGGCGGTAGGGGCGGTAGGGGAGGGAGGTGGTGCGGCGGGGTGGGCGGGAGGTGGTGCGGCAGGGCGGGGCCGTAGTTGGTGCGGCGGCAGGCGGGAGGTGGTGCGGCGACGCGGGGCAGGAGGTGGTGCGGTGGCGGAGGAAGGTGATGCGGCGGCGCGGGGTAGGATCCGGGGGCGGCAAGGCGGCGCGCGTCTAGTCCGGCAGCGGCGATGAGGGTAGTTGGATAGGGTGGGGGGGCAGTAGGTTGCAGGGATGCGGCGGAGGTGGAGGTTGGGGGTGGAGCGGGAGGAACGTGGGAGAGAGGTGGGGGTTGACCGGGAAGAAGGTCGGTTAAGTGGGGGCGTTACTCAGTTTGTTTTATGAGAGGAGTTCGGTGCAGGGTTTGTGAAGTGTGAAACTGTTAGCAGAATAAGACGTTTCGGTGTGCAGAATAAGGTCTTAAGGGGTGTTATTAGAATAGACCCACCCTATATACATATATATATATATATATATATATATATATATATATATATATATATATCAGTTAGGCTTCAAGTGCGTACTTGTTAGTTAAACCTATGTATAAATTGTGACACTAAATACGACTAGTAAGTAGTACAAGATGCAGTACTAGTATACATCGGTCAAATTATTCATCATGTCCACCCATTGAATTGACGTGACAACACGCTGCGCGTGAGGTGACACAAGAATCCCGGCAGCGTGTTCGGGTATTCTGGACTTCAGATTTTGAGTACCACTTATCTGTCGAAATCTTTCATCATTCACTTAAAACAGTCGATTGATCATACATCGAGTACCATATAACTAGAATTACCGATGCAAGTCGAAGAAGGATTGGCCGATGCTGCCGGCTGGCGTCAAGTTCGATCCCACAGATCAGGAGCTGATCGAGCACCTTGAGGCCAAAGTGAGTGCCGACAAATGAGATTTCAGTCTCTCATCCATTTGTTCATACCAACCATCGACAAATGAAAGCACAGATATGCTACACCCAACCTGAGAAACTTCCAGGTAAGACACCAATCGGTCGTCTACTTGCACAAACATATTCCTTTGTTTATAGCTCTATTTTTGTTTTTAGACGCAGACCTGGTGAAGCAATTACAAATTTGACAATTAATAAAAAGTGAAACAAGTGACTGCAACATGCCAAAGATGTTATGAAAATGCCAACTACGTACACTAAAACCTATATTCCACAATACTGCAAGTATCACACTGAGTGGCCTAAGGAAGCAATTCTTCCAGCGCAATTCCAGGGCGTTCAAAAGGGGCACATGGACGCGTCGCAAGATACAGTCGGAGTGCGGCATGCACGCGATGTGGCACAAGACCGGCAATACCTTGCCGGTGACGATCAACGGCCGGCAGACGGGCAGCAAAAAAGGTTCTGGTGCTGCACACCAACAAGAACTTCGACCAGCAGAGGACCAACTAGGTGATGCACCAGTACCACCTCGCGGACCTGGAGCAAGAGAAGGAGCGGGAACTGGTCCTCTGCAAGATTTTCTACCAGACGAACACTAGGGCCAGTAGTAAAAAGATTATAATTTAGTTAGGTATTGGTAGTTGTACTACCTTGTCGCCCCTGCAAGTTGGTATTGTTGTTAACGATCTTTTGGTATGAACTTGCATTTGCTTCCAACCATCATGCCGAGGGTCGGCGTGGACATAAAGCTGAATCATTTGTTTCGAAACGAATTTTCAGGCACCTGATTTTTATTTGATGGGTAGCATAAGCACCCGCCTTTCGAATTCCCAGTTCTCCAATTTTTTCGAAACAAGTGCATGCACTTATTATCCCAATAAAAAAAACAATATCCATGCTGCATCCCAGTTATCAGTCTGTACTTGCAGAATTCTCTTGTTTATTGAGCACGTATATTGTTTTTTCAGGTCGAGCAATTTTCAACTGGGCTGCAGACTGCCCAGGGTTGGTTTTGTTTTTAACAGGCCCAGCCCATGAAGACAACGGGCACAAAGATCCAAAGGTATCTATCGCCTCTGCCCGACAGCGTTAGTTATATTTTGTCTTACAACATCCGCAGGCAGTTTTTTTACTGAATCAAACACACAGCCTAGTTCTATTTTCCTCTTGAAACGCATGTCCTACATCCGTTTTCTAATCTCTACCTATAGTTTTATTAGTTCATATACACGTATCATTATATTGAAAACACATGAAATTCCCTTTTCATATTTACATCCTTATTTTTGTTGTTTTTTCCCACCAAACGCTGATTTTTTTACCATTGGTTTTCCCTTAAACCAACTCAATTGTCCCACGTCTTATTTGCTCACAAAAACAAAACGATTTTTTGGCAAATCAATAAGTTCTTAAAAAAATGTTTATCATTTCGGGATTACAACAGTTCGGACTCCACCGAAATATGCAAAATAAGGTTGAACTTTTTGACCGTGGTCCTGGGCAGAAAATGGGTTGTAATAAATTACTTAAGAATTAGCAAATGGGCTGCAAATTATAAAAAATAGCAAATGGGCTTTATGTTGTCTGCCACAGATTTGGAGGCTGACTTGTGGGGCTACCAAGTTCATGCGTACACAAGGTTTCGCAAAAAAGAAACTTAGTAAACAATCGACTCTACCAGCGTCAGACCGTTAGATGTCAATCTAACGGCAATCGTGCTTCTTCAGTCTCTGATCTTCCCCCGCCTCACCGCCCAAACCAGCGCCGGAATCGCTCGCTCCGCCTCCCTGGGCCGGGCAAGAAGGTTGCAGGCCTCACGGCCCCATCATACTCGCATCCCTGGCCTGTCTATCCCTCTACTCACCCACACCTCCTGTTATTTTCCGGCGACGGCAGCCGAACCAGTCAACCCTCGTACTCTCCACTGCGTGGGCAGCCACTGCCGTGTCTTCCCCGGCTCCGTGTTGTTCCCTTCGTAGGCCTCGCCGTCGTCCACCACCCTGGTGCTCTCGGCGCGGCGTGGTCAACAATGTCCATCCAATGGCCGTAGTGCTTCTTCAACCTCTGGTCTTCTTGCCCCAGCCGCCCAAAGCAGCGCCGATCGTGCCGCATGCTCCTGCCTCCCGTGGCTGGCTGTGCTGCCGCGGAGGCCTCACCGTCCCCATACTACTCCCACCACTGGTCAGGCCATCCCTCCACTCACCCTCTCCCCCTGTTATTCTGCAGCGACGTTAGCCTCACACTGCAGTCGAACCAGTGAACGTGGAGAGGCTGACAGCTGGGTCCACGGCAGCCGCAAGGAAGTGCATCCTTATTACGCACAAAATAATTATTCCTCCACCTGATAGCAGGGACCCACCGGACGGGCCGCCAGTATTTCGTAGAAAAAATGTTTCCCCCCTGACTGCTGGGACCCACCGGACGGGCCACCGTATTTCACAAAAAAAAACGTTTTCCCCTGACTGCTGGGACCCATCGGACGGACCACTGTATTTCGCGAAAAAAACGTTCCCCCGTCACCGACCCACCGGAAGTGCCTCCTTATTACGCACAAAATGAATACTCCCCACGCTAGCTGGGACCCACCATGGTGGGAGGCTGACTTAGGCATACTAAGTTGACGGGACGGAGGGCTTTGTCAACTTAGTCAATATGAACGCTTTAGCTCAAGTGACCGTGACGATGTCCATCCAACGGCCGTCGTGCTTCTTCAATCTCTCCTCTTCCTGCTCCGCCGCTCAAACAAGCGCCGCAGGACTGCTCGCCCTCCTCCCCACCCGGTTGTCTTTGCCAGCAACCCTCACCGCCCCACCGTACTCCCATCGCTGGCCTAGCCATCCCTCTACTCACCCACACCTGCTGTTATTCTCCGTGACGGCGAACAAACCAGTAAACCCTCGTACAGTCGTACTCCCCTCCGCGTGGGAAACAACTGCCGAATCTTCCCTGCCTTCGCGTCGTCCCCTTCCTAGGCCTCGCCGTCGTCCACCGCCCTGGTGCTCTCGGCGCGGCCTGGTCGATGTGGTCAACAACCGACATGCATCTGAAGTGGACTGTACGTGGAGAGGCTGACAGATGGGTCCACGACCGCTTGCAAGGAAATGCCTCCTTATTACGTGCAAAATAATGATTCCTCCACCTGACATCAGGGACCCACTGAAAGGGCCTCTATATTTCGTGAAAAAAAACGTTATGGCAGCTGACAGCTCGGATCCACCAGCTATATCTTCGCAGGCAAGGAAGTGCCTCCTTATTACACAAAAAAAAAATGAATACTCCCCCTATTAGCTGGGACCCAGTATAGTGGCAAGCTGACTTGTGGGCCTGTTAAGTTGACGGGGACGGAGGGCTTTGTCAACTTAGTCAATATGCACGATTCTAGCTCCAGTGATCGTACGATGTCCATCCAACGACCGTAGTGCTTCTTCAACCTCTGGTCTTCTTGCTCCAGCCGCCCAAACCAGCGTCGGTCGTGCCTCGTGCTCCGCCTCCCGTGGCCGTCTGCGATGCGGGCGAGGCGCCACCGCCCCTACTACTCCCACACCGGCCGTGCCATCCTCTACTCACCCACACCCCCTGTTATTCTCGGCGACGGCAGCCTCACACCACAAACAACCGGTGAACCCTCATACTCCTCACGCTGGGCATCCACCGCCGCATCTTCCCCGGCTCGCGTCGTCCCTTCCTAGGCCTCGCCGTTGTCCACCGCCTCGGTGCTCTCGGCGCGCGTGGTCAACGTGGTCAAGGAACGGCTTCCATCGGACGTGGATCAGACGTGAAGAGGCTGACAGCTGGATCCACGGCCGCAGCAAGGAAGTGCCTGCTTATTACGTGCAAAATAATTATTCCTCCACCTGACAGCGGGGACCCACCGGACGGGCCACCGTATTTCGTGAAAAAAAATGTTTCCCCGATCGCTGGGACCCACTAGCTACATCTTCGCACGCAAGGAAGTGCGTCCGCAAAAAACGATTCTCGACCGCTGGGACCCACCAGCTACATCTTCGCACGCAAGGAAGTGCGTCCGCAAAAAACAAAACGATTCGCCCCGACCGCCGGGACCCACCAGCTACATCTTCGCAGTAAGGAAGTGCTCGGCGGTCGGGACCCACCTGGTCGAAGCGTACGTAGCGTTGTCATTCCGGTCGACGTGTACGTACATACTGGTCGATGTAGAGGCGCGCACGTGTCGTAGTAGAGGCGCGCACATAGCATGTACACGTACGTACAACGGCAAGGGTGCAGGAAAGAAAATACGGCCACGTACGTACATACGGGCAGGGTCTCGAACGCCTACTCGCGCATACGTACATGGCTGGGTCGGAACGGAGAAACATCGTCGTCATCGTGTTCATGGGAGCCAACCGGCTGGGTCGGAACGGAATGCGTGGTCGTGTTCATCGGGAGGGCTTGGACGAACAGCGATGGAACGAGGCTGGCGTATCGCACAATGGAGGAAACAGACCTCCTACGCTCTAACGGGTCCCGTTGATTGGGAGGGTGTGGCGTGCCGCAAAACGGAGGAAACGGACCTCCCACGGTCAAAACGGGGTCATGTTGATCGGGAGGGTGTGGCTTACCGCGAAAACGGACCTCCTACGGTCGAAACGGGGTCCCGTTTCATCGGGAGGAGTGTGGCGTCGCAAAACGGACTCCACGGATATCTGTTCATCTCCACCGTCGACCTCCTCCGGCCTCCACGGGCTACCGTCGACCTCCTCTAGCCTCCACGGGCTCCTGTTCATCCAGCCTCCACCGCGCTACTCCACCGGCCATCGCTCAACCACCCTCCACGGGCACCCCTCCACCGCTTCATCGCTCATCCAGCCCTCCACACCACGGGTCATGTTGAACCACCCCACCACGGGCACCCCTCCACCGCTCATCGCTCATCCAGCCTCCACCACACCACGGGTCCTGTTCATCCAACCCCCCGCAACGCTCATTGTTCATCCCAGGCAGCATCGATCGGCTTCAGCTTAGCAGCGATAGCGAAGCGAATCGCCGATCGGGTTTAGTTAATGTAGCCATCGATCGATCGCTTCGGGTTCAAGAACACGTAGCCTACAGGTAATCGCCGGGTTCAATTTGAGCCCAACGCCTTGCTCGGGTTCGCCAGAGCCAACGCCTCACACACACGCAGACGTGTACGTACGAGAAACGCGCATCGCTTCGCCCCGACCTCCCACCGTAACCGCAACTCCTCGAAATTTTCCTCCCCCTCGCTTCTACCACGGTTTTTCTGTCATGGACGGCCCAAAGAATGTCATGCAGCTGTGTCTCCGGCCCGCCCAAGACAAAAAGCCCATTTACTGTCATGATTTTTTGTCATAGAAGTAGGAGCCCACCACATCTCTGATGATACCGGGTTTTGCCACAATTATCGTCATAGAAGTGTCATATGTATGACAGAAAAAAAATTGTTCGGCCCAAAATGTCACGGATGTGTCTTTTTTTTGTAGTGTAACCATTTTAAATTTTCGCTCCTATGACAACGAGTCAAGTGTTGATGCCAAACACGATGACACAGAGTTATGCGTTGTAAAGGAGAAAGTCCGAAATTATGTAGAAGTGCTTGAAGCATAAAAGCAATAGACAAGTGTTTTGCAGATCTGCTTATTAAAGGCTTACCGCCCAATGTGTTCGGAGAACACACAGTCGACATGGGTTTTATGGCATAGTCTAAGATTTCCGGACAATAAAAGGGCCCAAGGTTAAAGAATCTGTTTCAAAACAGAGGAGTGTGTTGTAGGTGTTGATTCTATCGGGGATAGACCCTGATGATGAGACATGCTCTACATGCAAATCTGTGATGGAACTAATACTTTGAAAAGAGTTATTTAAAAGTATAAAGTTAAAAGTATATGATGAGATCAAGGGGGGAATGCTAGATTGTTCTCTTCCCTAATGGGCCCAACGGCCCATTGGACCCTTGACCCACGCCTCGATCGGGGCGCCCACAAGCAAGGCTGATGGGCCCCTATCGCGCAGTGCCATATAGAGGAGGTGGGGACCATGGCACAAGGTATGAGGTTCGCCGCCGCCTCTGTTCCCCACTCCTAACCCTAGTCCGATTGAGAGGGACGCGCTAAAGCGATGGGAAGCGCCACCATCCACTTCACCTTCAACCTCTACGTCGAGCTCCCCACTGTCACCATGGCCGGCATCGGGAGTTCCTCGAGTCACAGAGAAGGTACTCCACCGTATATTTCTAACCCTAACCGATCCAAAGCAATCTATCAATGGTATCAGACAGGTTTGGTTATAGGATCTTCGGTACAAAGAAAAGCAGAGATAGAAAGATCCCCCTCCTCAAGAACCCTAACCCTAACAGAGAAAAGAGGGAAAAGAAATCCGAAAAGTAGTGCCACCGCACAGCCGCGCCATTCCACCCGATCCCGAATTGCATCGGCATGCCGAGGATTCAGGAAGAATAACTCTACTGCTACGTCTTGAGCTTGCGTTGGTTTTCCCCGAAGAGGAGAGGATGATGCAGCACAGTAGCGTAAGTATTTCCCTCAGTTTTTGAGAACCAAGGTATCAATCCAAAGAGGAGACCACGACAAGTCCCTCGTACCTGCACAAAACGATAGCTACTCGCAACCAATGCGATTAGGGGTTGTCAATCCCTTCACGGTCACTTACGAGAGTGAGATCTGATAGAGATGATATTTTTGGTATTTTTGGTAGATAGATGCAAAGTAAAAAGTAAAAGCGAAGTAAAAACAAAGCAAGTAAATAAAGTGATAGAGATTGATATGATGAGAATAGACCCGGGGGCCATAGGTTTCACTAGTGGCTTCTCTCAAGAGCATAGATATTCTACGGTGGGTGAACAAATTACTGTTGAGCAATTGATAGAATTGAGCATAGTTATGAGTATATCTAGGCAATTATCATGTATATAGGCATCACGTCCAAAACAAGTAGATCGAAACGATTATGCATCTACTACTATTACTCCACTCATCGACCACTATCCAAAGATGCATCTAGAGTATTAAGTTAAAAAGAGTAACGCCTTAAGCAAGATGACATGATGTAGAGGGATAAATTCATGCAATATGATAAAAACCCCATCTTGTTATCCTCGATGGCAACAATACAATACGTGCCTTGCAACCCTTTCTCACATCCTTTGGGTAAGGACACCGCAAGATTGAACCCAAAGCTAAGCACTTCTCCCATTGCAAGAACTACCAATCTAGTTGGCCAAACCAAACGGATAATTCGAAGAGACTTGCAAAGATAACTCAATCATACATAAAAGAATTCAGAGAAGAATCAAATATTTTCCATAGATAATACTGGATCATAAACCCACAATTCATCGGTCTCAACAAACACACCGCAAAAAGAAGATTACATCGAATAGATCTCCACGAGAGAGGGGAGAATATTGTATTGAGATCCAAAAGAGAGAAGAAGCCATCTAGCTACTAGCTATGGACTCAAGGTCTGAAGTAAACTTCTCACACTTCATCGGAGGGGCTATGGTGATGATGTAGAAGCCCTCCGTGGTGGATGCCCCCTCCGGCGGAGCTCCGGAACAGGCCCCAAGATGGGATCTCGTGGATACAGGAAAGGTACGGCGGTGGAATTAGGTTTTTGGCTCCTGTTCTGATCATTTGGGGATACGTAGGTATATATAGGAGGAAGGAGTACGTCGGTGGAGCTTCGAGGGGCCCATGAGGCAGGGGGCGTGCCCAGGGGGAGGGGCGCGCCCTCCACCCTCGTGACCGCCTCGTGGCTTTCTTGACGGAGGGTCCAAATCTCCTGGGTCTTATCTAATGAGAAAATCACCTTCCCGAAGGTTTCATTCCGTTTGGACTCCGCTTGATATTCTGCTTTCTTCAAATACTGAAAAAGGCAAAAACAGCAATTGGGCTGGGCCTCCGTTAATAGGTTAGTCCCAAAAGTAATATGAAAGTGGAAAATAAAGCCCATTATAGTCCAAAAAATAGATAAAGTAGCATGGAGCAATCAAAATTATAGATACGTTGGAGCGTGTTAGCGACCGACCTCGACGGTCAAGCCTGCGTATTCTTGTGCCATCCCTGGATCAGATATCTTTGGCACACAAGTACATCAATGTATATATCAAAGTGCAATCACATGTATAAATAATGTAAAACTGATATATACCTCATAATACTCAGTGAAACAATCAAGCGGGTGTGGAGTCCCATCAGCGCCATCGGCGAGTTGAGTGTAGACCGTAACCAGTCGTAACTCTTACTCGTCGAGGAAATATCTGCAACATGATACATTGCAGCCGTGTAGGTCGAGTACATTGAATGTACCGGCAAGATCACAACATGAAAACAGATGGTAAAACTATACTATATGCAATTTGGCTTTGTGGCTCAGATCTCGAGTTTTGTTTGCATAAAAGCTGATTTTATTTTACCTACATCAAAAGAATAGAATGAAGTCTGTACTATGGAGTTTCTGTCATGACATGGTTCCGCCAACCGATGTCTCATAGCCCAAAATCATCATAAGTTGCCCACAATTAAGTTATCAATCCGGTGTTGAGAGTTCGAGATAGATCCAAGTCCGAGGCTCAAATTGTCCGTAACGGGACACGGCTAATCGATTAGGTTATAACCCTCTGCGGAGGTTTGTACACTTTACCCCATAAGATTGATCCCTCTCTTTACATTCTCGCACTTGAGGGTGTTTGAGAACAAGATGACCAAAACATGGTCTTCCAAAGAGTTCCTCGACCCGTCCGGTACTTAAGCCATCCTAGTAGTTCTACATCTGCTAAGTACCGTCCCGAGTCACAACTAAGGTCAACCAAGCGAGCCCATAATGACTTGCGGTTGCACAGGTAAGCTTCCGGGCATGAAGTATTCTTCCGTCTCTTTGGGTGCAGGTGAAGCTTTCCGCAAGATGTCATGGCGCTTCTCCATGCATCCCGCCAACCAGTTTCTCCAGGTGCCCGTCAACCGTCCTTCACCCGATGAGTGTGTATTGAATTCTTGTCTCGAGTCTTGAAGTCTTGAGGCCTTGAAGATGCGATCCTTGCAGCTTTCATCATGGTGTTATCGTCATTGGCGTAGATCCTTCATTCTCACACCACTCTGAGCACTCATACCAAACCCGTCTACTATAGCGTAGCATTAAAATAAATAACGTCCGGGCTTGGTAACAGGTGATGGGTTCCTACCTCATGCATACTACTCAACTACAAGGATTCAATAACACTCTTGAGGGGTGGTTGCAAGGATGCCACTAAATGCAATAAAAACATAGGTATGAAAGCAATGATCAAAGTGAACTTGCACAGTGATGTTGACGAAGAAGAATTATCGTTCTCAAGAAATAACTTGATAGACTACTCGTCACTCTCTGATGAAATCTATATAACAAACATATCATTCACATAAGCACTCACACTAACCATCAAAACAAAAGAGAGAGCGAATAAGAATCGAAGGAACTTCAAATAAAACTAGGAGTCTTCTTCTACAACATTCACAAAAATAGTTTTGTCTAACGGAAAATAAAACACTAAAATAACAGAGAATAAAATATAAATTTAGTTAAGACAAAAATATAAAAGTATTTTTTCATAAAGCTATTTTGAAAGTATTTTCAATTGGGAGTTAAAACAGTAGAAATCCATCGCAAGTTATTAGCGAACTTGAATTGATTTCACGATAACAAAATAAAAATAAATATAAAAACTTGTTGAACACCTACTGTTTAACTAATAGAAACCAAACATAAACTTTCTGAAATATAAAATAAAATAATTTAAAACAACTATAGAAAAAAGAAGTAGCTATTATTGAATAGAACTAAAACAGAATTTGTTTTACATGAAACAATAAGCTAAAATACTCAAACAATTTTGAACTTTTACCACCGGTAAATATGATCACTGTTTTAGTTCTATTCAATAATAGCTACTTCTTTTTCTATAGTTGTTTTTAAATTATTTTATTTTATATTTCAGAAAGTTTATGTTTGGTTTCTATTAGTTAAACAAGAGGTGTTCAACAAGTTTTATATTTATTTTTATTTTGTTATCGTGAAATCAATTCAAGTTCGCTAATAACTTGCAATGGATTTCTCTACTGTTTTAACTCTCAATTGAAAATACTTTCAAAATAGCTTTATGAAAAAAAATACTTTATATTTTTGTCTTAACTAAATTTATATTTTATTCTCTGTTATTTTAGTGTTTTATTTTCCGTTAGACAAAACTATTTTTGTGAATGTTGTAGAAGAAGACTCCTAGTTTTATTTGAAGTTCCTTCGATTCTTATTCGCCTTCTCTTTTGTTTTGATTGTTAGTGTGAGTGCTTATGTGAATGATATGTTTGTTATATAGATTTCATCGAGAGTGACGAGTAGTCTATCAAGTTATTTCTTGAGAACGATAATTCTTCTTCGTCAACATCACCGTGCAAGTTCACTTTGATCATTGCTTTCATACCTATGTTTTTATTGCATTTAATGGCATCCTTGCAACCACCCCTCAAGAGTGTTATTGAATCCTTGTAGTTGAGTAGTATGCATGAGGTAGGAACCCATCACCCCGTTACCAAGCCCGGACGTTATTTATTTTAATGCTACGCTTATAGTAGACGGGTTTGGTATGAGTGCTCGTGGAGTGGTGTGAGAATGAAGGATCTACGCCAATGACGACAACACTGCGGATGAAAGCCGCAAGGACTGCATCTTCAAGGCCTCAAGACTTCAAGACTCGAGACAAGAATTCAATACACACTCATCGGGTGAAGGACGGTTGACGGGCACCGGAGAAACCAAGGTTGGCCGGGATGCATGGAGAAGCGCCATGACATCTTGGAAAGCTTCACCTGCACTCCAAAGAGACTAAGAATACTTCATGCCCGAAGCTTACCCTGCAACCGCAAGTCATTATGGGCTCGCTTGGTTGACCTTAGTTGTGACTGGCCGACGGTACTAGCAGTATGTAGAACTACTAGGATGGGTTGAGTACCGACAAGTAGTAAGAGGAACTCTTTGGAAGACCATGTTTCGTCATCTTGTTCTCAAACACCCTCAAGTGCGCGAGAATGTAAAGAGAGGGATCGAATCTATGGTAAAGTGTACAAACCTCTCGCAGAGGGTTATAACCTAATCGATTAGCCGTGTCCCTGCTTACGGACAATTTGAGCCTCGACTTGGATCTATCTCGAACTCTCAACACCGGATTGATAACTTAATTGTGGGCAACTTATGATGATTTTGGGCTATGAGACATCGGTTGGCGGAACCATGTCATGACAGAAACTCCATAGTACGCATTTCATTCTATTCTTTTGATGTAGGTAAAATAAAATCAGCTTTTATGCAAACAAAACTCGATACAGAGCCACAAAGCCAAATTGCATATAGTATAGTTTTACCATCTGCTTTCTCATGTTGTGATCTTGCTTACATTCAATGTAATCGACTTACACCTGCAACGTATCATGTTGCGTATATTTCCTCGACGAGTAAGAGTTACGATGTGGTTACGGTCTACACTCAACCGCCGATGGCGTTGATGGGACTCCACACCGGGTTTGATTGTTTCACGCGAGTATTATGAGGTATATATCAGTTTTACATTATTTATACATGTGATTGCACTTTGATATATACATTGATGTATCAGTGTGCCAAAGATACCGATCCTGTGGATGGCATAAGAATACGTAGGCTTGACCGCCCGAGGTCGGGTCGCTACGTAAATGGTATCGAGCACATGTTGACTGTAGGACGTGACCCTAGAAACCGGAAAAGCCCTTAGGACATGATATCTCAAAACTTTATTTACAAAAGACTCTTACTTCTCATCTTTTCTGAATTTATCAAATAGACCCTCTCACCTCAAATAGTTAGAATATACCCTTATCCTTTGATCACCCGGAGGATCAATCAAGACGCCCAAGAAGGATTTGATATCGGAGAACCGATGACCCCTTCAGAGTAAAGAGGATTTCACCATGTATTAGAAGCTACAACAGTTGAAGACTCCAAGATTTGAAGTTCCTGAAGAAATATTTGACCTTTAGAAGACCAAACCCTGTTACACACTTACATTAGATGCGACGATGTGTGAGCTGTCATTTGTTTGATGTTTTCCGACAGCCACAAAGTAAAACTTGTTTCTTCAAAAACTATTGTTTGTATTGTGTGTATATCCTCCCCACCTCTCTCTCATCTCACCCTAAAACCCTTGAACCCCATAGATGATGAATGAAGTTGGACTGATATTCTCTAGATCAAGACTCAAATGGAGGCGAGCTATGGATGCGAGAACATGGAGAATCACTTCGGGAACAATTTGGTTTCAAGGAAGTATGAGGTCCAATACGCTCTTCAAGATTTTACGTAAAGTGCTGCAACCTCGTGGAGAATGCATCAATCCATACAAGGATTTAAAGGAGCAAGAACTTGGGAGGAATTCAAGAAGACCCCGATGAGATCACGTCTTATCCGGAAGCACAATGATACACCAAGAAGTAAACCTTGTGCCTGCAAGATTTGGCGGAGAAATAGGACACACCTGTGAGGAACACAAAGATGGATGCCCTCATTGTGAGGAGAAACACCCGGTGAGGAATGCCCAACTAGCGTGTGACTTGCTTCCTGTGTGAAGGAACCACCCACTACCCGGTGCAAGGTCACATTTACTCCACGGTGCAACAAACTATTCCAAGCAGAAGATGGAATGAAAGAAGCCCTCAAGGAAGACCTAGAAGAACCAGTAATGAATGAAAGTGTTGAAGACACGGATGGAGAAGGTCTCAACAGATTTTACTCCAATGCACGCTATTCATGTGGAGAAGAAGGACATTATTCATAGTATTGCCCCAAGGGAAGAAAAGAGTATCCGTGATATTTCCCGACAGCGAAGTGAAGTTTGACCCTCTGGAGATAGAAACTCGATCATTACAGAGAATTCCGTGAAGAGAAAAGAAGGCAACCCGAGAACAACGCAATTTTTGCAGAGAAGGACCTAAGTCATATCACTTGTTACAGGTGCAAGGATTTAGGTCATTTCGCTAGTAAATGCCGTAAAAGAAGCCAAGAATCCATGGAGCCCGTGATAATCACAAAGAAGCCCGAGACATGTTGGAAGTCATTTGTTTTCGCTGCAAGGAGGCGGTGACATTATGCTATTAAATGTCCCGACAAGATGAAAGCTGAAGTTGAGTAGTTGGAATTTTGATATGGATAATAAGAGTAGTAGAAAGCAATTTCATTTTCATAAGCTCAATGAATTGAGTTATGTAATAGATTACCCGAGATTGTAATAGTTCATGACTCAATAAAGTTGAAATGTCACATGCTGAAAAGCTTTAAGGAGTTGTCATATTTTATCTTGGAAATTAATATTCTTGATGAACATGGAAGAAGGTGAGTTGTGATGCATAAACAGGAAATTGGAAATTGAGTTTGAAGTTTTGTTTGGATGATATGAATGTGTGCCCCAGGAGATAAGTACCTTACTCTAAGCATCATTTCTGTTTCACAAACTGCAGATGACGGCACTTTACGAGTCTTTCCTCATGACCCTGACAAGTGATCATGATTACCCGAAGATCCTGAAGGACATGATGAAGCATATTCACCTTGAAGGAGATGCAGTCTACAATGGCTACCCCTTCATGCAAAAGGGAGTGGAACTTTGGTATGTGGAGGTACACCTCCACCGATTGAAAGGAGTTTGCCCAAAGAGGATGGGGCATTACTTTTTCATCTCACGTGTGCCACAAGCAACTTTCTTCGATGCTGTTCGTGAAACAGCCATGGAAGCCATACGCCAGATCGGAGAAATACTTGAAGCAAGACTCCGTTATACTCAGGAATACCTAAGTGAAGTGCATGCAGAGATGATGTTGACGTAAGCTCAAGACCACCATGATGAAAAAGAAGATTGAAGATTTCAAGGCTCATGTCGCACAATTCCGGTGGGATCAAGAATCCTCGAGGAGGATAAATAAATAAAGTTGGAAGTAATGTCTCACCATACCAAACCATGTGGGTGGCAGCATTTGTAACAAGTACTTTTTGGAATTTGGATTTACCAAAATGGTTAAGGATGTAATGAAAGATTGATATGAGATTAATGAGATTTTATGGATAAACTTGTGCACTTCTTTTGGTCATAGTACTCTATAAAGCCACAGGATCAATGAAG
Organism: Aegilops bicornis; assembly: GCA_021605145.1. Classification (NCBI taxonomy): domain Eukaryota; kingdom Viridiplantae; phylum Streptophyta; class Magnoliopsida; order Poales; family Poaceae; genus Aegilops; species Aegilops bicornis. Next base: position 106,324,748 of record CM038675.1, on the reverse strand, counting down.
AAAGAAACGTGTTATTCATGACGGCCATAGAAGGAAGTCGGACAAAATAAGTTGGAGTTTTGTTTTGATATGATGGTATGAAGAAAGCAGTACTCTTGGATTTAAGGAGGTGTAACAAGAGAGTTACTCCAAGGATGAGTTAAAGCTGCACTAGTGTTGAAGTGGGCCATAACCCACAGGCCCATGATTTTGAGAAGGAACCGTTGTAACCTCGATAAAGGAATAAATTTGGAAGAATCAGTGATCCAATCAGCATAAGTTTCGTAGGAGGTCACGCAAAACACGAGAGTGGTGAAATAACGATAGATGTTTGTTCAGCTTGCGTAAACCATGGATTTACTCGAAACCAGTTCGAGAACAAGAGAAATTTCTGCAATGCTTGTGAGTATGCCCAAGTGTTAGAATACGTGATTCAATATTTACGTATGTGGTAATGATTCAAGTACGGGATGGATTGGCCCCCATACCGAAGACTTCTATCATGAACTATCATATGTTGATGGAAAATCGTAGAGCCTCGAAAACCTTAGAAGAGTGTCGACACGATAAGCCATAAAACCATAGAATGGTAGTACGATGGAACCCTTTACAGCAACCGCTACAATCATAGGATATACGGTGAAGTTCAACCTGCAGACCCGTTTTCTGCAGGAGAAAACCATAAATTGTAGACCACCATGAGTGTTTCGATAGTTGTTTAGAATGGACACAGACCCATTAGCTAAGAAGATCCAGTCTCGGACGAACTTCAACTTTGACGAACCGACCCAAGATTCCGAGGAAAACTCTATACTTCTGGCAGAAGAGCCTTAATGAAGGAGCTATTGTAAGATATGTGAAGGGACATACATTTTCAGCCCTCCAGAGGAAGTATCTGAGTTTATTGGAACCATGACCTTGTTTTTAAGCGTGGTAGCACCCCTGACCTTTCTGACCAAAACATTTGCTAGAAGACCCCAACCCCTAACCTTTTTCTTGCTAGCCTCTTCGAATCTCGAGGACGAGATTCATTTTAAGTGTGGTAGGTTTGTAACATCCCAAAATTCTAAATTTTGGAATGTTAATATAATTAATTGAATTGTTTGTTTGTTTGCTTGAGTGAATTAAACTTGAGTGAAATTTGAACCTTTTCAAAAACTTTTGAATGAGAGGGAATAAAATGACTTTCCCTTCTCCGGTAAATTCAAATTCATCCTATTAAAATCAATGAGAGAAGATGACATGACTTCTTCAACTATAAAGAATTTGAACGGAGTTTTGCAATTTAATTCTTTCAAATATTTGCACTTGCTTCTCTATTTTTCTTCCCGAGAAATACCCCGAAAATAAATTCTTGCAAGCAAGAAAGAGCGGAGGAAAATGACCCTCCAAAATCAGGGGCATTTTTGAAAATATTTGAGCCAAGAAAAACCAAAGTTTTTATTTAAAAATTATTTGCAAAAAGAAATAAAGCCTTTAGGGATTTTCTGAAAAACATTTTTTTAAGTTTTTATTTTGGCCGTGGAATAATGCTCATCATCTACATTTTATTTTTCTAATAATTTTAGTATATAAAAACTCTTTATTCCGAATTGATTTGATTTCCTTTTTATTGTTTTAGTTTCCTAATTTTAAAAATAGGAATGGAATCGCTTTTATTAGGAAAACCTGCTGGCCCATTAAGCACTTTCCTATTCTAGCCCAACAAGAGATCATCTCCTTCCTCTGTTTCCTCTCACGTTACAGAAGCTTTCCATATCCATGGAGACAGAAACTCCACCTTCCCGATCTCCCTCGTCTTTCCATCCCAGCGCCTCCCGAGACCGCCTATAAAACCCCTTCCTCTCCTCGCTCCATTTTTCCCATCACCACGCCTCCTCCTGCCCGTAGCCTCGCCGCCACCGTCCTCCTTTTCCTGCCTAGAAACGCTCACCAGGAGCTCTCCTGGAACCTCCCCATCGCCCAGCGCCACCTCCCCAAGCGCCGACCCCCTCCTCCGCCACCCCCACCCTCGCTGGCGACCTCACCCCCTCGCCAGAGCAGCCCTCCACATCGCCGTCTCCTTCCTGCCATCTCTGCCTCATGTACAGGTAACTCCCTTGTTGCTTTTTTTCGTTTTCAGATTTATTTCCGTAACAGATTTAGTTCCGTTCTTGTTTAGCTTATAACTTTTGATCTAGAAGTCCAATGATGCTGATTCTTTTTGCGTTAGATCACAATTTTCTTGTAGTTTCCAAAAATATATAATTTGTCTATGTTTGGATTTATAAAAATTGAGTTAGATCAGATTTGAATTAAAGCTTGTTTTGCTTATTCCGGGAGTTTAAAAATAGATTTTATTTGATTCTTTTTCTACTGATCACTAGTGATCATATTTACCAGTGGTAAAAAGTTCAAAATTGTTTGAGTATTTTAGCTTATTGTTTCATGTAAAACAAATTCTGTTTTAGTTCTATTCGAATAATAGCTACTTCTTTTTCTATAGTTGTTTTTAAATTATTTTATTTTATATTTCAGAAAGTTTATGTTTGGTTTCTATTAGTTAAACAGTAGGTGTTCAACAAGTTTTTATATTTATTTTTATTTTGTTATCGTGAAATCAATTCAAGTTCGCTAATAACTTGCAATGGATTTCTCTACTGTTTTAACTCTCAATTGAAAATACTTTCAAAATAGCTTTATGAAAAAAATACTTTATTTTTTTGTCTTAACTAAATTTATATTTTATTCTCTGTTATTTTAGTGTTTTATTTTCCGTTAGACAAAACTATTTTTGTGAATGTTGTAGAAGAAGACTCCTAGTTTTATTTGAAGTTCCTTCGGATTCTTATTCGCTCTCTCTTTTGTTTTGATTGTTAGTGTGAGTGCTTATGTGAATGATATGTTTGTTATATAGATTTCATCAGAGAGTGACGAGTAGTCTATCAAGTTATTTCTTGAGAACGATAATTCTTCTTCGTCAACATCACCATGCAAGTTCACTTTGATCATTGCTTTCATACCTATGTTTTTATTGCATTTAGTGGCATCCTTGCAACCACCCCTCAAAGAGTGTTATTGAATCCTTGTAGTTGAGTAGTATGCATGAGGTAGGAACCCATCACCCTGTTACCAAGCCGGGACGTTATTTATTTTAATGCTACGCTATAGTAGACGGGGTTTGGTATGAGTGCTCGTGGAGTGGTGTGAGAATGAAGGATCTACGTCAATGACGACAACACCATGATGAAAGCTGCAAGGATCTGCATCTTCAAGGCCTCAAGACTTCAAGACTCGAGACAAGAATTCAATACACACTACCGGGTGAAGGACGGTTGTGGGCACCTGGAGAAACCAGTGGTTGGCGGGATGCATGGAGAAAGCGCCATGACATCTTGCGGAAAGCTTCACCCAGACCCAAAGAGACGGAAGAATACTTCATGCCCTAAGCTTACCTGTGCAACCGCAAGTCATTATGGGCTCTTGCTTGGTTGACCTTAGTTGTGACTCTGGCTGGGACGGTACTAGCAGATGTAGAACTACGGTAGTATGGGTTGAGTACCTGACAGTGGTCAGAGGATCTCTTTGGAAGACCATGTTTGGTCATCTTGTTCTCAAACACCACGAAGTGCGAGAATGTAAAGAGAGGGATCGAATCTTGCGGGTAAAGTGTACAAACCTCTGCAGAGGGTTATAACCTAATCGATTAGCCGTGTCCCGATTACGGACAATTTGAGCCTCTGGACTTGGATCTATCTCGGAACTCTCAACACCGGATTGATAACTTAATTGTGGGCAACTTATGATGATTTTGGGCTATGAGACATCGGTTGGCGGAACCATGTCATGACAGGAAACTCCATAGTACAGACTTCATTCTATTCTTTTGATGTAGGTAAAATAAAATCAGCTTTTATGCAAACAAAACTCGAATCTGAGCCACAAAGCCAAATTGCATATAGTATAGTTTTACCATCTGTTTTCTCATGTTGTGATCTTGCGGTACATTCAATGTCTTGACCTACACGGCTGCAACGTATCATGTTGCGTATATTTCCTCGACGAGTAAGAGTTACGATCTGTGGTTACGGTCTACACTCAACCTGCCGATGGCGTTGATGGGACTCCACACCGGTTTGATTGTTTCCGCTGAGTATTATGAGGTATATATCAGTTTTACATTATTTATACATGTGATTGCACTTTGATTTTATTCGGGATTTCTAGAAAATGTTTTTTTTAGTTTGAGTTTTGCCCCTGGAAAAATGTTCAAATTGTAGGATAAATTCCCCTGATCATTTTGATATATATATGTCCTATATAAAAATATATATATTATATATATTTTCCCCCTCTCCCTAATTCAAAAAAAGAAGAAGGAAAAGGACCCCCAGCGCCACCAGCTAACTGCCCAGTGCAGCGCCGAGGCATCCACCAGCGCAGCCCGGCCTGTGCCCAGCCACCGAGCCGCCCACGCCCGAGCCGACGCTACCAAAACCTCCTCCGCCCGTTGCTCGCCTCTCTTCTTGCCGACGCCTCTTTCCCTCGCCACGCCGCCGCCAACGCCGAGCCACACAAGCGCCCGCACGGAGATCTCGGGATCCTCTCCCCCGATTCGCCCCCTCCTCCAAGCCGGTCCCCCCCTATATATAACCCCCCCTCGACCCGTTCCTCCCCCTCACCAAACCCCTGTCCCCTCGCGCGATTCTCGCTGAACCCAGCGCCTCCATGGCGCCATTGCCGCCCACGAGCTCCACAGATCCCCGAGCTCCAACGAGACCACCTCCGGACTCCTCGAGCCGCCCGCCCAGCGCCTCCGCCCGGACCACCGAGCCACCGCGCCAATCACTGCCCAAGCTTGCCGCCGTCGCCGCCGACCACCTTGATAAGCCACCGAGCCCCTCGCCGTCCGATCTAAAATCTAGGGTTTAGATTAGATCCCCCGAAGGGGTATGTTTTATTTTAAAAAGCCGGTTTTAGTTACGGTTTCTTTTGGTTTAGTTAGCGGTTTAGTTTAGACCGGCCCGATCGGGTTATCTTCAGTTAGCCGCGAGCACGTTTAAATTATTTGACGCCTGAGCGTTAGATAGGCCCGTAGCGCTAGTTTTTCTTTTTTTTTTCGTTTCTGTTTTTAACAGAATAGTTTCAGTTTTGTAAAATCCATATCTTTTAGGTTACTTAATATTTTTAATTGATTCTTTTTTTGTTAGTTTGCAAATTTGTTGTAGTTTCTGTAGAAAATATGTTTGGCCATGTTTAAATTATTAGAAATTGTTTTATTTTAGTTTTAGACAGATTAGTAATTCTGCTATAAAATGAGTTAGGATTATTTTATTTTAGTGATTCTTTTTGTCACTGCTTTGTTTTGACTTTGCCTAGCAGTAGGGATTTATTTGGGTATTTTAGATTTAATAAAAAATAGTTTTAGTCAAAATCATGTATTTCTTGTTTATTTAACTAGCTACTGTTTTCCTATTGTTTTATTTAGTAAATAATTTTATTTTTACTATGTTATAGTTTGTTTTAGATTAGTTTCTGTAGCTATAGAGGATGAACTTTTATTTACAGTAGAATAAAATTTTTATTTTATTTTTCTTTGCTAGGATTGTTATAGGCATAATAGGAGTTCTATAATAGCTTTTGATGTGATTCTTTTTGCTCCTAGTTTATATGATGTTTTCCCTTCTGTTAGTTAGCAAAACCCATGCTTAGGTTCTGTTAATAAAAGTTTTAGTTGTGTAAAACTATTTGTTGCTTGATGTGGTGAAAACCTTGATTTGATTTCTCCGAGTTTTCTTTGGATTTTGGTTTGAGTGCTTGGGTGTTTTGTTTCCAACTTGCTGTTATGTTATATTGTGCCATACTTATTTGTGCTATTGTTTGACTCGGTAGAATTTCCTGAGTGCGAAGCTGCTATCACGAGTCCCTAGCTTTCAAGACCGTCGGCCAGTGCAAGTCATTTGATCATGATTTCTTTTACAATACCTATGATTTTATTGCATTAGAATTGTACCTCCCCACCATGCATGCAGTAGGAGAATTTTAAGTTATGTTCTTGAGTAGTATCATGAGGTAGGATGAAACCAATTCCCCTTGTTACCATGGTCCGGGACGAAGTAGTTTAATTTTGCTATGCTCGTGAAGCGGGGTTGGTTGAGTGATTCATAAGGGAGATGTGAGAGTCAAGATGATGACAACCCCATGACTTCAAGCTCAAGATGGACTTCAAAATTCACTCTTTGGGTGGAGGACGGTTGTGGGCACCTGGAGAATCCAGTGGTTGGCCGGGATGCATGGAGAAGCGCCATGACATCTTCATGGAAAGCTTCACCCAGCCACGAAGAGACGGATGGATACCCCATTGACCGGAAGCTTACATGCAGCCGCAAGCCATTATGGGCTCTGGCTTGGTCGACCTTAGGTGTGACTCTGGCGGACGGTGCTACGAGATGTAGAAGAACGGTAGGATTGGATGGGCACCGGCGGTGGCCCGGAGGAACTCTTCGGAAGACCCTGTTTACGTTCGTCCGTCTTCAAACACCGTGAAGTGCGAAGACTTAAAAGGAGGAACGATTCATGCGGGTAAAGTCGCAAACCTCTGCAGAGTGAAGATCTAATCGATTAAGCCGTGTCCCGATTCACGGACAATTTGAGCCTCTGGAACTTGGAGTATTTCGGATATCTCAACACCGAACTTAATAAATTAATTAAGGGGGTTCTTTAATAATTGGGAATGAGACATTGGTTGGCGGAACCATCTCAATAATTTACCAACATTTTTGTAGTATTTGCAAACAAGTCCTTGTTGTAGGGAAAAACTGGCTTTTTTCGCAAAACAATGAAACTTAGAGCCCCACAGCCAAATTGCATATAGTGTTAGTAATTTTATTGTTGTTCTCTCTTTGACTTGCAGCATATTCAAAATGCTGACCTACACGGCTGCAACGTCTTATGTTGCGAGGAGTTTTCCGATCAGAGTGAGGCTACGATCCACGCTTGGCGATTGCCCTATGGAGTCGGATGGACTCGCTATTCTTCTACGCTTCGCAGCTTTATTTAGTTTATTTCTCATGAGTTGGCCTTCGTCAATTTATTCTATTGTAATAAAGACTCGATATGAGAATCAAGAAATAAATACAGGTGTGATTGAACTTTGATTATTTCATCAATGTACTGTGTGTGCCAGCATGATCTTGGGATGGTACAGCTACACAGAGACTTGACCGATTTTGGGTCGGGTCGCTACAGAGATGGTATTCAGAGCACACGCTGACCGTAGGATGTAACCCCTAGGATCGGAAAGCCATAGGAAGAGACTATTTATTTTATGTCCTTATCATTCCGTAATTCTCCCTTGTTCATTTCTCGACTTCTCTTCGATTTTCAACATTCTAGATGGTCACGAAGTTCACCCCAGTTCTGCTACCGGTGTTTTGCCAGCCAGATGAGACGATGCCTCTCGGCAAGAAGCTGGTTCAGATCGTGAAGAAGCTGAAGATTGCTCTGCCCTCAATCACCGGGAAGCCTACCAATGCACTTCCGACGGATACCCGCTACAGGATTAAGGTGCACATTCTAGGGAGGACCTTCGGAGGACATTCAGAGCCCATTGACTTTGAGTTTACCGATTTCAATTGGATCCTCGGAAGAGACATGGAAATTTATCGTGCACTTGGACATCTCCGAGAAGAGTACAGGGCCGAGCTCGACCCATCAGACTTCGCCATGATTTCTCGCAGAGCTAGGAATGGAGATATCATCCGTCTGTGAAGGGCGACTCCATTCTCTCATATGTCCAAGACTTGGAGAGTCTCCTCGTGAAACGGAAATCCAGACTCGCCAGAACGCCAAGGTACACAGGAGGCTGTTGTTCCGTGAACTGAACCGGAGGAGAAAGCACGCGGATTTCCTTGACCATGAAGAAGAAATCAAGGATTTCATGGAGAGAGTCGACAAAGCTGAAGATGGATGTTGCCGCATTAGAGGAGAAGATGGACCTGGGAGTAGACCTTTTCCGAGTGGAGATGACGGACCCCTCATGAGCAATGACCAGGATTATGAAGAGAGCTCCACCGAAGGAAGCAAGAAGAGGAGGCGCCACACTGCAGGACGCCGTCTGGGAGGACGCCGCACTGCAGGACGCAGGATAATTGATGAAGACATTTAGTCGACCGCCATGTTATTTTATTTTTCCGTCGATCGCTTAGGCCGTTATTTTCGATTAGTCGTGAGAATTTGTAATCCGAGATTGAACCATGTTTGAGATGATTGAATAAATGATTGGTGTGATTATGATTGTGCATTCATATGGGTAGTGATATTTTCTCATTAGACCCTTGTTCTATTCTAATTTTCTCATCCACTCCAAAACACCAGATGCCTCCGAGACGTGACCCCGGTTTCAACTTTCCGCGGAGCTCACCCACCGATCCAAAGCAGCAGAATGCCCTTATGCAAATGCTCATCCGAACTGTAACAACAACAACAACAACAATCCACCGCCACCACCCCTCGCTGACAACTTGACCCGCTTCCTAAGGCTGAATCCTCCGGTGTTCTCTAGCGACCGAAGCCGATTGTGGCCGATGATTGGCTCGCAAGGTCGGAAGGAGTTAGCCACTTCTGGATGCACAGATGCGAGAGAAGGTGCGCTTTGCCGCACATCGCCTTGATGGACCTGCAACCTCTTGGTGGGAGAACTACACCGCTACTTATCCCATCGCCACCATCACGTGGGATCAGTTCCAAAGAAGCTTTCGCACCGCTCATGTCTCACCGGAGCCATGAGTCTCAAGAAGCGTGAGTTCGGAACTTACGCCAGGGAACCGTCTTGTGGGCGATGCTTGGATGAGTTCAACCAAGTTAGCTCGCTATACCCCGGATGATGTGGCCACAGATGCCGCCAAAGCAGGAAAAAAGTTTCTCGAGGGACTCAATGACGAGCTGGGAATGCAGCTAATGGTGGCTACCTTCAACAACTACCGTGAGCTGGTAGACAAGGCCACCATACTCAAGGCAAGCAGCAGATTGATAGTCGCATAGCGGAAGTATGGCCAGGGAAGTACAACTCGAGCCCAGGAAGCCCCGTTATGCCCCTACTGGGAGGACATACCCATCACACCCATGGAGGACATAACCATGGAGGAACGGGAACAACCGCAACCACGACAACAAGTCGTGCAATGGAAACGACAATGGCAACCAAAGATCGTCACCCGCCTCAGGAAGGATCCGAGTCACATCACTGTTTCAAGTGCCGTAAAACAGGGCACTATGCCACCGACCGCCCGGAGGCCAAGCAGAGGAATGGAAACGGCAATGGAAGCTCGGCAAAGAAGCCCAACCCTTTTCCTCGTGCTCGGGTGAACCACATTGAGACGTCTATGATCAGCCGGACAATCGTGGTTGGTAATTTTTATTAAATTCACATCCAAAGTATTGGTACTCTTTGATTACGGTGCAACGCATTCATTTATATCAAGGGTAGTTGTGGAAAAGTACGGGTTGCCCACTAGAACCCTTAGAAGCCCTCTTCACGCCGGGCCCGGGAGGAGAAATGATGGCGTGCTTAGGATGACATGCAACCCTCAACATCGGAAACCATAAATTTCCCGCAGACCTCATAGTATTGGAAACCCGGACCTTGGATGTAATCCTAGGCATGGATTGGTTGACGAAGTTTGAAGGAAACATAGATCGTGCTTAAGAAGACGATTCTGCTCACCACTCCAGAGCAGAAGAGGATCATGTATGTATCCAGACGTATCCCGATGAAGGATCAGGTGAATTCCCTCACGGGAGTTGTTCAGGAGGAAGTGCCAGTAGTGCAGGAATTACCAGGTATGCCACCGGACAGAGACATTGAATTTCTGATTGAGTTATTGCCCGGCACAGCCCCAATATCCAAGAGACCCTATCGGATGCCCCCGAACGAATTGGGAGAGATCAAAAAGCAAATTAATGAGCTATTGGAGAAGGGATATATTCGGCCAAGCTCATCACCTTGGGGAGCCCCAGTTCTTTTGGTAGAGAAGAAGGATGGAACCCTGAGAATGGTTGTGGATTATCGTTCGTTGAACGACGTGACCATCAAGAACAAGTACCCTCCGCCGATGATTAATGACCTATTTGATCAGCTAGTTGGAGCCAAGGTATTCTCCAAGATCGATCTTCGATCGTGGTATCATCGATTGAAGATCCGTGAAAAGGATATACCCAAAACAGCATTTACCACGGTATGGTTTATATGAGTATACCGTCATGTCATTCGGATTGACTAATGCCCCTGCATACTTCATGAATTTGATGAACAAGGTATTTATGGAATATCTGGACAAATTTGTCGTGGTGTTCATCGATGATATACTAATTTTCTCCAAGAGCGAGGAAGAGCATAAGAAACATTTATGCCTAGTTACGAGAAACTCCGAGAACATCGGTTGTATGCCAAGTTCGTAAAATGTGAATTTTGGCTAAAGGAAGTCGGATTCCTCGGACACGTTATTTCGTGAGAAGGAATAGCAGTTGACCCCACCAAGGTTGAATCACCACCGATTGGCGGTCACCCACCTCGATCAAGGAGATCCGCAGCTTTTCTCGGACTCATGGATATTATCGGAGGTTTATTGATAATTTCTCGAAGATTGCCAAGCCCATGACCGAGCTGTTGAAGAAGGACGCCAAGTACATTTGGACCGAGGATTGTGAAGCCGCTTTCTAGGAATTGAAGAAACGTTTGGTTACAGCCCCAAGATTGATTTTCCTGGACATACACAAGGATTACCAGGTATATTGTGACGCTTCTCGCCAGGACTCGGAGGAGTACTCATGCAGGAAGGAAAAGTTGTAGCTTATACCTCCGCATAGCCACGACCTCACGAGATGAATTACGCCACACATGATTTGGAGTTAGCGGCCGTAGTGCATGCACTCAAGACTGGAGGCATTTCCTTATCGGAAATAGTTGTTATGTTTACACGCATCATAAGAGCTTGAAGTATATTTTCACGCAGAAGAGTTGAACCTCGCGGAGGAGATGGCTAGAGTTAATCAAGGACTACGACATGAGATTGCATTACCACCGGGAAAGGCTAATGTTGTAGCAGATGCTTTGAGCCGTAAGAGTTATGTGAATACTCTTATAGCGGGAGGATTACCCTGTGAGTTAGTCGTTGACCTCGTAGATCTCCGATCGGAGATAGTTCCGAGAGGATATGTTGCAGCTCTGGAAGTTCAGTCCACTTTGGCCGAAAGAATTCGTGAAGCCCAGAAGTCGGACAAGGAAATTGATGAGATAAAGAAAAGGATGAATGAAGGAAAAGCCAAAGGGTTTCGTAAGGACGAATACGGAGCTATATGGTACGAGGATCGTATTTATGTGCCCAATGATCCTGAACTCAGGAAGCTAATTCTTCAGGAGGCTCATGATTCACCGTACTCAATTCACCCCGGTAACACCAAGATGTATCTGGATTTGAAGGAAAGTTTACGGTGGGATGTATGAAGAAGGATATTGCTGAGTACGTAGCAATATGTGATGTTTGCCAGCGAGTAAAGGCGGAACATCAGAAGCCAGCAGGATTACTTCAACCCTTGCCGATTCCCGAGTGGAAATGGGAAAAACTTGGAATGGATTTTATCACAGGTTACCCAGACCCGTTCAGGTTATGATTCCATCTGGGTAGTGGTTGATCGATTGACCAAGGTAGCTCATTTCATTCCCGTGAAGACTACCTATACCAGCGCTAAGTTAGCCAAAATATACATGACCAGGATCGTATGTCTGCATGGAGTTCCGAGGAGTATCATGTCAGATAGAGGAACACAATTTACCTCAAGGTTTTGGGAATCAGTTGCATGAAACTTTGGGTACGAGGCTGGAATTCAGTACAGCTTTTCATCCGCAGACAGATGGACAGACCGATAGAGTCAACCAGATCCTGGAGGACATGTTGAGAGCTTGTGCGCTAGACTATGGGTCTAGCTGGGATGATAATTTGCCATATGCGGAGTTCTCGTACAATAACAGTTATCGCACCCGGTCGAAGATGGCCCCTTTCAAGCTCTATACGGAAGAAGGTGCGTAACACCATTCTTTGTGGGATGGTGTTGGAGATCGAAAACTTTTCGGTCCCGATCTTATCAGAGATTCCGAAGAGAAAGTCAAGCTGATTCGAGATAGGCTCAAGGTGGCTCAGTCGAGGCAGAAGAGTTATGCCGACAGTAAACGCAAGGAAGTAACATACGAAGCGGGAGACCGGGCATATCTTCGTGTGTCCCCACTTCGTGGAATCAAGAGCTTCGGTGTTAAAGGAAAGTTAGCACCCCGGTTCATTGGCCCCTACAAAATCCTCGAACGTCGTGGAGAAGTTGCTTACAAGTTGGAATTGCTGGAAGGATTGTCCGGAGTTCATGATGTCTTCCATGTTTCTCAGCTGAAGAAATGCCATGCCGAGATGGCCGATATTCCGTTAAGAGATACAGTGCCCCTAGAGGCCATACAGCTCGACAAAGGATCTCGACTTATGAGGAGAAACCCGTCTCGAATTCTCGAGACTGCGAACAGAGTCACCCGCAAGAAGATCATCAAGTTTTGCAAGGTCTTTGTGGAGTCATCATTCCGAGGAGGAAGCTACACGGGAGCGAGAAGAAGACCTCCGCCGAGACCACCCGCACCTATTTGCTAGCCAACCCGAATCTCGATGGCGAGATTCATCTTAAGGTGGGTAGGTTTGTAACATCCCAAATTTCCCATTTGGAATGTTTTACAATTATAGCTAAGCATCTATGCATTATTGTTTGAATTGAGTGACATTTGAATTATTTCAGAGGCTTTTGAGTTTGCGGAATTTGAATTCAAATGGGCAGTTGAAATTTATTTCAAAACAATGCCCCGACAAATACTTGAGAAAAAGTATGAGAGGAGTAAACATGACACTCCAAAAATGTCAGATGAAAAATGTTGCCAAAAAGTTTGAATTCAAATTTGATTTTATTCGGGATTTCTAGAAAATGTTTTTTTAAAGTTTGAGTTTTGCCCCTGGAAAAATGTTAAAATTGTAGGATAAATTCCCCTGAACATTTTGATATATATATGTCCTATATAAATATATATATATTATATATATTTTTCCCCTCTCCCTAATTCAAAAAAAAGAAGGAAAAGGACCTCCCAGCGCCCGGCCGAATCCGCCCGGCCGAGGCACCCACCAGCGCAGCTCAGCCCCAGGCCCAACCAGCGCCCGAGCCGGCCCACGCCCGAGCCGACCCGACCGAAACCCCGCCCCCTCGGTCGCCTGCTCGTTCGCCCTCTCCTCTCTCTCGCCGACGCCCCCCTCTTTCCCTACGCCCATGCCATCACACACAAGACCACGGAGATCTCGGGATCCTCTCCCCCGATTCGCCCCCTCCTCCAAGCCGGTCCCCCCTATATATACCCCCCCTCGACCCGTTCCGCCCCCTCGCCGCGCCCGAAACCCTCTCCCCTCACCGCGATTCTCGCCGAACCCGACGCCTCCGCGCCATTGCCGCCCAGCTCCACAGATCCCCAGAGCTCCAACGAGACCACCTCCGGACTCCTCGAGCCGCCCGCACCACGCCTCATTGCCGCCCCAGACCACCGGAGCCACTGCCGTCGCCCGAAACGCCCGTCGCCGCCGACCACCATGATAAGCCACCGGAGCCCTCCGCCATCCGATCTAAAATCTAGGGTTTAGATTAGATCCTCAAGGGTATGTTTTATTTTAAAAGCCGGTTTTAGTTACGCTTTATTTTGGTTTAGTTAGCGGTTTAGTTTAGACCGCCCGATCGGGTTATCTTCAGTTAGCATGAGCACGTTTAAATTATTTGACGCTTGGCGTTAGATAGGCCCGTAGCGCTAGTTTTTCTTTTTTTTTGTTTTATTTTCGTTTCTGTTTTAACAGAATAGTTTCAGTTTTGTAAAATCCATATCTTTTAGGTTACTTAATATTTTTAATTGATTCTTTTTTGTTAGTTTGCAAATTTGTTGTAGTTTCTGTAGAAAATATGTTTGGCCATGTTTAAATTATTAGAAATTGTTTTATTTTAGTTTTAGACAGATTAGTAATTCTGCTATAAAATGAGTTAGGATTATTTTATTTTAGTGATTCTTTTTGTCACTGCTTTGTTTTGACTTTGCCTAGCAGTAGGGATTTATTTGGGTATTTTAGATTTAATAAAAAATAGTTTTAGTCAAAATCATGTATTTCTTGTTTATTTAACTAGCTACTGTTTTCCTATTGTTTTATTTAGTAAATAATTTTATTTTTACTATGTTATAGTTTGTTTTAGATTAGTTTATGTAGCTATAGAGGATGAACTTTTATTTACAGTAGAATAAAATTTTTATTTTATTTTTCTTTGCTAGGATTGTTATAGGCATAATAGGAGTTCTATAATAGCTTTTGATGTGATTCTTTTTGCTCCTAGTTTATATTATGTTTTCCATTCTGTTACTTATCAAAACCCATGCTTAGGTTCTGTTAATAAAAGTTTTAGTTGTGTAAAACTATTTGTTGCTTGATGTGGTGAAAACCTTGATTTGATTTCTCCGAGTTTTCTTTGGATTTTGGTTTGAATGCTTGGGTGTTTTGTTTCCAACTTGCTGTTATGTTATATTGTGCCATACTTATTTGTGCTATTGTTTGACTCGGTAGAATTTCCGGAGTGCGAAGCCTGCTATCACGAGTCCCTAGCTTTCGAAGACCGTCAGCCAGGCAAGTCATTTGATCATGATTTCTTTTACAATACCTATGATTTTATTGCATTAGAATTATACCTCCCCACCATGCATGCAGTAGGAGAATTTTAAGTTATGTTCTTGAGTAGTATCATGAGGTAGGATGAAACCAATTCCCCTTGTTACCATGGCCGGGACGAAGTAGTTTAATTTTGCTATGCTCAGAGACGGGTTGGTTGAGTGATTCATAAGGGAGATGTGAGAGTCAAGATGATGACAACCCCATGACTTCAAGCTCAAGATGGACTTCAAAATTCACTCTTGGGTGGAGGACGGTTGACGGGCACCTGGAGAATCCAGTGGTTGGCCGGGATGCATGGAGAAGCGCCATGACATCTTGCGGAAAGCTTCACCCAGCCACGAAGAGACGGATGGATACCCCATTGACCGGAAGCTTACCTGTGCAGCCGCAAGCCATTATGGGCTCTGGCTTGGTTGACCCTAGGTGTGACTCTGGTCGGGCGGTGCTACGAGATGTAGAAGAACGGTAGGATTGGATGGGCACCGGCAGTGGCCCAGAGGAACTCTTCGGAAGACCCTGTTTCGTTCGTCCCGTCTTCAAACACCGTGAAGTGCGAAGACTTAAAAGGAGGAACGATTCATGTGGGTAAAGTGCGCAAACATCTGCAGAGTGAAGATCTAATCGGTTAGCCGTGTCCCCGATTCTGGACAATTTGAGCCTCCGAACTTGGAGTATTTCGGATATCTCAACACCGAACTTAATAAATTAATTAAGGGGGTTATTTAATAATTGGGAATGAGACATTGGTTGGCGGAACCATCTCAATAATTTACCAACATTTTTGTAGTATTTGCAAACAAGTCCTTGTTGTAGGGAAAAACTGGCTTTTTCGCAAAACAATGAAACTTAGAGCCCCACAGCCAAATTGCATATAGTGTTAGTAATTTTATTGTTGTTCTCTCTTTGACTTGCCCGGCATATTCAAAATGCTGACCTACACGGCTGCAACGCCTTATGTTGCAGGAGTTTTCCCGATCGTGAGTGAGGCTACGATCCACGCTTGGCGATTGCCCTATGGAGTCGGATGGACTCGCTATTCTTCACGCCTCGCAGCTTTATTTAGTTTATTTCTCATGAGTTGGCCTTCGCCGAATTTATTCTATTGTAATAAAGACTCGATATGAGAATCGTGTAATAAATTCAGGTGTGATTGAACTTTGATTATTTCATCAATGTACTGTGTGTGCCAGCATGATCTTGGGATGGTACAGCTACACAGAGACTTGACCGATTTTGGGTCGGGTCGCTACAACAAGACAACTTATGAGACTCACTATATGAAAAACATGGTGCTACTTTGAAGCACAATATATGAGACTCACTACATGAACAACAAGGTGCTACTTTGAAGCACAATATATGAGACTCACTACATGAAGAACAAGGTGCTACTTTGAAGCACAAGTTTGGAAAAAGAGATAGTAACATTTCCCTTTTTATTTTCTTTTTTGGGCCTTTCTTTTTTTCTTTTTGGCCTTTTTTTGGGAAATGCTCTAATAATGATGATCATCACACTTCTATTGATTACAACAATAAGGATTACAACTCGAAACTAGAACAAGATATGACTCTATATGAATGCCTCCGTGATGTGTAGGATGGTGCAATGAATCAAGAGTGACATGTATGAAAAATAATGCATGGTCGCTTTGCCACAAATACAATGTCAACTACATGATCATGCAATGGCAATATGACAAAAGTAAAGTATGTCATGATGATGATGAACGGAACGGTGGAAAGTTGCATGGCAATATATCTCAGAATGGTTATGGAAATGCCATAATAGGTAGGTATGGTGGCTGTTTTGAGTAAGATATAAGGAGGTTTATGTGTGAAAGAGCGTATCATATCATGGGGTTTGGATGCACCGGCGAAGTTTGCACCAACTCTCAATGTGAGAAAGGGCAATGCACGGTATCGAAGAGGCTAGCAAAGGCGGAAAGGTAAAAATGTGTATAATCCATGGACTCAACATTAGTCAAAAGAACTCATATACTTATTGCAAAAATTTAGAAGTCATCAAAAATCAAGTACTACGCGCATTCTCCTAGGGGGATAGATTGGTAGAAAAAGACCATCGCTCATTCCCCGACCACCACTCATAAGGATGCACAAGCTGTACACTTCATGTTTCAAATTTGTTACACAACTTTAACCATACGTGCATGCTACGGGATTTGCTAACTTCAACACAAGCATTTCTCAAATTCACAACTACTCAACTAGCATGGCTTTGATATTATCACCTCCATATCTCAAAACAATTATCAAGAATCAAACTTATCTTAGTATTCAACGCACTCAAAAGAAAGTTTCACATATCTTGAATACCAAGTATATTAACAATAAGCAAATTACCATGCTATTAACGACTCTCAAAATAACCTAAGTGAAGCATGAGAGATCAAGTTTCTTTAAAACAAATCCACCACCGTTCTCTAAAAGATATAAGTGAAGCACTAGAGCAAAAATTATCACGCTCAAAAGATATAAGTGAAGCACTGTGAGGAAAACTATCAAGCTCAAAAGATATAAGTGATGCACATAGAGTATTCTATCAAATTTCAATTCATGTATGGCTCTCTCAAAAGGTGTGTACATCAAGGATGATTGTGGTAAACTAACAAGCAAAGACGCAAATAATACAAGACGCTCCAAGCAAAACACTTATCATGTGGTGAATAAAAATATAGCTCCAAGTAAATTACCGATGGAAGTGGATTTAAAGAGGGATGCCTTCCGGGCATCCCCAAGCTTTGACGTTTTGGTGTCCTTGGATTATCTTGGGGGTGCCATGGGCATCCCCAAGCTTAGGCTCTTGCCACTCCTTGTTCCATAATCCATCAAAAGAATTTACCCAAAACTTGAAAACTTCACAACACAAAACTCAATAGAAATCTCGTGAGCTCCGTTAGAGAAAGAAAACAAAAGACTACTTTAAGGTACTGTAATGAACTCATTCTTTATTTATATTGGTGTTAAACCTACTGTATTCCAACTTCTCTATGGATTATAAACTATTTTACTAGCCATAGATTCATCAAAATAAGCAAACAACACACGCAAAACAGAATCTGTCAAAAACAGAACAGTCTGTAGTAATCTGTAACTAACGCAAACTTCTGGACCTCAAAATATTCTACCAAAATTAGACGACCTGGACAATTTGTTTATTGATCAGAATAAATTGGAATCAGTATTTTATCACGTTCTGGTGATTTTTAACAATTCGGGCACTGAGCGCAAAGTTTCTGGAAATTACAGCAAGATCAAATAACTATCATCCAAGAAGATCCAATAGGTTTAACTTGGCACAAACACTAATTAAAATATAAAATCACATCTAAACAGAGGCTAGTGGATTAATTATTCCTAAACAAGCGCTATCGTTTAACGCCCCTAGCTAGGCATTGAGATTTCAATGATGCTCACAAGAAAGACAAAAATTGAGGCACAAAGAGAGCATCATAAAACATGTGACAAACACACTTAAGTCTAACATAATTCCTATGCATAGGCATATTATAGGCAAACAAATTATCGTAGCAAGCAAAAACTAGAATATGCAAGGAAGCGGAAAGGAACAATAGCAATCTTGACATAACGAGAGGTAATTTAGTCACATGAAAATTTCTATAACCATATTTTCCTCTCTCATAATAATTACATGTAGGATCATAAGAAAATTCAACAATATAGCTATCACATAACATATTCTCAACACGATCCACATGCATGCGAAGTTGACACTCTTCCAAAATAGTAGGATTATCATTAACTAAAGTCATGATATCTCCAAACCCACTTTTAATATTATTGCAAACAATATTATCAATCTAATATTCATCATGGGGATTAAATAAATTTTCAAGATCATAAGAAAAATCACCCCAATCATGATCATTGCAACAAATAGTGGACACAACAAAACTAGCATCCCTAAGCTTAGTGTTTTGCATATTATTAGCATAATTGACATCAAGAGGATTTATAGTAAAATCATTGCAATCATGCTTTTCATCGAAGGAACTATCAAGTATGGACGCAATAGCAACGATCTCATGTTTAACATAAGGAACTATAGCAAATTCATCTTCATAAATATTGGCATCATAGCCACAAGAATAGCAAGCATCATGTTCATCAAGGGATATTTCAATCAAATCATCGGAATCATCATTATCTATAGATTCATGCATATCATTATTTCCTTCCAAAGCAACGGTCATTATTTCAATAAATTCTTGGACATAGACATTATGAGCAAGGTTTTCATTGCAATATTTAAGTATGACGGAATTTTCAGATTTGTTGAGAGTAAAATCATACTTTTCAATCAAAGAAGCAACTTCATGAGCACCCTTAAAAACGACAAATTCTTCAATTTGTTCGATATCATAGTAACTATAAACACCCTTTGCATAAAAAGATTAGATTTCATTATCAATGAACTCACATAGGTAGGGAAGGTGTTTTAGGGCTCTTAGAGCAACAAGTAAAATCACACATTTCACAAAGATTCAAAGCATAGCATAGCAGACTATTTATATGATACCGTAAGAGTCTCCCTTTTTCAGACAAACGGTGACGCACAAAATGAGCATGCTCATCTAAAGATTTCCCATCAACTAGGCTAGTTGGGGTTTCAGCACGAGAGCATAAGGATCGAAGATGATTCCAGTAGAACACTTTAAGTGGATCCATAACAATAGACTTTTAGCAAGCAAAGATGCAAGCAAATATAGGGCACATGGTAACACAAGCAAACAAGAAGCAAGCGGTAAAGAAAGGACGAATAAAACGGCAAGGGTGAAGTGGGGGAGAGGAAAACGAGAGGCAAATGGCAAATAATGTAATGCGAGAGATAGGGATTGTGATGGGTACTTGGTATGGTTGACTTGCTTGTGTGAGCCTCCCCGGCAACGGCGCCAGAAATCCTTCTTGCTACGTCTTGAGCTTGCGTTGGTTTTCCCCGAAGAGGAGAGGATGATGCAGCACAGTAGCGTAAGTATTTCCCTCAGTTTTTGAGAACCAAGGTATCAATCCAGTAGGAGACCACGCACAAGTCCCTCGTACCTGCACAAAACGATAGCTACTCGCAACCAATGCGATTAGGGGTTGTCAATCCCTTCACGGTCACTTACGAGAGTGAGATCTGATAGAGATGATATTTTTGGTATTTTTGGTAGATAGATGCAAAGTAAAAAGTAAAAGCAAAGTAAAAACAAAGCAAGTAAATAAAGTGATAGAGATTGATATGATGAGAATAGACCCGGGGGCCATAGGTTTCACTAGTGGCTTCTCTCAAGAGCATAGATATTCTACGGTGGGTGAAAAAATTACTGTTGAGCAATTGACAGAATTGAGCATAGTTATGAGTATATCTAGGCAATGATAATGTATATAGGAATCACGTCCAAAACAAGTAGATCGAAACGATTCTGCATCTACTACTATTACTCCACTCATCGACCGCTATCCAACATGCATCTAGAGTATTAAGTTAAAAAGCAGTAACGCCTTAAGCAAGATGACATGATGTAGAGGGATAAATTCATGCAATATGATAAAAACCCCATCTTGTTATCCTCGATGGCAACAATACAATACGTGCCTTGCAACCCTTTACATCCTTTGGGTAAGGACACCGCAAGATTGAACCCAAAGCTAAGCACTTCTCCCATTGCAAGAACTACCAATCTAGTTGGCCAAACCAAACAAATAATTCGAAGAGACTTGCAAAGATAACTCAATCATACATAAAAGAATTCAGAGAAGAATCAAATATTTTCAATAGATAATACTGGATCATAAACCCACAATTCATCGGTCTTAACAAACACACCGCAAAAAGAAGATTACATCGAATAGATCTCCATGAGAGAGGGGGAGAACATTGTATTGAATCCAAAAAGAGAGAAGAAGCCATCTAGCTACTAGCTATGGACCCGAAGGTCTGAAGTAAACTTCTCACACTTCATCGGAGGGGCTATGGTGATGATGTAGAAGCCCTCCGTGGTGGATGACCCTCCCGTGAGCTTGAACAGGCCCCAAGATGGGATCTCGTGGATACTGTGAAGGTACGGCGGTGGAATTAGGTTTTTGGCTCCTGCTCGATCATTTGGGGTACGTAGGTATATATAGGAGGAAGGAGTACGTCGGTGGAGCTTGAGGGCCCACGAGGCAGGGGCGCACCTGTGGGAGGGGCGCGCCCACCCTCGTGACCGCCTCGTGGCTTTCTTGACGGAGGGTCCAAGTCTCCTAGGTCTTATCTCGATGAGAAAATCACGTTCCTCAAGGTTTCATTCCGTTTTGACTCCGTTTGATATTACTGCTTTCTTGAAATACCGAGAAAGGCAAAAACAAGCATTTCGGGCTGGGCCTCCGGTTAATAGGTTAGTCCCAAAAGTAATATAAAAGTGGAAAATAAAGCCCATTATAGTCCAAAACAATAGATAAAGTAGCATGGAGCAATCCAAAATTATAGATACGTTGGAGACGTATCATCCACCCTGACTGGGGCAAAGGGCACCATGGCCAGACCGTTCGACGGTGACGCGCTCATTGCAAGGCGAACGCACAGCCAACAAAGGGGATGGCAACGACTCCACCACCAAGTGCTCCACCATAGCCATCTTCAAGCCAGGCAGAGGAGGAGCGGGCGCAGCTGCGCCTTGTTCTCTCTGGAAAAGGGGCGGTGGATGGAGAAACAGAGGAGGGGAACAAGAGCAGGCTCGCGCGCAGCAGTGGCCGCTCGATGCCGTCAGCGGCAGGATAGAGACTCGCCGGTGGCCTTGCGGGATATGAGCAGAAGATGTTTCCGCCGCGCTCTTATCTCTCTATGTCAAAGAAGAGGGGTTAAGAAGAAAAGGCGGCACGGCGCAGTGGCCATCGACGTCGTCGCCGGCGACCGGCGCGGCCGGACCGGCCGGCAGAGCCGCCGCTGTGGAGACGAACAGAGAGAGGGAGGAAAGCAGCGTGCAGGGGGGAAATGAGCGAAGTTTTTCGCCGGTGGCCGCGTCGCTAGCTGGTTTTGATCCAGTGATCGGCGCGCTGGACCGTCGAATCTGATCCGACGGCCGCGAGTAAACCCTAGATCGCTACCGGGAATTTGGGCCGAAAGAAGGCGGGCCTCTGGTTAGACGGACCAGGCCGAAACCACCCTCACCCGCGCTAGGCCTTATGGGCCGAAAGTGAGGTGGACCAGGCCGAGGCTCGGCTGGGCTGCAGTTTTGTCTGTTTTCTATACAAGTTTTGGGCAAATTTTTATATAGTTTTTCTAATCAAATATAATAAAATGAAAATTTGTTTAGAAAATAGAAAGTGACAGAAAAGTTTATGTAAAGAATAACAGGTTTCATGAATTTTTTATTCTTGTTTTCCGCTGCAAATAAAAATAAAAGTGCTCTTTTAAAAGTGAATAGAACTAAAGAAAAAGGTTAAATGCTTCTCTAATGCAATTTTGAACAAACCAGTTAAAATTTCTTAGAGAGTAAAAGATTACAGAATTATTTCTAGATGGAATATTGTAAAGTTTCCGCTGCAAAGAAAAAGTTTTATCTTCCAATTAAATTGGAACCAACGGGAAAATTTAATTGGAAGAATTGTTCTTTGCAATGTTTTCCCCTATGGGTGAAATAAGATGCAGATAGTTTCTGCTATGGCAAAAGAAATATTTGTGTTTTAAAGTTAAAATACGGTACTGTCATTTTCTGACCAACGTTGATGATAAAAGTGTTGGGGAACATAGTAATTTCAAAAAAATTCCTACGCACACGCAGGATCATGGTGATGCATAGCAACGAGAGGGGAGAGTGTCGTCCACATACCCTCGTAGACCGAAAGCGGAAGCGTTAGCACAACGCGGTTGATGTAGTCGTACGTCTTCACGATCCAAGTACCGAACGTACGACACCTCCGAAGTTCGACACGCTCAGCTCGATGACGCCCCGCGAACTCCGATCCAGCAAAGCTTCATGGAGAGTTTCACAAGACGACGGGCGTGATGACGGTGATGATGTTGCTACCGATGTAGGGCTTCGCCTAAGTACCGCTACGATATGACCGAGGTGGAATATGGTGGAGGGGGGCACCGCACATGGCTGGAATAGATAAACATATCAACTTGTGTGTCTAGAGGTGCCCCCTGCCCCCGTATATAAAGGAGCAAGGGGGAGGCAGACGGCCAGGAGGAGGGCGCGCCAAGGGGGGAGGCAGACGGCCAGGAGGAGGGCGCGCCAAGGGGGAGGCAGACGACCAGGAGGAGGGCGCGCCAAAGGGGGAGTCCTACTCCCACCGGGAGTAGGACTCCTCCTTTTCCTTGTTGGAGTAGGAGAGGGAAGGAAGGGAGAGAGGAGGAGAAGGAAAAAGCGGGGCGCCGCCCCCCTCCTTGTCCAATTCGGACTGGAGGGGAGGGGTGTCTTGGCTGCCCTGAGTCGCCTCCTCTTCTCCCACTAAGGCCCATGAGTCCCAATTAACTCCCGGGGGTTCCGTAACCCCCTAAGACTCCGTTTTCTTCAAACCACTCGGACCACTGCCGGTGTCCGACTATAGTCGTCCAATATATTGATCTTTACGTCTGGACCATTTCGAGACTCCTCGTCATGTCCGTGATCATATCCGGGACTTCGAACTACCTTCGGTACATCAAAACACAAAAACTCATAATACCGATCGTCACCAAACTTTAAGCGTGCGGACCCTATGGGTTCGAGAACTATGTAGAAATGACCGAGACAAGTCTCCGGTCAATAACCAATAGTGGAACCTGGATGCTCATATTGGCTCCTACATATTCTACGAAGATCTTTATCGGTCAAACCGCATAACAACATACGTTGTTCCCTTTGTCATCTCAGATAATGTTACTTGCCCGAGATTCGATCTTCGGTATCTCAATACCTAGTTCAATCTCGTTACTGGCAAGTCTCTTTACTCGTTCCATAATGCATCATCCCGCAACTAACTCATTAGTCACATTGCTTGCAAGGCTTATAGTGATGTGCATTACCGAGAGAGCCCAGAGATACCTCTCCGACAATCGGGGTGACAAATCCTAATCTCAAAATACGCCAACTCAACAAGTACCTTCGGAGACACCTGTAGAGCACCTTTATAATCACCCAGTTATGTTGTGACGTTTGGTATCACACAAAGTGTTCCTCCGGTAAACGGGAGTTGCATAATCTCATAGTCATAGGAACATGTATAAGTCATGAAGAAAGCAATAAAACCATACTAAACGATCAAGTGCTAAGCTAACGGAATGGGTCAAGTCAATCACATCATTCTCCTAATGATGTGATCCTGTTAATCAAATGACAACTCATGTCTATGGCTAGGAAACTCAACCATCTTCGATTAACGAGCTAATCAAGTAGAGGCATACTAGTGACACTATGTTTGTCTATGTATTCACACATGTATTACGTTTCCGGTTAATACAATTCTAGCATGAATAATAAACATTTATCATGAATCATGATATGAGGAAATAAATAATAACTTTATTATTGCCTCTAGGGCATATTTCCTTCAGTCTCCCACTTGCACTAGAGTCAATAATCTAGATTACACAGTAATGATTCTAACACCCATGGAGTTTTGGTGCTGATCATGTTTTGCTCGTGGAAGAGGCTTAGTCAACGGGTCTGCAACATTCAGATCCGTATGTATCTTGCAACTCTCTATGTCTCCCACCTGGACTTGGTCCCGGATGGACGTGAAGCGTCTCTTGATGTGCTTGGTCCTCTTATGAAATGTGGATTCCTTTGCCAAGGCAATTGCACCAGTATTGTCACAAAAGATTTTCATTGGACCCGATGCACTAGGTATGACACCTAGATCGGATATGAACTCCTTCATCCAGACTCCTTCATTTGCTGCTTCCGAAGCAGCTATGTACTCCGCTTCACACGTAGATCCCGCCACGACGCTTTGTTTACAAATGCACCAACTGACAGCTCCACCATTCAATGTAAACACGTATCCGGTTTGCGATTTAGAATCGTCCGGATCAGTGTCAAAGCTTGCATCAACGTAACCATTTACGACTAGCTCTTTGTCACCTCCATAAACGAGAAACATATCCTTAGTCCTTTTCAGGAATTTCAGGATGTTCTTGACCGCCGTCCAGTTATCCACTCCTGAATTACTTTGGTACCTCCCTGCTAGGCTAATAGCAAGACACACATCAGGTCTGGTACACAACATTGCATACATGATAGAGCCTATGGCTGAAGCATAGGGAACATCTTTCATTTTCTCTCTATCTTCCGCAGTTGGTCCGCATTGAGTCGACTCAACTTCACACCTTGTAACACGTGCAAGAACCCTTTCTTTGCTTGATCCATTTTGAACTTCTTCAAAACTTTGTCAAGGTATGTGCTTTGTGAAAGTCCTATCGAGCGTCTTGATCTATCTCTATAGATCTTGATGCCTAATATGTAAGCAGCTTCACCGAGCTCTTTCATTGAAAAACTCTTATTCAAGTATCCTTTTATGCTATCCATAAATTCTCTATCATTTCCAATCAACAATATGTCATCCACATATAATATCATAAATGCTACAAAGCTCCCACTCACTTTTTCTTGTAAATACAGGCTTCTCCAATAGTCCGTATAAAACAATATGCTTTGATCACACTATAAAAATGTTTATTCCAACTCCGAGAGGCTTGCAATAGTCCATAAATGGATCGCTGGAGCTTGCACACTTTGTTAGCTCCTTTTGGATCGACAAAACCTTCTGGTTGCATCATATACAACTCTTCTTCCAGAAATCCATTCAGGAATGCAGTTTTGACATCCATTTGCCAAATTTCATAATCATAAAATGCGGCAATTGCTAACATGATTCGGACAGACTTAAGCATCGCTACGGGGAAGAAAGTCTCATCGTAGTCAATCCCTTGAACTTGTCGAAAACCTTTCGCAACAAGTCGAGCTTTATAGACAGTAACATTACCGTCAGCGTCAGTCTTCTTCTTGAAGATCCATTTATTCTGAATGTCTTGCCGATCATCGGGCAAGTCAACCAAAGTCCACACTTTGTTCTCATACATGGATCCCATCTCAGATTTCATGGCCTCAAGCCATTTTGCAGAATCTGGGCTTACCATCGCTTCTTCATAGTTCGTAGGTTCGCCTTGGTCAAGTAACATGACCTCCAGAATAGGATTACCGTACCACACTGGTGCGGATCTTACTCTGGTTGACCTACGAGGTTCAGTAGTAACTTGATCTGAAGTTTCATGATCAATATCATTAGCTTCCTCACTAATTGGTGTAGGTGTCACAGGAACCGGTTTCTGTGATGAACTACTTTCCAATAAGGGAGCAGGTATAGTTACCTCATCAAGTTCTACTTTCCTCCCACTCTCTTCTTTCGAGAGAAACTCATTTTATAGAAAGGATCCATTCTTAGCAACGAATGTCTTGCCTTCGGATCTATGATAGAAGGTGTACCCAACAGTTTCCTTTGGGTATCCTATGAAGACACATTTCTCCGATTTGGGTTCGAGCTTATCAGGTTGAAGTTTTTTCACATAAGCATCGCAGCCCCAAACTTTAAGAAATGACAACTTTGGTTTCTTGCCAAACCACAGTTCATAAGGTGTCGTCTCAACGGATTTCGATGGTGCCCTATTTAACGTTAATGCAGCCGTCTCTAATGCATAACCCCAAAACGATAGCGGTAAATTAGTAAGAGACATCATAGATCGCACCATATCTAGTAAAGTACGATTATGATGTTCGGACACACCATTATGTTGTGGTGTTCCGGGTGGCGTTTGTTGCGAAACTATTCCGCATTGTTTCAAATGTAGACCAAACTCGTAACTCAAATATTCTCCTCCATGATCAGATCGTAGAAACTTTATTTTCTTGTTACGATGATTTTCCACTTCACTCTGAAATTCTTTGAACTTTTCATATGTTTCAGACTTATGTTTCATTAAGTATATTTACCCTTATCTGATCAAATCATCTGTTAATGTGAGTAAATAACGTTACCCGCAGCTAGCCTATACATTCATAGGACCGCATACATCAGTATGTATGATCTCCAACAAATCTGTTGCTCGCTCCATTGTTCCGGAGAACGGCGTCTTAGTCATCTTGCCCATAAGGCATGGTTCGCAAGTACCAAGTGATTCATAATCAAGTGATTCCAAAAGTCCATCAGTATGGAGTTTCTTCATGCGCTTTACACCAATATGACCCAAATGGCAGTGCCACAAATAAGTTGCACTATCATTATCAACTCTGCATCTTTTGGCTTCAACATTATGAATATGTGTATCACTACTATCGAGATTCAACAAAAATAGACCACTCTTCAAGGGTGCATGACCATAAAAGCTATTACTCATATAAATAGAACAACCATTATTCTTAGATTTAAATGAATAACTGTCTCGCATCAAACAAGATCCAGATATAATGTTCATGCTTAACGGTGGCACCAAATAATAATTATTTAGGTCTAAAACTAATCCCGAAGGTAGATGTAGAGGTAGCGTGCCGACGGCGATCACATCGACTTTGGAACCATTTCCCACGCCAGATCGTCACCTCATCCTTAGCCGCCTTCGCTAATCCGTAGTCCCCTGTTCCGAGTTGCAAATATTAGTAATGTAACCAGTATCAAATACCAGTGCTACTTGAGCATTAGTAAGGTACACATCAATAACATGTATATCACATATACCTTTGTTCACCTTGCCATCCTTCTTATCCGCCAAATACTTGGGGCGATTCGCTTCTAGTGACCACCGCTTGATGAGAAGCACTCGATCTCGAGCTTAGGTCCAGACTTGGGTTTCTTGTCTTGAGCAGCAACTTGTTTGTTGTTCTTCTTGAAGTTCCCCTTCTTCTTTCCTTTGCCCTTTTTCTTGAAACTGGAGGTCTTGTTGACCATCAACACTTGATGCTCCTTCTTGATTTCTACCTCCGCAGCCTTTAGCATTGCGAAGAGCTCGGGAATTGTCTTATCCATCCCTTGCATATTATAGTTCATCACGAAGCTCTTGTAGCTTGGTGGAAGTGATTGAAGAATTACATCAATGACACTATCATCCGGAAGATTAACTCCCGGTTGAATCAAGTGATTGTTATACCCGGACATTTTGAGTATATGTTCACCGATGTAACTATTCTCCTCCATCTTACAACTATAGAACTTATTGGAGACTTCATATCTCTCAATCCGGGCATTTGCTTGAAATATTAACTTCAACTCCTGGAACATCTCATATGCTCCATGACGTTCAAAACATCGTTGAAGTCCCAGTTCTAAGCCGTAAAGCATGTCACACTAAACTATCGAGTAGTCATCAGCTTTGCTCTGCCAGACGTTCTTAACATCGTCAGTTGCATCTGCAACAGGCCTGGCACCCAGTGGTGCTTACAGGACGTAATTCTTATATGCAGCATTGAGGATAATCCTCAAGTTACGGACCCAGTCCGTGTAATTGCTACCATCATCTTTCAACATTGCTTTCTCAAGGAACGCATTAAAATTCAACGGAATAACAGCACGGGCCATCTATCTACAATCAACATAGACAAGCAAAATACTATCAGGTACTAAGTTCATGATAAATTTAAGTTCAATTAATCATATTACTTAAGAACTCCCACTTAGATAGACATCCCTCTAATCATCTAAGTGATCACGTGATCCAAATCAACTAAACCATGTCCGATCATCACGTGAGATGGAGTAGTTTTCAATGGTGAACATCACTATGTTGATCATATCTACTATATGATTCACGCTCAACCTTTCGGTCTCAATGTTCCGAGGCCATATCTGCATATGTTAGGCTCGTCAAGTTTAACCCGAGTATTCTGCGTGTGCAAAACTGGCTTGCACCCGTTGTAGATGAACGTAGAGCTTATCACACCCGATCATCACGTCGTGTCTCGGCACGATTTAACTTTAACAATGGTGCATACTCAGGGAGAACACTTTTATCTTGAAATTTAGTGAGAGATCTTATAATGCTACCGTCAATCAAAGCGAAATAAGATGCATAAAGGATAAATATCACATGTAATCAATATAAGTGATATGATATGGCCATCATCATCTTGTGCTTGTGATCTCCATCTCCGAAGCACTGTCATGATCACCATCGTCACCGGCACGACACCTTGATCTCCATCGTAGCATCGTTGTCATCTCACCAACTATTGCTTCTACGACTATCGCTACCGCTTAGTGATAAAGTAAAGCAATACAGGGCGATTGCATTGTATACAATAAAGCAACAACCATATGGCTCCTGCCAGTTGCCGATAACTCGGTTACAAAACATGATCATCTCATACAATAAAATATAGCAACATGCCTTGACCATATCACATCACAACATGCCCTGCAAAAACAAGTTAGACGTCCTCTACTTTGTTGTTGCAAGTTTTACGTGGCTGCTACGGGCTGAGCAAGAACCGTTCTTACCTACGGATCAAAACCACAACGATAGTTCGTCAAGTTAGTGTTGTTTTAACCTTCTCAAGGACCGGGCATAGCCACACTCGGTTCAACTAAAGTTGGAGAAACTAACACCCGCCAGCCACCTGTGTGCAAAGCACGTCGGTAGAACCAGTCTCGCGTAAGCGTACGTGTAATATCGGTCCGGGCCGCTTCATCCAACAATACCGCCGAACCAAAGTATGACATGCTGGTAAGCAGTATGACTTGTATCGCCCACAACTCACTTGTGTTCTACTCGTGCATATAACATCTACGCATAAAACCAGGCTCGGAAGCCACTGTTGAGGAACGTAGTAATTTAAAATTTTCCTACGCACACGCAGGATCATGGTGATGCATAGCAACGAGAGGGGAGAGTGTTGTCCACGTACCCTCGTAGACCGAAAGCGCAAGCGTTAGCACAACGCGGTTGATGTAGTCGTACGTCTTCACAATCCGACCGATCCAAGTACCGAACGTACGGCACCTCTGAGTTCAGCACATGTTCAGCTCGATGACGTCCGCGAACTCCGATCCAAAGCAAAGCTTCACGGAGAGTTCCGTCGGCCGCGAGGCGTGATGATGGTGATGATGTTGCTACCGACGCAGGGCTTCGCCTAAGCACCGCTACGATATGACCGAGGTGGAATATGGTGGAGGGGCACCTCACACGGCTGGAATAGATCAACAGATCAACTTGTGTGTCTAGAGGTGCCCCCTGCCCCCATATATAAAGGAGCAAGGGGGGAGGCGGCCAACCAGGAGGAGGGCGCGCCAAGGGGGGAGTCCTACTCCCACCGGGAGTAGGACTCCTCCTTTTCCTCGTTGGAGTAGGAGAGGGAAGGAAGGGAGAGAGGAGGAGAAGGAAAAAAGGGGGCGCCGCCCCCTCCTTGTCCAATTCGGACTAGAGGGGGAGGGGGCGCGCGGCTGCCCTCACCGCCCCTCCTCTTCTCCCACTAAGGCCCATGAGGCCCAATTAACTCCCCGGGGGGTTCCGGTAACCCGGCACTCCGGTTTTCTCCGAAACCACTCGAAACACTTCCGGTGTCCGAATATAGTCGTCCAATATATCGATCTTTATGTCTCGACCATTTCGAGACTCCTCATCTTGTCCATGATCATATCCGGGTCTCCGAACTACCTTCGGTACATCAAAACACAAAAACTCATAATACAGATCGTCACCAAACTTTAAGCGTGCGGACCCTACGGGTTCGAGAACTATGTAGACATGACCGAGACACGTCTCTGGTCAATAACCAATAGCGGAACCTGGATGCTCATATTGGCTCCTACATATTCTACGAAGATCTTTATCGGTCAAACCGCATAACAACATACGTTGTTCCCTTTGTCATCGGTATGTTACTTGCCCGAGATTCGATCGTCGGTATCTCAGTACCTAGTTTAATCTCGTTGCCGGCAAGTCTCTTTACTCGTTCCGTAATGCATCATCCCACAACTAACTCATTAGTCACATTGCTTTCAAGGCTTATAGTGATGTGCATTACCGAGAGGGCCCAGAGATACCTCTCCGACAATCAGAGTGACAAATCCTAATCTCGAAATACGCCAACTCAACAAGTACCTTCGGAGACACCTATACAGCACCTTTATAATCACCCGATTCGCCAGACGTTTGGTAGCACACAAAGTGTTCCTCCGGTAAACGGGAGTTGCATAATCTCATAGACATAGGAACATGTATAAGTCATGAAGAAAGCAATAGCAACATACTAAATGATCAAGTGCTAAGCTAACGGAATAGGGTCAAGTCAATCACATCATTCTCCTAATGATGTGATCCCGGTAATCAAATGACAACTCATGTCTATGGCTAGGAAACTCAACCATCTTCGATTAACGAGCTAGTCAAGTAGAGGCATACTAGTGACACTATGTTTGTCTATGTATTCACACATGTATTATGTTTAAGGTTAATACAATTCTAGCATGAATAATAAACATTTATCATGATATGAGGAAATAAATAATAACTTTATTATTGCCTCTAGGGCACATTTCCTTCAAACAGTACTATAATTATATGAGTATTATGTTCAAAGATTAAATCTCTGACAAATTTTGTATCAAAGTGATCAATTTTTAGAGAACATATAAAGATCAAGAAATGCTCTTGAACTAGAAAAATGTATATTTTTTGTTCCCGCTGCAATAAAGTTGATGATGATTATTATTTCTTAGCAAAGTTGTCTAATAGACATACACATTGTTTATGAGGTATATGCATTATTTCCATTTTCCGCCCAACGGTGATATGGAATTAATGTAGAAGGATGATGTTTTATTCTAATTTTGCCCAACGGTGATTTAGAATATAAAAGCAAATTTAAAAAGTTTAATGTGCATATTTTTAATCAGACCAACATGGGGTTATTTTTTATGCTCATTATTGTTGATTATTGGCTAATTTTTCTCAGAAGACTAAAAGTTTTTCATGCTTTCATTTGTGAAAGAGAATGGCTGGGTACTTGTGACCTGAAAGATGACCAGGAAAGGTCATAACGTGAGGGAGTATGTTCTCTCTAAAGAATGGCTTCAAAAGAAAAGAGATAGATCATTGGGAAGTCTTGGTTGACGAATGTCTTTCATGTACTCTCTATATAGAAGATTTTTCAGTTAACATGATTTGAGATGAAACAAGCAACATGCGTGTTTAATTTGACCAACGTCGGATCAAGCATGTGTGTCAAAGAGCATTCGGGTTTATTCCTAAATTTGATGATTGAATATGCAGTCAAAAGAGCCAATTCTGGCATTTATGTCCCTTACAGGGAATTACCCGCATGGCGGGAAAAGTATGGGAAAATACTTGCGTAATGAGGTAAAGTTGACATAATATTATGTCAAAAATCCCGTATGGAGGGAGAAATTTATGCAAAGGACTTATCCTGTATGAGAGGAGAAAGATATGATGACTCATGTGCTTTTAATGTGTCTCACTCTGGGAGGAAAGTATGGAGTAGCTATTATGCTTTCCTAGTATCGACCGTACACCTTATGTGTAACGGTCATTAAGCACTCAATAAATCCAAAAAGAATAAAAGTTACAGAGGAACCTAAATATAATAATGATATGCAAGTGTGACTTGCAAAAGTACTAATGATAAAGAACTCTGTTGAGTTTCTGAAATGGAATGAGGAAAAGGTACTCCCATACCAGTTACTACCTCCGTCCGTGATTACTGGGCCGCTCAGCACCGTCCGTGTGTACGCGTTTACAAGGCCGCTTCCTCGATGGTGCTGTGAAAAGTGAAATCTGTCACCGAACGTCTCGAGGGCCACCGCATCGGTCGCCTCCCAGCGTCGTGCAATTAATTCCCAGACTTTAATGTGGGCCAATGCATGCGACGGTGTCAGCTGATTGGGTCGTGGGAGAGAAGAGTACTAATTTTGGGCGAGTGCATCTGCATGCAAGCGTCTTTGGGAGGTGAAACCGAAGCATTGCATGCAATTACTGCGCAAGGATACGTTGCTAGGAAATCGCGCGCAGTCAGAGTTAATCCCTCCCTTGGTATCTGCGTATCGGCCGGGCGGCCCTGTAAACCCGGACGGAGGTAGTAACAGATAACTTCATTTCGTATGAAGTAATCAGATAAATGAAGTAGATAATCAAAGTTTCCTCAATTCACAAGAGTTATGAATGGTTTTTCAAAATTGTGGCAGAAAGGTTCTTGCCACATTTCGAGGGGGAGAAACAAATATGAGATAAATTAAGAATGCTGAAACTCCCCTATACTTTAGATAATGTGATCGCCTAGGGGAGTATGACGGTTATCATAATACCCCTAAAGAAAACAAATGGTTGTATTCCTGGATCTTTTACAGTTCCGAAAGCAGACTAAGGAAAACTAAAAAGGTGCTTAAAGTGCCATAAAGAAGAAAGTTTTAACAGAATAAACCCAAATAATAAAGTTTAAAGCTACGCCATTTTTTAGTGAAGATGGAGTAATCTGGGGGAGCATGTTGTATGACCTGTACAACACCTATTGGCAGCTCTATAAAGGATGAATGAGTAAACATGGATCTTGTGATACATGTCCCTTTAAAATCTATTGCCTCTTAAATGAAAGACTATAGAATTAATTTGCCTCTTGGCAATGGCAGAGCAACAACAACCCCATATGAATGAAGTGCCAGTACCTGAGACACAGATGATCTCAAGGAATGAGAAAATCAGATACTTCTGATTACTATAAAGTCTATGTTAGTGAAACTCAAATGGAGGTTGAGCCCACCTCATTCCTTTGACTATGAGATTATGTAACTCCTGAATACCGGAGGAACACTTTGTGTGCTATCAAACGTCACAACATAACTGGGTGATTATAAAGATGCTCTACAGGTATCTCCGAAGGTGTTTGTTGGTCTGGCATAGATCAAGATTAGGATTTGTCACTCTGTGTATTGGAGAGGTATCTCTGGGCCCTCTCGGTAATGCACATCACTATAAGCCTTGCAAGCAATATGACTAATGAGTTAGTTGTGGGATGATGCATTATGGAAAAAGTAAAGAGACTTGCCGGTAACGAGATTGAACTAGGTATGATGGTACCGACATTCGAATCTCGGGCAAGTAACATACCGATGACAAAGGGAATGACGTATGTTGTTATGTGGTTTGATCGATAAAGATCTTCGTAGAATATGTAGGAACCAATATGAGCATCCAGGTTCCGCTATTGGTTATTGACCGGAGATGTGTATCGGTCATGTCTACATAGTTCTCGAACCCGTAGGGTCCGCACGCTTAACGTTCGATGACATTTGTATTATGAGTTATGTGTTTTGGTGACCGAAGTTTGTTCGGAGTCCCGGATGATATCACGGACATGGTGTGGAGTCTCGGAATGGTCGAGAGGTAAAGATTCATATATTGGAAGGTTGTATTTGGACATCGGAATGGTTCCGAGTGATTCGGGTATTGTACCGGAGTACCGAGGGGTTACCGGAACCCCCGGGGAAGTGTCGGGCCAACATGGGCCTAAGGGAGAGAGAGGGAGCCCGCGGGGGGGGGGGGGGCGTGCCCCCCTCCTAGGGAGTCTGAATAGGACAAGGAGGAGGGGGCGCGGCCCCCTTCCCTTTCCCTCTCCCTCTCCTTCCTTTTCCCTCCGGTGGAGAAAGGAAAAGGGGGGCGAATCCTACTTGGACTAGGAGTACAAGTAGGACTCCCCCCTTGGTGAGCCCCTACTGCCGCCGGCCTCCTCCTCCCCTCCTTTATATACAAGGGCGGGGGGCACCCCAAAGGCACACCAAGAATTCTCTTAGCCGTGTGCGGTGCCCCCCTCCACAGTTTACTGCTCCGGTCATAGCGTCATAGTGCTTAGGCTGCGCGGATCACATCACCATCACCGTTGCCACGCCGTCGTGCTGACGGAACTCTCCCTCGACCCTCTACTGGATCAAGAGTTCGAGGGACGTCATCGAGTTGAACGTGTGCTGAACACGGAGGTGCCATATGTTCGGTACTTGGACCGGTTGGATCGTGAAGACGTTCGACTACATCAACCGCGTTAATCTAACGCTTATGCTTTCGGTCTACGAGGGTACGTGGACACACTCTCCCCGTCTCGTTGCTATGCATCTCCTAGATAGATCTTGCGTGATCGTAGGATTTTTTTTGAAATTGCATGCTACGTTCCCCAACAGTGGCATCCGAGACAGGTCTATACGTAGATGATATGCACGAGTAGAACACAAAGAGTTGTGGGTGATAATAGTCATACTGCTTACCACCAACGTCCTACTTTAATTCGGCGGTATTGTTGGATGAAGCGGCCCGGACCGACATTACATGACCGCCTTCATGAGACTGGTTCTACCGACGTGCTTTGCACACAGGTGGCTGGGGGGTGTCTGTTTCTCCAACTTTAGTTGAATCGAGTTTGACTACGGCCGGTCCTTGTTGAAGGTTAAAACAACACACTTGACGAAAAATTGTTGTGGTTTTGATGCGTAGGTAAGAACAGTTCTTACTAGAAGCCCGTAGCATCCACGTAAAACTTGCAACAACAAAGTAGAGGACGTCTAACTTGTTTTTGCAGGGCATGTTGTGATGTGATATGGTCAAGACGTGATGAGATATAAATTGTTGTATGAGATGATCATGTTTTGTACAAGTTATCGGCAACTGGCAGGAGCCTTATGGTTGTCGTTTTTATTGTATAAAATGCAATCGCCATGTAATTGATTTAGTTTATCACTAAGCGGTAGCGATAGTCATAGAAGCAATAGTTGGCGAGACGACAACGACTCTACGATGGAGATCAAGGTGTCAAGGCGGTGACGACGGAGATCATGACGGTGACGATGACATGTACCTAGGGTAGGGTAATGGGCCTGACCTAGACACCCTTCCCAAGGACACTGCCCTACAGTCAAAAGCATTCAAAGTACAACAACGTCTGCCGACTGAAATCATCCCAGAGTGTGACCCACTCGACCAACAATTCCACTCGGATAACCCAATTCCATTCGACCTGAAGATAATCAGCCGACCATACCAGAATCACTCGGAGTACAGAAGACCTAAAGTTTCTCAGGATGGCAACGGTCAGGCGTTCCCTCCGTAGTCTTAATGATCATTTATAGGCCTTTTATTGTTGGCGTTACCAGTAACGCTACACCCTTATGTACATTGAACCTCCTTGTAACATGGGTTGGCTGGGGTCCTGGCGCACTCTATATAAGCCACCCCCTCCACTGGCACAAGGATTCGCACCCCCTGTAACTTCACGCATAATCCAATCGACCAAGCCTCCGGGCACCGAGATGTAGGGCTGTTACTTCCTCCGTGAAGGGCCTGAACTCGTAAAGCTTGCATGCACAACCTCATCGTAGCTAGGATCTTGCCTCTCCATACATACCCCCTATTCTATTGTCAGACTTACTCCCACGACAGTTGGCGCCCACCTTGGGGCTCTTGTCTTAGCGAATTTCCGGTGAGGTTGCGATTTTTCCGATTCCTATCATCATGGTATCTGGCGGTGAATTGGCTGAAGGCCGCGAGATCCGTCTCGGCGCGCTCGTTTTCCTCGCTGACGATTCCGCCTGGCTCCAGGAGGCCCCCCTCGACGTCGAGACGCTCCCCGTCCGCGGGGCTACTCACTTTCGCACGTGCGTCCGCGGCATCCTTCTGCAGCAGCCGTCGA
This sequence comes from Aegilops bicornis, assembly GCA_021605145.1. NCBI lineage: Eukaryota > Viridiplantae > Streptophyta > Magnoliopsida > Poales > Poaceae > Aegilops > Aegilops bicornis. The sequence continues at coordinate 106,288,351 of CM038675.1, read as the reverse complement.
CCCAATATCGGTCGGCTCCCATGGCATCTTCACCCCCCACCGTTCGTCGCTGCAACTGGTCCGGTCGATCGCGACTCCAGCGGTGGGTGAAGCATGCGGTGGCCCATCAGTCGGCTGATGACCCACAAGTATAGCGGATCTATCATAGTCCTTTCGATAAGTAAGAGTGTCGAACCCAACGAGGAGCAGAAGGAAATGATAAGAGGTTTTCAGCAAGGTATTCTCTGGAAGCACTGAAATTATAGGTAACAGATAGTTTTGTGATAAGATAATTTGGAACGAGCAACAAGTAACAAAAGTAAATAAAGTGCAAAAGGTGGCCCAATCCTTTTTGTAGCAAAGGACAAGCCTGGACAAACTCTTATATAAAGGAAAGCGCTCCCGAGGACACATGGGAACTATCGTCAAGCTAGTTTTCATCACGTTCATATGATTCGCGTTTGGTACTTTGATAATTTGATATGTGGGTGGACCGGTGCTTGGGTGCTGCCATTACTTGGACAAGCATCCCATTTATGATTAACCCCTATTGCAAGCATCCGCAACTACAAAAGAAGTATTAAGGTAAAACCTAACCATAGCATGAAACATGTGGATCAAAATCAGCCACTTACGAAGCAACGCATAAACTAGGGTTTAAGCTTCTGTCACTCTAGCAACCCATCATATACTTATTACTCCCCAATGCCTTCCTCTAGGCCCAAATAATGGTGAAGTGTCATGTAGTCGACGTTCACATAACACCACTAGAGGAGAGACAACATACATCTCATCAAAATATCGAACGAATACCAAATTCACATGACTACTAATAGCAAGACTTCTCCCATGTCCTCAGGAACAAACGTAACTACTCACAAAGCATATTCATGTTCATAATGAGAGGAGTATTAATATGCATAAAGGATCTGAACATATGATCTTCCACCAAATAAACCAACTACATCAACTACAAGGAGTAATCAACACTACTAGCAACCTACATGTACCAATCCCATACTTAGAGACAAGAATTGGATACAAGAGATGAACTAGGGTTTGAGAGGAGATGGTGCTGGTGAAGATGTTGATGGAGATTGCCCTCTCCCGAAGAGAGGAGCGTTGGTGATGATGATGGCGATGATTTCTTCCTCCCGGAGGGAAGTGTCCCCAGCAGAACAGCTTTGCCGGAGCCCTAGATTGGTTCCGCCAAGGTTCCGCCTCGTGGCGGCGGAGTCTCGTCCCGAAAGCTTGCTTATTATTTTTCTTCGGACGAAAGACTTCATATAGCAGAAGATGGGCATCGGAGGGCCAGCAGGGGGCCCAAGAGGCAGGGGGCGCGCCCAGGGGGGTAGGGCGTGTCCCCCACCCTCGTGGCCAGGGTGTGGGCTGCCACTTGTATTTCTTCCGCTCAGTATTTTTATTATTTCCAAAAATGACTTTCTTGGAGTTTCAGGACTTTTGGAGTTGTGCAGAATAGGTCTCTAATATTTGCTCCTTTTCCAAATTTCGTAATTCCAAATGCCATTCTCCTCCTTATGTAAACCTTGTAAAATAAGAGAGAATAGGCATAAATATTTTGACATTGTGTAATAACAGCCCATAATGCAATAAATATTGATATAAAAGCATGATGCAAAATGGACGTATCAACTCCCCCAAGCTTAGACCTCGCTTGTCCTCAAGCGGAAGCCGATAAGGATAAATATGTCCACATGTTTAGAGATAGAGGTGTCGATAAAATAAAATACGGACATGAGGGCATCATGATTATTCTCATAACAGCAACATATATGGATATTGTCATCGGATTTCTTATGCTCAAGTAATAATCTATTCACAATGCAAAGTATGAATCAGAAACTTTATTGAGAACTAACAAACTATAATCTCAGTCATTGAAGCAATTGCAATTTATCATAACATCAGAAAGAGTCTATGTCAGAGCTTTCTAGCAAGTCCGCATACTCAACTATCATTTAGTCTTTCATAATTGCTAACACTCACGCAATACTTGTGGTTACGGAGTTTTAATTGGACACAAAGAAAGATAGGGGCTTATAGTTTCGCCTCCCAACCTTTTACCTCAAGGTTAATGTCAAAAATAATAGCTCATGCCAACTTACATCCAATTAGATATATATATATATATATATATATATATATATATATATATATATATCAGGATCTTTCCAACACACTGTGCTTGCCAAAGGATAAAATATTAAAAGGAAAGGTGAAGATCACCATGACTCTTGCATAAGGTAGAAGATAATAGTAAAAGATAGGCCCTTCGCAGAGGGAAGCAGAGGTTGCCATGCGCTTTCAGGGTTGGATGCACAAAATCTTAATGCAAAAGAACGTCACTTTATATTGCTACTTGTGATATGGACCTTTATTATGCAGTCCGTCACTTTTATTTCTTCCACATCACAAGATTGTATAAAGCTTCTTTCCTCCACATCACACCAACCAATAAATCATACATATTTAGGGAGCAATTTTTATTGCTTGCACCGATGACAACTTACTTGAAGGATCTTACTCAATCCATAGGTAGATATGGTGGACTCTCATGGCAAAACTGGTTTAAGGGTTTTGGAAGCACAAGTAGTATCTCTACTTGGTGCAAAAGAATTTAGCTAGCATGAGGGGAAAGGCAAGCTCAACATGTTGGATGATCCATGACAATATACTTTATCTCAGATATAAGAAAACATAACCCATTACGTTGTCTTCCTTGTCCAACATCAACTCTTTAGCATGTCATATTTTAATGAGTGCTCACAATCATAAAAGATGTCCAAGATAGTATATTTATATGTGAAACCTCTCTTTCTTTATTACTTCCTATTAATTGCAACGATGACCAAAGCTATGTTTGTCAACTCTCAACAACTTTTAATCATCATACTCTTTCTATGTGAAGTCATTACTCTCCATAAGGTCAATATGATCTCTTTGTTTCTTTTTATTCTTTTCTTTTTTCTTTTATTCATCCAAGATCATGGCAAAATAATCAAGCCCTTAACTCAACACTAATCTTTAATATATATAGCTCACGGACTCAATTACATAAAAAAATCATAAAGCAAAACTCAAGGCTAGATCATACCAAAACTTTATTCTACTAGATCAAGATATTACTAAAAGGATCGAACTAAGAAAAACGGTAAAGGTAGGAGATGTGGTGGTGATACGATACCGCGGCACCTCCCCAAGCTTGGCAGTTGCCAAGGGGAGTGCCCATGCCCATGTGATTATATCTCCTTCCTCAGAAGTGGTGGTGATGTGGTTGTTGATGAGGTAGGCTTGTCGTCCATCTTCCAAGGCATGGGCTCACCATCATAGAAGGATGATCGAGTCTCCGGGATCCTCAAATCTGCAGCCAAACTCATTCTATTGAATCTATATTCATACTCACAGTTTTGGTTTTGCAAGTCATAGATTTGGGCTTGGAGGTGCTCGATTTTCTCGTGGAGCTTGAAGATGGCCTCCCCAATGTCCTTGGCATCCAGCTTGTGGTTGTTGGTGAACTCCGCGATCATCATGTGATTGGAGTCAAGTCCACGCTCCACCATCTCCTGGAACTTGAAAACTTGTTGCTCCATTGCCTCGAGCCTTGTCTCCATGCTCCCGGTCTTCCTCGGTCCCTCAACATCGCGGATGTGCAGCACCCCCTCATGCACCTCAATGGTTTATGGGTGTTGCAACACCTCCGCGGGGTAGGGATTGATGACCTTCTCGAAGAACTTGTCCTTGGGGGCACTTGGAGATGTCATGATGATCTAGATCTGTCAGAAAAACAGCTCGAAACAAGAAAAGAGGATAATTGCGTGATACAGGAGTCAAAACCTTCGGGAGATTATATAATGAATTTTTACCGACCGAAATACGTATCGTGCAAGAAAACGGAGTCCGGAGAGCACACGAGGTGCCCACGAGGTAGGGGGGTGCGCCCAGGGTGGTAGGGCGCGCCCTCCACCCTCAAGGAGCCCTCGTGTCCTTCCCGAACTGCTTCTTATTTTTCCATTTTTCTAAATATTCCAAAACGGAGAAAAATTGCCATTGGAATTGTTTTGGAGTCGGTTTACTTACCGTACCATATACCTATTCCTTTTCGGAGCCTGAAACATTCCGGAAAGTGTCCCTTATGTATACCTCCAGGGTTACGGTTTCAATAACATTGGTTTCGACATTTATGGGATTACCTGAGATATAATGTTTGATTCTTTGACCGTTCACCACCTTCGGATTTGTACCTTCGAAGTTGTTGATTTTTATGGCACCGGAACGGTAGACCTCCGCGATAACGTAAGGACCTTCCCATTTAGAGAGAAGTTTTCCTGCAAAAAATCTTAAACTAGAGTTGTATAGCAATACATAATCTCCTACATGAAACACACGCTTTTGTATTCTTTTATCATGCCATCTTTTAACTTCTTCTTTAAACAATTTGGCATTCTCATAGGCTTGGGTTCTCCATTCATCAAGTGAGCTAATGTCAAATAACCTCTTCTCACCGGCAAGTTTGAAATCATAATTGAGCTCTTTAATAGCCCAATATGCCTTATGTTCTAGTTCGAGAGGTAAGTGACATGCTTTTCCATAAACCATTTTATACGGAGACATACCCATAGGATTTTTATATGCAGTTCTATAGGCCCATAATGCATCATCAAGTTTCTTGGACCAATTCTTTCTAGATCTATTGACAGTCTTTTGCAAAATTAATTTGAGTTCTCTATTACTCAATTCTACTTGACCACTAGATCAAGGGTGCTAAGGAGATGCAATTCTATGATTAACATCATACTTAGCAAGCATTTTACTTAAAAGCACCATGAATAAAATGTGAACCACCATCGGTCATTAAATATCTAGGGACTCCAAACCTCGGAAAAATAACTTCTTTAAGCATCTTAATAGAGGTGTTATGATCAGCACTACTAGTTGGAATAGCTTCTACCCACTTAGTAACATAATCAACAAAGAACTAAAATATGTGTGTATCCATTAGAGGAAAGAAAAGGTCCCATATAATCAAAGCCCCAAACATCAAATGGTTCAATAACAAGTGAATAGTTCATAGGAATTTCTTGACTTCTACTAATATTACCAATTCTTTGACATTCAAGATAAAACAAACTTGCGGGCATCCTTGAAGAGAGTAGGCCAATAAAAACAGGATTGCAATACCTTATGTGCAGTTCTGTCTCCAGCGTGGTGTCCTCCATAAGCTTCGGAGTGAAACTTGCGTAGGATCTGTTCCTGTTCATGCTCAGGTACACAACGTCTAATAACACCATCTACTCCTTCTTTATAAAGGTGTGGGTCATCCCAAGTAATGTCTTAAATCATAGAAAAACTTTTTCTTTTGTTGGTATGTGAAACTAGGTGGTATAAATTTAGCAACAATGTAATTAGCATAATCAGCATACCATGGAGCAGTACGAGAAGCATTTATGACATTTAATTGTTCATCAGGAAAGCTATCATCAATAGGTAGTGGGTCATCAAGAACATTTTCTAACCTAGACAAGTTGTCTGCAACGGGGTTCTCTGCTCCCTTTCTATCAGTAATATGCAAATCAAATTCTTGTAACAAGAGAACCCATCTAATAAGTCTAGGTTTAGCATCTTTCTTTTCCATAAGATATTTAATAGCAGCATGATCAGTGTGAATAGTTACTTTAGAATCAACAATATAAGGTCTGAACTTATCACAAGCAAATACAACTGCTAAGAATTCTTTTTCAGTAGTAGCATAATTTCTCTGAGCATTGTCTAGAGTTTTACTAGCATATTGAATAACATCTAATTTCTTATCAACTCTTTGCCCTAGAAAAGCACCTACAGCATAATCACTGGCATCACACATAATTTCAAAGGGTAAATTCAAATCAGGTGGCTGAACAATAGGTGCAGAGATCAATGCTTTCTTAATTATTTCAAATGCTTCTACACAATCATCATCCAAGACAAATGGTATATCTTTTTGCAATAAATTAGTCAGAGGCCGAGAAATTTTGGAGAAGTCCTTAATGAACCTCCTATAAAAACTGGCATGACCAAGGAAACTTCTTATACCTTTGATGTTCTGACATGGCATCTTTTCAATAGCATCAACCTTAGCTTTATCAACTTCAATACCTCTTTCAGAAATTTTATGCCCCAAGACAATACCTTCATTAACCATAAAGTGGCACTTTTCCCAATTCAAAACAAGATTAGTTTCTTCACATCTCTGCAAAACTCGATCAAGGTTGCTGAAGCAATCTTCAAAAGAGGATCCATAAACGAAGAAATCATCCATGAAAACCTCACATATCTTTTCACAAAAGTCAGAGAATATAGCCATCATGCATCTTTGAAAGGTAGCAGGTGCATTACATAAACCAAAAGGCATACGTCTATAAGCAAAAGTACCGAAAGGGCAAGTAAAAGTGGTCTTTGATTGATCATCGACTGACACAGGTATTTGAGAGAAACCAGAGTAACCACCTAGAAAGCAAAAATGTGTATGTTGGGATAATCTTTCTAGCATTTGATCGATGAAAGGTAAGGGGTAATGATCCTTTTTAGTAGCTTTATTTAATTTGAGGAAATCAATTACTATCCTATAACCTGTAATAATTCTTTGCGGAATCAATTCATCTTTATCATTGGGAACGACAGCAATACCTCCCTTTTTAGGGACACAATGGACATGACTTACCCACTGACTATCAGCAACGGGATAAATAATACCTGCCTCAAGAAGCTTTAGTATTTCCTTTCTTACCACTTCTTTCATCTTAGAATTCAGCCGTCGTTGGTGATCACAAACTGGTTTGGCATCTTTCTCCAAATTTATTTTATGTTGACATAGAGTGGGATTAATGCCCTTAAGATCATCAAGAGTATATCCAATAGCAGCGCGGTGCTTCTTCAGAGTTTTCAATAATCTCTCTTCTTCATGCTCTGAAAGGTTAGAACTAATAATAACATGATATATTTTCTTCTCATCAAGATAAGCATATTTAAGAGTATCGGAGTAACAGATTTGAGCTCAAACACGGGATCACCCTTGGGTGGAGGAGGATCCCCTAAGATTTCAACAGCAAATTGTGTTTCAGGATGGGTTCCTGTTTAAATAATACTTCATCTATTTCCCTTCTTTCATTCATAAACATATCATTTTCATGGTCTAGCAAATATTGTTCTAAAGGATCACTAGGAGATACGGCAATAGAAGCAAGACCAATAATTTCATCTTTACTAGGCAATTCTTCCTCACGGTGTTGTCTACGAAATTTAGAGAAGTTAAACTCATGAGACATATCACCTAGACCAATAGTAACAACATCATTTTCGCAATCTATCTTAGCATTAACAATGTTTAAGAAGGGTCTACCAAATATAATGGGACAAAAGCTATCTTGTGGGGAACCAAGAACAAGAAAATCAGCAGGATATTTAGTTTTCCCGCACAAGACTTGAACATCTCTAACAATTCCAATGGGTGATATGGTATCTCTATTGGCAAGCTTAATGGTAACATCAATATCTTCTATCTCAACAGATGCAATATCATGCATAATTTCTTTGTATAAGTCATGAGCTATAGCACTAGCACTAGCACCCTGTCACATAAGCCATGATAACAATGATCTCCTATTTTAACTGAAATAACAGGCATGCCTACCACCGGTCTATGTTTATCTTTAGCACAAGGTTTAGCAATTCTAGCAGTTTCATCACAGAAATAAATAACATGCCCATCAATATTATCAGCCAAGAGATCTTTAATAATAGCAATATTAGGTTCAACTTTAACTTGCTCAGGAGGTATATAGGTTCTAATATTGCTTTTACGAACCACCATTGAAGCTTTAGCATGATCTTTTATCCTAACATGAAAAGGTGGTTTCTCTACATAAGCAGTAGGAACAATAGGATCATTATAAGTGATAGTCTTTTCTTCAACTTTAATAGGTGCAGCTACTTTTACTTCTATGGGAGAATGATATTTAGAACACTTCTCTTTAGCGATATCAACATAAGCAGCAAAAGATTCACAGAAAGAAGCTACTATCTCAGAGTCAAGTCCATATTTAGTGCTAAATTTACGGAAAACATCGGTATCCATAAAAGATTTAACACAATCAAACTTAGGTGTCATACCTGACTCCTTACCTTCGTCGAGGTCCCAATCTTCGAGTTGCGTTTAATTCTTTCCAATAAATCCCATTTGAATTCAATAGTCTTCATCGTAAAAGAGCCAAAGACAAGAAGTATCGAGCATGGTGCGATTGTTATCGTAAAGCCCAAAGCATAAATTTTTTGAATAATTATGTCTCTTGGGAGCTCATGATTGGGGCATGAATATAACATTGATTTAAGCCTCCCCAAGCTTGAGCGATGCTTTCTCCTTCGCGAGGCCAAAAATTATATATATAATTGCGATCACGATGAACAAGATGCATAGGATAAAACTTTTGATGAAATTCCAATTTCAATCGTTTGTAGTTCCATGATCCCATAGCATCACATAGCCTATACCATGTCAATGCATCTCCCTTCAAAGATAAAGGGAAGACCTTTTTCTTAATAACATCATCGGGTATACCTGCAAGCTTAAATAATCCACAAACTTCATCCACATATATTAGGTGCTCATCAGGATGCATTGTTCCATCTCCTGCCAAAAGGATTAGCTAGCAGTTTTTCCAACATACCGAAGGAACTTCAAAGTAGACATTTTCATTTTTAGTAGGTTCAATGGGTTGAGGAGCAACTCTTGTTTCTCTTGGTCGGGGTGAAGATACCCCGAACAAGCCCCTCAAAGGATTGCTTTCCATAGTAACAAGTGATAGTAAATTTTAGCACACTATATAAATTTTTCCTTACCAAATTCCACCTACCAAAGGCGCTTCACTCCCCGGCAATGGCGCTAGAAAAGAGTCTTGATAACCCACAAGTATAGGGGATCTATCGTAGTCCTTTCGATAAGTAAGAGTGTCGAACCCGACAAGGAGCAGAAGGAAATGATAAGCGGTTTTCAGCAAGGTATTCTCTGGAAGCACTGAAATTATAGGTAACAGATAGTTTTGTGATAAGATAATTTGGAACGAGCAACAAGCAACAAAAGTAAATAAAGTGCAGCAAGGTGGCCCAATCCTTTTTGTAGCAAAGGACAAGCTTGGACAAACTCTTATATAAAGGAAAGCGCTCCCGAGGACACATGGGAACTATCGTCAAGCTAGTTTTCACCACGTTCATATGATTCGCGTTCGGTACTTTGATAATTTGATATGTGGGTGGACCGGTGCTTGGGTGCTGCCCTTACTTGGACAAGCATCCCACTTATGATTAACCCCTATTGCAAGCATCTGCAACTACAAAAGAAGTATTAAGGTAAACCTAACCATAGCATGAAACATGTGGATCAAAATCAGCCCCTTGCGAAGCAACGCATAAACTAGGGTTTAAGCTTCTGTCACTCTAGCAACCCATCATATACTTATTACTCCCCAATGCCTTCCTCTAGGCCCAAATAATGGTGAAGTGTCATGTAGTCGATGTTCACATAACACCACTAGAGGAGAGACAACATACATCTCATCAAAATATCGAACAAATACCAAATTCACATGACTACTAATAGCAAGACTTCTCCCATGTCCTCAGGAACAAACGTAACTACTCACAAAGCATATTCATGTTCATAATCATAGGAGTATTAATATGTATAAAGGATCTGAACATATGATCTTCCACCAAATAAACCAACTAGCATCAACTACAAAGAGTAATCAACACTACTAGCAACCTACAGGTACCAGTCCCAGACTTAGAGACAAGAATTGGATACAAGAGATGAACTAGGGTTTGAGAGGAGATGGTGCTGGTGAAGATGTTGATGGAGATTGCCCTCTCTCGATGAGAGGAGCGTTGGTGATGATGATGGCGATGATTTCCCCCTCCTGGAGGGAAGTGTCCCCAATGAGCGACTCTGCGGAGCCCTAGATTGGTTCCGCCAAGGTTCCGCCTCGTGGCGGCGGAGTCTCGTCCCGAAAGCTTGCTTATTATTTTTCTTCGGACGAAAGACTTCATATATCAGAAGATGGGCATCGGAGGGCCAACAAGGGGCCCACGAGGTAGGGGGCACGCCCCCCACCCTCGTGGCCAGGGTGTGGGCCCCCACTTGTATTTCTTCCGCTCAGTATTTTTCATTATTTCCAAAAATGACTTTCCTGGAGTTTCAGGACTTTTGGAGTTGTGTAGAATAGGTCTCTAATATTTGCTCCTTTTCCAGCCCAGAATTCCATTCCAAAGCATTCTCCTCCTTATGTAAACCTTGTAAAATAAGAGAGAATAGGCGTAAGTATTGTGACATAATGTGTAATAACAGCCCATAATGCAATAAATATCGATATAAAAGCATGATGGAAAATGGACGTATCATCGGCCACCCCTCAGGTCGCGGCAATCGAGCCCGACGAATCACTCTACGGGTTGTTTGACCTGTCAAATGGATCCGTCGAGACGCTGTCCGACTGTGACAGCAGTGACCTTGCGGCAGAAGTCTTGGTGGTCAACACGCCACACAGCCCGCCTGGTTTCCGTCGCGGCGACGACGGCGATGGCGGCGGCGATCCGTCGCGTGTTCATGAGGAATATCATCCTGAAGCCCTCACTTCGCAGCAGAGGGCGGAGTTGCATCGCCGCAACGTAAAGGCGCTCCACACTCCCATCGTCAGGGAGACCGCCGAGGCCCGGGCCTTGGAGGCTGCGCGCCTGGCCACTTTGGCTGAGCCCACTCGCTTGGAGAACCTTCAACATTCACTCGACGAGCGCGCCCGGCAGCAGATTCCCGAATCCAGTCGACAATGACAGTTGTTTCCGCCTGAACCTCAGGTATACCGCACTCCGATTCAGAATCTTACAGCCGCGCCCCGAATAGCGTTGTCAATCCAGCCGTCTCAATCAAAGGCTGGAAGGGGTTTGATGCAAATCAGGGCACTACTCCGGGCAGCAGGAGAGCAAAACACAGATGTTTCTCAGTCTCGCAACAGGATCCACAACAGATCAGTTGTGGCTGACACAGTTCAGTCGGCTCACAGCCCAAGATCGCCCCTGTGGCGTGAGGGACGTGGACATCGCCAAGAGCAGTATTTGGGTCAGAATCAAGAGCAATATGATCATCGACTCGGCCGCGATGATCGCCATCGAGTGCCTACGCCCCCTCCGAGGAGCGGATCATACATGCCTCGGCAATATGATGGCAGGCACCTGCGTAGCGGTGAGCGGAGGGTCCCGGTCAACCCAAGAGAGCCAGGGTTTGATGCGAGGTCAATCCTCGTTCAAGGTCTGGTCGACAGGAACAGAGCACACAGAGAAGGACTCGACAGAGATCGTCCGACCGGGCAAGAGAGTTCATGTCTACTGGCGAGTGTTTCAAAGAGAGCCATCAGAGCTGCTGAGATTCCCCGCCAACTTCAGGTTGGCAACGGGAGTGAGCAAGTTTACCGGTGAACCAAAGCCTGACACTTCGCTAGAAGATTATCGAGTGGCTGTAAAGATCGGTGGTGGTAATAATGAGGTGGCAATGAAGCATCTTCCTTTGATGTTAGAGGGTTCGGCCAGAGCATGGCTGAATCGGTTGACTCCAGGAAGTATACTCGGTTGGGAAGAGTTGGCTCGAGTGTTTGTCAGGATATTTTAGGGCACATGCAAACGACCTGCAGGGTTGGTGATACGTCTCCAACGTATCTATATTTTTTGATTGCTCCATGCTACTTTATCTACTGTTTTGGACTATATTGGGCTTTATTTTCCACTTTTATATTACTTTTGGGACTAACCTATTAACCGGAGGCCCAAATTAATTGCTGTTTTTTGCCTATTTCAGTGTTTCGAAGAAACGGAATATCAAACGAAGTCCAAACGGAATGAAACCTTCAGGAACGTGATTTTCCAACCGAACGTGATCCAGGAGACTTGGACCCTACTCCAAGAAGTGCCATAGGCGGTCATGAGGATGGAGGGCGCGCCCCCCTACCTCGTGGGCCCCCTGACGCTCCACCGACGTACTCCTTCCTCCTATATATACCTACGTATCCCCAAACGATCAGAACAGGAGCCAAAAACCTAATTCCACCGCCGCAAACTTCTGTATCCACGAGATCCCATCTTTGGGCCTGTTCCAGAGCTTCGACGGAGGAGGCATCCACCATGGAGGGCTTCTACATCAACACCATAGCCCCTCCGATGAAGTGTGAGTAGTTTACTTCGGACCTTCGGGTCCATAGCTAGTAGCTAGATGGCTTCTTCTCTCTTTTTGGATCTCAATACAATGTTCTTCCCCTCTCTCACGGAGATCTATTCTTTTTAATCTTCTTTTTGCTGTGTGTTTGTTGAGACCGATGAATTGTGGTTTTATGATCCAGCTTATCTATGAATAATATTTGAATCTTCTCTGAATTCTTTTATGTATGATTGAGTTATCTTTGCATGTCTCTTCGATTTATCCGTTTGGTTTGGCCAACTAGATTGGTAGTTCTTGCAATGGGAGAAGTGCTTAGCTTTGGGTTCAATCTTGCGGTGTCCTTACCCAGTGACAGAAAGGGTTGCAAGGCACGTATTGTGATGTTGCCATCGAGGATAACAAGATGGGGTATTTATCATATTGCAATAATTTATTCCTCTACATCATGTCATCTTGCTTAAGGCGTTACTCTGTTTTTAACTTAATACTCTAGATGCATGCTGGATATCGGTCGATGAGTGGAGTAATAGTAGTAGATGCAGAATCGTTTCGATCTACTTGTCACAGACGTGATGCCTATATACATGATCATACCTAGATAACCTCATAACTATGCTCAATTACATCAATTGCTCAACAGTAATTTGTTCACCCACCGTAGAATACTTATGCTCTTGAGAGAAGTCACTAGTGAAACCTATGGCCCCCGGGTCTATTCTCATCATATCAATCTCTATCACTTTATTTACTTGCTTTGTTTTTACTTTGCTTTTACTTTTTACTTTGCATCTTTATACCAAAAATACCAAAAATATTATCTCTATCAGATCTCACTCTCGTAAGTGACCGTGAAGGGATTGACAACCCCTAATCGCGTTGGTTGTGAGTAGCTATCCTTTTGTGCAGGTACGAGGGACTTGCGCGTGGCCTCCTATTGGATTGATACCTTGGTTCTCAAAAACTGAGGGAATACTTACGCTATTGTGCTGCATCATCCTCTCCTCTTCGGGGAAAACCAACGCAAGCTCAAGGCGTAGCAAGAAGGATTTACGCGCCGTTCGGGAGTCTACGCGAAAGTCAACATACCAAGTACCCATCACAATCCCTATCTCTCGCATTACATTATTTGCCATTTGCCCCTCGTTTTCCTCTCCCCCACTTCACCCTTGCCGTTTTATTCGCCCTCTCTTTCCCAATCTCCTCCTCCTTTTTTCCTTTGCCTTTTTCCTCGTCCGTTTGTTTGTTCGTGTGCTAGTTTGCTTGTTTGGCGCGATGGCTCAAGATGCTACCAAATTGTCTGACTTCACCAATACCAATAATAATGATTTCCTTAGCACTCCGATTGCTCCTCTTGCCAATACTGAATCTTGTGAAATCAATACTTGCTTTGTTGAATCTTGTTATGAAAGATCAATTCACTGACCTTCCTAGTGAAGATGCCGCTACTCATCTGAATAGCTTCGTTGATTTATATGATATGCAAAAGAAAAAAGATGTCGATAATGATGTCATTAAATTGAAGCTATTTCCTTTTTTACTTAGAGATCGTGCTAAAGCGTGGTTTTCATCTTTGCCTAAAAATAGTATTGATTCTTGGAACAAGTGCAAAGATGCTTTTATCTCTAAGTATTTCCCTCCCGCTAAGATTATCTCTCTTAGGAACTATATTATGAATTTTAAGCAACTTGACCATGAACATGTTGCACAAGCTTGGGAGAGAATGAAATTAATGATACGTAATTGTCCTACTCATGGTTTGAACTTATGGATGATTATACAAAAAATTATGTTGGATTGAATTTTGCTTCTAGAAATCTTTTAGATTCGCCGCTGGAGGCACTTTTATGGAAATCACTTTAGGAGATGCTACTAAACTCCTAGATAATATTATGGTTAATTATTCTCAATGGCATACTGAAAGATCTACTAATAAAAAAGTGCATGCTATAGAAGAAATCAATGTTTTGAGTGAAAAGATGGATGAACTTATGAAATTATTTGCTAAGAGTGTTTCTTCTGATCCTAATGACATGCCTTTGTCTACCTTGATTGAGAATAATAATGAATCTATGGATGTGAATTTTGTTGGTAGGAATAATTTTGGTAACAACGCTTATAGAGGGAATTTTAATCCAAGGCCTTATCCTAGTAATCCTTCTAATAATTATGGAAATTCCTACAACAACTCTTATGGAAATTTTAATAAGATGCCCTCTGAATTTGAGAGTAGTGTTAAAGAGTTTATGAATTCACAAAAGAATTTTAATGCTTTGCTTGAAGAGAAATTGCTTAAAGTTGATGATTTGGCTAGGAACATTGATAGAATTTCTCTTGAAATTAATTCTTTAAAGCTTAGATCTATTCCTCCTAAGCATGATATCAATGAGTCTCTCAAAGCCATGAGAATTTCCATTGATGAGTGCAAGGAAAGAACCGCTAGGATGCGTGCTTCCAAAGATGCCTTTATTAAAGCGTGTTCTTCCAATTCCTATGAAAATCAAGATGAAGATCTAAAAGTTATTGATGTGTCCCCTATTAAATCTTTGTTTTTCAACATGAATCTTGATGAAACTGAATATGATCTTCCTTTACCTAGAAGGCGTTCTAAGAATTCGGAGTTTCTAGATCTTGATGATGAAACTGATAAAAGTGGGATTGAAAGAAATAAAAATCGAGATATTGCTAAACCCACTATATTGGATCTCAAGGAATTTAATTATGAAAATTGCTCTTTAATTGATTGTATTTCCTTGTTGCAATCCGTGCTAAATTCTCCTCATGCTTATAGTCAAAATAAGGCCTTTACCGAACACATCGTTGATGCTTTGATGCAATCTTATGAAGAAAAGCTTAAGTTGAAAGTTTCTATCCCTAGGAAACTCCATGATGAGTGGGAACCTACTATCAAAATTAAAATTAAAGATTATGAGTTTCATGCTTTGTGTGATTTGAGTGCTAGTGTCTCTACTATTCCCTAAACTTTGTGTGATTTGCTAGATTTCCGTGATTTTGATGATTGCTCTCTAAACTTGCATCTTGAGGACTCCACTATTAAAAAACCTGTGGGAAGAATTAATGATGTGATTATTGTTTCAAATAGGAATTATGTGCCCGTAGATTTTATCGTTCTTGATATAGATTGCAATCCTTCATGTCCTATTATTCTTGGTAGACCTTTCGTTAGAACGGTTGGTGCAATTATTGATATGAAGGAAGGGAATATTAGATTCAAATTTCCATTAAAGAAAGGCATGGAACACTTTCCTAGAAAGAAAATAAAATTACCATATGAATCTATCATGAGAGCCACTTATGGATTGCCTACCAAAGACGGCAATACCTAGATCTATCCTTGCTTTTATGCCTAGCTAGGCGCGTTAAACGATAGCGCTTGTTGGGAGGCAACCCAATTTTATATTTAGTTTTTTGTTTTTGCTTCTGTTTAGGAATAAATAATCCATCTAGCCTCTGTTTAGATGTGGTTTTATCTTTTAATTACTGTTTGTGCCAAGTTAAACCTATTAGATCTTCTTGGGTGATAGTTATTTGATCTTGCTGTAATTTCCAGAAACTTTGCTCTCAGTGCCCGAATTGTTAAATATCACCAGAACGTGATAAAATACTGATTACAATTTCTGCTGATCAATAAACAAATTGTCCAGGTCGTCTAATTTTGGTAGAAGTTTTTGAGTTCCAGAAGTTTGCGTTAGTTACAGATTACTACAGACTGTTCTGTTTTTGACAGATTCTGTTTTGCATGTGTTGTTTGCTTATTTTGATGAATCTATGGCTAGTAAAATAGTTTATAATCCATAGAGAAGTTGGAATACAGTAGGTTTAACACCCATATAAATAAAGAATGAGTTCATTACAGTACTTTGAAGTAGTCTTTTGTCTTCTTTCTCTAACGGAGTTCACGAGATTTCTATTGAGTTTTGTGTTGTGAAGTTTTCAAGTTTTGGGTGAATTCTTTTGATGGATTATGGAACAAGGAGTGGCAAGAGCCTAAGCTTGGGGATGCCCATGGCACCCCAAGATAATCCAAGGACACCAAAAGTCAAAGCTTGGGGATGCCCCGGAAGGCATCCCCTCTTTCATCTACTTCCATCGGTAATTTACTTGGAGCTATATTTTTAGTCACCACATGATATGTGTTTTGCTTGGAGCGTCTTGTATTATTTGCGTCTTTGCTTGTTAGTTTAACACAATCATCCTTGTTGTACACACCTTTTGAGAGAGCCATACATGAATTGGAATTTGTTAGAATACTCTATGTGCTTCACTTATATCTTTTGAGCATGATAATTTTTGCTCTAGTGCTTCACTTAGATCTTTTAGAGCACGGTGGTGGATTTGTTTTAAAGAAACTTGATCTCTCATGCTTCACTTAGATTATTTTGAGAGTCGTTAATAGCATGGTAATTTGCTTAATGTTAATATACATAGTGTTCAAGATATGTGAAACTTTCTTTTTTGAATGAATTAAATACTAAGATAAGTTTGATGCTTGACAATTGTTTTGAGATATGGAGGTAATAATATCAAAGTTGTGCTAGTTGATAATTGTGAATTTGAGAAATACTTGTGTTGAAGTTTGCAAGTCCGTAGCATGCACGTATGGTTAAAGTTGTGTAACAAATTTGAAACATGAAGTGTACCTGCCTTGTGCATCCTTATGAGTGGCGATCGGGGACGAGCGATGGTCTTTTCCTACCAATCTATCCCCCTAGGAGCATGCGCGTAGTACTTGATTTTTTATGGCTTCTAAATTTTTGCAATAAGTATATGAGTTCTTTTGACTAATGTTGAGTCCATGGATTATACGCACTTTTACCTTTCCGCCTTTGCTAGCCTCTTCGGTACCGTCAAAGGCCCTTTCTCACCTTGAGAGTTGTTGCAAACTTCGCCGGTGCATCCAAACCCCGTGATATGATACACTCTTTCACACATAAACCTCCTTATATCTTCCTCAAAACAGCCACCATACCTACCTATCATGGCATTTCCATAGCCACTCCGAGATATATTGCCATGCAACTTTCCACCATTCCGTTCATCATTATTATGACATACATTACTTTCGTCATATTGCCATTGCATGATCATGTAGTTGACATCGTATTTGTGGCAAAGCCACCATGCATTATTTTCCATACATGTCACTCTTGATTCATTGCACCATCCCGGTACACCGCCGGAGGCATTCATATAGAGTCATATTTTGTTCTAAGTTTTGAGTTGTAATTGTTGAGTTGTAATTATTGAGTTGTAAGAGAAATAAAAGTGTGATGATCATCATTATTAGAGCATTGTCACAAGTGAGGAATGGATGATGGAGACTATGATTCCCCCATAAGTCGGGATGAGACTCTGGGCGAAAAAAAAGGAGAGCAAGGCCAAAAAAGAAAGAAAGAGAAAGGCCCAAAAAAGATGAGAGAAAAAGAGAGAAGGGACAATGCTACTATCCTTTTACCACACTTGTGCTTCAAAGTAGCACCTTGTTCTTCATGTAGTGACAACTTGTTTGGTTGGGGGGAGTTGGTGATTGGGAATGGGAGTTTAAGATAAGTGAGACTTAAAGTCCTTTGATTGACTCACGGACATGGGAATTAAGTAGGGAGGGGGAAAGGGAATTAAGAGGACCAACTCCCTCATATCTCTTCCCTAGGGGGCCCCTGGTAATTGAGCTAGGGATTGGGAATTGGCAAAAAGAAAACGTTTCATTAGTTGTCCACGTCCGTGAGCGAAGGCATTTCCTGCCTAATCCCTCCAATCAAACATGGGTAGTTAACTCTCTCTTAAATTCCCACTTTTAAATGCCTTCACCTGCCAAACAAAGGAATGGGACTTAAAATCAATTTCCCATGTCTATTTCCTTGGCAAACTCCCATCTCATAACTCCCATTCCCTCTCCCTGTTGTTACCAAACACGCTGTGAGTCTCATATATTGTGCTTCAAAGTATCACTAAGATCTTCATGATAGAGAGTCTCTCATTTTGTCATTTTCATATACTAGTGGGATTTTTTCATTATAGAACTTGGCTTGTATATTCCAATGATGGGCTTCCTCAAAGTGCCCTAGGTCTTCGTGAGCAAGCAAGTTGGATGCACATCCACTTAGTTTCTTTTGTAGAGCTTTCATATACTTATAGCTCTAGTGCATCCGTTGCATGGCAATCCCTACTCCTCATGTTGACATCAATTGATGGGCATCTCCATAGCCCGTTGATTATCCTCGTCAATATGAGACTTTCTCCTTTTTTGTCTTCTCCACACCATCCCCATCATCATATTCTATTCCACCCATAGTGCTATATCCATGGCTCACGCTCATGTATTGCGTGAAGGTTGAAAAAGTTTGAGATGATTTAAGTATGAAATAATTGCTTGGCTTGTCATCGGGGGTATAGAAGTTGGGAACATCTTTGTGTGACGAAAATGAAGCATAGCCTAACTATATGATTTTGTAGGGATGAACTTTCTTTTGTCATGTTATTTTGAGAAGACATGATTGCTTTGATTAGTATGCTTGAAGTATTATTATTTACGTGTCAATATGAACTTTTGTCTTAAATCTTTCGGATCTGAATATTCATATCACAAGTCAGAAGATTTACATTGAAATTATGCCAAAGTATCACTTCGCATCAAAAATTCTCTTTTTATCATTTACCTACTCGAGCAGGAATTAAGCTTGGGGATGCCTGATATGTCTCCAACGTATCTATAATTTTTGATTGCTACATGCTACTTTATCTATTGTTTTGGACTATATTGGGCTTTATTTCCCACTTTTATATTACTTTTGGGACTAACCTATTAACCGGAGGCCCAACCCAAAATTGCTGTTTTTTGCCTATTTGATGTTTCGAAGAAACGGAATATCAAACGGAGTCCAAACGGAATGAAACCTTCGGGAACGTGATTTTCCAACCGAACGTGATCCAGGAGACTTGGACGCTACTCCAAGCAGTGCCAGAGGCGGTCACGAGGGTGGATGGCGCGCCCCTACCTCGTGGGCCCCCTGACGCTCCACCGACGTACTCCTTCCTCCTATATATACCTACGTATCCCCAAACGATCAGAACAGGAGCCAAAAACCTAATTCCACGGCCGCAACCTTCTGTATCCACGAGATCCCATCTTTGGGCATGTTCCGGAGCTTCGAGGGAGGAGGCATCCACCACGGAGGGCTTCTACATCAACACCATAGCCCCTCCGATGAAGTGTGAGTAGTTTACTTCGAACCTTCGGGTCCATAGCTAGTAGCTAGATGGTTTCTTCTCTCTTTTTGGATCTCAATACAATGTTCTCCCCCTCTCTCGTGGAGATCTATTCGATGTAATCTTCTTTCTGCGGTGTGTTTGTTGAGACCGATGAATTGTGGGTTTATGATCCAGCTTATCTATGAATAATATTTGAATCTTCTCTGAATTCTTTTATGTATGATTGAGTTATCTTTGCAAGTCTCTTCAAATTATCCGTTTGGTTTGGCCAACTAGATTGGTAGTTCTTGCAATGGGAGAAGTGCTTAGCTTTGGGTTCAATCTTGCGGTGTCCTTACCCAAAGGATGTAAAGGGTTGCAAGGCACATATTGTATTGTTGCCATCGAGGATAAAAGATGGGGTATTTATCATATTGCATGAATTTATTCCTCTACATCATGTCATCTTGCTTAAGGCGTTACTCTGTTTTTAACTTAATACTCTAGATGCATCTTTGGATAGCGGTCGATGAGTGGAGTAATAGTAGTAGATGCATAATCGTTTCGATCTAGTTGTCACGACGTGATGCCTATATACATGATCATACCTAGATAACCTCATAACTATGCTCAATTACATCGATTGCTCAACAGTAATTTGTCCACCCACCGTAGAATACTTATGCTCTTGAGAGAAGTCACTAGTGAAACCTATGGCCCCCGGGTCTATTCTCATCATATCAATCTCTATCACTTTATTTACTTGCTTTGCTTTTTTACTTTGCTTTTACTTTTTACTTTGAATCTTTATACCAAAAATACCAAAAATATTATCTCTATCAGATCTCACTCTCGTAAGTGACCATGAAGGGATTGACAACCCCTAATCGCGTTGGTTGCGAGTAGCTATCGTTTGTGCAGGTACGAGGGACTTGCGCGTGGCCTCCTACTGGATTGATACCTTGGTTCTCAAAAACTGAGGGAAATACTTACGCTACTGTGCTGCATCATCCTCTCCTCTTCGGGGAAAACCAACGCAAGCTCAAGACGTAGCAGTTGGCAGAACTACAACATTGCGTACAAAAACCGAATGAAACTTTGAGGGATTACATCCAGAGGTGTACCACTTTGCATCGCACAGTGGAAAATGTGTCTCAGCACCAGGCAATATGCGCTTTCAAGGAGGGCGTTCGGTACAGGGAGCTTAACTTGAAGTTCGGTCGGACAGAGATATGACCCAAACCCAAATGATGGAAATAGCCACCCGGTACGCTAACGGCGAAGAAGAAGACTGACTCCGCAGTGGCAAGAGCAAACCAGTCGTCCAGGACACCGGAGGGGGTAATTCCAATCGGAAACAGAAGCGCAAAGCTGAGCCTGCAGGTCCTGGTGAGACTGTAGCCATGGTCCAAGGAAAATTCAAGGGAAAACCTGAGGGCCCCTGGACCCCCAAGAAGGTAAAAGATCAAGCAGGAAATGATGTGCTAGATTTGCCCTGTCATATTCACAACAAGAAAGATGAAAAGGGAAACCTGATTTACCCCAAGCATACCACTCGACAGCGTCGACTCCTTATCCAGCAGTTCCGAGAAAAACAACCCAGTGAGAAAGAGAAGGAATTTGATAAGGATGAAGACAAGGAGGAGGATGATGGTTTCCCCAATGTCAATTCCACCTTACTGATTTTTGCTGACATCGAGAGCAAAAGTCGTCTGAAAGTCATAAACAAAGAAGTGAACATGGTTGCCCCGGGAACAATGACATATTTGAAGTGGTCACAAACTGCAATCACATTCGACCAGTCCGATCACCCAGCACGCGTTGCCACCTGTGGCGGGTAAGCGTTGGTAGTCGACCAGTTGTTGGAGGCACTCATTGACCAAAGTATTGATGGATGGTGGCGATGGTCCGAATATTCTCTCTGGCGAGACCACGAGAGGGATGGGCATTCCGATGTCCAAGCTTAGTGAGAGCAACATGAGGTTCCACGGAGTCATCCCTGGAAAGAAAGCTGATTCACTCAGCCAGATCACTCTTGACGTGGTTTTCGGTGATTCAAAGAATTACCGTAAGGAAAAGTTGACATTTGAAGTTGTGGATTATCAAAGTGCCTATCATGTTATTCTGGGCAGACCTGCATATGCTCGTTTCATGGCTCGACCGTGTTACGTGTACCTTAAACTGAAGATGCTTGGTCCCAGAGGTGTGATCACAGTTACTGGTAATCGACAGAGAGCTGAAGAGTGCCTCCAGAAGGGCTCGAAGATTGCTGATGAACAAATGGCAGTAGTAGAAATGCAAGAATACCAGAAGAACGCATATCCGAGTGATTTGTTGCAAGCCAAGAAGCCTGCCTCAGAGTCTGCATTTCAGTCGTCCGGTGAAACAAAGCCAATTCACATTCACCCGACCGATCCTATTGCTGCTCTGACTCATATCTCAACAACACTGGACAGCAAATAGGAAGAAGCGCTCATCCAGTTCCTCCGTGAGAACTGGGACATCTTCGCATGGAAGCCATCTGACATGCCGGGTGTACCCAGGGGACTGGTTGAGCACCATTTGCGAGTCGATCCAAAAGCAAAACTCGTTAAAGAGCATCTCCGTCGGTCCGCCGTGGAGAAGAGAAAGGCAATCGGCGAGGAGGTGGCTCGCTTTTGGCAGCTGAGTTCATCCGTGAAATTTACCACTCCGAGTGGCTCGCCAATGTTGTCATGGTCCCCAAGAAAGACGATTCACTTCGTATGTGCATTGTTTTCAAGCATATCAATCGGGCCTGCCCGAAAGATCATTTCCCTCTCCCCGCATCGACCAGATTGTCGACTCAACTGCGGGATGTGAGCGTTTGTCTTTTACGGATGCATATCCGGGTATCATCGTATCCGATCGTATGGACCCGATGAAATGAAAATAGCTTTTATCACCCCATTCGGGTGCTTTTGCTATGTTACCATGCCATTCGGTCTCAAGAATGCTGGTGCCACATTCATGAGGATGATTCAGAAGTGCATGCTCACTCAAATCAGTCGGAATGTGGAAGCATATATGGATAACATCGTGGTTAAGTCGCGTAAAGGTTTCGACCTGCTGACTGACCTCGCTGAAATCTTTGCCAACCTGAGGAGATATGATATCAAGCTTAATCCGTCGAAGTGCACATTCGGAGTCCCGGGTGGAAAGTTACTCGGTTTCCTCGTTTCCGAACAAGGGATCGATGCAAACCCAAAGAAAGTTGGTGCAATCCTCCGAATGACGCGCCCTGTGCGTGTGCATGACGTTCAGAAGCTCACTGGTTGTTTGGTCGCTTTGAGTCGATTCATCTCTTGTCTCGGTGAAAAGGCATTGCCTCTTTACCGACTGATGAAGAAATCTGATAAGTTCGAGTGGACTCCTGAAGCTGACGCAACGTTTGCAGAGCTCAAAGCTCTGCTTTCCACCCAGCCGGTGCTCGCTGCCCCAATCAGCAAAGAGCCTTTACTGCTTTATATACGGGGGCGCCGCTAAGGTCTCTAAGCTTGGACACTTGGATACATCCATCTCTTCACTTCGCGAGGTGCTTGTAGACTTGGATTGAGGTCACCTATGTGCCACATAACTCAAAGATCTGCTTGGCAATAGGGTTGAGGTGCACCTCCATGAAGCCCTTGTCAGCCCTCACCCCACTGGCGATGATTTCACACATCTTGTCAAGCAGGGACGTGGACAAGAAAAGCTGCCATTTCGCTGTGTTCCACTCCTAGCCACCCTAATAAGTGCCAGGAAACCCGAACCAAAAACAAACCGCGACGCATCCTACCCCTATAAATAGCATAGGCGCACCCGCCCGCACACGACGTGCCGACAACACCCGACGACGCCTACACGGCCACACACGGACACAAGGTGGCAACACACCAGCCAACGCCAGCACCGTCGAGAAGGCGCTCTCGACCGCACCACACCCATCATCACACCGGTGGCGAGGCGCAGCCCCCAACCGCCGCCGCCATCACAGCCATATCCATTTCGCGGATCTATACACACCACAACGCACTTAGGGATGGACCGTAGCTTTCTTTTCTAGGGTTAGGGATGCACATAGGCAGGCATGATGATCTTCTTTTCTCTAGACTAGAGAAGGTTGATGCCCCATCCCATTTCCCACTTGGAGTAAAAAAGCCATCTTCCCATAGCAGCCGGCCACTCCCACTCGCAACTCGCACGCGCGCTGCCAGCCATCTCCCCTCCCATCTGCATCCTCCCTCCCCCACCCGTAGGCCGGCACGGCAGCCCCATCCCATCCCGAGCCCAGAAACTGAAGGGGGGAGAGAGAGAAGGGGAGCTGCCACACCACCTAAACAAACAAGAGGCGGAAAGCGACCAAATCTCGCGAGCCAAATCCACCGCACGGGCTTTCCCCTCCCCTCCCCTCCCCACGCGCGCGATCCGGGCGGAGATGGACGCCGGCGGGCCGCAGCCGCCGGACTCGGAGATGGCGGAGGCCGGGGCGGGCGCGGCGGCGGGGACGGCGCCGGGCGGCGCGATGGACAACATCCAGGCCACGCTCACCCACGGCGGGAGGTTCATCCAGTACAACATCTTCGGCAACGTCTTCGAGGTCACCGCCAAGTACAAGCCCCCCATCCTCCCCATCGGCAAGGGCGCCTACGGCATCGTCTGGTACGGCCCCTTCCCCTTTCTTCCCCCTCCATCTCCATCTCCATCTCCGGCCGGCTGACCGACCGACTCACTGACCCCCGGCGCATGGCAGCTCCGCGCTCAACTCCGAGACGGGGGAGCAGGTGGCCATCAAGAAGATCGCCAACGCCTTCGACAACAAGATCGACGCCAAGCGCACGCTGCGGGAGATCAAGCTGCTCCGCCACATGGACCACGAGAATGTCAGTCCCCGATCCGCCCCTCTCCCCATTTCTCCTTTTCCGCAGATTCCCGTTGAATGCTCCTTGTGCTGGTTGGTTGCATTGAATGGAACGGCAGGTGGATGGGCTCGGTTAGGTTTTAGCCGCCGCCAAATGATTGGGTTCGCCGACAGCTCCGTGGCCGGCTTTTCCTTCCTTGTTTGCGCGAGAGCTTCAGGACTAGTAATCCTAGGCGCGCCTTTAAAGAACCCACCAACCTCTTGGGATGCGATTCATTGTGTTCTTCCTCGGCACACCTGGAGCAGCAGCACTTGATAAGATGCTCTCGCTCCTACTGCTAGATTCTGCTGATGTCAAAAGCTGCCTCAGGACCAATCTATCTGCTTGTGTCCCTTTTGCTGCCTAGCTCCTCCGAATCCAGTGGGTGTGTGGTGGAAGTGAATGCGCAGTTCCTAGGCTAGGGGGGCTACTACTGTTTGAAAGTTCTTATTAGGATGTTGGACTTTGATCTTTCCATTTCACTGTCCTGTGATAACTAAACTAGGTAAGAGAAATCTGAGTTAGGCATCTTGGGTCTTTTCATGTGCCCTCTGTAAAAGGCTTTGGCGTTCTTCTTGTAATATGAAATGACTCATGTTTTGGCGCGTATTTGAGGGGGGGAAATGTTTTTTTTTTGGGAAGATAGCTGTGCTAGCAGTATACTAGAGGTGGATTGTATCTTACAGCCTTCCTTGGACACCGCAGCATATGCTCTGAGATGTGCGGAGTTGAAGTTTAGGTGATGTCAAGTAATCTGCTAGCAGTAAGAGCATGAAGAGAATGACACCCTTTGGCTTTCTATTCTTTGTTTTATCAAGCATTGTTGTTTGCAGATTGTGCATTCTCGTGGAAGGTTTTCAGAATGAAACTGGTTTTGGGCTCGTATCCTACGTAAGCTAAGGGTTTCACATTTTAATGCTCCACTGAAATAGTCAAACTTCTTTGGGAGTTTGACCGTCGAACAATTTTGACCGTTAGTACTGAAATGCCGGATTTGGCAAGGTCTATTAGTAACAGAAATGCTTGTCGACACGTGCTTTATACACTGTCAGCTGTAAATATATCACCTGCTGTATCTACCAGGCACTATAAAGGCAGAATTTTTCCGTTATGAGATCCTGTACTTTGTTTTTTTCTTTTAGTGGTGCGAACGAGCATTCCTGACAAGAGGTATCTGAGACAGTGGTTGGTGGCTGGCAGAAAAGCTGAAATGGGCGGCTCAATAGCTAACTTTTATGAACGGACAGAGCAACAGCCACATTACCTTGCCAGGAAGCAAATTGGACTTTCCAGTGGGCTTAAGGCCTGGTAATAGAACCATAGCACAGGAGAAAACATCCTGACCATAGAGGAAAACAATGCACAGGACCACTAATGGCACACATTTGCCTTTATAGTAGCTACTCCCTCCGTTCCAAAATAGATGGCTCAATTTTGTACTCCCTCCGTCCGGAAATACTTGTCGTAGGAACGAATGTATCTAGACGTATTTTAGTTCTAGATACATCCATTTTTATGCATTTCTCCGACAAGTATTTCCGGACGGAGGGAGTACTAACTTTAGTACAAAGTTGGGTCATCTATTTTGGAACGGAGGGAGTATATGGCAGGTGATGCGGCTCCCTGTCACCTATTTATGTCCAAAAATTTCCATAACTGTGATGCTGTCTTATTCATTCTTATTCTCCATGTGAACCCCCCAAAAGGGTGAGACATAATAATAAAGCCATAAAGATTCGGAGATCCTGTATTCCTGTAGCTATATTAGAACCCTTAGATTATGCAAGGGAAAAGCCTCTTTTTTTGCTGACA
The DNA here is from genome assembly GCA_021605145.1 of Aegilops bicornis. Classification (NCBI taxonomy): domain Eukaryota; kingdom Viridiplantae; phylum Streptophyta; class Magnoliopsida; order Poales; family Poaceae; genus Aegilops; species Aegilops bicornis. Next base: position 106,262,203 of record CM038675.1, on the reverse strand, counting down.
CGAATTTTGTTCTCCCTCCAGGCCCCAAAAGCACAGAAAATTACATTTGCATTTTTTCAAAAAAGGGAACAATTTTGTAGATATACCTTTAGTCCTATACAAAAGTATGTGTACAAAAATGTATACCTTTGCACAAGTTTTTGCTTGTACACATAATATTGCACAATGTACATCAAAATTTCCCCTCTCTTTTGGAAAATTGCAAATGCATTTTTTCACCAGGGAACATATGCAGCTAGAAATTGCCTGTTGTTTACTTCCGAAGCCAAGTAATATTCAGCTTACATAACTAATTTGGTTGATGCACTTGTTTTATCTATGCTAGCTACCTACTTATATCTTGTATCTTGTTTGTTGTATTCTACACATACATACTTTAACTCTTAGACCTCCTTTGGTTTGTAGGAATATTGTAGGAATTCTATAGGATAGGATTTTCAAAGCACAAAATTCCTTCGGAGCCCTTTCTTTTGTAGGAATGGATTCCTCCTATTCCTATGTAGGATAGGAACCAATCCTTAACATTTCAAAGGAAAAGAAAAACATTAGCCTAGACTCAATGGAAAAATGCCTATCCTATGCATCAAATGACATCTCTTTCCCTATAGGAATTGAGATACATTTCATCTCACTTCCTATGATTTTCCTATTCCTATGATATTCCTATTCCTATGATATTCCTATTCCTATAGTTGTGCTCGCATATCCATGCTCTAAGCAGCAACGACTGGTCATATCCATTCTTTAAGCAGTAAGAACTGGTCAGAACTTCCTATAATGCTCATGTGCTATGTGGGAACATATGGAGCTGGTATAGTGCTGCCTTGTGTTCAAGTTAGTCACAAGGGTTTTGAAGATGGTTTACAATGGAACATAAGAACATAGGCCACAAACAAATAAAAAATGGAAATCTCCAGAATTGTTTTATTCTGACTCCCATACCAAGTATTTATGCCTTCGGCTGCTTGAAATTTTGAATGTGTAATATTTGTGGTATTTGCACTGCTACAAAAGGCAGTTGGAAATGTGCAAGGTTACACCCTTCACTCTTCAAACAAGCAAAATAAATAAATAAATTAGGTTGTCATCACCACCACTTGCATCTTTGAATCATATTTCATATGGTGCTGTCAGAAGTACTACCAGCTGCAGATTCTCAATAATCATTATTCATTTGCCTCATTTTCTGGACATCGTAACTCTATTATCTTTTTGGTGAAAATTAATAAAATATTGTTATGATTGTGTTAATAATATGATGTCAATTTACTTCTGTTGTGCTGTTGTTGTAGAGTACTGTATCTTCAAAAACATGTTTAACCTAAAACAGAAGTCAACACCTCATCAAAATGTCATTGGGTTCATCTCAGCTCTAACAAATGTTGGGTTTGTAGTGTCCAAAAACAAGTTTGAAATGGAAATTCCACTTGGTAGAAGTTTCCACACAACTTAGTTCAGCTGTAATCGTAGCCAACATAAGTTAAGTGAAGTGTATGTGTTCATCAGCTTTCCATGACTTGTTGATTATTTCAATGCATTCAAGATGAAAGATAAAGTTGAATCGAGCCATTGAAAGAACTTACAGATATGCCAGCTGCCACCATAGCAAACATAAGTTAAATGGCAGTGCATGCGTTCTTCAGCTTTCCATGACCTGTTGACTATTTCAATTCATTCAAGATGAAAGATAGAGCTGACTCAATCCATCGAAAGAAAGTACAGATATGTCAAATGCAAGATGTAAAAACTAAACATTATCTCAGACATGTGGAAAAAACTGAACCATAGTTATTGCCTTTTTGGAAAGAAAATAAATCAAGTATCGATTAATGCTACAAAATATGTTGCTTACCTGAGTCTGTTTCTATGCAGATTGTTGCAATAAGGGATATTATACCTCCTGCACAGAGGACTGCATTCAATGATGTCTATATTGCATATGAATTGATGGACACCGATCTGCATCAAATTATTCGCTCAAATCAAGCTTTGTCGGAGGAGCACTGCCAGGTACTTATAAGTTATCTTGGTATAAAAGCAAAACCTTCTCATTCCCGCTTTGTAGGACAAGTTAGCTTATCTAATTATATTATTGTTTGGCTATAGAAATTCTTGTCTCCTGTATCTCACTTCATCTGATTCCTCGAGTACATTATACTGTTAATTCTCTGTTTCATTTTATTTTTTGCCTCAGCCTCATACATACCTCTGTCAGATATTAGTATTCTGGGAGTTAATGAGTAATAACTAAAAGTCTCGCGACCTTTCTTACTTTTCTGGTCGGTCTGAATCATCTTGCTACTTTGCTAGTCTATGTCTACGTGCTCTAAATAAGTTTGCCTGATGTATGTTATAAACATTGACGTTAGTGGTGGAATTATTGGGGTATGTTTGATGACTGTCTGTTATGTTTTGCTTCTTTGTAATACAATGGAAATTGGATCCGTGCTCCGACATAGGTGAACTGTAATATTGAGAAGTACCTTACTGTATCACACCTCTTAGAAATGATACAATATATTTAGAACCTTCCAAATTTCAATGCACCTCTGAACATTTGGTCGAGCAAAGGTAGCAGTTGAACAAGTTCATCATGTATAGCACATGCCTGAGAGCTGACATATTAGTATACAGCTTAATGCTAGTAAATCCTTTTTCTATTCTTTGTCAAACACACCCATGCATCGTCATTGCTAATGGATGATTCCCTAAATAGAAGTGCTTTCTCGATATCAGAGTCGTCTCTTTTGTTAACAATACCATGTTTAGCTAATATTAAATCATGTTCTAATTCCCCAAATACCATTGGATAATCCTTGGTGGAAAAGTTCCATGGAAAACTGTTTGCTATAATATGCCCATGTTGTCAGTGCCTACTGGGTTTCTAGCATAAAAAAGGTTGGCGCTTAGGTCATACATGAGAAATCAGTGGATTTCTGGAATGGTCACCTTCTTCTCTTCTGTTGATCTTGTTCTTTCCAGTTTCTTTTCAATCTGCAAATTTCTGTCTTGTTCTGAGAAATTGTCCTTAATCTGATATGGATGTTTTGTGTAATTGTTCCTTTTTTGTGCAGTATTTCCTTTATCAGATCCTTCGTGGCTTGAAGTATATACATTCAGCCAATGTTCTCCATCGAGACTTGAAGCCTAGCAATCTTCTATTGAATGCAAACTGTGACCTAAAATTTGTGATTTTGGACTTGCTCGTACCACCTCAGAAACTGATTTTATGACCGAGTATGTTGTGACAAGATGGTACAGGGCACCAGAGCTTTTGTTGAACTCCTCTGAATATACTGCAGCAATTGATGTGTGGTCTGTGGGCTGTATATTTATGGAACTGATGGATCGGAAACCTTTGTTTCCGGGAAGGGACCATGTCCATCAGCTACGCCTACTAATGGAGGTTAGAAAGTACCCTATGAACTTCTTTTACATCAATTTAAATCATGTTGTGTGGTCCTGTTTTAGCATAATAGTATCTAGTATGATCATAGTTTTTTCTCAAGTAGAGGTATTTAAGCACTTTTCTGGTATATATAATAAGTACTTTTCTGGTGCACATTAATTCATTTTCAATTCCCTTGTGGTATTTCCTCGTTGCAGCTCATTGGAACACCAAATGAGGCCGATTTGGATTTTGTAAATGAAAAGCAAGAAGATATATCCGCCAACTTCCCCGTCATGCAAGGCAATCATTATCTGAGAAGTTTCCACATGTTCACCCTTCAGCAATTGACTTGGTTGAAAAGATGCTGACTTTCGATCCTAGACAGAGAATAACAGGCAAGTTTTGTCATGTGTTCTAGTGATTTAACCGTCCGCATCCATCTGCTGGGATTTACTGTTGCTTCAAGATTGACGATCTTATGTTCCAAACAGCAAGATAAAAATAGCCGTCGTTTTTTTGTATCATGAATAGTTTAATTTAGAACTTGCTCCATTTGTTAAATATTAGTAACTGGAATCTCATCTGGGTATGCCATTCTAGTGTTTCGTTTTATATATCGTTAGCTAACATCAGTTCCTCCATTCAAATGAACAAAAAGTAATTAAATTGGGAAGATCACCTAGGTAAATGGATGGAGTATCTGGGCTGGATTTACAGCCCAAGTGGGTAGGAACGTGTCCATACTCTCTGTAGGTATGCAAAGGGCATTAGTTTGAAGTGGGAATGCTAAAGTAATGATTGTTGCCTGTTGGGTGGTGTTTCTATTGTTGACAATCCATAGTTTTGACTGCAAAATATCCGTCTCCAAGATTCATCCTTTATTTTTTGGTCAGTTATTGATCGATAGTTACTGATTGTTCCTTTATTTTTGGTCAGTTGAAGGCGCTTGCGCATCCTTACTTAGCATCGCTGCATGACATAAGTGATGAGCCAGTCTGCACGATGCCCTTCAGCTTCGACTTCGAGCAGCATGCATTGTCGGAAGAACAAATGAAGGATCTAATCCACCAAGAGGGCATCGCGTTCAACCCTGATTACCAGTAGCTGGAGTTCCTTTGATCGGCTTCATTCATATGGAAAGTTTTCGGTCCTCCTGCCGCCATAAAATGTGGCTAGCTGTAAATAATTGCCTCACCCGGAGAATCAAAAGGAGATGGCGTGTTAAGGGTAGATGACAAGAGCTGTGGTGGTCAAATTTCCGCGTAGCCTATGGATTCTTGTGCTTGTGTATGTTTTATGTGGAATTTTTTTTCCTTCTGCTTAAAGATGTTTCAGCATTTTCCGTAAGATGCGATAGTCTGTGAACGATGGCTGCCTAATTTCTGTGGCTGTCATGAGATTTTTACATTGTGGTTGATTATGGATTATGTAATGTTGTCCTGGTGAGGATTTGGTAGTCTATTTCTCTGTAGATTTCCAGCTTGGAGAATCCTGTTAGCAACCCACTACTAGGCTCACTCAATCATACCATACCATTAGATTGGCTGTCAGGTGTAGATAATTGATTTTGTTAAGCCCAACTGATAATCATGAAAGAAAATATGTTCCAAAGGAACCGAAAGGGAGGCAGTAATTGGCACTGTTGATATTATGCGAAACAGGAGCGAGTGAGCGGTGGTTGACTCCTGTTTGTGGGCCTTTTTGCATACAAAATGCTATAAATTGTCTGATGTTTTATTTAGTCATCAGTTTTGCACTTGTGTATGTAACCTTGAGGCGTGAAGATCAACAGTGGTATATGGTATATGCATCTGAGCGTTTGTGGCTCTATCTCTCACGAGCTCGAAAACAGGAGTTGCAGCAAGGAGAGAAAGCTTAACGAACAGCACAAAGCAAATCTGGAGCTACAGCAGGAGTTGAACCAACTGCCTTTCATTGTTCAACCAACAGTAGTTCAAGAAAAGCAAAGCAAGCCAACAGGAGTTGAAGGCCCATTTTCAGGAAAAGGGAATTCTTGGTTTCTCAGGTGGCAGAGGTATACCAGCACTTCATCTGCAGCACATTTTGGAGAAATGATTTCAATGGTGGGACGTTTTGGATGGGCATCTGCTGCGCGCCTCAGCCAAGCCTTGGCTGTCTCCATCTCTTCATCGCTCCAACAATCACGCTTCAGAATAACCTGAACATGCTCGAGAGAAGGGAGGTGGCCCATGCGGCAGTCAACCTCACCACTCGCGATCGACGGTGCAGAGGCATCCAACGCAAGGCGCTGAACCCTTGGCATAGCTCCAGGTGGAAAAAGGCACGGCGCCATGGGGAACCCGGAGAACATGCAGCATCTCGCAGATGGGAATGCATCGGCCCTCACAACCAACGTTCCCCATCATGCGACGTGCATGCAGCCGCAAAACCGAAGAGCAGGCAGCGTCCCGATGATCTGAATGTCATCCCCTTGCAGCTCTTCCACATCTATTGACAGGCGGGAGAGGTGGGGAAGCGACCTTGAATTAACCCACTTTGGAAGTTGCGAGAACCACAAACGAGAATAGGAGATGCAATCAAAACTACGGAGGTTTGGAGGGGGCACCCAGCTTTCACACATGCTGTCTAGGATCATTCTGTCACCATCAACAATACGCAGATTTTGCAATTTGTGCAGGTTGCCTAGAGACTTGATTAATATATCAATCAGATCCTCGTCCATGTTTTCAGTCAACACCGAGTGTCCTAACCTCTGTCAGATGGCTCAGCTCTTTCACAATGTGAGGAGACGAGGATAAGTCTACTTGTTTCAGCACTTCGAGGGATGACAAGTTCCCCATTCCTTTTGGCAGCCTCACCCTGTAATTGACACATAGGCATATCAAATTTCTGAGCTGAACAACACTTGCAGGTAATTCTTCTATACTAGTGCCTCTTACATCCAGTGTCTGCAAAAGCTGCAATTTGCCTATGTCCATTGGGAGTTCGCAAACATCTGCATCCTTGAGCCCTAGGTACCTTAGGTGGATTAAATTCCCTACATACTTGAGACCGATACCAGAGCTACTGCTACTACGGCTGCCGCAATTTCCAAGATCCAGCACACGTAAAAATTGGAAGCTTGAGAGAGATGGCAACCAATCACAGGTAACAGGACAGAAAACAGCAAAAGTCCTCACTTTTGACAGGCTAGTGCTATCAAACTGATGGTTCTGAACCTTTGCCTTGATATTATGAAGTGATAGCCTGCGAAATTTCCTTTGCAGATTAGGTGCATGCCACTCAACATTATCCAGTATGGAGATAAAATTCTCCTCACTTGACAGCGAGCATATAAGGTCAAGCACCATATCATGTATATGGCAAGTTACTACCGTCCCTTCCCAATCGATTTCTCCTGGCTGGATCAAGCTCCTGTTCATAAGCTCGTTGAAGTAGGTCTCTCCAATCTCAAATAGGCTGGTTTCTTCTTTGTCACGTTGGATAAAACCTTCTGCAAGCCACCTCCATATCAACCAATCTCTCTCAATCTCAGAGTCTTCAGGAAAGATGCTTAGATATAATAAACAAGGCTTCAGATGGGATGGCAAATCATAATAGCTGAGTGATAATATCCTCTTCATGTCCTTCGCAATATCACTTTGTGTAACTCCACGGCCCATCGAATTGTACACATCCATCCACTCATGGTTTGGCTTTACCTGCTGATTACTAACCAGGAGGCTAGCTATTGTAATGATGGCTAATGGTACACCACCACATTTCTTCAATATATCTCTTGATACTAACTGCAAATTTTCTGGACATTTCTCCTTGCTTTGAAATATTCTTCTATGGAAGAGTATTTGCAGTCTTCATCAGAAAGAGGTTTCATTCTATGAATTGTGCCATTAGTGGAAGACAGACATGCTTCAGACACACTCACATTACGGGTTGTTGTGATTACCCGACTCTGGAGCTCATTTTTATACAGTGCACAATCTATATATTTCCATATTTCTTTTTCCCATATATCATCGATTACAATGAGGTACCTATGCAAATTATTTGGTAGCATTAGTTGGCAAGTCAAATATACATACAACTGAATTTTGTAACAAGGATAAACTGTAAGTACTAAAACAAACCACATGAGTTATATAACCATTTAGGATATGCATGCATAAATATTAAGGAATGCAACAAAGAAATGCTTAAAAGTCTAAAAGACTAACTAAAATAAGACGCATGCACAAAAAGGAAATAAGTTGAATTTTATATGAAATTCAGTATGTATCTGACTTCTTCAGACATTTTGGAAATGTACACAAAAAGACAAGCACTACGTGAGGAATACCTCTTATCCACAAGGAATTTACTTATTTGCTCGATGAGTAGCTTTTCACATCTTGTTGTATTATGTATGTCCTTGAACTTCTCTTCGTCAAGGCCATAGAGTACGTCTTTGAAAACTTTCCGCATGTCTGGGTTCTGACCCACGGGGACAAAAGCTGCACAATCAAATTGTCCTTTGATCTTCTCATAAACTGCTTTGGTCAGGGTTGTCTTGCCCAGCCCACCAACACCAACAACAGAGATTGTCCTCAGTTGCTCCTCGGAACTCCCGTCCTCGCAAATAATTGTTTTGACAAGCTCATCCCTTGTGCGTTCAATGCCAACAAGCTCCCCTACATGTTTGTGCAGAGCTAACACACGAGGGTCAATGGTAGCACCATTGCTAGTGCTACACATGTCAAGCTTGTACTTATTACATGAGTCTGCCAAATCCTTGGCAAGATCTTGAAGCTTCTTTGATGGCATAACAGATTTGATGAAGTGCTTTGCCCTTGCCGAACAATGTGGTGGTCTTCTTGAGGAACTTTTTAACTCGACTCCTCATGTCCGTTGGCTTGCTACTTGAACCCTCATCCACACGGACCAGGAAGTCGTCAACAGCGTCCTCCATGTCGCAAGAGAGGTCTCTCACCTTGCCGGCCCAAATCCGGACAGGCTCCTCGAGCTGGTCCGGTGGCACCTCGCCAACCTTACGGGCACGGCATGCATCAGCTCCAGCTCGGTAAGGAGTGATTGAACACCTGTCTTTACTCGCTTCTTCAGGCTGCATTCTCGGACGAGCAGCTCCCCGAGCTTATGGATGACGGGGCCCATCGCCCCAGCAGCGACCTCCATATGTCGACCTTTTTTTGACTTTGCTCTGGATCTACAGACGGCTACAGCTTTGTCCTTGGCGTGAAATTCTGCAATGAAAACATTATGTTTTTCAGAAGACAGAATGAGGAAAACCTGAAGTTGATTGGTCGGTGAAAGTAACAGTACACTATGCGCCTATGCATTGCTTTCCTCCAAAGAAGTAGAAGAGTACCTTGAATAACAGCGCCTTCAAATCCAATTTGCAGAGTCCTTTGCAACAGTAACCCAAGGTGAACTAGTGAAGAAAAGATCCAGTTCTGCACATCATAAATTCACATCAGTATAAGTGTATAACCAAAAATCCTACTGTAACTGTTTTCGGAGGACCACCGGATGAGCAAAAGCTGGACATTTCAGGTTCGTGAAAGTAACAGCTCACGGTACTACTATTTTTTTTTTTTTTGGAAAAGCTGGACAGAGTGAAAAGGAAAAAAAGATGCAGCATCCCTCCGAGCTTGGATAGATATACTAAGCTCTGTCCACTGACCATTTTTTTCTCTTTGCTTTATTTTTCTTATATTTCTTTTTCTTTTCCTGATGTACATAGATAACATTTTCACAATAATATAACTAGAGTGTTAAAAGTAAAAATATCCAGGAACCAGATTTTGCTGTTTGTGCGTCACAGAAATAAAAATAGCATAGCAAACAATAGATTAACAAGGAGGGAGAAACAGACCGAGCAAGATCTGACCCTCCCTTGCTCTGGATCTACACAGCACACACACGGCTGTAGTGGGAAGACCATCAGTTTCAGGATGAGCAAAAGCAGAACTTGTGGCGGACGGCACAAAACAATTGCATCACCTGGCTTGGGTCAATCAAGAGCAGGAGCTGAAGAAGAGCTCTGCTGAGCGAATGCTGAACAGATCCAACTCTGCAACTTCAAAACCAAAGGAATGTGAAAAAGAAGAAAGGAATGGAAAGAAATGTATGGAGCAGAGGAGGGGGAGGAGACGAGTAGAAGGAAGGGTACCTTCGGCGCTGTCGCCGTTGCCGTCGCCGTCGCCGTTGCAGATTGGGAGGAGACCACCGTAGTCGCCGGATTGCAGAGAGCCGCAGATAGAAGGAAAGAAGCAGACAGGAAGTAGTGGAGACTATTTGTGGACCTGGAATGAACGACTTGCGGTCGTCTCGTCGCATTAACCAAAAGCAGCCTCCACTAACGTATACTTTCCGTAAAATAAAATTAACATTTTATATTTGTCTAAATATGTATATATCAAGTCATGTTTTATTAGGTACATTCATATCTAAGCAAATCTAAGACAAGAATTTTAGGATAAAGGAGTATTTTTCTTTTTGAAAAATGTGAGACTTGGAGCTCTTTTTGCGAAAAGGTCCTTAGATTATATTGAAGTTTCACCTATAGTACAATACAAAGCATCTCATCAGTAAAATAAATTACAACCAGGCCCTTTCATCGGCAAACGATGAACTCCACGGCTAGGCGAGCATACCTCATTGAGATGAAGATGGGCGGGATGACAAAAGGTCAATGAAAGGCCACCGTCTCGCCGCCACGACCTTACCTCGAAACGCCGCCTCATGGGATCATACCGCCGGATGCTTGCGGCTCCACCACAAGGCCTCGCGGCGGGAGAAAAAGCGCCCGCACCTTTGTTCCGCCACGACTGCGCCCCCACATCGGCAGCGCCGGAAAACTACCCTACTATCTACGTCGAAGCCGCATGAACATAGTTCCGCGCTCTCCCGTAGAAACGGTTGTGGAGAGGAAGAACACTTGGCCCGACCGGCGAGATCCGAGGAAAGTGGTCGCCTCTATACCTTTATGCGAGGATAAGAGCATATCTGGTGGGCATCCCAAACTGTCTCGGTAGCCAGGCGGCGGGCCGTGTGGCCGATCACAAAAAAGAGACCCACCCGGGAATTACTCACTCTCCCACCGTTGTGACCCGGCTGGCGAGGGATCGAGGGAAAGTGGTTGCCTCCCTTGTCGTCTCTACACTATAGCGAGGGATAAGCGAGAGAGCAAGCGGTGAGACTTGGAGTTGGAGACAAAACTAGATGCTTGAACTTAATAATAGATTCAGAAAGAAACTGGTATAATCCATAAGATTGGGAGAAGGGGCAGATGAGAAACATGTGCTATGTTGCCTAATTGGTTTACTTGTCGCTAGCCAACAAATTAATCTAGGTTAGTTTTGCCCTTATCTTTTTGGAAATTATGTGCCTTGGTCACCGTGCCAGGAAAAGTACACCTTACATAAAAGAATAGAGGGAGTATAACTTACGGTTCTGAATATCCAATTAGAGCTCGACACTAGTAGAAAAAGGGCCTAATGTGAAGTACATTAGTCGGTTTATGGTTGAACCGGCGGTTCCAACGACTAGGCAGGCGAGGACCATTAGTACGGTTCGTGGCGAACCTCTAGTCCCGGTTAGATGCGACGAACCGGGACTAAAGAGGTGGTAAAAAGCTGGTGTCGAGTCTGCGGCCCGCCAACACCTTTGGTCCCGGTTCATGGCATGAATCGGGACTATAGATGCACCTTTAGTCCCGGTTTGTATAAGATCGATCCACGATGACCACGGTGATGTCGAGGCGGCGCCCTCCTGCCAAGGTGATGTGGTATGCTCCTATAATACCACGGTTGAAACGTTTGTGGCTCCTATATAAGAAAACATACCTTTAGTCCCTGTTGGTGGCTCCAACCGGGACTAAATGTCCGTCCTATATAAGAAAACACTTCAAAAAAATTCAGTTTCATCTCCCTCTTCTTTGTCATCTGCTTCGATCGACATCGCCGCCGCTCCCGTCGCGCCTAAATCCGCAGCGTTATCGCCGTTGCCGTCGATCGCCGTGCCCGTCCCGTCGCGCCGTCCCAGCGTCGCCCGCGCCCGTCGCCTCGCCCGCCCGTCATTGTAAGACCCGCCCCTGCGCCATGGCAGCCCTCGAGCCGCACACACACACACTCTGATACAGACACACACACACAAGCACACACACACACACACATTATTTTCTGTTTTTATATTTTTTAGTTTTTTACACTTTTAGTTATAGAAATGTTAGATGAATTAGCTAGGTAAATATAAATGTTAGATTAATGTCAAAGTTTTTGATGAATTAGATTAATGTCAAATGTTAGATGATCTAATTAATTTTTTACTTTTAGTTAGATAATTAGATATATTAATGCATGTTAACTAGATGAATTAATTAGTTTTTATACTTTTGTCAAATGTTACATGAATTAGTTAGATACATTAATGTTAGATGATCGAATAAGCTAGCTAGCTTGTCATATGTCAAAGTTTGAATTCGACATATATATGCAACATTTGATCATATGTCAAAGTTTGAATTTTCACATAAGAATGCCCCATATATGCCAAACATTTAAAAATGTTACATATTTGCATAAATTTGTTATCGGCGTCAACGATGCTCGGCCCGCATCCTCGCCGTCGACCCGTTCGCGACGACGTCCTGCTTTAGAGGCGCAATGTCCGGGATTGGGCTCCACCGGGCTGGCACTGGGAGGTGCTACCTTCAGGGGCACGCATCTTGATGAGGAATCCGGGTCCCGTCGTCGACCCAGAGCTTCTTTAGTGGCGGGTGAGTGGGCCACAATCGGTGCGGAGGCCCCAGGAGGTGGTGCGTCACCGTGTTAGGGAGGAGAGGGCGAGCACGTCCGTCACTACATGGTTGCGTTGGACGTCAGGTTCTCCAATACCTGGCAGGTTCTTCAGGGATCTCACTGGAGCTATGGTCCTGTGGTGGTTCCTTCTCTTTCACTAGTAGAAAAACGACCTATTGCCCCGGTTCGTAAGGACCTTTAGTCCCGGTTCGTAAGGGTGGAGACTAAAGGTACCCCCCCCCTTTAGTCCCGGTTCAACACGAACCGGGGCCAAAGGCCCACCACGTGGCACAATCCCGCTCGGTGGCCTGGGGGACCTTTAGTACCGGTTGGTAACACCAACCGGTACTAAAGGATTTTTTTTTGGGAAAAAAATTGATTTTTTTCTTCTGATTTTCAAATTTCTGAATTATTTGACGATTTAGTCTCTAATCACCCCTCATCATTTCAAATCGTCTAACTTTCCGCCCGATCACCCATCCTCTCACTACTTCCGAGTTTTATTCCCCCTAGTTTCCAAGTCTGCACTTGTTGTTTACCTGACAATAGTAAGCTGTCAATCTTATTAACCCTCAGGAGTTTAGCTTGAGCATGAAGTTACATGTTTCACCGTTTTAGTTTGAAACTATTATTCTAAAAAAATTATTATTTAGTAACAGTAATATTTCTTGAATAAGTAGTTTGACCATAGTTTGACCATAGTTTGACCAAAAGTGAAAAAACTAAAATAATTATTTATTAACACTAATATTTCTTGAATAAATAGTTTGGCCATAGTTTGACCACAATTTGACCAGTAATGAAAATTTAAAAAACTGAAATTTGAGCATATCTGTTTTTCCTTTTGTATTTTGAGGATTCTAAAAATTTACAAACAGGCCTACGGCTACAAAAGGCAGTTGGTAGCAAAAGGCAGTTGGAAATGTGCAAGGTTACACCCTTCACTCTTCAAAAAAGCAAAAAAAATAAATAAAATAGTATTTCATAACAACCACTTGCAACTATGAAACATATTTCATATGGTCTTTGTCGGAAGTACTACCAATTGCAGATTCTCGGTAATCATTATTCATTTGCCTCATTTTACGGACATCGTAATTCTATTATCTTTTGGTGAAAATCCATAAAATATTGCTATGATTGTGTTAATAATATGATGTCAATTTACTTACATTGTCTTTGTTGTTGTAGAGTATTGTATCTTCAAAAACATGTTTAACCTAAAACAGAAGTCAATACCTCATCAAAATGTCATTGGGTTCATCTCAGTCTAACAAATGTTGGGTTTGTAGTGACCAAAAACAAGTTTGAAATGGAAATTCCACTTGGTAGAAGTTTCCACACAACTTACACTAGTGCAGAACCGGGCTATAGCACCGGTTCGTAAGGGCTTTTAGTGCCGGTTGTGTAACTGGCACTAAAGGGTGGGGACTAAAGCCCCCCCCCCTTTAGTACCGGTTCGTCACGAACCGCCACTAAAGTGCCACCACGTGGCACGAGCGAGCAGTCTTGAGGAGACCTATAGTACCGGTTGGTAACACCAACCGTACTAAATTCGATTTTTATTTTTCCTTTAGTTTTGTGTTTTCAATTTAATTTAGAGATTGTTTTTACATTATAATGAGTTGTTAAATCATTAGGTGAAAGTACCCGCAGATTAGTTTCAACTGGATGCATGCATGGATCCTAGCTAAGTGATCAAAGTATATATGCCATATCCATATATATTACTTGATCACTTATATTAAATGAGCAAGTAATTAATATGGATATGGCATATACTTGATCACTTAGCTAGCTAGCTAGGATCCATCCAATTGAAAGTAATCTGCGGTTTCTTTCATAAATGATATAATAACTCATCATCATCATATTAAAATATAAAAACTATTGCATCATATATATCATCACCAACAAGTTAATGCTACGTCTAGAGCTTGCGTTGGTTTTCCTTGAAGAGGAAAGGGTGATGCCGCAATAGTAGAGTAAGTATTTCCCTCAGTTTTTGAGAACCAAGGTATCAATCCAGTAGGAGGCTCCTCAAAAGTCCCACGCACCTACACAAACAAACAAAGAACTCGCAACCAACGCAATAAAGGGGTTGTCAATCCCTTCACGGCCACTTGCGAAAGTGAGATCTGATAGAGATAGTATGATAAGATAAATATATTTTTGGTACTTCATAATATAATAAGAAAAGTAAAGATGCAAATAAAAGTTGATTGAAAGCTTATATGATAAAAGATAGACCCGGGGGCCATATGTTTCACTAGTGGCTTCTCTCAAGATAGCATAAGTATTACGGTGGGTGAACAAATTACTGTCAACCAATTGATAGAAAAACGAATAATTATGAGATTATCTAGGTATGATCATGTATATAGGCATCACGTCCGCGACAAGTAGACCGACTCACTTTTGCATCTACTACTATTACTCCACAAATCGACCGCTATCCGGCATGCATCTAGAGTATTAAGTTCATAAGAACGAGTAACGCATTAAGAAAGATGACATGATGTAGAGGATAAACTCAAGAAATATGATATAAACCCCATCTTTTTATCCTTGATGGCAACAATATAATACGTGCCTTGCAACACCTGCTGTCACTGGGCAAGGACACCACAAGATTGAACCCAAAGCTAAGCACTTCTCCCATGGCAAGAAAGATCAATCTAGTAGGACAAACCAAACTGATAATTCGAAGAGACTTGCAAAGATAACTCAATCATACATAAAAGAATTCAGAGAAGATTCAAATATTTCTCATAGATAAACTTGATCATAAACCCACAATTCATCGGATCTCGACAAACACACCGCAAAAAGAGTTACATCGAATAGATCTCCACAAGAGAGGGGAGAACATGGTATTGAGATCCAAAAAGAGAACAAGCCATCTAGCTAATAACTATGGACCCGAAGGTGCAGTGGTAAACTACTCACAACTCATCGGAAGGGCTATGGTGTTGATGTAGAAGCCCTCCGTGGTCGATTCCCCCCCCTCGGCGGAGCGCCGTGAAGGCTCCAAGATAGGATATCGCGGATACAGAAGGTTATGGCGGTGGAAATTGTTTTTCGTTGGCTCCCCAGATGTTTTGGGGGTACGTGGGTATATATAGGAGGAAGAAGTTGTTGGGGAACGTAGTAATTTCAAAATTTTCCTACGATCACGCAAGACCATGGTGATGGTATAGCAACGAGAGGGAAGAGTGTCCGTCCACGTACCCTCGTGAACCGTGGCTAGCGTTATAACAACGCGGTTGATGTAGTCGTGCGTCTTCACGATCCGACCGATCCAAGTACCGAGCGTCGGCACCTCCGAGTTACGCACGTTCATTTCGATGGCGATCCCGGACTCCGATCCGGCAAAGTGTCGGGGATGAGTTCCGTCGACCTGACGGCGTGGTGACGATGTTGATGCTCCACCGGCGCAGGGCTTCGCCTAAGCTCATGACGATATGACTTCTCCGGCGAGGCTTCGCCTAAGCTCTCTGACGATATGACCGAAGTGGAATATGGTGGAAGGGGCACCGCTGCAGCTAAGGAAAGATCCGTAGATCAACTTGTGTGTATTGGGGTGCCCCTGCCTCAGATATAAAGGAGACAAGGGGAGGTGGCGGCCCTATAGGAGGCGCGCAAGGAGGAGTCCTACTCCCAGGAGTAGGACTCCCCCTTCTCCTAGTTGGAGTAGGATTGGGGAGGAAAGGGGAAGGCGCCGCCCCTCTCCTGTCCTATTCGGACTGGAAGGGGAGGGGCGCGCAGCCCACCTGGCCGGCCCTTCTCCTTCTCCCTCAAGGCCCATGAGGGCCCATATACCCCGGGGTTCCAGTAACCCGGTGTTAAATAATATCCTGTTTTCACTCGGAACCATTCGAAGTCCAAACATAGGCTTCCAATATATCAATCTTTATGTCTCGACCATTTCGAGACTCCTCGTCATGTCCTTGATCACATCCGGGACTCGAACAACCTTGGTACATCAATACTTATAAACTCATTATGAGCATCATCGAAGCGTTAAGCGTGCGGACCCTACGGGTTCGAGAACTATGTAGACATGACCTAGAACCATTCTCGGTCAATAACCAATAAGCGGAACACGGATGCCCATATTGGTTCCTACATATTCTACAAAGATCTTTATCGGTCAAACCGCATAACGACATCGTTGTTCCCTTTGTTATCGGTATGTTACTTACGAGATTCGATCGTCGGTATCAATACCTAGTTCAATCTCGTTGCGGTAAGTCTCTTTACTCGTTCCGTAATACATCATCTCACAACTAACTCATTAGTTGCAATGCTTGCAAGGCTTAAGTGATGTGTATCACCGAGAAGGCCTAGAGATACCTCTCCAGAGCAATCGGAGTGACAAAACCTAATCTCGAAATCGCCAACCCAACAAGTACCTTTGGAGACACCTGTAGTACTCCTTTATAATCACCCGATTCACGTTGTGACGTTTGGTAGCACCAAAGTGTTCCTCCGGTAAGCAGGAGTTGCATAATCTCATAGTTACGAGGAACATGTATGGGTCATGAAGAAAGCATTAACATACTAAGCGATCAAGTGTTAAGCTAACGGAATGGGTCATATCAATCAGATCATTCTACTAATGATGTGACCTTGTTAATCAAATAACAACTCCTTGTTCATGGTTAGGAAACATAACCATCTTTGATTAACAAGCTAGTCAAATAGAGGCATACTAGTGACATCTTGTTTGTCTATATATTCACACATGTATTATGTTTCCGGTTAATACAATTCTAGCATGAATAATAAACATTTATCATGATATAAGGAAATAAATAATAACTTTATTATTGCCTCTAGGGCATATTTCCTTGATCTCCCACTTGCACTAGAGTCAATAATCTAGATTACGAGTAATGATCCTAACACCCATGGAGTCTTGGTGCTGATCATGTTTTGCTCGTGGAAGAGGCTTAGTCAGCAGATGCGCAACATTCAGATCCGTATGTATTTTGCAAATCTCTATGTCTCCCACTTGGACTTGGTCCCGAATGGAATTGAAGCGTCTCTTGATATGCTTGGTCCTCTTGTGAAATCTGGATTCCTTTGCCAAGGCAATTGCACCAGTATTGTCACGGAAGATCTTCATCGGTCCCGATGCACTAGGTATGACACCTAGATCGGAAATGAACTCTTTCATCCAGACTCCTTCATTATTTGCTTCCGAAGCAGCTATGTACTCCGCTTCACATGTAGATCCCGCCATACGGCGCTTTGTTTAGAAGCGCACCAACCGACAGCTCCACCGTTTAATAAAAACATGTATCCGGTTTGCGATTTAGAATCGTCCGGATCGATTGTCAAAACTTGCGTCGGCGTAACCATTCTACGACTAGCTCTTTGTCACCTCCATATCTGAAACATATCCTTAGTCCTTTTCGTATTTCGGGATGTTCTTGACGTGTCCGATGATCCATTCTGGATTACTTTGGTACCTTCCTGCCAAGCTTATAGCTAAGCATACGTCAGTCTGGTACACAGCATTGCATACATGATAGAGCCTATGCATTTGAAGCATAGGGAACATCTTTCATTTTCTCTCTATCTTCTGCTGTGGTGGGGCATTGAGTCTTACTCAATCTTACACCTTGTAACACAGGCAAAAACCTTTCTTTGCACGATCCATTTTGAACTTTTCAAAATTTTATCAAGGTATGTGCTTTGTGAAAGTCCAATTAAGCGTCTTGATCTATCTCTATAGATCTTGATGCCCAATATATAAGCAAGCTTCACCGAGGTCTTTCATTGAAAAACTTTTATTCAAGTATCCTTTTATGCCATCCAGAAATTCTATATCATTTCCAATTAATAATATATCGTCCACATATAATATCGGAAATGCTCTGAGCTCCCACTCACTTTCTTGTAAATCTGAGGCTTCTCCAAAGTGCATATAAACCCATATGCTTTGATCACACTATCAAAGCGTTTATTCTAACTCCGAGAGGCTTGCACGGACCATAAATTGATCGTTGGAGCTTGCACACTTTGTTAGCACCTTTTGGATCGACAAAACCTTCTGGTTGCATCATATACAACTCTTCTTCTAGAAATCCATTCAAGAATGCAGTTTTTACATCCATTTGCCAAATTTCATAATCATAAAATGCGGCAATTGCTAACATGATTCAGACGAGACTTAAGCATCGCTACGGGTGAGAAAGTCTCATCGTAGTCAACCCTTGAACTTGTCGAAAACCTTTACGCAACAAGTCGAGCTTTGTAGCGGTTACATTACCATCGGCGTCGGTCTTCTTCTTAAAGATCCATTTATTTTCAATGGCTTGCCGATCATCGGGCAAGTCAACCAAAGTCCATACTTTGTTCTCATACATGGATCCCATCTCAGATTTCATGGCTTCCAGCCATTTTGCGGAATCTGGGCTCACCATCGCTTCTTCATAGTTCGTAGGTTCGCCATGGTCAAGTAACATGACTTCCGAATAGGATTACCGTACCACTGCAAGTGCGTATTTTACTCTGGTTGACCTCTGAGGTTCGATAGTAACTTGATCTGAAGCTTCATGATCATCATCATTAGTTTCTTCACTAATTGGTGTAGTTGTCACGAGGAACCATTTCTTGTGATGAACTACTTTCCAATAAGGGAGCGAATCTGATTATCTCATCAAGTTCTACTTTCCTCCCACTCACTTCTTTCGAGAGAAACTCTTTCTCTAGAAAGGATCCAAATTTAGCAACGAAAATCTTGCCTTCAGATCTGTGATAGAAGGTGTACCCAACAGTCTCCTTTGGGTATCCTATGAAGACACATTTTTCCGATTTGGGTTCGAGCTTATCTGGTTGAAGTTTCTTTACATAAGCATCGCAGCCCCAAACTTTAAGAAAGCGACAACTTTGGTTTCTTGCCAAACCCACAGTTCATAAGGCGTCGTCTCAGCAGTTTTGACGGTGTCCTATTTAACGTGAATGCGGCCGTCTCTAAAGCATAACCCCAAAATGATAGCGGTAAATCGGAAATAGACATCATTGATCGCACCATATCTAGTAAAGCACGATTCTGACGTTCGGACACACCATTTCTCTGTGGTGTTCCGGTGGCGTGAGTTCTTGAAAACTATTCCACATTGTTTCAAATGTAAACCAAACTTCGTAACTCAAATATTCTCCTCCACAATCAAATCGTAGAAATTTTATTTTCTTGTTACGATGATTTTCCACTTCACTCTGAAATTCTTTGAACTTTTCAAATGTTTCAGATTTGTGTTTCATTAAGTAGATATACCCATATCTGCTCAAATCATCTGTGAAGGTGAGAAAATAACTTGATACCCGCCGCGTGCCTCAACATTCATTGGACCACAAACATCGGTATGTATGATTTCCAATAAATCTGTTGCTCGCTCCATAGTTCCGGAGAACGGCGTTTTGGTCATCTTGCCCATGAGGCACGGTTACATAAGTACCAAGTGATTCATAATCAAGTGATTCCGAAGCCCATCGGTATGGAGTTTCTTCATGCGTTTTACACCGATATGACCTAAGCGGCGATTGCCACAAGTAAGTTGCACTATCATTATCTACTCTGCATCTTTTGGCTTCAACATTATGAATATGTGTATCACTCATCGAGATTCAACAAGAATAGACCATTCTTCAAGGGTGCATGACCATAAAAGATATTATTCATATAAATAGAACAACCATTATCCTCTGTTTTAAATGAATAACCGTCTCGCATTAAACAAGATCCAGATATAATGTTCATGCTCAACGGCGGCACCAAATAACAATTATTTAGGTCTAAAACTAATCCCGAAGGTAGATGTAGAGGTAGCGTGCCGACCGCGATCACATTGACTTTGGAACCATTTCCCAGCGCGCCGTCACCTCGTCCTTTGCCGATTGCTCGTCTATTCCGTAGTCCCTGTTTGAGTTGCAAATATTAGCAACAGAACCGGTATCAAATACCCAGTGCTACTACGAGCTCTAGTAAGGTACACATCAATAACATGTATATCACATATACCTTTGTTCACCTTGCCATCCTTTTATCCGCCAAATACTTGGGGCAGTTCCGCTTCGATGTCCGTCTGCTTGCGGTAAAAACACTCGATTTCGGGCTTAGGTCCAGACTTGGGTTTCTTCTCTTGATCAGCAACTTTCTTGCTGTTCTTTTTGAAGTTTCCTTCTTCTTCCCTTTGCCCTTTTCTTGAAACTAGTGGTCTTGTTGACCATCAACACTTGATGCTCTTTCTTGATTTCTACCTCCATGACTTTTAGCATTGCGAAGAGCTCAGGAATTGTCTTAGTCATCCCTTGCATATTATAGTTCATCACAAAGCTCTTGTAGCTTGGTGGCGATGATTGGAGAATTACATCAATGACACTATCATCCGGAAGATTAACTCGGCTGAATTAAGTGATTGTTATACCGGACATTTTGAGTATGTGCTCCTTGTAACTATTCTCCTCCATCTTGCAGCTATAGAACTTATTGGAGACTTCATATCTCTCAATCCGGGCATTTGCTTGAAATATTAACTTCAACTCCTGGAACATCTCATATGCTCCATGGCGTTCAAAACGTCGTTGAAGACCCGGTTCTAAGCCGTAAAGCATGGCACACTGAACTATAGAGTAGTCATCAGCTCTGCTTTGCCCGCGTTCACAACTTCGGCTCGGCATCTGCAGCGAACTGTCACCCGGCGGTGCTTCCGGGGCGTAATTTTTACGTGCAGCAATGAGGATAATCCTCAAATTACGGACCCGATCCGTGTAATTGCTACCATCATCTTTCAACTTTGCTTTCTCAAGGAACGCATTAAAATTCAACGGAACAACACGAGCCATCTATCTACATCAAACATAGACAAGCAAAATACTATCGGTACTAAGTTCATGATAATTTTAAGTTTAATTAATCATATTAAAAACTCCCACTTAGGCAGACATCTCTCCGGTCATCTAAGTGATCACGTGATCCATATTAACTACACCATGTCCGATCATCACGTGAGACGGAGTAGTTTCAATGGTGAACATCACTATGTTGATCATATCTACTATATGATTCGCGTTCGACCTTTCGGTCTCCGTGTTCGAGGCCATATCTGTTATATGCTAGGCTCGTCAAGTTTAACTTTGAGTATTCGGCGTGTGCAACTGTTTTGCACCCGTTGTAGATGGACGTAGAACTTATCACACCCGATCATCACGTGGTGTGCGGGTACTACGAACTTTGGCAACGGGCATACTCAGGAGAACACTTCTTGATAATTTTAGCGAGAGATCATCTTATAATGCTACCGTCAAACAAAGCAAGATAAGATGCATAAAGGATAAACATCACATGCAATCAATATAAGTGATATGATATGGTCATCATCATCTTGTGCTTGTGATCTCCATCGCCTGCACCGTCATGATCACCATCGTCACCGGCGCGACACCTTGATCTCCATCGTAGCATCGTTGTCGTCTCGCCAATCTTATGCTTCCACGACTATCACTACCGTTTAGCAATAAAGTAAAGCATTACATCGCGATTGCATTGCATACAATAAAGCGACAACCATATGGCTCCTGCCGATTGCCGATAACTTCGGTTACAAAACATGATCATCTCATACAATAAAATTTAGCATCATGTCTTGACCATATCACATCACAACATGCCCTGCAAAAACAAGTTAGCCGTCCTCTACTTTGTTGTTGCAAGTTTTACGTGGCTGCTACGGGCTTAAGCAAGAACTCATCTTACCTACGCATCAAAACCACAACGATAGTTTGTCAAATAGACTCCGTTTTAACCTTCTCAAGGACGGGCGTATGCACTTTTCAGTTCAACTAAAGTTGGAGAGACAGTCTTCCGCAAGCCATCTATGTGCAAAGCACGTCGAGAACCGGTCTCGCGTAAGCGTCTGGCGTAAGGTTGGTCCGGATCGTCTCGTCCAACAATACCGCTGAACCAAAGTATGACATCTTTGGTAGGCGGTATGACTTGTATCGTCCACAACTCACTTGTGTTCTACTCGTGCAAATAACATCAAACCATAAAAACCTAGGCTCGGATGCCCTTTGTTGGGGAACGTAGTAATTTCAAAATTTTCCTACGATCACGCCAAGACCATGGTGATGGTATAGCAACGAGAGGGAAGAGTGTCCGTCCACGTACCCTCGTGAGACCGTGGCGGAGCGTTATAACAACGCGGTTGATGTAGTCGTCGTCTTCACGATCCGACCGATCCAAGTACCGAGCGTCACGGCACCTCCGAGTTACGCACACGTTCATTTCGATGGCGATCCCGGACTCCGATCCAGCAAAGTGTCGGGGATGAGTTCCGTCAACCTGACGGCGTGGTGGCGATGTTGATGCTCCACCGGCGCGGGGCTTCGCCTAAGCTCATGACGATATGACTTCTCCGGCGCGGGGCTTCGCCCTAAGCTCTCTGACGATATGACCGAAGTGGAATATGGTGGAAGGGGCACCGCACTGCGGCTAAGGAAAGATCCGTAGATCAACTTGTGTGTATTGGGGTGCCCCCGCCCGTATATAAAGGAGACAAGGGGAGGTGGCGGCCCTATAGGAGGCGCACCAAGGAGGAGTCCTACTCCCACCAGGAGTAGGACTCCCCTTCTCCTAGTTGGAGTAGGATTGGGGAGGGAAGGGGAAGGCGCCGCCCCCTCTCCTTGTCCTATTCGGACTGGAAGGGGAGGGGGCGCGCAGCCCACCTGGCCGGCCCTTCTCCTTCTCCCTCAAGGCCCATGAGGGCCCATATACCCCAGGGTTCAGTAACCACGGTGTTCCGGTAATATCCTGTTTTCACTCGGAACCATTCCGAAGTCCAAACATAGGCTTCCAATATATCAATCTTTATGTCTCGACCATTTCGAGACTCCTCGTCATGTCCTTGATCACATCCGGGACTCCGAACAACCTTCGGTACATCAATACTTATAAACTCATTATGAACTGTCATCGAAACGTTAAGCGTGCGGACCCTACGGGTTCGAGAACTATGTAGACATGACCTAGAACCATTCTCGGTCAATAACCAATAAGCGGAACCTGGATGCCCATATTGGTTCCTACATATTCTACGAAGATCTTTATCGGTCAAACCGCATAACGACATACGTTGTTCCCTTTGTTATCGGTATGTTACTTACCCGAGATTCGATCGTCGGTATCCAATACCTAGTTCAATCTCGTTACCGGTAAGTCTCTTTACTCGTTCCGTAATACATCATCTCACAACTAACTCATTAGTTGCAATGCTTGCAAGGCTTAAGTGATGTGTATCACCGAGAAGGCCTAGAGATACCTCTCCGACAATCGGAGTGACAAAACCTAATCTCGAAATCGCCAACCCAACAAGTACCTTTGGAGACACCTGTAGTACTCCTTTATAATCACCCGATTACGTTGTGACGTTTGGTAGCACCAAAGTGTTCCTCCGTAAGCAGGAGTTGCATAATCTCATAGTTACAGGAACATGTATGGGTCATGAAGAAAGCATTAACATACTAAGCGATCAAGTGTTAAGCTAACGGAATGGGTCATATCAATCAGATCATTCTACTAATGATGTGACCTTGTTAATCAAATAACAACTCCTTGTTCATGGTTAGGAAACATAACCATCTTTGATTAACAAGCTAGTCAAGTAGAGGCATACTAGTGACATACTGTTTGTCTATATATTCACACATGTATTATGTTTCCGTTAATACAATTCTAGCATGAATAATAAACATTTATCATGATATAAGGAAATAAATAATAACTTTATTATTGCCTCTAGGGCATATTTCCTTCAGTAGGTCGGTGGCGCCCAGAGGCCCAGGGAGGCAGGCGCTCCTTGTAGGGGTGGGCACGCCCTGTAGGAGTGGGCTGCTTCTTGGCTTACACTCCAAGTCCTCTGGATCACGTTCGTTCCGAAAATCACGCTCCCGAAGGTTTCATTCCGTTTGGACTCCGTTTGATATTCCTTTTCTTCGAAATACTGAAATAGGCAAAAAAAACAGCAATACGGGCTGGGCCTCCGGTTAGTAGGTTAGTCCCAAAAATGATATACATGTGTAAAATAAAGCCCATAAACATCCAAAAGGGGTAATATAATAGCATGGAACAATAAAAAATTATAGATACGTTGGAGACATATCAAGCATCCCCAAGCTTAATTCCTGCTCGTCCTCGAGTAGGTAAATGATAAAAATAGAATTTTTGATGTGGAATGCTACCTAGCATATTTCTCAATGTAATTTTCTTTATTGTGGCATGAATGTTCAGATCCAAATGATTCAAAATAAAATTTCATATTGACATAAGAAATAGTAATACTTCAAGCATACTAATCAAAGCAATCATGTCTTCTCAAAATAACATGGCTAAAGAAAGTTATCCCTACAAAATCATATAGTCTGGCTGTTGCTCTATCTTCATCACACAAAGTATTTAATCATGCACAACCCGATGACAAGCCAAGCAATTGTTTCATACTTTAGTAATCTCAAACTTTTTCAATTTTCACGCAATACATGAGCGTGAGCCATGGACATAGCACTATATGTGGAATAGAATGGTGGTTGTGAAGAAGACAAAAAAGGAGAAGATAGTCTCACATCAACTAGGCGTATCAGCGGGCTATGGAGATGCCCATTAATAGATATCAATGTGAGTGGGTAGGGATTGCCATGCAGCGGATGCACTAGAGCTATAAATATATGAAAGCTCAACAAAAGAAACTAAGTGGGTGTGCATCCAACTTGCTTGCTCCACGAAGACCTAGGGCATTTTGAGGAAGCCCATCATTGGAATATACAAGCCAAGTTCTATAATGAAAAATTCCCACTAGTATATGAAAGTCTAGGGCATTTCTTTGGCCTTTTTTTCTTTTTCTTTTTTTTCCTTTTTTTCCTTTTTGTAAAGTCCGAAGTCTCATCCCGACTTGTGGGGGAATCATAGTCTCCATCATCCTTTCCTCACTGGGACAATGCTCTAATAATGAAAATCATCACACTTTTATTGATTTACAACTCAAGAATTACAACTCAAAACTAGAACAAGATATGACTCTATATGAATGCCTCCGGTGATGTACCAGGATATGCAATGAATCAAAAGCGACATGTATGAAAATTATGAAGGTGACCTTGCCACAAATATGATGTCAACTACATGATCATGCAAAGAGCAATATGACAATAGTGATGCGTGTCATATAAACGGAACGGTGGAAAGTTGCATGGCAATGTATCTCGGAATGGCTATGGAAATGCCATAATAGGTAGGTATGGTGGCTGTTTTGAGGAAGGTATATGGTAGGTGTATGGTACCGGCGAAAGTTGCGCGACACAAGAGGCTAGCAATGGTGCAAGGGTGAGAGTGCGTATAATCCATGGACTCAACATTAGTCAAAAGAACTCATATACTTATTGCAAATATCTACAAGTCATCAAAAATAAAGTATTACACGCATGCTCCTAGGGGGATAGATTGGTAGGAAAATACCATCGCTCGTCCCCGACCGCCACTCATAAGGAAGACAATCAATAAAGAAAATTGTGCTCCAACTTCATCACAAAGCGGTTCACCATATGTGCATGCTACGGGAATCACAAACTTCAACACAAGCATTCTTTAAATTCATAATTACCCAACTAGCATGACTTTAATATCACTACCTCCATAACTCAAAACAATTATCAAGTATCAAATTGATCATAGCATCCAATTCACTTTCTATGATAGTTTTTATTATACCCAACTTGGATGCCTACCGTTCTAGGACCAATTTATAACCATAGCAAATACCATGATGTTCTAAAATAATCTCAAAATAATATAAGTGAAGCATGAGAGACTAGCAATTTCTACAAAATTAAGCCACCGCCATGCTCTAAAAGATATAAGTGAAGCACTAGAGCAAAAACTATCTAGCTCAAAGGATATAAGTGAAGCACATAGAGTATTCTAATAAATTCAAATCAAGTGGGCTTCTTCCCAAAAGGTGTGTACAGCAAGGATGATTGTGGTAAACTAAAAAGAAAAGACTAATATCATACACGACGCTCCAAGCAAAACACATATCATGTGGCGAATAAAAATATAGCTCCAAATAAAGTTACCAATGAACGAAGACGAAAGAGGGGATGCCTTCGGGGCATCCCCAAGCTTAAACTTTGGCTACTCTTGAATATCTTGGGGTGCCATGGGCATCCCCAAGCTTAATCTCTTGCCACTCCTTATTCCATAGTCCATCAAATCTTTACCCAAAACTTGAAAACTTCACAACACAAAACTCAACAGGAAATCTCATAAGCTCCGTTAGTGAAAGAAAATAAAACCACCACATAAGGTACTGTAATGAACTCATTCTTTATTTATATTTGTGTTAAACCTACTGTATTCCAAGTTCTCTATGGTTCATACCACTTAATAGTAGCCATAGATGCATCAAAATAAGCAAACAACACACGAAAAACAGAATCTGTCAAAAATAGAACAGTCTGTAGCAATCTGTAACTAACGCAAACTTCTAGAACTTTAAAATCCTACCAAAATAGGAAGTCCTGGAAAATTTGTCTATTGATCTGTAGCAAAAAGAATCAATGCAAAATCACGTTTCTGTGATTTAACAAAACTAATTTCGTGCGTGCAAAGTTTCTGTTTTTCAGCAGAATCAAATTAACTATCACCAAAGGTTATCCTATAGGTTATACTTGGCACAAACACTAATTAAAACATAAAAACACATCTAAACAGAAGGTAGATGGAAAATTTATTACTAAACAGAAACAAAAACAAAAAACACAAATAAAATTGGGTTGCCTCCCAACTAGCGCTCTCGTTTAACGCCCCTAGCTAGGCATAAAAGCGAAGATACATCTAAGTAGTTCCATATTTGGCACTCAATTCATAAGTAGCACGCATGATAGATTCATAAGGTAATTTAATTTTCTTTCTTGGAAAGTGCTCCATTCCCTTCCTTAATGGAAATTGGAATCTAATATTCCCTTCCTTCATATCAATAATCGCGCCAATCGTTCTAAGGAAAGGTCTACCAAGAATAATAGGGCAAGAAAGATTGCAATCTATATCAAGAACGATAAAATCTCACGGGCACCAAATTTCTATTTAGACAATGAGAACATCATTGATCCTTACCATTGGCTTTTTAATGGTGGAATCCGCAAGGTGCAAATTTAAAGAGCAATCATCAAGATCATGGAAACCTAGAATATCACATAAAGTTTTCGGAATTGTGGAAACACTACCACCCAAATCACATAAAGCATAACACTCATGATCTTTAATTTTAATCTTTATAGTAGGTTCCCACTGATCATTAAGTTTTCTAGGTATAGAAACTTCCAAATTAAGTTTTTTCATCATAAGATTGCATCAAGGCATCAACGATATGTTTGGTAAAAGCTTTATTTTGAATATAAGCATGAGGAGAATTCACAACGGATTGCAACAAGGAAATACAACCTTCTAAAGAACAATTATCATAATCAAATTCCTTGAAATCCGAGATAGTGGGCTCAATGCTATTTAAAGTCATGACCTCTCCAATCCCACTTTTACCAAATTTAGCATCAAGATCTAAAAACTCTGAATTATTGGGACGCCTTCTAACTAAAGTTGACTCATCTCCAGTCCCATTATTATTAAGATTCATATTGCAAAACAAAGATCTAATAGGGGACACATCAATAACTTTAAGATCTTCATCATTATTTTCAAGGAAACTAGAAGAACACGCCTTTACAAAGCAATCTTTCTTAGCACGCAATCTAGCGGTTCTTTCTTTTCACTCATCAGTGGAAATTCTCATTGATTTGAGAGACTCATTGATATCATGCTTAGGAGGAGTAGATCTAAGTTTAAGAGAATCAACATCAAGCGAAAGTCTATCAACGTTCCTAGCCAAATCATCAACTTTGAGCAATATTTCTTCAAGCAAAGCATTAAAATTCTTTTGAGAGATCATAAATTCTTTCACACTATTCTCAAAATCAGAGGGCATGTTATTAAAATTACCATAAGAATTATTGTAGTAATTTGCATAATTATTAGAGGAATTACTAGGGAGCGGTCTAGGATTAAAATTTCCTCTATAAGCATTGTTTCCAAAATTATTCCTACCAACAAAATTCACATCCATAGATTCATTATTATTATCAATCAAAGTAGACAAAGGCATATCATTGGGATCAAGAGGAGTATTTTTAGTAGCAAACAATTTCATAAGTTCATCCATCTTTTCGCTCAAAACATTAATTTCTTCCATAGCATGCACCTTTTTACTAGAAGATCTTTCGGTGTGCCATTGAGAATAATTAGCCATAATATTATCAAGAAGTTTTGTAGCATCTCCTAAGGTGATTTCCATAAATGTGCCTCCCGCGGCCGAATCTAAAAGATTTCTAGAAGCAAAGTTCAAACCGACATAAATTTTTTGTATGATCATCCATAAATTCAAACCATGAGTAGGGCAATTGCGAATCATCAATTTCATTCTTTCCAAAGATTGGGAAACATGCTCATGATCAAGTTGTTTAAAATTCATAATATCGTTCCTAAGAGTGATAATCTTAGCAGGAGGAAAATACTTAGAGATAAAAGCATCTTTGCACTTGTTCCAAGAATCAATACTATTTTTAGGCAAAGACGAAAACCAAACTTTAGCACGATCTCTAAGTGAAAATGGAAATAACTTCAATTTAACAATATCATTATCCGTATCTTTCTTCTTTTGCATATCACACAAATCAACAAAGTTGTTTAGATGTGTAGCGGCATCTTCACTAGGAAGGCCGGCGAATTGATCTTTCGTAACAAGATTCAGCAAAGCAGTATTGATTTCACAAGACTCAACATCATTAAGAGGAGCAATCGGAGTGCTAAGGAAATCATTATTATTGGTATTGGAGAAATCACACAATTTGGTATTATCTTGCGCCATGGCGACAAGTAATCCAACACACAGGCAAACAGAAAAAGGCAAGCGAAAAAGAGAGGAGAAGATTGGGAAAGAGAGGGCGAATAAAACGGCAAGGGTGAAGTGGGGGAGAGGAAAATGAGAGGAAAATGGCAAATAATATAAATGCGAGGGAGATGATTTTGTGATGGGTACTTGGTATGTCTTGACTTGAGCGAAGACCTCCCCGGCAACGGCGCCAGAAATCCTTCTTGCTACGTCTTGAGCTTGCGTTGGTTTTCCTTGAAGAGGAAAGGGTGATGCAGCAATAGTAGCATAAGTATTTCCCTCGGTTTTTGAGAACCAAGGTATCAATCCAGTAGGAGGCTCCTCAAAAGTCCCACACACCTACACAAACAAATAAAGAACTCGCAACCAACGCAATAAAGGGGTTGTCAATCCCTTCACGGCCACTTGCGAAAGTGAGATCTGTTAGAGATAGTATGATAAGATAAATATATTTTTGGTATTTTATAATATAAATAAGAAAAGTAAAGATGCAAATAAAATTAGACTGAAAGCTTATATGATAAAAGATAGACCCGGGGGCCATAGGTTTGACTAGTGGCTTCTCTCAAGATAGCATAAGTATTACGGTGGGTGAACAAATTACTGTCGAGCAATTGATAGAAAGGCGAATAATTATGAGATTATCTAGGCATGATCATGTATATAGGCATAACGTCCGTGACAAGTAGACCGACTCCTGCCTGCATCTACTACTATTACTCCACACATCGACCGCTATCCAGCATGCATCTAGAGTATTAAGTTCATAAGAACAGGAGTAACGCATTAAGAAAGATGACATGATGTAGAGGGATAAACTCAAGCAATATGATATAAACCCCATCTTTTCATCCTAGATGGCAACAATACAATACGTTCCTTGCAACCCCTGCTGTCACTGGATAAGGACACCGCAAGATTGAACCAAAAGCTAAGCACTTCTCCCATGGCAAGAAAGATCAATCTAGTAGGCCAAACCAAACTGATAATTCGAAGAGACTTGCAAAGATAATACATAAAAGAATTCAGAGGAGATTCAAATGTTTCTCATAGATAAACTTGATCATAAACCCACAATTCATCGGATCTTGACAAACACACCGCAAAAAGAGTTACATCGAATAGATCTCCACAAGAGAGGGGGAGAACATGGTATTGAGATCCAAAAAGAGATGTAATGCGGGTTTTTGCCGTAACCCTCTCCAAAAAGAGTTACATCGAATAGATCCACAAGAGAGGGGGAGAACAAGTGCATCCAGTTTTTGCCGTAACCCTCTCTACTTTTTCGCACATGCTATGCGGGTGAAATGATGATACCTTGTCAAGTTTCAACCTTTTCGGACTTCATTTTGTACTGCTTTTCACTTTCACGGTGATTTAGCTCTGAAAACAAATCAGGAAATGTATCGAGAATAGCAAATTATGTCAGAAAGGGTTGAAAGTTGATGATGTGGATTTGAATTGTGCATCTGAAAGCAAAAAAAGTCCGGAGTTGTACTAAATTATTAAAATATTGAATAGCCGGTGTAACAGATGAGTTTTCGTCCGAAACCCTGATACTTCCTAAGAGATTGTCCAGTTTGTACACGAAGTGCATCCAGTTTTGCCGTAACCCTCTCTACTTTTTTGCACATGCTATGCGGGTGAAATGATGATACCTTGCCAAGTTTCAACCTTTTGAGCTTATTTTGTAGTGCTTTTCACTTTCACGGTGATTTAGCTACGAAAAGAAATCAGTAAATGCATCGAAAATAGCAAATTATGTCAGAAATGGTTGAAACTTGATGACGTGGATTTGAATTGTGCATCTGAACGCAAAAAAAGTCCGGAGTTGTACTAAGTTATTAAAATATTGAATAGCCGGTGTAACAGATGAGTTTCTTCCGAAACACTGACACTTCCTAAGAGATTGTCCAGTTCGAACCGGCTCTTGTGTAAACATATAAAAATATAGATAAAATACGTTGATCAGTACCGCCTTTCAGCCAAAACGCGCTACTGCTACCGAGAAATACATCAAAAATACATTGATCATCAATAATCTTTTTGTGTACAATCTGAATTGTCAATATGAGTCCTCTCCGGTAGGAACCGAAGAAGACTCATATTGCGGCCACAAATTCTACAAATAGAGTTCAATGAAGACCAAGTGGTTGTGATAGTTAGAGAAGTAACATATTTAAGGTGGTAAAAACTCTGTTAGCGGAGCGAGGTGGGACTAAAGAACCGCTGTCAACTAGGAACCTCTAGTACCGGTTTGTGACATGAACCGGTACTAAAGGTGTAGGTGGGCCCCCAACCTGACCACAGCCTGCAACAGCGACTTTAGTACCGTTTCGTGGCTCAAACCTGTACTAAAGGGTCGCCACGAACCGATACTAATGATCTCCGCCCCCAAGCCGTTTGGACCGGCACTAATGATCACATTAGTGCCGGTTTTGTTACAAACCGGGACTAATGTGCTTCACATTAGGCCCTTTTTCTACTAGTGTTAGTTCAACTGTAACCGTAGCCAACATAAGTTAAGTGAAGTGTATTTGTTCATCAGCTTTCCATGACTTGTTGATTATTTCAATGCATTCAAGATGAAAGATAAAGTCGAATCGAGCCATCGAAAGAACTTACAGATATGCCAGCTGCAGCCATAGCAAACATAAGTTAAATGACAGTGTATGCGTTCTTCAGCTTTCCATGACCTGTTGACTATTTCAATTCATTCAAGATGAAAGATAGAGCTGACTCAATCCATCGAAAGAAAGTACAGATATGTCAAATGCAAGATGTAAAAACTAAAATTATCTCAGGCATGTGGAAAAACTGAACCATAGTTATTGCCTTTTTGGAAAGAAAAATAAATCAAGTATCGATTAATGCTACAAAATATGTTGCTTACCTGAGTCCGTTTCTATGCAGATTGTTGCAATAAGGAAATCATACCTCCTGCGCAGAGGACTGCATTCAATGATGTCTATATTGCATACGAATTGATGGACACAGATCTGCATCAAATTATTCGCTCAAATCAAGCTTTATCTGAGGAGCACTGCGAGGTACTTATAAGTTATCTTGGTATAAAAGCAAAACCTTCTCATTCCGCTTTGTAGGACAAGTTAGCTTATCTAATTATGTTATTGTTTGGCTATAGAAATTCTTGTCTCCTGTATCTCACTTCATCTGATTCCTCGAGTACATTATACTGTTAATTCTCTGTTTCATTTTATTTTTCGCCTCAGCCTCATACATACCTCTGTCAGATATTAGTATTCTGGGAGTTAATGAGTAATAACTAAAAGTCTCGCGACCTTTCTTATTTTTCTGGTCGGTCTGAATCATCTTGCCACTTTGCTAGTCTAGGTCTACGTGCTCTAAATAAGTTTGCCTGATGTATGTTATAAACATTGACGTTAGTGGTGGAATTATTGGGGTATGTTTGATGACTGTCTGTTATGTTTTGCTTCTTTGTAATACAATGGAAATTGGATCCGTGCTCCGACATGGGTGAACTGTAATATTGAGAAGTACCTTACTGTTTCACACCTCTTAGAAATGATACAATATATTTAGAACCTTCCAAATTTCAATGCACCTCTGAACATTTGGTCGAGCAAAGGGAGCAGTTGAACAAGTTCATCATGTATAGCACATGCCTGAGAGCTGACATATTAGTATACAGCTTAATGCTAGTAAATCCTTTTTCTATTCTTTGTCAAACACACCCATGCATCGTCATTGCTAATGGATGATTCCCTAAATAGAAGTGCTTTCTCGATATCAGAGTCGTCTCTTTTGTTAACAATACCATGTTTAGCTAATATTAAATCATGTTCTAATTCCCCAAATACCATTGGATAATCCTTGGTGGAAAAGTTCCATGGAAAACTGTTTGCTATAATATGCCCATGTTGTCAGTGCCTACTCGGGTTTCTAGCATAAAAAAGGTTGACGCTAGGTCATACATGAGAAATCAGTGGATTTCTGGAATGGTCACCTTCTTCTCTTCTGTTGATCTTGTTCTTTCCAGTTTCTTTTCAATCTGCAAATTTCTGTCTTGTTCTGAGAAATTGTCCTTAATCTGATATGGATGTTTTGTGTAATTGTTCCTTTTTTGTGCAGTATTTCCTTTATCAGATCCTTCGTGGCTTGAAGTATATACATTCAGCCAATGTTCTCCATCGAGACTTGAAGCCTAGCAATCTTCTATTGAATGCAAACTGTGACCTAAAAATTTGTGATTTTGGACTTGCTCGTACCACCTCAGAAACTGATTTTATGACCGAGTATGTTGTGACAAGATGGTACAGGGCACCAGAGCTTTTGTTGAACTCCTCTGAATATACTGCAGCAATTGATGTGTGGTCTGTGGGCTGTATATTTATGGAACTGATGGATCGGAAACCTTTGTTTCCGGAAGGGACCATGTCCATCAGCTACGCCTACTAATGGAGGTTAGAAAGTACCCTATGAACTTCTTTTACATCGAATTTAAATCATGTTGTGTGGTCCTGTTTTAGCATAATAGTATCTAGTATGATCATAGTTTTTTTCTCGAAGTAGAGGTATTTAAGCACTTTACTGGTATATATAATAAGTACTTTTCTGGTGCACATTAATTCATTTTCAATTCCCTTGTGGTATTTCCTCGTTGCAGCTCATTGGAACACCAAATGAGGCCGATTTGGATTTTGTAAATGAAAACGCAAGAAGATATATCCGCCAACTTCCCCGTCATGCAAGGCAATCATTATCTGAGAAGTTTCCACATGTTCACCCTTCAGCAATTGACTTGGTTGAAAAGATGCTGACTTTCGATCCTAGACAGAGAATAACAGGCAAGTTTTGTCATGTGTTCTAGTGATTTAACCGTCCGCATCCATCTGCTGGGATTTACTGTTGCTTCAAGATTGACGATCTTATGTTCCAAACAGCAAGATAAAAATAGCCGTCGTTTTTTTGTATCATGAATAGTTTAATTTAGAACTTGCTCCATTTGTTAAATATTAGTAACTGGAATCTCATCTGGGTATGCCATTCTAGTGTTTCGTTTTATATATCGTTATCTAACATAAGTTCCTCCAATCAAATGAAAAAAAGTAATTAAATTGGGAAGATCACCTAGGTAAATGGATGGAGTATCTGGGCTGGATTTACAGCCCAAGTGGGTAGGAACGTGTCCATACTCTCTGTAGGTATGCAAAGGGCATTAGTTTGAAGTGGGAATGCTAAAGTAATGATTGTTGCCTGTTGGGTGGTGTTTCTATTGTTGACAATCCATAGTTTTGACTGCAAAATATCCGTCTCCAAGATTCATCCTTTATTTTTTGGTCAGTTATTGATCGATAGTTACTGATTGTTCCTTTATTTTTGGTCAGTTGAAGGCGCACTTGCGCATCCTTACTTGGCATCGCTGCATGACATAAGTGATGAGCCAGTCTGCACGATGCCCTTCAGCTTCGACTTCGAGCAGCATGCATTGTCGGAAGAACAAATGAAGGATCTAATCCACCAAGAGGGCATCGCGTTCAACCCTGATTACCAGTAGCTGGAGTTCCTTTGATCGGCTTCATTCATATGGAAAGTTTTCGGTCCTCCTGCCGCCATAAAATGTGGCTAGCTGTAAATAATTGCCTCACCCGGAGAATCAAAAGGAGATGGCGTGTTAAGGGTAGATGACAAGAGCTGTGGTGGTCAAATTTCCGCGTAGCCTATGGATTCTTGTGCTTGTGTATGTTTTATGTGGAATTTTTTTTCCCTCTGCTTAAAGATGTTTCAGCATTTTCCGTAAGATGCGATAGTCTGTGAACGATGGCTGCCTAATTTCTGTGGCTGTCATGAGATTTTTACATTGTGGTTGATTATGGATTATGTAATGTTGTCCTGGTGAGGATTTGGTAGTCTATTTCTCTGTAGATTTCCAGCTTGGAGAATCCTGTTAGCAACCCACTACTAGGCTCACTCAATCATACCATACCATTAGATTGGCTGTCAGGTGTAGATAATTGATTTTGTTAAGCCCAACTGATAATCATGAAAGAAAATATGTTCCAAAGGAACCGAAAGGGAGGCAGTAATTGGCACTGTTGATATTATGCGAAACAGGAGCGAGTGAGCGGTGGTTGACTCCTGTTTGTGGGCCTTTTGCATACAAAATGCTATAAATTGTCTGATGTTTTATTTAGTCATCAGTTTTGCACTTGTGTATGTAACCTTGAGGCGTGAAGATCAACAGTGGTATATGGTATATGCATCTGAGCGTTTGTGGCTCTATCTCTCACGAGCTCGAAAACAGGAGTTGCAGCAAGGAGAGAAAGCTTAACGAACAGCACGAAGCAAATCTGGAGCTACAGCAGGAGTTGAACCAACTGCCTTTCATTGTTCAACCAACAGTAGTTCAAGAAAAGCAAAGCAAGCCAACAGGAGTTGAAGGCCCATTTTCAGGAAAAGGGAATTCTTGGTTTCTCAGGTGGCAGAGGTATACCAGCACTTCATCTGCAGCACATTTTGGAGAAATGATTTCAATGGTGGGACGTTTTGGATGGGCATCTGCTGCGCGCCTCAGCCAAGCCTTGGCTGTCTCCATCTCTTCATCGCTCCAACAATCACGCTTCAGAATAACCTGAACATGCTCGAGAGAAGGGAGGTGGCCCATGCGGCAGTCAACCTCACCACTCGCGATCGACGGTGCAGAGGCATCCAACGCAAGGCGCTGAACCCTTGGCATAGCTCCAGGTGGAAAAAGGCACGGCGCCATGGGGAACCCGGAGAACATGCAGCATCTCGCAGATGGGAATGCATCGGCCCTCACAACCAACGTTCCCATCATGCGACGTGCATGCAGCCGCAAAAACCGAAGAGCAGGCAGCGTCCCGATGATCTGAATGTCATCCCCTTGCAGCTCTTCCACATCTATTGACAGGCGGGAGAGGTGGGGAAGCGACCTTGAATTAACCCACTTTGGAAGTTGCGAGAACCACAAACGAGAATAGGAGATGCAATCAAAACTACGGAGGTTTGGAGGGGGCACCCAGCTTTCACACATGCTGTCTAGGATCATTCTGTCACCATCAACAATACGCAGATTTTGCAATTTGTGCAGGTTGCCTAGAGACTTGATTAATATATCAATCAGATCCTCGTCCATGTTTTCACAGTCAACACCGAGTGTCCTAACCTCTGTCAGATGGCTCAGCTCTTTCACAATGTGAGGAGACGAGGATAAGTCTACTTGTTTCAGCACTTCGAGGGATGACAAGTTCCCCATTCCTTTTGGCAGCCTCACCCTGTAATTGACACATAGGCATATCAAATTTCTGAGCTGAACAACACTTGCAGGTAATTCTTCTATACTAGTGCCTCTTACATCCAGTGTCTGCAAAAGCTGCAATTTGCCTATGTCCATTGGGAGTTCGCAAACATCTGCATCCTTGAGCCCTAGGTACCTTAGGTGGATTAAATTCCCTACATACTTGAGACCGATACCAGAGCTACTGCTACGGCTGCCGCAATTTCCAAGATCCAGCACACGTAAAAATTGGAAGCTTGAGAGAGATGGCAACCAATCACAGGTAACAGGACAGAAAACAGCAAAAGTCCTCACTTTTGACAGGCTAGTGCTATCAAACTGATGGTTCTGAACCTTTGCCTTGATATTATGAAGTGATAGCCTGCGAAATTTCCTTTGCAGATTAGGTGCATGCCACTCAACATTATCCAGTATGGAGATAAAATTCTCCTCACTTGACAGCGAGCATATAAGGTCAAGCACCATATCATGTATATGGCAAGTTACTACCGTCCCTTCCCAATCGATTTCTCCTGGCTGGATCAAGCTCCTGTTCATAAGCTCGTTGAAGTAGGTCTCTCCAATCTCAAATAGGCTGGTTTCTTCTTTGTCACGTTGGATAAAACCTTCTGCAAGCCACCTCCATATCAACCAATCTCTCTCAATCTCAGAGTCTTCAGGAAAGATGCTTAGATATAATAAACAAGGCTTCAGATGGGATGGCAAATCATAATAGCTGAGTGATAATATCCTCTTCATGTCCTTCGCAATATCACTTTGTGTAACTCCACGGCCCATCGAATTGTACACATCCATCCACTCATGGTTTGGCTTTACCTGCTGATTACTAACCAGGAGGCTAGCTATTGTAATGATGGCTAATGGTACACCACCACATTTCTTCAATATATCTCTTGATACTAACTGCAAATTTTCTGGACATTTCTCCTTGCTTTGAAATATTCTTCTATGGAAGAGTATTTGCGAGTCTTCATCAGAAAGAGGTTTCATTCTATGAATTGTGCCATTAGTGGAAGACAGACATGCTTCAGACACACTCACATTACGGGTTGTTGTGATTACCCGACTCTGGAGCTCATTTTTATACAGTGCACAATCTATATATTTCCATATGTCTTTTTCCCATATATCATCGATTACAATGAGGTACCTATGCAAATTATTTGGTAGCATTAGTTGGCAAGTCAAATATACATACAACTGAATTTTGTAACAAGGATAAACTGTAAGTACTAAAACAAACCACATGAGTTATATAACCATTTAGGATATGCATGCATAAATATTAAGGAATGCAACAAAGAAATGCTTAAAAGTCTAAAAGACTAACTAAAATAAGACGATGCACAAAAAGGAAATAAGTTGAATTTTATATGAAATTCAGTATGTATCTGACTTCTTCAGACATTTTGGAAATGTACACAAAAGACAAGCACTACGTGAGGAATACCTCTTATCCACAAGGAATTTACTTATTTGCTCGATGAGTAGCTTTTCACATCTTGTTGTATTATGTATGTCCTTGAACTTCTCTTCGTCAAGGCCATAGAAATGCGTCTTTGAAAACTTTCCGCATGTCTGGGTTCTGACCCACGGGACAAAAGCTGCACAATCAAATTGTCCTTTGATCTTCTCATAAACTGCTTTGGTCAGGGTTGTCTTGCCCAGCCCACCAACACCAACAACAGAGATTGTCCTCAGTTGCTCCTCGGAACTCCCGTCCTCGCAAATAATTGTTTTGACAAGCTCATCCCTTGTGCGTTCAATGCCAACAAGCTCCCCTACATGTTTGTGCAGAGCTAACACACGAGGGTCAATGGTAGCACCATTGCTAGTGCTACACATGTCAAGCTTGTACTTGTTACGCAGGTCTGCCAAATCCTTGGCAAGATCTTGAGCTTCTTTGATGGCATAACAGATTTGATGAAGTGCTTTGCCCTTGCCGAACAATGTGGTGGTCTTCTTGAGGAACTTTTTAACTCGACTCCTCATGTCCGTTGGCTTGCTACTTGAACCCTCATCCACACGGACCAGGAAGTCGTCAACAGCGTCCTCCATGTCGCAAGAGAGGTCTCTCACCTTGCCGGCCCAAATCCGGACAGGCTCCTCGAGCTGGTCCGGTGGCACCTCGCCAACCTTACGAAGTACGGCATGCATCAGCTCCAGCTCGGTAAGGAGTGATTGAACACCTGTCTTTACTCGCTTCTTCAGGCTGCATTCTCGGACGAGCAGCTCCCCGAGCTTATGGATGACGGGGCCCATCGCCCCAGCAGCGACCTCCATATGTCGACCTTTTTTTGACTTTGCTCTGGATCTACAGACGGCTACAGCTTTGTCCTTGGCGTGAAATTCTGCAATGAAAACATTATGTTTTTCAGAAGACAGAATGAGGAAAACCTGAAGTTGATTGGTCGGTGAAAGTAACAGTACACTATGCGCCTATGCATTGCTTTCCTCCAAAGAAGTAGAAGAGTACCTTGAATAACAGCGCCTTCAAATCCAATTTGCAGAGTCCTTTGCAACAGTAACCCAAGGTGAACTAGTGAAGAAAAGATCCAGTTCTGCACATCATAAATTCACATCAGTATAAGTGTATAACCAAAAATCCTACTGTAACTGTTTTCGGAGGACCACCGGATGAGCAAAAGCTGGACATTTCAGGTTCGTGAAAGTAACAGCTCACGGTACTACTATTTTTTTTTTTTTTGGAAAAGCTGGACAGAGTGAAAAGGAAAAAAAGATGCAGCATCCCTCCGAGCTTGGATAGATATACTAAGCTCTGTCCACTGACCATTTTTTTCTCTTTGCTTTATTTTTCTTATATTTCTTTTTCTTTTCCTGATGTACATAGATAACATTTTCACAATAATATAACTAGAGTGTTAAAAGTAAAAATATCCAGGAA
The DNA here is from genome assembly GCA_021605145.1 of Aegilops bicornis. NCBI lineage: Eukaryota > Viridiplantae > Streptophyta > Magnoliopsida > Poales > Poaceae > Aegilops > Aegilops bicornis. Next base: position 106,222,827 of record CM038675.1, on the reverse strand, counting down.
CCAGATTTTGCTGTTTGTGCGTCACAGAAATAAAAATAGCATAGCAAACAATAGATTAACAAGGAGGGGAGAAACAGACCGAGCAAGATCTGACCCTCCCCTTGCTCTGGATCTACACAGCACACACACGGCTGTAGTGGGAAGACCATCAGTTTCAGGATGAGCAAAAGCAGAACTTGTGGCGGACGGCACAAAAACAATTGCATCACCTGGCTTGGGTCAATCAAGAGCAGGAGCTGAAGAAGAGCTCTGCTGAGCGAATGCTGAACAGATCCAACTCTGCAACTTCAAAACCAAAAGGAATGGGAAAAAGAAGAAAGGAATGGAAAGAAATGTATGGAGCAGAGGAGGGGGAGGAGACGAGTAGAAGGAAGGGTACCTTCGGCGCTGTCGCCGTTGCCGTCGCCGTCGCCGTTGCAGATTGGGAGGAGACCACCGTAGTCGCCGGATTGCAGAGAGCCGCAGATAGAAGGAAAGAAGCAGACAGGAAGTAGTGGAGACTATTTGTGGACCTGGAATGAACGACTTGCGGTCGTCTCGTCGCATTAACCAAAAAGCAGCCTCCACTAACGTATACTCCCTCCGTCCCAAAATTCTTGTTTTATATTTGTCTAAATATGTATATATCAAGTCATGTTTTATTAGGTACATTCATATCTAAGCAAATCTAAGACAAGAATTTTAGGATAAAGGAGTATTTTTCTTTTTGAAAAATGTGAGACTTGGAGCTCTTTTTGCGAAAAGGTCCTTAGATTATATTGAAGTTTCACCTATAGTACAATACAAAGCATCTCATCAGTAAAATAAATTACAACCAGGCCCTTTCATCGGCAAACGATGAACTCCACGGCTAGGCCAGAGCATACCTCATTGAGATGAAGATGGAGCGGGATGACAAAAAGGTCCAATGAAAGGCCACCGTCTCCGCCGCCACGACCTTACCTCGAGCACGCCACCTCGCCGGATCATACCGCCGGATGCTTGCCGGCTCCACCACAAGGGCCTCACCGAGCAGGAGAAAAGGCGCCCGCACCTTTGTTCCGCCACGACACAACGCCCCCCACATCGACGACGCCGCCAGGAAAACTACCCTACTATCTACACGTCGAAGCCGCATGAACATAGTTCCGCACTCTCCCGCCGGGGGAACGGTTGACGGAGAGGGAAGGAACACTTGGCCCGACCGGCAGCAGATCCAGGGAAAGTGGTCGCCTCTATACACTGTAGCGAGGGATAAGAGCATATACAGGTGGGCATCCCAAACCTGTCTCAGGCGCCGGGCAGGCGGACCGGTAACTGGCCGATCACAAAAAAGAGACCCACCCGGGAATTACTCACTCTCCCACCGTTGTGACCCGGCTGGCGAGGGATCGAGGGAAAGTGGTTGCCTCCCTTGTCGTCTCTCTGCACTATAGCGAGGGGATAAGCAGAGGGGAACGAAGCAGTGAGACTTGGAGTTGGAGACAAAACTAGATGCTTCAAACTTAATAATAGATTCAGAAAGAAACTGGTATAATCCATAAGATTGGGAGAAGGGGCAGATGAGAAACATGTGCTATGTTGCCTAATTGGTTTACTTGTCGCTAGCCAACAAATTAATCTAGGTTAGTTTTGCCCTTATCTTTTTGGAAATTATGTGCCTTGGTCACCGTGCCAGGAAAAGTACACCTTACATAAAAGAATAGAGGGAGTATAACTTACGGTTCTGAATATCCAATTAGAGCTCGACACTAGTAGAAAAAGGGCCTAATGTGAAGTACATTAGTCCCGGTTTATGGTTGAACCGGCCGGTTCCAACGACTAGACGGGCGGGGACCATTAGTACCGGTTCGTGGCGAACCTCTAGTCCCGGTTCGTGCGACGAACCGGGACTAAAGAGGTGGTGGCAAGCTGGTGTCAGGCTGCGGCCCCGCCAACACCTTTGGTCCCGGTTCATGGCATGAATCGGGACTATAGATGCACCTTTAGTCCCGGTTTGTATAAGATCAGTCACGATGACCCTGGTGATGTCGAGGGCGAGCGCCCCTCCTGCCAAGGTGATGTGGTATGCTCCTATAATACCACGGTTGAAACGTTTGTGGCTCCTATATAAGAAAACATACCTTTAGTCCCTGTTGGTGGCTCCAACCGGGACTAAATGTCCGTCCTATATAAGAAAACACTTCAAAAAAATTCAGTTTCATCTCCCTCTTCTTTGTCATCTGCTTCGATCGACATCGCCGCCGCTCCCGTCGCGCCTCGTCACGCGTTGTCGCCAGTTGCCCGTCCGTCGCCGTGTGTCATGCCGTCCCCGTCGCCGCCCGCCCGTCGCCTCGCCCCGCCGGCCGTCGGCCCCGCTGTAAGACCCGCCCCCTGCCGCGCCATGGCCGCCCTCGAGCCGGCACACACACACATACAGTACACAGACACACACACACAAGCACATACACACACACACACACATTATTTTCTGTTTTTATATTTTTTAGTTTTTTACACTTTTAGTTATAGAAATGTTAGATGAATTAGCTAGGTAAATATAAATGTTAGATTAATGTCAAAGTTTTTGATGAATTAGATTAATGTCAAATGTTAGATGATCTAATTAATTTTTTACTTTTAGTTAGATAATTAGATATATTAATGCATGTTAACTAGATGAATTAATTAGTTTTTATACTTTTGTCAAATGTTACATGAATTAGTTAGATACATTAATGTTAGATGATCGAATAAGCTAGCTAGCTTGTCATATGTCAAAGTTTGAATTCTGACATATATATGCAACATTTGATCATATGTCAAAGTTTGAATTTTCACATAAGAATGCCCCCATATATGCCAAACATTTAAAAAATGTTACATATTTGCATAGAATTTGTTATCGACGTCAACGATGCTCGGCCCGCATCCTCGCCGTCGACCCGTTCGCGACGACGTCCTGCTTTAGAGGCGCAATGTCCGGGATTGGGCTCCACCGGGCTGGCACTGGGAGGTGCTACCTTCAGGGGCACGCATCTTGATGAGGAATCCGGGTCCCGTCGTCGACCCAGAGCTTCTTTAGTGGCGGGTGCGTGGGCCACATTCGGTGCGGAGGCCCCCCGAGGAGGTGGTACGTCACCGTGTTAGGGAGGAGGACGAGCACGTCCGTCACTACATGGTTGCGTTGGACGTCAGGTTCTCCAATACCTGGCAGGTTCTTCAGGGATCTCACTGGAGCTATGGTCCTGTGGTGGTTCCTTCTCTTTCACTAGTAGAAAAACGACCTATTGCCCCGGTTCGTAAGGACCTTTAGTCCCGGTTCGTAAGGGTGGAGACTAAAGGTACCCCCCCCCTTTAGTCCCGGTTCAACACGAACCGGGGCCAAAGGCCCACCACGTGGCACAATCCCGCTCGGTGGCACAGGGGATTTAGTACCGTTGGTAACACCAACCGTACTAAAGGATTTTTTTTGGGAAAAAATTGATTTTTTCTTCCGATTTTCAAATTTCTGAATTATTTGACGATTTAGTCTCTAATCACCCCTCATCATTTCAAATCGCCTAACTTTCCGCCCGATCACCCATCCTCTCACTACTTCCGAAGTTTTATTCCCCTAGTTTCCAAGTCTGCACTTGTTGTTTACCTCGACAATAGTAAGTCATCAATCTTATTAACCCTCGTGAGTTTAGCTTGAGCATGAAGTTACATGTTTCACCGTTTTAGTTTGAAACTATTATTCTAAAAAATTATTATTTAGTAACAGTAATATTTCTTGAATAAGTAGTTTGACCATAGTTTGACCATAGTTTGACCAAAAGTGAAAAACTAAAATAAGTATTTATTAACACTAATATTTCTTGAATAAATAGTTTGGCCATAGTTTGACCACAATTTGACCAGTAATGAAAATTTAAAAAACTGAAATTTGAGCATATCTGTTTTTCCTTTTGTATTTTGAGGATTCTAAAAATTTACAAACAGGCCTACGGCTACAAAAGGCAGTTGGTAGCAAAAGGCAGTTGGAAATGTGCAAGGTTACACCCTTCACTCTTCAAAAAAGCAAAATAAATAAATAAATTAGGTTGTCATCACCACCACTTGCATCTTTGAATCATATTTCATATGGTGCCGCTGTAAGTACTACCAAATGCAGATTCTCAAGAATCATTATTCATTTGCCTCATTTTACGGACATCGTAATTCTATTATCTTTTGGTGAAAATCCATAAAATATTGCTATGATTGTGTTAATAATATGATGTCAATTTACTTACAGTCGTTGTTGTAGAGTATTGTATCTTCAAAAACATGTTTAACCTAAAATGTAAGTCAATACCTCATCAAAATGTCATTGGGTTCTATCTCAGTCTAACAAATGTTGGGTTTGTAGTGACCAAAACAAGTTTGAAATGGAAATTCCACTTGGTAGAAGTTTCCACACAACTTACACTAGTGCGTAACCGGCTATAGCACCGGTTCGTAAGGGCTTTAGTGCGGTTGTGTAACCGGCACTAAAGGGTGGATTAAAGCCCCCCTTTAGTACCGGTTCGTCACGAACCGCCACTAAAGTGCCACCACGTGGCACGAGCCAGGGCCGGGTGCGGGGAGACCTATAGTACCGGTTGGTAACACCAACCGGTACTAAATTTTCGGTTTTTTTATTTTTCCTTTAGTTTTGTGTTTTCAATTTAATTTAGAGATTGTTTTTACATTATAATGAGTTGTTAAATCATTAGGTGAAAGTACCCGCAGATTAGTTTCAACTGGATGCATGCATGGATCCTAGCTAAGTGATCAAAGTATATATGCCATATCCATATATATTACTTGATCACTTATATTAGGTGAGCAAGTAATTAATATGGATATGGCATATACTTGATCACTTAGCTAGCTAGCTAGGATCCATCCAATTGAAAGTAATCTGCGGTTTCTTTCATAAATGATATAATAACTCATCATCATCATATTAAAATATAAAAACTATTGCATCATATATATCATCACCAACAAGTTAATGCTACGCCTAGAGCTTATGCGTTGGTTTTCCTTGAAGAGGAAAGGGTGATGCCGCAATAGTAGAGTAAGTATTTCCCTCAGTTTTTGAGAACCAAGGTATCAATCCAAAGAGGAGGCTCCTCAAAAGTCCCACGCACCTACACAAACAAACAAAGAACTCGCAACCAACGCAATAAAGGGGTTGTCAATCCCTTCACGGCCACTTCATGAAAGTGAGATCTGATAGAGATAGTATGATAAGATAAATATATTTTTGGTACTTCATAATATAATAAGAAAAGTAAAGATGCAAATAAAAGTTGATTGAAAGCTTATATGATAAAAGATAGACCCGGGGGCCATATGTTTCACTAGTGGCTTCTCTCAAGATAGCATAAGTATTACGGTGGGTGAACAAATTACTGTCAACCAATTGATAGAAAAACGAATAATTATGAGATTATCTAGGTATGATCATGTATATAGGCATCACGTCCGCGACAAGTAGACCGACTCCTGCCTGCATCTACTACTATTACTCCACAAATCGACCGCTATCCAGCATGCATCTAGAGTATTAAGTTCATAAGAACAGAGTAACGCATTAAGAAAGATGACATGATGTAGAGGGATAAACTCAAGAAATATGATATAAACCCCATCTTTTTATCCTTGATGGCAACAATATAATACGTGCCTTGCAACACCTGCTGTCACTGGGCAAGGACACCACAAGATTGAACCCAAAGCTAAGCACTTCTCCCATGGCAAGAAAGATCAATCTAGTAGGACAAACCAAACTGATAATTCAAGAGACTTGCAAAGATAACTCAATCATACATAAAAGAATTCAGAGAAGATTCAAATATTTCTCATAGATAAACTTGATCATAAACCCACAATTCATCGGATCTCGACAAACACACCGCAAAAAGAGTTACATCGAATAGATCTCCACAAGAGAGGGGGAGAACATGGTATTGAGATCCAAAAAGAGAGAACAAGCCATCTAGCTAATAACTATGGACCCGAAGGTCTGTGGTAAACTACTCACAACTCATCAGAAGGGCTATGGTGTTGATGTAGAAGCCCTCCGTGGTCGATTCCCCCTCCGGCGGAGCGCCGACGAAGGCTCCAAGATAGGATATCGCGGATACAGAAGGTTATGGCGGTGGAAATTGTTTTTTGTTGGCTCCCCAGATGTTTTGGGGGTACGTGGGTATATATAGGAGGAAGAAGTTGTTGGGGAACGTAGTAATTTCAAAATTTTCCTACGATCACGCAAGACCATGGTGATGGTATAGCAACGAGAGGGAAGAGTGTCCGTCCACGTACCCTCGTAGACCGTAAGCGGAAGCGTTATAACAACGCGGTTGATGTAGTCGTACGTCTTCACGATCCGACCGATCCAAGTACCGAACGTACGGCACCTCCGGAAGTTCTCGCACATCGCTCACGATGACGATCCCCGGACTCCGATCCAAGCAAAGTGTCGGGGATGAGTTCCACAAGACGACGGCGTGGTGACGATGTTGATGCTCCACCGACGCAGGGCTTCGCCTAAGCTCCGCTGACGATATGACTTCTCCGCGCAGGCTTCGCCTAAGCTCTACGACGATATGACCAAGTGGAATATGGTGGAAGGGGCACCGCACACGGCTAAGGAAAGATCCGTGAGATCAACTTGTGTGTATTGGGGTGCCCCTGCCCTCAGATATAAAGGAGACAAGGGGAGGTGGCGGCCCTATAGGAGGCGCACTAAGGAGGAGTCCTACTCCCACCGAGTAGGACTCCCCCTTCTCCTAGTTGGAGTAGGATTGGGGAGGAAAGGGGAAGGGCGCGCCCCTCTCCTTGTCCTATTCGGACTGGAAGGGGAGGGGGCGCAGCCCACCTGGCCGGCCCTTCTCCTTCTCCCTCAAGGCCCATGAGGGCCTATATACCCCTCGGGGTTCCGTAACCCCGGTGTTCCGGTAATATCCTGTTTTCACTCGAACCATTCCAAGTCCAAACATAGGCTTCCAATATATCAATCTTTATGTCTCGACCATTTCGAGACTCCTCGTCATGTCCTTGATCACATCCGGACTCGAACAACCTTCGTACATCAATACTTATAAACTCATTATGAACTGTCATCGAAACGTTAAGCGTGCGGACCCTACGGGTTCGAGAACTATGTAGACATGACCTAGAACCATTCTCGGTCAATAACCAATAGCGGAACCTGGATGCCCATATTGGTTCCTACATATTCTACAAAGATCTTTATCGGTCAAACCGCATAACGACATACGTTGTTCCCTTTGTTATCGGTATGTTACTTACCCGAGATTCGATCGTCGGTATCCAATACCTAGTTCAATCTCGTTACCGTAAGTCTCTTTACTCGTTCCGTAATACATCATCTCACAACTAACTCATTAGTTGCAATGCTTGCAAGGCTTAAGTGATGTGTATCACCGAGAAGGCCTAGAGATACCTCTCCGACAATCGGAGTGACAAAACCTAATCTCAAATACGCCAACCCAACAAGTACCTTTGGAGACACCTGTAGTACTCCTTTATAATCACCCGATTACGCTAGACGTTTGGTAGCACCCAAAGTGTTCCTCCGTAAACGGAGTTGCATAATCTCATAGTTACAGGAACATGTATGGGTCATGAAGAAAGCATTAACATACTAAACGATCAAGTGTTAAGCTAACGGAATGGGTCATATCAATCAGATCATTCTACTAATGATGTGACCTTGTTAATCAAATAACAACTCCTTGTTCATGGTTAGGAAACATAACCATCTTTGATTAACAAGCTAGTCAAGTAGAGGCATACTAGTGACATACTGCTTTGTCTATATATTCACACATGTATTATGTTTCCGGTTAATACAATTCTAGCATGAATAATAAACATTTATCATGATATAAGGAAATAAATAATAACTTTATTATTGCCTCTAGGGCATATTTCCTTGATCTCCCACTTGCACTAGAGTCAATAATCTAGATTACAGAGTAATGATCCTAACACCCATGGAGTCTTGGTGCTGATCATGTTTTGCTCGTGGAAGAGGCTTAGTCAACGGTCTCGCAACATTCAGATCCGTATGTATTTTGCAAATCTCTATGTCTCCCACTTGGACTTGGTCCCGAATGGAATTGAAGCGTCTCTTGATATGCTTGGTCCTCTTGTGAAATCTGGATTCCTTTGCCAAGGCAATTGCACCAAGATTGTCACGTAAGATCTTCATCGGTCCCGATGCACTAGGTATGACACCTAGATCGGAAATGAACTCTTTCATCCAGACTCCTTCATTCGCCGCTTCCAAGCAGCTATGTACTCCGCTTCACATGTAGATCCCGCCACGACGCTTTGTTTAGAATCGCACTAACCGACAGCTCCACCGCTTAATAAAAACATGTATCCGGTTTGCGATTTAGAATCGTCCGGATCAATGTCAAAGCTTGCGTCGACGTAACCATTTACGACTAGCTCTTTGTCACCTCCATATACGAGAAACATATCCTTAGTCCTTTTCGTGTATTTCAGATGTTCTTGACCGCTGTCCGAGGATCCATTCCTGGATTACTTTGGTACCTTCCTGCCAAGCTTATAGCTAAGCATACGTCAGTGTCTGGTACACAGATTGCATACATGATAGAGCCTATGGTGAAGCATAGGAACATCTTTCATTTTCTCTCTATCTTCTGCTGTGGTCGGGCATTGAGTCTTACTCAATCTTACACCTTGTAACACAGGCAAAAACCTTTCTTTGCTCGATCCATTTTGAACTTTTCAAAATTTTATCAAGGTATGTGCTTTGTGAAAGTCCAATTAAGCATCTTGATCTATCTCTATAGATCTTGATGCCCAATATGTAAGCAGCTTCACCGAGGTCTTTCATTGAAAAACTTTTATTCAAGTATCCTTTTATGCCATCCAGAAATTCTATATCATTTCCAATTAATAATATGTCGTCCACATATAATATCGTAAATGCTACAGAGCTCCCACTCACTTTCTTGTAAATACAAAGCTTCTCCAAAAGTCTCAGATAAACCCATATGCTTTGATCACACTATCAAAGCGTTTATTCCAACTCCGAGAGGCTTGCACTGCACCATAAATTGATCGTTGGAGCTTGCACACTTTGTTAGCACCTTTTGGATCGACAAAACCTTCTCGTTGCATCATATACAACTCTTCTTCTAGAAATCCATTCAAGAATGCAGTTTTACATCCATTTGCCAAATTTCATAATCATAAAATGCGGCAATTGCTAACATGATTCGGACAGACTTAAGCATCGCTACGGGTGAGAAAGTCTCATCGTAGTCAACCCCTTGAACTTGTCGAAAACCTTTCGCAACAAGTCGAGCTTTGTAGACGGTTACATTACCATCGGCGTCGATCTTCTTCTTAAAGATCCATTTATTTTCAATGGCTTGCCGATCATCGGGCAAGTCAACCAAAGTCCATACTTTGTTCTCATACATGGATCCCATCTCAGATTTCATGGCTTCCACCATTTTATGGAATCTGGGCTCACCATCGCTTCTTCATAGTTCGTAGGTTCGCCATGGTCAAGTAACATGACTTCCGTAATAGGATTACCGTACCACTCAGTGCGTATTTTACTCTGGTTGACCTACGAGGTTCAAGAGTAACTTGATCTCAAGCTTCATGATCATCATCATTAGTTTCTTCACTAATTGGTGTAGTTGTCACAGAACCATTTCTTGTGATGAACTACTTTCCAATAAGGGAGCAGATACAGCTTATCTCATCAAGTTCTACTTTCCTCCCACTCACTTCTTTCGAGAGAAACTCTTTCTCTAGAAAGGATCCAAATTTAGCAACGAAAATCTTGCCTTCAGATCTGTGATAGAAGGTGTACCCAACAGTCTCCTTTGGGTATCCTATGAAGACACATTTTTCCGATTTGGGTTCGAGCTTATCTGGTTGAAGTTTCTTTACATAAGCATCGCAGCCCCAAACTTTAAGAAACGACAACTTTGGTTTCTTGCCAAACCACAGTTCATAAGGCGTCGTCTCAACGGATTTTGACGGTGTCCTATTTAACGTGAATGCGGCCGCCTCTAAAGCAAAAACCCAAAATGATAGCGGTAAATCGGAAATAGACATCATTGATCGCACCATATCAAGTAAAGTACGATTACGACGTTCGGACACACCATTTCTCTGTGGTGTTCCGGGTGGCGTGAGTTGCGAAACTATTCCACATTGTTTCAAATGTAAACCAAACTCGTAACTCAAATATTCTCCTCCACAATCAAATCGTAGAAATTTTATTTTCTTGTTACGATGATTTTCCACTTCACTCTGAAATTCTTTGAACTTTTCAAATGTTTCAGATTTGTGTTTCATTAAGTAGATATACCCATATCTGCTCAAATCATCTGTGAAGGTGAGAAAATAACGATACCCGCCACAAGGCCTCAACATTCATTGGACCACAAACATCGGTATGTATGATTTCCAATAAATCTGTTGCTCGCTCCATAGTTCCGGAGAACGGCGTTTTGGTCATCTTGCCCATGAGGCACGGTTCGCAAGTACCAAGTGATTCATAATCAAGTGATTCCGTAAGCCCATCAAGATGGAGTTTCTTCATGCGTTTTACACCGATATGACCTAAACGGCAAAGTGCCACAAGTAAGTTGCACTATCATTATCTACTCGCATCTTTTGGCTTCAACATTATGAATATGTGTATCACTCTTGTCGAGATTCAACAAGAATAGACCATTCTTCAAGGGTGCATGACCATAAAAGATATTATTCATATAAATAGAACAACCATTATCCTCTGTTTTAAATGAATAACCGTCTCGCATTAAACAAGATCCAGATATAATGTTCATGCTCAACGCTGGCACCAAATAACAATAATTTAGGTCTAAAACTAATCCCGAAGGTAGATGTAGAGGTAGCGTGCCGACCGCGATCACATTGACTTTGGAACCATTTCTCACGCCGATCGTCACCTCGTCCTTTGCCGGTGCTCGCCTATTCCGTAGTCCCTGCTTCGAGTTGCAAATATTAGCAATGTAACCAAGATCAAATACCCGTGTGCTACTACGAGCTCTAGTAAGGTACACATCAATAACATGTATATCACATATACCTTTGTTCACCTTGCCATCCTTTTATCCGCCAAATACTTGGGGCAGTTCCGCTTCCAAAGTGTCCGTCTGCTTGCAGTAAAACACTTTCGCCAGCTTAGGTCCAGACTTGGGTTTCTTCTCTTGATCAAAGAACTTTCTTGCTGTTCTTTTTGAAGTTTCCTTCTTCTTCCCTTTGCCCTTTTCTTGAAACTAGTGGTCTTGTTGACCATCAACACTTGATGCTCTTTCTTGATTTCTACCTCCATGCTTTTAGCATTGCGAAGAGCTCAGAATTGTCTTAGTCATCCCTTGCATATTATAGTTCATCACAAAGCTCTTGTAGCTTGGTGGCGATGATTGGAGAATTCTCACATGACACTATCATCCGGAAGATTAACTCCCAGCTGAATTAAGTGATTGTTATACCCGGACATTTTGAGTATGTGCTCACCATGTAACTATTCTCCTCCATCTTGCAGCTATAGAACTTATTGGAGACTTCATATCTCTCAATCCGCATTTGCTTGAAATATTAACTTCAACTCTGGAACATCTCATATGCTCCATGACGCTCAAAACGCCGTTGAAGACCCGGTTCTAAGCCGTAAAGCATGGCACACCGAACTATAGAGTAGTCATCACCGCTTTGCCGACGCTCACAACTTCTCGCTCAAGATCTCGCAGCAGTTCGCTACCCAAATGGGTGCTTCCAGACGTAATTTTTCTGCAGAATGAGGATAATCCTCAAGTTACGGACCCAGTCCGTGTAATTGCTACCATCATCTTTCAACTTTGCTTTCTCAAGGAACGCATTAAAATTCAACGGAACAACAGCACGAGCCATCTATCTACATCAAACATAGACAAGCAAAATACTATCAGGTACTAAGTTCATGATAATTTTAAGTTTAATTAATCATATTAAAAACTCCCACTTAGACAGACATCTCTCCAGTCATCTAAGTGATCACGTGATCCATATTAACTACACCATGTCCGATCATCACGTGAGACGGAGTAGTTTCAATGGTGAACATCACTATGTTGATCATATCTACTATATGATTCACGTTCGACCTTTCGGTCTCCGTGTTCCGAGGCCATATCTGTTATATGCTAGGCTCGTCAAGTTTAACCGGAGTATTCAGCGTGTGCAACTGTTTTGCACCCGTTGTAGATGGACGAGAACTTATCACACCCGATCATCACGTGGTGTCCGGGTACTACTGAACTTTGGCAACGGGCATACTCAGGAGAACACTTCTTGATAATTTTAGCGAGAGATCATCTTATAATGCTACCGTCAAACAAAGCAAGATAAGATGCATAAAGGATAAACATCACATGCAATCAATATAAGTGATATGATATGGTCATCATCATCTTGTGCTTGTGATCTCCATCGCCGAAGCACCGCCATGATCACCATCGCCACCGCCGACACCTTGATCTCCATCGTAGCATCGTTGTCGTCTCGCCAATCTTATGCTTCCACGACTATCACTACCGTTTAGCAATAAAGTAAAGCATTACATCGCGATTGCATTGCATACAATAAAGCGACAACCATATGGCTCCTGCCAGTTGCCGATAACTCGGTTACAAAACATGATCATCTCATACAATAAAATTTAGCATCATGTCTTGACCATATCACATCACAACATGCCTTGCAAAAACAAGTTAGACGTCCTCTACTTTGTTGTTGCAAGTTTTACGTGGCTGCTACGGGCTTAAGCAAGAACTCATCTTACCTACGCATCAAAACCACAACGATAGTTTGTCAAATAGACTCCGCTTAACCTTCTCAAGGACCGGGCGTAGCTACACTCGGTTCAACTAAAGTTGGAGAGACAGTCTTCCGCAAGCCATCTATGTGCAAAGCACGCCGAGGAACCGGTCTCGGCGTAAGCGTCTGGCGTAAGGTTGGTCCGGATCGTCTCGTCCAACAATACCGCTGAACCAAAGTATGACATGCCGGTAGGCAGTATGACTTGTATCGTCCACAACTCACTTGTGTTCTACTCGTGCAAATAACATCAAACCATAAAAACCTAGGCTCGGATGCCACCGTTGGGGAACGTAGTAATTTCAAAATTTTCCTACGATCACGCAAGACCATGGTGATGGTATAGCAACGAGAGGGAAGAGTGTCCGTCCACGCACTCGTGAGACCGTGGCGAAGCGCGTTATAACAACGCTGTTGATGTAGTCGCATCGTCTTCACGATCCGACCGATCCAAGTACCGAACGTCACGGCACCTCCGAGTTCTCGCACGCTCACTCGATGACGATCCCGGACTCCGATCCAGAAAGTGTCGGGATGAGTTCCGTCAAGACGACGGCGTGGTGACGATGTTGATGCTCCACTGACGCAGGGCTTCGCCTAAGCTCCATGACGATATGACTTCTCCGGCGCAGGCTTCGCCTAAGCTCTCTGACGATATGACCAAGTGGAATATGGTGGAAGGGCACCGCACACGGCTAAGGAAAGATCCGTAGATCAACTTGTGTGTATTGGGGTGCCCCTGCCCCGTGATATAAAGGAGACAAGGGGAGGTGGCCGGCCCTATAGGAGGCGCACCAAGGAGGAGTCCTACTCCCACCGAGTAGGACTCCCCTTCTCCTAGTTGGAGTAGGATTGGGAGGGGAAAGGGGAAGGCGCCGCCCCCTCTCCTTGTCCTATTCGGACCGGAAGGGGAGGCGCGCAGCCCACCTGGCCGGCCCTTCTCCTTCTCCCTCAAGGCCCATGAGGGCCCATATACCCCGGGGTTCCGTAACCCCGGTGTTAAATAATATCCTCGTTTTCACTCGGAACCATTCCAAGTCCAAACATAGGCTTCCAATATATCAATCTTTATGTCTCGACCATTTCGAGACTCCTCGTCATGTCCTTGATCACATCCGGGACTCCGAACAACCTTCGGTACATCAATACTTATAAACTCATTATGAACTGTCATCGAAACGTTAAGCGTGCGGACCCTACGGGTTCGAGAACTATGTAGACATGACCTAGAACCATTCTCGGTCAATAACCAATAGCGGAACCTGGATGCCCATATTGGTTCCTACATATTCTACGAAGATCTTTATCGGTCAAACCGCATAACGACATACGTTGTTCCCTTTGTTATCGGTATGTTACTTACCCGAGATTCGATCGTCGGTATCCAATACCTAGTTCAATCTCGTTACCGTAAGTCTCTTTACTCGTTCCGTAATACATCATCTCACAACTAACTCATTAGTTGCAATGCTTGCAAGGCTTAAGTGATGTGTATCACCGAGAAGGCCTAGAGATACCTCTCCGACAATCGGAGTGACAAAACCTAATCTCGAAATACGCCAACCCAACAAGTACCTTTGGAGACACCTGTAGTACTCCTTTATAATCACCCGATTACGTTGTGACGTTTGGTAGCACCAAAGTGTTCCTCCGTAAACGGAGTTGCATAATCTCATAGTTACGTGAACATGTATGGGTCATGAAGAAAGCATTAACATACTAAACGATCAAGTGTTAAGCTAACGGAATGGGTCATATCAATCAGATCATTCTACTAATGATGTGACCTTGTTAATCAAATAACAACTCCTTGTTCATGGTTAGGAAACATAACCATCTTTGATTAACAAGCTAGTCAAGTAGAGGCATACTAGTGACATCTTGTTTGTCTATATATTCACACATGTATTATGTTTCCGGTTAATACAATTCTAGCATGAATAATAAACATTTATCATGATATAAGGAAATAAATAATAACTTTATTATTGCCTCTAGGGCATATTTCCTTCAGAAGTAGGTCGGTGGCCGCCAGAGGGGCCCAGGAGACAGGGGGCGCTCCTTGTAGGGGTGGGCACGCCCTGTAGGAGTGGGCTGCTTCTTGGCTTACACTCCAAGTCCTCTGGATCACGTTCGTTCCGAAAATCACGCTCCCGAAGGTTTCATTCCGTTTGGACTCCGTTTGATATTCCTTTTCTTGAAATACTGAAATAGGCAAAAAAACAGCAATACATACGGGCTGGGCCTCCGGTTAGTAGGTTAGTCCCAAAATGATATACATGTCTAAAATAAAGCCCATAAACATCCAAAAGGGGTAATATAATAGCATGGAACAATAAAAAATTATAGATACGTTGGAGACATATCAAGCATCCCCAAGCTTAATTCCTGCTCGTCCTCGAGTAGGTAAATGATAAAAATAGAATTTTTGATGTGGAATGCTACCTAGCATATTTCTCAATGTAATTTTCTTTATTGTGGCATGAATGTTCAGATCCAAATGATTCAAAATAAAATTTCATATTGACATAAGAAATAGTAATACTTCAAGCATACTAATCAAAGCAATCATGTCTTCTCAAAATAACATGGCTAAAGAAAGTTATCCCTACAAAATCATATAGTCCGGCTGTTGCTCTATCTTCATCACACAAAGTATTTAATCATGCACAACCCCGATGACAAGCCAAGCAATTGTTTCATACTTTAGTAATCTCAAACTTTTTCAATTTTCACGCAATACATGAGCGTGAGCCATGGACATAGCACTATATGTGGAATAGAATGGTGGTTGTGAAGAAGACAAAAAAGGAGAAGATAGTCTCACATCAACTAGGCGTATCAACGGGCTATGGAGATGCCCATTAATAGATATCAATGTGAGTGGGTAGGGATTGCCATGCAACGGATGCACTAGAGCTATAAATATATGAAAGCTCAACAAAAGAAACTAAGTGGGTGTGCATCCAACTTGCTTGCTCACGAAGACCTAGGGCATTTTGAGGAAGCCCATCATTGGAATATACAAGCCAAGTTCTATAATGAAAAATTCCCACTAGTATATGAAAGTCTAGGGCATTTCTTTGGCCTTTTTTTCTTTTTCTTTTTTTTCCTTTTTTTCCTTTTTGTAAAGTCCGAAGTCTCATCCCGACTTGTGGGGGAATCATAGTCTCCATCATCCTTTCCTCACTGGGACAATGCTCTAATAATGAAAATCATCACACTTTTATTGATTTACAACTCAAGAATTACAACTCAAAACTAGAACAAGATATGACTCTATATGAATGCCTCGGTGATGTACCAGGATATGCAATGAATCAAAAGCGACATGTATGAAAATTATGAAGGTGACCTTGCCACAAATATGATGTCAACTACATGATCATGCAAAGAGCAATATGACAATAGTGATGCGTGTCATATAAACGGAACGGTGGAAAGTTGCATGGCAATGTATCTCGGAATGGCTATGGAAATGCCATAATAGGTAGGTATGGTGGCTGTTTTGAGGAAGGTATATGGTAGGTGTATGGTACCGGCGAAAGTTGCGCGACACAAGAGAGGCTAGCAATGGTGCAAGGGTGAGAGTGCGTATAATCCATGGACTCAACATTAGTCAAAAGAACTCATATACTTATTGCAAATATCTACAAGTCATCAAAAATAAAGTATTACACGCATGCTCCTAGGGGGATAGATTGGTAGGAAAATACCATCGCTCGTCCCCGACCGCCACTCATAAGGAAGACAATCAATAAAGAAAATTGTGCTCCAACTTCATCACAAAGCGGTTCACCATATGTGCATGCTACGGGAATCACAAACTTCAACACAAGCATTCTTTAAATTCATAATTACCCAACTAGCATGACTTTAATATCACTACCTCCATAACTCAAAACAATTATCAAGTATCAAATTGATCATAGCATCCAATTCACTTTCTATGATAGTTTTATTATACCCAACTTGGATGCCTACCGTTCTAGGACCAATTTATAACCATAGCAAATACCATGATGTTCTAAAATAATCTCAAAATAATATAAGTGAAGCATGAGAGACTAGCAATTTCTACAAAATTAAGCCACCGCCATGCTCTAAAAGATATAAGTGAAGCACTAGAGCAAAAACTATCTAGCTCAAAGGATATAAGTGAAGCACATAGAGTATTCTAATAAATTCAAATCAAGTGGGCTTCTTCCCAAAAGGTGTGTACAGCAAGGATGATTGTGGTAAACTAAAAAGAAAAGACTAATATCATACACGACGCTCCAAGCAAAACACATATCATGTGGCGAATAAAAATATAGCTCCAAATAAAGTTACCAATGAACGAAGACGAAAGAGGGGATGCCTTCCGGGGGCATCCCCAAGCTTAGGCTTTTGGCTATTCTTGAATATCTTGGGGTGCCATGGGCATCCCCAAGCTTAGGCTCTTGCCACTCCTTATTCCATAGTCCATCAAATCTTTACCCAAAACTTGAAAACTTCACAACACAAAACTCAACAGGAAATCTCATAAGCTCCGTTAGTGAAAGAAAATAAAACCACCACATAAGGTACTGTAATGAACTCATTCTTTATTTATATTTGTGTTAAACCTACTGTATTCCAAGTTCTCTATGGTTCATACCACTTAATAGTAGCCATAGATGCATCAAAATAAGCAAACAACACACGAAAAACAGAATCTGTCAAAAATAGAACAGTCTGTAGCAATCTGTAACTAACGCAAACTTCTAGAACTTTAAAATCCTACCAAAATAGGAAGTCCTGGAAAATTTGTCTATTGATCTGTAGCAAAAAGAATCAATGCAAAATCACGTTTCTGTGATTTAACAAATCTAATTTAAATGCGTGCAAAGTTTCTGTTTTTCAGCAGAATCAAATTAACTATCACCAAAGGTTATCCTATAGGTTATACTTGGCACAAACACTAATTAAAACATAAAAACACATCTAAACAGAAGGTAGATGGAAAATTTATTACTAAACAGAAACAAAAACAAAAAACACAAATAAAATTGGGTTGCCTCCCAACTAGCGCTCTCGTTTAACGCCCCTAGCTAGGCATAAAAGCGAAGATACATCTAAGTAGTTCCATATTTGGCACTCAATTCATAAGTAGCACGCATGATAGATTCATAAGGTAATTTAATTTTCTTTCTTGGAAAGTGCTCCATTCCCTTCCTTAATGGAAATTGGAATCTAATATTCCCTTCCTTCATATCAATAATCGCCAATCGTTCTAAGGAAAGGTCTACCAAGAATAATAGGGCAAGAAAGATTGCAATCTATATCAAGAACGATAAAATCTACGGGCACCAAATTTCTATTTGCGACAATGAGAACATCATTGATCCTTACCATTGGCTTTTTAATGGTGGAATCCGCAAGGTGCAAATTTAAAGAGCAATCATCAAGATCATGGAAACCTAGAATATCACATAAAGTTTTCGGAATTGTGGAAACACTACCACCCAAATCACATAAAGCATAACACTCATGATCTTTAATTTTAATCTTTATAGTAGGTTCCCACTGATCATTAAGTTTTCTAGGTATAGAAACTTCCAAATTAAGTTTTTCATCATAAGATTGCATCAAGGCATCAACGATATGTTTGGTAAAAGCTTTATTTTGAATATAAGCATGAGGAGAATTCACAACGGATTGCAACAAGGAAATACAACCTTCTAAAGAACAATTATCATAATCAAATTCCTTGAAATCCGAGATAGTGGGCTCAATGCTATTTAAAGTCATGACCTCTCCAATCCCACTTTTACCAAATTTAGCATCAAGATCTAAAAACTCTGAATTATTGGGACGCCTTCTAACTAAAGTTGACTCATCTCCAGTCCCATTATTATTAAGATTCATATTGCAAAACAAAGATCTAATAGGGGACACATCAATAACTTTAAGATCTTCATCATTATTTTCAAGGAAACTAGAAGAACACGCCTTTACAAAGCAATCTTTCTTAGCACGCAATCTAGCGGTTCTTTCTTTTCACTCATCAGTGGAAATTCTCATTGATTTGAGAGACTCATTGATATCATGCTTAGGAGGAGTAGATCTAAGTTTAAGAGAATCAACATCAAGCGAAAGTCTATCAACGTTCCTAGCCAAATCATCAACTTTGAGCAATATTTCTTCAAGCAAAGCATTAAAATTCTTTTGAGAGATCATAAATTCTTTCACACTATTCTCAAAATCAGAGGGCATGTTATTAAAATTACCATAAGAATTATTGTAGTAATTTGCATAATTATTAGAGGAATTACTAGGGAACGGTCTAGGATTAAAATTTCCTCTATAAGCATTGTTTCCAAAATTATTCCTACCAACAAAATTCACATCCATAGATTCATTATTATTATCAATCAAAGTAGACAAAGGCATATCATTGGGATCAAGAGGAGTATTTTTAGTAGCAAACAATTTCATAAGTTCATCCATCTTTTCGCTCAAAACATTAATTTCTTCCATAGCATGCACCTTTTACTAGAAGATCTTTCGATTGTGCCATTGAGAATAATTAGCCATAATATTATCAAGAAGTTTTGTAGCATCTCCTAAGGTGATTTCCATAAATGTGCCTCCATGCCGAATCTAAAAGATTTCTAGAAGCAAAGTTCAAACCGACATAAATTTTTGTATGATCATCCATAAATTCAAACCATGAGCAGGGCAATTGCGAAGCATCAATTTCATTCTTTCCAAAGATTGGGAAACATGCTCATGATCAAGTTGTTTAAAATTCATAATATCGTTCCTAAGAGTGATAATCTTAGCAGGAGGAAAATACTTAGAGATAAAAGCATCTTTGCACTTGTTCCAAGAATCAATACTATTTTTAGGCAAAGACGAAAACCAAACTTTAGCACGATCTCTAAGTGAAAATGGAAATAACTTCAATTTAACAATATCATTATCCGTATCTTTCTTCTTTTGCATATCACACAAATCAACAAAGTTGTTTAGATGTGTAGCGGCATCTTCACTAGGAAGGCCGGCGAATTGATCTTTCGTAACAAGATTCAGCAAAGCAGTATTGATTTCACAAGACTCAACATCATTAAGAGGAGCAATCGGAGTGCTAAGGAAATCATTATTATTGGTATTGGAGAAATCACACAATTTGGTATTATCTTGCGCCATGGCGACAAGTAATCCAACACACAGGCAAACAGAAAAGGCAAGCGAAAAAGAGAGGAGAAGATGGGGAAAGAGAGGGCGAATAAAACGGCAAGGGTGAAGTGGGGGAGAGGAAAATGAGAGGAAAATGGCAAATAATATAAATGCGAGGGAGATGATTTTGTGATGGGTACTTGGTATGTCTTGACTTGAGCGAAGACCTCCCCGGCAACGGCGCCAGAAATCCTTCTTGCTACGTCTTGAGCTTGCGTTGGTTTTCCTTGAAGAGGAAAGGGTGATGCAGCAATAGTAGCATAAGTATTTCCCTCAGTTTTGAGAACCAAGGTATCAATCCAGAGGAGGCTCCTCAAAAGTCCCACACACCTACACAAACAAATAAAGAACTCGCAACCAACGCAATAAAGGGGTTGTCAATCCCTTCACGGCCACTTGCGAAAGTGAGATCTGTTAGAGATAGTATGATAAGATAAATATATTTTTGGTATTTTATAATATAAATAAGAAAAGTAAAGATGCAAATAAAATTAGACCGAAAGCTTATATGATAAAAGATAGACCCGGGGGCCATAGGTTTGACTAGTGGCTTCTCTCAAGATAGCATAAGTATTACGGTGGGTGAACAAATTACTGTCGAGCAATTGATAGAAAGGCGAATAATTATGAGATTATCTAGGCATGATCATGTATATAGGCATAACGTCCGTGACAAGTAGACCGACTCCTGCCTGCATCTACTACTATTACTCCACACATCGACCGCTATCCAGCATGCATCTAGAGTATTAAGTTCATAAGAACAGGAGTAACGCATTAAGAAAGATGACATGATGTAGAGGGATAAACTCAAGCAATATGATATAAACCCCATCTTTTCATCCTAGATGGCAACAATACAATACGTTCCTTGCAACCCCTGCTGTCACTGGATAAGGACACCGCAAGATTGAACCAAAAGCTAAGCACTTCTCCCATGGCAAGAAAGATCAATCTAGTAGGCCAAACCAAACTGATAATTCGAAGAGACTTGCAAAGATAATACATAAAAGAATTCAGAGGAGATTCAAATGTTTCTCATAGATAAACTTGATCATAAACCCACAATTCATCGGATCTTGACAAACACACATAAAAAGAGTTACATCGAATAGATCTCCACAAGAGAGGGGGAGAACATGGTATTGAGATCCAAAAAGAGATGTAATGCGGGTTTTTGCCGTAACCCTCTCCAAAAAGAGTTACATCGAATAGATCCACAAGAGAGGGGGAGAACAAGTGCATCCAGTTTTTGCCGTAACCCTCTCTACTTTTTCGCACATGCTATGCGGGTGAAATGATGATACCTTGTCAAGTTTCAACCTTTTCGGACTTCATTTTGTACTGCTTTTCACTTTCACGGTGATTTAGCTCTGAAAACAAATCAGAAATGTATCGAGAATAGCAAATTATGTCGTAAAGGGTTGAAAGTTGATGATGTGGATTTGAATTGTGCATCTGAAAGCAAAAAAGTCCGGAGTTGTACTAAATTATTAAAATATTGAATAGCCGGTGTATGAGATGAGTTTTAAATCAAAACCTCGATACTTCCTAAGAGATTGTCCGGTTGTACGAAGTGCATCCAGTTTTTGCCGTAACCCTCTCTACTTTTTTGCACATGCTATGCGGGTGAAATGATGATACCTTGCCAAGTTTCAACCTTTTCAGAGCTTATTTTGTAGTGCTTTTCACTTTCACGGTGATTTAGCTCTGAAAAGAAATCAGTAAATGCATCGAAAATAGCAAATTATGTCAGAAATGGTTGAAACTTGATGACGTGGATTTGAATTGTGCATCTGAACGCAAAAAAAGTCCGGAGTTGTACTAAGTTATTAAAATATTGAATAGCCGGTGTAACAGATGAGTTTCTTCCGAAACACTGACACTTCCTAAGAGATTGTCCAGTTCGAACCGGCTCTTGTGTAAACATATAAAAATATAGATAAAATACGTTGATCAGTACCGCCTTTCAGCCAAAAGCAACGCTTTGCTACCGAGAAATACATCAAAAATACATTGATCATCAATAATCTTTTTGTGTACAATCTGAATTGTCAATATGAGTCCTCTCCGTAGGAACCAAGAAGACTCATATTATGCCACAAATTCTACAAATAGAGTTCAATGAAGACCAAGTGGTTGTGATAGTTAGAGAAGTAACATATTTAAGGTGGTAAAAACTCTGTTAGCGGAGCGAGGTGGGACTAAAGAACCGCTGTCAACTAGGAACCTCTAGTACCGGTTTGTGACATGAACCGGTACTAAAGGTGTAGGTGGGCCCCCAACCTGACCACAGCACGCAACAGCGACTTTAGTACCGTTTCGTGGCTCAAACCTGTACTAAAGGGTCGCCACGAACCGATACTAATGATCTCCGCCCCCAAGCCGTTTGGACCGGCACTAATGATCACATTAGTGCCGGTTTTGTTACAAACCGGGACTAATGTGCTTCACATTAGGCCCTTTTTCTACTAGTGTTAGTTCAACTGTAACCGTAGCCAACATAAGTTAAGTGAAGTGTATTTGTTCATCAGCTTTCCATGACTTGTTGATTATTTCAATGCATTCAAGATGAAAGATAAAGTCGAATCGAGCCATCGAAAGAACTTACAGATATGCCAGCTGCAGCCATAGCAAACATAAGTTAAATGACAGTGTATGCGTTCTTCAGCTTTCCATGACCTGTTGACTATTTCAATTCATTCAAGATGAAAGATAGAGCTGACTCAATCCATCGAAAGAAAGTACAGATATGTCAAATGCAAGATGTAAAAACTAAAATTATCTCAGGCATGTGGAAAAAACTGAACCATAGTTATTGCCTTTTTGGAAAGAAAAATAAATCAAGTATCGATTAATGCTACAAAATATGTTGCTTACCTGAGTCCGTTTCTATGCAGATTGTTGCAATAAGGGAAATCATACCTCCTGCGCAGAGGACTGCATTCAATGATGTCTATATTGCATACGAATTGATGGACACAGATCTGCATCAAATTATTCGCTCAAATCAAGCTTTATCTGAGGAGCACTGCGAGGTACTTATAAGTTATCTTGGTATAAAAGCAAAACCTTCTCATTCCCGCTTTGTAGGACAAGTTAGCTTATCTAATTATGTTATTGTTTGGCTATAGAAATTCTTGTCTCCTGTATCTCACTTCATCTGATTCCTCGAGTACATTATACTGTTAATTCTCTGTTTCATTTTATTTTTCGCCTCAGCCTCATACATACCTCTGTCAGATATTAGTATTCTGGGAGTTAATGAGTAATAACTAAAAGTCTCGCGACCTTTCTTATTTTTCTGGTCGGTCTGAATCATCTTGCCACTTTGCTAGTCTAGGTCTACGTGCTCTAAATAAGTTTGCCTGATGTATGTTATAAACATTGACGTTAGTGGTGGAATTATTGGGGTATGTTTGATGACTGTCTGTTATGTTTTGCTTCTTTGTAATACAATGGAAATTGGATCCGTGCTCCGACATGGGTGAACTGTAATATTGAGAAGTACCTTACTGTTTCACACCTCTTAGAAATGATACAATATATTTAGAACCTTCCAAATTTCAATGCACCTCTGAACATTTGGTCGAGCAAAGGGAGCAGTTGAACAAGTTCATCATGTATAGCACATGCCTGAGAGCTGACATATTAGTATACAGCTTAATGCTAGTAAATCCTTTTTCTATTCTTTGTCAAACACACCCATGCATCGTCATTGCTAATGGATGATTCCCTAAATAGAAGTGCTTTCTCGATATCAGAGTCGTCTCTTTTGTTAACAATACCATGTTTAGCTAATATTAAATCATGTTCTAATTCCCAAATACCATTGGATAATCCTTGGTGGAAAAGTTCCATGGAAAACTGTTTGCTATAATATGCCCATGTTGTCAGTGCCTACTCGGGTTTCTAGCATAAAAAAGGTTGACGCTAGGTCATACATGAGAAATCAGTGGATTTCTGGAATGGTCACCTTCTTCTCTTCTGTTGATCTTGTTCTTTCCAGTTTCTTTTCAATCTGCAAATTTCTGTCTTGTTCTGAGAAATTGTCCTTAATCTGATATGGATGTTTTGTGTAATTGTTCCTTTTTTGTGCAGTATTTCCTTTATCAGATCCTTCGTGGCTTGAAGTATATACATTCAGCCAATGTTCTCCATCGAGACTTGAAGCCTAGCAATCTTCTATTGAATGCAAACTGTGACCTAAAAATTTGTGATTTTGGACTTGCTCGTACCACCTCAGAAACTGATTTTATGACCGAGTATGTTGTGACAAGATGGTACAGGGCACCAGAGCTTTTGTTGAACTCCTCTGAATATACTGCAGCAATTGATGTGTGGTCTGTGGGCTGTATATTTATGGAACTGATGGATCGGAAACCTTTGTTTCCGGGAAGGGACCATGTCCATCAGCTACGCCTACTAATGGAGGTTAGAAAGTACCCTATGAACTTCTTTTACATCGAATTTAAATCATGTTGTGTGGTCCTGTTTTAGCATAATAGTATCTAGTATGATCATAGTTTTTTTCTCGAAGTAGAGGTATTTAAGCACTTTACTGGTATATATAATAAGTACTTTTCTGGTGCACATTAATTCATTTTCAATTCCCTTGTGGTATTTCCTCGTTGCAGCTCATTGGAACACCAAATGAGGCCGATTTGGATTTTGTAAATGAAAACGCAAGAAGATATATCCGCCAACTTCCCCGTCATGCAAGGCAATCATTATCTGAGAAGTTTCCACATGTTCACCCTTCAGCAATTGACTTGGTTGAAAAGATGCTGACTTTCGATCCTAGACAGAGAATAACAGGCAAGTTTTGTCATGTGTTCTAGTGATTTAACCGTCCGCATCCATCTGCTGGGATTTACTGTTGCTTCAAGATTGACGATCTTATGTTCCAAACAGCAAGATAAAAATAGCCGTCGTTTTTTTGTATCATGAATAGTTTAATTTAGAACTTGCTCCATTTGTTAAATATTAGTAACTGGAATCTCATCTGGGTATGCCATTCTAGTGTTTCGTTTTATATATCGTTAGCTAACATCAGTTCCTCCATTCAAATGAACAAAAAGTAATTAAATTGGGAAGATCACCTAGGTAAATGGATGGAGTATCTGGGCTGGATTTACAGCCCAAGTGGGTAGGAACGTGTCCATACTCTCTGTAGGTATGCAAAGGGCATTAGTTTGAAGTGGGAATGCTAAAGTAATGATTGTTGCCTGTTGGGTGGTGTTTCTATTGTTGACAATCCATAGTTTTGACTGCAAAATATCCGTCTCCAAGATTCATCCTTTATTTTTTGGTCAGTTATTGATCGATAGTTACTGATTGTTCCTTTATTTTTTGGTCAGTTGAAGGCGCACTTGCGCATCCTTACTTGGCATCGCTGCATGACATAAGTGATGAGCCAGTCTGCACGATGCCCTTCAGCTTCGACTTCGAGCAGCATGCATTGTCGGAAGAACAAATGAAGGATCTAATCCACCAAGAGGGCATCGCGTTCAACCCTGATTACCAGTAGCTGGAGTTCCTTTGATCGGCTTCATTCATATGGAAAGTTTTCGGTCCTCCTGCCGCCATAAAATGTGGCTAGCTGTAAATAATTGCCTCACCCGGAGAATCAAAAGGAGATGGCGTGTTAAGGGTAGATGACAAGAGCTGTGGTGGTCAAATTTCCGCGTAGCCTATGGATTCTTGTGCTTGTGTATGTTTTATGTGGAATTTTTTTTCCTTCTGCTTAAAGATGTTTCAGCATTTTCCGTAAGATGCGATAGTCTGTGAACGATGGCTGCCTAATTTCTGTGGCTGTCATGAGATTTTTACATT
Source organism: Aegilops bicornis (assembly GCA_021605145.1). Taxonomy (NCBI): domain Eukaryota; kingdom Viridiplantae; phylum Streptophyta; class Magnoliopsida; order Poales; family Poaceae; genus Aegilops; species Aegilops bicornis. The sequence goes on along the minus strand of CM038675.1, from coordinate 106,196,913 downwards.
GTGGTTGATTATGGATTATGTAATGTTGTCCTGGTGAGGATTTGGTAGTCTATTTCTCTGTAGATTTCCAGCTTGGAGAATCCTGTTAGCAACCCACTACTAGGCTCACTCAATCATACCATACCATTAGATTGGCTGTCAGGTGTAGATAATTGATTTTGTTAAGCCCAACTGATAATCATGAAAGAAAATATGTTCCAAAGGAACCGAAAGGGAGGCAGTAATTGGCACTGTTGATATTATGCGAAACAGGAGCGAGTGAGCGGTGGTTGACTCCTGTTTGTGGGCCTTTTGCATACAAAATGCTATAAATTGTCTGATGTTTTATTTAGTCATCAGTTTTGCACTTGTGTATGTAACCTTGAGGCGTGAAGATCAACAGTGGTATATGGTATATGCATCTGAGCGTTTGTGGCTCTATCTCTCACGAGCTCGAAAACAGGAGTTGCAGCAAGGAGAAAGCAACGAACAGCACGAAGCAAATCTGGAGCTACAGCAGGAGTTGAACCAACTGCCTTTCATTGTTCAACCAACAGTAGTTCAAGAAAAGCAAAGCAAGCCAACAGGAGTTGAATCAACTCTTACTTAATAAGCTAGTAAAAACAAAGCGATGCTGTATGTGAACAGTCAAATACACGTAGAGGCAGCCTTTTATTGCACGAGTCCTAAAAAGACTGAATAATAAAGGATAAAGGAGGTGCTGCGTTTCTGAAAGCAAATGCAGGAGAAATAATAACGTCTAGCAAAGGGCAGAATCTCAACAAACGTTTGAGGGAATGAGCCTTGGTTTATCGGGAGTTGCGGCGGTACAGTGAATTGTGGGTGACTGCCACGGCACACTGAGTTTGTTTGTTGCCCATCGAAATGTAGGAACAGCATCCTGTTGAAGGCCTGATGGAATTACTGGTACCTGACTCGAGGATCCTGTTGAAGGCCTGGAATTGGGAAACTAAGAGGAATAATAAATCAAATAATATGGTGATGAGCATTTTCAGGAAAAGGGAATTCTTGGTTTCTCAGGAAAAGGGAATTCTTGGTTTACCTGCGGCAGAGGCAAGTCAGCACTCGTGTCTAATAGATTTGAATGGTGGGACGTTTTGGATGGGCTTCTGCTGCGCGCCTCAGCAAAGCCTCGGCTGTCTCCATCTCGTCATCGGTGGCATTACCACGCTGCAGATGAACCTCCACATGCTCGAGAGAAGGGAGGTGCCCCATGCGGCAGTCAACCTCACCACTTGCGATCGACGGTGCAGAGGCATCCAACTCAAGGCACTGAACCCTTGGCATAGCTCCAGGTGGGAAAAAGCACGGCGACATCGGAAACCCTCTGAACAAGCAGAATCTCGCAGATGGGAATGCATCGGCCCTCACAACCAACCTTCCCATCACGCGATATGCACGCAGGTACAGAAACCGAAGAGCAGGCAGCGTCCCGATCATCTGAATGTCATCCCCTTGCAGCTCTTCCACATGTATTGACAGGCGGGAGAGGTGGGGAAGCGACCTTGAATTAACCCACTTTGGAAGTCGCGAGAACCACAAAGGAGAATAGGAGCTGCCCCGTGAATCAAAACTACGGAGGTTTGGAGGGGGCACCCAGCTTTCACACATGCGGTCTAGGATCATTCTGTCACCATCATAAATACACAGACGTTGCAATTTTTGCAGGTTGCCTAGAGACTTGATTAATACGTCAATCAGATCCTCGTCCATGTTATCACAGTCAATTTCGAGCGTCCTAACCTGTGTCAGATGGCTCAGCTCTTTCACAATGTGAGGTGACGAGGATACTCCTACTCTCTCCAGCACTTCGAGGGATGTCAAGCTCCCCATTCCTTTTGGCAGCCTCACCCTAGAATTGACACATAGGCATATCAAATTTCTGAGCTGTACAACACTTGAAGGTAATTCTTTTATACTAGTGTATCTTATATCCAGTGTCTGTAAAAGCTGCAACTTGCCTATGTCCATTGGGAGTTCGCAAACATCTGCATCCTTTAGCCCTAGGTACCTTAGGTGAATTAAATTCCCGACATACTTGAGGCTGATACCAGAGCTACTTTCACGGCTACCACAATTTCCAAGATCAAGCACATGTAAAAATTGAAAGCTTGAGAGAGATGGCAACCAATCACAGGTAACAGGAGAGAAAACAGCAAAGGTCCTCACTTTTGACAGGCTAGAGCTATCAAACTGATGGTTCTGAACCTTTGCCTTGATATTATGAAGTGATAGCCTGCGAAATTTCCTTTGTAGATTAGGTGCATGCCACTGAACATTATCCAATATGGAGACAAAATTCTCCTCATTTGACAGTGAGCATATAAGGTCAAGCACCATATCATGTATATGGCAAGTTACTACCACTCCTTCATCAGTGGTTTCCGCTGGCTGGATCAAGCTCCTATTCATGAGCTCGTTGAAGTAGCTCTCTCCGATCTCAAATAGCCTGCTTTTTTCTTTGTCACACTTGCTTTCTTCTTTGTCACACTGGATAAAACCTTCTGCAAGCCACCTCCATATCAACCAATTTCTCTCAATCTCAGAGTCTTCAGGAAAGATGCTTAGATATAATAAACAAGGCTTCAGATTAGATGGCAAATCATAATAGCTGAGTGATAATATCCTCTTCATGTCCTTCACAATACCACCTTGTGTAAGTCCACAGCCCATCGAATTGCACACATGCACCCATTCATCTTTATGCTTTATCTTTTGGTTACTAACCAGGAGGCTAGCTATTGTGATGATGGCTAATGGTACACCACCGCATTTCTTCAATATGTCTCTCGATACTACTTGCAACTCTTCTGGACATTTCTCCTTGCTTTGAAATATTCTTCTATGGAAGAGTATCTGTGAGTCTTCATCTGAAAGAGGTTTCATTTGGTGAATCATGTCATCACAGGAAGAGAGACATGCTTCAGACACACTCACATTACGGGTTGTTGTGATTACCCGACTGTGGAGTTTGTTTTTACACAAAGCACAATTTATAAATCTCCATATTTCTTCTTCCCATATATCATCAATTACGACGAGGTACCTATGCCAGTTATACTGTATCATTAGTGGGCAAGTCAATCTATGTACAACTGAATCCTGTGAGAACATAATGGTAACGTACTAAGCAAACCACATGAATTATTCAACCACTAACGACATGCATGTAGAAAGAAATGCAGCAGAGATAACTGGTAAAAATAAGATAAGGTGCATGCACAAGAAAGGAAGAAACTGAATTTGCTTCCAGAGAAAAGGACCACTACAAATATAAAGAATATAACAAAAAATGATATTGATACGAGATTCAGTATCTGGCCACTTCACACATTTTCGAAATATAAAAACAAAGACAAGGACAATGTGATGCATACCTCTTATCCAGAAGGAATTCATTGATTTCCTCCATGAGTAGTTTCTCATCTCTTGTTGTATTATGAATGTCTTTGAACTTCTCTTTGTCGAGGCCATAGAGTAGGTCTTTGAAAATTTTCCTGATATCTGGGTTCTGACCTACCGGGACAAAAGCTGCACAATCAAATTGGGCTTTGATCTTCTCGAAAACTAATTTGGTGAGGGTTGTCTTGCCTAGGCCACCAACACCAACAATAGAGATTGTCTTCAAGTGCTCCTTGGAACTCCCGTCCTCACAAATCAGTGTTTCAATAAGTTCTTCCCTTGTGCGGTCAAGTCCAACAAGCTCCCCTACATCTTTTTGCAGAGATAATACACGAGGGTCAATGGTAGCACCGTTGGTAGAGCTAAACATGTCAAGCTCATACTTTTTACGCAGCTCTGCCAACTCCTTGGCAAGATCCTGAGCTTCTCTGATGGCATCACAGATTTGATGAAGTGCTTTGCCCTTGCAAAATAATGTGGTGGTCTTCTTGAGGAACTTATTGACTCGACTCCTCATGTCCGTTGGCTTGCTGGCTGAACCCTCACCCACACGCGCCAGGAAGTCGTCAACAGCGTCTTCCATGTCGCAAGACAGATCTCTCACCTTGCCAGCCCAAATCCGGACCGGCTCCTGGAGCTGATCCGGCGGCACCTTGCCAACCTCACGAAGTACAGCATGCATCATCTCCAGTTCTGTACGAAGCGATTGGACACCTTTCTTGACTCGCTTCTCCAGGTTGTATTCTCCGGCGAGCAGCTCACCGAGCTTACGGAGGACAGGGCTCAACGCCCCAGCAGCGGCCTCCATATCTCGACTTTTTTATTTTGTCTTTGCACTCTGATCTGCACACCGCTATAGCATTGTCCTTGGGTCGAAATTCTGTAATGCAAACATGATGGTTTTCAAAAGACAGAATGAGCAAAACCTGAACCTGATTGGTTGGTGAAAGTGACTGTAAACATAGTGCATATGCATTGGTTCTTTCCAAAGCAGAAGCAGAAGAAGGGTACCTTGAATAGCAGCTCCTTCAAATCCAATTTGCAGAGTGCTTTGTAACAGCAACCCAAGATGAACTAGTGGAGAACAGATCCAGTTCTGCAAATAATAAATTCACATCAGAATGACCAAAAATCCTACTAGTTGTTTTCAGAGGACCACTGGATGAGCATTTCTGGTTCGTGAAAGTAATAAGCTCCCGGTGTTAATTTGTTTGGAAAAGCATGACCATCACACTTCTGCTTCGGTACACCCCCCCTAAACACAAGGACGGCTCAGATTAACCGATACCTCTTCATAAGTAAGGACATGATAGTCATAGTTTATAAACTCTTCACGTATATGTTTTTTTTTTGACAAACACGTATACACTGTACATGAACGGACGTGCACACCCTGCCGCGGGTCGGCCCATTTAGCCTTCTTTTTTTATGAAACCGCAAAAAATAGTGCGTCCTGCAGGATTCGAACCTAGGTCCTCCAGGAATTAGCACAACCGCACTAACCAACTCGGCAACGGGAGGTCACGTGTTGTTTATATTTTCTAATACTTAAAATAGGACGCTAGAAAAGCGGAACATTTTCTGTTTGGTATTTTCTTTTTGTTTTTGTTTCTTAAATGCGTGAAGTTTTTATAATTAGTGATTTCTTTTTCGAAAATGACGACAAAATTTCAAATTCTTGAATTTTTTCTTCCAAATCAGTGAATTTTTTTCCCTAAAATTGATCAGTTCTCTTCTCAAATTCATGAACTATTTCGCAAATTGGCAATTTGTTTTTGAAAATTGTTGAACTTTTTTATAAAATTGACGAACTTTGTTTCTAAATCAATGTTTTCTTTTCAAATTTGTGCTTTTTTCCCAAATCAATGAACTTTCCTTCAAAATAGATAAACTTATTTTGATTTTTTTGATGAACTTTTTTCAAAATCAATAAAAGAAAAGAAAAACAAAATAATATAAAAACCCATGTAAAAACCGAAGAAAAAACCAGCCCTAAGGTTTTCTCGGATTTGAAAAAAGTTCATCAATTTTTTTACAAAATATTCATGGATCTGAAAATTTTCAAAAAAAAAGTTCACTAAGGAAATTTGCCAAAATGTTTTCTCGGTTTTGGGAACCTTGGCTTCCCAGCAATTTTTTCCGGCTTTGGGACATTCTCGAAGGTCGTGAACCGTGTTTTTTCTTTTTCTCTTTTTATATTCTCTCTTGTTCATTTTTTGTCTTCTTTGACTTTTCGTTTATTCTGTTTATTGTTTCTATTTCTCATAAATTAAAAAATTTCGGAATTCAATTTCTTTTTCATATTCTTCTGGAATTCCAAATTTGTTACTGTTTTTTTAAAAAATGTACATGTTTAAAATTTTGTTATTTTATAAAAAAACTGTTTGTGTTTTGACATTCTGAGCAAGTTTGAAAGGCATGAACATTTTTTTGAAATTTATGCACAATTTTAAAAACCAAATATTAGTCTTTTATGAACAAAACAGGAAAACTAGAAACCGTAATAAAACCGTGCAAAATAACATAAACCAAAGAGTGAAGGTGCTGTTTTTTTTTTCTTGGCGTTGTGTCTCTCGAACAAGAAGAAGAAAACAAGGTTAGCAGGCATATGAGATGTGCTAGCCCAGATGGTTTGTGTTGTTACATGTAGGAGGTGTTTGGTTCGATCGTTTGGTAACGTAACCTGATAACAGCGGGAACTGAAAACGTTATTTTCTGTTTGGTTCGCGTTAAGCGTAATGAGGTCCCGTGTAATCAGATTACGCTGCTGTTCAAATCTGATTCCGCCCACACCCCTCCGGTATCAGGTACCTCCCGATTTTGTAGCAGCAGTTATTCTCTCGGTCTAGAACGGAGAGGCAAAGACGCACATGTTCGGGGGCTTGTGAGACCGGCGGCAGCCGGCGGCGCGCGAGACCGGCGATGGCCGTCGGCGCACGAGACCGGGGACGGCTGGCGGCGCTTGAGATTGGAGGACGGCCGCCGCGCGCATGATCCGAAGGGCCGGCCGCGCTTAAGATCTGAGCAATCGGCGGTGCTGATTTCGAGGATGGACGGCGGCGCTTGAGATCCTAGACGGCCGGGGCCTAGCAAGAGCAGGTCGCTGATGGAGAGGATCATGGTCGGCAAGCGGGATCAATTCCTTTATGTGAGCGAACCAAACAAACTTGGAAAGAATTCATTACACCTCCTAAAACGCTGTGATCTGATTACGTTTACATTTACGTTACCATTTCTCTAGCAAAACACTTCCGTAGTGCGTGAGTGCTGTAGTTCGACTCCAGCCGACGACATCCATTTTTTGATGATTAAAACTAAAATAGCTAAATGGGCTGAGCCCATGTGGGAGGGCTGTTCGCCGGGTATTATACGAACCTACAACGTATACGTAGAAAAGTGAGTACAATTTGTGAAAAGTCTATACTACCCTTTATACGTTTTGTGAGGGGGGTGTACCGAAGCATTGTTTTGAAAAAGCTGGACAGGGTGAAAAGAAAAACTGCAGCATCCCTCGGAACATGGATAGATACTAAGCTCTGAGCACTGACCATTTTTTCTCTTTGCTTTATTTTATCTTGTTCCTTTTTCTTTTTCCTAATGTACATATTTTAACACTTTTACTGTAATATAATTATACAGTAAAAGAAATAGTAGCAAACAAGAGATTAAGGAGGGGAGAAACAGATCGAGCAAGAGCCGACCCTCCGGCCCCTTGCTCTGGATCTACATAGTACACACTCGGCTGTAGTGGGAAGACCATCAGTTTCAGGATGAGCAAAAGTAAAAATATCCAGGAACCAGATTTTGCTGTTTGTGCGTCACAGAAATAAAAATAGCATAGCAAACAAGAGATTAATCAGGAGGGGAGAAACAGATCGAACAAGAGCTGACCCTCCCATTGCTCTGGATCTACACACACCCGTAGTGGGAACACAATCGTTTCCCCTTATCAGGATGAGCAAAATCTGAACTTTTGACAGAGGGCAAAAAAGAATGCATCACCTGGCCTGGCTCAACCAAGAGCAGTAGAGCACGAGCTGAAGAAGAGCATCCCGAAGAACACCGAACAGCAACTGTCCACCTCTGCTGAGCGAATGTTGAACGGATCCAACTCTGCAACATCGAAGCCACAAAGAATGAAAGAAAGAAGAGAACTGTGCGCTAACTAGATCCAAGGAACAGAGGAGGAGGGGGAGAAGACGAGCAGAAGGGTACCTTCGGCGCTGTCGCCGTCGCCGTCGCCGTTGCAGATTGGGAGGAGACCACCGTAGTCGCCGCAGAGAGCCTGAAACACAAGGAATGAAGCAGACAGGAAGTAGTGGAGACTATTTGTGGACCTGGAATGAACGACTTGCGGTCGTCTCGTCGCATGTGTCCGCGCATTAGCACCAGCAGCTCCACTAACCCCCTCAAAAAGAAAAAATAAAGAAAAAAAGCAGCCTCCACTAACGTATATTCTTTTTTGTAAAAAATGTGAGACTTGGAGCTCTTTTTTTGCCAAAAGGTCCCTAAATTATATCAAAGTTTCACCTGCAGTACAAAGCATCTCATCAGTAAAAGAAATTACAACCAGGCCCTTTGACCAGCAAACGACGAACGGGAGATGGAGCGGGAGGACAAAAAAGGTCCAAAGAAAGGCCACCGCCTCCGCCGCCACGACCTTACCTCGAGCACGCCACCTCGCCGGATCATACCGTCGGATGCTTGCCGACTCCGCCGCAAGGGCCTCACCGAGCAGGAGAAAAGGCGCCCGCACCTTTGTTCCGCCACGACACCACGCCCCCCACATCGACGCCGCCGCCAGGAAAACTACCCTACTATCTACACGTCGAAGCCGCATGAACATAGTTCCGCACTCTCCCGCCGGGGGAACGGTTGACGGAGAGGGAAGGAACACTTGGCCCGACCGGCGGCAGATCGAGGGAAAGTGGTCACCTCTATACACTGTAGCGAGGGGATAAGAGCATATACAGGTGGGCGTCCCAAACCTGTCTCAGGCGCCGGGCAGGCGGACCGGTAACTGGCCGATCACAAAAAAGAGACCCACCCGGGAATTACTCACTCTCCCGCCGTTGTGACCCGGTTGGCGACGGATCGAGGGAAAGTGGTTGCCTCCCTTGTCGTCTCTCTGCACTATAGCAAGGGGATAAGCAGAGGGGAACGAAGCAGTGAGACTTGGAGTTGGAGACAAAACTAGATGCTCCAAACTTAATAATAGATTCAGAAAGAAACTGGTATAATCCATAAGATTGGGAGAAAGGGCAGATGAGAAACATGTGAAAAAAATAAAGGAAAAAAACAAGAAAATGCACATTTTTTAGAACAAAATTAATTTTTTACTGTACAAAATTCAGCATATTTTTTGTGAAATTCTGTAAATTAACTAAACTGTATTGAAAGCTTAAGAATCATTCCCATGTTTATTTTATTATACAAGTCCTTCCTTCCCCGTAATATTTATGCCATTTGTGGTGTCTGGTCTTTTCTAGAATATTCTATTTTCAATCTGAGTTTTTACTTTTCCCATTTAATAATTTTATTTGTTTTTTCTCACATTTTATGTTAAATACAACATGCGGTCCTGAATATCCAATTCTGAGCCCGAGCTCATTTACACCCTCAAAAAACAATATTAAAAAATCCAAAGTATTCTGACTTTTTTGTGTTGAAAGATGCTAGAGTGCATGATGCCGTGCTAAGTTTTAGCACATTCGAACATCCGAATAGCTTTCAGCAAAATAAAATGTCCAAACATTACAAAACACACAAAACAGTGAACTTTTTCAGATCCTAAATTTGTCTTTTTGCTGAGAACTATTCAGATGTCCAAATACTTTGAAATTTGGCATGAACATTACGCGCTGAAGCATCTTTCACCAAAGAAAAAAAATCAGATATTTTTGAACTTTTTTAGTATTTTTAATGAATTTACTGTTCACTCCCGGACTCATCTGACCCTGGCAGCCAAACCGCGGCGTCGTCCTCCCTTCTTTCCGTTCCCTTGGATTGACTCGCAGCAGCCAGTTAGCTCCGAATTCAGATTGCACTCACTTCCCTGCTGCATGTGAGCACTGCTACTGCAGTGCTCAAGTTTAGTATGGAATGGTCAAAGCAGCAATCTGACTAGTAACAAGAATGCTTACATTGCTTCAGCATTCATCAACTTTCAGTACCACCACCATGTGTTCATTCTCAATACCACCATAAGCTCATTCATGTTGGATCAACACGAAAAGCGGAACACCAACTTGAACAGGCTTTCAACACACTGTAAAATTCCTCCACCATCACCAATATCAGCATGAAGGCGAATGGTGGTAATCATCCACCATCACCATGAACGTAATCGCATTTGCTTCCAACACAAGCCGAGGGAATCATCTGTGAAAAAGAAATACGTGGAAGCGAAAAAAAAACCCGAAGCGGTCTGGAGCAGTTGTCGATCTCACCCCTCGGTGAGGATTTAGGGGTTTATATATTCCTCTGTAAATTCCCAGAGCTGGATGGATTAGGCGTCATCGTCTTGGAGAACCCTGCTAGCAACCCACTACCCTGTTCGCTCAATCAAACAGGGATTACACGGCCGTTGTAGTTGGGAGACATGAGAAGGGATTCGGGATGCAGAACCAAACTCGGCTTGAAGGCGGCTACAGCTTTGTAAAGGATTTGTTTTCGACTGTCTGTGCCTGTAGAGAACTACACACTGAACTCTGACCACCAACAAACAGCACTCCTTGGCTGCTAGAAAATCTCTTCCAGTATATGGTTGAGAAACCCAAAATGGTTAACTATGTTAAGAAGCTAGACCGAGTTAGTGCCATTATAATGTAGCAACCCAAAACTGAATCAACTCCAAAGGAACCCCAGTGACGTGATAGCAGAGATTCAGAATTAGTTCTGAAGCTGCTCCTCAACTCTGCTGTAAAACTGGTTGGACAAGGGGGTGGCCATGGGGATTGGGGCTTGGACTGCTGCTCTGCAACAAACAAGGCCAGTCCTCCCCCCTCGGTTGTGCGACAACCGGCTCTAACTCGATCAGAATTAACATACCTCCTACCAGTTCCAATTGGACGCAGAAAGTTCGAGGCTGTCTTGCTCAGACGCCCCCCATGGAGCAGCATTCCTTACCACCTTGGAGGCTCTATCACGAAAATTCGACGAGCTCGAAAAAGCAGTTCAGTAGATACACCCAGTTGCAATAAGAATAGAAATCTTACATGAAGCAAATCTGAAGCTACAACACGAGTACAATCAGCTAACCTTTTATTCTACGAGTCTTAAGTGCCAAGCAAAGCAGAACAAGCAAATAGAGTTCGATCATCTCTTCATTATAAGCCAATTAAAAACAAAACATCACTGTATGTGAACAAGCAAAGAAAATGAAGAGGTTAAAACAGTTACAGATAGTGCCAACTGAAGGCACCATTTTATTTTATTGTACGAGGCTTGACTGAATAAATGAGATGAGGTTCTTCATTTCTAAAAGCATATGCAGGAAAAATAAATAGTTCATGATGAACAACGTGCGGAAGCCTCCGTCTAGCAAAAGAAGGAATCCGAGCATACGTTTGAGAGGAGCCTTGGTTATTGGGAGCTGCAGCGGCACCGGGATGCTGGTGCATGCAGTGGCAGTGCGGCATGTTGCCCATCAAAATGTTGGAACAGTACCTCACTCCAGGAGTTTACTGAAGGCCTAAAATTGGGAAATAAATAGGGATAAATTAAACAGCATGGTAATGAGCGTATTCAAGGAAAGAGGATTCATGGTTGCTCGGGTGAGTAGACGGTACCTTACCGGTGGCAGAGGCATATCAGTACTCATATTTAGCCAATGATTTTAATGGTGGGACGTTTTGGATGATCTTCCGCTGCGCGCCTCAGCCAAGCCTTGGCTGTCTCCATATCGTCATCGGTGGCATTACCACGCTGCAGACGAACCTCCACATGCTCGAGAGAAGGGAGGTGCCCCATGCCGCAGTCAACCTCACCACTAGCGATAGACTGCACACATACCTCGAACTCAAGGCACTGAACCCTTGCCATAGCACCAGGTGGAAAAAGGCACGGCGGCGCCGAAAATATGTAGAACTTGCAGCTTCTCACAGATGGGAATGCATCGGCCCTCACAACCAATGGTCCCATCACATCAAATGCAAACAACTCCAGAAACCGAAGAGCAGGCAACATCCCAATGATCTGAATGTCATCCCCTTGCAGTTCTTCCACAAGTATTGACAGGGTGGAGAGGTGGGCAAGGGACGTTGAATTAACCCACTTTGGAAGTGTCAAGAAGAACCCATATCGGCTGCGCGGTGGCTCAAAACTGCGGAGGTGTGGAGGGGGCGCCCATCCTTCACGCATGTGATCTATCAATCTGCAATTAGACCAAATAGACAGATTTTGCAATTTCTGCAGGTTGCCTAGAGATTTGATTAATATACTGAAAAGATCCTCATCCTGTTCACTAAAGCCCACACTGAGCGTCCTAAGCTCTGTCAGATGGCTCAACTCTTTCACAATGTGAGGAGATGAAATTACATTTACTTCCTCCAACACTTCGAGGGATGTCAAGTTCCCCATTCCTTTTGGCAGCCTCAAGCCACCATGCATATATGCATATAGGCATATCAAATTTCTTAGCTGCACAAAACTTGCAGGTAATTCTTTTATTCCACTTCCATGTATGTCTAGTGTCTGCAAAAACTTTAACTTGCCTATGTCAATTGGGAGTTCGTGAACATCTGCATTCCTGAGCCCTAGGTACCTTAGGTGAATTAAATTCCCTACATACTTGAGGCTGATACCAGAGCAACGTTCACGTCTGCCACAATTTCCAAGATCCAGCACACGTAAAAATTGGAAGCTTGAGAGAGATGGCAACCAATCACAAGTAACCCGAGAAAAAACAGCAAAGGTTCTCACTTTTGACAGGCTAGTGCTATCAGACTGATGGTTCTCAACCTTTGCCTTGATATTATGAAGTGATAACCTACGAAATTTCCTATGCAAATTAGGTGCATACCACTCATCATTATCCAATATGGAGATAAAATTCTCCTCGCTTGATAGTGAGCATATAAGGTCAAGCACCATATCATGTATACGGCAAGTTACTACCGTCCCTTCCTCATTGATTTTTGCTGGCTGGATCAAGCTCCTGTTCATAAGCTCGTTGAAGTAGCTCTCTCCTATCTCAAACAGCCTGGTTTCTTCTTTGTCACATTGGATAAACCCTTCAGCAAGCCACCTCCATATCAACAAATCTCTCTGAATCTCAAAGTCTTCAGGAAAGATGCTTAGATATAATAAACAAGGCTTCAGATGGGATGGCAAATCATAATAGCTGAGTGATAATATCCTCTTCATGTCCTTCGCAATATCACTTTGTGTAACTCCACGGCCCATCGAATTGTACACATCCATCCACTCATGGTTTGGCTTTACCTGCTGATTACTAACCAGGAGGCTAGCTATTGTAATGATGGCTAATGGTACACCACCACATTTCTTCAATATATCTCTTGATACTAACTTCAAATTTTCTGGACATTTCTCCTTGCTTTGAAATATTCTTCTATAGAAGAGTATTTGCGAGTCTTCATCAGAAAGAGGTTTCATTCTATGAATTGTGCCAGTAGTGGAAGACAAACATGCTTCAGACACACTCACATTACGGGTTGTTGTGATTACCCGACTCTGGAGCTCATTTTTATACAGAGCACAATCTATATATTTCCATATGTCTTTTTCCCATATATCATCGATTACAATGAGGTACCTATGCGAATTATTTGGTAGCATTAGTTGGCAAGTCAAATATACATACAACTGAATTTGTAATAAGGATAAACTGTAAGTACTAAAACAAACCACATGAGTTATATAACCATTTAGGATATGCATGCATAAATATTAAGGAATGCAACAAAAAAATGCTTAAAAGTCTACAAGACTAACTAAAATAAGACGCGTGCACAAAAAAGAAATAAGTTGAATTTGATATGAAATTCAGTATGTACCTGACTACTTCAGACATTTTGGAAATGTACACAAAAAGACAAGCACTACATGAGGAATACCTCTTATCCACAAGGAATTTACTTATTTGCTCGATGAGTAGCTTTTCACATCTTGTTGTATTATGTATGTCCTTGAACTTCTCGTCGTCAAGGCCATAGAGTACGTCCTTGAAAACTTTCCGCATGTCTGGGTTCTGACCCACGGGGACAAAAGCTGCACAATCAAATTGTCCTTTGATCTTCTCATAAACTGCTTTGGTTAGGGTTGTCTTGCCCAGCCCACCAACACCAACAATAGAGATTGTCCTCAGTTGCTCCTCGGAACTCCTGCCCTCACAAATCATTGTTTTGACAAGCTCATCTCTTGTCTGTTCAATGCCAACAAGCTCCCCTACATGTTTGTGCAGAGCTAACACACGAGGGTCAATGGTAGCACCATTGCTAGTGCTACACATGTCAAGCTTGTACTTGTTACGCAGGTCTGCCAAATCCTTGGCAAGATCTTGAGCTTCTTTGATGGCATAACAGACTTGATGAAGTGCTTTGCCCTTGCCAAACAATGTGGTGGTCTTCTTGAGGAACTTTTTGACTCGACTCCTCATGTCCGTTGGCTTGCTACTTGAACCCTCATCCACACGGACCAGGAAGTCATCAACAGCGTCTTCCATGTCGCAAGAGAGGTCTCTCACCTTGCCGGCCCAAATCCGGACAGGCTCCTCGAGCTGGTCCGGTGGCACCTCGCCAACCTTACGAAGTACGGCATGCATCAGCTCCAGCTCGGTAAGGAGCGATTGAACACCTGTCTTTACTCGCTTCTTCAGGTTGCATTCTCGGACCAGCAGCTCCCCGAGCTTACGGATGACAGGGCCCATTGCCCCAGCAGCAACCTCCATATCTCGACCTTTATTTGTCTTTGATCTCGATCGACACAACGCTATAGCATTGCCCTTGGGTTGAAACTCTGCAATGCGAACATAATGGTTTTCAGAAGAAGGAAACAGCAAAACCTGAACCTTATTGGTTGGTGAATGTAACAGTACACAGCAGGCATATATGCAGTGCATCCTGTAGCTATCCGACAAAGCAGAAGTGGTAGAAGGGTACCTACCCTGAATAGCAGCTCTTCAGATCCAATTTGCACGTGGAGTCCTTGTAACAGCTACCAAAGATGAACTAGTGGAGAATAGATCCAGTTCTGCACATCATAAATCCACATCATCAGAACCAGCAAATATCAAAAAAAGAAGGAGGTTGTACAGAGGAGTAGGAGGAGACAGGTAGGAGATACCACCGGATGAGCAAAAGCTGGACATCTTCAGTCCGTGAAAGCAACATCGCACGAATGCATTAATTAACATTCAAATGAATGGAATAGCAACAAGAGATTATGGAGGGAGGAACAGATGGAGCAAAAGCATCACCTCGCTTGGCACAAGTTGAAGAAGAGCGTCCTGACTGCACTCTGCACATCATGGATCTGCATCAAAACTAGAACAAATTAAGGAGGCTGAAGCAAGTTAAATGTATTGAACAGCAGACGAGGAGGAGACGAGTAGAAGAGTACCGTTGGCGCCGTCGCCGCTGCAGATTGGCAGGAGACCACCGTAGTCGCCCGCAGAGAGCACGTAGGAGTACTGCTGTGGATACGGCCGGAGTGATTTGTGGTCGTCTCGTCAGTGTGTCAAGGTTTGCATTCACTCAGCACGCTCTACTCTTCTGGGTGGGTGGGTGATTTCTTTGGACACACATGGATGCAGCATCTCAGGCAAAAGCAGCACAAGTCATCACGTGCACGTACGTGGTTAGGCGTGTACGGCACGTGACGCCGTCACCCAATGCGTGCACCATGTCGGCCGGGAGTATATACATACATTTTTACACTATATACTCGTCTGGGTGTATAGGCGCGCGCGTGCTTGGCTTCATCGCGTGCGTTGCTCCCAAAAGGTGCACGGGAATCGAGAAACTACTCCCTCCATTCCTAAATATTTGTCTTTCTAGACATTTTAAATGGACTATCACATACGGATGTATGTAGACATATTTTAAAGTGTAGATTCACTCATTTTGCTTTGTATGTAGTCACTTGTTGAAATCTTGCTTTGTATGTAGTCACTTGTTGAAATCTTTAGAAAGACAAATATTTAGAAACGGAGGGAGTAGTAACCTGCAAGCAGGCATCGGGGCTTGCATGCAGCGCTTGTCCGCACGCCTAAGTGCATGATGCTTGCCTTAACCCATGGATTAGAGCACTACATTTCTGAGTTTTTAACCCGATTCACCATGCATCACCCGTCACTGGGCATTAGTTAACCTGTAAATCAGTCCGCTAGCGACTCGGTTGGTCGGCGGTAAGAACGGATCTGGTCGCATCAACGATCTCTCTAACGCGATTACATATGCATAAACTACTCCGGATTAGCGTACAGAAGTACGAGATGTGATACAATATAGGAAAAGGCAGATGCATTGTTCTTAGAGAGAGAGTAAGCTATGCTCTCTCTGACGAATCCAATGCATTTGCTTTTGTGAAACCACTACGGCAGGAAAACCCTTCGATGAGTCTATGACAGTGTCTAAAAACGTCTTAGAAAAGGTTATAGAGGAAGTACAATATCTTCAAAACATGTTTTATCCTAAAAAAGAAGCAAATACCTCATCAGAATGCCATTGGGTGCATCTCAGCTCTAACAAATGTTGGGCTTGTAGTGTCCAAAAACAAGTCTGAAATGGTAATGCCACTTGATAGAAGTTTCGATGCAACTTAGTTCAGCTGTAACCATAGCCAACATAAGTTAAGTGAACTGTATTTGTTCGTCACCTTTCCCCAACTTGCTGATTATTTCAATGCATTCAACGTGAAACATAAAGTTGACTCGAGCCATCGAAAAAACATACAGATATGTCAGCTGTAACGATAGCAAACATAAGTTAAGGGCCTCCTTGATTCGTACGATTCTAAAATCGTGGGAATAGGAAAAACATAGGATTGGATGACATGCCCGTCTCAACCTACATGATTTTGGCTTGTTTGATTGCATCATAGGGAAAACAAAGGAATCTTTTAAAAAGGTTTGGGGCCTCTTGATTCATAGGCTTCTAAAAATATGGGAATAGGAAAACATATGATTGGCATGACATGCCCATCTCAATCCTACAGGATTTTGGATTTGTTTGATTGCATCATAGTAGAAACAAATAATCCTTTTAAAGAGGTGGAGTGGCTGCTAGAAATCCTATGGGAAATAGTACAAAGAAATCATTAGGAAAAATTCCTATGAGATCCAATCCTATGAATCAAATAACCAACATAGGACAAATTCCTAAGGATTCTAATCCTCCAAAGTTCCTAAGAATTTTTTTGCATCAAAGGAGCCATGAAGTGCATGCGTTCATCAGCTTGAATCAAAGGAGCCCTAAATGAAGTGTATGTGTTCTCTTTCGAACTAGGATGGTTCGAAAGGGGAGGATTCATTGACCTCATTGCTACACAATGGGGCAAAGATTGTGGTGGCACTTCTAATGTCGATAGAAGGCAAAATAAGATTAGACACTTGCGCTAGTTCTTGAGGGGCTGGGCCAAGAATCAAAGTGGAATTTATAAGGCAGAAAAAGAAAGACTTATTAACCTCATGAACGATTTAGATTTGAAAGCTGAGTCTTCTATTCTTATTACGTCAGATCGAACTATTAAGAATGAGGCTGAGCAGAAGTTAAGAGTTCTTCGAGAAGAAGAGCTGAAATGGGCTCTCAGAGCCAAGGTGACTAAGGTCGTCTAGGCGGATGATAACACACAATTCTTTCACATGATAGAGAACGGAAACATAGAAAGAAGAAAAAAATTCAATTGGCGTAGGACGAGGGTACGATTGTAGGACATGAGAACCTAAAATTGTACATCTCCAATTTCTATAAGAAACTTTTTGGGGCTTCCGAAGAAAATTTTGTGTCTCTTGATGAGCACACAATCAATGACATACCTCACACTACAAGAAACCTGTTAATTCATGACGGATTCCTGATGACGTTCTATAAAATCGTCATGGGTCAGCAAGATGTGAGTGGCCACCCAAAACGATAAATTTCATTCACGATGTATATCGCGACCGCTACGTAAACCGGCCATGATCGATTCCCCACGCTTCTTTTCTTATATATCACCCCAGGACCGTCGACCAACGCGGCAAAATTTTGGGGCCGGCCTATTTAACCCCACAGTCCACGCCCATCTAACCCTAATCCCCATTCTCTTCTCCCGTTCCCTCAGCCGCCGCACTCCACCTATCTTCCCCTGCCGGCTCCCGATCTAGCGCTTCCATCTCCGCTCACCCTATGCGTCGGGCCCCACCGGACGACACCAACTGCTGTGGCTAGACGACAGTCGGCGCCGTCCATGACGCGCCCTTCCTCGGTTGCAGTCGACCAGCGCATGGACGGCGAACCCATGACGCTCTGGCCATCTCAACCAGATCGCCGCTGACATCTTCTGCCGGCAGCGAGCCATGGTGAGGTACAGGGGCCGGCGTCGTCACGGATGCAGAGTACAGGGCGCGACCGCCACGGATCCAGCCTCTGCTTCGCCGATGCAGCCCCCTTCTCTGTTGTATCTCCTGACTACTGATCCATCTTTGGCCAGCAGCGAACCATGGTGATGTACAGGGCGGCGCTGCCGTCACGGATGCTGTGTACAGGACGCCACCGGCACGGATCCAGCCTCTGCTTTGCCGATGCAGCCCCCTTCTCTGTTGCATAACCCGGCTAGGTAATACTCTAAAGCTTGGTTGTTGACGTTGTTTGCCTTTTGGCCGTGCTCTGATCTGAATTTTTTTATGCATCCTGGAATACTTGAGATTGATGTTCATCTTGACACGCAACTTATTGTACATGTAGACTTTGTAACCAAGAATTTAGTGAAGTTTGGTGAGGCACCTTATGCTGGATTATGGATCTTCATATTCTTTAATTATAATTTTGCTAAAAGTGGATACTCTGGTCAGTAATGTTTGAATGATATACAGATGTTTTCAACTGGTCCAAGTCTCTGTACAAGTTTCAATACATGAAATTTTCAAGTGATTAAATATATTGATGTATGTTCTGACATCTTAATGTAGAGCGGCCGGATTTCTTATTGACAGAACTGCGAGATGGATTTAGTGGCTCACTTGTCTTATGCATAGTAAACACATTACCATGCTTATAAAGAATTCATTTAATCACATCTGACGGAAACATGGAGAGTATCTAATGGCCTCATGTTCCCTTCTCTATTAGTATTTTATATTGACTGGTTCCTTCATAATGTGGTTAGGTTACTTGCGAAACTGTTTAGTTTGTGGCTACAACTTGTGAAGGTCCTTATTTGGGTCTCGTCCAAAAAGATGGAGCTAGAATTTTTCCATGTGAGCCTAATTTTCAGATTCATGTTTTCAGTTTGTTCTGCCTGGAAATGTCCAGTTTGTGTTCCATGATGGTAACTTGAAATATGATATCTTTGGTCCTGTAGGTATTTTCCATGTAAAAATATATACTTTGATGTCTATTTGCCTTGGTTTTGTGCTATTCATATCGGTGTTTATATAGATTGACTGTACATTCTGAATATTTTCTTCGGATATTTTTTATTTGCTAGAATATGATCGTTAAGGACCATGCCTATGGATTATACCTTTCGTCTATTTGAGCGTCTCCTTCAGGCTAGGTGTACTTAGAAAATGGAGAAATGTACTCCTTAGAGATCGACATGTTAGTATAATTTTCATCTCGCTTTCTTGATGTAGTGCGTCTCTTCATTTTGAGATTTGTGGGTGTATTATAAATTGATTTCGTTTGCTATGTGTTACGCCTAAGCTATGTGATTCACGAATCAAGAAGAAAAGAACTTGACAAGTTGCAACCCTGCCTAAATATACATTTTGATTGTCAACATTCTTTTTAGTTGAAAAAGTAGTAAGGTTCAAATCTTAGTTGTAAACACCTGAATGAAAATTAACCTTTTATCATTTTGTTTCACTTCTTTGGGAGTGCTAGTAAGTATATATATGGTTGGTTCAACTTTTCCCTATCATTGTATAGAAAAGATCATTTGTAGAGGAGGTTTGGAATAAGGAATTGATTAACCAAAGAGGATGGAGGCATTCTTATATAGTGAAATAATTGTAAGGTGTTTCAACCGAATTTGGGTATCGTATTTATTTGTGAAAAAAGTATCCTTGTGAGGAAGTAAATGATAAATCACTTAGCTGTTTGAAAGCATACTTTATTAGGTCTGAACAAATTCTAACATAATTTTATTTTTATGTTTGAGATAACCATATATGTATTTCAAGACATATCGCTTGTATCGCTCTAACTTCAAGAATAAATGCTTTTATGTAACTTTTTGTGTCTACACTACTTTGTCTAAATTAGTAGTGATGATTATGATTTGGTGTTGTTAGATTCTAAAGGACCTTCATTGCGTGCTATTGTTATGTTGTTGCATCACAAATCTGGATGACCACATATCTCTTATGAGATTTGGATATTGAATGGACCACCACCGCCATCCACTATGGAAGGATGGGGTTTCTTTGGACCTCCAATGAGCATTACAGTGTTTTTTTAGAGAATGAGCATTACGGTGTTGGAGCGGAGAAGAGTCGTAAGTTTTTTTCTAGAAACTGTTTTGCTTATGTTCCTGGCTGTAATTATTTTTTTTGTAATTTGTATTCGATTAAGATTTTTTAACGGAAGTCTTTTGTTAGATATGTTCAGAAATCTTTTAAGTACACATTGAATCAAAATGCTAACGAACCAAAATTAGTGGGCTATTGATATGCTTAAAATCTATGGGCTAAATTGTCCCCAATGGGCTATGAATGTAATCAGGCACAATGTTATATAGGCCATGACTGAATTTAGTGGCCAAAATCCTAATCAATCTCGGATTATTGTATGGGCCAAAGTAAATTTGGGCTGATTGTCACATGGGCCGCCACATCAGAGCCATGTTGGATGCCATGTCAGACGATGATGTGTCTGGTATGTCAACGCCGTTATCACATGTCAATTGTGACGGTCATGAGCTGTCATGATTTGGGACAAAATCCATGACGGTCCGTATTTCTGTCATGACCTGCACGATGGTCAAATTATGACGCGATATACATGACGGATTACAAATCCGTCATCCATGCCCACCCACGACGGTTTTGCAGCGCGTTGTGACGGACTAAAATTGTCATGGATTAACAGATTTCTTGTAGTGTCAGCTCAATTCAGATGAGAATGAGGTTTTGTCTGCTCCATTTACTGAGAAAGAGGTGTTTGAAGCGGTATCACAGATGAAGCACCACAAAGCTCCGGGACCGGATGGGTTTCCGGTAGAATTCTATAAGAGGTGTTGGCATATCATTAAGGGAGACCTTATGCCTATGTTCCATGATTTATTTAATGGTCATCTGCAACTATTTCATCTAAACTTTGGAACAATCACATTGTTGCCAAAGAAAGAGGAGGTTGTGCGCATTGAGCAGTTCAGACCGATAAGTCTGCTTAATGTGGGCTTCAAATTTTTTACCAAGGTTGCCACGAACAGGCTCACACAGATTGCCATTCGGTTGTGCAACCAACACAGACTGCTTTCATGCCTGGGCGAAACATCCTTGAAGGGGTTGTGGTCCTACATGAAACTCTTCATGAAATCCATTCGAAGAAACTAGACTGGGTTATCTTCAAAGTGGATTTTGAGAGACGTATGACAAGGTCAAATGGCCCTTTCTCCAGCAGGCCCTACGGATGAAGGGGTTCAATGAAGCTTGGAGGAAGCAGGTGGATTCCCTTACTCAGAAAAGTAGTGTTGGGATTAAGGTAAATGATGACACGAGTCATTATTTCCAGACACATAAAGGATTACGACAGGGGGACTCGATGTCTCCTGTTCAGTTCAACATAGTAGCAGATATGTTTGCAGTCCTTATTAGTCAGGCTAAAATGAATGGCCAAGTCAATGTGCTAGTTCCGCATCTGGTTGATGGGGGAGTGTCCATATTACAATACGCCGATGCCACGATTCTTTTCATGGAACATGATATTGCTAAAGCTAGAAATATGAAGTTAGTGCTTTGTCTTTTTGAACAGTTGTCGGGCCTTAAGATTAACTTTAACAAAAGCGAATTATTCTGCTTTGGGAGAGCCAAAGAGGAATAAGACGCATATAAACAACTGTTCGGCTGTGAAATGGGTTCGCTACTGTTTAGCTACCTAGGGATTCCCATTCATCTGGTTGACTAATAAAGAGTGGAAGTGCATTGAAGATCTCTTCGGAAAAAGGCTAAGCTGCCGGAAGGGTAAGCTGATGTCTGTTGGGAATCGGTGCATGGAAAACAAAAAAATTCTACACACACAATGATCTATCCATGGAGACACATAGCAATGAGGGGGGGGGGGGTGTCGACGTATCCTCATAGACTGGAAGTGGAAGCGTTTCACAACGCGATTGATGTAGTCGAACTTATTCGTGCTATAACCGATGAAGTACCGAACGCACGGCACCTCCGCGTTCTGCACACGTTCAGCTCGGTGACGTTCGTCGCCTTCTTGATCTAGCAAGACGTCGAGGTAGTAAATGAGTTCAATCAGCACGACGACGTGGTGACGGTGATGGTGAAGTGATCTCTGCAGGACTTTGCCTAAGCAGTACGAAAATATGACCGGGGGTGTAAATGGTGGAGGGGAGCGCCGCACACGACTAGGCAATTGTCTGGTGTGTGCTAGACGCTCCTCCCACATATATATAGGTGGGAGGAAGGGAGGAGCAGCCATAAGAGGCGCCCAAGTAGGAGGAATCCTACTTGGAGTCCCTCCCAAGCCGCGCGCCCTGCCATATACTCCCTCCGTTCCAAAATAGATGACCCAACTTTGTATTAACTTTAGTATAAAGTTGGGTCATCTATTTTAGAACGGAGGGAGTATAACCGAGGGGGAAGGATAGAGGGGGGAGAGGGAAGGAAGTGGGAATCCTAATCCACACTTTCCTTTCCCTTCTCCCCTTTCCTTCCCATCCTTAGGCCGGCCCATATGGGGGGCGCACCAGCCCCTTGTGGTTGGTGTGCTTCCCCTCTTGGCCCATAAGGCCTATATCTTTTGCCGGGGGTGCCAGGAACCCCTTTCGGTGACCCGATAAGTACCTGGTATCCCCCGAAACACTTCCGGTGTCCGAATACCATCGTCCTATATATCAATCTTTACCTCTCGACCATTTTGAGACTCCTCGTTATGTCCGTGATCTCATCCGAGACTCCGAACAACATTCGGTCACCAAATCACATAACTCATTCAACACTATATCGTCATCGAACGTTAAGCGTGCGGACCCTACAGGTTCGAGAACTATGTAGACATGACCGAGACACCTCTCCGGTCAATAACCAATAGCAGAACCTGGATGCCCTACGAAGATCTTTATCGGTCGAACCGTTATGACAACATATATAATTCCCTTTGTCCATCGGTATGTTACTTGCCCGAGATTCGATCGTCGGTATCTTCATACCTAGTTCAATCTTGTTACCGACGTGTCTCCTTACTTGTCTGTAATACATCACCTCATGACTAACTCCTTAGTCGTTTGCTTGCAAGCTTATGATGTGTATTACCGAGAGGGCCCAGAGATACCTCTCCGATACTCGGAGTGGCAAATCCTAATCTCGATCTATGCCAAATCAACAAACACCTTTGGAGATACATGTAGAGCATCTTTATAATCACCCAGTTACGTTGTAACGTCTGAAAGCACACAAGACATTCCTCCGGTATCCGGGAGTTGCATAATCTCATAGTCGAAGGAATATGTATTTGACATGAAGAAAGCAATAGCAATAAAACTGAATGATCATTATGCTAAACTAACGGATGGATCTTGTCCATCACATCATTCTTCTAATGATGTGATCCCGTTATCAAATGACAACTCATGTCCATGGTTAGTAAACATTAACCATCTTTGATCAACGAGCTAGTCAAGTAGAGGCTCACTAGGGACACGGTGTTTGTTTATGTATTCACGCATGTATATAGGTTTCTGATCAATACAATTCTAGCATGAATAATAAACCTTTATCAAGAATAAGGAAATATAAAATAACAACTTTATTATTGCCTCTAGGGCATATTTCCTTCAATGTCCTATGGAGGTCGCCTCGTCCTAATAAACTCGGTGCCGACAAGTTTGCCGATGTTCTTCCTATCTTTCGTTGAGGTACCAGTAGGGGCACCCAAAAGATTAGACTTCTATCGATCCCTCTTTTTCTGACAATCTGATGAGGATAAGATGAAATACAGATTGGCTAGATGGGATATTATTTGCAGGCCAAAGATCAAGGTGGGCTAGGGATCGAAAATTTGGAAGTTAAAAATAAATGCCTTCTCTCCAAATGGCTTTTCCGTCTATCCACAGAGACCGAGGGTACGTGGATTCAAATTTTACGTAATAAATATCTTTAATCTAAGACTCTGGTCCAGGTTACTGCTAGACCTAAGGACTCACCTTTCTAGAAAGGGCTGATGAAGATGAAAGTCTCCTTTTTCAGAGGGTTAAATTCATTGTTGGTAATGGTATTTCGACCAGATTCTGGGAGGATACATGGTTAGGGGAGACACCCTTAGCCCTGCAATATCCCGCTCTTTATCATATTGTACACCGTAAGGAAGATTATCTTGCTACGGTATTGAACACGGTCCCCCTTAATATCCAATTCAGGAGGTCTTTGGTGGGGGAACGGTGGACTTCTTGGTTACACTTGGTCCGTAGATTGATGGCAGTTCAACTCTCTTACCAGGCGGATACCATTTTTCTGGAAACTATCAGCGGATGGTAGTTTCTCTATGAAGTCTATGTATATGGATGTAACTGATACTGGGCCAATCCCGAGATCACTTCACATATGGAAGACTAAAGTTCCACTAAGAATTAAAATCTTCATGTGGTTTGTCCACAAGGGAGTGATCTTGACGAAAAATTTGATTAAGCGAAACTAGGTTGGTAGCTCTTGTTGTAGTTATTGTGATCAAGACTCTCTCTTGATTGCCCTTTGGCAAAATTATTGTGCGTACGATACATATAGCCTTCAACGTTAATCCTCCAATTTGCATGAACACTTTATTTGGGACGTGGCTAAATGGAGTTGATTCCAACACAACGACACATATTTGGATGGGAGTATGCGCATTATTATGGGCTATATGGAACACTAGGAATGACATAATCTTTAAACGGAAAAACTTTATCAACTTTTTGCAGGTTATCTACAGAGCTACTGCTTGGATCTGTACGTGGTCGTTACTCACCCATGCAGATTCCAGGGAGTGTTTGGATACTGGGTGCAACCGATGGGAGACGGTAGCACGAGGTATCTTTAACCGATTTGGATGGCGAGCTACTAATAGGCTAGGTGTATAGGCATCGTGGCCTGTTCCTATTTTCGCCGGATGTGGCACCTTTTATTTCATTTGGTTTTGCTCCGTTTGAGAGCCAGACTTGCACTACAGACTTGTTATCGTACTTGTTTTAATAATATGGCTGCATGCATCCTTATGATGCAGAGGCCGGGGGTTATCCTCCTTTAAA
Organism: Aegilops bicornis; assembly: GCA_021605145.1. Lineage (NCBI taxonomy): Eukaryota > Viridiplantae > Streptophyta > Magnoliopsida > Poales > Poaceae > Aegilops > Aegilops bicornis. Next base: position 106,171,884 of record CM038675.1, on the reverse strand, counting down.
AAAAAAAGCTTTCCATGACCTGTTGAGCATTTCAATTAATTCAAGATGAAAGATAAAGCTGACTCAAGCAATTGAAAGAAAGTACATATATGTCTAATTGTATTATTTTTCTTGTGATATGTACATTATGTCTTGGTCTTTCTGATGTGTTTTTGTGCAAGATGTAAAAACTAATTGCTAACCATAGTTATTGGCTTTTCGGGGGGAAATCAAGTATGAATTAATGCTACAAAATATATTTCTTACATGAGTCCATTCTTGTGCAGATTGTTGGAATAAGGGATATTATACCTCCTGCACGAAGCACTGCATTCAATGATGTTTATATTGCATATGAATTTATGGACACCGATCTGCATCAAATTATTCACTCAAATCAAGCTTTATCGAAGGAGGGCTGCAAGGTTCTTATTGTTATTTCAATATGAAAGTAAAATCTTCTCATCCTCCCTTTGTACGATAAGGTCGCTTATGTAATTAGATTATTGTTTGGCTATGGTAATTCTTGTCTCTAGTACCCTATTTCATCTGATTCCTCGAGTACATCATACTGTCAATTATCTGTTTAATTTATTTTCTGCCTCAGCCTCATACATACTTCTGTCAGATAATAGAATTCTGGGAGCTAATGAGTTAAAGTTATAACTAAAGCCTCTCGACCTTTCTTCTTTTTCTGGTTGGCCTGAATCATCTTGCTACTTTGCTAGTCTAGGACTATGTGCTAGTATAAACATTAACCTTCGTGTTGGAATTATGGGGATATATTTGATGACTGTCGGTTGATGTTTCGCTTCTCTGTAATAAAATGGAAATTAGATCAGTTCTCCGACATAGGTGAACTACAATATACACTAATACTGAATAAGTACCTTATTGTATTGCACCTCTTAGAAATGATATAACGTACTATTAGAATGTTTCAATTAATGCAACTCTGAACATTCGGTCAAGCAAAGGGAGGAGTTGAACAAGTTCATCGCATATTCACATGTGGTACATGCCTGAGAGCTGACATATTAGTATACTACTTAATGCTAGCAATTCCCTTTTCTATTCTTTGTCAAACACACCCATGCATCGTCACTGCTAAGGTATGATTCCCTAAATAGAAGTGCTTTCTCGATGTCAGGTGTTCTCTTTTAACAACACCATGTCTTGCTAATATCAAATCATGTTCTAGTTTCGCAAAATGCCACTGGATAGTCCTTGGTGGAGAAGTTCTATGAAAAAACTGTTTGCTTATAATATGCCTAGTACTGTCAGTGACTACTTGGGTTTCTAGCATCAAGAAGTTGACGCTAGATAACGCATGAGAAATCAATGGATTTCTGGAATGGTCACCTATTTCTCTTCTGTTGATCTTGTTCTTTCTAGTTTCTTTTTAATCTGCATGCTTCTGTCATATTCTGAGAAATTGTACTTACTTTGATATGGATGTTTTGAGCAGTATTTCTTTATCAGATCCTTCGTGGCTTGAAGCATATACATTCAGCAAATGTTCTCCACCGAGACTTGAAGCCTGGCAATCTTCTTTTTAATGCAAACTGTGACCTAAAATTTGCAAATTTGGGCTTGCTCGTACCACGCCTCAGAAACTGATTTTATGACCGAGTATGTTGTGACAAGATGGTACAGGGCAGCAGAGCTTTCATTGAATTCCTCCGAATACACTGCAGCGACTGATGTGTGGTCTGTGGGCTGTATTTTTATGGAACTGATGGATCGGAAACCTTTGTTTCCTGGAAGAGACCATGTCCATCAGCTACGTCTACTAATGGAGGTTAGACAGTACCATATGAAACTCTTTTATATTGAATTGAGATCATGTTGTGCGGTCCTGTTTGAGCATAATATATACTCCCTATGAACTTATTCTGGGACGGAGGGAGTAGTAGTTTTGGGACTGTCATATAGAAGTATCTAGTGTGATCATAGTTTCCTCAAAGTAGAGGTATTTAAGCATAACGGGCAAGTTTTGGCATGTGTTCTAGTGATCTAACCATCCGCATCCATCTGCTAGGATTTACTGTTGCTTCAAGACTGTTGATTTTATCTTCCAAACAAGAAGTTAAAAAGAGCCGTCTAAGTTGGCTCAAGCTTTTTTTTTTTTTTTGCGTCTGAATAAATTAATTTAGAACTTACTCCATTTGTTCAATACTATCACTGGGGCTATATTCAAAGAAGAACAAGGGAAAATCATCAGTAAAAAACGCCAATGAGTACAGCTCGACTAAAGTGTTGTTGAGTAAACTATGTCAAACATAAATATACCTTTAGCGTTTTTCAAAGCTTTTACTATTTTTTTTAACAACTACGGGTGTGTATTTTGAGTTTTGACAGTTAACTACAGATGTATGCCATGCGATTTACTCATCAAAGTGCACATACACACTTTGAAAAGTTAGGGTGCATCTTAAAATCCAGGAAAAGGTGAATCAAAGAGATCAGCCGGCAAAAGCACTACCATCAATGAGCAAGGCGATTGTTCTGAATTGTAATTTCATACCAATCAAGCCAAAATCCAGGCCAAGTCGAAAGGAAATATGTAGCCAGTAACAATGAAATTAAAAGAGGCGCGGAGGAATTAATGTGTTTTTTTTATATGCAGCTCATCCTATTTTTATGAACTGCTATGGTGGGACTAGAATGTATGGCTGTTACCTTGCCATGATACCATGAACCAGGACAATGAGATGTTCTGATCCTTGGTTGCCGTTCGATGCTTCCATGGACGAAAGCGATGCGGGACAAGCCCCTACCGGTGGACATTGGGTGGGACCGAAGGAACTTTGTGGTGTTTCATCCTGCATAAACACAAAACAGTGGCACACTTCACTTAACAGTGAGGAGTAAATATGTTTAGTGAAAGATTATTACTCCAATTAATAGGCCCCGAGCATCGACTTCATTCATTCAGACAAAAGTGAATCGAAGTTGGCACACCACCATCTGCGAAATTGGGTTGGGCCCCTATATATGTTGAAAATAATGTCATTTAATGTTATGTAAGAATTCAGACACACAACCCTTTCCGCAGGCAGAGTTGATGTATGTATCCCAGGCACATTCCTGGTTCAGAAAAAATAAATTCCAGGCACATTCGGATGTCACTTATCTAGGAAAATAATATAATCCCTATCCAATCTCATGAATCCAGCAGGCATCGGAGTCGCTTGGGCACTTGAACGAGTACCAAATCGCAAATTTCAGTGCCGGCAGCACACCCTAACCGCGACCCCGAATTCCTGTTTTTTTCCCATTGAGTCAATTACACTAGTGGTGCTACAACTTGACGCAAATGATCACTTTAGTGCTAGAAGTTGTGGTGTACATTAAAGTGGTGCAAAAACTTGACATTAACGTGCAAATACAGTTCTTATTTCGTTTATGTACGGAGTATGTGTTGACTAGGCGCATGGGGCCCGCGGTCAGCCGCTCGACCAGAGAGAAGGGCCATGTGGCCTGATTTTTTCAAAAACGCCCTCAATTTTTTTTTAAATCCCTGTTGACGTGGGAAGATTTTACCTCTATGAGATGTGGGTCCCGCATGTCACCCAATACAGAAAACAAAATGCTAGATGTGGCTGGTGGGGATCGAACCCAAAACAACGCCCACGCAAACGAGGTGGCAAACCACCGCACCTATTCAGTTTTCTTCATCCGGAACGGGTAAAACCTTTATCTATTGTAATGGCAGCGCAGGTGGAGGTTAAATGGGCTGCAGATCTTGCGGTTTCTTCTGCACCTGTTAGTCTTTTTTATTTTTCTGTAGAAAGAATCAAAATTGTAAGTGTTTTAAAAAATCTAAATTATAATCTCAGTAATAAAAATAATGAATGAATATTTGTGTTTATAAAAATTTCACATATTATTTAAAAATATTTATGAATTATAACAGTGTTTTCATAATTTACAATTTACAAAGTTAAATTACAATTCATAAAATTATTTTAGGTATACAACATTTCAATAATTATATGCACGTTTGTATAGTTCAATGTTTTATATAAAAAATGATAATTTATAATTTAAACTGCTCATATGAATATTCTTTTTCTATAATTTAAATATAAGCCGTGACTATATAATATTTACGTATTCATTAAATATTTTAATTTTATTAAATGTCCATATTAACTAAATATTTTTATATCATGCAAGGATGTATATTTAAATGTTATCATTTACTAATAATCATTTTCATGTATAATATTTGTATCACGCAAATATGTGAACATATTTTTATTAGTTATGTTTTACAAATAAATTTTAAAGCTATATGTACTATGTGCAGCCCGTAAAAGCTCCCCATGCTGCCAGGTTAGTACATATAGCTTTCTTATCCAAATTAAACATAAGATCTTGTTCGCGTACTGGTTAGTCGTGTTGTGGGTTTGTAGTCGGACATGGCTTCGACTCCAGGCGGCCTCCCTTTTGATTTAATTTTCACTCTGGTCTGACAGATGGGACCCACTCCTCATAGAGGTGAAAAAAATGCCACTCCCACGTCAACAGGGGCTTTTTGTGAAAATAAATATTTCGAGGGTGTTTTCCAAAAAATCAGGCCACACACACCCCTTCTCTCTGGTGCAATAGCTGACAGCGGGCCCCACGCGCCTAGTCAGCACCTACTCCGTACATAAATGAGATAAGCACCGTATTTGCACGTTAATGCCAAGTTTTTGCACCACTTCAACGTGACGTCACAACTTCTAAAGACCAAAGTCGACTGCTTACGCCAAGCTTATAAGACCACCGCCAGAATTGACTCTTTCCCATTCCAACCAACGCCGTGGCAACGAATTCTGAGAGCAGAAAGTACCTGGTGGGCCGCCGGGGACGGTCGTGGCTGGAGCGAGAGGAGCGGAGACGGCGGCAGATAGATGAGCGGTGCTGGTGGCGGGGAGAGTAAAGCGCGGCCGCCATCCTGCGCGCGCGTAGGAGGAAGTCATCGCCGCCGGCGCAAATCGAGGGTGTGCGGTCTCGACTGACGCGCGTGCGGACGACGCGGTGATTTGGGCGTGCTGGTGGGATACGGCGTCGCCGCCGGCCGTTAGATTCGCCGCGGACGGCCGGCGATTCAAACGGCTCTGCATCGGTCGGTAGCACGGAGTGAGCTCGTGTTTTGTGTTTTTTCTTTTCTCCAAAATCGAATTTTTTTTCCAAAAACGCCGACACTCAAGCAGCGTTTACAACATGTACTGAAACACGATCGAAGTTGAAAATTGATGAAGAGCCTGTTCGGAACCTCTTCAATCTGAAAACTCCGCTCAACGCTCTAGAGCGAACGTGGAGCTCGGTTTGAGCCACGCTCTGAAAATGTGTTGCCGCTCACTCCGCTCCGGGAGCCACAGTTGTGGTGGAGAGGATCCGAACAAGTATGAAGTCATCACGAGCACCTTATTACCGACGGGACCACCACCTCCTACTGAAAGAATAAATTTTATTAATGATGAGATACCACAGCGTCAAACTTAAGGTTTGATCTCTGATAAACTAGGGGTACCACCGTCTTCCTGATCGTCCAGTCATTGGTGGGTTCTTTGGAAAACCGACTACTCTTCGTGGAGTAGAACTCAAACAGAACTCTCATACATGCCTTTTTCTCGAATACGCACGAGTGTGCGTATTATATATTAAAGAAGAAGAGCCAAGACGGCTGATACAACGCCTTTCGGCAACGTGCCACTCATCAAGGTTAGCACCCACATCCACCGTGACAACACAAACAACTAACCCACCTTGCCCATACTCAAGCCAAGCAATGGCGAAGAGGACGAACACAGAACACACAAACCGCGTCCTCCTAAATCAAACACCTCAAAACACGACAAAAACACCTAACCAAACTAGATCAACGCACTCTCCACCCTTGGTGCCTAGAGGATCGGCAGGCGGACAGCGGGAGCTAGCCTGACTCGAAGAAGACGTCGTCGAAGAGGTGCCGATGATGAAGTACATAGCGCCCCAGATGCTCCTGCCCACAGCAACAACCCACACATGACAACTTGGCACCCCAAGACTCGCCGCCGAGGCGAACGAGGAAGCCCACCAGTAGCTCCTCCGGACGCACCCTGAGTACCTAGGCAGCGCCTCCAAGAAGGGGACGGCGTCGAGGCGTCGCCACCCCAGCCCGGCGAACCGAGCCTAGGGTTTCCCCCGGTGACAGAACAGGGGGATGGACATGGCCATGACAACGCCCCCAAGGAGGAAACGGCGCCCACAAAGGCGCCGTCGTCGTTGCAACAGCCACGCCGGATTTCTCCTTGGTCCCGCCCATCAAAATCCGAAGCACGACAAACTGGGAGGGAGGGCAAAGTTGCCACCTTGGGCCATCACCATGGAGAGGGGGTGAGCCGGATGCCGTCACACCGCCGACCGGCGAGACCACCGCAGCCCCTGGTCGAGGAAGACCAGGACCTGCATCCACCGCTACAGCCCCGCCGCCCTCACGGCCAGGGAATGCAGCGTCGCCACCTTGTCACACCTCCGCACCGGAAAGAGGAGGACAAATCCACCGCAGCCTGGGGCCGCCGCCCCAGCGTACCAGCGCCGGAGGAACGACGGGAGTCCCCGGCGCCACCCGCAGCCCCGGCGGCCAGATCTGGCCAAGCCAGAGCACGCCAACACGGCGGCCACGTGCGGCCCTTCGCGCCAGCAGCCGTGCTGCCAGCCCCACGCCGCTCCCGCGCCCCTCTCCCTCCGCTTGACCACAGTCGAGGCGCCCAACCCATGGCCATGAGGCCAGATCCGAGCCACCGAGACGCCATGGCGAATCCACCATCGAGCACCGCCAGATCCGCCATGCCGCTGCAGAGACGGCACGCCACGCCAGCCCCGGGGCCGCCTCAGCGTCCACCCGCCGCCGGCGCCTCGTGGTCAGCCAAGAAGCGCCGGCGAGATCTCCGGCGCGAGAGGTCCGCCGCCGCCACAGGCTTTGCCACCGACGTTGCCCAGCGGCGGCGAGGGGAGGGGCTGGAGTGGGGATGGCGGCGGCGGCAGCGCTAGGTTCGCCCGAGCCGCTCCCCTGGGAGCGACGCGGACGCGTCTCAAGAGAAGACTAACAAGATTCCCAACTCTCATACATGTCACATATTGTTTTTTGTTTATCAACTCTTACACTACTGGAATCAGCTTCTTTGCCATCCGCCATGGCGGACGGCAAAGGCACAGATCCTGGACGGCAAAGTCCTTTGCCGTCAGCCAGCGGACGGCAAACTGTCCGGCTGAACACGTGCCAGCAAAGGCCTTCTTTGTTGTCCGCTTTGTAGAAACGGACGGCAAAGGATTGTGTCGTCCGCCATCCGAGGCCAGCAGACGGCAACGACGACGGACGACAGCGGTGTGGGGTGAGAGCCGTTAGGGGGTTAACGGCGCTCTTTGCCGTCCGCTGACAGACAGCAAAGAGCTTAGCTAGGGCAGCATCGAAAGCGCCACATGGCTATCTATGCCTCGCCAGCAGACGGCATAGATGGCCCTGTTTGCCAAGCCTATTTGGTCACTTTGCCGTCCGCTTGCAGACGGCAAAATGACCAAATAGGCAGCCAGTGTTGCCAGTTTGCACAGCTGACTGCCACGTGTCATTGCCGTCCGCTAACAGACGGCAAAGAGGCTACACATCCCCTGTTTTTATTTAAATCCAATTAATTAGACATGGTTTCAAACACAGATATACATGCATACATATCCAACATATCCAACAGCATGTCCAACAACATATTTGATCAAATCCAACAACATAGTTCAACAAAGTCCAACATATCCATATATACATAACCACAAACAAGTTTCCAACAACATATCCATATAGACATACATATCCAAACAAGTTTTCATAAACAACAAGGAAGCACCAGAAGAATAGTACACTCCATGAATCCAATCCTTCCTCATGTAAAGCAAATCTGCAAATTGGGAAAGATGAAAGTTAGAAGAAGAAGAAGAAGAAGAAGAAGAAGAAGACTAGTTAGAAGAAGAAGAAGAATAAGATTTTTCTTCTCTTTCTTTTTCTCCTCTCCTCTTCTTTAATTATCTTCTTCTTCTTCTAACTAAGGTAAGTAAAAAATGCCATTTTATTGCTAACTAGGTAAAAATGCTAAGTGTAGGTCATTTTAGAGCTAAGCTAGGTAAATAGGTCATTTTGGAGCTTAGTAAGGTTATTATGTCATTTTTGAGGAAAATAAGCTAAGTCTATATCATTTTGGACGTAACAAAGATAATCATGCCATTTATTACATAAGTATTCTAAGTATGTCATAAATGAACTGAATAAGCTAAGTATAGCTCATTTTTTATATAACTTAGGTAATTATGCCATTTAGGAGGAAAATAAGCTAAGTATCCATTTGTAAAGCAAAACATTAGAGGAAACTTACCCTCATCACAACAAATATGATGAAGAACGCAACTAAGGTAACAATTGATCCAACGGCATAATGATACCAAGCCTCATTATCAATGCCATATTTTCTAATCTTCTTAAGCTTCAGGCGCATTGCATCCATCTTCAAGCGCATTGCATTCATCTTCATCTTGTGATCATCGATGCCATCGGCAACATACAACTCCAATGTCATCTTCTCTTCTTCAATTCTTTAAATTTTTCTTTCAAATACTCATTTTCTTTTTCAACTAAATTTAACTTCTCGACAAGAGGGTCGGTTTCAAATTCCGGTTCACATACCTCCTAGATTAAAATATCTGTATGTCAACTTGATGGCCATAATTGTCATAAATGCGAAATGCAACAAATAGTTATGAAAGAGAATTTACCACATCTGAATCATAAAGCGGGCAAGGGCCGACGGGGACGGAAATCAAGACCATGGCACTATGTATAAGAAACAATCATACAAAGTAAGAAAATTATACATACCAACTATATAAATCATACAAAGTACAACATAAAAATTTGAATACCTAAGAATCACTATCGGTAATGACGTGCTCATCATCATCATTGATAAATGCATCATCATCATCACTATCGGTAATGACGTGCTCATCATCATCATTAATAAATGCATCATCATGTGGAAGGCCACCTTTACGTAATCGTTCAAGCATTGACAGGTCATCTGCAGCAGTAACTTCTTCTTCTTCCGGCTCTTCTTGTTCCGGCTCAGGGTCGGATTCACTATCGTTGTCTACTTCAATGTTCTGGGGTGGAGTAGAGCGTTTCTTGAAACATTTTTTTGGCAAGACGTGTTTCTTGGAAGAATTCTCCTTCGTCATATGTGTCTTGATTAATGTGACATTCATAATCCTCTTCATTGGGGGCAGGTGGTCTAACACGTGGCGACACTTCATAAACGACATCCCAACCATTGAGATTTGGATCACTTTGACAGGCCCAAGTTGATAGAAAACTTGGGTTGCCTGTTGAGCCGTAATATAGACATCGGGAACATCTGGTGCTTTGTTTGATTTCGACTAGCCCTATATGTTCATGAGTCCTTCTAGTCTCCCTTGGCTGGAACCAATAACATCTGAAGAGTATGACGTTTGGTGGGTTATCACCATAGAATTTAAGTTCATAAATTGCTTCAACTCTTCCATAATACTCGACACCTCCTTCGCCGATAGCAGAGACACACCAATTTGTAGACTTTCTGTCGGCCATAGATAGCTCTTTGCCATAGGTACGAAAGCGATACCCGTTGATGTCGTAATTGTCAAATGAAGGGACCTTATAGTCAAAACCATTAGCTACTTATCTCAATCCGGCATCCATAATCTCTGAATTAGCCTACAAGTTTAATAAGAAAGGATTGTTGCATTAGTCGCAAATAAGCCAAAGAAATGAAAGGGTCTAATGGAAATTACCTTTTTTTTTGAACCAAGAGATGAAACCGAGATATTCGCCTCCTTGCTTTGCCAGAAGCTCATACTCTTCGACGGAATCCTTTTGGATCACCGCTCCATACGAGAATATGGCGATGTATCGACTGCAACAAATATCCAGGAATAAGAGCAGTTCAAAGAAATTAGAAGTTGCGAAACAATGTAACGAGATCTTACTCGATGTACGGCCGCACTTCTGTTAGGTTGTTAAAGAGATACAGCGAAATGGTCCGCCATTCTTCAACATCCAACGATACTGGTTTCCAAGCACTGGATGGTGCGAGATTCCTGATACGTCTCCGTCGTATCTATAATTTTTGATGTTCCATGCCAATATTATTCAACTTTCATATACTTTTGGCAACTTTTTATACTATTTTTTGGGACTAACATATTGATCCAAAGGCTCAAAGGCGGTTCATGTTTGTTGCATGTTTTATGTTTTGCAGAAACCCCATATCAAACGGAGTCCAAACGGGATAAAAACGGACGGAGAATTTTTTTTGGAATATTTGTGATTTTTGGGAGGAAGAATCAACGTGAAACGGTGCCCGAGGTGGCCACGAGAGTGGCCCAGGCCACCACCCCAGGGGGGCGCGTTCCCCTATCTCATGGGCCACCCATAAGGCGGTTGATGCCCTTCTTTGGTCGCAAGAAAGCTAATTTTTGGAAAAGGATCTGGGCGAAGGTTTCAATCAAATTGGAGTTACGGATCTCCAGATATAAAGGAAACGGTGCCAGGGCAGAATTCCAGAACGCAGAAATAGAGAGATAGATCCAATCTCGGAGGGGATCTCGCCCCTCCCACGCCATGGGAGCCAAGGACTAGAGGGGAAACCTTTCTCCCATCTAGGGAGGAGGTCAAGGAAGAAGAAGAAGAAGGGGGGGCTCTCTCCCCCTTGCTTTTGGTGGCGCCGGAACACCGCCGGGGGCCATCATCATCATCGCGATCTTCACCAACACCTCCATCATCTTCACCAACATCTCCATCACCTTCCCCCATCTATATCCAGCGGTCCACTCTCCCGCAACCCACTGTACCCTCTACTTGAACATGGTGCTTTATGCTTCATATTATTATCCAATGTTGTGTTGCCATCCTATGATGTCTTAGAAGATTTCCATTGTCCTATCGGTGATTGGTGAATTGCTATGATTGGTTTGAGTTGCATGTTTTATTATTGGTGCTTTCATATGGTGCCCTCCGTGTCGCGCAAGCGTGAAGGATTCCCGCTGTAGGGTGTTGCAATGCGTTCATGATTCGCTTATAGTGGGTTGCGTGAGTGACTGAAACACAAACCCGAGTAAGGGGATTGTTTGCGTATGGGGTAAAGGGGACTTGATACTTTAATGCTATGGTTGGGTTTTACCTTAATGATCTTTAGTAGTTGCGGATGCTTGCTAGAGTTCCAATCATAAGTGCATATGATCCAAGAAGAGAAAGTATGTTAGCTTATGCCTCTCCCTCAAATAGAATTGCAATAGTGATTATCGGTCTAGTAACGTAGTCAATTGCTTAGGGACACTTTCACAACTCCTACCACCACTTTTCCATACTTGCTTTATTTACTTTATTGCATCTTTATCTAAACAGCCCCTACTTTTTATTTACGTGTTTTTTGTTACCTTGCAAACCTATCACACCTACAAACTACTTCTAGTTTCATACTTGTTCTAGGTAAAGCGAATGTCAAGTGTGCGTAGAGTCGTATTAGTGGCCGATAGGACTTGAGAGAGTATTTGTTCTACCTTTAGCTCCTCGTTGGGTTCGACACTCTTACTTATCGAAAGAGGCTACAACTATCTCGTATACTTGCGGGTTATCAAGACCTTTTTCTGGCGCCGTTGCCGGGGAGTCATAGCGTGGGGTGAATATTCTTATGTGTGTGCTTATTTGCTTTATCACTAAGTAATTTTTATTTGCTGTTCTCAGTTGTTCTGTATCTTTAGTTATGGATATGGAACACCAAAAAATTAGGTGTACTTGCTACTCATGGAGATGGGTAACTCCTAAAACCCTCGATTCTCATTACGTGAAAGATATTATGTACTACTTTGATAATCCTGAGAAAACCCCATTCAACTTTATAATGGGAGACACATTGGATCAACGCTAATACTTTAGGGATTATCGCCCGACACAAAAAGGGAAACTATTATGGGATCAATTTATTATGTTGCGTTGGTATGCCCGGGATCTATGCTTGAGATATGATATTACTTGTTGCTCTAGGATGAAGGCTCCACACCTTCCCTTTTCATGCAAATTTAATGATAATGAAACCTTAGCTTCTTATGCTAATGGTATATATGATTATTATGATGTTGAACAAATAGAGGAATTTGTTGCTTTTAAGGCTGCTTATGAAATTGAATCTTTGTTTGAAAAGTATGAAGCTTTTGATGATGATGGTGTTTATAGACCAGAAAATCTTGCTATACTTAGATATTGCTATGAAAATTATGAATACAATTACTATATTAATGCATTTATTGAGAAAGTCTCCGCTGTCCAAGAAGAGACTAATATTTTGCAGGAAGCTATGGAAGAAGAAATTGATGAAACTGTGAGCTCATTAGATGAAAAAGATGATGAGGAGAGCGAAGAACAAAAGGAGAAAGAGCGGATTGATCACCCGTGCCCACCTTATAATGAGAGTAACTCTTCAACTCATACATTGTTTAATTCCCCTTCGTGCTTACCGAAGGATGATTGCTATGATGATTATTGCTATGATCCCGTTGATTCTCTTGAAATATCCCGTTTTGATGATGCTTGCTATGCTTGTGGCCAAGATGACAATATGAATGATGCTTATGGAGATGAACTTTCTATAGTTACTTATGTTAAACATGAAATTGTTGCTATTGCACCCACGCATGATAGTCCTAATATCTTTTTGAATTCTCCCCGACGACACTATATCTGAGAAGTTTGCGCTTAGTAAGGATTATATTGATGGGTTGCCTTTTACCATTGCACATGATGATTTTGATAGATGTAATATGCATGTGCTTGCTGCTCCTACTTGCAATTATTATGAGAGAGGAACTACATCTCCGCCTCTTTATGTTTCCAACACGATAGAATTGCAGAAAACTATTTATACTATGCATTGGCCTTTACTATGTGTGCATGAATTATTCTTTTATGACATGCCGATGCATAGGAAGAGGGTTAGACTTCGTTGTTGCATGATATATGTTACTTTGTGCTCACTACTAAATTACAAGTCATTGTTAATTAAAATTGGCTTTGATATACCTTGGGATCCGTGTGGATTCATTACTTGAGCACTAAATGCCTAGCTTAATGGCTTTAAAGAAAGCGCTGCCAGGGAGACAACCCGGAAGTTTTAGAGAGTCATTTATTTCTGTTGTGTGCTTTCATATAGTTTAAAAACAAAAAAATAATAAAGAGGGGAACCTAAAAACTTTTCAAAAAGGAAAGTAAAAGTGAGAAAGACAAGCATTGTTGAAGTGGGAGAACTCCTTGAACTTTGTTCATGCTCACGAAAACTTTGTGAATCTTTATTACAGAAACTTTTCAACAAAAATAATTATCCCCTTGTACAATTCCATTGTATTATAAAAATAATGTGCCAAGGTTTGCCTTTAGGTTTGTTTACAATGCTTGTTGGTTTGTACGGTGCAGGACAGAAACTTTGGCTGTAGTGCATGATTTTACATTTTTAACTGGAACGTCAATTGGTTCTGATTACTTTTGCATCGTCTTTATATACAAGTTGTTTATTTCTCCTAATTTTTGTAGAATTTTTTGGGTACCATAAGTATGGTGGATGTTCAGATTTCTACAGACTGTTCTGTTTTTAACAGATTCTGTTTTTGATGCATAGTTTGCTTGTTTTGATGAATCTATCAATTTATATCAGTGGATTAAGCCATGAAAAAGTTATGTTACAGTAGACACAATGCAAAAAGAAAATATGAATTGGTTTGCAACAGTACTTAGAGTGGTGATTTGCTTTATTACACTAACAGATCTTACCTAGTTTTCTATTAAAGTTTTGTGTGGATGAAGTGTCTAAACGAGGAGGTCTCGATATGAGGAAAAGGAAGAGAGGCAAGAGCTCAAGCTTGGGGATGCCCGAGGCACCCCAAGTAAATATTCAAGGAGACTCAAGCGTCTAAGCTTTGGGATGCCCCGGAAGGCATCCCCTCTTTCTTCAACAAGTATCGGTATGTTTCCGTATTCGTTTCGTTTATGCATTATGTGCAAGTCTTGGAGCGTCTTTTGTATTTAGTTTTCATTTTTCTTTTATGCACCATGCTGGTATGAGATAGTCCTTGGTTGATTTATAGAATGCTCATTGCATTTCACTTAAATCTTTTGAGTATGGCTTTATAGAATGCTTCATGCGCTTCACTTATATCATTTGAAGTCTGGATTGCCTATTTCTCTTCACATAGAAAACCGCCATTTGTAGAATGCTCTTTTGCTTCACTTATATTTGTTAGAGAGTGGGCATATCTTTTGTAGAAATAATTAAACTCTCTTGCTTCACTTATATCTATTTAGAGAGATGACAGGAATTGGTCAATCACATGGTTAGTCATAAAATCCTACATAAACTTGTAGATCGCTGAATATGATATGTTTGATTCCTTGCAATAGTTTTATGCGATATAAAGGTGGTGATATTAGAGTCATGCTAGTGGGTGGTTGTGAATTGTAGAGACACTTGTGTTGAGGTTTGCAAGTCCCATAGCATGCACGTATGGTAAACTGCTAGTGACAAATTTGAAGCATGGGGTGTTTCTTTGATTGTCTTCCTTATGAGTGGCGGTCGGGGACGAGCGATGGTCTTTTCCTACCAATCTATCCCCGTTGGGGCATGCGTAGTAGTACTTTGCTTCGAGGGGTCTTCTGAGTTGAATCTCAGCCTCCCTAACCAGATGTACAGTTGTCACAGCAACTGGAACTGGTCCAACAAATCATGTGTCTTCAACCGGTGGATCGGTTCTATCCCTTCCCTCATTTACCCTAAGTTTGTCTTCGTGAAGTCATTGCTTATATGTCTTATCTGTTTGACTTCACTTCTTGACTTCTATTGTTGTTTGGCTTCATACTATCTTCCATCCTGATCCTTACTACATAGCTGCTATTAGTCTTGTCCGTTCACATTATTGCATACTTGACTATGGCTTGCTTGTTGTAGTTATCTTCCGCTGCATATCAACTAGGTCATTTCTGTTGTTAGTCTTTGAAACATCTGTGTTTTGAAGACTTTCATAAAAATCGCCTATTCACCCCCCCTCTAGTCGATAACTAGCACTTTCAATTGGTATCAGAGCAAGGTACTCCCTTGTTCTGTGTGATTCGATTTAACCACCTGGAGTTTTAGCTATGTCGACTGCAGGGATAATCAAGGTCTCCGCTGCTTGCCCCGTGTTCGATGGAACTGACTATCCCTACTGGAAGAATAAGATGCGCATGCATCTTGAAGCCATTGATGTCGACCTTTGGTATGTCGTCAAGAACGGCGTTCCTAAATCTGGTGAAGGTGTCACCCCTGCTGATGTCAAGAAGTTCATTCAACTGGACTCCACTGCAAAGAACATCATCTGTGGTCATCTGACCAAAGGACAATATGGCCGTGTGAGTGCTCTGGAAACGTCGAAGCTAGTCTGGGACTGGCTATCCAAGGTCAACGAAGGCGTCTCAACCCAGAGAGTTCAAAGAATCAGTGTTCTTCGCAACCTCTTAAACCGCTTCAAGAGAAACGACAATGAAAATGTCGAGCTCACGTTTGATCGCCTCACTGACATCACAAATGAGCTTCATGCTCTCGGCGCCACTGAGGTCACCAAGCATGAAATCGTCAAGACACTACTAAGATCACTTGACAGCTCTTTTGACACCCTTTCCCTCATGATACAAGAACGTCCTGACTTCAAGACACTCGATCCGTCGATATACTTGAGAGGCTCAACACACATGAGTTCCAGCTATCTGAGAAAAGAGATATCTATGGTCCAAACTATGGCCGAACTCGCGCTTTGAAGGCAAAAGTTGTTTCCTCATCTGAAGAAGAATCTGACTGCGGTTCTGATGATCCTGAAAACATTGGAAAGGAACTTGCTATGCTTGTGAAGAAGTTCCAAGTTCACTAGGAAGAAAGGCTTGTAAAGTCTTCACGATCCAGCTCAAGAAATGATGAAGCTTCCACTCAAGACTACAAGAAGAGAACACATCGCAAGTGCAAGAAAACTGGATACTATATCTCCGAATGTCCACAATTGGGACAATGAGGAGAAGAAGAAGAAGAGCAAGGAATATGATTACGATGACAAGAAAAGAAGAAATCTTCAAAGTCTTGTTCCAAGTCTTCATCAAAGTCTTCATCGCATAAGAAGAGCTCATCTGGCAAGGCTCGTGCTTTTGTTGGCAAGGAAATGGATTCAGAGGAGGAGTCTCTTCTGAGGAAGTGGAGGTGGAATCAAGAGGAGTCCGACCAGGCGTTGCAAGTCCGG
Organism: Aegilops bicornis; assembly: GCA_021605145.1. Taxonomy (NCBI): domain Eukaryota; kingdom Viridiplantae; phylum Streptophyta; class Magnoliopsida; order Poales; family Poaceae; genus Aegilops; species Aegilops bicornis. The sequence continues at coordinate 106,155,546 of CM038675.1, read as the reverse complement.
CTTTAGCCACAACCTATGTTGCCAAGTCCATCTTCAACATCAAGACAATGACTTCTACACGAACGTCAAGCCGATGACAAGGACGACCTGCTCCCACCTACTTCTTCATGGCACGCGGTGCCAAGGTAAAATCACGTGATGCTTACTTTCAAACATCAAGTGAAGATGACTCTGATTGTGAATCCAAACCCAGCTACAAAACACTTGATAAAATTGCAACTGAACAACAAAGAGCTATGGAACATACTCAAAAACTGTTAGACAAAAGCGATGATCTGTTGGACGCGGAAATGACACGTTCACAGATCTTAGTTGAAGACATTAAAAATCTTCATGCGAAGTACCAAGAACTTGAAAGTCGTCATGAAACGCTATCAACTACTCATGAAAGGCTCTCCTATGATTATCTTCAAAGGAAGCAAGAGCTTGAGAAATTGAGAGCGACTCATGAAGATCTTCAAAAAGAGAATGAGTCACTTCGCTCAGCGAATCGATTCCGCTCGGGATGGATTTGAACCACCATGTCTAAAATGTCTTGAGCGGGATATCACTACCTCTGCTTTGAATGTTCAACTATCGCTACTATTGCATTGTCTTCAACTACCAATGTGGTAACTAACCCCTTTATGGAGGATACCACCGCCATTGTCGATGAAAATGCTAGGTTGAAGACATTGCTTGAAACGAGGGATGTATAAAAGTCCGAAAGGGCATAAGACACTTTATGCGATGTCCTCAAAAGCAGATTCTGAACCGAAACCCTAGGAAAGAGGGTTTTGGGTTCGAGAGGAAAATGAATGTTGATGGTTCCTCTTGGAAGCTTTGCGGTATCCCAAAACCACATGGGTTCTTTGCAAAGGGACCTTCAGTGGATCCATCCACCTTATCTGGCTTTACATGTGCTAACCCTATTATCATTGATGAATCATTTGATGCAAACTATAAGCTGTTCAAGAATCAGAATGGTGAAGTGTTTGCCAGGTATATTGGTACTAACTGCAGGAATGGACCGCCTATGAAGAAGATCTGGGTTCCCAAAAGCTGTCTTGAGAATCTTCCAGTGAATGTCATCATGACACCACCAGGAAGAAGACAAACCCTAGACCAAAGGCGCTATATGGTCCAAAGGCTTCATACAGACAGAGGACTCACTTAAGTCACCCTAACGCCAATGTTTTGCAGGGAAACAATACTCCAATTTATGAATATGAGCGTGTGTCCTCAAACCGCTATGTTCAGAGAACTAAGAACTTTTCTGCTTATTCATATGAGTATCACTCATCTCCTGCAAGGCTATTTGCTAGGGCTCCAAAGCCGAAATTCTTAGATGCTGCACTTAGACTCATTGCTTCTAAGCCACCCCTGAAGATGTGGGTGGTTTAGAAGATTTAACTCTCTTTGCAGAAAGGGTCTCCAGCCGAAAATCAAAGGCGTCTGATGCTATTGCTGGGGACCTAAAACATCTTGTAGGGCACAAGATCAAATGCCCAAATGGTCTCACTATGTGTTTTGTTCCTGAATCATTTGCCATTCATCCCATCAGTCCTAATCTTGATTTAAGCTTCAATAATCCACTTGCCCGTCAAATGTTTATGCTTCACAATGCTCTTGGTGAAGCCTATCCCCCTAACTGCATCAGAGGGTATGACACCTCATGCTTCGTAATGGATTATGGATAGTGGATGCACTAATCATATGACTGGTGATCGAAGCCTTCTCATGGACTCAACCTTACGTCCATCGGACAAGAGTCACATCACATTTCTTGTGATGGTAAAAGCAAGGTATTGGGTCTAGGTAGAGTTGCAATATCAAAGGATCAACACATGGACAAAGTGATGCTTGTTGAATCCCTTGGTTTCAACTTAATGTCTGTCTCAATGCTTTGTTACTTGAACATGATTGTGATATTCGGAAAATATTGTTGCCTTGTACTAATGGAATCTGACAAGTCTCTAGTCTTTGAAGGGTATAGGAAAGATGATCTATACATGGTAGATTTCTCAAAAGGTCCACAGCTTGCCGTATGTCTTCTTGCAAAAGCTTCAGAATGCTGGCTCTGGCATCGGAGGCTGGGGCATGCTGGAATGAGGAACTTACACACACTCGCCAAGAAGAAGCATGTCATTGGCATCGAAGGTGTCAAGTTCAAGAAGGATCATTTGTGTGGTGCCTGCGAAGCCGGAAAGATGACTAGGGCAAAGCACCCCTCGAAGACAATCATGACGACATCTCAACCCTTCGAGCTGCTTCACATGGATTTGTTTGGCCCTACTCATTACTCTACCCTCACAACAACTGCTTGTCTCTATGGCTTCGTCATTGTTGATGACTACTCAAGATACACATGGGTGCACATAATTCTCTACAAGACTGAAGTGCAAGATGTCTTCGCACGATTCGCCAATGAGCAATGAACAATTATGGCGTCAAGATCAAGCATATCAGAAGTGATGACGGCACTGAATTCAAGAACACCGGACTTGATCTTTATCTGGATACCATGGGAATCACTCATGAGTTCTCTGCTCCATACACACCCCAGCAAAATGGCATCGTGGAGCGCAAGAACAGAACCCTCATTGAGATGGCTCGAACAATGCTCGACGAGTACAAGACACCAAGAAAGTTCTGGCCTGAAGCCATTGATACAGCTTGTCACGTCATCAACCGTGTTTATATCCATAAGCTTCTGAACAAACATCCTATGAGCTCCTTACTGGCAAGAAGCCAAATGTCAGATACTTCAGAGTATTTGGAGCTAAGTGCTGGATCAAGGATCCACATCACAAGTCAAAATTTGAACCCAAAGCTCACGAAGGCTTCATGCTCGGTTACGGAAAGGACTCACACTCTTACAGAGTCTTCAATCTCTATCTCTACAAAATCGTCGAAATCAGTAGATGTGCGATTTGATGAAACCAATGGTTCACAAAGAGAGTTCCTGCCAAGCACACTAGACGAAGCTCCACCCAAAGGAATCTATCAAGCTAATGGGAACCGTGAAATCATGCCTTCAAGCACAGCCTAAAGAGGAACTTATCATTTTGCACCTAACCAACTTCAAGACAATGCTCACCAAGACAATCCTTCCAATGACGACAACGATCAGCATGAGCAAAGTCTTCGTCCGATTCATCCTCGATTTGCAAATGAAGTACAGATTGAGAAGATAATCGATAGCATCAACGCACCTGGTCCGCTTACTCGCTCAAGAGCAACACAACTAGCAAATTTATGTGGGCACTTTTCCTTTGTATCAATATCAGAAACCAAGAAAGTTCTTTGAAGCTTTTTTGGAACCAGAATGGATTGAAGCTATGCAAGAAGAACTTCAACAGTTCAAGCTGAATAATGTTTGGGAACTTGTCAAGCGTCCTGACCCTCGCAAGCATAACATTATTGGCACCAAATGGATATATCGAAACAAGCAAGATGAGCATGGTCAAATCGTCAGAAACAAAGCAAGGCTTGTGGCTCAAGGATATACTCAAGTTGAAGGAATTGACTTCGATGAAACATTTGCTCCAGTAGCTAGGCTTGAAGCTATTCACATACTACTAGCCTATGCTAACCACCACAACATCTTGCTCTATCAAATGGATGTGAAGAGTGCATTTCTCAACGGCAAGATTGAAGAAGAAGTATATGTCGCTCAACCACCTGGCTTTGAAGATCCAAAACATCCCGATATGGTGTACAAGCTAAACAAAGCAATCATATGGCCTCAAACAAGCTCCTCGCTACCGGTATGATACAATCAAAGACTTCACGAAGAGCAAAGGCTTCAAACCTGGATCCCTTTATCCCACACTCTTCACGAAGACATATGATGGTGAACTGTTTGTATGCCAAATATATGTGGATGACATTATCTTCGGCTGCACCAACCAGAAGTATAGTGATGAGTTTGGATACATGATGCAAGAGCAATATCAGATGTCCATGATGGGAGAGCTCAAGTTCTTCCTTGGTCTTCAAATTCATCAGCAAAGAAATGGCATCTTTATATCTCAAGAAAAATACCTCCAAGATTGTCTGGAGAAGTTTGGAATGCAAGAATGCAAAGGATACACGACGCCAATGCCAGCCAAACACCACTTGGGTCCCGACGACAATGGTAAAGATTTCGATCAACAGGTATACCGCTCCATGATTGGTTCCTTACTTTACCTATGTGCATCTAGGCCAGATATTATGCTTAGTGTTTGCATGTGTGCTCGATTCCAAGCGGCACCAAAGGAATCACATCACTTAGTCATGAAGCGAATTCTTCGATATTTGGCTCACACCCCAACACTCGGATTATGGTATCCAAAGGGCTCAAAATTTGATTTAGTTGGATTTTCAGATGCTGATTATGCTGGTGACAAAGTGGATCGCAAGTCTACATCAGGCACATGTCACTTTCTGGGACGATCACTCGTCTGTTGGTCTTCAAAGAAGCAGAACTGTGTGTCACTTTCAACGGCAGAATCTGAATACATTGCTGCTGGATCTTGGTGTGCTCAGCTTCTATGGATGAAGCAAACTCTCAAGGACCATGGCATCAATCTGACACAAGTACCACTTTTCTGCGACAACGAAAGTGCCATCAAGATTGCCAACAATCCAGTCCAGCACTCAAAGACAAAGCACATTGAAATTCGTCATCATTTTCTCAGGGATCATGTCATGAAGAAAGATATTGACATCATTCACGTCAACACTGAAGAGCAATTGGCAGATATCTTCACAAAGCCCTTGGATGAGAAAAGGTTTTGCAAGTTACGGCGTGAGCTAAATATCTTGGAATCCTCAAATGTCCTGTGATCAAGCACACATCCTAACACTTATGCATGTTGATTACTTAGGTGTGCAACACAAGAAGTAACGTATATCTTCAATCAATGAAGACTTACATTCTAAGTGTGAATACATTAACGTGGAATTTGACTTCGGAGCGCCACGATAATTGTGCTACCGTGTCCGCTCTAATACTTCCTATACGGTGGGTAACGCCACCACCAAATTTCTTTGTTTGAAGTGTTTCACTCATGACGTTATTTCTTGAAGCTATTCGCATTTGATTTGACTTCAACTTCAACCTATTTTCATGATTCTTCACTATGATGATTTGGTTGTCATGTCGATATATATATATATATATTTACGTCACTCTCAAAGATTCACTTATAGCTATGTCTTCAAGTTGAATCTTTTGAACTAAGTGAATGTGATCGGACCCCAATCTCTCTATGCTTTCTATCTCAAACTCTATCTGTCCAAATCATATGCATTCTATTGAAACTGTCGAATGTCTTCTCTGCGTCCTTGTCAGCAGAAGACACAGAGACAAACTTTAAGTCTGTTTTAAATGATTCATCATTACTGTTGAACTCCGGAGAAGCCGGAACGACCCTCCGACAAACCGGGCGGGCGTGGGAACGTGGGATAACTCACAGCATGTTGCATGCGTGCCACGTGCCCCTCAGATGTGAACCGCCAGGGGCACCTGCGTAATTGCGCTGCGCCGCACACCTCGTTATAAATACCTATCTCCTGCGGTAAAGAAACTCTTCTTCGACCTCTCCACCTCGTCAAAACCCTAGCGCCACCGCTAGCTCTCAACGACGCCGGTGACGAAGCGCTTAGCTGCCGCGACTTCTCCGACGCCGTCCTCACGCCGACGCGAACATCTTCATCTCCGCCGCTGCCGTAGGTGTCCTCCGTCACCAAGTTAGGGCACGGTGGACTGAACTGCTCGGCCTCCTTTCCTTCCGTCTAGCAGTTCTTCGAAGCGGTAAATATATCTCTATTTTTACCAACTTTTTGATCTTCAAGATTCATCCTACTTGCCAAAAATGGTTTCTGCCCATACAAAGTTAGATCTATTCTGCTCGCATCTCGTGCTTAGTATATTCACTTAAGCTTCACAACTAGTTAGATTCCTCACTTGTACTTATTCACGGATTCGCATAAATCCGGAACCAACTCTCAAACAGAAAAGTGAATGTCTTCGCATCATGAGGTCAATGTCTTCAAACCGATTTATCTTCAAAATCTTCTAAGAATGCATATGACCTCTTCCCTTCCCTCGCATCTCTAATGCTGTCACGGTACATGTCCGTGGGAGAATCCCTTGGTTCTCATAGTCTGCATTCGCTTGCAGAATTCTTACAAAGATCAAACCAACTCTCCGAAGCCAGCTCTTGTCATCAACCAAACGCATAAGCCTTTGAAGCCTTTGATTGTGAAGCCATTCAGTTTGAAGCTCATGGTTACAGATAAATCAGTCGGGAAGGGCGGCGGACAAGCGTCGTGAGGGAACCTCAAAGGATCTACCCGATGACCTCGCGGAGCTGTACAAGACAGACCCTGAAGAGACTTATAATCAGCGCAAGACACGAATCCAATGGATTCGACGCTATTGGGCTGAACAGTGGTTCAAGTACAACTTCGTCACACAAGAATATGCCGAGAAGAGTGCCATCAGAAGCCCTTGGGGTGATATCCTGTTTCGAGGCCTTCCTCCCAAGAACATGGCTGAAGGTATTGCACAAGGTTTCTATCCTTGCATGGTCCATGGACCTTAGCCTGAAAATGCCGACCCGACGTCTTTGCGCTGGTGTCGCGATGACAATCTCTTCAAGCGCAACTTCCAGCACGCAAAGGCTTCTGCAAAGGAAAACAAGAAGTCATTGGGATTAGACTTCAACCCTGGTCCCTCTGCTCCCGTCTTTGACGACTCACGTGTGACGCTGAACCCAATGTCATCGGTCCGCTTTTCAAACCTTGAAGGCCTCATCACTTATATTTTGGTCCAAGGTGCCAAAGTGGATCACTCGATGACAATGATGACTCGATGAAGCCCCAGCTCTAGCTCCTGCCTCCTGCTCCAAAGCCGCAGAAGCTTAAGAAAGCCAAGGCTCCAAAGTCACCGCTCCTCCAAAAGCTTCTCGTGTGAAGCCATCGCCATCGCACCTCCCGAAGCCGATTACGCGGTCGAGGATCAATCCGCATCTCCAAGAAGGCGGAGAAGAGAAAGAAAAGTGTCAAGAATATCGAATCGACACCGACCCCCTGCTATTCTCATGCGTGAAGAGCACATTGATCTGTCAAGTGATGGCGATCTTGCGCGATGCTCTTGAGCAGCTTATCAAGAGCAAAGAAGAAGCAGAAATCTTCAACAACTTGCCTCTCTTCGATGTGGCAATCATCCATCACTTCATTGATGAGTGGTTTGACACGCCAAACATCAGCTTTGAAGATCTGCAACTTCCAATTGGCCTCAGCGTCTCTTTCAACGGCGCCATTGCTTCTGAGCTAGCTCTAGCTCAGCGGATTGTTGAACTGAAGCACAAAATTGACTATGAGAAGGCTCAGTTCAAGAAGCATATGGCTGCACTCAGCGTGCAAGACGTGAAAAACTTCAAGGTCATGCTGCACGACCTCAAAGAAAACTTTCTCAAGAAGCGTGAAGAAGCCAGAGGCTCTCGTGAGCGCATGAAGGCTCTGGCTGACAAGTGTGTGCTTGCCTACAATGAGGCTGAGAAGTGCAAGGCACTTGGCCGTCCTGGCATTGAGCCCAGGATGGCTGCAAAGAAAAAGAAGTCTTCAAATGACCAAGCTGCACCTTCAAGGCAGGAAGAGCCCCGCATAGTCTTCCCAAGCAGCATGACTGGCTCGAAGCCAAAGGTACGGTCAACTGCTTCTGAACAGAAAAAGACGAGGGCTGCCGAGGCTGAAGCGAGAAAAAGGAAAAATCCTGACGCCTCTGATGCTGCTCCCTCCAAGAAGAAGCTAAAGACCAAGAAGAATCGGGCTGCTCCCACAGAGCCCTTGATTGTTGAACCCATTTCTGTGGTTCGTCCCGCGTCTGCAACCCAAGAACTTCGAATGACTGTTCATGAGCCTGCTTCCACAGAGGCTCCTGAAGCTGAAGATATTCCAGCAGCTGATCCCCTCACTGCTGAAGACATTGGTCACCATGACAATGTTGAAGATGATGAAGTTCTTCCTCAAATCGAGTACAATGTGGAATCATCGCCTATTCGTACGAACAACGAACTCATCAGCATTGGTCGTCCTCTGACGCCAATTGCACAGGATGCTTCATGGGCTGATCGCCCGCAACAACAAGACTCCCCCAGCACTCCCCAACAACAAGTCACTCCCCAACAGCAACACCAAGAAGAAGAGGAAGACTTTGAGGCCCAGGCAACCCCATCTCCAAAGGCGTCGCCAGCATTTCGCAGGCTTCGCAGAGGTCAAAGGCCTCAAGTGCCTCTTCCGAGCGTTCCAGAAGGAGAAGTGCACCACCAACCTGTTGCACGTCAAGTGTTTTCAGAAGCCACTCCAACTGTGAACGTCTCTGAGTCTGAAGCTAAAGCTGCTGAAGACAATCCGGCTGCATCACCACGACACCCAAGAAGAAGAAGAAGAACGTGTTCCTACACCCCGATAATTGAAGAAGTGATCCCCGATATCAACGTGCGGTGCGACCCTCCAGCTCCTCAAGTGGAGGTTGAAAACAATGAGGCTGCCACCTCCAACACCAATGAAGCCAATGGCGTGGTCATGGCTGAAGCCAATCTTGAACTGTCCCAACTGCTCCTGAAGCCAATGAAGGAACTGTGCTCGAAGCCAATGAGGCAATCTGCTCCCGAAGCATCTGAGCAGCCCGAAGCCTCGATTGTCGCCATCGCTCGATTCTGCCACCAAGGCCCTACAGAATCGAGCAAGCATACGACTATGGCGAGCTAGTCACGATAAGATGGCCCGTTCGTCCCTCCGCCTCATGCCTCACGGTCCTCAATTCGACTATCATATTGAGCGTAGGCCTCCGGTCCAGAAGCCGAAGCCAAGACTGCCAAGGTTTCCAGGCACTGCCACCTCAACTGGTTCTTTCAATGCAAATGGCTTCAAAGCCCACAATACTTTCTTTGACAGTGCAAAGAACCCCTACAAAAGGCCAATGATCTCATCTGACCGGTTCTGGAGCTATCAGCAAAGAAGCTATTACTCCTGTGCTCTGTATGACCAAGGCCGCATTTTTCCTCATATGCGCCTCGACACTGAAGCCATTTCCGGACTGTCGTGCTTAGAAGAAGCACTTGATTGCTTTCATGATGCAGGTCTGCTTGGCTTCAGAATGCATAAAGAGCACCTTTGGAATGAAGAATTAGTGCTTCAATTCTATGCCACACTCCACATCCGCGGCTTCAACAGAGATACAAAGACATGGGTTCTCGAGTGGATGACTGGAAATGTCCATCATGAAGCCAAAGCTCTTGTCATCATTGAGCTCACAGGCCTACCCACTCCCGGAGAGCTGTTTGAACCTGGATGTCAACTACACCGCGATGCCTTGGAAATCATATTTCATAAGCCAGAACCAGACATGAGTCAGATGCTGAGCATGATGAAGCCACTGCCACACGATGCTGAATACCCTCAGCACTTCTGAAAGATCGAGGATGTCGCCTAGAGGGGGGTGAATAGGCGCTTTAAAATAATTACGGTTTAGGCTTGAACAAATGCGGAATAAACCTAACGGTTAATTTGTCAAGCACAAAACCTACAACAACTAGGCTCACCTATGAGCACCAACAACTTATGCTAAGCAAGATAAGCAACTATGAGATAGCAAGATATATGACAAAGAACAATATGGCTATCACAAAGTAAAGTGCATAAGTAAAGGGGCTCGGGTAAGAGATAACCGAGGCACGCGGAGACGACGATGTATCCCGAAGTTCACACCCTTGCGGATGCTAATCTCCGCTTGGAGGCGGTGTGGAGGCACAATGCTCCCCAAGAAGCCACTAGGGCCACCGTAATCTCCTCACGCCCTCGCACAATGCAAGATGCAGTGATTCCACTAAGGGACCCTTGAGGGCGGTCACCGAACCTGTATAGATGGCAACCCTTGGGGGCGGTCACCGAACCCGTACACTTTGGCAACCCTTGGGGGCGGTCACCGGAACCCGTCAAATTGCTCGGGGCGATCTCCAAAACCTAATTGGAGACCCGACGCTTGCCCGGAGCTTTACACCACAATGATTGAGCTCGAACACCACCAACCGTCTAGGGCGCCCAAGCACCCAAGAGGAACAAGCTCAAGGGCACCAAGCACCCAAGAGTAATAAGCTTCTCAACTTGTAACTTCCACGTATCACCGTGAAGAACTCAAACCGATGCACCAAAAGCAATGGCAAGGGCACACGGAATGCCCAAGTCCTTCTCTCTCAAATCCCACCAAAGCAACTAATGCTAGGGAGGAAAATGAGAGGAAGAACAAGAAGGAGAACACCAAGAACTCCAAGAACTAGATCCAAGGGGTTCCCCTCACATAGAGGAGAAAGTGATTGGTGGAAATGTGGATCTAGATCTCCTCTCTTTTTTCCCTCAAAAACTAGCAAGAATCCATGGAGGGATTGAGAGATAGCAAGCTTCGGAGAAGGTCAACAATGGGGGAAGAACACGAGCTCAAAGGATAAGGTTCAATGGGGAAGAAGCCCCTTTTATAGGAGGGGAAAATCCAACCGTTACCCACTGAAAATCCAGCAGAGCGGTACTACCGCTAGGGAAGGGCGGTACTATCACGAGGGCGGTACTACCGCTTCCCTATCCAGCAGTACTACCGCTGAAGAGAAGGTCAAGGCCCTGCCCCAGAGCGGTACTACCGCTAGGGAAGAGCGGTACTACCGAGCGGTACTACCGCTTCTCATCGCCGCTACTAGTGCCAAGAAACCCGACACGAAAAACTTCGTTCGAGAATCGAGGCGGAAGTAGCCCAGACGCCTGGCAGTACTACGGCCGAAACTCCCAAGCGGTACTACTGCTCGAGAGCGGTACTACCGCTTGAGCGGCACTACCGCTCGAGAGCGGTACTACATTGGGAGCTTCAGCGGTACTACCGCTGTAGGTCGCGGTACTACCGCTGGCACAGGGCGAAACCGGAACTGCCATAACTTCTGCAAATGAGCTCCGAATTGAGCAAACTCAAGCTTGTTTGAAACAAGACAACGAGTAGCATCAAAACAGCGAGGGAGGAGGTCAAGGAAGAAGAAGAAGGGGGGCTCTCTCCCCCTTGCTTCTGGTGGCGCCGGAACACCGCCGGGGGCCATCATCATCATCGCGATCTTCACCAACACCTCCATCATCTTCACCAACATCTCCATCACCTTCCCCCATCTATATCCAGCGGTCCACTCTCCCGCAACCCGCTGTACGCTCTACTTGAACATGGTGCTTTATGCTTCATATTATTATCCAATGTTGTGTTGCCATCCTATGATGTCTTAGAAGATTTCCATTATCCTATCGGTGATTGGTGAATTGCTATGATTGGTTTGAGTTGCATGTTTTATTATTGGTGCTTTCATATGGTGCCCTCCGTGTCGGCATAGCGTGAAGGATTCCGCTGTAGGGTGTTGCAATGCGTTCATGATTCGCTTATAGTGGGTTGCGTGAGTGGTGAAACACAAACCCGAGTAAGGGATTGTTTATGTATGGGTTAAAGGACTTGATACTTTAATGCTATGGTTGGGTTTTACCTTAATGATCTTTAGTAGTTGCGGATGCTTGCTAGAGTTCCAATCATAAGTGCATATGATCCAAGAAGAGAAAGTATGTTAGCTTATGCCTCTCCCTCAAATAGAATTGCAATAGTGATTATCGGTCTAGTAACGTATTCAATTGCTTAGGGACACTTTCACAACTCCTACCACCACTTTTCCATACTTGCTTTATTTACTTTATTGCATCTTTATCTAAACAGCCCCTACTTTTTATTTACGTGTTTTTTGTTATCTTGCAAACCTATCACACCTACAAACTACTTCTAGTTTCATACTTGTTCTAGGTAAAGCGAATGTCAAGTGTGCGTAGAGTCGTATTAGTGGCCGATAGGACTTGAGAGAGTATTTGTTCTACCTTTAGCTCCTCGTTGGGTTCGACACTCTTACTTATCGAAAGAGGCTACAACTATCTCGTATACTTGCGGGTTATCAAGACCTTTTTCTGGCGCCGTTGCCGGGGAGTCATAGCGTGGGGTGAATATTCTTGTGTGTGTGCTTATTTGCTTTATCACTAAGTAATTTTTATTTGTTGTTCTCAGTTGTTCTGTATCTTAAGTTATGGATATGGAACACCAAAAAATTAGGTGTACTTGCTACTCATGGAGATGGGGTAACTCCTAAAACCCTCGATTCTCATTACGTGAAAGATATTATGTACTACTTTGATAATCCTGAGAAAACCCCATTCAACTTTATAATGGGAGACACATTGGATCAACGCTAATACTTTAGGGATTATCGCCCGACACACAAAAGGGAAACTATTATGGGATCAATTTATTATGTTGCGTTGGTATGCCCGGGATCTATGCTTGAGATATGATATTACTTGTTGCTCTAGGATGAAGGCTCCACACCTTCCCTTTTCATGCAAATTTAATGATAATGGAATCTTAGCTTCTTATGCTAATGGTATATATGATTATTATGATGTTGAACAAATAGAGGAATTTGTTGCTTTTAAGGCTGCTTATGAAATTGAATCTTTGTTTGAAAAGTATGAAGCTTTTGATGATGATGGTGTTTATAGACCAGAAAATCTTGCTATACTTAGATATTGCTATGAAAATTATGAATACAATTACTATATTAATGCATTTATTGAGAAAGTCTCCGCTGTCCAAGAAGAGACTAATATTTTGCAGGAAGCTATGGAAGAAGAAATTGATGAAACTGTGAGCTCATTAGATGAAAAAGATGATGAGGAGAGCGAAGAACAAAAGGAGAAAGAGCGGATTGATCACCCGTGCCCACCTTATAATGAGAGTAACTCTTCAACTCATACATTGTTTAATTCCTCTTCGTGCTTACCGAAGGATGATTGCTATGATGATTATTGCTATGATCCCGTTGATTCTCTTGAAATATCCCGTTTTGATGATGCTTGCTATGCTTGTGGCCAAGATGACAATATGAATGATGCTTATGGAGATGAACTTTCTATAGTTACTTATGTTAAACATGAAATTGTTGCTATTGCACCCACGCATGATAGTCCTAATATCTTTTTGAATTCTCCCCATTTACACTATATCTGAGAAGTGTGCGCTTAGTAAGGATTATATTGATGGGTTGCCTTTTACCATTGCACATGATGATTTTGATAGATGTAATATGCATGTGCTTGCTGCTCCTACTTGCAATTATTATGAGAGAGGAACTACATCTCCGCCTCTTTATGTTTCCAACACGATAGAATTGCAGAAAACTGTTTATACAATGCATTGGCCTTTACTATGTGTGCATGAATTATTCTTTTATGACATGCCGATGCATAGGAAGAGGGTTAGACTTCGTTGTTGCATGATATATGTTACTTTGTGCTCACTACTAAATTACAAGTCATTGTTAATTAAAATTGGCTTTGATATACCTTGGGATCCGGGTGGATTCATTACTTGAGCACTATATGCCTAGCTTAATGGCTTTAAAGAAAGCGCTGCCAGGGAGACAACCCGGAAGTTTTAGAGAGTCATTTATTTCTGTTGTGTGCTTTCATATAGTTTAAAAACAAAAAAAAATAAAGAGGGGAACCTAAAAACTTTTCAAAAAGGAAAGTGAAAGTGAGAAAGACAAGCATTGTTGAAGTGGGAGAACTCCTTGAACTTTGTTCATGCTCACGAAAACTTTGTGAATCTTTATTACAGAAACTTTTCAACAAAAATAATTATCCCCTTGTACAATTCCATTGTATTATAAAAATAATGTGCCAAGGTTTGCCTTTAGGTTTGTTTACAATGCTTGTTGGTTTGTACGGTGCAGGACAGAAACTTTGGCTGTAGTGCATGATTTTACATTTTTAACTGGAACGTCAATTGGTTCTGATTACTTTTGCATTGTCTTTATATACAAGTTGTTTATTTCTCCTAATTTTTGTAGAATTTTTTGGGTACCATAAGTATGGTGGATGTTCAGATTTCTACAGACTGTTCTGTTTTAACAGATTCTGTTTTTTGATTCATATTTTGCTTGTTTTGATGAATCTATCAATTTATATCAGTGGATTAAGCCATGAAAAAGTTATGTTACAGTAGACACAATGCAAAAACAAAATATGAATTGGTTTGCAACAGTACTTAGAGTGGTGATTTGCTTTATTACACTAACAGATCTTACCTAGTTTTCTATTAAAGTTTTGTGTGGATGAAGTGTCTAAACGAGGAGGTCTCGATATGAGGAAAAGGAAGAGAGGCAAGAGCTCAAGCTTGGGGATGCCCGAGGCACCCCAAGTAAATATTCAAGGAGACTCAAGCGTCTAAGCTTGGGGATGCCCCGGAAGGCATCCCCTCTTTCTTCAACAAGTATCGGTATATTTCGTATTCGTTTCGTTTATGCATTATGTGCAAGTCTTGGAGCGTCTTTTGTATTTAGTTTTCATTTTTCTTTTATGCACCATGCTGGTATGAGATAGTCCTTGGTTGATTTATAGAATGCTCATTGCATTTCACTTAAATCTTTTGAGTATGGCTTTATAGAATGCTTCATGCGCTTCACTTATATCATTTGAAGTCCTGGATTGCCTCTTTCTCTTCACATAGAAAACCGCCATTTGTAGAATGCTCTTTTGCTTCACTTATATTTGTTAGAGAGTGGGCATATCTTTTGTAGAAATAATTAAACTCTCTTGCTTCACTTATATCTATTTAGAGAGATGACAGGAATTGGTCAATCACATGGTTAGTCATAAAATCCTACATAAACTTGTAGATCGCTGAATATGATATGTTTGATTCCTTGCAATAGTTTTGCGATATAAAGGTGGTGATATTAGAGTCATGCTAGTGGGTGGTTGTGTATTGTAGAGACACTTGTGTTGAGGTTTGCAAGTCCCATAGCATGCACGTATGGTAACCGTTGTGTGACAAATTTGAAGCATGGGGTGTTTCTTTGATTGTCTTCCTTATGAGTGGCGGTCGGGGACGAGCGATGGTCTTTTCCTACCAGTCTATCCCCCTTGGGGCATGCGTAGTAGTACTTTGCTTCGAGGGGTCTTCTGAGTTGAATCTCAGCCTCCCTAACCAGATGTACAGTTGTCACAGCAACTGGAACTGGTCCAACAAATCATGTGTCTTCAACCAGTGACTGGTTCTATCCCTTCCCTCATTTACCCTAAGTTTGTCTTCGTGAAGTCATTGCTTATATGTCTTATCTGTTTGACTTCACTTCTTGACTTCTATTGTTGTTTGGCTTCATACTATCTTCCATCCTGATCCTTACTACATAGCTGCTATTAGTCTTGTCCGTTTACATTATTGCATACTTGACTATGGCTTGCTTGTTGTAGTTATCTTCCGCTGCATATCAACTAGGTCATTTCTGTTGCTTGTCTTTGAAACATCTGTGTTTTGAAGACTTTCATAAAAATTGCCTATTCACCCCCTCTAGTCGATAACTAGCACTTTCAATTGGTATCGAGCAAGGTACTCCCTTGTTACGTGTGATTCGGTTTAACCACACGGAGTTTTAGCTATGTCGATTGCGGGGATAATCAAAGGTCTCCGCTGCTTGCGCCGTGTTTGATGGAACCGACTATCCCTCTTTGGAAGAATAAGATGCGCATGCATCTTGAAGCCATTGATGTCGACCTACGGTATGTCGTCAAGAACGGCGCGTTCTAAATCTGGTGCAGGTGTCACCCCTGCTGATGTCAAGAAGTTCATTCAACTCGACTCCACTGCAAAGAACATCATTTGTGGTCATCTGACCAAAGTACAGTATGGCCGTGTGAGTGCTCTGGAAACGTCGAAGCTAGTCTGGGACTGGCTATCCAAGGTCAACGAAGGCGTCTCAACCCAGAGAGTTCAAAGAATCAGTGTTCTTCGCAACCTCTTAAACCGCTTCAAGAGAAACGACAATGAAAATGTCGAGCTCACGTTTGATCGCCTCACTGACATCACAAATGAGCTTCATGCTCTCGGCGCCACTGAGGTCACCAAGCATGAAATCGTCAAGACACTACTAAGATCACTTGACAGCTCTTTTGACACCCTTGCCCTCATGATACAAGAACGTCCTGACTTCAAGACACTCGATCCGTCTGATATACTTGAGAGGCTCAACACACATGAGTTCCAGCTATCTGAGAAAAGAGATATCTATGGTCCAAACTATGGCCGAACTCGCGCTTTGAAGGCAAAAGTTGTTTCCTCATCCAAGAAGAATCATTGCGGTTACGATGATCCACGAAGACATTGGAAAGGAACTTGCTATGCTTGTGAAGAAGTTCCAGAAGTTCACTAGGAAGAAAGGCTTCAGAAAGTCTTCACGATCCAGCTCAAGAAATGATGAAGCTTCCACTCAAGACTACAAGAAGAGAACCTGTCGCAAGTGCAAGAAAACTGGATACTATATCTCCGAATGTCCACAGTGGGACAATGAGGAGAAGAAGAAGAAGAGCAAGGAATATGATTCTGATGACAAGAAAAAGAAGAAATCTTCAAAGTCTTGTTCCAAGTCTTCATCAAAGTCTTCATCGCATAAGAAGAGCTCATCTGGCAAGGCTCGTGCTTTTGTTGGCAAGGAAATGGATTCAGAGGAGGAGTCTCTTCTGAGGAAGTGGAGGTGGAATCTGAAGAGGAGTCCGACCGGGGCGTTGCAAGCCTGGCTTTAGCCACAACCTATGTTGCCAAGTCCATCTTCAACACTGAAGACAATGACTTCTACACCAACGCTCAAGGCGATGACAAGGGCGACCTGCTCCCACCTCTTTGCTTCATGGCACGCGGTGCCAAGGTAAAATCACGTGATGCTTACTTTCAAACATCAAGTGAAGATGACTCTGATTGTGAATCCAAACCCAGCTACAAAACACTTGATAAAATTGCAATCGAACAACAAAGAGCTATGGAACATACTCAAAAACTGTTAGACAAAAGCGATGATCATTGGACGTGGAAATGACACGCGTTCACGATCCTTAGTTGAAGACATTAAAAATCTTCATGCGAAGTACCAAGAACTTGAAAGTCGTCATGAAACGCTATCAACTACTCATGAAAGGCTCTCCTATGATTATCTTCAAAGGAAGCAAGAGCTTGAGAAATTGAGAGCGACTCATGAAGATCTTCAAAAAGAGAATGAGTCACTTCGCGCTCAACAGATCAGTTCCGCTCAGGATGGATTTGAACCACCATGTCTAAAATGTCTTGAGCGGGATATCACTACCTCTGTTGCTGAATGTTCAACTACTGCTACTATTGCATTGTCTTCAACTACCAATGTGGTAACTAACCCCTTTGCGGAGGATACCACTGCCATTGCTGATGAAAATGCTAGGTTGAAGACATTGCTTGAAACAGGGATGTATAAAAGTCTGAAAGGGCATAAGACACTTATGATGTCCTCAAAAGCAGATTCTCGAACGAAACCCTAGGAAAGAGGGTTTTGGGTTCGAGGAAAATGAATGTTGATGGTTCCCTCGGAAGCCTTTGGCGGTATCCCAAAACCACATGGGTTGCTTTGCAAAGGGACCTTCAAAGGATCCATCCACCTTATCTGACTTTACATGTGCTAACCCTATTATCATTGATGAATCATTTGATGCAAACTATAAGCTGTTCAAGAATCGAATGGTGAAGTGTTTGCTGTATATTGGTACTAAGCTGCAGGAATGGACCGCCTATGAAGAAGATCTGGGTTCCCAAAAGCTGTCTTGAGAATCTTCCAGTGAATGTCATCATGACACCACCAGGGAAGAAGACAAACCCTAGACCAAAGGCGTCATATGGTCCAAAGGCTTCATACAGACAGAGGACTCACTTAAGTCACCCTAACGCCAATGTTTTGCAGGGAAACAATACTCCAATTTATGAATATGAGCGTGTGTCCTCAAACCGCTATGTTCAGAGAACTAAGAACTTTTCTGCTTATTCATATGAGTATCACTCATCTCCTGCAAGGCTATTTGCTAGGGCTCCAAAGCCGAAATTCTCGAGATGCTGCACTTAGACTCATTGCTTCTAAGCCACCCCACGAAGATGTGGGTGGTTAAGAAGAATTAACTCTCTTTTGCAGAAAGGGTCTCCACCGAAAATCAAAGGCGTCTGATGCTATTGTGGGGACCTAAAACATCTTGTAGGGCACAAGATCAAATGCCCAAATGGTCTCACTATGTGTTTTGTTCCCTGAATCATTTGCCATTCATCCCATCAGTCCTAATCTTGATTTAAGCTTCAATAATCCACTTGCCCGTCAAATGTTTATGCTTCACAATGCTCTTGGTGAAGCCTATCCCCCTAACTGTACTGTAGGGTATGACACCTCATGCTTCAGAATGGATTATGGATAGTGGATGCACTAATCATATGACTGTTGATCGAAGCCTTCTCATGGACTCAACCTTACGTCCATCAGACAAGAGTCACATCACATTTGCTGACAGTGGTAAAAGCAAGGTATTGGGTCTAGGTAGAGTTGCAATATCAAAGGATCAACACATGGACAAAGTGATGCTTGTTGAATCCCTTGGTTTCAACTTAATGTGCATCTCAATGCTTTGTTACTTGAACATGATTGTGATATTCGGAAAATATTGTTGCCTTGTACTAATGGAATCGACAAGTCTCTAGTCTTTGAAGGGTATAGGAAAGATGATCTATACATGGTAGATTTCTCGGCCAGGTCCACAACTTGCCGTATGTCTTCTTGCAAAAGCTTCGAATCTTTGGCTCTGGCATCGGAGGCTGGGGCATGCTGGAATGAGGAACTTACACACACTCGCCAAGAAGAAGCATGTCATTGGCATCGAAGGTGTCCAGTTCAAGAAGGATCATTTGTGTGGTGCCTGCGAAGCTGGAAAGATGACTAGGGCAAAGCACCCCTCGAAGACAATCATGACGACATCTCAACCCTTCGAGCTGCTTCACATGGATTTGTTTGGCCCTACTCATTACTCTACCCTCACAACAACTGCTTGTCTCTATGGCTTCGTCATTGTTGATGACTACTCAAGATACACATGGGTGCACATAATTCTCTACAAGACTGAAGTGCAAGATGTCTTGAGACGATTCGCCCAATCGAGCAATGAACAATTATGGCGTCAAGATCAAGCATATCGAAGTGATGACGGACCTTGAATTCAAGAACACCGGACTTGATCTTTATCTGGATACCATGGGAATCACTCATGAGTTCTCTGCTCCATACACACCCCAAAGAAATGGCATCGTGGAGCGCAAGAACAGAACCCTCATTGAGATGGCTCGAACAATGCTCGACGAGTACAAGACACCAAGAAAGTTCTGGCCTGAAGCCATTGATACAGCTTGTCACGTCATCAACCGTGTTTATATCCATAAGCTTCGGAACAAACATCCTATGAGCTCCTTACTGGCAAGAAGCCAAATGTCAGATACTTGAGTATTTGGAGCTAAGTCTTTGGATCAAGGATCCACATCACAAGTCAAAATTTGAACCCAAAGCTCACGAAGGCTTCATGCTCGATTCTGGAAAGGACTCACACTCTTACAGAGTCTTCAATCTCTATCTCTACAAAATCGTCGAAAGCTGTAGATGTGCGATTTGATGAAACCAATGGTTCACAAAGAGAGTTCCTGCCAAGCACACTAGACGAAGCTCCACCCAGTGAATCTATCAAGCTAATGGGAACTGGTGAAATCATGCCTTCTGAAGCACAGCCTAAAGAGGAACTTATCATTTTTGCACCTAACCAACCTGAAGACAATGCTCAGCCTGAAGACAATCCTTCCAATGACGACAACGATCAGCATGAGCAAAGTCTTCGTCCAGTTCATCCTCGATTTGCAAATGAAGTACAGATTGAGAAGATAATCGATAGCATCAACGCACCTGGTCCGCTTACTCGCTCAAGAGCAACACAACTAGCAAATTTCTGTGGGCACTTTTCCTTTGTATCAATATCAGAACCCAAGAAAGTTCTTTGAAGCTTTTTGGAACCGAATGGATTGAAGCTATGCAAGAAGAACTTCAACAGTTCAAGCTGAATAATGTTTGGGAACTTGTCAAGCGTCCACGACCCTGCAAGCATAACATTATTGGCACCAAATGGATATATCGAAACAAGCAAGATGAGCATGGTCAAATCGTCGTAAACAAAGCAAGGCTTGTGGCTCAAGGATATACTCAAGTTGAAGGAATTGACTTGATGAAACATTTGCTCCAGATAGCTAGGCTTGAAGCTATTCACATACTACTAGCCTATGCTAACCACCACAACATCTTGCTCTATCAAATGGATGTGAAGAGTGCATTTCTCAACG
Source organism: Aegilops bicornis (assembly GCA_021605145.1). Lineage (NCBI taxonomy): Eukaryota > Viridiplantae > Streptophyta > Magnoliopsida > Poales > Poaceae > Aegilops > Aegilops bicornis. The sequence goes on along the minus strand of CM038675.1, from coordinate 106,135,241 downwards.
GCAAGATTGAAGAAGAAGTATATGTCGCTCAACCACCGGCTTTGAAGATCCAAAACATCCTCGATATGGTGTACAAGCTAAACAAAGCAATCGTATGGCCTCAAACAAGCTCCTCGCGCCTGGTATGATACAATCAAAGACTTCCTGAAGAGAAAAGGCTTCAAACCTGGATCCCTTGATCCCACACTCTTCACGAAGACATATTATGGTGAACTGTTTGTATGCCAAATATATGTGGATGACATTATCTTGGCTGCACCAACCGTAAGTATAGTGATGAGTTTGGATACATGATGCAAGAGCAATATCGAGATGTCCATGATGGGAGAGCTCAAGTTCTTCCTTGGTCTTCAAATTCACGACAAAGAAATGGCATCTTTATATCTCAAGAAAAATACCTCCAAGATTGTCCGGAGAAGTTTGGAATGCAAGAATGCAAAGGATACCGACGCCAATGCCGACCAAACACCACTTGGGTCCCGACGACAATGGTAAAGATTTCGATCAACAGTATACCGCTCCATGATTGGTTCCTTACTTTACCTATGTGCATCTAGGCCAGATATTATGCTTAGTGTTTGCATGTGTGCTCGATTCCAAGCGGCACCAAAGGAATCACATCACTTAGTCGTGAAGCGAATTCTTCGATATTTGGCTCACACCCCAACACTCGGATTATGGTATCCAAAGGGCTCAAAATTTGATTTAGTTGGATTTTCAGATGCTGATTATGCTTTGGTGACAAAGTGGATCGCAAGTCTACATCAGGCACATGTCACTTTACGGGGACGATCACTCGTCTGTTGGTCTTCAAAGAAGCGTAACTGTGTCACTTTCAACGGCAGAATCTGAATACATTGCTGCTTTGGATCTTGTTGTGCTCAGCTTCTATGGATGAAGCAAACTCTCAAGGACCATGGCATCAATCGACACAAGTACCACTTTTCATGCGACAACGAAAGTGCCATCAAGATTGCCAACAATCCAGTCCAGCACTCAAAGACAAAGCACATTGAAATTGGCCATCATTTTCTCGGGGATCATGTCATGAAGAAAGATATTGACATCATTCACGTCAACACCGAAGAGCAATTGGCAGATATCTTCACAAAGCCCTTGGATGAGAAAAGGTTTTGCAAGTTACGGCGTGAGCTAAATATCTTGGAATCCTCAAATGTCCTGTGATCAAGCACACATCCTAACACTTATGCATGTTGATTACTTAGGTGTGCAACACAAGAAGTAACGTATATCTTCAATCAATGAAGACTTACATTCTAAGTGTGAATACATTAACGTGGAATTTGACTTGAGCGCCACGATAATTGTGCGGCTGTCCGCTCTAATACTTCCTATACGGTGGGTAACGCCACCACCAAATTTCTTTGTTTGAAGTGTTTCACTCATGACGTTATTTCTTGAAGCTATTCGCATTTGATTTGACTTCAACTTCAACCTATTTTCATGATTCTTCACTATGATGATTTGGTTGCTGTCTGATATATATATATATATATTTCTGTCACTCTACAGCATTCACTTATAGCTATGTCTTCAAGTTGAATCTTTTGAACTAAGTGAATGTGATCGGACCCCAATCTCTCTATGCTTTCTATCTCAAACTCTATCTGTCCAAATCATATGCATTCTATTTAAACTGTCGAATGTCTTCTCTGCGTCCTTGTCGAGAAGACACGAGACAAACTTTAAGTCTGTTTCAAATGATTCATCATTACGGTTGAACTCCGGAGAAGCCGGAACGACCCTCCGACAAACCGGGCGGGCGTGGGGCGTGGGATAACTCACGGATGTTGCATGCGTGCCACGTGCCCCTCAGATGTGAACCGCCAAGGGCACCTGCGTAATTGCGCTGCGCTGCACACCTCGTTATAAATACCTATCTCCTGCGGTAAAGAAACTCTTCTTCGACCTCTCCACCTCGTCAAAACCCTAGCGCCACCGCTAGCTCTCAACGACGCCGGTGACGAAGCGCTTAGCTGCCGCGACTTCTCCGACGCCGTCCTCACGCCGGCCGCGAACATCTTCATCTCCGCCGCTGCCGTAGGTGTCCTCCGTCGCCAAGTTAGGGCACGGTGGACTGAACTTTCGACCTCCTTTCCTTCCGTCTAGCAGTTCTTGAGCGGTAAATATATCTCTATTTTTACCAACTTTTGATCTTCAAGATTCATCCTACTTGCCAAAAATGGTTTCTGCCCATACAAAGTTAGATCTATTCACTTTGCATCTCGTCTTTGCTTAGTATATTCACTTAAGCTTCACAACTAGTTAGATTCCTCACTTGTACTTATTCACGGATTCGTACAAATCCGGAACCAACTCTCAGCGTAAAAGTGAATGTCTTCGCATCATGAGGTCAATGTCTTCAAACCGATTTATCTTCAAAATCTTCTAAGAATGCATATGACCTCTTCCCCTTCCCTCGCATCTCTAATCTTTATCACAGGTACATGTCCGTGGGAGAATCCTTGGTTCTCATAGTCTGCATTCGCTTCTGAAATTCTTACAGCATCAAACCAACTCTCCCGAAGCCAGCTCTTGTCTGTCAACCAAACGCAAGCCTTTGAAGCCTTTGATTGTGAAGCCATTCAGTTTGAAGCTCATGGTTACAGATAAATCAGTCAGGAAGGGCGGCAGACAGCGTCGTGAGGGAACCTCAAAGGATCTACCCGATGACCTCGCGGAGCTGTACAAGACAGACCCTGAAGAGACTTATAATCAGCGCAAGACACGAATCCAATGGATTCGACGCTATTGGGCTGAACAGTGGTTCAAGTACAACTTCGTCACACAAGAATATGCCGAGAAGAGTGCCATCGAAGCCCTTGGGGTGATATCCTGCTTTGAGGCCTTCCTCCCAAGAACATGGTGAAGGTATTGCACAAGGTTTCTATCCTTGCATGGTCCATGGACCTTAGCACGAAAATGCCGACCCGACGTCTTTGCGCTGGTGTCGCGATGACAATCTCTTCAAGCGCAACTTCCAAAGACGCATAAAGGCTTACGCAAAGGAAAACAAGAAGTCATTGGGATTAGACTTCAACCCTGGTCCCTCTGCTCCCGTCTTGACGACTCACGTGTGGCCGAACCCAATGTCATCGGTCCGCTTTTCAAACCTTGAAGGCCTCATCACTTATATTTTGGTCCAAGGTGCCAAAGTGGATCACTCGATGACAATGATGACTCGATGAAGCCCCAGCTCTAGCTCCTGCTCCTGCTCCAAAGCCGCAGGCTTAAGAAAGCCAAGGCTCCAAAGTCACCGCTCCTCCAAAAGCTTCTCGTGTGAAGCCACCGCCATCGCACCTCCCGAAGCCAAAGGTACGCCGAGGATCAATCCCGCATCTCCAAGAAGACGGAGAAGAGAAAGAAAAGTGTCAAGAATACTGAATCGACATCGACCCCTGCTATTCTGCGTGAAGAGCACATTGATCATCAAGTGATGACGATCTTGCGATTTATGCTCTTGAGCAGCTTATCAAGAGCAAAGAAGAAGCAGAAATCTTCAACAACTTGCCTCTCTTCGATGTGGCAATCATCCATCACTTCATTGATGAGTGGTTTGACACGCCAAACATCAGCTTTGAAGATCTGCAACTTCCAATTGGCCTCAGCGTCTCTTTCAACGGCGCCATTGCTTCTGAGCTAGCTCTAGCTCGGTAGATTGATGAACCGAAGCACAAAATTGACTATGAGAAGGCTCACTTCAAGAAGCATATGGCTGCACTCAGCGTGCAAGACGTGAAAAACTTCAAGGTCATGCTGCACGACCTCAAAGAAAACTTTCTCAAGAAGCGTGAAGAAGCCAGAGGCTCTCGTGAGCGCATGAAGGCTCTGGCTGACAAGTGTGTGCTTGCCTACAATGAGGATGAGAAGCGCAAGGCACTTGGCCGTCCTGGCATTGACCCCAGGATGGCTGCAAAGAAAGAAGTCTTCGGTGACCAAGCTGCACCTTCAAGGCAGGAAGAGCCCGCATAGTCTTCCCAAGCAGCATGGTGGCTCGAAGCCAAAGGTACGGTCAATCGCTTCTAAATGAAAAAGACGAGGGCTGCCGAGGCTGAAGCGAGAAAAAGGAAAAATCCTCGACGCCTCGATGCTGCTCCCTCCAAGAAGAAGCTAAAGACCAAGAAGAATCGGGCTGCTCCCACAGAGCCCTTGATTGTTGAACCCATTTCTATGGTTCGTCCCGCGTCTGCAACTCAAGAACTTCAAATGACTTTCATGAGCCTGCTTCCACAGAGGCTCCTGAAGCTGAAGATATTCCAAAGAAATGATCCCCTCACTGCTGAAGACATTGGTCACCATGACAATGTTGAAGATGATGAAGTTCTTCCTCAAATCGAGTACAATGTGGAATCATCGCCTATTCGTACGAACAACGAACTCATCAGCATTGGTTGTCCTCTGACGCCAATTGCACAGGATGCTTCATGGGCTGATCGCCCGCAACAACAAGACTCCCCCAGCACTCCCCAACAACAAGTCACTCCCCAACAGCAACACCAAGAAGAAGAGAAAGACTTTGAGGCCCAGGCAACCCCATCTCCAAAGGCGTCGCCAGCATTTCACAGGCTTCGCAGAGGTCAAAGGCCTCAAGTGCCTCTTCCGAGCGTTCCAGAAGGAGAAGTGCACCACCAACCTGTTGCACGTCAAGTGTTTTCAGAAGCCACTCCAATTGTGAATGTCTCTGAGTCCGAAGCCAAAGCTGCTGAAGACAATCCGGCTGCATCACCACGACACCCAAGAAGAAGAAGAAGAACGTGTCCCTACACCCCCTGTAACTGAAGAAGTGATCCCCGATATCAACGTGCCAGTGCCCGACCCTCCAGCTCCTCAAGTGGAGGTTGAAAACAATGAGGCTGCCACCTCCAACACCAATGAAGCCAATGACGTGGTCATGGCTGAAGCCAATGCGGAGCCTGTCCCAACTGCTCCTGAAGCCAATGAAGGAACTGTGCCTGAAGCCAATGAGGCAACTGCTCCCGAAGCATCTGCTGAGCAGCCTGAAGCTTCAGTTCTTTGCCATCGCTCAGTTCCGCCACCAAGGCCCTACACAATCGAGCAAGCATACGACTATGGCGAGCTAGTCACGCGATAAGATGGCCCGTTCCGTCCCTCCGCCTCATGCCTCTGGTCCTCAATTCGACTATCATATTGCGCATAGGCCTCCGGTCCGTAAGCCGAAGCCAAGATCGCCAAGGTTTCCGAATCGCCACCTCAACCGGTTCTTTCAATGCAAATGGCTTCAAAGCCCACAATACTTTCTTTGACAAAGGTAAAGAACCCCTACAAAAGGCCAATGATCTCATCTCGACCGGTTACGGAGCTATCGACAAGAAGCTATTACTCTGTGCTCAGTATGACCAAGGCCGCATTTTTCCTCATATGCGCCTCTGCTGAAGCCATTTCCGGACTGTCGTGCTTAGAAGAAGCACTAGATTGCTTTCATGATGCAGTGTCCGCTTGGCTTCAGAATGCATAAAGAGCACCGGAATGAAGAATTAGTGCTTCAATTCTATGCCACACTCCACATCCGCGGCTTCAACAGAGATACAAAGACATGGGTTCTCGAGTGGATGATCGAAATGTCCATCATGAAGCCAAAGCTCTTGTCATCATTGAGCTCACAGCCTACCCACTCCGGAGAGCTGTTTGAACTCGGATGTCAACTACACCGCGATGCCTTGGAAATCATATTTCATAAGCCAGAACCAGACATGAGTCAGATGCTGAGCATGATGAAGCCACTGCCACACGATGCTGAATACCCTCAGCACTTCTGAAAGATCGAGGATGTCGCCTAGAGGGGGGGGGGGTGAATAGGCGCTTTAAAATAATTACGGTTTAGGCTTGAACAAATGCGGAATAAACCTAACGGTTAATTTGTCAAGCACAAAACCTACAACAACTAGGCTCACCTATGAGCACCAACAACTTATGCTAAGCAAGATAAGCAACTATGAGATAGCAAGATATATGACAAAGAACAATATGGCTATCACAAAGTAAAGTGCATAAGTAAAGGGGCTCGGGTAAGAGATAACCGAGGCACACGGAGACGACGATGTATCCCGAAGTTCACACCCTTGCGGATGCTAATCTCCGTTTGGAGCGGTGTGGAGGCACAATGCTCCCCAAGAAGCCACTAGGGCCACCGTAATCTCCTCACGCCCTCGCACAATGCAAGATGCCGTGATTCCACTAAGGGACCCTTGAGGGCGGTCACCGAACCCGTACAAATGGCAACCCTTGGGGCGGTCACGAACCCATACACTTTGGCAACCCTTGGGGCGGTCACGGAACCCGTCAAATTGCTCGGGCGATCTCCACAACCTAATTGGAGACCTCGACGCTTGCCGGAGCTTTACACCACAATGATTGAGCTCCGAACACCACCAACTGCCTAGGGCGCCCAAGCACACAATAGGAACAAGCTCTAGGGCACCAAGAACCAAATAGTAATAAGCTTCTCAACTTGTAACTTCCACGTATAACCTTGGAGAACTCAAACCGATGCACCAAATGCAATGGCAAGTGCACACGGAGTGCCAAGTCCTTCTCTCTCAAATCCCACCACAGCAACTAATGCTAGGGAGGAAAATGAGAGGAAGAACAAGAAGGAGAACACCAAGAACTCCAAGAACTAGATCCAAGGGGTTCCCTCACATAGAGGAGAAAGTGATTGGTGGAAATGTGGATCTAGATCTCCTCTCTTTTCCCTCAAAAACTAGCAAGAATCCATGGAGGGATTGAGAGATAGCAAGCTCGGAGAAGGTCAACAATGGGGGAAGAACACGAGCTCAAAGGATAAGGTTCAATGGGGAAGAAGCCCCTTTTATAGGAGGGAAAATCCAACCGTTACCCACCGAAAATCCCATACAGAGCGGTACTACTGGCTAGGGAAGGGCGGTACTACCGGCCGAGGGCGGTACTACCGCTTCCTATCCAGCAGTACTACTGCTACCTGAAGAGAAGGTCAAGGCCACTGGCCCCAGAGCGGTACTACCGCTAGGGAAGAGCGGTACTACCGCTCGTGAGCTGTACTACCGCTTCTCGCCGCTACTAGTGCCGCAAAACCCGACACGAAAAACTTCGTTCGAGAATCGAGGCGGAAGTAGCCCAGATGCACAGCGGTACTACGACCGAAACTCCCAAGCGGTACTACCGTTCTGAGAGCGGTACTACCGCTTGGAGCGGTACTACCGCTGGGGAGCTTCGGCGGTACTACCGCTGTAGGTCGCGGTACTACCGCTGGCACAGGGCGAAACCGGAACTGCCATAACTTCTGCAAATGAGCTCCGAATTGAGCAAACTCAAGCTTGTTTGAAACAAGACAACGAGTAGCATCAAAACAGCGAGGGAGGAGGTCAAGGAAGAAGAAGAAGAAGGGGGGCTCTCTCCCCCTTGCTTCTGGTGGCGCCGGAACACCGCCGGGGGCCATCATCATCATCGCGATCTTCACCAACACCTCCATCATCTTCACCAACATCTCCATCACCTTCCCCCATCTATATCCAGCGGTCCACTCTCCCGCAACCCGCTGTACCCTCTACTTGAACATGGTGCTTTATGCTTCATATTATTATCCAATGTTGTGTTGCCATCCTATGATGTCTGAGTAGATTTCCATTGTCCTATCGGTGATAGGTGAATTGCTATGATTGGTTTGAGTTGCATGTTTTATTATTGGTGCTGTCCTATGGTGCCCTCCGTGTCACGCAAGCGTGAAGGATTCCCGCTGTAGGGTGTTGCAATGCGTTCATGATTCGCTTATAGTGGGTTGCGTGAGTGACTGAAACACAAACCCGAGTAAGGGGATTGTTTGCGTATGGGGTAAAGGGGACTTGATACTTTAATGCTATGGTTGGGTTTTACCTTAATGATCTTTAGTAGTTGCGGATGCTTGCTAGAGTTCCAATCATAAGTGCATATGATCCAAGAAGAGAAAGTATGTTAGCTTATGCCTCTTCCACTTCCGGTTTCCTTTCGGTTCTTGCATGCTTTGTAACGGTCTATCACACAGCTCCTCTTGATCATCTCTAGCCTTAGTATTATCCTTTGATTTCCCCTCTATGCCAAACAATGTACCAAAAATGGCTTCGGCGATATTCTTTTCAGTGTGCATCACGTCGATGTTGTGTGGGCAAAGGAGGTCTTTGAAGTAAGGCAGATCCCAGAAGCATGTCTTGTGAGTCCAGGTGTGTTCCTTATTATACCCCTTGAAATACCCTGGACGCTCTGGATCTGGCTCGAGAGCATTTAACTGATCTAGGGTCTGTTGGCCTCTCAACGCAGGTGGTGCAGAGTGTTTGACAACTCTACCTTTCATGAAGTTCTTGTCTTTCCTAAACTTATGGCGAGAATCTAGAAACTGCCTATGCAAGTCGAAGCAACTATACTTGTGCCCCGCCGTCAGCCAACGAAACTCAAGAGCTCCCTTGCAAGTGGGGCACAAGAACCTTCCATGCACACACCAGCCAACGAATAGCACATACGCCGGCAAGTCATGCGTCGAGTACATGTACCAGGCACGCATTATGAAGTTCTCTTTGCTAAAGGCATCGTATGTCTTAAACCCATTATCCCAATCTTCTTGCAATTCGTCCTTAAGAGGCTGCATGTACACATTCATATTCTTCCCCGGATAGTTGGGCCCTAGAATTATCAACGTCAGGAAAATGTTCTTTCTTTGCATAATCTGCCCGGGGGGAGGGGGAGATTGAGTGGAATGACAAACACGGGCCAACAGCTGTACGGGGCTGCCATCTGACCAAACACACTGAACCCATCTGTGACGACGGCGACTCGAGGATGCCTTGGATCTACCGTTTTTTCCTTATGTAATGCATCGAAGCGCTTCCACGCTTCACCATCTAATGTGTGCACTATCATCACATTCCCATCTGCATCTAGTTCGGTTCTTTTGCTCGTTTTGTGCCATGTCATATGTCTGGCCGTCTCTTCGACCATGAAAAGATGTTGAAGTCTTGGTACGATTGGCATATACCGAAGAACATTAACGGGTATTTTGGTCTGCGTCTTCTCACCCATACCGTTGTCTACCACAACATACCTGGAAGAATTGCAAATGGGACTATAGTTCAAGTCCTCATACAGAAGCCTAAATATGACACATCCTTTCTCACAGGCATGTATCTTCTCATAGGGCATCTTAAGAGCACGGAGGATTTTTTCTGACTGGTATAGGTTTGGAGGTAGCACATGGCCTTTGGGTAGAAATCGTCCAAAAACTGTCATCATCGCGTCGTAGCATTTTCTGCCCAAGTTGAATTGAGCCTTCAAAGCCATTATTTGTGAGATGGCATCCAGCTGACAAAGCTCAGTGTGCTCGTGGAGAGGACGTTTTGAGGACTCCCACATTTCAGTGAAGGCCTTTGCAGATTCCTCCATCTCTTCGTCCGAGTCCCGAGCATCCTCAAAGTCTTGCACCATGTCTGCGGTCCCGGTACCATGCTCGTCGGTGAGACGACGAACCACCTCGGCTCTGGCACGTTGGGCAGACTCACCATGTAATGTCCAGACCGTGTAACCAGGCGTAAAACCAAACTTCTGCAGGTGTTTACTCATTTCAAGCTCGTCCCTCTGATTATAGTTGTCCCACCGGACACAGGGGCACCAGCTAAATTTCTGGCCATTTGCAAATGCGGCTCTAACAAACCCCTTAGTTTTTGTTAACCATTCCTCAATCCAAACATACTGACTAGTGTAACCGGTGTACATCCACGCATGATCACTCATATTGACTTCCTACTGGACACACAAGAAATATATACATAATTAAGCAAACCATATCCATCAGTCAATAGAGTTTGTTAGTTTTATTACGTCCATGCAACCTACACGCTAATAGGTAAGGATAGGTCCTAATCCCACCCGAGTATGTGTAGATCGGGTTCGTTTTCCCATGCTCTGCTCCGGATCCGACGAAAAATTTCGGCAGCACCTCCCCGCTGTTCTCCTGATACACGTCTTGGCAATAAGCAGAGAGGATGTGTACCCGGAGCATAACAGGGAGGCACTGACGAAATTCTGCATTGGATCCAGAGCTGAGCATATGGGAAAACGAACCCAATCTACACATACTCGGGCTGTCCATGGATAATGTTGGATAATTCGAAAGAATCACGATTATAAATATGCAAATGCATGCATATTTATAGATGTAACCCTTTCGAACGGGAGATGCATAGTGGTTACACATACTGATGATTGACACCTGTAGCTAGCAAGTTTCATTGGCACGAAGACCGGAACAGAGCAAATGAAGGGGGGAGGAGGATATGTTATTTGTGCTCACCAACGAACGCAGGGGCAGAGCTCGTCAAACACTAGACCCTCGCAATGATGAAATAACTACATATTTAAATCGAAAAATGAGTAACATAGCAAGTATTCGACACCGACGGCCACATGTACCTCGCACTGACGATACTTGCTATTTACGGTACCATCGACACTGAGGAACCCTCTAACCCGCTCGTCCCCGGGTAAACTAAATAGCAACTACCATCGGTGCAAGGTACATGAGGCGGTCGGCGTTGAACACTAGATCCACATCCCACAAGTGAAGTCGGCGCCAGGTGTCCCGCAACAATAGTTCTGGTGGCCGATGACGGTCCAACACCTTGGCGAATTTGTCTGGCAGCCTCTGCGATGAGGATTAAAGCCAAGTTTTGAAATTTCAAACAACCAAACCGACTTGAGTTAGTTTGGGTGTTTCAAGTTTCAACACTTAGCTTTCAATCGTCATCTCTGAGGCTGCCAGACAAAATTCGCAATAGACTTCGACCGCCATTGATGCCGAGAACTGTTGCTGCTGGACGCAGGACCCCTGTGTCACTTGTGGGACGTGGATGTAGTATTCGACACCGACAGCCACATGTACCTCGCACTGACGATACTTACTATTTAGGGTACCATCGACACCGAGGAACCCTCTTTTTCTTCTTCTTCTTCTTGTTCTTTCTCTTTTTTTTCCTCTTCTTCTTCTTCCTCTTCTTCTTCCTCCTCTTCTTCTTCCTCTTCTTCTTCTTCCTCTTCTTCTTCTTCCTCTTCTTCTTCTTCCTCTTCTTCTTCTTCCTCTTCTTCTTCTTCCTCTTCTTCTTCTTCCTCTTCTTCTTCTTCCTCTTCTTCTTCTTCCTCTTCTTCTTCTTCTTCTTCTTCTTCTTCTTCTTCTTCTTCTTCTTCTTCTTCTTCTTCTTCTTCTTCTTCTTCTTCTTCTTCTTCTTCTTCGTCTTCGTCTTCTTCGTCTTCTTCTGTCAGGACCCCGATCCTAAGTCACACCGACCTAGCATATAACACATCATATCACTTTGCGGCCTCACGCACGGTATTCCCACGGGTGTCGCCTTACCATGGCCCGGGACCGTTTAAGCCTTTTGGCTCACGTATATGATAGTGTCGCTAGCATCCATATGACAAGAACCCGGGCCGACATGGCTAGTCGTGAACCCAAAGCGGCGCTAACCTATGGGGACAGGCATACATGAATCACATCGAGCATGTCGGTCATCAACGTATATATTCGGGCTGTAGCACTAGGCTAACAGGACTCGGTACCCGAGCTGTAGCAGCTAGGCAGGACTCCGAATAACACCGCGTGACATTTCCCCGAAGGGACAGACATAGGAACGAAGTGAAACACATGCCCGGCCAGTCAAGTGTCCAAGCGGTAGTCTTTGGGCTAGCAGGACTCGGTGAACCGGTCAGAAGTGACTACTATCGCTCGGAGGCACGAGACTACATTTCCCCATATGAGAGGCTGCCAAGGATAAACAACTAGTTTGTCGGATCCCACACATACCAAGCATTTCAAACATACACCCAATATGCTCAATATGTGTAAATCTGACGTGGCATCACAACATAACTCTACGACTCAGATATTATTCATTAGGCTCCGAGGAGCGAGATATTACAAACATGGGTCTCATGACCCAACACTCAGAGCATACAAGTCAAAGCACAAGCGGAAGCTAAACATGTCCGGGCATGCATAACTATAAATGAAAAAGGCCGAGAAGCCCGACTATCTACTGCATCTCGCCAAGGCACAAGATCGTAGCTGAGGTATCAAGCTAAACGTCAAGTCCACGTGGAACTACTAGCGAGACCGACGCCTCTCTGCAAAACATAAAATAAGCAAACGTGAGTACAATTGTACTCAGCAAGACTTACATCGTAACTAACTACATATGCATCATTATCAAAAGGGGTGGTGGAGTTTGACCGCAGAAGCCAGCTTTGGCTCGGTGGCTATCCTGAACTACGACTGCAAGTAACTCTTTTGAGGTGGCGCACACGAGTCCACATATTCACCATATCAATACACCACTATGGACCCGCTCCCTTCTTCCTACGAGAACGCCATCCATAGCACTCACGCTTATCTTGCGCATTTTAGGGTATCCACTTTCACTTGTCTATGAACTGATATAGGCAACCCAGAAGTCCTTTTCCGTGGACACGGCTATTCGAATAGATCATATTAAACCCTGCAGGGTGTAGTTCTTCACACACGCTCACCACTTACCGCCGTTTACACGACATGTACTCGGCAACCTTCAAGCGGAAGCCCAACGTGGGTGTCGGCCACGGCCTACCCTAAACACTCAAGTCCCTAGTCCAGGTTTATCGCCTATTCGGGTTCCATCCGCAGGAGTCCGCCGAGGTTTCCCATACAGCCCGAACGATGTGTGCAGGTTCCCGAGATACCAAACGGGCACTCGGTACACCGGCCACGGTGCCTACCGCAACACAACCCACCCCTAAGGTCAGCGTTGCGTGCCCCAAAGATGCTACAAACACCAAACTACTTGCAACTCCGGACCGAGGACAAGGGTGGTTAAGAAGCCGAGAGGGTCAATTAAGGATCCCAATGCGTGGTAGTAACTGTTTCATGGATCACAAACACGTAACTCAGTTCCCGAGGACGGTTTCAATGAGACAACCCACCATGTACTCCCTACATGGCCTCTCACCGCTACCTTTACCAAATCGTGTTCACACACTTAGCTCACACACAATAGGACATGTTCATAACAATTCCAATTCATTCCCGATGAATCAGACCCGACTCAACTCTAAGCAGTAGCAGGCATGACAAACAAGCATAAATGAGTAGGCACAGCATGGCTCAAACAACTCCTACTCATGCTAGTGGGTTTCATCTAATTACTGTGGAATGACAGGTCATGCAGAGGATAAAGGGGTTCAGCTACCGCAGCAAGTAACACATGATTCATTGTTGTCCTAATGCAGTAAAATAGAGCAGGAGCGAGAGAGTGGGATTATATCGGAATGAACAAGGGGGTTTTGCTTGCACAGCACTTCAAGATAATATAGTTCTTCATCGGTGTCATCGAACTCATCGTTTACATCGCTCACCGGAGGGACAATTACCGGCAAACAAGAGAGAACACAATCAATGCAATGCACATTCACATGAATGACATGTCATATTAAGGTACTGAATTTACCTAATGCAATAATAATCCAAGTTAGTTGAAGTGGATTTCAAACAAGGTTGAATTCCAACTCCAAATGCTATTTCATAAATTACCCTAATCATGATTCATCCTATTCAGTGAGGTTAACTTGTTCAAGCATGCATGAAAGTGCCATAAACATATTCTTCATATTTTTCTGATCATTTTTCATATATAAATTATTTCCATCCGAGTTACGGTTGAATTTCTATGAATTTTAGAAGTTTAGGACATTTTCTGGAATTTCCTGAATTAAATTAAATCCAGAAAAAAGGTTAATTGCGTCAGGATGACATCGAGGTGACGTCAGCAGGTCAAAGGCGCCAGGTCCAGGTCAAACCTGACGCGTGGGACCCGCATCGCCGATGTAACAGTATGTGACGAGAGGCTGACTAGTGGGTCCGGTCAACGATGACGTGGCAAGGTCAATACTGAGAGGCGGGCCCCTGAGATTAGTACTAATCTAACAGAGAAATTAAACTAATTAATCCAGACACTGGGGCCCACATGTCAAAGAGAGGGGGGGGGTTAATTAGTGCTAACAGGGTGGCCACGTCGGCACTTGCCGGAATTAGGCCCGGCGACCAACCGAGCGGGCGGTGGTTTCACGGAGTTGCGCTTAGGGTCATGGGCGGGCGCCACGAGGGCACCAGGAGGGAGCCCGTGCCCGTGCGCATCTGGGGAGACCAACGGGAGGTGCGGGGGTGGCCGGTGTTCGCCGGAAGCGAGCTCGCGGCGGCGGCCGGAGCTCGGGCCTCAACGGGCATGGCACTAGGGAGCTCGTGGGAAGGAGCTGGTGGTGGTGTTAGGCTCCTAGGAGCAAGGTGAACTCGGGGCAACGGTCAGGCGCAAACCTCAGTGGTTGTAGCGGCGGCGGTGGCATGGCCGGCGGCAGGAGCTCTCGGGCACGGCGGGGAATGGAGCTAGGGTGTACGAACGCAAGGGGAGGAAGAGGGGTTTGGAGCAGGGGCTCACGGCGATGACGACGGGGCGCTCGGCGAGGTCGGGGACGGTCCGGAGCCGACGAATTTGACGGTGATGGCCGGCGGTCCCGAGGTTGAAGAAAGCGTCGATGGCGGGGTTGTGGTGAAATCCGGCTTGCGTGGCTCGGTGGGGTTGACGGGGACGGAGTGGCGAGTCTGTGGGGCATGTTGGATGGGCGAGGGAGGGCCGGTGGCACGGCTATGGCGAGCGGCGGCGACGGCGGCTCTCGGGCACGAGGCGCAGAGCGAAAGAGAGGAGGGGAATGCAGGGAAGAGTGAGAGGGGCCCAAAGTGCGTGGCGTCACGGGGCGGATCGAGATCAAGGGAGGCCTCAGCAAGCGAGGAGGTGGCAGCAACATCGCCGGCCTTCGCCACGCCTCGCCTTACAGCGAAGGAAAAGACGATGAGTGGGGGGTAGGTGGGCTGGGCTGGCCAACCGGGCCGGCCAGCAGGGGGGGAAGGAGGTTGGGCCGGTTGGGCGCCAGGTAGGTCAGGTGAGTTCTGTTCCTTTTATTGTTTTCTGTTTTGTTTTAGTTTAGTGAAATACTAAACCATTTAAATAAATCCTGAAAATAATTGTGGGCATTAACTAAATTATTACAGAGGCCCTTAACTATTTTCAGAATTGTTGGAGCATTTAAAAATAATATTAATAGTATTTAAATGCCCCAATTCAAATACAATATGGTTTATTCAAAAATCCAAAATGTCTTGGAAAAATATCCATCACCTCTGGATATGGTTTTCACCTTTTTCCATTAATCATGAACATTTTTGCAAACCACTTTGGGTTCTTTGAAGATATTTTGAAGTTGAACCTATTTGAATTGCTTTAGTGCTAGGGCTTGATCATCCCCATTTCAAATTTTCATGAAAATTAAACATGATGCATGGATGCAATGCTACTAGCTACAAACAAGCTCTAGGGCTGATCTGGGGCTGTGACATCTTCTTCTTCTTCTTCTTCTTCTTCTTCTTCTTCTTCCTTCTCCTTTTTCCTCTTCTTAAACCTAGCACTAACCTAAAACAAAACAGGAAAAAACTACACCTAAACCTAGCACTAACCTAAACCTAAAAACTCAAAACTACACCTAAACCTAGCACTAACCTAAACCTAAAAACTCAAAACTACACCTAAACCTAGCACTAACCTACACCTAATTAAACCTAGCACTAACCTAAAACAAATCAAGAAAATAGGGAACAAAAAATAGGAAAAAAACAGAAAAAATTACCTCTTCTCCCATGAGGTCGGCGGTGGGGCGGGCAGGGCCGAGGAGGAGGACGGCGTGAGGCGGGCAGGACCTCGGGAGGGTCCCAAGACCGGGCGGCCCGACGCAGCCACTCCGGCGATGGGCGCAGGCGGCGGGCCGACGGGCACGGCAGTGGCTAAGGGCGAAGCGACGGGCACCAGGCGAAGGGCGAAGGGGCGGTGGGCGGCGGCAGACGGGCGACGGGAGGAGGGATGGCGGCGGTGACAGAGGACATCGAGGCGGACCCACGCGAGGGAGAGAGAGAAAGAGAGAGAGAGAGGGGGGGGGGGGAGACGGCTCGACCCATTAAGTGGGCCTTCTTTGCCGTCTGTTAGCAGACGACAACGAGGGCCACCGTTAGGGCTGGCCCACGTCTCCTCTTTGCCGTCCGCAAGCAGACGGCAAAGGACTAACATTGCCGTCGGCCAGCAGACGGCAAAGTAATCACCTCTTTTACCGTCCGCTAGCTGACGGCAAAGAATCTGACCTAGCCACACCGTGCCCTGTGGGGCCCACCTGGCTCTTTGCTGTCTGCCTTCTAGCTTTTTGCCGTCAGCACTTTCTTTGCCGTCCGCTTTGTGGAAGCAGACGCCAAAGAGCCTCTTTGCCGTCAGCTGGCCGACGGCAAAGACGTGGTGGACGGCAAAATGACAGATTTGAGTAGTGTTATTTTCTACTGAACTTAGCACTGGCGAACATAAATGTATGTTTCCTTGATCAAAAAAATGGAAAAGAAAGGAGTTAGATTTTTTTCGGGATTTGTGGTTTTCTCAGTTTATAAAAAATATATGAAAGGGAAGTGTCGTTGAATTTCAAGTATTCCATTTAAAAAAATATATACAAAGTCTTCACATTTTGGAGGTCTTTTCATAGGAGAGAAGTGACCGGTCATCCATAAGAAGATCGCTGAGTCCACTCCACTCTACGACTCATGCAACGGGTGACTGGACGCAAAGTTTTTATTAATCTAGGTTCAATGCCAAATATTCGACAAGCAGATTCCTTCTAAGGCCTTGTAAAATGAAAGATGCTTAGGGAGATGCTTCGAAAAATAAACCGGGTTTTGTTGAAGCAGCGGTGCCTATTTCTATAGGAGAGATGTTAGTTACGCATCTACCCTGTATAAATAAGCACCGGTTCTTAAAAAAATCCTGATTTATTTCTCCAAGCACCTTTTCTAAGCACCTCCCATTGTTAAAAGACGCCACAACCGCCAAGATGCGAAATTCTAAGAGGCCATCAGAATGGTACCCAAATCCGAGGCCATATCATATTCTAGTCGTTTGATGACTTGGAGTGTTGCGCCAGGAGGTAAGGTGGATAGACCAAAGGAGAGAAATAAGAAAAGCATGACTAAATGGAGGGCCTCATGAGCGGAAACACTCCTTGAAAAAAGAAACTCGTTTGGCACTTCTTACTCTCTGACTATATCTTGGGTTGGGTTGGATTGGTTGAGCGTAACGCCCGATCGGGTGAATATTTAAATTTGACAAAGTCTTGACATAATCTCAATTAAATTATGTTGCTTTATAAATTTGAACAATCAAGGCTAACAAAAACAAGTTAGTCAACGTATAAGCAAGTATTTGTCTATCGATATTCACAATTGTTAGATAAAGATCTTCTTATCTCTTTATACTTACATGCATCTTAGTTATTTATCAGTTATCCCAAATTTATTTTAGCAAAGCCGAATAGATATATGTTGCCGTTTGGTCCTTTCATTGCTTCGCCAAGCCATTCAAAAGCCGAGCCTTTTTTCACGAAAAGGACCCAAATCTGTTACAAAGGCTTATGAGAAGTACAAAGCACCCCAAACATAATAAAGTTAGATCAAGGACCCTGCATCATCGAACGACCACTACCGCAACCAGAACGATCCTTTGTCGCCGCTTCCCTACCAAAGTTGGCTTGACATGGTCGATGTCAACCGGGAAGTCTTCGTGCACGTGCCCCCAAGGACCAGCACCCTAGAATAGCAGTCGTCACCATTGCACTCTCAAATCGATCTGAATAGGCTACCACTAAATCTCATCGGTGCGCTCAAACGACGAGAAATCGTAACCTCTCGGCGCCCCAACGAGAGGGCGGGAAACTACGTTAGAGCTTTGTTGACTATGTCCTGGTGAACAAACTCGAGGAGGATTAGAGCCCCCAAAACCAACTTGAAGTTTAAGCTCCGCCCGCCATCTGCCCAAATACCTCCTCCACAAGAGAGAGAAAAGTTATCCCAAACTACTGGCAAAGCTAAGTCATTAGGATCCCCTTCTTTCCATAGGCCGCCTGGGTGGCGGGTAGATGAGAGGGTTGATCCATGGGCACGCTGACAAAGCTTGAAGGGGATGAGTGCCCTCCCCTAGCCTTCGTAGTTGTGAGAGAAAAAAGAATCCCTAACTAAGGAAAAGCTTGTTGAGATCGTTTCAAAAGTCCAAGCTGATGGGCTAGGTCATTGAACTTAAGACCACTTAACTCTGATACATTATAAATCCATGAGTCTGAATTAGTGCAGAAGATCTGATGACATATTTCTGTTGAGTAACGTGAATGTATTAGGAAACATAAGTTAGACTAGGAAATATTCTGCCTTGCCTTGTACTCCAAGTAGATCATGTACTCCTATATATATGCCCACGAGGCTCAAGCAATACAACGAACTATTCCACCAATTACCTTTCTCCCTTCTAACATGGTATCGGAGCCAAGATGTCTTGAGTTCAAGACCCGGCTGGCGTTTGTAACATCCCAAATTTTTAATTTGGAATGTTATACATTAGGTCATCATTGCATATCATATTTTATTGCATTTTGGCTTGAAACTAAAAATTCTACGCAACTCAAGGACCCACGGAGAGAGTTGGGAATTTCGTTATTTTCATATTTGAGTTTTCTCAAATTTTGAAAAGAGGATAGTTTAATTTTAATTATTTTCTCTTCGAATATTTCTTTTATGAAAATAAAAGAGAGAGGATAAAATGAATTAAAAATAAAGGAATATTGGAGATTTAAAATTATAATCAAATAAGAATTTTATTCGGAGTTTTGTTGCTATTTTATTTGAATTAGGAAAAATATGTGTTTTTCAAAATTCCATTTTAGGCCCAAATAAATGTTCAGCTTGTCTGGTAGATTTTTAGAGGACGGGAAAAATTCATTTCAGGATTTTTGGAGTCCATTTAGTATTTATTTTCTTCGCTTTTCTTTGCGGAATTATTTAAAAAAAAGTTACCGACCTAACCGGGCCGTGTCCGCCTGGGACACTGTACCCGGTCGGCCCTTTAAATCCCGAAGGCCCGAGCCGCCAGCCCCGCACCCGAAACCCTAGCCCCACACCGAAACCCTAGCCCCGCCCCGAAACCCGCGCCACCGCCGCCGGACTCGCCGCCGCCCCTCGCCGCCATGTCGCCATCGCCGCCACCGACCACCGCCGCCACCTGCCGTTGCCCCGCCGCCCGTCGCCGCCCACCACGACCGTCGACCATCGCCGCCGCCCTCGCCAGATTCGTCGAGGTAGCCGCCGCCTCGGTTTTTGTTAGAAAACCGTCGGTTTTAAAAAAAACGCGGTTATTTATTTATTTATTTAGATCGGTTTTTATTTTTTTCCGGTTTAGTTATTTAGCGGACGTTCGTCCGTACGTTCGTTTTAATGAACGGTTTTCGCCCGTTAGTCACAGACAGCGAACGTTCGTTCGTTAGCCTGTTCGTCAGATTTCTTTTTCCAGGGTTTTTCCGCGATTATTCTCGATCGCGATTTCTGACCCGATTTTCGTTTTAGTTTATCTTTTCGCTCATTTATCGGAATCAGGCGATTCAAGCGCCTAGAGTTTCGTCTCGAAGCCCTCTTTCTGTTTAATCAACTTAATCAAGTTTTTGCTACTGTAAAATTTGACTTTAGTCCAGATTAGTAAACGGAGCTTGTTTCTTTCGCAGTTTGAGTTTCGTTGCTTCGTTTGATTTGATTATTTTTGCAAACAGGAGTTCTTAAGTTAAACTTCCTGGTTAGATCACTTATTTGAGTTTTACCCGTGCATCTTTGCTTGATTGCTTACTGTATGCTTGTTTGTTTGCGGTAGATTACCCGGAGTGCGAAGCGTGCTACTACGACTCTCTAGGTTTCACGGATCATCAGCAAGGCAAGTAACACTTTGATCATACCCTTTTACTACACAGTTTTATTACATTAGATCAATCCTCAAACAATTGCATGATTAGGATCTGATTAACATGTGGGTTTTGGGAAGTAGATGAGGTAGTACCTATTGTCATGTTTATTACCAAACCTTTGGGAGTTACTTCTACATTGCTTATATTGCTATGCTATGCTCGTAGACGTGGATTGGGTGAGTGTATCCATGACAGATGTGAGTTTGTTAATTAATTATTAACTTAAGGTGGCTACTTTAACATACATCTGGGTGGACTGAGGCACCTGGGGAACCAGTGTCGTCTGTATTTTTGGAAATCCCGGGGTACTATGTGATTCTCCTATGGACCGCCACCCAGGCTCAAAGGGATCATAGTACTGTGTGTGTCAGCATTACCGATCCAGGGATGACACTGATGCATAGAGATCAGACTGTTTGAGGTCTGGTCGCTACAAGATGGTATTAGAGCACAGCTGACATGTAGGACACGTCCACTAAGCTAAAGCCCTAGATCACTACTCTCTTCTCATTTCTGACTCCTCTCCATTTTCTACTCTTTAGGATGGCGGATGCAAGGATCAAGTTCACTCAACCGGATGAAGATACACCGTTTGGACGACACCTGAAGGAAGTCACTAGATACCTGAACATCGGAATACCAAGCTTCACCGGGACCTACATCGCCACTCTACCTGAAGAGGAGCGTTGGATGATTCAAGTTCAGATTCCTGGAAGAACATTCACGCCAGTCACTTAGCCCATAGAGTTTTCCTTTGATGCCCCAACCTGGAGTTTAGGAAAGAGCATGGCAGCCCACATCGCCATGGGACTCATTGGACAAGTATACCACAAGGATCTCAAGGACACTATTTACCAGATTTATGGGCGCCGAGATGAGCAATGAGAGATGAGCAATACCAGGAAGGATTGATTGATTGTCGCTTTCATCCAGGAGTTAAACCAGCACATTCGTCGCCAGGAGAACCAGATGTGCACAGGCATGATAGACCTAAAGAAGGCAATTACCAAGATCACGGAGCTGGAAGAAGAACTAAAGTCTACACGCGATGGATATGAGGAGGAAATGACGATACTCGTAGAGAAGAATGACGATCTGACAAGGAAGCTAGGAGTGTTCATGGGAGACCATGCGCCAGGAGGAGAAGACGATGATTCCACTTGCCAGGAGAACTACATCATCATCGACGACACCGACTCGGACCCTGACGATAGCGATGATGACTATGTTGATGAAGCTGGAGCGGATATCATGGAGTCTTCGACCGATCAATTTTTCTAGTCGACCACCATATCAGTAGTAGAATTCCCCCACGTACATAGTAGTAGTTCGAGCACTTTTAACGATAGTTCTAGACTGATTGTATGCCCTTGCTTGATTGATTGAGTGATATGATTGTGTTTGTCTCATGTGCATATGGGTAGTGTTTCCTCACTAGACCTCTTTTCTATTCTAATCTCTCCCCTCTAAACCCATCAGATGCCTCCGAGACGTGACACCGGATTTGTTTTCCCACTGGAGATCACCCAGTTGATCCAGCAGCAGAATGCATTGATATAGACACTAGTCCAGAATCAGAACCAGGGGAACAACAACAACAACAACAACAACAACAACAACAACAACAACAACAACAACAACGACAACAACAACAACAACAACAACAACAACAACAACAACAACAACAACAACAACAACAACAACAACAACAACCCACCAACACCACCACCTGTTGATCACCTAGCCCGTTTTCTAAGGCTGAATCCGCGGGTGTTCTCCAGTAGCACCGAGCCGATAGTTGCAGAAGATTGGCTCCGCAAGATTGGAAGGGAGTTGACCACTGCAGGATGCACAGATGCGGAGAGAGTGCGATTTGCTGTACATCAGCTTGATGGACCCGCAACATCATGGTGGGAGAATTTCACAGCCACTTACCCCATCGATATTGTTACATGGGACCAGTTCCAGCAGGCTTTTCGCACTGCCCATGTTTCAGCAGGAGCTATGGCCATGAAGAAGCGCGAGTTTCGCAACTTACATGAAGGAGGACGCACAGTTGGCCAGTATGTGGATGATTTTAGTAAGCTAGCACATTATGCCCCAGACGACGTTGCTACAGATGCAACTAAGCAGGAGAAGTTTCTGGAAGGACTGAATGATGAGCTGAGCATGCAGTTGATGGTTGCAACTTTCAATAACTACCAGGAGTTGGTAGATAGAGCTCTCATGATTGAAGGGAAGTAGCAGCAGATTGAGAACCGCAAGAGGAAGTATGGACAAGGGAAGTATAATTCTGCAGCTCAGCAGAGACCCCGTTTTACCCCGGACTCGGGAGGGCCCCTTCAGCATAACCATGGAGGTCACAATCACAATGGAGGAAGTTCGCACAACCATAGTGGCCCCAAGAATGGGAATGGTAATGGAGGAAGCAATGGCCAGAACCTTTCCAACCCAGCAACGCCCGCCAAGAAAGATCTAAGCCATGTTACTTGCTATAAGTGCCAGAAGACTGGACATTACGCCAATGAATGTCCTGAAGCTAAGAATGGAAACGGCAATGGAAGCTCTGGGAAGAAGCCCAATCCTTTCAACAGGGGACAAGTGAACCACGTTAATGTGGAGGAGGTTGAAGCCCAGCCAGATGCAGTAATAGGTAAGTTTTTGGTTAAGTCATTTACTGCAATCGTTCTTTTCGATACTGGTGCATCGCATTCATACATATCAAGGGGATTTGTCGATAAGTATAAACTGCCCACCAAAGTTCTTAGTACGCCTATGTTAGTGAGCTCGCTAGGAGCGGAGTATATGGCAAGCCAAGGATGTTTTCAGATGCCATTGACCATAGGTAGGCATGTTTTCGCCTCATAACTGATAGTTTTGGAATCGCAGGGTTTGGATGTGATTCTGGGTATGGATTGGCTATCGATGTATGGAGGAAACATCGATTGCGCCAGTAAGTCGATTTTGCTCACCACCCTAGAAGGAAGAAGGATCAAGTATGTATCCCGGCATGTGCCGAATAGGACTCAAGTAAATTCCTTATCAGGGGTTGTACAGGATGAAGTACCAGTGGTGAAGGATTTCCCGAATGTATTTCCACAAGAGTTGCCAGGCATGCCACCGGATAGAGACATTGAATTTTTGATTGAGCTTTTGCCAGGCTGTGACGCCCCTGATTCAATCGTACACTAATCATACACGCAAACGTGTACGATCAAGATCAGGGACTCACAGGAAGATATCACAACACAACTCTAAAAATAAAAAAAGTCATGCAAGCATCATAATACAAGCCAGGGGCCTCGAGGGCTCGAATACAAATGCTCGCTCATAAACGAGTCAGCGGAAGCAATAATATCTGAGTACAGACATAAGTTAAACAAGTTTGCCTTAAGAAGGCTAGCACAAACTAGGTTATAGATCAAAAGAGGCGCAGGCCTCCTGCCTGGGATCCTCCTAAACTACTCCTGGCTGTCGTCAGCGGCCTGCACGTAGTAGTAGGCACCTCCATTGTAGTAGGAGTCGTCGTCGACGGTGGCTTCTAGCTCCTGGGCTCCAGCATCTGGTTGCGACAACCAGGTAGAATGGAAAGGGGGAAAAGAGGGAGAAAAGCAACCGTGAGTACTCATCCAAAGTACTCGCAAGCAAAGATCTACACTACATATTCATGGGTATATGTGTAAAGGGTCCATATCGGTGGACTGAACTGCAGAATGCCAGAATAAGAGGGGGATAGCTAATCCTGTCGAAGACTACGCTTCTGGTAGCCTCCATCTTGCAGCATGTAGAAGAGAGTAGATGGTAAGTTCACCAAGTATCATCGCATAGCATAATCCTACCCGACGATCCTCTCCTCGTCGACCTGTGAGAGAGCGATCACCGGGTTGTATCTGGCACTTGGAAGGGTGTGTTTTATTAAGTATCCGGTTCTAGTTGTCATAAGGTCAAGGTACAACTCCGGGTCGTCCTTTTACCGAGGGACACGACTATTTGAATAAATAAACTTCCCTGCAGGGGTGCACCACATTACCCAACACGCTCGATCCCATTTGGCCGGACACACTTTTCTGGGTCATGCCCGGCCGCGGAAGATCAACACGTCGCAGCCCCACCTAGGCTCAACAGAGAGGTCAGCACGCCGGTCTAAATCCTATGCGCGCAGGGGTCTGGGCCCATCGCCCATTGCACACCTGCATGTTGCGTACGCGGCCGGAAGCAGACCTAGCCCCCTTAATACAAGCGCGAGCTTACGGTCCAATGTGGCGCGCGCCGCTCAGTCGCTGACGTCACGAAGGCTTCGGCTGATACCACGACGTCGAGCGCCCATATCTTTCCCATGTAGTTGGTTAGTGCGTATAGACCAAATGGCCAGACTCAGATCAAATACCAAGATCTCGTTAAGCATGTTAATTGATGTAACTGCGGAGACCGACCAGGGCCAGGCCCACCTATCACCTAGGCGGTCTCAACCTGCACCGTCGCTCCGCCACAAAGATCCACCCAGAGGGCCGTCGGTAAAAAGGTCCTTTCAGCCCCCAATCCGTGAATCACTCGCGGGTGCTCCACGAGCCGACCCGACTTTAGTCACCACATGTATCATGTATAAAGTATATAGTATATACCCATGATCACCTCCGGAGTGATCACGGCCCGATAGTATAGCACAATAGACGGACAAGAATGTAGGGCCACAGATGGAATACTAGCATCCTATACTGAGCATGTAGGATTGCAGGTAATGGTAACAACAGTAGTGGCAAAGACAGTTTATGCAGCAGAATAGGATTAATTGAAAGCAGTAACATGCTACACTACTCTAATGCAAGTAGTATAGAGAAGAATAGGTGATATCTGGTGATCAAGGGGGGGCTTGCCTGGTTGCTCTGGCAAGAAGGAGGGGTCATGAACACCGTAGTCGATCGGGGTACCAGCATGACAGCGTCGTCGTAGTCTACCGGAGAGAAGAGGGGGAAGAAACAATGAATACAATGCAAACAGATGCATATCGATGCATGACATAACAAGTAGCGGTGCCAAGTGTGCCCTAACGTGGTAGGAGGTGATACCGGCTAAGGGGGAAAACATCCGGGAAAGTATTCCCGATGTTTCATGTTTTGAACAGATGAACCAGAGGGGGAAAGTTGCATGTTTGCTATGCTAGGGATGTGTGGCGGACGAACGGGATGCGTATCCGGATTCGTCTCGTCGTTCTGAGCAACTTTCATGTAGAAAGTTTTTCGATCCGAGCTACAGATTATTTTATATTAATTTCTAAAGTTTCAAAATCATTTTTATAATTTATTTAATTAATTGAATTCAACATTATCCAGAATAATGCATGTTGACGTCATCATGACATCAGCAGTCAACAGAGCTATTGACTGGTCAAACTGACATGTGGGTCCAGTGGGACTGAGGGAGTCCTGGATTAGGGGGTGTCCGGATAGCCGAACTATCACCGTTGGCCGGACTCCTGGACTATGAAGATACAAGATTGAAGACTTCGTCCCTTGTCCGGATGGGACTTTCCTTGGCGTGGAAGGCAAGCTTGGCGATACGGATATGTAGATCTCCTACCATTGTAACCGACTCTTTGTAACCCTAACCCTATCCGGTGTCTATATAAACCTGAGGGTTTTTGTCCGTAGGACGAACAACAATCATACCATAGGCTAGCTTCTAGTGTTTAGCCTCTCTGATCTCATGGTAGATCCACTCTTGTACTACCCATATCATCAATATTAATCAAGCATGAGTAGGGTTTTACCTCAATCGAGAGGGCCCGAACCTGGGTAAAAACATCATGTCCCTTGTCTCCTGTTACCATTTGCCTAGACGCACAGTTCGGGACCCCCTACCCGAGATCCGCCGGTTTTGACACCGACATTGGTGCTTTCATTGAGAGTTCCTCTGTGTCGTCATCCTTAGGCCCGATGGCTCCTTCGATCATCAACAACGACGTAGTCCAGGGTGAGACTTTCTCCCCGGACAGATCTTCGTATTCGGCGGCTTTGCACTGCGGGCCAATTCACTTGGCCACTGGAGCAGATCGAAAGCTACGCCCCTGGCCATTAGGTCTGATTTGGGAGTTTGAACTACACGGCCGACATCCGCGGAGACTTGATCTTCGACGGATTCGAGCCACAGCCAAGCGCGCCGCATTGTCTCGATGGGCACGATCTAGCTCTGCCGCCGAACAGTGCCCTGGAGGCCGCACCAGCGTCCGCTCCGACCCTTAGCTCGGAGCCGACTCCGCCGATCGAGGACGAGTGCTTGGACACCGCCTCGGGGGCTACAATCTCTAAGGCGATTGAGCCGAACTCCATCCCTGTCCTTTGCGAATCCCGTGACTCCGAGGTGCCGGACTCCTCTTCGGACTCCGAACCTCCCGCGCCCCGGCCAATCGAATCCGATTGGGCGCCGGTCATGGAGTTCACTGCATGACATGTTTCAAAGACTCGCCTTTGGCGACATCCTGAATTCACTAAAGTCTCTCTCTTTATCAGAGAGCCCTGGCGGACTACGGTCAGGAAGGTTGGGATGCGGACGACGAAGAAATTCAACACCCACCCACCACCCACTTTGTAGCCACTGTCGATGATTTAACCGACATGCTCGACTTCGATCCGAAGACATCGACGGTATGGATGACGATGTAGGAGACAATCATGAACCAGCACCTATAGGAAACTGGACAGCCACCTCATCCCACGATGTATACATGGTGGATACACCTAAAGGAAGTGACGACGAGGAGCAACGGGACAGTACGAAGGATAAATCCCTCGAAAAGCAGTCAAAACGGCAACGTAAACGCCGCACCAAGTCCCGCCGACAAAGACGGCAGCCACACGCACCCAGCCATAGAGCAGGGCAAACAGTGGACGCATTTAACATGCTATCGAGCAACCGTCCGAACAGGACAACTTGGATAAACAACCCATCAACGGCGAAGATAACAGTCTGAACGATCTCACGCCGGACAAATTGTTGGAGCAGAAGAACCTCCACAAAAGGCTCGTCGCCACTGCGCGTAGCCTGAAAAAGCAGAAGCGGAAGCTCAAAACAGCAGAAGATGCACTCAAAATCAGATGGAGCAAAGTACTCAACACCGCAGAGAAATACGGTGACAGTCGCCAAACAAAGAGCTACCCGAAGCGCAAATTACTTCCTGAATTCGATGAGGAGGCCATAGAGCCCCAGCAATCAAAGAACAAAGAGGCCGCTCGGTCGGATAGACTACCACATGGAAAACATGGAGCGGCAAGCGGCGACGCACACAAGCCGGCACGCGATCCGCATAAGGATTCACATCAAAAGGATGGCCCAGTTAGGTCCATATATGGGCCAAGAAAGCAAGCTCTTCCAAGCAATGCAACACGCCAAATATCCGGACATCACGGCACACCCAAATATAGGGGTGCCGACACCCCTGTGTTTCACCGATGAGGTGCCGGATCACGAATTCCCGGGATTCAAACCCGTAAACATAGAGGCATACGACGGAACAATAGACCCTGGAGTATGGATTGAGGATTACATCCTCCACATACACATGGCTAGAGGAGATGATCTCCACGCCATAAAATACTACCCCTCAAGCTCAAAGGGCCAGCCCGGCATTGGCTCAAAAGCCTCCCTGAAAATACCATTGGAAGTTGGGAAGAGCTCGAGGATTCTTTTCGGGCAAATTTTCAAGGGACTTATGTCCGTCCTTCGGATGCAGACAATTTAAGTCACATAACTCAACAACCCGGAGAGTCAGCCCGCAAATTCTGGAACAGGTTCCTCATAAAAAAGAACCAAATAGTCGACTGTCCGGACGCTGAAGCCTTAGCAGCTTTCAAACACAATGTCCGAGATGAATGGCTCGCCAGACACCTCGGCCAGGAGAAGCCGAGAACAATGGCTCCATTAACAAGCCTCATGACCCGCTTTTGCGCGGGACAGGATAGTTGGCTGGCAAGATGCAGTACCAGCGACCCAAGTACATCCGAAGTCAGGGATGGAAATGGAAAACCACGACGCAGCAAGGACCAGCGCCGGACAAAGGGAAACAGCCCGAAGAGCACGGCAGTCAACGCCGGATTCAGAAGCTCCCGGCGGAATCATAAAAAACTGCCCCCCAAGGACAAAAGCGACGAGCTATCCAACCTAAACAAAATCTTGGACAAAATATGCCAAATCCACAGTACACCCGGGAAGCCTGCAAACCATACCCACAGAGATTGTTGGGTCTTCAAGCAGTCCGGCAAACTCAATGTCGAACACAAGGGGCTCGACACACCAAGCGAGGACGATGACGAACCCCACAAGCAGAGCACCGGAAAACAAAAGAATTTCCCACAAAAAGTCAAAACAGTGAACTCACTTCAAGTGACAAAAGGGAAAAACAGAGCGGCACCCAAAGAAACGCGCGCCGCACGGTCTATCCCAGCAGAGTCCGAACGATGGTTGTCAAAACCAATCACCTTCGATCATCAGGACTATTCCGGAAGTATCCAGAACGCAGGATGGACTGCCTTGATATTAGATCCTATAATCGACGGACTCCAATTTACACAAGTCCTAATGGACGGAGGTAGCGATCTAAACCTGCTATATCAGGACACAATCCGCAAAATGGGGATAGAACCAACCAAAATTCGCCATAGCAACACCTCCTTCAAAGGGGTAATGCCAGGCCTATATGCCCATTGTACGGGCTCCCTATCGCTAGAAGTTGTGTTCGTCATCCGACAACTTCCGCCGTGAAAAGTTAACCTTCCACATCGCCCCATTCAAAGTAGCTATCAAGCACTCTTTGGGACGTGAAGCTTTCGCCCGCTTTAACGCAATACCGCATTATGCATCTATTACACTCAAAATGCCCGGTCCACGCGGCATCATCTCATTAAAAGGGAGTATCAAGTGTTACTCAAGCACGGAAGAACGTGAGACAGCCTTGACAGCCCCACACTAATCCGGCTCCGCTAATCAAAGCACCTGAATAGGTCATTCGAACCCCGGACATGGCTAGACGAGTCCGGCGTAAACATATAAATGCCTACTAGCGGCATACCCCGCATAAGGGCTGCACGCATGTACAACAAGAGACAATAAAGCTCAATTTTATTCACTTTTCAAACCATACTCTGTTTATTTAATATAAAGTACATTTTCCGCACGATCTTTTTTTTCTTTTAAACTAAGTTCTCTTTTATAGATGAACACCGTGCTACACCCGTCCAGGATACGGCACAACGGAGACACAGGCGCAGACGTGCAGTAGGGACCCGTTGCAAGGATTCTTTTCAGATTAAGACCCTGCGTAAACCTTTTTTTACTGTCTCTTGTTGATACACATCCCCGGTTTCTTGCTATAACCGAGGAGGAGGCTGGCGTTTTGGCATCGGCCGCACCAGAATTTTTGCGTGCACTGGACACCAGGGCTTAGGGCATTATTCTCGCCTGTTTTCATAAAGACCGAATACCTTAGGGAGTGTTCGGCGTCTCGAAGTTAGGCCTTATATGCATCAGCTCCGAATCATGTCTTTGGTCAAATGTTGGGTTTGCCCGGCTCCTGTGTTTTGCTGCCTTACATTCCGTTCTATCGGCTAATGCGGCACCAGGAGAACTACTGCGATTGTGCCCCGGTTCGGCCAGGTGAGCACCTCAGTAGAGAAAGCCGAAAGCCGAAAACTGACTGTCATGATTTAGCGCGAGACTGGTCAACCACTCGATGACCCACCGGAATGTTAAGAATTCCCCCGCATTAACGAAGGACCGTTTCCCAGTCAGGCACATACGCGCCCTGAATTCGGGAGAGCGCGGTGCCCCTAGGGGCTATATAGTAGCCCCACCATCGAACTCCTATGGCTAAGTGAAAGTGATAACACATTATAGTCTGGTTGCCTAGTTTGCTACGCTATCACCTCCTTTACAGGACCAAGACGTTGGATTAAGTGTGAAAATGCGCCAAGAAACACCCCGCACTATGTGCGTGGGGGCTGAAGTCAAGACTGCCATCTTTCAGGTTGTATACACATATACATCAACGGCCGCACAGGAGGTGTTTTAATACTTGAACGGACAAGTATAAAAAGCTCTTATATTATATTGAAACATTGTTTTCACAAATCATACATGTCATTAAAACATAATATCCTTCGAGCACTGCGTCTCTATTAAACGAGCGCCCTGCAGGACTTCCTCAAAATAGTGCTCGGCAGGTACTCGGCTTATGTCCGAATCTTGGGATGCAACGTCGGTGGCCTACATCTCCGCCCAGTATGTCTTGAGACGGGCAAGAGCCATCCGCACAGCCTCTATGCATGCTGACCACTTCATTGCATCGATATGCGGCACCGCACCAAGTAACTGTTGCACCAAGCCAAAATAACTCTTCGGCTCAGGCCTTTTCGGCCACAAATGAGTCACGACAGCCTTCATGGCAAGTCCGGACAACCTATTCAGCTCATGCCATTCGGCCAAACGATCAGTTAATGAAAGTGGACGCTCCGGACTATGGAACTGCGACCAAAAAAGCTCTTCCATCCCGTGATCCTTTTGCCCTCGGAAGTGTTCGGCCGCGTCTGCGGCACTCGCCACCAAGTCCAGATAAGCATCCTCCGCACCCCATAGCCGGTCCAATTGAGCGTACTTAGGATCCGTGAATTTCCTCTGCATCAGAAAGGGCTTTCCAGCCGCAATATCTCCGGCCTGACGTAGCTCCTCCTTCATAGCTCTCATCGCAGAGTGAGTATCCTTGGCCTCGGTGGCGGCCTTTTTCAGGTCCTCTTGTTTCGCTCGATCTTCTTTTTCAAGAAGCTCCCAACGGTCAGTAGCATTCTTCAATTCCACGGCCATCTCGGCCATTTATTTCTTGCTTCTCAAAGGAGCAGCATGTTCGGCTTTTAGCTCATGCGGCGCCTTTAAGGCAGCCACATCACTTTTTCTGGCTTGCTCCTTGGCTTGGGCGAGCTCACCAAGGCTCTCCATAGCAGCGGCACCATCTGCATTAAGCATACATGTTGTAAGGCATGGGCGTC
This sequence comes from Aegilops bicornis, assembly GCA_021605145.1. Taxonomy (NCBI): domain Eukaryota; kingdom Viridiplantae; phylum Streptophyta; class Magnoliopsida; order Poales; family Poaceae; genus Aegilops; species Aegilops bicornis. Next base: position 106,104,291 of record CM038675.1, on the reverse strand, counting down.
AAGCTCCCTTACCAGGTGTCCGTGAAGATGTTGCATACCTTGTGACTCGTCAAGCCGCTTATTAACAAGCATGATGTCCGCATCCGCCACATCAAGTTGCCGCTTCAATTCAGCAAATTCATCAGCCCGCCTAGCCACCGGACGCTTCGCCACCTACATAGGAAGAGCGCATATTATACCTGGGGTTATGATCCTCGGACGCTACCGTCATTTTTGACACCGCACCAAGTCTCAGGGGCTACTATCCATACAGGGCGCATTTTATATGCAAAACTGTCAGAAGTTACATCATTTTGCGTACCTCAAAACCCGTCAGTAAACTTACGACGGCTTCATGCAATCCGCTCTCAGCGGATGAAATCCTTTCAATCACCGTACCCATTAACGTACGGTGATCTTCCGAGATAGACGCTCGCCCAAGCAGATCCTTCAGCTCCTCCGACCGTACACCCGTTGGTGCCGGACTCGTCCGGTGGCCTTTTTTGAAGCCCGGGCACGGAGGGCTTTGAGGGGACATACGGCTCCTTCTGGCCCCGCCGATTCGGAGACGCCCGCGACGACACCTCGTGGTCATCCACCTCGCATAACGGTATCGGCGGAGGCGTTTCGCTCTCCATCATCTCCGGACCAAGATCCCCTGAAGACGAGCTCTGCTGTGAAGGGCTGAGATCCGAACTACAAGGTAAACTTTCGGTTACCTTCAGAAATAAAATGGGGATGTCTCTCTTTAAAAAAAAACGCCCCCCTTTACTTACGGCTCGCTGAAGGGCTTATCTCCTTGGGGAAATAGTGCGGCCGGGGCATCTCCCGCCGCAAGACCCTTTGGTGAAGATTTCTTCCCCCGCTTCGAGGCTTTGGTCTCCGGATCTTCAGAAGCGGTCCTCTTCTCCCCTTGGAGGGAGGGATTCTCGATCCCCCCTTTCTTGATAGCCTCCTTCACGGAGGTAGTAGTTCCCTTGTTCCCCCCTTCGCCTTCTTCAAAAGGCACAGCCTCTAGCATCTTGGTTAATACAGGATCCGACGTGGTCTCAGGGAGGGGGGCCGGACACCTGATCAGTTTTGCTTTTGCTATCCACTCTGCTTAAAGGATAGCTCTTTTAAGGGCAAGTGTATGATAAATATGAGAATAGCATGTCCGGGTGCAGGACTACTTACTTGAGTATCCCAAGGCGATTGCAGCTCAGACCTACGACCTCGGTTAAGTCCGGACACATTGCTTGTGATCCGAAGAACAGTTGGTACATCTCCACGGGCGTTACGCCCATAAAATGTTGGAGAGCTCATGGTCTCTCCGGATTAAACTCCCACAGGCGGAGGGGGCGACGTTTGCAGGGTAAGGTGCGACGAATCAGCATGACCTGCGCTACTACGACCAGTTTGATCTCTCTCTCTCTCGGAGGTCTCGACACGGCCCTGCAATGTAGGTATCGCCCTTGGACGGTCCCCAGGCGAGCCCTTTATTGACCCATGACGCCCGCCGCAGTGGAGGACCCGAGCGGAAGGCAGGTGGCGCCGCCCATTTGGTTCCCATGGGAGCGGTGATATAAAACCACTCCTGTTGCCATAAATTGAGCTCCTCTTGAAAAGAGCCCTCGGGCCAGGGAGCGTCTGCATTCTTGCTTATAACAGCCCCTCCAAGACTCGCCTAATGCCCCTTGATCATCTTCGGCTCCACTTTGAAGGTCTTGAGCCACAATCCGAAGTGAGGGGTAATGCGGAGGAAGGCTTCACATACGACAATGAACGATTTAGATGTGGAGGATGGACTCCGGATCCAAGTCATGGAATTCCAGCCCATAATAAAACATGAGCCCCCTCACAAAGGGGTCCGTCGGGAAGCCTAAACCCCGAAGGAAGTGAGACACGAATACCACGCTCTCACCAGGCTCAGGAGTGGGAATAGCCTGCCCTTGGGCAGGCAACCTATGCGAAATTTCGCCGGTTAGATACCTAGCGTCTCTCAGCTTTAGCACATCTTCTTCCGTGACGGAGGAAGACATCCACCGGCCGTGCAGGTCGGAGCTGGACATCGTTGAAGGTCCGAAGCGCCTGAATCTGGAGCTTTGGGTGTTGGAACTCGAGGCGAGGGGCGGATTCGATTGAGATTGAAAGAAAGGAGCGGGCCTTGGTCTAGTTATAAAGAGGTTGAATACCAAGAGCCCTCCCCGTGACCATTCGGGACTCGCCTTTGATGGAGGAGGCGTGCCAACGGGCACGACTGGGTTACCCACGTCCGTATTGATGGGAATCCCGGAATAAGGGGGCACGATCTCCGCTTTGATAAGACGTGCCAAGGAAACTGCCTCGCTAAAGCGCTGAGGTGGAACAGTAAAAACGATTTGTATAAAGGCCTGGCCGTGGTGTGATGTCACGCCGCGGAATACGTCAGCAGATCTGTGCAAAAGTTATTCTCTCTATGGTGGTATGTGGAACTTGTTTTGCAGAGCCGGCCACAATCCTTGTGTTCAAAATCTTCTATGAAGTATTCTGAGGAGGAACCCGCCTTGCAATGCCGAAGACAATATGCGCGCTGGACTCATCGTCATGGAAGCCTGGTTCAGGGGCTACTGAGGGAGTCCTGGATTAGGGGGTGTCCGGAAAGCCGAACTATCACCGTTGGCCGGACTCCTGGACTATGAAGATACAAGATTGAAGACTTCGCCCCGTGTCCGGATGGGACTTTCCTTGGCGTGGAAGGCAAGCTTGGCGATACGGATATGTAGATCTCCTACCATTGTAACCGACTCTGTGTAACCCTAACCCTATCCGATGTCTATATAAACTAGAGGGATTTTGTCCGTAGGACGAACAACAATCATACCATAGGCTAGCTTCTAGGGTTTAGCCTCTCTGATCTCGTGGTAGATCCACTCTTGTACTACCCATATCATCAATATTAATCAAGCAGGAGTAGGGTTTTACCTCCATCGAGAGGGCCCGAACCTGGGTAAAAACATCGTGTCCCTCGTCTCCTGTTACCATCCGCCTAGACGCACAGTTCGGGACCCCCTACCCGAGATCCGCCGGTTTTGACACCGACAGGGACCCACCTGTCATTCTCTGTTTAGGTTAATTAGGGTTTAGCTAACTAATTATTGTTTTATTAAACTAACAAGTTAATTAGAATTAATTAATTAACTAATTATAAATTTTATTAATTCATTTTTATTTTTCATTTTTCTTAAAACGTTCTGGGACTGGGCCCCGTTTGTCATAGGCCCGAGGGGGCCCATGCGGGTTAGCGGGCGCGCGGGCGTGCGGGTGCGGGCGATGGGGCGCTGGAGGTGCCCGACCCGGGCGAGGGCCAGCGAGCACGGAGGGGTGTCGGGCGCCGGAGATGGCACCGGCGAGGCCACGTCGAGGCAGCACCGGACTGGCGGCTGGGCCAGCTACGTTTGAGCGGCACGGCCGAGCGGAACCGACGAGGCCAGGGCGCGGAGCGGGTGAGGGAGCGGGGCCAAAGCGCGAGAGGCATGCGGGTGAGGCCAAGCACGCACGTGGGGGGGGGGGCGGCGGGGCACGCGCGAGCTTGGACGCAGGATGGGGACGTGCAACATATAGGGGGAGAAGAGGAGAGGGAGGCCGTGGCCTCACAGTGTGATGTAGGGCACGGGGCAGTGGTGCTCGAGGTGGTTGACGGGGACAAGGCGACGACGTAGAGGACGGCGGGGAGGCAGGCCGGCGTGGAGGAGGAAGCAGGCCGGCGAGGAAGCTCCGGCGACTGGCGGCGCGTCGACGTGCAGGAGGTGGCGAGGCGTCGGCGTCGTGGTTCGTGAAGAGGTCGAGGATAGGGACGATGTGCGGCGAGGCTCCGACGAAGTGGTCCGGCGAGGCAGCAAGGGCGGTGGGGTGACGGCGCCGGCGACGGCGTCAAGAGGGAGGGGCAGAGCCGGGCTGGGCGCGCGTGCTCGACAGGACGGAGCCAGGAGCAGCAGCACGCTAGGCCGGTATGGGCGAGGCCAGCACAGGCCGGCCGGTGCAGCGAGCGGCGGCGGGCGCGGTCGTGGAGGCGGTGGGCAACGCGGTCGGCATGGCGAGGGGCGCCGACGCCCGATCCGATCTGGATCGGGGGAAGCAGAGGGAGGAGTGGGGAAAGTGGGGTGGGTGGTTAGGGTTTTCCCCCAGTGGGGTGGATATGGGGGAGGGTGTGGGGTGCGGCTGGGCCGGCCTGGCGGCCCGATAGCCTGTTGGGCCGTGGCCCAGTGCGGGAGGGGGAGGGGGTTTCCTGTTCTTCTTCTTTTTTTAATTTTATTTCTTTCTTTACTGTTTTCCCCTAATTTTCAATATACTTTAGTTTTAGTAAAATACCAAGGTGGTACCTAATATAGTATAGGTAAATATGCCACATACCGAACATTTTAGTTTTGATGTTTGAAAAGTTTTGATGTTTGTTAATAATCAAAATTTGAATTCGAATCGTTTGGAACTAACGCGAGATTAGCGACAGTAATCATGGTGACGTGGCACCATTAGCAGAGTTTCGCTGTAGCTTAACTATCCAGGCGTCACAATTATCCTCCACTACAAGAAATCACGTCCCGAGATTTAAGCGGTGGAGTAAGGGGGAAAAAGTGTTGGTAGCGAAAACCTAACGAGTCTTCTCGGTCTTGGCTGCCCTTTCGAAGAGGTTGATCCCTTCATTGATGTCTTCATTTCTCTGCTTTAAGTCACCATGATCAAGTCGTCATCCTTTCTTCGGGATCTCCATCGTCCTACGAACGTGACCAAGGGGAAAAACTCCGGAAGAACGCATCTCCACAAAGCTGGGCATCTGACAGTGAACTCAATGGGAAATACACGAGGTACCCCACGATTTGTATTTCAGTGAATTCGTTGAGTGCAATATACAATGGTACAAAGTTTCAAATGGGTAGGCAATCATTCGATGACTAGACAGAAGCTGGAATGGGGGTTTGAACAATGAGAATAACATGGTATTTGATTCCAGGATGAATAATGGTATAGATTTTAGCACGTGAATCGCATACGAAGCCAGGTGCAAAGGATGCATTAGAATCCGGGTTATAAGGAAGAGTCAGGTTTCGATCCAGTGGACCTGTGGGTTATGGGCCCACCATGTGGGATGAAAGTAGGAGCGGTGATATCTTGCATGGTCATGATAGCAAGGCATGTCAGAAGATAGCCTGTCGATTATGTCGGCAACAATGTCGGTACCAAGAGCGAGGGACGAAGAGAACCATTTTCCTGCTCGTTGAACGAGGCAGACCAATAGGCAAGGTTCTCGTCCATCGGCGGCTACCGGAATGTCATCAACAATAGTAACATGGTCTTACTGACCGCGTGGTACAATAATGTGCTTATCTAAGCAGGGAATTATCACTGCACAGTTAAATCGGATTACTAGAAAGGTTAAACAAAACAATGGAAAGGAAATATGATTATCAGATTAAACAGAACAATGGAAAGGAAAAATGTGTTTAAACACATGTTTCTGGGGTATATCCTCCCCAAGGACAAGCAAAGCATGATATTTGTGACAAGATATAATGTAGAAAACTCTTTAGGTAAGGGGAGAGAAATTTCATGACATTACCCATACAACGGTGTTTGAAAAATTGAGCAAGAAACATTTAGCATTGCGCCTACAATGTTCTTGTTGAAGAGCGGGGGTATCATATTCATGCTTCGAGGTAGCAATGATATGGTGTTTAAATCAAGGGCCAAACTTTGGATACACAAATGATCCATTAGGAGCAACTTATAAAATAAGTCTTACAAATTCCTCCTGGAAGAATGGTTATCCTTGCAAAAGAAATTATAATGATAGGTCCTCCAGCCAGGGGGGTGCTACATCATATTACCGGGTCATCTAAGAACCAATCATCATAACTCCTGGAAAGTTGTCCCAACCATCATATCCGACTGAGATTCAGATCGGTGTCAAAATACCTCAGACTCAGGATGCCTGAGAGGAAAAGGTGTAATACAAATTGACGAGATGACATTGTAAAATTCTCGAGAAATGAACTATGGAAGCGAGTTCCGAAATAAGAGTTCATCAGTAAACCAACGAGAGGATGAGGAGGTGGCTGATGGAATCAGCGGCAACTCATCGAGATTAACAAAAGATGGATTTCCACAATTATGTGAACAAGGAGATAACATTTGTCAGATCAAATGGTATAATGATGTATGCTCGAGGAAAACATACACAATTAAACATTGGTTGAAAGGTGCACCCGAATATGGGCTGGGTTGCACGACCAACGTCGGAATGGTGATTCAATAATCAATAGTCTAAGAATGAACGGCCAATCATTAACTTCAAAACAAGAGGGTTGCTAGAAGGGTAGAATCCAAACAGCACCGCTCACTTGTTGGTACCCCGGTTGGAATCAACACGAGGACCCAAGAAAGAATGGTGATGGTGAGAAGTATCACCATACAAAGAATTCTTAAGAGGTGGTGAAATTCCCACGACATTCTTGACATAAAAGGTGATAATATCCAAGGTAAAGAAGAACAATCCTGGGTAGCAAGGAACTCAAGGTAAAACACAAAACACGAACAAGTTTGTGTTGGAGGGAAGGCAATAAAGTGGCCGAAGATAACACAACTCTTCGAGGGCAAGGATGGTATTTCTCTTCATGAATCCGATTGATATCTTGGAAGAGCTCATAAGGTTGATGAAGATCACGACACATTTGTCGAGAGATTTTATGAAGATGTAATCAATCAGCGACGATATCAAGTCAAAGGAATGATGATGCAAAAGGTTATTGGAACCATGTGTACGACACAAACTCGAAATCAAGCTTGCTGTTCAAGGCGAAATGATATGATGAGGAAAATCGACATAAGCTTAGCTCATCGTCAAAAATTGTGCTTCAGGAAGAAGGACCAGGTAGCACAGCTAAAATTAGCGCGATAATGATGTAGCCGATCAGGCTAGGAATGACGTGATGGGGTATTAAAATTCTCAACAACAAAGTACTGGGAGTACTGAATCTCAGTGTTGATTTGATTCACAACCCGGTGTTCTCGGTTGACGACAACCCAGAACCCGTGGAGTCACTATGACGGGGAAAGGTATTACTTCATCAGAAATTCATAAGAGGAAGTGCAATGGGTTGATATCCTTGAGATACTAGGGGGTAATACTCGAAGATAGAGTAGAATAGATGCTTGACAGGTGAAATGAGGTGCAGAAGACAAGTAATTTAACTTGTCCGAGAAACTGGATCAAAGAAGAACAATATGGCCGAAACCACGATTGTAAAAGATCAAATCCCAGATATAAGATGAACTTATACCAAGAGGATAATTAATTTAAGAGAAGCTTCCATGATAAGACCTACATCGTGTCCATGGGCATGAACACAAAGTTCAAGGTCGACTCCCACTTCTTCAATGCATAACCTTTCATTCACTACTCTAAAAAATTATTTGAGTGCAAAGACCTACCTGGTGAATTACCAGAGGAGTATGAACCTTGGAAAAATTTCGGGTTCACATAGATTAAGGAAGGCATAGGTTCAACCCATCGGGTCATCTTAGAAACTTATACCACAAGCTTCAAGAGAAAATATCACCAACTCGAAAGCAGAGCCTGGTTGGCCAAATCAGAGAATAGGATTTTTCCAATGGCATTATGCATCAGGGAAAGAACTTCTCGAGGTTTCTGTATACGAAGGACACTGTCGGATGATAATTCAACAAAGGATCTGACGATACACACCGGAGCTGATGTGAGTATCGGTACCATATCAGAGGAAGAAAGAATGCTAATGCATCGGTTTATAGAACATCTGAATAATCCAACAATTAACTAACAAAGGAATTATGATTTTCAAATCAAGGGATCAGAAGCAAACGCTCTGATTAAGGGTGGATAAGTTGAGTAGGCTTAGGGGTACATTCGATGACAACTTGATTGGTCGAGAACCAGCTCCTGTTCAAAATGATATCTGAGTGGGAATGATGAATCATAGGATCTGATTGAGGATTGCGAGCATTCGCAACATATTGAGTCAATGGACTCAAAATGCTAATGACAAAGGATTCCAAGAAGATTACCAGACTTATGGGATTAATCATAATGCTAGCAAACAAGAATTTCAAGAGCAATAGGCCGCTCAGGATTTTTGGAAGATCAAATGGTATTTCGAAGTCTTTTGCAAAACACATGAACAACTGGGAATGAACGGATACTCGATAAATGTGAGGAATTTATTCGTAGGGGTATTCATGCGGCAAGATCTGTAAGGCGGTGGCTGAAGAGATTATTAAAAGTCGAAGAATAATCCGATGCATCTTGTAATAACAAGAGCACCTGGGAATGAAAGTAAGAAGGACAGGTGTAAGTATTTATCCATAAGGATTTATCGATGGAAGGGATTGCAAGGGCGAAGGGCACAAGGATCTCAGGAAAACATTGGAGAGTATCTTCGGAATCTTCTGGCGCAGCAGGCGATTATCTGTAATAAGGGGGCTCTCGGGCAGAAAGTATTTACGAGAACCTAGAGTTAGAGTTAGCAAAATCATTTAATCTGAGTAGAAGAGAGATAAGAGTCCCAGAGTATAGACGAGGAATAAAAGATCCTAATACCACCCAATGGCGACGTGGGCCCGTAAGCCACACAACCAAGTTAGTAAAACATTTTTTTCTCAGGATAGACTCAACTTCGGCCAAGGAGTTGGAAAGGGGGATTCCTACAGGCAGTCGGCTCTGATACCAACTTGTGATGCCCCGATTCAATCATACACTAATCATACACGCAAACGTGTACGATCAAGATCAGGGACTCACAAGAAGATATCACAACACAACTCTAAAAATAAAATAAGTCATACAAGCATCATAATACAAGCCAGGGGCCTCGAGGGCTCGAATACAAATGCTCGATCATAGACGAGTCAGCGGAAGCAATAATATCTGAGTACAGACATAAGTTCAACAAGTTTGCCTTAAGAAGGCTAGCAATAACTGGGTTACAGATCGAAAGAGGCGCATGCCTCCTGCCTGGGATCCTCCTAAACTACTCCTGGCTGTCGTCAGCGGCCTGCACATAGTAGTAGGCACCTCCTTTGTATTAGGAGTCGTCGACAAGTGGCTTCGCCCTCTGGGCTCCAAAGATCTGTTGCGGCAACCAGGTAGAATGGAAAGGGGGAAAAGAGGGAGAAAAGCAACCATGAGTACTCATCCAAAGTACTCGCAAGCAAAGATTTACACTACATATGCATGGGTATATGTGTAAAGGGGCCATATCAGTGGACTGAACTACAGAATGCCAGAATAAGAGGGGGATAGCTAATCATGTCGAAGACTACGCTTCTGGCAGCCTCCATCTTGCAGCATGTAGAAGAGAGTAGATGGTAAGTTCACCAAGTAACATCGCATAGCATAATCCTACCCGACGATCCTCTCCTCGTCGACCTGTGAGAGAGCGATCACCGGGTTGTATCTGGCACTTGGAAGGGTGTGTTTTATTAAGTATCCGGTTCTAGTTGTCATAAGGTCAAGGTACAACTCCGGGTCATCCTTTTACCGAGGACACGGCTATTCGAATAGATAAACATCCCTGCAGGGCTGCACCACATTACCCAACACGCTCGATCCCATTTGGCCGGACACGCTTTTCTGGGTCATGCCCGGCCGCAGAAGATCAACACGTCACAGCCCCACCTAGGCTCAACAGAGAGGTCAGCACGCCGGTCTAAATCCTATGCGCGCAGGGATCTGGGCCCATCGCCCATTGCACACCTGCATGTTGAGTACGTGGCCGGAAGCAGACCTAGCCCCCTTAATACAAGCGCGAGCTTACGGTCCAATGCGGCGCGCGCCGCTCAGTCGCTGACGTCACGAAGGCTTCGGCTGATACCACGACGTCAAGTGCCCATATCTTTCCCACGTAGTTGGTTAGTGCGTATAGACCAAATGGCCAGACTCAGATCAAATACCAAGATTTCGTTAAGCGTGTTAATTGATGTAACCGCGGACACCGACCAGGGCCAGGCCCACCTCTCACCTAGGCGGTCTCAACCTGGCCTGTCGCTCCGCCACAAAGATCCACCCAGAGGGCTGTCGGGAAAAAGGTCCTTTCAGCCCCCAATCCGTGAATCACTCGCGGGTGCTCCACGAGCCGACCCGACTTTAGTCACCACATGTATCATGTATAAAGTATATAGTATATACCCGTGATCACCTCCCGAGTGATCACAGCCCGATAGTATAGCACAGTAGACGGACAAGAATGTAGGGCCACAGATGGAATACTAGCATCCTATACTAAGCATGTAGGATTGCAGGCAAAGGTAACAACAATAGTGGAAAAGACAGGCTATGCAGCAGAATAGGATTAACGGAAAGCAGTAACATGCTACACTACTCTAATGCAAGCAGTATAGAGAAGAATAGGTGATATCTGGTGATCAAGGAGGGGGGGCTTGCCTGGTTGCTCTGGCAAGAAGGAGGGGTCGTCAACACCGTAGTCGATCGGGGTACCAGCAGCAGCGTCAGTCTCGTAGTCTACCAAAGAGAAGAGGGGAAGAAACAATGAATACAATGCAAACAGATGCATATCGATGCATGACATAACAAGTAGCGGTGCCAAGTGTGCCCTAACGCGGTAGGAGGTGATACCGGCGAAGGGGGAAAACATCCGGGAAAGTATTCCCGGTATTCTCGGACAGATGAACCGGAGGGGGAAAGTTGCATGTTTGCTATGCTAGGGATGTGTGGCGGACGAACGGGCTGCGCATCCGGATTCGTCTCGTCGTTCTGAGCATCTTTCATGTAGAAAGTTTTTCGATCCGAGCTACGGATTATTTTATATTAATTTCTAAAGTTTTAAAATCATTTTTAGAATTTATTTAATTAATTTAATTCAACATTATCCAGAATAGTGCATCATAATGGTGTCAGCAGTCAACAGAGGTATTGACTGGTCAAACTGACGTGTGGGTCCAGTGGGACCCACCTGTCATTCTCTGTTTAGGTTAATTAGGGTTTAGCTAACTAATTACTGTTTAATTAAACTAACAGGTTAATTAGATTAATTAATTTAATTAATTAATTGATTATAAATTTTATTAATTCATTTTTATTTTTTATTTTTCTTAAAACATTCTCGGGCTCGGCCCCGTTTGTCATAGGCCCGAGGGGGCCCATGCGGGTTAGTGGGCGCTGGGCGCGTCTGCGGGTGATGGGCTGGAGGTGCCCGACCAGGCGAGGCCAACGGCACGGAGGGCGCCGGGCGCCGGAGATGGCACCGGCGAGGCCACGGCGGGCAGCACCGGATCTGGCGGTTGGGGCGCGTGGTTAAGCGGCACGGCCGAGCGGAACCGACGAGGCTGTGAGCGCGGAGTGAGGGAGCGGGCCAAAGCGCGAGAGGCATGCGGGTGAGGCCACGCACGCATGTGGGGGGGGGGGGCAGCGAGGCACGCGCGAGCTCAGACGCAAGACAGGGACGTGCAACATAGAGGGGGAGAAGAGGAGAGGGAGGCAGTGGCCTCACAGTGTGATGTAGGGCGCGGGGCAGTGGTGCTCGAGGTGGTTGACGGGGACGAGGCGACGACGTAGAGGACGGCGGGGAGGCAGGCCGGCGTGGAGGAGGAAGCAGGCCGGCGAGGAAGCTCCAACGACTAGCGGCGCGTCGACGTGCAGGATGTGGCGAGGCGTCCGCGTCGTGGTTCGTAAAGAGGTCGAGGATGGGGACGATGTGCAGCGAGGCTCCGACGAGGTGGTCCGGCGAGGCAGCAAGGGTGGCGGGGGGACGGCGTCGGCGATGGCGTCGAGAGGCGGGGGCGGAACCGGGCTGGGCGCGCGTGCTCGACAGGACAGAGCCGGGAGCGGCAGCACGCTAGGCCGGTATGGGCGAGGCCAGCACAGGCCGGCCGGTGCAGCGAGTGGCGGCGGGCGCGGTCATGGAGGCGGTGGGCAACGTGGTCGGCATGGCGAGGGGCGTCGACGCCCGATCCGATCTGGATCGGGGGAAGCAGAGGGAGGAGTGGGGAGAGTGGGGTGGGTGGTTCGGGTTTTCCCCCAGTGGGGTGGATATGGGGAGGGTGTGGGGTCTTGGTGGGCGGCTGGCTGGATGGCACTGTTGGGCCGTGGCTCGATCTTGAGGGGGTTCCTTTTCTTCTTATTCTTTTTAATTTTATTTCTTTCTTTACCGTTTTCCCCTAATTTTCAATATACTTTAGTTTTAGTAAAATACCAAGGTGGTACCTAATTTAGTATAGGTAAATATGCCACATACCGAACATTTTAGTTTTGATGTTTGAAAAGTTTTGATGTTTGTTAATAATCCAAATTTGAATTTGAATCGTTTTGAGCTAACGCGAGATTAGCGACAGTAATCGTGGTGATGTGGCACCATTAGCAGAGTTTAACTATAGCTTAACAATCCGGGCGTCACACAGGCACAGGGCCAATATCTAAGAGACCGTACAGGATGCCCGCAAAGGATTTGGAGGAGATTAAGAAGCAGATTAAGGAGTTACTGGATAAAGGCTATATTCGCCCAAGCTCGTCACCTTGGGGATCACCAGGGCTTCTAGTGGAGAAGAAGGATGGATCGTTGAGGATGGTTGTTGATTATCGAGGGTTGAATGAAGTAACGATCAAGAACAAGTACCCACTGCCGATGATCAATGATTTGTTTGATCAGCTGCAAGGAGCTAAAGTGTTTTCTAAGATCGATTTGCGATCAGGGTACCACCAGCTAAAGATTCGAGAGCAGGTTATACCTAAGACAGCTTTTACCGCGAGGTACGGGCTATATGAGTATACCGTTATGTCATTTGGTCTGACTAACGCACCTGCCTATTTTATGAACATGATGAACAAGGTGTTTATGGAGTTTTTGGATAAGTTCGTCGTGGTGTTCATTGATGATTTTCTGGTTTACTCGAAGAATGAAGAGGAGCATAAGAAGCATTTGTGTTTGGTACTTGGGAAGCTCAGAGAACATCAGCTATATGCCAAGTTCAGCAAGTGTGAGTTTTGGTTGAAGGAAGTGGGATTCCTTGGACATATTATATACGGAGAAGGAATAGCAGTACATCCCACCAAAGTTGTCACTGTGACAAATTGGGAGGCACCCACGTCAGTTGGAGAGATCCGGAGTTTTCTTGGACTCGCAGGATACTACCGGAGGTTCATTGAGAATTTCTCTAAGATTGGAAACCCATGACGGAGTTGTTGAAGAAGGACACCAAGTTCAAATGGACTGAGGAATGTGAGGCCAGTTTTCAGGAGTTGAAGAAACGTTTGGTTACATCACCAGTGTTGATTCTGCCAGATCAACGCAAGGATTATGAAGTGTATTGCGATGCTTCTCGTCGAGGACTTGGAGCCGTGCTTATGTAGGAGGGAAGAGTTGTTTCATATGCCTCACGACAACTTAAACCCCATGAGCTGAATTATGCTACCCATGATTTGGAATTAGCAGCCGTAGTGCATGCGTTGAAGACTTGGAGACATTTTCTCATCGGAAACCATTGTGAGGTATACACGGATCACAAGATTTTGAAGTATATCTTCACGCAAAAGGAGTTGAATCTCAGGCAGATGAGATGGTTGGAGCTCATTAAGGATTATGATATGAGATTGCATTATCATCCCGGAAAGGCTAACGTAGTAGCCGATGCGTTGAGCCGCAAGAGTCATGTCAACACACTCATGACCGGAGAGTTACCCAAGGAGTTAGTAGAGGATCTTCGCGAGCTATGTTTCGAGATAGTTCCGAGAGGCTATGTAGCAGCATTGGAGATTCAGTCTACGTTGATGGATAAGATTAGAGAAGCTCAGAAGACGGACAAGGAGATTGTCGAGATAAAGGAAAGGATGAGCAAAGGAAAGGCTAAAGGATTTCGTGAGGATGAGCACGATACCTTATGGTTTGAGGACCGCGTATATGTGCCAAATGATCAGGAGATCGTGAAGGCGATTCTGCAGAGGCCCATGATTCACCATATTCGATTCACCCAGGAAATACCAAGATGTATCCGATTTGAAGGACAGTTTACGGTGGACCGGAATGAAGAAGGGTATTATGAGTATGTAGCGATTTGTGATGTATGTCGAGAGTGAAGGCGAGAACATCGGTGGTTACCGATTGTTACAACCATTGTCGATACCCGAATGGAATTGGGGCAAGCTAGGAATGGACTTTATCATGGGATTGCCCAGGACCCGTTCAGGCTATGACTCGATATGGGTTGTAGTCGATCGTTTGACGAAAGTAGCTCATTTCATCCCAGTGAAGACCACTTATACCAGTGCTAAGTTGGCAAAGATATACATGACCAGGATCATATGTCTGCATGGAGTTCCGAGGACCATTGTATCAGATAGAGGAACCCGGTTTACCTCAAAGTTCTGGAATCAGTTGCATGAAACTTTGGGAACCAGACTAGAGTTCAGTACAGCCTTTCAACCGCAGACGGATGGACAGACTGAGAGAGTCAATCAGATTCTCGAGGACATGTTGAGAGCTTGTGCGCTAGATTATGGATCTAGTTGGGACGACAATTTTCCATATGCAGAGTTCTCTTATAACAACAGTTATCAAGCCAGTTTGAAGATGGCCTCTTTCGAAGCTTTGTACAGAAGGAGGTGCAGGGCACCGTTATTGTGGGATGAAGTTGGAGACCGTCAGTTGTTTGGACCAGATTTGATTAAAGAGTCTGAAGAGAAGGTTAAGCTGATTCGCGATAGACTCAAGGTAGCCCGATCGAGCGAGTAAGAGCTATGCGGATTCTAAACGCAAGGAGACAGTTGACGAAGTCGAAGACAGAGTGTATCTTCGTGTATCACCACTCCGAGGAGTGAAACGTTTTGGAGTTAAGGGAAAGTTAGCACCATGTTTTGTGGGACCATACAAAGTTTTGGAACGTATGGGAGAAGTTGCTTACAAGTTGGAATTGCCCGAAGGATTGTCAGGAGTTCACGATGTGTTCCACGTTTCTCAGTTGAAGAAGTGCCACACAAAGATGGCTGATATTCTTCTGAGAGATACAGTGCCACTGGAAGCGATTCAGTTGAATAGCGATTTGACCTACGAGGAGAAGCCAGTCAAGATTCTCGAGTTTGCCAGCCGAGTCACACACAGCAAAGTTATCAAGTTTTGCAAGGTTCAGTGGAGCCATCATACCGAAGATGAAGCCACCTGGGAACAAGAGGAAGACCTACGGAAAGATCACCCTCACCTATTTTCTAGCCAACCCGAATCTCGAGGGCGAGATTCATCTTAAGGGGGGTAGGTTTGTAACATCCCAAATTTTCAATTTGGAATGTTATACATTAGGTCATCATTGCATATCATATTTTATTGCATTTTGGCTTGATCCTAGAAATTCTACGCAACTCAAGAACCCACGGAGAGAGTTGAGAATTTCATTATTTTCATATTTGAGTTTTCTCAAATTTTGAAAAGAGGATTCTTTGATTTTAATTGTTTTCTATTTGAATATTTATTTTATGAAAATAAAAGAGAGAGGATAAAATGACTTCCTCAAAATAAAGGAATATTGAAGATTTAATATTACAATCAAATAAGAATTTTATTCGGAGTTTTGTTGCTATTTTATTTGAATTAGGAAAAATATGTGTTTTTCAAAATTGCATTTTAGGCCCAAATAAATGTTCACCTTGTCGGATAGATTTCTAGAGGACGAGGAAAATTCATTTCGAGATTTTTGGAGTCCGTTTAGTATTTCTTTTCTTTGTTTTTCTTCGCGGAATTATTTAAAGAAAAGTTACCGACCTAACCGGGCCGTGTCCGCCTGGGACACTGTACCCGGCCGGCCCTTTAAAGGCCGAAGGCCCGAGCCGCCAGCCCCGCACCTGAAACCCTAGCCCCGCCCCGAAACCCGCGCCGCGGCCACCGGACTCGCCGCCGCCGAAACCGCAAGTTGATCACCAAAACATACATCAAGTAGATCACGTGAATATCCCATTGTCACCACAGATAAGCACGGCAAGACATACTCCCTCCGTCCGGAAATACTTGTCATCAAAATGAATAAAAGGGGATGTATCTAGATGTATTTTGTTCTAGATACATCCCTTTTTATCCATTTTGATGACAAGTATTTTCGGACGGAGGGAGTACATCAAGTGTTCCCAAATCCTTAAAGACTCAATCCGATAAGATAACTTCAAAGGGAAAACTCAATCCATTACAAGAGAGTAGAGGGGGAGAAACATCATAGGATCCAACTATAATAGCAAAGCTCGCGATACATCAAGATCGTGCCAAATCAAGAACACGAGAGAGAGAGAGAGATCAAACACATAGCTATTGGTCCATACCCTCAGCCCCGAGGGTGAACTACTCCATCATCGTCATGGAGAGCGACGGGACGATGAAGATGGCCACCGGAGAGGGACTCCCCCCTCCGGGAGGGTGCCGGAACGGGTCTAGATTGGTTTGCGGTGGCTCTGGAGATTTGCGGCGGCGGAACTCCCGATATATACTGCTCCTTGATGTTTTTAGGGTATATGGACATATATAGGCGAAAGAAGTCGGTCAGGGGAGCCACGAGGGGCCCACGAGGGTGGGGGGCGCGCCCAGGGGGGTAGGGCGCGCCTCCCTGCCTCGTGGCTTCCTCGTTGCTTCCTCACGCATACTCCAAGTCTCTTGGATTGCTTCCGTTCAAAAATAACTCCCGAAGGTTTCATTCCGTTTGGACTCCGTTTGATATTTCTTTTTCTGCGAAACACCAAACAAGGAAAAAAGCAGAAACTAACCTTTGGGCTCAGGTTAATATGTTAGTCCCAAAAATAATATAAAAGTGTTTAATAAAGCCCATAAACATCCAAAACAGATAATATAATAGCATGGAACGATAAAAAATTATAGATACGTTGGAGACGTATCACTGGCCCCTCCGACTTCTCCGACATGGCGTACAGCTCGTGCAGGTCCCTCATCTACGCATGCCCGGTGCTGGCAACACCGATGCATGCCTTCATCCACGACGTGTCCCTTGGCCTGGCAAGCCTGGTCGGTGCTTCGTCAACTTCGTCTTCGTCCGTCTACGCATGCCCTGTGCTGGCAACATCGGTGCGTTCCTTCGTCCACGATGTGTCCCCAGGCTTGGCAAACCCGCCACGACTCGTCGTCAACAACATTTTCTTCCCGGCGCACCCCTACTTCGACACCATTGTGCCCATGCTAACTCGGCGCCCCCTTGCGCCTGCGGCTCCACGGTGAGTTCCTCGACACCGGCTATCCCGACTCGACATCGACCACGGCATTCTTCGCACGGCTACCTCGACCACGGCTCCACCACCCACGCTCTCGGCTACATCGACAAACGGCACAAATGGCTACCGCCTTGCTTGAGCAACCTCGTCGGTTGCCACTGCAGCCACGACTCCGCGATGCGTCGACCGTTACGACTGTGGGGGGGTGTCCGTCGGCTTGCCTTCGGATTCTTCTCCAGTCTCACCGTCTGCATCGCTACCGTTGTGACTGCGGGGGGATGTTGAGTAACGTGATTGTATTAGGAAACATAGGTTAGACTCGGAAATATTCTGACTTGCCTTCTACTCCAAGTAGATCATGTAATCCTATATATATGTCCACGAGGCTCAAGCAATACAACGAACTAGTCCACCAATTCCCTTTCTCCCTTCTAACAATTTCTAAGGGTCATAGTAAAAATCAGTGCGAAGCTAGTGGAGGAAAGGGGTGTAGTAAAAATCAATGAGACTAGTGGGGTGAGGAATAATCTACTTCGCAAGCCATTTCCCCTCCTATACCCGACCTGATCGAGCTGCCCCCGAAAAGAGAAAAGAGAACTGAAGCACTGTACAGTGACGCCGAAACCTGACGCCGCACCTCCATCCGATCGACCCCAACCACCACCGCCACCACTGTTCTACTCCCGCTCGCGGACGAACTGATGGGGCACGTCCGTCCACGAAAGCTAGCTAGCGCCGCGTCGGTGCTATACACAAGCAGTATAGCAGGGTGGCAAACAATCAGCCATTGGTTTGGATTAACAATAGAGGTAGCACCGTTGCGTTTATAATCGGCAACGGATGGTCGAGAAGAGTAACGTGCGTGCGACGGTGCGAGCACACGCTTTGCCCGCCACCACCACGGTTCCACCCGCGTTCCCGAACAAAATTAAAGGAGACGACGATGCATGGCCATGGTGTTGGTGTCCGTTCCATCCACAGTCAGGGTACCATCCAGAACCGTGTGCTGTTCCTTGTTCTAGCAACGACGTGAAAGGGAGAATAGGCGTCTACGTCGCCCTTGGTTGGCCGCTGGAAGCTGCCATCCTTGTCCATGGCCTCCACTCATCCTCGTCCGGCCATGCACCCGCAAAGAAGAGAAAAAGGACCCAGCCAGGCCAGCACTGTGGCGCGACGCCGAGACCTGACGCCGCACCTCCATCCGACCGATCCACGTCCATCTACTCCGGCGTCGACCGGGAGGGGCACCCACTACCACCAATCCACCATGTTCCACTAGCTAGCTCTCCTGGACATGCATGTGGTGTGGTGTTGCTGTCCGTCCACTAGCTATCCACATCGTGCGTCCGTGCGTGTTTCTGCCTTTGTAGCATCCGATTGAAAGTTGTGCACGCAGCAGGTGGCAACCGAGATTGAGATTTTAGTTAGGTACGCACGTAGACATAGTACGTAGCTGCTCCTGCTAGTCAAGTCAGCTACATAGATAGTGCATGCCACACGCAAAGGCGCAAAGCATATATCCATGTCCATCTCCAGTTCTCGGTCGGGGCCGGGACCCCCTCCATGCTGTCGTACGTCCCATGGGTGGGTCGATGGGGTAGGCAGGTGGATAGATTAATAAATGGTTAATGCGACCCGGTTCATCACCTAGCCCGTGTATATAGTAACAGTATCCTTGATCGCGAACAACCTATGGTTGAGTGGTTAGAGAGATTGTAGTATCCCCAGCTCACTATAGTAACAGTATCCTTGATCGCATTAATAAATGGTTAATGCGACCCGGTTCATCACCTAGCCCGTGTATATAGTAACAGTATCCTTGATCGCGAACAACCTATGGTTGAGTGGTTAGAGAGATTGTAGTATCCCCACACCGGTTGAAATCACGATGCTCACATTTATTTCGAATTTATTTCAGATTTCCGTGATGCGTATTCAAATGGGAGACGCGTTTCCGTCGGCGACGAAAGCCTTTCTGATGACTTTGTAAATCTCAAGATGATATGTCGACTCAGTCTTTCGGAGGTGCTCATAGAAATAGGGTGTGCGTGTGTGTGTTCATAGGGGTGAGTGTATGCGCGTGTATATGAGCGCTTGTGATGTTAAAAAAGAAAAGTACCCTTGATCGATCGATGGAATGCCGGCGATGCTGCGTTTGTCTTGTTCGATCGTAGAAGCGCGAGTTGCGGATCGAAACAGTACTGCTGTTTCAGCTAATAATACTCCTTACTCCTTTGGGATCTTGTATTGGCTTAGCTTGGCCCCTGCCCCAGCCCTTTTCCATTGCCGACCTTCGGCGAAAGCAAAGGCCCACTGAAAATGAAAGGTGCGCCACGCACCATGCATGCCGGCCGGCGGCGCAAGCGACTACTCGAACACGCGCGAACCCTCCTCCCGGCCAGCTGCCTGCGCGCGCCGTCGCTCTCCGCGATTCCCTGGCCTATTCCTTTCCCTGTGGCTGTGTGGATAACAAAGCGTGCCGTGATTGGAGCGAGCGAGGGGGCGATCACCTGTTCGCATCCATCGATCGATCCCGTGGCCTGCCTCGTCCCGGCCGCGCGCGCTGGTCGATGCCGATCGATCCTCGTGGCGCGTCGCCGTGGATGGCGTTGGCGCCGTCGAAAAGATCGCCCCGCCGGGTATCGACGCTCCAGAAGGCCACATCACATGGAGCGAGAGACTGCGACGTACGGGGCCGCCCGGGAGCCCGGCCGGTCACCATCTTATCGGCACGGACGGATCACGTGGAGGTGGGGCTCGCGCGCCACGTCCGTCCCCGGCAGAGTCCTGGCTACCGTCGCTGTCGTCGTGGACGAGGTGGTCCGGTCAGGCCGCTGCATATATTTGCCGTGGTTGAGCTCGCTAGACAATGAGACAATGGATCGATCGACAGAGCAGCAGCTGTCCGGGTAAAAACGGCGACATCCGCAGAGTGGAAATCCTGCGTGGGAGCAGGGAATAGCCGAGCACAGTGTGCATAGACCACAGCTGGGGCCGGGCTGCATGCACCTTTGTCGATCCGTCCGTGGACACAAGGGTGCCAGCACGAGCACGATGGCGTCACCGGCTATGCCGACGCGCACGAAGACTAAGTCTGTAAGTCCTCCACCATGCATCCATGTAGTACATGTTGTACGTCTGGCGACGAATGGTAACGCTGTAGTGGAAAGGGAGGACGGACGGGCGGGCGGGCAGTATCGTCGCATCGATCTCGTCCCGTCTTGAGCAGTTATCTGCCATCGATCGTACGTACGTACATACCGACATACCGTTCCCTTTCACTTTCATGTTTAGTAGTAGTACGCGGTGACCAGTACCACCTCGGCCCGGCCGAACCGATGGATCGATGAACAACTAAACGGTCCAGATGGAGCCATGGGGGAAAGGTCATGGGTGCTCGCCTGGTGTTCGACTAAGACGTAATTCAGGGGGGAAGCTTTGTTATGGTCTGGAAGGATCCGTAAAATCTTTGTAAATGCCAGTGGATGTTGCATTTTTGGCCTTCAAAACACCTGGCAAATCCTTTTTCATGCATTCTTCTCCTATGTTAATTTGCCTCTCAAAGTCTGAAAGTGCAACCCTTTCATGCATGCTGCTGTTTTAATTTGCCTCTCAAAGTACTATAGCTAGCTAGTTTTTTTTTTTGCGGGGTAAAAGGGATTTGTATAACTCAAGAGCCAAGAAGGTCCTCCCTACACAAGCTAGGGATATTGTCCGGGCCGGAGCGGAGCCAGACCACAGTACGGTCCTCCGTCCTTCCAAAGTTCGCCAACTCATGGCTTACATTATTCTGCTCTCGAGAAATATAAATAATATGGCACTCCCTTTCACTCATAAGATGCTTCACTTCCGAGACCACCATGGCATACTGCGAGCGGTCTTGTTCTGAGGCATTGATCAGCCAGACCTTGCTGCAGACTATCGCACTCGACGATAAACGGCAACTCCGTCCATTGGAGGGCCAAAGCTATGCCCTCCATGCACCCAGCCAGCTCGGCATGTAGAGGGTCCGGGCAAGACCATAGCGAGCGACACGCGGAGAAAATAATGGCCCCTTCCTGGTCACGGAGCACCATTCCCGTCCCGGCCCTCCCGTCATCATGGGAAAAGGAGCCACCGACATTCAAATCCGTCCAGCTTGGCGGGTGGGGACTCCATTTGTGGACTATTCGTGGCACACCTCCCACATGTGATATAGGTTGTTCTGCACCTTCTGTTGGATGGTCATCTTCCCTTTGTCCCAATCTCCTGCGGATACTGCCGATCCCGAGCAATGAGGTTACGTGAGCTCTGCAAAAGCGAGGGATACCTCGACAGCGGCGCCGGTTTGTCATGAGTGATCTCGTTGCGCACATGCCAACATCTCCACAACAAGATAATCAGCGCAGCCGGTCCCTTCATTGCTTTCTCGCATTAGGTTCAGAGCCACTGGGCCGGTGTTACGGATTGACTCGATGTCCCAGTATACTCCACACCTCCGCCATAGTCCGCCACAAATGCACCGCCCGAGGGCACACAAAACACATGAAAAGTGTCCTCGCTCGAGACCACATAATGGGCATATATCAAGAACCTCCATGTGTCGACTGAATTTATTAGACCATGTGGCAAGGGAGTTAGTAGCCAAACGCCATGCAAACACATCGCACCTTAGGAGGAGCAGGGCACCTCCATAATAATGCCCAGACGGCAAGTCGCCGTCCGTGCCACCGCCGCGATCAAGAGGGACGAAGCTTTTCCTCAAGCGCCAGCCGGTACGCGCTACGTACGGTGAAGATACCAGTACGTTCTGCACCCCATGCAAGGAAATCTGCCCCCAGCCGAGGGGACGCTTTAATCTTTAGTATCTCCTGAACATCAACGGGCAAAAAGTACTGTTGAAGTAGGGTTCCGCGCCATGCACCATGCTCGTCTAGTAGCTCTGAGACTCGGCGGAGACGACACCTTCCTTGTTGGGTAATTGGTGGCCGACCAACAGGGTGTGGTATCCAGGAGTCTCGCCAAATTCGGACCGACTGCCCGTTACCGATGCGCCAGACTAAGCCTTTCTTCAGCAATTCCAACCCATGCACAATGGCCTGCCAACTTTGCGACGCGTTGCTAGTGAAAACAGTATCTTCTAATCGTCCATTAGGGAAATACCTTGCCTTCAAGACGCGCATACAAAGACATTCCGGTTGACCAAAATACGCCATGCTTGCCGAGCTAACATTGCTTGGTTGAAGAGTCTCAAGTCCTTGAATCCCATACCCCAGCCGATTTGGGCCTCAAAGATCGAGTCCCAAGATTTCCAAAGGGTTTTCCTCTTGCCTCTGTACGTGCCCCACCAGTAGCTATGAATCATCCGCACCAAATCATCGCAGGTGCTTCTAGGAAATTTAAACAAACTCATTAGGAAGGTGGGTAGGGCCTGCGCCACCGCCTTAATAAGAACCTCACGTCCTGCTTGGGACATCAATTCTCCCCACTGTATAATTCTCTTTGTCAGTTGTTGCTGAAGATTGTGTAGTTTCCCTTTTGAAAAGCGGCCACTTGGCGTTGGAAAGCCAAGATATTTTTCCTCAAAGCTCATATTCACCACGTCCAAGTTGTGGAACATCTTGGTGTTACGATCCCCTTCCTTTAGCCAATCAATCCGAGATCTCTGGAGCCACAACATTTCCTCCCTGTATAACAGCTCATTCATCTTGTCCATCTCCAGTCTTATTTCAGCTCGGTCTGCATTCATATTGGTTAGTTCCTCAAGCCTAGTACGTGACTTTTCTAGCTCCCGTGTAACATTGCCAAAAGTTTTATTACTCCAAGTGTGTAGATCAGCCATAACAGTAGCAAGGGCCTCCCGTACATCTCCCAGGTTCCTCTTTGTACCTTTGCTTGACCAAAAGTTTGCGATAATGGCCTCTAACGCCGGCGATCTCTCCCACATCAACTCGTACCGGCGGCTGCTGCGAGGCCGCCTGTCCTGTTCCAGCGAGAACTTGAGGAGCACCGGACTATGGTCCGATGCCGGCGACACAAGGTGTGGCACCGAAGCTTGCATAAACATGTCTCTCCAGTCATTGGACGCCACCGCTTTATCCAGCCGAACTTGGACGTTCGCCCGGCCACTCCGCCTATTATCATATGTGAAGGGGTGCCCTGAAAAACCAAGATCAGTGAGTCCACAAGCTTCAAGTGCATCCCGAAAATTAATCATTTGACCAGCAGGTCTCAGAGTTTCCGATTGATGCTCAAAATCCCACATAGCCTCACTGAAGTCACCGATTATCACCCATGGCAGAGCGCTCTGAGCATGCAGACCTTTGAGCTTATCCCACATCATGTGTCTATTTTCTACTCTCGGTTCGCCATAAACAAATGTAGCTCTCCATAATGGCTTGTCCGGGGACACACGCAAATACACGGCAATCAATCTATCATTAGCTTCTTGCACATCGACATACATAGACTCATGCCAGAATAGTGCTAGGCCGCCACTACGACCATTACTCGACTCCTTCAAAACCGTAAAGCCCTAACCTATTACGCAAACGATACATCTTATTTTTATTCTGCCTAGTCTCACACAAGAAAACAAGACTTGGGGAATGCGTCATAACAAGAGACGCGAGATCACGAACTGTCGAGGATTCCCGCCCGGCAGTTCCAACTTAGCCAATTCATTGCTCTGACGGGCGGCGCACCCGACCTCACACAATTTACCGGCGGCCCCGAGGGCGGTTGCCTCCACTCCATCCATGCTGTCCGAGTCCATCTTCTCCTCATCTTGGTTCTTGCCTTTGCCACTCTGCTGAATCTTCCCTCGTTTCTCGCTTGTTGCCAATGCCCCTCTTTGCATGCACCACCATAGCTCCCTGGTTGGGATTCAGTCGTCGGACGCTTGCCCGTGAAAATCTCTTCCCCAGAACAGAATCAGCCTCTTGCATGTATTGATCGGATTCAGCAGATGAAAAATCCGAGTTGTCGTGAAGGTTACGCATGGCCGGGATCATATCCTTGCTCCCAAGGTTGCTGCGTGGCTCGGCTCACTCCTGTGTGGGCGTCTTGAAAGTGGCGAGCGCAGTATTCTACCTCCAAGGAAGAAGAACTCTGGAGGTTCAGATGATGCCCGCACGTCACGGACTCTGCTGGCCTCATCAGCTCTGCCCAGCCAAGTGTACACGCATAGCTAAAACACGATCGAAGGTCCGTGTCCACGTTGTGTCCGCCGTCGAGCTGCGGTGTTCGCCAAAACCGTCGTGAGCATCAACCCGTCTTTGGTATCTCTGGTGTTTGCTGCTGATCTTGATTTCCCTTCCATCTATGCCTCTCTCTTGGCTTTCCAAGAACCTCAGAGGGAGCATTACTAGCAAAGTTCAGCCCCCGTCTTGCTGCAGACTCGGTTCCAGGTGTCCCGGTTGGTGAACCGGGACTAAAGGGTCGGTACTAATGCCTCCCCCCTTTAGTCCCGGTTCAATCCAGAACCGGGACTAAAGGCCGCGGCCACGTGGAGCTCAACCTTTAGTCCCGGTTGGTAACAGGAAATTATATAATTTTTTTTTGAATTTTTTTTTGGAATTTTTTTATTTTCAAATTTCTGAATTATTTTAACCTCTAATCTCTAATCAGCACCCTCATCATCACCGCTCAATTTATCCTCTAATCTCTAATCACCCTCATCATTCCAAATCATCTAACTTCCCGAACGGTCACCCATCCTCCCACTCCCCACTGAGCACGCTTAACTTCCGGGTTCTATTCTCCCTCGTTTCCAAGTCTGCACTTGTTGTTTTCCTGACAATAGTAAGATGTCAATCCTATTAACCCTCATGAATTTTGCTTGAGCATGAAGTGACACATTTCACTGTTTGAGTTTCGAACGATTGTTTTAAAAAACAATTATTATTTAGAAAACAATAGTTATTTTGAATAATTGGTTTGACCATAGTTTGACCATAGTTTGACCAGATTTGACCAAAATTCAAAATAACTGAACAAATTATTTAGTAACACTAATATTCTAGAATAATTAGTTTGACCATAGTTTGACCATAGTTTGACCAGATTTGACCAAAATTCAAAATAACTAAACAAATTATTTAGTAACACTAATATTCTAGAATAATTAGTTTGACCATTGTTTGACCATAGTTTGACCATAGTTTGACCATAGTTTGACCACAGTTTGACCAGATTTGACCAAAATTCAAAATAATTGAACAAATTATTTAGTAACACTAATATTCTAGAATAATTAGTTTGACCATTGTCTGACCACAGTTTGAAATTTTTTGATTTTTTTTGCCTCTCCAGATCTTAAAAGCCCGTGACTTTTTTTTTACATTAGGTTTTTAGGATCTTAAAAGCCGATGGATGTTGCATTTTGGCCTTCAAACACACAGCAAATCCTTTTTCATGCATGCTTCTCCTATGTTAATTTGCCTCTCAAAGTCCGAAAGTGCAACCCTTTCATGCATGCTTTCTTTGTTTTAATTTGCCTGTCAAAGTACTATAGCTAGCTAGTTTTTTTTTTGCGGGGTAAAAGGGATTTGTATTACTCAAGAGCCAAGAGGTCCTCCCTACACAAGCTAGGGATATTGTCCGGGCCGGAGCGGAGCTGCACCACGACGGTCCTCCGTCCTTCCAAAGTTCGCCAACTCATGGCTTACATTATTCTGCTCTCGAGAAATATGAATAACATGACACTCCCTTTCACTCATAAGATGCTTCACTTCCGAGACCACCATGGCATACTGCGAGCGGTCTTGTCCAGAGGCATTGATCGGTTACCTTTGCCTGCAGACTATCGCACTTTCGACGATAAACGGCAACTCCGTCCATTGGAGGGCCAAGCTATGCCCTCCATGCACCCAGCCATTTCGGCATGTAGAGGGTCCTGCAAGACCATAGCGGCGAAAGCGGAGAAAATAATGGCCCCTTCCTGGTCACGGAGCACCATTCCCGTCCGGCCCTCCCGTCATCAAGGGAAAAGGAGCCGTCGACATTCAAATTTCGCCCGGTTGGCGGGTGGGGGACTCTATTTGTGGACTATTCGTGGCACACCTCCCACATGTGATATAGGTTGTTCTGCACCTTCCTTGGATGGTCATCTTCCCTTTGTCCCAATCTCCCTGCGGATACCGCTGGATCCCGAGCAATGAGGTTACGTAGCTCGCAAAAGCGAGGGGATACCTCCACAGGCGGCGCCGGTTTGTCATGAGTGATCTCGTTGCGCACATGCCAACATCTCCACAATAGCATAATCAGGCGCAGCCGGTCCCCTTCATTGCTTTCTGCAATTAGGTTCAGGAGCCACTCTGGGCCGGTGTTACGGATTGACTCGATGTCCGGTGTACTCCACACCTCCGCCATAGTCCGCCACAAATGCACCGCCCGAGGGCACCTGCAAAACACATGAAAAGTGTCCTCGCGCTCGAGACCACATAATGGGCATATATCAGTAACCTCCATGTGTCAACTGAATTTATTAGACCATGTGGCAAGGGAGTTAGTAGCCAAATGCCATGCAAACACACGCACCTTAGGAGGAGCAGGGCACCTCCATAATAATGCCCAGACGGCACGTCGCCCGTCCGGTGCCCTGCTCGCTGCGACTGAAGAGGGACGAAGCTTTTCCTCAAGCGCCAAATCTGGCGCTTCTGCGGTGAAGATACCAAGACGTTCTCGCACCCCATGCAAGGAAATCTGCCCCCAGCCGAGGGGACGCTTTAATCTTTAGTATCTCCCGAACATCAACGGGCAAAAAAATCTTTGTTGAAGTAGGGTTCGCGCCATGCACCATGCTCGTCTAGTAGCTCTCGAGACTTCGGCGGAGACGGCACCTTCCCTGTTGGGTAATTGGTGGCGGCCAACAGGTGTGCTATCCAGGAGTCTCGCCAAATTCGGACCGACTGCCCGTTACCGATGCGCCAGACTAAGCCTTTCTTCAGCAATTCCAACCCATGCACAATGGCCTGCCAACTTTGCGACGCGTTGCTAGTGAAAACAGTATCTTCTAATCGTCCATTAGGGAAATACCTTGCCTTCAAGACGCGCATACAAAGACATTCCGGGTTGACCAAAATACGCCATGCTTGCCGAGCTAACATTGCTTGGTTGAAGAGTCTGAAGTCCTTGAATCCCATACCCCCAGCCGATTTGGGCCTCAGCATCGAGTCCCAAGATTTCCAGTGGGTTTTCCTCTTGCCTCTGTACGTGCCCCACCAGTAGCTATGAATCATCCGCACCAAATCATCGCAGGTGCTTCTAGGAAATTTAAACAAACTCATTAGGAAGGTGGGTAGGGCCTGCGCCACCGCCTTAATAAGAACCTCACGTCCTGCTTGGGACATCAATTCTCCCCATCAGATAATTCTCTTTGTCGAGTTGTTGCTGAAGATTGTGTAGTTTCCCTTTTGAAAAGCGGCCACTTGGCGTTGGAAAGCCAAGATATTTTTCCTCAAAGCTCATATTCACCACGTCCAAGTTGTGGAACATCTTGGTGTTACGATCCCCTTCCTTTAGCCAATCAATCCGAGATCTCCGGAGCCACAACATTTCCTCCCCGTATAACAGCTCATTCATCTTGTCCATCTCCGGTCTTATTTCAGCTCGGTCTGCATTCATATTGGTTAGTTCCTCAAGCCTAGTACGTGACTTTTCTAGCTCCCGTGTAACATTGCCAAAAGTTTTATTACTCCAAGTGTGTAGATCAGCCATAACAGTAGCAAGGGCCTCCCGTACATCTCCCAGGTTCCTCTTTGTACCTTTGCTTGACCAAAAGTTTGCGATAATGGCCTCTAACGACGGCGATCTCTCCCACATCAACTCGTACCGGCGGCTGCTGCGAGGCCGCCTGTCTGTTCAGCGAGAACTTGAGGAGCAGCGGACTATGGTCCGATGCGGCGACACAAGGTGTGGCACCAAGCTTGCATAAACATGTCTCTCCGGTCATTGGGCGCCACTGCTCTATCCAGCCGAACTTGGGCGTTAGCGGCCACTCCGCCTATTATCATATGTGAAGGGGGCCCTGAAAAACCAAGATCGGTGAGTCCACAAGCTTCAAGTGCATCCCGAAAATTAATCATTTGACCAGCAGGTCTCGAGAGTTTCGATTGATGCTCAAAATCCCACATAGCCTCATTGAAGTCACCGATAATCACCCATGGCGAGCGCCTGAGCATGCAGACCTTTGAGCTTATCCCACATCATGTGTCTATTTTCTACTCTCGGTTCGCCATAAACAAATGTAGCTCTCCATAATGGCTTGTCCGGGACACACGCAAATACACGTCAATCAATCTTTCATTAGCTTCTTGCACATCGACATACATAGACTCATGCGAATAGTGCTAGGCCGCCACTACGACCATTACTACCGACTCCTTCAAAACCGTAAAGCCCTAACCTATTACATAACGATACATCTTATTTTTATTCTGCCTAGTCTCACACAAGAAAACAAGACTTGGGGAATGCGTCATAACAAGAGACGCGAGATCACGAACTGTCGAGGGATTCCCGCCCGGCAGTTCCAACTTAGCCAATTCATTGCTCTGACGGGCGGCGCACCCGATCAATTACCAGCGGCCCCAAGGCGGTTGCCTCCACTCCATCCATGCCGTCCGAGTCCATCTTCTCCTCATCTTGGTTCTTGCCTTTGCCACTCTGCTGAATCTTCCCTCGTTTACGCTTGTTGCCAATGCCCCTCTTTGCATGCACCACCATAGCTCCCTGGTTGGGATTCAGTCGTCGGACGCTTGCCCGTGAAAATCTCTTCCCCAGAACAGAATCAGCCTCTTGCATGTATTGATCGGATTCAGCAAATGAAAAATCCGAGTTGTCGTGAAGGTTACGCATGGCCGGGATCATATCCTTGCTCCCAAGGTTGCTGCTGTGGCTCGGCTCACTCCCGGTGGGCGTCTTGAAAGTGGCAGGGGCGCAGGTATTCTACCTCCAAGGAAGAAGAACTCTGGAGGTTCAGATGATGCCCGCACTGTACGGACTCTGCTGGCCTCAGCTCTCTGCCCAGCCAAGTGTACACGCATAGCTAAAACACGATTAGAAAGGTCCGTGTCCATGTTGTGTCCGCCGTCAGAGCTGCAGTGTTCGCCAAAACCGTCGTGAGCATCAACCCGTACTG
Source organism: Aegilops bicornis (assembly GCA_021605145.1). Lineage (NCBI taxonomy): Eukaryota > Viridiplantae > Streptophyta > Magnoliopsida > Poales > Poaceae > Aegilops > Aegilops bicornis. The sequence goes on along the minus strand of CM038675.1, from coordinate 106,074,994 downwards.
GTATCTCTGGTGTTTGCTGCTGCTCTTGATTTCCCTTCCATCTATGCCTCTCTCTTGGCTTTCCAAGAACCTCAGAGGGAGCATTACTAGCAAAGTTCAGCCCCCGTCTTCTTTGCTGGGTTCAGTGCCACAAACGCTGATTTATTCTCAAACTTTCTGTACGGAGAGCACCTCACTAGTAGAAAAGGGCCTATTGTCCCGGTTGGTAAGGGCCTTTAGTCCCGGTTGGTGAACCGGGACTAAAGGGTCGGTACTAATGCCTCCCCCCTTTAGTCCCGGTTTAATCCAGAACCGGGACTAAAGGCCGCGGCCACGTGGAGCTCAACCTTTAGTCCCGGTTGGTAACAGGAAATTATATAATTTTTTTTTTGAATTTTTTTTGGAATTTTTTTATTTTCAAATTTCTGAATTATTTTAACCTCTAATCTCTAATCAAGACCCCTCATTCTTGCTCAATTTATCCTCTAATCTCTAATCACCCTCATCATTCCAAATCATCTAACTTCCCGAACGGTCACCCATCCTCCCACTCCCCGGCTGAGCACGCTTAACTTCCGGGTTCTATTCTCCCTCGTTTCCAAGTCTACACTTGTTGTTTTCCGACAATAGTAAGATGTCAATACTATTAACCCTCATGAATTTTGCTTGAGCATGAAGTGACACATTTCACTGTTTGAGTTTCGAACTATTGTTTTAAAAAACAATAATTATTTAGAAAACAATAGTTATTTTGAATAATTGGTTTGACCATAGTTTGACCATAGTTTGACCAGATTTGACCAAAATTCAAAATAAGCGAACAAATTATTTAGTAACACTAATATTCTAGAATAATTAGTTTGACCATAGTTTGACCATAGTTTGACCAGATTTGACCAAAATTCAAAATAACTAAACAAATTATTTAGTAACACTATTATTCTAGAATAATTAGTTTGACCATTGTTTGACCATAGTTTGACCACAGTTTGACCATAGTTTGACCACAGTTTGACCAGATTTGACCAAAATTCAAAATAACTGAACAAATTATTTAGTAACACTAATATTCTAGAATAATTAGTTTGACCATTGTTTGACCACAGTTTGAAATTTTTGATTTTTTTGCCTCTCCGGATCTTAAAAGCCCGTGACTTTTTTTACATTAGGTTTTTAGGATCTTAAAAGCCGATGGATGTTGCATTTTTGGCCTTCAAACACACAGCAAATCCTTTTTCATGCATGCTTCTCCTATGTTAATTTGCCTCTCAAAGTCTGAAAGTGCAACCCTTTCATGCATGCTGCTGTTTTAATTTGCCTGTCAAAGTACTATAGCTAGCTAGTTTTTTTTTTGCGGGGTAAAAGGGATTTGTATTACTCAAGAGCCAAGAGGTCCTCCCTACACAAGCTAGGGATATTGTCCGGGCCGGAGCGGAGCCAGACCACAGTACGGTCCTCCGTCCTTCCAAAGTTCGCCAACTCATGGCTTACATTATTCTGCTCTCGAGAAATATGAATAACATGACACTCCCTTTCACTCATAAGATGCTTCACTTCCGAGACCACCATGGCATCTGCGGCGGTCTTGTCCAGAGGCATTGATCGGTTACCTTTGCTGCAGACTATCGCACTCGACGATAAACGGCAACTCCGTCCATTGGAGGGCCAAAGCTATGCCCTCCATGCACCCAGCCAGCTCGGCATGTAGAGGGTCCGGGCAAGACAATAGCGAGCGAAAAGCGGAGAAAATAATGGCTCCTTCCTGGTCACGGAGCACCATTCCCGTCCGCCCTCCGTCATCAAGGGAAAAGGAGCCGTCGACATTCAACCGTCCGGTTGGCGGGTGGGGACTCCATTTGTGGACTATTCGTGGCACACCTCCCACATGTGATATAGGTTGTTACGCACCTTCCGTTGGATGGTCATCTTCCCTTTGTCCCAATCTCCTGCGGATACTTCTTTGGATCCCGAGCAATGAGGTTACGTAGCTCGCAAAAGCGAGGGATACCTCCACAGCGGCGCCGATTTGTCATGAGTGATCTCGTTCGCACATGCCAACATCTCCACAATAGCATAATCAGGCGCAGCCGGTCCCCTTCATTGCTTTACGCAATTAGGGTTCAGGAGCCACTCTGGGCCGGTGTTACGGATTGACTCGATGTCCGGTGTACTCCACACCTCCGCCATAGTCCGCCACAAATGCACCGCCCGAGGGCACCTGCAAAACACATGAAAAGTGTCCTCGCGCTCGAGACCACATAATGGGCATATATCAGTAACCTCCATGTGTCAACTGAATTTATTAGACCATGTGGCAAGGGAGTTAGTAGCCAAATGCCATGCAAACACACGCACCTTAGGAGGAGCAGGCACCTCCATAATAATGCCCAGACGGCACGTCGCCCGTCCGTGCCCTGCCACGGCGATCAAGAGGGACGAAGCTTTTCCTCAAGCGCCCCGGCCCGCTGCCACGTCACGGTGAAGATACCAAGACGTTACGCACCCCATGCAAGGAAATCTGCCCCACCGAGGGGACGCTTTAATCTTTAGTATCTCCAGAACATCAACGGGCAAAAAGTACTGTTGAAGTAGGGTTCTGCGCCATGCACCATGCTCGTCTAGTAGCTCTGAGACTCGGCGGAGACGGCACCTTCCCTGTTGGGTAATTGGTGGCCGCCAGCGAGGTGTGGTATCCAGAGTCTCGCCAAATTCGGACCGACCGCCCGTTACCGATCGCGCCGGACTAAGCCTTTCTTCAGCAATTCCAACCCATGCACAATGGCTCGCCAACTTTATGCGACGTTGCTAGTGAAAACAGTATCTTCTAATCGTCCATTAGGGAAATACCTTGCCTTCAAGACGCCGCATACAAAGACATTCCGGGTTGACCAAAATACGCCATGCTTGCCGAGCTAACATTGCTTGGTTGAAGAGTCTCAAGTCCTTGAATCCCATACCCCGGCCGATTTGGGCCTCGGCATCGAGTCCCAAGATTTCCAAAGGGTTTTCCTCTTGCCTCTCAGACGTGCCCCACCAGTAGCTATGAATCATCCGCACCAAATCATCGCAGGTGCTTCTAGGAAATTTAAACAAACTCATTAGGAAGGTGGGTAGGGCCTGCGCCACCGCCTTAATAAGAACCTCACGTCTGCTTGGGACATCAATTCTCCCCAACAGTATAATTCTCTTTGTCATTGTTGCTGAAGATTGTGTAGTTTCCTTTTGAAAGCGGCCACTTGGCGTTGGAAAGCCAAGATATTTTTCCTCAAAGCTCATATTCACCACGTCCAAGTTGTGGAACATCTTGGTGTTACGATCCCCTTCCTTTAGCCAATCAATCCGAGATCTCTGGAGCCACAACATTTCCTCCTGTATAACAGCTCATTCATCTTGTCCATCTCCGGTCTTATTTCAGCTCGGTCTGCATTCATATTGGTTAGTTCCTCAAGCCTAGTACGTGACTTTTCTAGCTCCGTGTAACATTGCCAAAAGTTTTATTACTCCAAGTGTGTAGATCAGCCATAACAGTAGCAAGGGCCTCCCGTACATCTCCCGAGTTCCTCTTTGTACCTTTGCTTGACCAAAAGTTTGCGATAATGGCCTCTAACGCCGGCGATCTCTCCCACATCAACTCAGACTGGCTGCTGCGAGGCCGCTGTCATTCTGTTCCAGCGAGAACTTGAGGAGCAGCGGACTATGGTCCGATGCCGGCGACACAAGGTGTGGCACCGAAGCTTGCATAAACATGTCTCTCCAGTCATTGGACGCCACCGCTCTATCCAGCCGAACTTGGACGTTCGCCCGGCCACTCCGCCTATTATCATATGTGAAGGGGGGCCCTGAAAAACCAAGATCAGTGAGTCCACAAGCTTCAAGTGCATCCCGAAAATTAATCATTTGACCAGCAGGTCTGAGAGTTTCCGATTGATGCTCAAAATCCCACATAGCCTCATTGAAGTCACCGATAATCACCCATGGCAGAGCGCTCTGAGCATGCAGACCTTTGAGCTTATCCCACATCATGTGTCTATTTTCTACTCTCGGTTCGCCATAAACAAATGTAGCTCTCCATAATGGCTTGTCCGGGACACACGCAAATACACGTCAATCAATCTTTCATTAGCTTCTTGCACATCGACATACATAGACTCATGCGAGAATAGTGCTAGGCCGCCACTACGACCATTACTACCGACTCCTTCAAAACCGTAAAGCCCTAACCTATTACATAAACGATACATCTTATTTTTATTCTGCCTAGTCTCACACAAGAAAACAAGACTTGGGGAATGCGTCATAACAAGAGACGCGAGATCACGAACTGTCGAGGGATTCCCCGCCCCCGGCAGTTCCAACTTAGCCAATTCATTGCTCCTGACGGGGCGGCGCACCCGACCCCGTCAATTTACCGGCGGCCCCAAGGCCGGTTGCCTCCACTCCATCCATGCTGTCCGAGTCCATCTTCTCCTCATCTTGGTTCTTGCCTTTGCCACTCTGCTGAATCTTCCCTCGTTTCTGCTTGTTGCCAATGCCCTCTTTGCATGCACCACCATAGCTCCCTGGTTGGGATTCAGTCGCCGGACGCTTGCCAGCGTGAAAATCTCTTCCCGTAATGTAATCAGCCTCTTGCATGTATTGATCGGATTCAGCAGATGAAAAATCCGAGTTGTCGTGGAAGGTTACGCATGGCGGGATCATATCCTTGCTCCCAAGGTTGCTTCCGTGGCTCGGCTCACTCTCGGTGGGTGTCTTGAAAGTGGCAGGGCGCAGGTATTCTACCTCCAAGGAAGAAGAACTCTGGAGGTTCAGATGATGCCCGCAAGATCAGACGGACTCTGCTGGCCTCAGCCTCTGCCCAGCCAAGTGTACACGCATAGCTAAAACACGATTAGAAAGGTCCGTGTCCATGTTGTGTCCGCCGTCGAGCTGCGGTGTTCGCCAAAACCGTCGTGAGCATCAACCCGTCTTTGGTATCTCTGGTGTTTGCTGCTGCTCTTGATTTCCCTTCCATCTATGCCTCTCTCTTGGCTTTCCAAGAACCTCAGAGGGAGCATTACTAGCAAAGTTCAGCCCCCGTCTTGCTGCAGGCTGGGTTCCAGGTGCCACAAACGCTGATTTATTCTCAAACTTTCTGTACGGAGAGCACCTCACTAGTAGAAAAGGGCCTATTGTCCCGGTTGGTAAGGGCCTTTAGTCCCGGTTGGTGAACCGGGACTAAAGGCCGCGGCCACGTGGAGCTCAACCTTTAGTCCCGGTTGGTAACAGGAAATTATATAATTTTTTTTTGAATTTTTTTTGGAATTTTTTTATTTTCAAATTTCTGAATTATTTTAACCTCTAATCTCTAATCAGCACCCCTCATCACTGCTCAATTTATCCTCTAATCTCTAATCACCCTCATCATTCCAAATCATCTAACTTCCGAGCGGTCACCCATCCTCCCACTCCCCACTGAGCACGCTTAACTTCCGGGTTCTATTCTCCCTCGTTTCCAAGTCTGCACTTGTTGTTTTCGACAATAGTAAGATGTCAATCCTATTAACCCTCATGAATTTTGCTTGAGCATGAAGTGACACATTTCCTTTGTTTGAGTTTGAACGATTGTTTTAAAAACAATTATTATTTAGAAAACAATAGTTATTTTGAATAATTGGTTTGACCATAGTTTGACCATAGTTTGACCAGATTTGACCAAAATTCAAAATAACTGAACAAATTATTTAGTAACACTAATATTCTAGAATAATTAGTTTGACCATAGTTTGACCAGATTTGACCAAAATTCAAAATAACTAAACAAATTATTTAGTAACACTAATATTCTAGAATAATTAGTTTGACCATTGTTTGACCATTGTTTGACCACAGTTTGACCATAGTTTGACCATAGTTTGACCAGATTTGACCAAAATTCAAAATAACTGAACAAATTATTTAGTAACACTAATATTCTAGAATAATTAGTTTGACCATTGTTTGACCACAGTTTGAAATTTTTTGATTTTTTTGCCTCTCCAGATCTTAAAAGCCCCGTGACTTTTTTTCTGTTAGGTTTTTTAGGATCTTAAAAGCCAGTGGATGTTGCATTTTTGGCCTTCAAAACACCTGGCAAATCCTTTTTCATGCATGCTTCTCCTATGTTAATTTGCCTCTCAAAGTCTGAAAGTGCAACCCTTTCATGCATGCTGCTGTTTTAATTTGCCTGTCAAAGTACTATAGCTAGCTAGTTTTTTTTTTGCGGGGTAAAAGGGATTTGTATTACTCAAGAGCCAAGAGGTCCTCCCTACACAAGCTAGGGATATTGTCCGGCGGAGCGAGCTGCACCACGCAGACGGTCCTCCGTCCTTCCAAAGTTCGCCAACTCATGGCTTACATTATTCTGCTCTTGAGAAATATGAATAACATGGCACTCCCTTTCATTCATAAGATGCTTCACTTCCGAGACCACCATGGCATACTGCGAGCGGTCTTGTCCCGAGGCATTGATCAGTTGCACTGCCTGCAGACTATCGCACTCGACGATAAACGACAACTCCGTCCATTGGAGGGCCAAAGCTATGCCCTCCATGCACCCAGCCAGCTCGGCATGTAGAGGGTCCGGGCAAGACCATAGCGAGCGAAAAGCGGAGAAAATAATGGCCCCTTCCTGGTCACGGAGCACCATTCCCGTCCCGGCCCTCCCGTCATCAAGGGAAAAGGAGCCGTCGACATTCAACCGTCCGGTTGGCGGGTGGGGGACTCCATTTGTGGACTATTCGTGGCACACCTCCCACATGTGATATAGGTTGTTCTGCACCTTCCTGTTGGATGGTCATCTTCCCTTTGTCCCAATCTCCCTGCGGATACTGCTGGATCCCGAGCAATGAGGTTACGTAGCTCTGCAAAGCGAGGATACCTCCACAGCGGCGCCGGTTTGTCATGAGTGATCTCGTTGCGCACATGCCAACATCTCCACAATAGCATAATCAGGCGCAGCGGTCCCTTCATTGCTTTACGCAATTAGGTTCAGGAGCCACTGGGCGGTGTTACGGATTGACTCGATGTCCGTATACTCCACACCTCCGCCATAGTCCGCCACAAATGCACCGCCCGAGGCACACCGCAAAACACATGAAAAGTGTCCTCGCGCTCGAGACCACATAATGGGCATATATCAGTAACCTCCATGTGTCAACTGAATTTATTAGACCATGTGGCAAGGGAGTTAGTAGCCAAATGCCATGCAAACACACGCACCTTAGGAGGAGCAGGGCACCTCCATAATAATGCCCAGACGGCACGTCGCCCGTCCGGTGCCCCCTTTCGGCTGCGATCAAGAGGGACGGCTTTTCCTCAAGCGCCCCGGTACGCTGCTACGTCACGGTGAAGATACCGATGACGTTCGCACCCCATGCAAGGAAATCTGCCCCCACCGAGGGGCGCTTTAATCTTTAGTATCTCCCGAACATCAACGGGCAAAAAGTACTGTTGAAGTAGGGTTCCGCGCCATGCACCATGCTCGTCTAGTAGCTCGAGACTCGGCGAGAGCGGCACCTTCCTGTTGGGTAATTGGTGGCCGACCAGCGTGGTGTGGTATCCAGGAGTCTCGCCAAATTCGACCGACCGCCTGCCGTTACCGGCGCGCCGGACTAAGCCTTTCTTCAGCAATTCCAACCCATGCACAATGGCTCGCCAACTTTGCGACGCGTTGCTAGTGAAAACAGTATCTTCTAATCGTCCATTAGGGAAATACCTTGCCTTCAAGACGCCGCATACAAAGACATTCCGGGTTGACCAAAATACGCCATGCTTGCCGAGCTAACATTGCTTGGTTGAAGAGTCTGAAGTCCTTGAATCCCATACTCCCAGCCGATTTGGGCCTCAGCATCGAGTCCCAAGATTTCCAGTGGGTTTTCCTCTTGCCTCTGTACGTGCCCCACCAGTAGCTATGAATCATCCACACCAAATCATCGCAGGTGCTTCTAGGAAATTTAAACAAACTCATTAGGAAGGTGGGTAGGGCCTGCGCCACCGCCTTAATAAGAACCTCACGTCCTGCTTGGGACATCAATTCTCCCCATCATATAAGTCTCTTTGTCAGGTGTTGCTGAAGATTGTGTAGTTTCCCTTTTGAAAAGCGGCCACTTGGCGTTGGAAAGCCAAGATATTTTTCCTCAAAGCTCATATTCACCACGTCCAAGTTGTGGAACATCTTGGTGTTACGATCCCCTTCCTTTAGCCAATCAATCCAAGATCTATGGAGCCACAACATTTCCTCCCTGTATAACAGCTCATTCATCTTGTCCATCTCGGTCTTATTTCAGCTCGGTCTGCATTCATATTGGTTAGTTCCTCAAGCCTAGTACGTGACTTTTCTAGCTCCCGTGTAACATTGCCAAAAGTTTTATTACTCCAAGTGTGTAGATCAGCCATAACAGTAGCAAGGGCCTCCCGTACATCTCCCGAGTTCCTCTTTGTACCTTTGCTTGACCAAAAGTTTGCGATAATGGCCTCTAACGCCGCGATCTCTCCCACATCAACTCGTGCGGCGGCTGCTGCGAGGCCGCTGTCCTGTTCAGCGAGAACTTGAGGAGCAGCGGACTATGGTCCGATGTCGGCGACACAAGGTGTGGCACGAAGCTTGCATAAACATGTCTCTCCGGTCATTGGGCGCCACCGCTCTATCCGGCCCGAACTTGGGCGTTCGCCCGCCACTCCGCCTATTATCATATGTGAAGGGGGCCCTGAAAAACCAAGATCGGTGAGTCCACAAGCTTCAAGTGCATCCGAAAATTAATCATTTGACCAGCAGGTCTGAGAGTTTCCGATTGATGCTCAAAATCCCACATAGCCTCATTGAAGTCACCGATAATCACCCATGGCAGAGCGCTCTGAGCATGCAGACCTTTGAGCTTATCCCACATCATGTGTCTATTTTCTACTCTCGGTTCGCCATAAACAAATGTAGCTCTCCATAATGGCTTGTCCGGGGACACACGCAAATACACGTCAATCAATCTTTCATTAGCTTCTTGCACATCGACATACATAGACTCATGCGAGAATAGTGCTAGGCCGCCACTACGACCATTACTACGACTCCTTCAAAACCGAAAGCCCTAACCTATTACGCATAAGCGATACATCTTATTTTTATTCTGCCTAGTCTCACACAAGAAAACAAGACTTGGGGAATGCGTCATAACAAGAGACGCGAGATCACGAATCGTCGAGGATTCCCGCGGCAGTTCCAACTTAGCCAATTCATTGCTCTGACGGGCGGCGCACCCCGACTTCAATTTACCGGGCGGCCCCAAGGCGGTTGCCTCCACTCCATCCATGCTGTCCGAGTCCATCTTCTCCTCATCTTGGTTCTTGCCTTTGCCACTCTGCTGAATCTTCCCTCGTTTCTGCTTGTTGCCAATGCCCCTCTTTGCATGCACCACCATAGCTCCCTGGTTGGGATTCAGGTCGTCGGACGCTTGCCCGCGTGAAAATCTCTTCCCCAGAACAGAATCAGCCTCTTGCATGTATTGATCGGATTCAGCAGATGAAAAATCCGAGTTGTCGTGAAGGTTACGCATGGCCGGGATCATATCCTTGCTCCCAAGGTTGCTGCTGTGGCTCGGCTCACTCCCGGTGGGCGTCTTGAAAGTGGCGGGCGCAGTATTCTACCTCCAAGGAAGAAGAACTACGAGGTTCAGATGATGCCCGCACCGTACGGACTCTGCTGGCCTCAGCTCTCTGCCCAGCCAAGTGTACACGCATAGCTAAAACACGATCAGAAAGGTCCGTGTCCACGTTGTTTCCGCCGTCAGAGCTGCAGTGTTCGCCAAAACCGTCGTGAGCATCAACCCGTACTGGTATCTCTGGTGTTTGCTGCTGCTCTTGATTTCCCTTCCATCTATGCCTCTCTCTTGGCTTTCCAAGAACCTCAGAGGGAGCATTACTAGCAAAGTTCAGCCCCCGTCTTGCTGCAGGCTGGGTTCCAGGTGCCACAAACGCTGATTTATTCTCAAACTTTATTTCCGGATTGCACCTCACTTGTAGAAATGGGACTATTGTCCCGTTTGGTATGGGCCTTTTGTCCCGGTTGTTTATCCGTGAATAATGGGTCGGTAATAATAACTCCCACCTTTAGTCCGGGTTAAATCCAGAACCGGGACTAAAGGCCGCGGCCACGTGGAGCTCAACCTTTAGTCCCGGTTGGTAACAGGAAATTATATAATTTTTTTTTGAATTTTTTTTGGAATTTTTTTATTTTCAAATTTCTGAATTATTTTAACCTCTAATCTCTAATCAGCACCCCTCATCACTGCTCAATTTATCCTCTAATCTCTAATCACCCTCATCATTCCAAATCATCTAACTTCCCGAACGGTCACCCATCCTCCCACTCCCCACTGAGCACGCTTAACTTCCGGGTTCTATTCTCCCTCGTTTCCAAGTCTACACTTGTTGTTTTCCTGACAATAGTAAGATGTCAATCCTATTAACCCTCATGAATTTTGCTTGAGCATGAAGTGACACATTTCACTGTTTGAGTTTCGAACTATTGTTTTAAAAAACAATAATTATTTAGAAAACAATAGTTATTTTGAATAATTGGTTTGACCATAGTTTGACCAGATTTGACCAAAATTCAAAATAACTGAACAAATTATTTAGTAACACTAATATTCTAGAATAATTAGTTTGACCATAGTTTGACCATAGTTTGACCATAGTTTGACCAGATTTGACCAAAATTCAAAATAACTAAACAAATTATTTAGTAACACTAATATTCTAGAATAATTAGTTTGACCATTGTTTGACCATAGTTTGACCATAGTTTGACCATAGTTTGACCACAGTTTGACCAGATTTGACCAAAATTCAAAATAATTGAACAAATTATTTAGTAACACTAATATTCTAGAATAATTAGTTTGACCATTGTCTGACCACAGTTTGAAATTTTTTGATTTTTTTTGCCTCTCCAGATCTTAAAAGCCCCGTGACTTTTTTTCTGTTAGGTTTTTTAGGATCTTAAAAGCCAGTGGATGTTGCATTTTTGGCCTTCAAAACACCTGGCAAATCCTTTTTCATGCATGCTTCTCCTATGTTAATTTGCCTCTCAAAGTCTGAAAGTGCAACCCTTTCATGCATGCTGCTGTTGTAATTTGCCTCTCAAAGTACTATAGCTAGCTAGTTTTTTTTTTGCGGGGTAAAAGGGATTTGTATTACTCAAGAGCCAAGAGGTCCTCCCTACACAAGCTAGGGATATTGTCCGGGCCGGAGCGGAGCCAGACCACAGTACGGTCCTCCGTCCTTCCAAAGTTCGCCAACTCATGGCTTACATTATTCTGCTCTCGAGAAATATGAATAACATGACACTCCCTTTCACTCATAAGATGCTTCACTTCCGAGACCACCATGGCATACTGCGAGCGGTCTTGTCCAGAGGCATTGATCAGTTGCACTGCCTGCAGACTATCGCACTCGACGATAAATGGCAACTCCGTCCATTGGAGGGCCAAAGCTATGCCCTCCATGCACCCAGCCATTTCGGCATGTAGAGGGTCGGGCAAGACCATAGCGGCGACAAGCGGAGAAAATAATGGCCCTTCCTGGTCATGGAGCACCATTCCCGTCCGGCCCTCCCGTCATCAAGGGAAAAGGAGCCGTCGACATTCAGCGTCCGGTTGGCGGGTGGGGGACTCTATTTGTGGACTATTCGTGGCACACCTCCCACATGTGATATAGGTTGTTCTGCACCTTCCTGTTGGATGGTCATCTTCCCTTTGTCCCAATCTCCCTGCGGATACTGCTGGATCCCGAGCAATGAGGTTACGTAGCTCTGCAAAAAGCGAGGGGATACCTCCACAGGCGGCGCCGGTTTGTCATGAGTGATCTCGTTGCGCACATGCCAACATCTCCACAATAGCATAATCAGGCGCAGCCGGTCCCCTTCATTGCTTTCTGCAATTAGGTTCAGGAGCCACTCTGGGCCGGTGTTACGGATTGACTCGATGTCCGGTATACTCCACGTTGCCCGTCCGGTGCCCTGCTCGCTGCGACTGAAGAGGGACGAAGCTTTTCCTCAAGCGCCAGCCGGTACGCGCTACGTACGGTGAAGATACCAGTACGTTCTGCACCCCATGCAAGGAAATCTGCCCCCAGCCGAGGGGACGCTTTAATCTTTAGTATCTCCTGAACATCAACGGGCAAAAAGTATTGTTGAAGTTGGGTTCCGCGCCATGCACCATGCTCGTCTAGTAGCTCTGAGACTCGGCGGAGACGACACCTTCCCTGTTGGGTAATTGGTGGCCGACCAACAGGGTGTGGTATCCAGGAGTCTCGCCAGATTCGGACCGACTGCCCGTTACCGATGCGCCAGACTAAGCCTTTCTTCAGCAATTCCAACCCATGCACAATGGCCTGCCAAGTTTGCGACGCGTTGCTAGTGAAAACAGTATCTTCTAATCGTCCATTAGGGAAATACCTTGCCTTCAAGACGCGCGTACAAAGACATTCCGGGTTGACCAAAATACGCCATGCTTGCCGAGCTAACATTGCTTGGTTGAAGAGTCTGAAGTCCTTGAATCCCATACCTGTACCGATTTGGGCCTCAAAGATCGAGTCCCAAGATTTCCAAAGGGTTTTCCTCTTGCCTCTGTCGTGCTCCCACCAGTAGCTACGAATCATCCGCCCCAAATCATCGCAGGTGCTTCTAGGAAATTTAAACAAACTCATTAGGAAGGTGGGTAGGGCCTGCGCCACCGCCTTTAATAAGAACCTCACGTCCCCGCTTGGGACATCAATTCTCCCCATCAGATAATTCTCTTTGTCAGTTGTTGCTGAAGATTGTATAGTTTCCCTTTTGAAAAGCGGCCACTTGGCGTTGGAAAGCCAAGATATTTTTCCTCAAAGCTCATATTCACCACGTCCAAGTTGTGCATGACCTCCTGCTTGTTAGCTTGTGAACATTTGGGGCTGAACATTATAGAGCACTTGGCAGGATTTATGAGCTGGCCCGTAGCTCTAGCATATGTACTAAGAACTTCTTTGACTTGGGCAGCCTCCTCTCCATTAGCACGAAAGAACAACAAGGTGTCATCCGCGAACAGGAGGTGTGAGATGCCTGGAGCTTGGGTGCACACCCGGAGTGGAGTGAGGCGGTTGGCTGCAATCTCCTGTTTTAGAATAGTATCAAGACCGTCAGCAACAAAAAGGAAAAGGAAAGGTGAGAGGGGGTCTCCCTGCCATAGTCCACGAGGCAGTGCGAATGAATCCGAGAGGGCTCCATTGACTTTCACACAATACCTCACCGAGGTGACACACCTCATTATCCAATCCACCCATCGGTGAGAGAAACCCATCTGTTGCATCACTCGCTCCAAGAAAACCCAATCTACCCGATCGTAAGCCTTGGACAGGTCCAGTTTATAGGCACAAAAGCTCTGCTCCGGGTCCTTCTCCTGTTTGATCGCATGAAAACACTCAAAAGCGATTAATGCATTATCTGTAATTAATCTGCCCGGTACAAAAGGCGCCTGCTCGGGGACACCAACTCATCCAAAATAGGCCTCAACCTATTGACCAGGCATTTGGCTATCACCTTATATATGACATTACAGTAGACCGATAGGCGAAAATCGGTGAGTCGGGACGGCGAGTCAATCTTGGGGATCAAAACAATGACCGTGCTGTTTATCCCGTCCGGCATGACTCGCAGGCAAAAATAATTTAACCGCATTAATTATGTCATCCTTCATCACCGCCCAATGCCGCTGGAAGAATCTCGCGGGGAACCCATCCGGCCCCGGCGCCTTTAGGGGCCCTATCTGGAACATTGCATTAGAAATCTCCTCGTCGGTAAATTCCTTGCATAGATTATTGTTCATCTCCACGGACACCTTGGGCTGTATAAGCTGTAACACATCATGTGGATCCAACATTGGGTCAGCTGTGAATAAATTATGAAAATAACATTTTACCATCTCAGTAGCATGGTGGCCTGATCGGTGTGCATAACACCCGCCTCATCCGCCAGCCCTCGGATTTTATTCTTTCTCGCCGCCAAACTGCCTTCCTGTGGAACATCTTGGTGTTACGATCCCCTTCCTTTAGCCAATCAATCCGAGATCTCTGGAGCCACAACATTTCCTCCCTGTATAACAGCTCATTCATCTTGTCCATCTCCAGTCTTATTTCAGCTCGTTCTGCATTCATATTTGTTAGTTCCTCAAGCCTAGTACGTGACTTTTCTAGCTCCCGTGTAACATTGCCAAAAGTTTTATTACTCCAAGTGTGTAGATCATGTTGGAAATATGCCCTAGAGGCAATAATAAAAGCATTATTATTATATTTCCTTGTTCATGATAATTGTCTTTATTCATGCTATAACTGTATTATCCGGAAATCGTAATACACGTGTGAATACATAGACTACAATACGTCCCTAGTAAGCCTCTAGAAGACTAGCTCGTTGGTCAACAGATAGTCATGGTTTCCTGACTATGGACATCGGATGTCATTGACAACGGGATCACGTCATTAGGAGAATGACGTGATGGACAAGACCCAATCCTAAGCATAGCACAAGATCGTGTAGTTCGTTTTTGCTAGAGCTTTTCCAATGTCAAGTATCTCTTCCTTAGACCGTGAGATCGTGTAACTCCCGGATACCGTAGGAGTGCTTTGGGTGTATCAAACGTCACAACGTGAATCGGGTGACTATAAAGGTGCACTACAGGTATCTCCGAAAGTGTCTGTTGGGTTGACACGGATCGAGACAGGGATTTGTCACTCCGTATGACGGAGAGGTATCACTGGGCCCACTCGGTAGTGCATCATCATATTAAGCTCAAAGCGATCAAGTGTCTGGTCACGGGATCATGCATTATGGTACGAGTAAAGTGAATTGCCGGTAACGAGACTAAACGAGGTATTGGGATACCGACGATCGAGTCTCGGGCAAGTAACATACCGACTGACAAAGGGAATAGAATACGGGGTTGCTTGAACCCTTGACATCCTGGTTCATCCGATGACAACATCGAGGAACATGTGGGAGCCAACATGGGTATCCAGATCCCGCTGTTGGTTATTGACCTGAGATCGTCTCGGTCATGTCTGCATGTCTCCCGAACCCGTAGGGTCTGCACACTTAAGGTTCGATGACGCTAGGGTTATTAGGAAGACAGGTATGTGATTACCGTATGTTGTTCGGAGTCCCGGATGAGATCCCGGACGTCACGAGGAGTTCCGGAATGATCCGGAGGTAAAGATTTATATATGGAATGTGGTTAAACGGACTCCGGTAAGCTTTGGGGGTATACCGGTAATGTACCGGGGCCACCGGGAGAGTTCCGGAGGTCCACCGGGAGGGGCCACCCCCTCCGGGGCCACATGGGCTAAGTGGGAGAGGAGCCAGCCCCTGGTGGGCTGGGCGCCTCCCCACCTAGGCCCATCCGGCTAGGGCATGGGGAGGGAAACCCTAAAGGGGCGCCCTAGCTTGGGGGCAAGCCACCCTCCCTCCTCCCTTTGGCCGCCGCCCCATCTAGGGTTTCCCTAGATGGCGCCCCCTTGCCCTCTCCTCCTATAAATAGAGGGGTGGGGGGAGGGCTGCACACACCATTGAAGGCGCAGCCCCTCCCCTCCCCAACACCTCTCCTCCTCCGCGTGAGCTTGGCGAAGCCCTGCCGGAGAACAGTCACTCCATATGCACCACGCCGTCGTGCTGCCATTGGAGTTGTCTTCCTCAACCTCTCCTTCCTCCTTGCTGGATCAAGATGAAGGAGACGCCGTCTCCGCACGTGTGTTGAACGCGGAGGTGCTGTCCGTTCAGCACTTGGTCATCGGTGATCGGAATCACGTTGGGAACGTCTCCATCATCACCACTCCCTCGAACGCTTCCGTACTCGATCTACAAGTGGTATGTAGATGCAAACTCTTTCTCTTGACTCGTTGCTTGGATGAACTCATAGATAGATCTTGGTGAAACCGTAAGAAAATTTTAATTTTCTGCAACGTTCTCCAACAGTGGCATCATGAGCTAGGTCTATGCGTAGTTCTCTATTGCACGAGTAGAACACAATTTAGTTGTGGGCGTGGATCTTGTCAATTTACTTGCCGCTACTAGTCTTATCTTGCTTCCGCGGTATTGTGGGATGAAGCGGCCCGGACCAACCTTACACGTACGCTTACGTGAGACCGGTTCCACCGACTAACATGCACTAGTTGCATAAGATGGCTGGCGGGTGTCTGTCTCTCCTACTTTAGTTGGAGCGGATTCGATGAAAAGGGTCCTTATGAAGGGTAAATAGAAGTTGACAAGATCACGTTGTGGTTGTTATTCGAGGTAAGAAAACGTTCTTGCTAGAACCCAATTGCAGCCACGTAAAAGATGCAACAACAATTAGAGGACGTCTAACTTGTTTTTGCAGCAATTGTCATGTGATGTGATATGGCCAAGTTGTGATGAATGATGAATGACACATTGTGATGTATGAGATCATGTTCTTGTAATAGGAATCACGACTTGCATGTCGATGAGTATGACAACCGGCAGGAGCCATAGGAGTTGTCTTTATTTTTGTATGACCTGCGTGTCATTGAAGAACGCCATGTAAATTACTTTACTTTATTGCTAAACGCGTTAGCCATAGAAGTAGAAGTAGTCGTTGGCGTGACAACTTCATGGAGGCACAATGATGGAGATCATGATGATGGAGATCATGGTGTCATGCCGGTGACAAGATGATCATGGAGCCCCGAAGATGGAGATCAATAGAGCTATATGATATTGGCCATATCATGTCACTACTATATAATTGCATGTGATGTTTATTATGTTTATACATCTTGTTTACTTAGAACGACGGTAGTAAATAAGATGATCCCTTACAACAATTTCAAGAAGTGTTTCCCCTAACTGCACCATTGCTAAAGTTCGTCGCTTCTAAGCACCACGTGATGATCGGGTGTGATGGATTCTTACGTTCACATACAACGGGTGTAAGACAGATTTACACACGCCGAAAACACTTAGGGTTTACTTGACGAGCCTAGCATGTACAGACATGGCCTCGGAACACGGAGACCGAAAGGTCGAACACGAGTCGTATAGAAGATACGATCAACATGAGAATGTTCACCGACGATGACTAGTCCGTCTCACGTGATGATCGGACACGGCCTAGTCGACTCGGATCGTGTAACACTTAGATGACTAGAGGGATGTCTAATCTGAGTGGGAGTTCATTTAAATAATTTGATTATATGAACTTAATTATCATGAACTTAGTCTAAAACTTTGAATGATATGTCTTGTAGATCAAATGGCCAACGCCATGTCAACATGAACTTCAAGCGTTCCTAGAGAAAACCAAGCTGAAAGATGATGGCAGCAACTATACGGATCGGGTCCTAACACGAGATCATCCTCATAGCTGCCAAGAAGGCATATGTCCTAGAAGCACCGTTAGGTGACCCACCGCTCTCCCAAAGACCGCAAGACGATTTGAACGCTTAAGGTGCACGCATCGATGATTACTCCCTCGTTCAAGGTCGGCATGCTTTACAGCTTAGAACCGGGCTCCAAAAGCGTTTTGAGCATCACGGAGCATATGAGATGTTCGAGGAGCTGAAACTTGTTTTCCAAGCTCACGCCGGGTCGAGAGATATGACATCTCCGACAAGTTCTATAGTTGTAAGATGGAGGAAAACAGTTACAAGGAGCACATATCAAGATGTCTGTTGCACAACCGTATGACCCAGCTGAATATTAACCTCCCCGATGAGGCAGTCATTGACAGAATCCTCCGATCGCTCCCACCAAGCTACAAGAGCTTTGTGATTAACTACAATATGCAGGGATGGTAAAGACCATTCCTGAAGTATTCTCTATCTTTGAAGTCACCGAGGTTGAAATCAAGAAAGAACATCAAGTGTTGATGGTCAATAAGACCACTAAGTTCAAGAAGGGCAAGGGTAAGAAGAACTTCAAGAAGGACGGCAAGGAGGTTGCCGCTACCTGCAAGCAAGTTGCCGGAAGAAGTCAAAGAATGGACCCAAGCCCGAGACCGAAAGTGCTTTTATTGCAAGGGAAGGGTCATCGAAGCGGAACTGCCCCAAATACTTAGCGGACAAGAAGGCCGGCAACACCAAAGGTATATTTGATATACATGTAATTGATGTGTACCTTACCGGACTCGTAGTAACTCCCGGTATTTGATACCGGTGCCGTTGCTCATATTTGTAACTCACAAAGCAGGAGCTGCGGAATAAGCGGAGATCGGCGAAGGACGAGGTGACGATCTTGGCGTCGGGAATGGTTCCAGAGTCGATGTGATCGCCATCGGCACGCTACCTCTACATTTGCCTACGGGATTAGTTTTGAACCTTAATAATTGTTATTTGGTGCCAAGTTTGAGCATGAATATTGTATCTGGATCTCGTTTAATGCGAGATGGCTACTCATTTAAATCCGAGAATAATGGTTGTTCTATTTATATGAGAGATATGTATTATGGTCATGCTCAGATGGTCAATGGTTTATTCTTAATGAATCTCGAGCGTAGTGTTACACATATTCATAGCGTGAATACCAAAAGATGTAAAGTTGATAACGATAGTCCCACATACTTGTGGCACCGCCGCCTGGTCACATTGGTGTAAAGCGCATGAAGAAGCTCCATGCCGATGGACTTTTGGAGTCTCTTGATTATGAATCATTTGACACATGCGAACCATGCCTCATGGGCAAGATGACCAAGACTCCGTTCTCTGGAACAATGGAGCGAGCAACCAACTTGTTGGAAATCATACATACCCATGTGTGCGGTCCAATGAGCGTTGAGGCTCATGGAGGATATCAAGTTATGTTCTCACTCTCACGGATGACTTGAGTAGATATGGGTATGTCTACTTGATGAAACACAAGTCTGAGACCTTTGAAAGGTTCAAGGAATTTCAGAATGAAGTGGAGAATCAACATGACCGAAAAGATAAAATTCTTACGATCAGATCGTGGAGGAGAATATTTAAGTCACGAATTTGGTACACACTTAAGAAAATGTGGAATCGTTTCACAACTCACGCCGCCGGAACACCTCAACAGAACGGTGTGTCCGAACGTCGTGTCGCACTCTATTAGATATGGTGCGGTCTATGATGTCTCTTCTTGATTTACCGCTATCATTTTGGGGATACGCTCTAGAGACAGCTACATTCACTTTAAATAGGGCACCGTCTAAGTCCGTTGAGACGACACCGTATGAATTATGGTTTGGGAAGAAACCTAAGCTGTCGTTTCTAACAGTTTGGGGATGCGATGCTTATGTCAAGAAACTTCAACCTGAAAAGCTCGAACCCAAGTCGGAAAAATGCGTCTTCATAGGATACCCTAAGGAAACCGTAGGGTATACATTCTTCTTAAGTTCCTAGGGCAAGATATTTGTTGCCAAGAACGGATCCTTTCTGGAAAAGAGTTTCTCTCGAAAGAAGTAAGTGGGAGGAAAGTAGAACTTCGATGAAGTACTACCTCTTGAACAGGATAGTAGTACAGCTCAGAAAATGTTCTGTGATGCCTACACCAACCGAAGAGGAAATTCATGATGATGATCAAGGTACTTCGGATCAAGTTGCTCTTGAACTTCGTGAGGTCCACTAGGACACGTTCCACACCAGAGTGGTACGGCAACCCTGTTCTGGAAATCATGTTGTTAGACAACAGTGAACCTTCGAACTATGAAGAAGCGGTGGCGGGCCCAGATTCCAACAAATGGCTAGAAGCCATGAAGTCCGAGATAGAATCCATGTATGAAAACAAAGTGTGGACTTTGACTGACTTGCCCGATGATCGGCGAGCAATAGAAAACAAATGGATCTTTAAGAAGAAGACGGACGCGGATGGTAATGTCACCATCTATAAAGCTCGACTTGTCGCTAAGGGTTATCGGCAGGTTCAAGGGATTGACTACGATGAGACTTTCTCTCCCGTAGCGAAGCTTAAGTCCGTCCGAATCATGTTAGCAATTGCCGCATACTATGATTATGAGATATGGCAGATGGACGCCAAAACAGCGTTCCTTAACGGATATCTTAAGGAAGAGCTGTATATGATGCAGCCGAAGGTTTTGTCGATCCTAAGAATGTCGACAAGGTATGCAAGCTCCAATGATCCATTTATGGGCTGGTGCAAGCATCTCGAGTTGGAACATTCGCTTTGATGAGATGATCAAAGCGTTTGGGTTTATCTGAGACTTATGGAGAAGCTGCGTTTACAAGAAAGTGAGTGGGAGCTCTGTAGCATTTCTCATATTATATGTAGATGACATACTTTTGATGGGAAATGATATAGAATTCTTGGACAGCATTAAGGCCTACTTGAACAAGTGTTTTTCAATGAAGGACCTTGGAGAAGCTGCTTATATATTAGGCATCAAGATCTATAGAGATAGATCGAGACGCCTCATAGGTCTTTCACAAAGCACATACCTTGATAAGATTTTGAAGAAGTTCAAAATGGATCAATCCAAGAAGGGGTTCTTGCCTGTATTGCAAGGTGTGAGATTGAGCTCAGCTCAATGCCCGACCACGGCAAAAGATAAAGAAGAGATGAGCGTCATCCCTATGCCTCAGCCATAGGATCTATTATGTATGCCATGCTGTGTACCAGACTGATGTAAACCTTGCCGTAAGTTTGGTAGGAAGGTACCAAAGTAATCCCGCAAGGAACACCGGACAGCGGTCAAGAATATCCTGAAGTACCGAAAGGACAAAGGACATGTTTCTCGTTTATGGAGGTGACGAAGAGCTCGTCAGAATGGTTACGCCGACGCTTAGCTTCGACACGCATCTGGATGACTCAAAGTCACAAACCGGATACGTGTATATGTTGAATGGTGGAGCAGTAAGCTGGTGCAGCCGCAAGCGAAGCGTCGTGGCGGGATCTACATGTGAAGCGGAGTACATGGCAGCCTCGGAGGCAGCGCATGAAGCAATTTGGGTGAAGGAGTTCATCACCGACCTAGGAGTCATACCCAATGCGTCGGGGCCGATCAAACTCTTCATTGACAACACCGAGCTATTGCCCTTGCCAAGGAGCCCAGGTTTCACAAGAAGACCAGGCACATCAAGCGTCGCTTCAACTCCATCCGTGAAAACGTTCGTGATGGAGACATAGAAATTTGTAAAGTGCATACGGATCTGAATGTCGCAGATCCGCTGACTAAACCTCTTCATGGGCAAAACATGATCAACACCGAACTCTATGGGTGTTCGATTCATCATAATGTAACTAGATTATTGACTCTAACGCAAGTGGGAGACTGTTGGAAATATGCCCTAGAGGCAATAATAAAAGCATTATTATTATATTTCCTTGTTCATGATAATTGTCTTTTATTCATGCTATAATCAGATCATCCGGAAATCGTGATACACGTGTGGATACATAGACCATAATATGTCCCTAGTGAGCCTCTAGTTGACTAGCTCGTTGGTCGACAGATAGTCATGGTTTCCTGACTATGGACATCAGATGTCATTGACAACGGGATCACGTCATTAGGAGAATGACGTGATGGACAAGACCCAATCCTAAGCATAGCACAAAGATCGTGTAGTTCGCTTTTGCTAGAGCTTTTCCAATGTCAAGTATCTCTTCCTTAGACCGTGAGATCGTGTAACTCCCGGATCTTGTAGGAATACTTTGGGTGTACCAAACGTCACAACGTAATCGGGTGACTATAAAGGTGCATTACAGGTACCTCTGAAAGTGTCTGCTGGGTTGACACAGATCGAGACAGGATTTGTCACTCCGTGCATGACGGAGAGGTATCACTGGGCCCACTCGGTAGTGCATCATCATAATGAGCTCAAAGTGACCAAGTGTCTGGTCACCGGATCATGCATTACGGTACGAGTAAAGTGACTTGCCGGTAACGAGACTAAACGAGGTATTGGGATACCGACGATCGAGTCTCGGGCAAGTAACATACCGTCTGACAAAGGGAATAGAATACGGGGTTGCTTGAACCCTTGACATCGTGGTTCATCCGATGACAACATCGAGGAACATGTGGGAGCCAACATGGGTATCCAGATCCCGCTGTTGGTTATTACCTGAGACCGCCTCGGTCATGTCTCAGATGTCTCCGAACCCGTAGGGTCTACACACTTAAGGTTCGGTGACGCTAGGGTTAATAGGAAGACTTGTATGTGATTACCGAATGTTGTTCGTAGTACCGGATGAGATCCCGTACGTCACTAGGAGTTCCGGAATGGTCAGGAGGTAAAGATTTATATATTTGAAGTCGTCAAACGTACAACAGAAAAGTTTCTGGTCATATCGGTATTATGGAGGGTCCACTGAAAGGTTCCGAGTACCACGGAGGGGCCACCTTCGGGGCCACTTGGGCTGCGTGGGAGGCAGCCAGCCCCTAGTGGGCTGGGCGCACCTCCCTTGGCCCATGCGCCTAGGGGTTGAGGGGAACCCAAGGGGCGCCCCTTGCTTGGGGGCAAGCCCTCCCCTTGGCCGCCCCCTCTAGATGCATCTAGAGGGGCCGCCCTCCTCCCTTCCCCTATAAATAGAGGGTGAAGGGAGGGCTGCACACACCATTAAAGGCGCAGCCCCTCCCTCCCCAACACCTCTCCTCCTCCGCATAAGCTTGGCGAAGCCTGCCAGAGAACAGTCACTCCATCTGCATCACGCCGTCAGGCTGCCATTGGAGTTGTCTTCCTCAACCTCTTCTTCCTCCTTGTTGGATCAAGACGAAGGAGACGCCTGCCGTCTCCGCACGTGTGTTGAACGCGGAGGTGCTGTCCGTTCAGACTTGGTCATCGGTGATCGGAATCACGTTGGGAACGCCTTCATCATCACCACTCCCTCGAACGCTTCCGTACTCCATCTACAAGTGGTATGTAGATGCAAACTCTCTCTCGTAACTCGTTGCTTAGATGAACTCATAGATAGATCTTGGTGAAACCGTAGGAAAATTTTAATTTTTCTGCAACGTTCCCCAACAGTGGCATCATGAGCTAGGTCTATGTGTAGTTCTCTATTGCATGAGTAGAACACAATTTAGTTGTGGGCGTGGATCTTGTCAATTTACTTGCCGCTACTAGTCTTATCTTGCTTCCGCGGTATTGTGGGATGAAGCGGCCCAGACCAACCTTACACGTACGCTTACGTGAGACCGGTTCCACCGACTAACATGCACTAGTTGCATAAGGTGGCTGGCGGGTGTCTGTCTCTCCTACTTTAGTTGGAGCGGATTCGATGAAAAGGGACCTTATGAAGGGTAAATAGAAGTTGACAAGATCACGTTGTGTTTATTCAGAGGTAAGAAAACGTTCTTGCTAGAACCCAATTGCAGCCATCGTAAAAGATGCAACAACAATTAGAGGACGCCTAACTTGTTTTTGCAGCAATTGACATGTGATGTGATATGGCCAAGTTGTGATGAATGATGAATGACATATTGTGATGTATGAGATCATGTTCTTGTAATAGGAATCACGACTTGCATGTCGATGAGTATGACAACCGGCAGGAGCCATAGGAGTTGTCTTTATTTTGTATGACCTGCGTGTCATTGAAGAACGCCATGTAACTTACTTTACTTTATTGCTAAACACGTTAGCCATAGAAGTAGAAGTAGTCGTTGGCGTGACAACTTCATGGAGGCACAATGATGGAGATCATGATGATGGAGATCATGGTGTCATGCGGTGACAAGATGATCATGGAGCCCCAAGATGGAGATCAATGGAGCTTTATGATATTGGCCATATCATGTCACTACTATTTAATTGCATGTTTTGTTTTTTTTTTTTATACTTATTTTTTTCTTAGAACGACGGTAGTAAATAAGATGATCCCTTACAACTATTTCAAGAAGTGTTTCCCCTAACTGTGCACCGTTGCTAAAGTTCGTCAGCTTCTAAGCACCACGTGATGATTGGGTGTGATGGATTCTTACGTTCACATACAACGGGTGTAAGACAGATTTACACACGCCGAAAACACTTAGGGTTTACTTGACGAGCCTAGCATGTACAGACATGGCCTCGGAACACGGAGACCGAAAGGTCGAACATGAGTCGTATAGAAGATACGATCAACGTGAGAATGTTCACCGATGATGACTAGTCCGTCTGACGTGATGATCGGACACGGCCTAGTCGACTCGGATCGTGTAACACTTAGATGACTAGAGGGATGTCTAATCTAAGTGGGAGTTCATTTAAATAATTTGATTAGATGAACTTAATTATCATGAACTTAGTCTAAAACTTTTGAATGATATGTATTGTAGATCAAATGGCCAACGCTCATGTCAACTTGAACTTCAACGCGTTCCTAGAGAAAACCAAGCTGAAAGATGACGGCAAAGAACTATACGGATCGGGTCCGAACTTGAGGATCATCCTCATAGCTGCCAGGAAACAATATGTCCTAGAAGGACCGCTAGGTGACGCTCCGTCCTGCAGAGAACCAAGACATTATGAATGCTTGGCGGTCTCGCGGTCGATGATTACTCCCTCGCTCAAGGCGGCATGCTTTACAGCTTAGAACCGGGCTCCAAAAGCGCTTTTGAGCATCACGGAGCATATGAGATGTTCGAGGAGCTGAAACTTGTTTTCCAAGCTCACGCCCGGGTCGAGAGATATGACATCTCCGACAAGTTCTATAGTTGTAAGATGGAGGAAAATAGTTCTGTCAGTGAGCACATTCTCAAGATGTCTGGGTTGCACAACCGTATGACCAGCTGAATATTAACCTCCCTGATGAGGCGGTCATTGACAGAATCCTCCAGTCGCTCCCACCAAGCTACAAGAGCTTTGTGATGAACTACAACATGCAGGGGATGGTAAAGACCATTCCTGAAGTGTTCTCTATGCTGAAGTCACCAAGTTGAAATCAAGAAAGAACATCAAGTGTTGATGGCCAATAAGACCACTAAGTTCAAGAAGGGCAAGGGTAAGAAGAACTTCAAGAAGGACGGCAAGGAGGTTGCCGCGGTAAGCAAGCTGCCGGAAGAAGTCAAAGAATGGACCCAAACCCGAGACTGAAGTGCTTTTATTGCAAGGGAGGGGTCACCGAAGCGGATCTGCCCCAATTACTTAGCGGACTTGATGGCCGGCTACCCCATAGGTATATTTGATATCCATGTAATTGATGTGTACTTTACCAAGACTGAGTAACTCCCCGGTATTTGATACCGTGCCGCTGTTGCTCATATTTGTAACTCACAGCAGGAGCTGCGGAATAAGCGGAGACCGGCAAAGGACGAGGTGACGATGCGCTGCCGGGAATGGTTCCAGAGTCGATGTGATCGCCGTCGGCACGCTACCTCTTCATTTACCTACGGGATTAGTTATGAACCTTAATAATTATTATTTGGTGCCAAGTTTGAGCATGAATATTGTATCTGGATCTCGTTTAATACGAGATGGCTACTCATTTAAATCCGAGAATAATGGTTGTTCTATTTATATGAGAGATATGTTTTATGGTCATGCTCCGATGGTCAATGGTTTATTCTTAATGAATCTTGTTTAGTATTACACATGTTTATAAGCGTGAATACCAAAAGATGTAAAGTTGATAACGATAGTCCCACATACTTGTGGCACTGCCGCCTTGGTCACATTGGTGTCAAGCGCATGAAGAAGCTCCATGCCGATGGACTTATGGAGTCTTTAGATTATGAATCATTTGACACATGCGAACCATGCCTCATGGGCAAGATGACCAAGACTCCGTTCTCCTAACAATGGAGCGAGCAACCAACTTGTTGGAAATCATACATACCCATGTGTGCGGTCCAATGAGCATTGAGGCTCATGGAGGATATCGTTATGTTCTCACTCTCACGAGATGACTTGAGTAGATATGGGTATGTCTACTTGATGAAACACAAGTCCTGAGACCTTTGAAAAGTTCAAGGAATTTCAGAATGAAGTTGAGAATCAACGTGACCGAAAGATAAAATTCTTACGATCAGATCGTGGAGGAGAATATTTAAGTCACGAATTTGGTACACACTTAAGAAAATGTGGAATCGTTTCACAACTAACGCTACCGAACACCTCAACGTAATGGTGTGTCCGAACGTCGTAATCGCACTCTATTGGATATGGTGCGGTCTATGATGTCTCTTACCGATTTACCGCTATCATTTTGGGGATATGCTCTAGAGACAGCTACATTCACTTTAAATAGGGCACCGTCTAAGTCCGTTGAGACGACACCGTATGAATTATGGTTTGGGAAGAAACCTAAGTCGTTTCTAAAAGTTTGGGGATGCGATGCTTATGTCAAGAAACTTCAACCTAAAAAGCTCGAACCCAAGTCGGAAAATGCGTCTTCATAGGATACCCTAAAGAAACCATTGGGTATACCTTCTACTTAAGATCCGAGGGCAAGATCTTTGTTGCCAAGAACGGAACCTTTCTCGAAAAGAGTTTCTCTCGAAAGAAGTAAGTGGGAGGAAAGTAGAACTCGATGAAGTACTACCTCTTGAACAGGATAGTAGTGCAGCTCGTGAAAGTGTTCTGTGATGCCTACACCAACCGAAGAGGAAATTAATGATAATGATCAAGATACTTCGGATCAAGTTGCTACCGAACCTCGTAGGTCCACAAGGACACGCCCGCACTGTGAGTGGTACGGCAACCCTGTCCTGGAAATCATGTTGTTAGACAACGGTGAACCTTCGAACTATGAAGAAGCGATGGCGGGCCCAGATTCCAACAAATGGCTGGAAGCCATGAAATCCGAGATAGAATCCATGTATGAAAACAAAGTGTGGACTTTGGTGAC
This sequence comes from Aegilops bicornis, assembly GCA_021605145.1. Lineage (NCBI taxonomy): Eukaryota > Viridiplantae > Streptophyta > Magnoliopsida > Poales > Poaceae > Aegilops > Aegilops bicornis. The sequence goes on along the minus strand of CM038675.1, from coordinate 106,048,215 downwards.
TTGCCCGATGATCGGCGAGCGATAGAAAACAAATGGATCTTTAAGAAGAAGACGGACGCGGATGGTAATGTCACCGTCTATAAAGCTCGACTTGTCGCTAAGGGTTATCGGCAAGTTCAAGGGATTGACTACGATGAGACTTTCTCTCCCGTAGCGAAGCTTAAGTCCGTCCGAATCATGTTAGCAATTGCCGCATACTATGATTATGAGATATGGCAGATGGATCGCCAAAACAGCTGTTCCTTAACGGTTATCTTAAGGAAGAGCTGTATATGATGCAGCCGGAAGGTTTTGTCGATCCTAAGAACGCTAACAAAGTATGCAAGCTCCAGCGATCCATTTATAGGCTGGTGCAAGCATCTCGGAGTTGGAACACTCGCTTTGATGAGATGATCAAAGCGTTTGGGTTTATGCAGACTTATGGAGAAGCCTGCGTTTACAAGAAAGTGAGTGGGAGCTTTGTAGCATTTCTCATATTATATGTAGATGACATACTTTTGATGGGAAATGATATAGAATTCTTGGACAGCATTAAGGCCTACTTGAATAAGTGTTTTTCAATGAAGGACCTTGGAGAAGCTGCTTATATATTAGGCATCAAGATCTATAGAGATAGATCGAGACGCCTCATAGGTCTTTCACAAAGCACATACCTTGATAAGATTTTGAAGAAGTTCAAAATGGATCAGTTCAAGAAGGGGTTCTTGCCTGTATTGCAAGGTGTGAGATTGAGCTCAGCTCAATGCCCGACCACGGCAAAAGATAAAGAAGAGATGAGTGTCATCCTCTATGCCTCAGCCATAGGATCTATTATGTATGCCATGTCGTGTACCGGACCTGATGTAAACCTTGCCGTAAGTTTGGTAGGAAGGTACCAAAGTAATCCCGCAAGGAACACCGGACAACGGTCAAGAATATCCTGAAGTACCGAAAAGGACAAAGGACATGTTTCGTTTATGGAGGTGACGAAGAGCTCGTCAGAATGGTTACGCCGACGCTTAGCTTCGACACGATCTGGATGACTCAAAGTCACAAACCGGATACGTGTATATGTTGAATGGTGGAGCAAGAGCTGGTGCAGCCGCAAGCGAAAGCGTCGTGGCGGGATCTACATGTGAAGCGGAGTACATGGCAGCCTCGGAGGCAGCGCATGAAGCAATTTGGGTGAAGGAGTTCATCACCGACCTAGGAGTCATACCCAATGCGTCGGGGCCGATCAAACTCTTCCGTGACAACACCGGAGCTATTGCCCTTGCCAAGGAGCCCAGGTTTCACAAGAAGACCAGGCACATCAAGCGTCGCTTCAACTCCATCCGTGAAAACGTTCAGGATGGAGACATAGAAATTTGTAAAGTGCATACGGATCTGAATGTCGCAGATCCGTTGACTAAACCTCTTCCGCGGGCAAAACATGATCAACACCAGAACTCTATGGGTGTTCGATTCATCATAATGTAACTAGATTATTGACTCTAACGCAAGTGGGAGACTGTTGGAAATATGCCCTAGAGGCAATAATAAAAGCATTATTATTATATTTCCTTGTTCATGATAATTGTCTTTTATTCATGCTATAACTGTATCATCCGGAAATCGTGATACACGTGTGGATACATAGACCATAATATGTCCCTAGTGAGCCTCTAGTTGACTAGCTCGTTGGTCGACAGATAGTCATGGTTTCCGACTATGGACATCGATGTCATTGATAACGGGATCACGCCATTAGGAGAATGACGTGATGGACAAGACCCAATCCTAAGCATAACACAAAGATCGTAGTTCGCTTTGCTAGAGCTTTTCCAATGTCAAGTATCTCTTCCTTAGACCGTGAGATCGTGTAACTCCCGGATACCGTAGGAATGCTTTGGGTGTACCAAACGCCACAACGTGAATCGGGTGACTATAAAGGTGCATTACAGTATCTCGAAAGTGTCTGTTGGGTTGACACAGATCGAGACAGGATTTGTCACTCCGTATGACGGAGAGGTATCACCGGGCCCACTCGGTAGTGCATCATCATAATGAGCTCAAAGTGACCAAGTGTCCGTCACGGGATCATGCATTACGGTACGAGTAAAGTGACTTGCCGGTAACGAGACTAAACGAGGTATTGGGATACCGACGATCGAGTCTCGCAAGTAACATACCGTCGACAAAGGGAATAGAATACGGGTTGCTTGAACCCTTGACATCGTGGTTCATCCGATGACAACATCGAGGAACATGTGGGAGCCAACATGGGTATCCAGATCCCGCTGTTGGTTATTGACCTGAGATCGCCTCGGTCATGTCTCAAGATGTCTCCCGAACCCGTAGGGTCTACACACTTAAGGTTCGGTGGCGCTTAGGGTTAATAGGAAGACTTGTATGTGATTACCGAATGTTGTTCGAGTCCGGATGAGATCCCGGACGTCATGAGGAGTTCGGAATGGTCCGGAGGTAAAGATTTATATATGGGAAGTCGCCAAACGGACACCGGAAAAGTTTCGGGTCATATCGGTATTATGGAGGGTCCACCGGAAAGGTTCCGGAGGATCACTGGAGGGGCCACCCCTTTCGGGGCCACTTGGGCTGCGTGGGAGGCAGCCAGCCCCTAGTTGGCTGGGCGCACCTCCCTTGGCCCATGCGCCTAGGGTTGAGGGGAACCCCAAGGGGCGCCTTGCTTGGGGGCAAGCCCCTCCCTGGCCGCCGCCTCTAGATGCATCGAGAGGGGCCGCCCCTCCTCCCTTCCCCGATAAATAGAGGGGTGAAGGGGAGGGCTGCACACACCATTAAAGGCGCAGCCCCTCCCCTCCCCAACACCTCTCCTCCTCCGCATAAGCTTGGCGAAGCCCTGCCGAGAACAACACTCCATCCGCATCACGCCCGTCAGGTTGCCATTGGAGTTGCGTTCCTCAACCTCTCCTTCCTCCTTGCTGGATCAAGACGAAGGAGACGCCGTCGTCCCGTACGTGTGTTGAACGCGGAGGTGCTGTCCGTTCAGCACTTGGTCATCGGTGATCGGAATCACGTTGGGAACGTCTTCATCATCACCACTCCCTCGAACGCTTCCGTACTCCATCTACAAGTGGTATGTAGATGCAAACTCTCTCTCGTAACTCGTTGCTTAGATGAACTCATAGATAGATCTTGGTGAAACCGTAGGAAAATTTTAATTTTTCTGCAACGTTCCCCAACAACTGGGCCCACTCGGTAGTGCATCATCATATTGAGCTCAAAGTGATCAAGTGTCTGATCACGGGATCATGCATTACGGTACGAGTAAAGTGACTTGCCGGTAACGGGACTAAACGAGGTATTGGGATACCGACGATCGAGTCTTGGGCAAGTAACATACCGACTGACAAAGGGAATAGAATACGGGGTTGCTTGAACCCTTGACATCGTGGTTCATCCGATGACAACATCGAGGAACATGTGGGAGCCAACATGGGTATCCAGATCCGCTGTTGGTTATTGACCGAGATCGTCTCGGTCATGTTCAGATGTCTCCCGAACCCGTAGGGTCTGCACACTTAAGGTTCGGTGACGCTTAGGGTTATTAGGAAGACAAGTATGTGATTACCGAATGTTGTTCGGAGTCCCGGATGAGATCCCCGACGTCACGAGGAGTTCCGAATGATCCGGAGGTAAAGATTTATATATGTAAAGTGGTTAAACGGACCCGGAAAGTTTCGGGGTATACTGTAATGTACCGGGCCACTGGAGAGTTCCGGAGGTCCACTGGAGGGGCCACCTCCCGGGGCCACATGGGCTAAGTGGGAGGGAGCCAGCCCTGTGGGCTGGGCGCGCCTCCCACCTAGGCCCATGCGGCTAGGGCATGGGAGGGGAAACCCTAAAGGCGCCCCTAGCTTGGGGGCAAGCCACCCTCCTCCTCGACTTTGGTCCGCCCCCATCTAGGGTTTCCCCTAGATGGCCGGCCCCCCTTGCCCTCTCCTCCTATAAATAGAGGGGTGGGGAGGAGGGCTGCACACACCATTGAAGGCGCAGCCCCTCCCCTCCCCAACACCTCTCCTCCTCCGCGTGAGCTTGGCGAAGCCCTGCCGGAGAACAGTCACTCCATCTGCACCACGCCATCGTGCTGCAATTGGAGTTGTCTTCCTCAACCTCTCCTTCCTCCTTGCTGGATCAAGACGAAGGAGACGCCGTCGTCCCGTACGTGTGTTGAACGCGGAGGTGCTGTCCGTTCAGCACTTGGTCATCGGTGATCGGAATCACGTTGGGAACGTCTCCATCATCACCACTCCCTCGAACGCTTCCGTACTCGATCTACAAGTGGTATGTAGATGCAAACTCTTTCTCTTGACTCGTTGCTTGGATGAACTCATAGATAGATCTTGGTGAAACCGTAAGAAAATTTTAATTTTCTGCAACGTTCTCCAACAGATCAGCCATAACAGTAGCAAGGGCCTCCCGTACATCTCCCAGGTTCCTCTTCGTACCTTTGCTTGACCAAGAGTTTGCGATAATGGCCTCTAACACCGGCGACCTCTCCCACATCAACTGCAGACCCGGCTGCTGCGAGGTCACCGTCTGCTCCAAGCGAGAACTTGAGGAGCAGCGGACTATGGTCCGATGTCACGACACAAGGTGTGCCACCGAAGCTTGCATAAACATGTCTCTCCAGTCATTGGATGCCACTGCTCTATCCAGCCGAACTTGGACGTTCGCCCGGCCACTCCGCCTATTATCATATGTGAAGGGGTGCCGTGAAAAACCAAGATCAGTGAGTCCACAAGCTTCAAGTGCATCCCAAAAATTAATCATTTGACCAGCAGGTCTCGGAGTTTCCGATTGATGCTCAAAATCCCACATAGCCTCATTGAAGTCACCGATAATCACCCATGGCAGAGCGCTCTAAGCATGCAGACCTTTGAGCTTATCACACATCATGTGTCTATTTTCTACTCTCGGTTCGCCATAAACAAATGTAGCTCTCCATAATGGCTTGTCCGGGGAATTACTACTGACTCCTTCAAAACCAGAAAGCCCTAACCTATTACGCAAACGATACATCTTATTTTTATTCTGCCTAGTCTCACACAAGAAAACAAGACTTGGGGAATGCGTCATAACAAGAGACGCGAGATCACGAACTGTTGAGGGATTCTCCCGCCCCGCAGTTCCAACTTAGCTAATTCATTGTTCTCGACGGGCGGCGCGACCCGATCGCTGGGCCATCAAGCGGCCCCAAGGCCGGTTGCCTCCACTCCATCCATGCCGTCCGAGTCCATCTTCTCCTCATCTTGGTTCTTGCCTTTGCCACTCTGCTAAATCTTCCCTCGTTTACGCTTGTTGCCAATGCCCCTCTTTGCATGCACCACCATAGCTCCCTGGTTGGGATTCAGGTCGTCGGACGCTTGCCCGCGTGAAAATCTCTTCCCCAGAACAGAATCAGCCTCTTGCATGTATTGATCAGATTCAGCATATGAAAAATCCGAGTTGTCGTGAAGGTTACGCATGGCCGGGATCATATCCTTGCTCCCAAGGTTGCTGCTGTGGCTCGGCTCACTCCCTGTGGGCGTCTTGAAAGTGGCAGGGGCGCAGGTATTCTACCTCCAAGGAAGAAGAACTTTGGAGGTTCAGATGATGCCCGCACCGTACGGACTCTGCTGGCCTCAGCTCTCTGCCCAGCCAAGTGTACACGCATAGCTAAAGCACGATCAGAAAGGTCTGTGTCCACGTTGTGTCCGCCGTCAGAGCTGCTGTGTTCGCCAAAACCATCGTGAGCATCAACCCGTACTGGTATCTCTGGTGTTTGCTGCTGCTCTTGATTTCCCTTCCCTCTACGCCTCTCTCTTGGCTTTCCAAGAACCTCAGAGGGAGCATTACTAGCAAAGTTCAGCCCCCGTCTTGCTGCAGGCTGGGTTCCAGGTGCCACAAACGCTGATCTATTCTCAAACTTTCTGTACGGAGAGCACCTCACTAGTAGAAAAAGGGCCTATTGTCTCGGTTGGTAAGGGCCTTTAATCCCGGTTGGTGAACCGGGACTAAAGGCCGCGGCCACGTGGAGCTCAACCTTTAGTCCTGGATGGTAACAGGAAATTATATGATTTTTTTAAAAAAATTGAATTTTTTTATTTTCAAATTTCTGAATTATTTTAACCTCTAATCTCTAATCAGCACCCCTCATCACTGCTCAATTTATCCTCTAATCTCTAATCACCCTCATCATTCCAAATCATCTAACTTCCCGAACGGTCACCCATCCTCCCACTCCCACTGAAAGCACGCTTAACTTCCGGGTTCTATTCTCCCTCGTTTCCAAGTCTGCACTTGTTGTTTTCCTGACAATAGTAAGATGTCAATCCTATTAACCCTCAGGAATCTTGAGCATGAAGTGACACATTTCACTGTTTGAGTTTCGAACTATTGTTTTAAAAAACAATAATTATTTAGAAAACAATAGTTATTTTGAATAATTGGTTTGACCATAGTTTGACCAAACTTTGACCATAGTTTGACCAGATTTGACCAAAATTCAAAATAATTGAACAAATTATTTAGTAACACTAATATTCTAGAATAATTAGTTTGACCATAGTTTGACCACAGTTTGACCATCGTTTGACCAGATTTGACCAAAATTCAAAATAACTGAACAAATTATTTAGTAACACTAATATTCTAGAATAATTAGTTTGACCATTGTTTGACCATAGTTTGACCACAGTTTGACCATAGTTTGACCACAGTTTGACCTGATTTGACCAAAATTAAAAATAACTAAACAAATTATTTACTAACACTAATATTCTAGAATAATTAGTTTGACCATTGTTTGACCACAGTTTGAAATTTTTTGAATTTTTTTGCCTCTCCAGATCTTAAAAGCCCCGTAACTTTTTTTCTATTAGGTTTTTTAGAATTTTGAAAATGTTTAACGGGGTTCCCCTTAAATATGGATGTAACTTTTCGAGTAGATGATTTTTCATATAAAAAATATTTTCATCCGAGTTAGTATGCAAAAGTTATGCCCATATTTACAAATTCCAGAGACATTTTGCAAATAAAGTCGAAATTCACATTTGCAAATTTTCCCAACAACTAGACCACATATCACATGGGAAACTTATTTTCTTTTATTTTTTTAACATTTCCATCATTTTCTTTTATTTTTTTAAAACTGAAAAGGCGATCAGGGGGGGTAGAGTTTGAAAATGGGACCTTTAGTACCGGTTCGTGGCACGAACCGGGACAGGTCTCAACCCCATTAGCACCGGTTCGTGCCTCAAACCGGGACTAAAGGTCTAATCTTTAGTCCCGGTTTGAGGCATGAACCGGTGCTAATGGGCATCACACCCTTTAGTCCCGGTTAGGGCACAGGTGAAACCGGACTAATGCCTTAGCCGCACGAACCGGGATAAATGCTCACATTAGTCCCGGTTCGTGATTGAACCGGGACTAATGTGAATATTGGCCCGGGACCATAGCCCTGTTTTCTACTACTGCCTCAACCCTTCATCATATGCTCGGGTCGGAACACCCAACCTTTTCTTCTCGCACTGGTTGCCATCGTGGCCTATGAATCCACACCAGAAGCAGTAGTGGGGCACCCTCTCGTAACGGAGTGGGTAGATAACTTGTTTCGCCGGGTCCTTGCCGATGGTAATTTTGGTCTGGAGCCGGCGGCCAAGTGGCAGGTCCACACGGATACGCAAGAACTCGCGAACCCTGCTCCCATCAGCCTCAGCATCCACCTCCATGACGGTACCCAACAAGCCTGCAAGAAATTCGCCATACGCAATAGTCTGCTTTCCCCACGGAACGTTGTATACACGGACCCAGATCGGGACTGAATTCAGTACAGCGTCAGAAGGCTGCTCTCCTTCCTTGAACGGGCCAACAATGAGTGTGTTTCCCTTGAAAATCCAAGGTCCTCCTCTTGCTACAAAGTTGTAATCTCCCTCGGAGAAGAAGGTCACCGCATACCAATTGTTCTTAATCCTTGCAATATTGAGGCCTGTTCGTACCTTCCAGACCTCGCTGAAGTGTTCCGTCATGTCATCGACGTTTGGCCGCCCGATGCTGACGTAACGGCCGAGCAATCTCCACCGCGGCGGCGCCGCCACCGGCTCCACTACAGGTTCCTCTTCCACAACAACATCATCATCTAGGTTCACCTCGCCGCCAATACTGACCTCCGGACCATCCAGCCCCACACTTTCCCTCGCATCCCAGTTGCTGGTGTGATCAAACTCTTCCGCTGGCTCGATCTGACCTCTGAAACCCCGCTCGGGCACCATCGCATCGCCACCGAACGACTTCGGGTGGGTAGGGGCCTCATCGGCCCCCCCTTTTTCACCCCCATCGCCAGCGGACGACATCGACGGAGAGCGTGTGGTTGCTGCAGACGTAGCTTCAGGGTCGAAGAGCGGGTTATTGAAAGGCGCGATCTTGCCAGGAAGATTGCGGCGGACTGGAGGACTTATGAGAGTCCCGCCCGCCACAGTTCCCTTGCCGGTCACGGCCCCAGACGGGTCCTCCTTCCTTCCGAGACGAAACGTAGACGGCTCAGACTCCCTCCGTAATCCGGAGGATGAACTACCACGTAGACTCATGGTGAGAAACGGCTTAGACTAGGGCGGAAGCAAGGGAGTCGCCCATGGCGGCGGCGGAAACCCTACAGAATAGCTAGCTAGTATTGTTTCTCCATAATAACAAACACAGCAATGTCCATAGCAAAGTGCAGTTGCATTGGTTAATTGGCCTAGTTAGTTGCGAGAACATATCAATCGCGTCCATTGTACCACTGTTGTGGTTAGGTTGCATCGTCTTTACCACATGCATGCATGCCACTGTGCTTTGTTCTCATTTAATTAATTAGGAACGTTCGACTTGAGCCAGAGCGCGCACGGTGTTTGGCTAGCTAAACACACGTTCACGTACGTGCGGCATGGGTTTCCAAAAGTATTATTGTTTTCCCAATGAACCTTTCTATAGAGTATCATGTTCTCAATAGAAGAATGTCATTTTCCACTGAGTGACCAAACACAACATGTTTAGCCTTTCTATCTATATGCTAATACAAGTCAGATCCTAGTCACTGCAAGCTGTGCTCCACTGTCGTCAAGGAAAATTAACCATCGAATGACGTAGAATCCACATTTGTCATCTGGATATTACTACATTTTGCGACAGAAACTAATCACTTTGGCGATTGAGCGTATGGAAAGGACACAGCTCTTCCAGAGAAGCATAAAAGTAATGACCAAGATAGCCATAGTATATTTCAACATGCACGCGTGTTACTAATGACGTTCCAAAATATAGTTCTGAAGCTAACCAAAAGCGATCCAACCCAACCAACTATAGAAATATAGAATTCACATCACGCTGAGGACAACAACACTTCCAGAAAACTATGTGTAGCACCAGCACATACAGCAAGCAAACTCTTTTCCCTTTCTAGGACTTTCCGAGCTAGCTAGGTGCATGCATACACAGCTCTACACATGCATGCTTGACTTCGCTGCCCGTCTCTGTACCGCGCGCGGCGACGACCACAAAATCCTCCGGCCGGTCGCCTCGTATCTCATCCTCTGCGCTTTTGCTCGCAGGAACCGCATATAGTCCGAAACCCACTGATCCCACACACCCGATCCAGGAAGCATCCATCCATCGGCAATCGATCTGACCTCGGAATCACTTCTCACCAGGCACTTGCAGCGAAAATGTTTTACGGCAGAATATGTTTCCACCGGTGGAGAACTGGGAATCTGCGGCTGCTTTTGAGGTTTGCTGTATATATGAACCGCACGACCAAAGGGAACATAATATGACATGAAATACTAGTACGTAAAAAACGCCACAGTGAACCTTTGGAGCTCCATCCAGCCCCTTTTCGCCCAATGCCGTTGCCGGCTAGTTGCTTAAACCCATAGGCAGTGTGCGTCGTGGCCATAGTCACACACCCTGTGAGAGAGGAAGAAAGAAAAGAGGAAGCTGGAGGTGGTCGGCACCTTCTCGCCCTGCCTCAACTCCGGCCACCCGATCTACCTGGCCACCGCACCTGGCCCTCAAAGACAACGAAAAAGGACTCAGCACTGTGCCGCGACGCCGAGACCTGACGTACGCTGCACCTCCGATCAATCCCCACCACCACCACAATCACTGTTCCACTTCCACTTTTGGACAGGCTGATGGTGTCCGTCCACGAAAGCTAGTCGCTAGCTAGCGCCCGGCGCGTCGATCCTATCCACAACGTGCGTGCGTGTTTCTGGCCTATGGTTGAAACTTGTGCACCCCATCTAGGACGGTGCAATCCACACGAGTAAATGTGTAAAGAAGACAATCAGAAGAGATCCAAGTCCAAAATATGCAGCACATAATTCAGAAATGAGAAAGCTATATATTCTCTGAATGTTCACTCCATGAAAAGCAAACACGTCATGAGAAGGCCAACAAAGAAAGAAGCAAGCGTGCGACTGAGAACATCTCCAACAGACGCGCAACGCGCGGCGCGCTAAAATAACATTTACAACGCTAAAATAGCAACCTTTTGCGCGCAGCAGAGCACTGGCTCCAACAGCCGCTGCAAAATATTATTGTGTGCGCGAGCCGCTCCAGCAGGCCGCTGCAAAAAACGGCGCGCGCGAACGACCAAAGCACATACGAACAAATATTTGAAGAAACAACATATAGATAAATTTATTTATTTTTCGAAAGATCCAGCAAATTACTGGCTTGGTTCAGATTTAGCGGGAAGCACAGGAAACATAATGATGAGGATCCGAAGATCAAAGAAAAAGAAAAACAGCAACCCTAGTGGTTCAAGAACAACACTACACTCCACGGAGCGCCATCCACCCAGTACAAGGCAACGCAGCTCCGACCCTGATGGCCACGAGCCCCGCTGACCGGATCCACCTCCAGAACGATGCCCCCAAGAGAGAAAGCGACGCCGAATAGCGCCGCCATCGTCCGATCTGACTAGATCAAGGGTTTCCACCGGAGCACGTCGGGAAAGGCAAGGTGGGAGCTGCTACATCGATGCCTCCAATAAGGGAGCGATGCAAGAAGGTGCCGCCATCGACGACTCCGGCCACAACTGGAGTACAACTTTCGTCGGCAGTCCCACCTGCATAACCCGAGCCCCGGATCCGATCAGCATGCACATGAGACCAGCATCACTGCCTCCACGCCCAACCGCACGTCCCCGGCAAGCCCGACGAGCTTCCAACCTTGCGTCTGCGTCCCCCAATAGACGAAGGATGCAACCCTCGCAGCGGTGCCATTCTTCTCCCATCGGAAGGATGCAACCAAGCAGCATGCCATACGTCTCCTCGAGGATGCAACACCTGTGGGCCATTCCTCTCCCGACGAAGGATGCAACAACCGCCGCGACGCCATTCCTCTCCCTCCAGCCACCACCATCTCGCCCTCCCACTAGCAGCAGCGTCGGGCTGTCCGAACCACCATCAGGAGGATGCAACACCGAGCAAGGGTGTCATTCATCTCCCACAGCTTCTCCCGCGCAGCAAGTGGCCGGCAGCAACACCGACAAGTTCAAGGCTATCCGCGCTTCAACACGCCGCGGATCTGCGCAGAGCAACACGCGCACTCGCCTTCTCGGATCTGACTGCAGCGCACGTCCGAGCGCAGCACCACTCCTCCCCTCCACACGCGTGCCGGCAGCCGCACCAGATCTGCGCCGCCCCGCGCAGCTCCACTCCCCCCTCCACCTCTCGCGCCGGCGGCCGGGCAAGAGCCCACCCGGCGGCAAGCCCTCCGCAACTCCAGCCTCCAGCGACGCGTTGCCGCCTGCACGGCTCAACAGCGCATGCCAGATCCGCGCCCGTAGCACCTGAGCAGAGGAGCTCCACCGTCACAGCTAACCACCGGATTCGCACACGCCAGATTCAAGGCTGCTGCCGCTAACGCCCAAGGCCACAGCGCCTGCGGCGCCACCCTCAGGCCAACTCAAGGCGCCGCTTCGAAGGCGTCGCAGCAGCTCGGGCTCCCGCCGAGGCCACCGGCCCGCGCCAGCCACCACTGGACGGAAGGGGGAAAGGGGCCCCGCCGCCGCCGAACCACGCGGGCTTTGCCCGGCGACCGCTGCCGGCGGCGGCGATGGGACGAGAAGGATGGTGGGTGGGTTGTTGGCGGCGGCTAGGGTCTGCTCCCGAGCCGCCCGTGGGAGCAACGTGAGAGCCGTCCCATATAGATAAAATTCAACGATACAAATAACATAATTTAACCGAACACCACAAACTAGTCTTATGATACAAATAAAAATAGATAATAAATGATACTACGGTGCAAATGAACTAGGAACTACTCCGAGTCGACGTCCTCCTCCTCGGTGATGGCGTCCGATGTCGACAGCGCGTCATCCCACCGAGGATCGTTGTTGTCAAAGAACAACGCTTGTCCCATGTCGCACTGCGATATCGCCAGTGCCTTCCGCCTGTCCGCCCATTCCGCGCACCGATTTGCCCTCCTCCCCGCCCAGAAGGCGTTCTCTTTGGCGATGTCCTGCGGGTAGCACTGGCGCCACTCCGTCATGGCTCTCTCATCTACCTCGGCAATGAGGAGGCTAGACTGTCGCCTACGGTGTTTGCGACGGTCCTCGTCGGTTATTAGACGCGGTGGAGGTACGAGGTCCTGCGCCTGCTGGAACGTCTGTGCGTCGTCGAAGTTCATCTGCGAGGGTGGCCCTGAGAGGCGCCACGCCGCCGCGTCATACACGCAGGCAGCCTCGTGCGCGGTCTCGGACGTCCCGAGACCGAGACGCACGTCGCTGGAGAGGATCTTCGCGTAGTACATCCTGGAAGGGCGGACGCGGACGCCACGGTAGCCGGAGCTGCTGTGGCGATGCGGCGGCATGTCGGCGGCGGGGGAGAAGGGGGCGGCGGCGGCAGGACGGCGGAGGCGAGAAGAAGGGTCGGCGGCGTGAGCGGCGGCGGACGCCTGGAGTGTGCGGTTGGCAGCTCGGCCACCCGCGTTTTATTGAGCGCGCTGCACGCCGAGCGCCAAAACTGCCGCGCGCTAGGCTTTTTTTTTTCACGCGGGCGATTCTTTCCCGCGCCTGTTGGTGCGCGCGAAACCGCTCCGCACGTGCTAAAACGACTGTTTCCCGCGTGCATGATTTTTGGTGCGCGCTGTTGGAGATGCTCTGAGTACATAGATATATGTATATGGGACGCCAAAGTATGATGCGCTTGTCTTGTCCGATCGTACAACTGCGGCCGAGTTGCAGATCCAAGTAGCAGGGCAGCACCCCTGTTTGAAGTGATACCCCTATCTAGCTAAACCTTGGGATCTTGCATCGGCTAGCTTGGTCCCTAGCCGGCCGGCCGGCCCTTTTCCTTTGCCGACCTCCGGCGAAAGCAAAGGCTGAAAGCTGCACTCGTGCGGCGCAAGCGACTACTCGAACGCGCGCGAACCCTCCCGCTCCCGACCAGCACTCGCCGTCGCTCTCCTCGATTCCGTTCCTGCTTCCTTTCTCTTCGGATGAATAACAAAGCGCGCCGTGATTGGAGAGTTGATACCTACGCGAGTGAGGGATCGATCGTTGATGGGCGATCACCGGCTCACATCTATCTATCGGTCCCGCCCGCGGCCATGTCCTCCTTCCTTGGGCGCCACGGCGACGCCGGTCCATGGTGTAACGCAAAGTCTTTATGCCAGCGAAGGCACAGCGACATGGGGTGGATCGTCGTCGTGGCGTAAGTCGCGGTGGATAGCGTTGGCGCCATGTAAAATATCGCTACGGTTTCAACGTTCGAGCAGGACCGGCAGCTAGCCACACGGAGCGAGGGAGAGCGACGTACGTACGGGGCCGGTCGCCGTCTTATCGGCGCGGATGAGGGCGGAGCGATCACGTGGAGGTGCGGATAGCGAGCTACCGTCGTTGTCGGCATGGATGAGGTGATCGGATCCGCTGCATGCCGTGGCTCAGCCGATCAGAGGCTGTCCGGGTGGGATCAGGGAGCTACTTTTGTAGGTGAAAACGGCAAAAGAAAAAAAAAACGGCACGGCATCATCCGTAGACTGGAGAAATCCTGTGGGCTGTGGCAGAACAGCTAAGCACAGACGACGAGTCACAGCCGAGGCCGTACGCCCTCCACCATGCATGAATGTACTGTACATGTTGTAGGTCTGGCGACGAACGGCCATGTATGCATGCGTGGGTTTCTAAAGACAAAATACCAGGAAACTTTGGTAGTATCATATTCTCAATGGAGGAATGCCATATTTCCACTAAGTGACCAAACACAACATGTTTAGCCATTTCTATATGCTAATATATAGAAGTCAGATCCTCATCAGTGTAGGCGGTTCTCCACTGTCACCGAAGGCAATTTGCGAGCGAGTGACGTAGAAGCCGCATTTGTTTTCTCTGTCCCGATCTTATCTTGATATTACCAGATCATACGTCGGAAGAGGCTGATCTAGTTGCTAATCACTTTAGCGACTGAGTGTATTGAACGGACACGGCTCTTCCGTATTTAAAACATGGCTAAACGTGTTCCAAATCACGTTCCACGTACGTACTTAACACAGAGACGCAGGCTAAGGCTAGGTACATCCAAGCTCTAAGCATATGATTGCTTTTTCTTTATCTTCATGCATGGATGACACCATTGATCAACAGTATCACGCGGGTAACTTTTGTCTAGCTTCAAGCCCGTCCCCAGACCCTGAACCCTGGATCCATCCCGTTCCCTTTGATCTATCTGGGGCCACTAGAAGAGCCTTTCACCAAGGAGGAGGTGAAAGCCGCGCTGTTTGACATCCACCCTGAGAAAGCACCAGGGCCTGACAGCTTCTCGGGGATGTTTTTCAGAGCATGTTGGGAAGTAATCAAGGATGACTTAATGAGCGTTGTATGAAAATTCTAGTCTGGTAATACCCAAAACCTGCACCCCCTGAACTCCGCATTCATGATGCTCATCCCAAAGCATGGAGGAGAAAACCACCCTAGCAACTTCAGACCTATTAGCCTCATACACAGCTTTGCCAAGCTCATAGCAAAAATCCTAGCAAGACGCCTGCAACTCAGCCTGACGACATCCGGTGGAAGTGGACAACTGATGGGCATTACTCGACCCGAACGGCCTACCAAATGTTGTTTCAAGGAAGAATCAGAACCAACCACAATATGCTAATCTGGTCGTCGAGGACGCCTCCCAAGTGCCAAATGCATGCTTGGCTTGCAATCCAAGGGCATTGCAATACATCAGATCAGCTCGCGAAGAGGAACTGGCCTCACACCCCAATATGCACTTTGTGCCAGCTACGACCTGAGACTGCCCTACACCTATTTGATCAATGTCAGTACACACGCTTGCTATGGCAGATGATCTTATAGCGGTTCCATGCACAAATCACCCCGCCAAGAGCCGACGAGTCCTCCCTCGAAGATTGGTGGTACAGCTCAGTTCCTAGCCTCTCTAAGCAGGAAAGAATGAAGGTCAACTGCCTCGTCATTTGCGCCTGGTGGCATGTTTGGAAGGAGAGAAATGCCAGGATCGAGCACCGAGGATCGGTGATCACTGAGGTCTGCTCCCTGATCAACGAGGAGCTCCGACTATGGTGCACGACAGGTCTCGTCGGAGCGATGTGGATGCCGCCGGACTAGCTGTGGCGCTCCCGTAGATTAGCCGCCCTAGGCCACCTAACTCCCCTAGCAATTCAGTTGTATATATCTAATTCCTAACGCGTCTGGACCTTGTAACCCGGCCGTCTTGGCCTTTCTCTTATTGAAATGAAAACAGCACTAAGGTTGTTTTTCGTCAAAAAAAAAAAAACTTTTGTTGTAATGAAAATGGCAAGCTACAACTCAAAAGAAATGGCTGTGGATAATACACTCTAGAAAACCAAGGAAGGAAGCCAGCAGAGCTAGCTACAAGTAGCACCCAGCAAGCAAGTACCCTTTTCCATTTCTCCTTTCTGAGCTAGGTGCATCCATACAACACAGCTGCACATGCTTTGCTTGACTTCGCTGCCCGTCTCCGTACCGCACGCGGGGGCGACGACAAAATCGTTCGGCTGACGGATTGATCGCCGGCTGCCTCGCATCTCATCCTCTGCGCTTTGCACTTTTGCTTTTGCGGGGATGGCATCTCGTCTAAAACCCACTGATGATCCCCACACTCGATTGAGCAAGCATCTATCCATCGGCGATCTGACCTCGGAATCACCTCTCACAGAATATGTTTCCACCGATGGAGAATTGGGAATCTGCGGCTGCTCTTGAGGTTTCATTCATAAACCGCACAGCAAAAGGGAGGCGCAACAGTGCGACCGCTTGAGCGTGCGGCTGCCAGCAACACGACGACTCACAGGCATATTCTACATGGACGGGAAGTTTTGAATTCGGTGACCAATTACTAGTTTGCGAATAATTTGTAGCTGTACAACTACATAACAGAACATAGAGACTTTGGGAACATGCAGTGAAATATTGAGTATGAGTATAGGAAGATAAAAATGCCAAACCTTTCCGATCAATGCCGATCAATGCTTAAACCATAATAGGCAACGGGAAGGTGCATGCATGTGTGCGTCTTTGTCACACACACACACACAAAGGGCAAATCATGTACGAACAAACCCTCGACGTGGCACATGCATGCGAGAGGAAGAAAGGAATGAGAAAACCTCCGCTCTACCCAATCGATCTGGCCCTCCTCCTCCACCAGTGAGAGGCCTCCAGCTAAGTACTTAACCCAAAAAGAGGGCATCACTATTAGCGCACGTGGAGCTTGAAGATTAGATTAGTACAAAAGCTAAATGAGTAGCTCGTGACTCGGCTCGAATCGACTCGAACTCGAAGAATAACGAGTCAAGCCGAGCTTTAGTTTAAGATCGTTTATAGACCAAGTTAAACGAGCCAATCTCACGAGTACTCGTGTAACTCGTTAGGCTCGGTATAATAGATCAGCCACTCTTAATACAAAAAAAATCAGCCACTCAGCACCCTACGTCCCAAGCGCACAACACAAGGCCCACCCGTTGAAGGCCCAGCCGCGTAGGAGCCTCATTGCGTTACAAGGATATTACAATTGTTTAGTGATATATATGTTTAATATATACATAATCATTTTTATCATATTTGAGGGATTTATGTCCATATCTTTAACGAAATTTTAAGCTAAACGCGCCATGCGAGTTATACGAAATGAAATCAATCTTGGGTTTGAGCTCGTTATAGTAACGAGTCGAGTCGAGCTAGCTCGTTCGCGAAACGAGCTCTAACGAGTCGAGCCGAGTTGGCTTGACTCGGCTCGAATTCCAGCCCTACGCAGAGCTGTGGGCTGGCTGGGTGCCTTTCCCTCCAGTGGCATGGCTTGCACCCAAAGAAGAGAAAGAATCGTTGGGATTTCGCTTTGACAAAACGTACCTGTCTGAACTTGGAATGGTGAGCGTCCATGCGAGATCTTTCACCTATGTTCCGATGCTGATCTTGTTCCGCAGCACAACTGTCTTTCTATCCGTCCTTCTTGTCATGCTGCGATTTACGGAACCACTCCTTGGTTTGCTTGCTTGCTAGGTGCTACTAGTAGTGTTATCCGTTCATCTCATGTCAGTACTCTTTTTTTTTTGCGGGAAATCTCAATTAGAGAACCTGTTTGCCATGCAATTTGGACTTGTGGTCAACCATGTGGATGCAAGGCAAAGGCAGCGGTAGGAAGCAGAAGGAGCCCGAACAGCAGTAGCTTCCCAGTGCTGTTTATTCTGTTTGTCCATTGGTATAAAGAGTACCAGTGTCATGATATCAGTCTACATTAATCCTATTGGTAACTGCCCCCGCGTCTTCCTCTGGGCGACCCGGGCGGCAATCTGATCCCCTTTACCCGGCCGTCCTTCTCGTGCGTCCTCTCCTCGCCGCTGCCGGTCAGCGCCGCCGGGCTTGCCCGTGTGGTCGACGGCGGTGGCGGGGCTCCGTACCCGTGGCGTTTAGGTAGTATTTGGCGGCGTACGAGCGGCGACTGGACGCCATGAAGGTGGAACTTGCAGCGACGGCGAGGGATTTTGGTTGGGCGGCGGCCTCGCAGCAACGGGTGCACGTCTTTCCTTCCCTTCCCTGGCGGTCAGAAGCATCAAGTGGCAGGGGTGCAGGCGGGCATGTGGTCCATGTCCCAACCTGTAGAGCACTCTCACGCCAGATCAGCGATGCTTGGTGCCTCTTTGGCGCAAGGGCACAGTGTGCTACGGCGTAGGCCAAGCGACAGATGTCGTGCCTGTCGCCCACGCCGTTCGTTCGAAGGTGGTGGTCGTCCACTCCGGCAATAGGCCGGTGGCGCCATGGATCTGGCTAGTATGATGCTGGTTTGCACTGCCCTAAACCTTATTGGTTGTGGCAATGGCCGGATGGCGTCGTCTGAGGAGTTTTAAACTTCCGATCCAACGACAACAACGATTTGCTATTCACGGACTGCGTCGAGGATGGAGGAGATAGTGTCAACCCGTGGTGATGTCGTCTTATAAAGATCAGCCATCTGTTGCCGCTTGCGAGCACGGTGGGCCTTTGGATCATCCCGAACTTGGATTTTGGAGGTGTCGGTCTCCTGTCTCCCCGCAAAGACTTCACCATGTTGTGTCGAGCGACCCTCGCCATGGCTCATTAGCCTATTGCCAGGATGGTACGCGTATTGCACTGCTGGGGTCGAGGCAAGTGGAGGAGACAACATATGATGACTTCGATTGGGCGGTACTTTTTGGGTACCTAGTCTCAAGCTTCGGGGTGAAAACCCTAGGTCTGATCATTTGGTTTACCTGGCCATGGTGGCGTACTCTACGTCATTACCTTGATGAAGGCATCGCTCGGAGTTTACTTGGATTTGATCTTCAGGGTGAAAACCCACGATCTAACCTTCGATGGTTTGGTTGTGGGACGGCGGCGCTTGCACGTCGTTCTTTTCCTGGAGGCGTCGCTTTTGAAGAACTTTCTTTGTAGTCCTTGTGTTGTCAAGAGATGGTTTGGTGCCGATGGTCACTGCTGTATGTTGTCAATGATTGTTTTTATCGCTTTCGGGGTTTTCATTTTCTTTTTCTTTTGCCTAGGCATAGCTTTGATGACTTTGTTATTTGCCGACGTGATTTTTCATATGCGTGTGTTAGTATTGGCTATGTGCATCCTAATTATGCAGAGGCCGAATGTGTACTCATTATAATTATATTCCTCGATGCTATATTTCGAGTTAATAAAAGACACCCTTTATCGGAAAAAATAAAGAGTACCAGTACGCCTCTACGTGGCCCTTGGTTCGCCGCTGGAAGCTGATCCGCTCATCCTCGTCCACGTCCTGCCATGCATGCCCGACCTGCCCCGCGCCCCCACCCAACTGCCCGCACCCGCAGAGAAAAAGACACGCACCGGAGACTGTGCCGCGACGCCGAGACCTGACGCCGCACCTGCGATCCACATTCATCCATCCACTCGGGAGGGAGGGAGCGCCGGGCACCCACCACCACCAATCCACCATGTCAACTAGCTAGCTCCCCCGGACAAGCCCATGGTGTGCTGTTCGGGGTCGATCCTATCCACAACGTGCGTGTTCCTGGCCTCTCATCGAAAACGAGATGTGCAATCAGGAACAGGTGGCAACCGGGATTCTCAAAAAAGGTGGCAACCGGGATTACTTGTCATCAAAATGGATAAAAAGGGATGTATGTAGAACTAAAATACATTTAGATAAATCTCCTTTCATTAATTTTGATGACAAGTATTTTCGGACGGAAGGAGTATATTAGAAGGGAAAGAGAAGGATTGTTGCGGAGTATGATGGATGTATTATTGAGTCTCGAGGGCGAGTATATATTGAGTATAAGGCTTGGAGGGCAAGACGCCTCTCCTAAAGATAAGGTAGAAGATGGATTACAAATCATAGACTACCAAACATATGTAACCCAAATATATCTCTAACATCCCCCGCAGTCGTAGCGGTAGCGTGGCGAATAATAGGAGCGACACGAACAGTCAGACTGGAGAGAAGAGCAGCTGACGGACTGACATCCCCCTGCAGTCCTAGTGGGAGTATCGTGGACGGTGTCGCGTCGCGGACGCGTTGACTGTAGAGGAAGTCGCTGAGTTTCTCAAGCGGATAATAACCCTTTGTGCCGATGTCGATGTAGCCAAAAGCGTAGGATGGTGTAGCCGTGGTCGAGGTAGCCGTGCAAAGAACATCGTGGTCGATGTCGAGTCGGGTTAGCCGTTGTCGAGGGAGTCGCCGTGGAGCCGCGGGCGCAAGGAGGCGCCGAGTTAGTCATGGACGCAGTGGTGTCGAAGAAGTGGTGCGCCAAGAAGGAGAATGGTGTTGACGACGCGTCACGCCGGCTTTTCCAAGCCCGGGAACACATCATCGACGAAGGCACGCATCGGTGTTGCCGTCACCGAGCATGCGTAGACGGACGAAGTCACAGTTAAAAAAGCGCCACACCAGGCTTGCTAGGACGGGGACACGTCGTGGACGAAGGCACGCATCGCTGTTGTCAGCACCGGGCATGCATAGACGAGGGACCTGCATGAGCTGTACGCCATGTCGGAGAAGTCGGAGGGGCCAGCAAAGAATGACTCGACGACAGTTACGGCGCCAATCGACGCGGTCGATGTCTCCTGCGGTTGTCGGAGTAGATGAAGTGGTCAGGGTAGATGACGGCAACGCTGGCGACGGGCTAGTGCTTGGACGAAGACGAAGGGGGTGGACGGGTGGCGGTGGCGGCTACGTGGGTAGCAGCGGCGGCGGCCAAAGAAGAGTGGCGGCGGAAAAACAGGAACTGGCACTGGGCTCTAGGTTAATAGGTTAGTCCTAAAAATTATACAAAATAGCATATTAATGCATATAAAACATCCAAAACAGATAATATAATAGCATGGAACAATAAAAAATTATAGATACGTTGAAGACGTATCACCGCCGCCGCTTCCTCGTAGCCGCCGCCGCCCATCCACCCCTTCGTCTTCGCCCAAGCACCAGCCCGCCGCCGCGTCGCCACATCTATCCCGACCACTTCGTCTACTCCAACAACCGCAGGCGACATCGGCACCGCGTCGATTGGCGGCGCAACTGTCGTCGTGTCCTTCTTTGCTGGCCCCTTCGACTTCTTCGACATGGCGTACAGCTCGTGCAGATCCCTTGTCTAAGCATGCCCGGTGTTGGCAATACCGATGCGTGCCTTCGTCCACGACGTATCCCCGTGCTTGGCAAGCCTAGTGCGGCGCTTCGTCAACTTCGATTTCGTCCGTCTACGCATGCTCGGTGCCGGCAACACCAGTGTGTGCCTTCGTCCATGATGTATTCCCGGGCTTGGCAAACCTGGTGCGACGCGTCTTCAATACCATTCTCTTTCCTGGCGCACCACTTCTTTGACACCACTGCGCCCATGACTAACTCGGTGCCTCCTTGCGCCCGCGGCTCCACGGCGACTCCCTCAACACCCGCTACCCCGACTCGACATCGACCATGGGGTTCTTCGCACGGCTACCTCGACCACGGCTACACCACCCTATGCTCTCGACTACATCGACATCGGCACAAAGGGTTATCATCCGTTTGAGCAACTCGTCGGCTTCCTTTATAGTCAACGCGTCCGCGACGCGACACCATCCACGACGCTCCCGCTAGGACTGCCGGGGGGGGGGGGGGGTGTCAGTCCTTCGGCAGCTGTTCTCTCCAATCTGACCGTCCGCGTCTCTCATGTTGTTCGTAGACTGCGGAGGGATGTTAGAGATATATTTGGGTTACATATGTTTGGTAGTCTATGATTTATAATCCGTCTTCTACCTTATCTCTAGGAGAGGCGTCTTGTCCTCCAAGCCTTATACTTAATATATACTCATCCTCAAAACTCAATAATATATCCATCATATTCCGTAACAATCTCTCTTTCCCTTCTAACAGTATACGCACGTACGTAGCTGCTGCTAGTCAAGGCAGCTAGTAGATAGATAGTGCATGCCACACCCAAAGCCAGCGAAGAAACCCAATAGTCCTAGTCCTATATCCATGTCCATCTCCAGTTCTTGGTCGGCGCCGGGACACGGATGTTTGGGTTTGGTGTTTCCTCCCTCCATGCTGTCGTCGCATGGGTTGATAGGCAGGGTAGGTAGGTGGATGGATGGATCACATGGACGTCCTGTCCGGCCCCGGCACCGGCCCGATAAGGCGGGGAGATACCCTGTTTCTCCATTGTAGGACCCAATCGGCATGGTTTATTCTGGTTTATTCCACAGAGATGAATGTATATGTGTCGCGTGATGTAGCTAGTAGAATACCACGATGATTGTTGTAGAAAAAAAGACTCAGCAAAGGTGGACGGGAACTAGCCAAGGCGATACCTAGGACGCACAAACTTGCTCGAAGCTTTTTTTCTTTGAAAATGGAGGCATATGCCCTCGGCCTCTGCATCATAATGATGCATGCGGCTATCTTATTAACAATTCAGAAAGTATCGTCATAAAAGTCTTACAGCTCGCAAACGGAGCAGAACAAAGTAAAATAAGTAAAATTACATACGGACAAGGACAACCGGTACGGTGATAAGAAGGATAAGCTCGCTAGACTCCTATCCTGTTATGCGAGCGCCATCCGAACCGGTTGAATATAACCCGAGCTAACATCTCCCATTGGTTGCACCCAGTAACCAAAGGCTCCCTGGAGTCCATAGGAGTGAGTAAGGACCACGTACAGATCCAAGTTGTAGCTCTGAAAATAACCTGCAAAAAAGTTAAAGTGTGTTGTCTGTTAAAAATCATATCATTCCTGCAGTTCCATATAGCACATAATAGCGCACATATTCCAATCCGAATATGAGCCGCAATAATCTGTTCAACCCCAGCTAACCACGTCCCAAACAAATACGTAATATCTACTGGAGGATTAATATTGAAAGCTATATGAATCGTTCTCTAAAGTAACTTGGCAAGTGGGCATTCAAGAAATAAGTGTTGTAATGTTTCATCATGATCACAAAAACAACACCGTGAACTGCCTACCCATCGCCTCTTAATTAGTTGTCTTTTGTGAATATCACTTGCTTGTGGACAAACCACATGAAGATTTTAATTGGAATCTTAACCTTCCAAAGATTTCACCGTAAACATCCCATTCTTAGTTAACTTTCATTGTGTTGAATCCGGCTGGTCGAAGAGTTGAACTTCTATCAATCTTCGAATCAGGTGCATCCAGGCGGTCCATCTCTCACCAACTAACACACTTCTGAACTGGATGTTTAAGGGAATTTTTTGAAGGACGATGCCTGCGTAATCCTCCTTACGTTGCACAATATTATAGAAGGTAGCATATTGGACGGCCAGGGGCGTCTCTCCTAACCACGTATCCTCCCAAAATTTTGTTGACATCCCATTGTCAACCAAAATTTTGACCCTACGAAAGAACAGGTCCTTCGTTCGCATAAGTCCCTTCCTGAACGGCGATTCAGTCGGTCTCATGGTAACCTGGGCTAGTGTTTTCGAGTGTAGATACTTATTGCGCAGGATTTGAGACCACATGCCCTCCGGCTCTTTCTCTAATCTGTATAACCATTTGCTCATAAGACATTTGTTCTTAATTTCTAAGTTCTCAATACCGAGACTCCCTTGGTCTTTAGGTCGGCAAAGGATATCCCATCGCGCGAGAGGGTATTTCCTCTTGGCCTTATCAGACTGCCAAAAGAAGCGAGATCTAAAGAAATCAAGTCGCTTTCGAACCCCTTTCGGAATTTCGAAGAACGAAAGTAGAAACATCGGCATACTAGTCAGTACTGAGTTAATCAGGACTAGTCGACCTTCATATGACATAAGCTTGCCCTTCCAGCAGCTAAGTTTTTTTTTCAATTCATTCTTCAATACATTTCCATTCTTTATTGGATAGCTTACGGTGGTGGATCGGTATACCCAAGTAACTGAATGGTAAAGCACCTGATTCACATCTGAACAATTTTCTGTAAGTGTGTTCCTCGTCTTTGGCCTTCCCAAAGCAGAATACCTCGCTCTTATGAAAATTAATTTTTAAGCCAGACAATTGTTCAAAGAGACACAAGATAAGTTTCATATTACGTGCCTTAGCCATAGAATGGTGTCATCAGCATACTGTAGAATGGATACCCCTCCATCGACTAGATGAGGAACTAGACCCTCTACATGGCCATGCTGCTTGGCCCTGCCAATAATGACGGCCATCATATCTACCACAATATTGAACAGAAGAGGAGACATGGAATCCCCTTGTTGCAACCCCTTATGTGTCTGGAAATAGTGACCGATGTCATAGTTCACCTTGATTCCAACACTACCTTTCTGGACTTGGGTATCCACTTGGTTCCTCAGGGTTTCACTAAAACCCTTCATGTGCATTGCCTGCTGAAGAAAAGGCCACTTTACTTTATCATACGCCTTCTCAAAGTCCACTTTGAAGATAACCCCATTCAGTTTCTTCGAGTGGATCTCATGAAGCGTTTCATGTAGAACGACCACCCCTTCCAGTATGTGTTGTCCCGGCATGAACGTTGTCTGGCTTGGTTGGATCACCGAATCAGCAATTTGTGTCAATCTATTGGTTCCAACCTTTGTGAAAATTTTGAAACTCACATTCAGCAGACAAATGGGCCGGAATTGTTCAATCTGAACTGCCTCATCTTTCTTAGGTAGCAGTGTTATCGTACCAAAGTTAAGATGAAACAACTCCAAATGGCCGTCGAACAAATCGTGAAACATAGGCATAAGATCATCTTTAATAATATGCCAACATTTCTTATAAAATTCAGCTGGAAACCCATCTGATCCCGGTGCTTTATTCGGCTTCATTTGGGATATTGCCTGATGAACCTCTTTTCAGTAAATGGTGCAGCGAGAACATCATTCTCTGCTGCCTGTAATTGAGATATATCATCAATCACAGATTCATTAAGTGACACCGTAGTTGTATTCGGGGGTCCAAAAAGTTTTTTATAATAGTTAGAGATGTATGCTTTCAGATTTTCATGTCCCACTATTGTCCCCTCGTCCTGTTCAAGCTATATGATTTTCTTCTTCCTATGCTTACCATTTGCTCGAAGCTACACACCCAACCCAAAACTGGTCACAGTTCATGTTCCTTGGTTGACTAAAAAGTAAAAACCTTTTTAGATTGCTCGACTTCTGAAGGCGGTGTTCCGAGCCAAGTACGAGTACAGGGACGCCGCGAAGAGCGGCAGCAAGGCCGATCAAGAACTGGGCGAGAGCCAACAATGGCACGACATCGATTTGATGCGGCAGCATGGCAGAGGAAGCGGCTCGGGCGGAGAGGAGCGACTAAGCGGTGAGTGGTGAAGTGGCCATAGCGTGCTCGTCTGCGTAGGCGATGAGGAGGCGGCGCTCCCGCCTCCACTGGAGGCGGCGATCCTCGTCTTTGATTAGTCGCTGGGGAGGTGTGAGATCCTGCGCCTGCTCGCGCGTCCGCACATCAGAGAAGTAACGGCGGCATCCGCACGGGAGGCGCGAGATCCTGCGTCCGCGCGTCCGCATGGTTTATTCCATCTGCGACCGAGGCCGCCCGAGGCGCCACACCGCCGCGTCGTACGCGTAGGCGATCTCGTGGACGGTCACGAATGTTCTGAGCCTGAGATGTATATCGTCGGAGCAGATCTCCGCGTAATACACGCCGGAGGGGCGCGGGCGGACGCTGCGATAGCCCGAGCTGCTTCGGGGGCACGACGGCATGGCGGGGCGCTGGAAGAGGCGGGGCGGGGGAGAAGGCACGACGGCGGCGAGGCACTGGAAGAGGTTGTGCGGGGGAGAAGGCACGGCGGCGGGGCGTTGGAAGAGGTGGGGCGGGGGAGAAGGCACGGCGGCGGCGCGGCGCTGGAAGAGGTGGGGCGGGGGAGAAGGCGCGGCGACGGCGGGGCGCTAGAAGAGGAGAGGAAGAAGGCGCCGCGGGAGGGAGATCATGGCGGTTGCCGGGCGCAGGTGCGCGGCTTTTAACTAGCGTGCTAGGTGTCGCTCGCCAAAAGTACCGCGCGGACGCCAATTTTTTTCGCGCGCTAAACTTTCATACGCCGCGCGGCCTCTCGCGCGCCAAACTGGCGGTTTATCTAGGGCGCTGGATATTTCGTGTGCCGGTTGCTCTTAGGCCAGGGCAGGATTGAGAAGGGACGAGGAAGATGAAATAGAACCGTTGGATGTGAATCAGATGGCTCTGAAAATCGGCTGACTTGCAAAAAATAACCCGACAAGTGACGCATAGGTGGTCCAAACTAGAACTAGAATTTAGGCAACTGGTAGATGCGATTTCTACCTTTGATTCTTTTCGGCAGGCTCGTGTGCCAAGCAGAGCATGTACTGTTACTAGCTCGTGCGTGCTACTACCGGCGAACGATGTTGCGTTTGCCTTGTTCGATAGTAGATGCATGAGTGATCGAGTTGCAGATCGAAGTGGTATGTACGTACTCCTGTTTGAATTGATACTCCTACTAGCTACTACACCTTGAGTTTTGGCTTAGCTTGCCTCCTAGCCGGCCCATTATTTTGCCGACCTTGGGTGAAAGCAAAAGGCTGAAAGCTGCACGCACCCGTGCATGCGGGCGGCGCGTGCAAGCGACCACTCGAACGCGCGCGAACCCTCCCGGTCAGCCGCAGTGCTGGACACGCCGTCGTTCTCCCCGCGATTCCCTGGCCGGAACAAAGTGCTCCTGATTGGAGCCCCCACCGCGAGGGGGCGATCACCTGCTCCCGGCCGTGACGGCAACGCGCGCGGCGGTCGATGCCGAGTCGGGGTAGTTGCGCGGAAGGTGGACCGTCGTGGTGCGTCGCGGTGGATGGCGTTGGCGCCGTGGAAAAGATCGCCCCGCCGGGTTTCGACGTTCGAGCAGGACCGGCAGCTAGCCACGTAGAGCGCGAGAGAGCGACGTACGGGCAGGAGCCGGGAACCCGCCCGGTCGCCGTCTTATCGTCGCGGATGAGGACGGGGCGATCACGTGGAGGTGGGGCTCGCGCGCCACCTCCGTCCCCGAGCTACGGTCGTTGTTGGCGTGGATGAGGTGATCCGTTCCTCTGCATGCCGTGGCTCAGCCGATCAGCAGCGGGCCGGGTGGAATTCATGGAATCTTAGCTACTTCTGTAGACGAAAACGGGGTAAAAATAGCACCCCCTTCGTTGCGTGGAAATTCCCACAGACCACAGCTGGGACGGGGCTTCGCCTGTGTGTGTGTCCATCCATCATCATCATCAGTGGAGTGGACACAAGGATATCAGCACGTACGTACGTAAGTACGGGGACGTCACCGCCTACGGCGACGCGCACTCCACCGTGCGAGCATGCATGTAGTACATGTTGTACGTCTGGCGATCGACGACGACGGAGGGAGGGCTGACGGACGGCCAGTACAGTCGTCTCATTAATCTGCCCCGTCTTGTGCAGTTATCTGTCATCGATCGATCATAGGTACGTACGTACATGCCGCTCCCTCTGGCTTTCAATTTCATGTTTCAGTCCCCTTGGTCACCTAACTAAGAATCTAGACTATCCTGCTGCATGGTCTGAAGGTGCACAAACGACAACCGATGTACCGCTCAAAGCCTCAAAGAGCTTTACTTGCATGCATGTCCCTGGTGCAGCAGCATTCGAGGACTGCTTGCATGCATGTCCTTACTGCACCGCGTGGCTTACTGCATGCATGATCTTGGGGCACCATGCTAATTTGTGTTAGCTTATGTTTAAGCTTCGTGTGTAATATTCGGAAAAAAAATGTATCGTTCTCTTTCTTATGCTGCAATGCAGAATTTTTTTTATTGTTCAAACAATATCTTTGCTTCTATCACAATACTATCGTGTATAATCTACCAGAAGATTGTAGTCGTTGATGACGATGTCCACACAAATGGAATCGCTAGCCTAAAACCAAAAAAAAAATGGGAAAAAACTGCATGTATGTTCCCATTCCAATTAGGTACGACGCCTCCGCTGCACGACTGAATCTGGTCGCATCGACGGCAATCACTGGTGAAAAAAAGGCCTTTGGTCGCGGTTCGCAACTGCCATTAGTCGCGGTTGGGCAACCGCGACCAAATAAGCGCGACTAATGCCCCCCACCTTTAGTCGCAGCTGCTTAAGAACCGCGACTAACGGCCAGTCCACGGGCGCCAGCGGCCGTCGGGCGGAGGACCTTTAGTCGCGGTTCTTCTGGCCAACCGCGACTAAAGGCCGCCACAGGTTTAGGGTTTTAGCCCCCCCCTAAACCTGTTTTCTGTTTAATTTGTATTGTTTTATTTTTTTTGTGCTTTATTTTTATAGAAAACCCCCTGCCACCACTGCCACTTATCCATTGCTGGCCATCACTGCCACTTATCCATTGCCGCCTCCACCGCCGCACGCGCCGCCGCTGTCACGGCCAAGGCACGCTGGAGAAGCCAAGGAAGGGTGATGCGTCATGGCAGCGTCACGCAAGCGTGAGCCCAAGAATGGGTCGAGGCGTTGAGAGCGCCGCATGTGAAGTAGCCGGAGGTGGCCTTGGCCGGATGCACTACCAAAGTTGCGTCGAGGGCGAAGGAAGCGGGCGGCTGGGCGAGGGAGGCCGGTCGGCGGCGTTGAGGGCGGGCGAGCGAGGCGGCAAGACGAGGTCGGGCCGGCGCAAGGCTGATAGGCGAGAGGGCGACGGCGGGCGGCGCCGAGGGCGAGGGCGACGGCGGCGCCGAGGGCGAGGGCGACGGCGGGCGGCGCCGAGGGCGCGCAGAGATTTAACAAAGTAGAATCGGAATCGGAGAAGACGAGAATCGAGCCTTGTATTTATAGCCCCCCCTTTAGTCGCGGTTATGATGAGACCCATGATTAAAGGTACCCTTTAGTCGCGGGTCGCCCGCCCAACCGCGACTAAAGGGTTTTTATGGGTTTTATGCTTCCGCGCCCACCTTTAGTCGCGGTTGGTTTTAGCCCCCCCAAACCTGTTTTCTGCTTAATTTGTATTGTTTTCTTTTTAATTTGTATTGTTTTCTGTTTAATTTGTATTGTTTTATTTCTTTTGTGCTTTATTTTAATTTTGAAGGAGTTTCACATATTCTACGGTACTACATACATGCATATGAATGTACAATTTCAAACAAATTTCCCGCCACTTTCTTCCCGCCTCCTGTCTTCCCGCTCCCATTTTTCCCGCCATTTCTCACTACATATATGTAGCCCGGCTTGGCCAGCATTATCACATCTCTACACCTTATGTGCATAAGAGGAACCAAAAGCAAACCTACACCCACTTGTGAAGAGAATGACTCCAAATGGCTAAGTGTTGGCTGCTGGATGGGTATCTATAGGGGAGGGGCTTTAGTTGCGGTTGGCACGGCAAACCGTGACTAAAAGGTGCCGAAACCTTTAGTCGCGGTTGTCCTGGCAAACCGCGACTAAAGACCCTCACGTCGCGCCAACCGCCACCGAGCGCCCTGGGCCCAGGCCTTTGGTCATGTTCACCTCCGTAATCATGATTAAAGGTCCCATTAGTCGCGGTTCCTACAGCTTCGCGACTTATGGGGCTGGACGGAAGCCTGTTTTTCCACCAGTGAATCTCGCCGTGCCATGCTCATGGTGAGTATAATGTCATTGCGTGACGAACTGACCAGCACTGGAGCTGTTGACCGCTGTGTGCACATCACCCTCCCCAGATGATTGAGAAATTCGGTTTTTCCCATCAGTTTTGGTTATTTTGTGCGGACGAAATCTTTGGTCTGTACGTGCAGATGGAGCACCATGAGATGTTCTCTGGCTGAAGTACGAATTTTGTATCTTCCTTGATTTACGGAAAGCAATATGTTGGCAGAAAAGACATAAATTACCATCAACAACGACAATTTTGATTAGCATATGCATCTATTTTTTATTTTCACATGGGTCTTGAGCTCATACATATTCTGCTTGGATGATTCCCTGGATTGCAAAAATGACCATTTGTGCAAAATCTACTCTGCATTATTGCCTTTTATTAGCATAAGAATCTGATGCATTCAAAATTAAGTATGATATATCCATCATATCCTTGGGATCATTATTTTCTTTAAATTTTTATACAGGTTTCTCTTGCAAATAATTGCTCACGGATGCATGGTAGAGCCCGATATTTCGGTCCTTCACACTACCTATAATCATACCATCAGCTGGAAACACCGCCACAATAGTTCAACACAAACATTAGCACGTCATAATATTTGTCTAAAGCATAAAAAAATTATGGAAGTTGGATCAATGGTTTAAAAGTATATTGCACAAGGAATGGCAAACCAATCCTAAAAGATGCAATTTGAAGGTACTAAAATTACCGAGTCTTTGAAGCTACAAAGAGAAGTCTGATTTCCTCACATGAAGCGACCCATACCAAACAGTGGCAATATAACATGACCCGTCAACAAATAAGCACTCAATAGAAGAAATTCACAAGGCAAGTTAAAATCTTAGCAAAGATATGTGACAGATTTTCAGACATCGTACCACTATGTATGTATCCTCCGCGCCCCAGACTAAAGATCCACTAATCACATACACCGGTGCCAAACGACGTCATGGCCATATGCAAGAATTTTCAAAAGTTTTATACTACTCCCTCCGTCTCAAAATTCTTGTC
The DNA here is from genome assembly GCA_021605145.1 of Aegilops bicornis. NCBI lineage: Eukaryota > Viridiplantae > Streptophyta > Magnoliopsida > Poales > Poaceae > Aegilops > Aegilops bicornis. The sequence goes on along the minus strand of CM038675.1, from coordinate 106,017,684 downwards.
TTAGATTAGTCTAGATACGGATGAATCTAATACTAAAACGTGACATCCGTATTTAGACAAATCTAAGACATGAATTTTGGGACAGAGGGAGTATTTCATTATGGACACCAATCCTGCAGGAGGTGATAACTAGATAATTAATAAGTCTATATGTTCTAATCCAAATTTGTACACTACTTGTTTTTATTGTAATAAAATGATTACATTAACGTAATTCTAAGCTAAAGTGTCGATCCCTATAATTATGTGGCACACCTGGCAGCTCCGTATGAGCAGAGCGCACAAACCAAGCAATGACAATTTAACATGGCCCGCCAGCAAGTAACTACTCAGGAATGAATTCGCGAGGAAAACAATGATTTTTGCAAAAATATGCAACAACTTTTGCGATGTGCTGCCACTTTGTATGTACCCCGGCATGCACACAGCGAAGATCCTTTTATCACATACACAGGAGCAACAGACGTGTCCAAAAATGCAAAAGCTTTGTACATTACTAGGAAAAGGCCTACTAATGGGGCACCGGTTTTGCCTATTAATGGCGCACTACCGGTGCGCCATTAGTAACACGCCATAACTAATGGCGCACCCGCTGGTGCGCCATTAAAATAACCCACGGTGCGCCATTAGTATCTGGTATTCTAATGGCGCACCACATAGAAGTGCGCCATTAGTAACAATATTTTTTCAATAAAAATTTTAATTTTTTTTTCAATTTTTTTTCTTAATCTCAGGTCACTATGGTTTAATCTCGGGTCAATATGCTTAATCTCAGGTCAAATCGCACTCCGGGTCAAACTTCCCGAAAGGTCACCCATCCTCACACTGCTCCAGCCCAAGCATGCTTAACTTCAGAGTTCTATCCAACCCCAGCAACAGCTCACTTCACAGGCACTTGTTGATATATCTAGCATATCAATCCTATTATACATTGTTGATGTCTAGGACTTTGTTCACGTTCATGACTATGATGAAATTTTGAAAAAATATTTCAAACTTCCCGGTCATATTACGTATCATTTTTCGAAAAAAAATAAAAAAAAATCAAAACCAATTTTTTTCCGTTACTAGTGGCGCACCACATCCACGGTGCGCCACTAGTAAGTTTGAAATTTTTTGAATTTTTTTGCCTCTAGATCTTGAAAGGCCCGTAACTTTTTTTCTGTTAGGTTTTTGGGGATTTTGAAAATGTTTAACGGGGTACACCCGTTAAATTTGGATGCAACTTTTCGAGTAGATGATTTTTCATATAAAAAACTTTTTCATCCGAGTTCGTATGCAAAAGTTATGCCCATTTTACAAATTTCCAGAGAGATTTTGCAAATAAAGTCGAAATTCATATTTGTAAATTTTCCCAACAACTAGACCACATATCACATGGGAAACTTATTTTCTTTTATTTTTTGACATTTCCATCATTTTCTTTTATTTTTTTAAAACTGAAAAGGCGATCCACCACTAGTGCAGAACCGGGCAATAGCACCGGTTCGTAAGGCCCTTTAGTGCCGGTTCCATAACCGGCACTAAAGTGTGGGCACGAACCGGTGCTAAAGGGCAACCACGTGGCACGAGCCAGCTCCGGGGGCCTGGAGCACTTTAGTACCGGTTGGTAAGACCAACCGGTACTATAAGGTTTGGGGTTTTTTTAGTTTTATGATTTCTTTTTCATTTAATTTTGTGTTTCCATTTTAATTCTTTTTCGTTTGCTGGTATTTTACGATACTACACATTGTACTCCCTCCGTCCCGAAAAACATGTCGCGAGGGAAGTTTTGCAAAAAAGCCCTCCAGTTTCTCCCGACCGAACCCGCACTCCTCGTCTTGCTCCTCCGACAGAATCCCAGCTCATTGCTCCCCGCCAGAACCCGCTCCTCCACGCCGCCGCAGCTGCCATGTCCTCGCTGCCAGTAGCTCCCCGCTCCCGCTCCCTGCTGCAGCTGCCTCATTGCTCAACCGCCACTGCCACTCGCCTGCCTCACCAAGATCCCTCTTCGTCATAAAATGTTCGATTTCCCAGCTACAAGGCTCTGCTCCGGCTGTGTCGGAATCAAGGCCGGGCGAGCCCGGAGGCGCTGGATCCGGACCACCACCAACAACCTCATGTCTTGGGGTCGAGCGTGGTGGCGGCGGAGCAAGGATGGAGTTCGGCAAGGGCGGTGCAGACCGACGCGGGACCTGACGGCAGCTTGGCGCGGGCGCCAGGGCCGCCGGAGTTGGCCCCTCCGGTGGTAGCGCGGGGAGGCACGGCGCGAAAGGGAGGAGGCGGGCGACGGAGGCTGCAGGGCGACGCGCCGGGAGGGAGAGTGGGGATCAGGAACGAGGGGGATGGAGCTCGCGGCGGCCATTGACACCCAGTGCATTGGGATGGATGCACGAGAGGTGCGTGCGTGCTTGCTTGCTGACCACCATGGTTCTGTCTCTGTTCTTTGTCCTGTAAGTGCTGGTGTTGCTTCTTCGTATAAGTGGCATGAAAGTGCTGGTGTTGCTTCTTCGATCTGTCAGAGCCCAAGGAGCAGGAGGTCCTGTCTTTGGAGGATGCACATGGCAAGACCAATCTCAAGGGCCTCTCCAAGGTTTACTCTGCTCTAACAAATCAGCCTCTTTTCAAATTACACAGAGGATTGCAGAAAAGTTATGTTTGTTGTGTGTATCACAAATTCAGTTTTAGTTCCAGTGAAGTTTCTTATCCTTTAGGTTTATTCTTATCAAAAATAAATTCAACGAACCAGATTGCAACTAACCAGCCTCTAGAGCATGTAGTTTCCCAATAATCTTATTTGGCACTTCTGTGGATCTGTTCATAAGCGAGACATGTAGCAATTTTGTAAGCTTAACAATACTGGATGGTACTGTGGATCGGTGCCTAGAACCAGATACCTCTAGAGCATGTACTCCTATTTATTCTGATAGGCATTTTGTACTCCAAAGGTGAGGCCATGATCTGTGGTGTCTACTAAAGGCGTTTCAGTCAAAAACTTGCTTAAGCAAGAGCAGATTCTACGAGCAAAAAACTCACTCCATATGTTTACTGTCTAGCACTTTGTGCATGAAATCTGCAACTTATTTAGAAGAAGGAATAGGAGTAGCTGTAAATCAAAAAAAATGCGTGTCCATATTTAGGAGTAGTAACTTTGTTAGGAAGAAAGCTAGCTCTAAATAGAGTTACTCCATTTGATATGTGATATTTTTATCCTAGAGTAGATTGTTAGGAGATGTTGTTTTTATCTCTGAACTTGTATGATATGTGAACCCCAAAAAATGCATCATCGTACAGGTTCAAAGTTGATGCCCTCCATTTGTCACATCACAGACTAGACTAGGTGATCATTTTCTTTTTAAATGCTAGGAAAGGGAGGTGTTAGCCATATAATAGAGAGCATAAAGATTGATGGCTAGGGAAACCCAATAAGTAAAAGGAAAAAAACCGAAAGAAAATAGACAATGCAAATAACAAAAAATAAATATAATAAATTCAAATAAATCCAAATAACACAAATTAATTCAAATAGTCCAAATTAATTCAAATAAATCCAATTAATTTAATTAATCCAAATGACCCAAATTAATTCAAATAATTAAGCCAAACAACCCAGATAATTCCAATAAATTCCAACAAGGAGTTGATATACAAGGATTAGACAAGGCATACACAAGGGCATGACATAAGGGCATCTTTTGTCCCTCTTGACACAAGATTACACAAGACATACACAAGGAGCACTGACTACATGACATAAGGGCCTCTTTGCCCCCTCTTGACTACATTCTTTCTCCGCCACTTCTTCCCTTCCTTCCCTTTACTTTTCTTTCTTTTCCTTCTTTAGCCAATTCTTTCCTTTCATTTTCTTTTCCTATTGCAATTTCCATTTCTTCTATAATGGCCCTAGTATCAACAACTACCCGATCGTCAAATATACACCGATGATTTCCCCGCCAAAGATTCTCAATGCGATCCTTGTGCAAGTGGGGCAACTTATATTGATTTCCTCCTTTGTCTTTCATAACTTCAAACGTAATCGCTTCTAATGTGATAAAGCTTCAGGCAACTTGTCGGGATCGTAGTTCTCGAATTCCTCTTCCACACCTGTACCAGTTCCTCGGATGTTTGTAGGTGACCTGCAATGGGTTAGAGACCGGAGAGAGGTATGGAAGCAAAGGTCCAAACAATTTAACTCGAGGGCTATTTGGGGGCCGTTGTAGCAATCGGATGTCAAGATCAGTTTGTTCCACAGCTTCTCGAAAAGCTACATCATTGGGAAGGACATGGGGCTTTGCATTATCCTCGTTGGATGAATATTGTTGCTCCCTCGTCATCGTCGGCCACTTATCCCGAATTGCCGGATAACCTTATTGATTAGATAAACTCGCACACGTGCCTAGTTACTTTCAATCGATGTCAACACTTTTGTTCCCTTTGTTCTGTTATGACTTGTCCGCTTCGCTTCGCCTCTTCAACGAATGCCCAAATGCCAATCTTCCCGTCAATGTTAGCTCCCCTCATTGTTATATCGAGGCCTCGCAACAGCTGTTAGGAACATCACCTTCCCAATGCTGTGAGTGTTTGACACGGTGCGCTTCGCTCGAGTTCTCCCGGAAGTACATAGTAACTATTCTTCACTCTCGTCATGTCAAACCACTTCTCATCGATGTGAACCATATTCGTCATTGGTTTTAACATAGCTCGAGAAGTTGAGATTGAATTTTCATCGACCATGGACATACAAAATTTCAATCTCGCAAGCTTGTTCTCTAGCTTGAGGTGAGGCTTCACGGTGCTTGTGATGCGGTTGAGCTCATTCAACTGGAACCTCTTATGTAGGGTCAATCGGGCCACACCTAGAGACCGTGCTGTAGATCGAATTGTCCTTCTTTTATTTAGTGGGATTGTTGAGGTCCTCTCTAGATCCAGCTCCTTTCTCTTTCGGCCGGATCTTCTTGGCTTCTTGCTTGAGACATCTACTTCTTTGCCATCGGCAATTTGCTTTGGCTTTTCCCCGATTCTTTCAACAGATCGTACACTTACGTCCAACAGGTTTGAGACTAGCAGCTTGTCGTCTGTTGAACAGACCCATCTTTGAGCTCGATTACAAGCAAAGCGAAGTAAACACCATGCCTCTCCTTATCTGACAATTCTCTTCTCTTCTCTTGAAGTATCCAATTCATAACTTCATCCTCTTCCTCTTGAGCTTCGTCCTCTTTCCCTTCATCTTCTGGAGGCATCCAATTCATATCTTCATCGCCTTCCTCTTGAGGCATCAAGTTCAAATCCATAGCTACATTCTCTGCCACTTGAGGTTCCTCCTTTTCGTGGATCCAATTCAAATTAGTACCTTCATCGTCTTCCTCTTGAGGCATCAAGTTCCAATCAATGGTTTCATGTTCTTCCTCTTGAGGCATCAAGTTCAAATCCATATTCATGTGTTCCTGCCATCAATGACAAAAGATGAGTACACCATGGTACCATAACAAGAATATACACACACAAAAAGAGTATTCTAAGATCAACAACATCATTTTTCTTCAAATTTGGAGTCTATTTTGCTTATACAATCAGGATGAATAATGTTACATTTGTTGAATCAAGAAGGAAAATAGATAGATTATACTTAAAGCTCATTTGTGCAAAGCAAATCGAGGATAGAAATATTCAGCTTAACTGAAATTACCAAAAATTCTGTAATCGAACAGATTGCTCTAACTGAATTCAAATGAGGTCATATTTGTATTCTAGTTTGCCTTCAACTCTGTTACTGAACAATTTACTGTATTTGTTTTCTAATTTCCATTCTCCATCTAAAATGAGATCATATTTCAAATTCAAGTAATAACAACAGACAACACAAAAACAGCAGCAGCAACACATGTTTTCATAGTACTCCATAAATGATTCATTTCCATACATGTACTCCATGTTCCTAATAATTTCCAGAGAGAAATAATTCAGGAGGTGAAGACCAGGAGTTTTGTGACCCTCCATTTAAACAGGGCAAGCCACTTCATCCACTTGCTTGATGGCAATTGCAAGGCCATGGCTTCCAACTTGCAGATTCGCGGTTATTTTTGCCCTTTTATTGACTTGGCTTGTTATGCTTTTATTGTTTTCCTAAGTAGAGCTTGGTAGTGAGAAATAGACTTCAGTAGGGTATTTTAAGAGTTAAACTTAATTGCCTTGGTTACTTTGGAGCTAGCATTCACTATGAAACTGGTATTTACTTTTGATAACATGAATCGTAATGAATAAAACAGTAGTGACAAGGAGACCCTTAGGGGTTGCTGGTATTGGTTCAATGGCAGCAGCGCGAATGCTAAATGCTCATTTAGGCACCCAGTACGACCTCCTCTGTATTTATTTTGTTGACATAATATATGACCTCCACTGTTCTCTTTTCACTCAAAGCTATGTAAGTTTGTCTAATTGGCTTCTTCTTGTGGCTGGAAACAGTTGCTCTGCACAAAACCATACTACCCATTTACTCGAACACCCGAGCAGCTATGATTACAGTAATTAATAAGTGTGTGTACTTTCTTTTTAGCCGCTGGACGACTTGCTCGGAGCATCGGCGACTCCGCGGGCACCTCAACAAACTGCCCTTGCACCCAATGGCACAAGAAAGCCAGTTGTCCCTTTGTCCCATGGTTGTCCAAAACTTGATGATGGTTTTATCCAGCTAACCGGGTGATACTGGACAATTTTGAAAGTTTTAACATGGTTCACATGTACGGAATGAGGCTACTGTTTTATGAATGCTGCTAGTGCTACAAACCTGAATTGACATCATCTGAATTCGCTAGTGCTACAAAGTTTTAACCTGGACTGATTTATGAATGCTGCTAGTGCTACAAACCTGAATTGGCATCATCTGAATTTGCTAGTGCTACAAAGTTTTAACCTGGACTGTTTTATGAATGCTGCTAGTGCTACAACAATTTGCATCCTCTGTATTTTACAGTTTCACTCTGAATTGGCATCATCTGAATTAGCATCATCTGATCTCTGAATTAATCATGCTCTCTGATGAATAAGTACTGTACCTTCTACAGAGTGCAGAGGAGTAGCAGCGATAGCAGCACGGGCAGGATCAAGAGGAGAAGCAAGACGGGCAGGGTCGGAGGAGGAGCAAGCAGACGGGAAGGGGAGAAGGAGTAGCATCAGCAAGACGAGCAGATCTCCACCGGCGAGCCTGGTCCACCGGATTGTCGAGGCAAGCTCCGGCGATGCCAAGAGGGGATCGCGCGGCGCACACACGCTGGAGCTCCAGGAGGATGCGCTGGAGCGCGAGGAGGACGCACGCTGGGGCTCCAGGAGGGAAGCGCGCCTCGAGGAAGACGTGGCAGGAGATTTCGCTGGCCCGCAGGCAGCGGGAGGAGACCACGGCGGCGCAGGTCTGGGCTGCGGCGGCAGACGAGGTAATTGGCGAAGGCGGCGAGAGCAGGTACTTGGTGACGGAGGAGGAGCTCAGTTGGGCTCGCCGGCCCCTGGCGAATCACGCAGCTGGGCGGCGCTGCCTCGGCGACGCCAAGCAGCGACGGGCGGAGGAAGACGACGGGCGGAGGGACTTGTTTGAAACGCTTTTGAAACCACGAGGGTATTTTTGCAAAATTACCGTGAACTACGCTGCGACATGTTTTTGGGACGGAGGAGTACACGTTACGCATATATATATATATATATATATATATATATATATATATATATATATATATATATATATATATATAGAATTTCTAGTAGAACCAATCATGCATATATATATCATCAATGTCTCACAAACCACCATATTAATTAATTCACACATACACACATGTATAGCTATATACAATTTCTCCTACATATGCATGTTGCCTTCTTGAGCCAAAGTGGCATTAGCCTAATTGGTGCATTTGGAGCTCGATGACAATTTTAAGTGTTTTTCATTGGGAGGTAGCGGGTAATAGTATTCTTCCTTCGGATTTATGACCTGGTCGAGCAAAAATCCCGCTATTTCCTCTTGAAGTGCTTCTACGCGCTCCGTTTCTAGGAGCTTGTCCCGCACCTCTGTGAACTGTTAAGAAGGAGATCAATATGCATGTTATTAGTTGTGTGACTAGATATTGATAATGGTGTAAAAGTTGTGAATAGTGTTCTGACAAGCGTACTCATTCCTGTCTTTGAGATCTGCTCCTTTCGGACGCCATCATGCGAATGTTCTCACAAACGCAGAATGCACACAGATCAGTCCCCTGCGCCTGCTGCATGGCCTTTACGAGAATGGAATTTGATCAGATAATAATTAATCAAGCATGATAATTAAAGAGATGGCAGCTAGCTAGCTAGCTAGTACTACTTAATTACTTACCTTGGGTCGAAACCATTTAAGCTTTTTTTCATTCGCCTTCCGTGACGCTGATGAACCTTGCCCAAGCCCTGCCCGCCGACAAAGAAAATGAATAAAGGGGTTATTAAATAGTTCATATCATGAAATGACGAACTAAATAGGCCGAGATATATAGTTAATAATGACTGAAATTACCTGTTGACTATCCCAAATAAGATGTTATAGTCAGTATTTGCTTTGAGTAGTGAGTCCAGTATTTCAACTGTTCCGGCGTCAACTTTAATGATACACAAGATCCAGTGAAATCTGCATGAAAACACGTTTGCATCTCTTAATTAAGCGGGTATACGTAAGCAAAAACATGTAGCTAGCTAGTAGGCAAAAACAGAGAATTTGTAGTACAAGACAGTGTGACTCACTGGAAGTTGTAAGTAAGTAGTATATCTTCATTGTATTTGAGGCGCTTCAAGAACTCTAGCATGTTGTCCTCTACGGCCTTTTCATGACGTGGATTTATTTTCCATGTGTATTCATTAACGGTGTTTGGGTCAATGAACCCAATGCCAAAGCGCCCACCTTTTCTCATTTCATACATCTTCATCCTGCATAATACCACAAAAAGAATATAGTGAGGATAATTACAGGTAATGATTGATCAAAAGGATCACTACAGCTAGCTTGAGACTTAAATTACAGAAAGAAAACACATACAGACAATAGAAACTGAAGATAGATTTGTCGATTGCGTATTGATAGTATAACTGAAACAGTTCATAATACTCAACGGACAGAGCTTTCTCATGGAAGTAATGCTCCTCCTTGACATTCACCATGAGGGACAATCGATTGGAAATCTTGGTAATGTTCATGTACCATTGATGCAATTCATACATTCTCGTTGGGAGGTTCTTGACCTTGTCTGGCTCGACCAAAGGTTGGCCCCGGACATATTTCCGTTTTATTTCATCCTCTGTAAGCACAAGCATGGGCTCGATCTCGAGTAGTTGTCCAACAGTGATGTTGAGAACTTCAGCCTGCATTATATGGTCCTTGGTTATTACCACATTGCCCACCTCGGGAACGTAAACTGTTTGCCCACAATAATGTTGGGCGCGCGTACTGTCACGTGTTGTTGGCACAACAACCGAGGGGATCGATTGCGCTGCCTGTTCTCCTAGCTGGGGAATGGTTTTCCCGCATTTTTTGACAGCTGCTTGCTGTTTGCTCGATCCCGAGCTCGCCTCCTTACGTAGACGTACTCGATTTAACTTCCTGATGTGGCGCTCATAGTCTGTGTCAACATGCTTGGGAGCTGGTGGTTGAGCCATACGAATGAAGTGGTCAATTCCTCATGCACTTTCTCCCTTGGCGGCGGTGGCGGTTTCGGTGCAAAATGGGCTTCCACCTGGGCCTTCGATATGGCTACGTTTTCCTCCTCGGACCTGTCATAAGGCCTCTGCGGAAGAGGCGTGAGGCTTGGACCATATTTATATCGCTTGCCTCCGCCTGTACTTCCTGTACTACCTCGACTCGTACCGCTACGCACCATAGCTGCGGGGTGTCTCTTCTGCGATTGCTGAGGCGGCGGAGACGGCTGACGGGGCTGAGTTGGACGAGGAGTGGCCTGAAGCTGTGCCGGACTTGGAGGAGGAGTGGCCTGAGGTTGTACCAGACTTGGAGGAGGGGTGGACGTCTGACGCTGTGGCGGACTTGGAGGAGGAGGAGTGGCCTGACACTTTGCCGGACTTGGAGGAGGAGTGGCCTGACACTTTGCCGGACTTGGTGGACTTGCAGGAGCGGGAGTCTGCTGACTCGGTGGCGGACTTCGACGAGGAGTCGGCTGACGCGGTGTCGGTGGCCTTCGAAAGATGATGCAATCCTTTTTCCATAGGATGATACGATGTTTGGCCCCTTTGAGAAAGTGCTCGTCGTCACCTCTAGGAATGTCAAGTCAGAGTTCAATATGGGTCCACCACCTCATCAACCAAGACACGAGCATAGCCCGCTGGAATCGGGTTGCAATGGAAGGTTGCCTCGGGGGGATTTGTAAAAGCAACGGCGTCCGCCACCTTCATGGATATGTTCTTCATTTTGACGTGTAGCTCGCAGTTAGTGTTATCCGTGATGTCATCCACGGGGTATCTATCCAGCATTGCGTCGTCCGGGGCGGAACCCACGCTGCTTCTCGGCATGGATGGGGCGGTGCTATCCAATGCTGGATCATCCGCTAGCTGCTGCAGATTCTTTGAGACCCCTTTGCTGGCTAAGTGAGTCGATCTGCTCCTGCTGCCGCTGGAATTTGACCGCCAATTCCGCTTGACTTGCTTCTAGGCCTTGAATGCGTTCATAGTCCCGCCTTCTCTGCTCCTCCTCCATCTTCCTCTTCTTCTCCTCCGCAATCTTCTTTCTCGCACGGGTTCTCGTAGTCGGTGTTCCAACTGAAAAGCCCTCATACCACGGAATAGCGCCCTTGCCTCGTGTTCTTCCCAGGTGTTCAGGATTTCCCAGGGCACGCGTAAGCTCGTCGTTCTCTCTGTTGGGCTGGAACACCCCCGATCGTGCCTCTTCTATTGCAACAAGTATCGCATTGTCGGCTCCCTTCAGACTTGCCCTCGTCGAAACATTGCCTGTCTTCGGGTCCAACTCCCCCCCCCCCCATGCGCATAGAACCAAGTCCTCGCACTGGGGCCAGCTCTTAGTAACCGGAGTGACACCTGCATCCTCCATCTCTTTCTCGCACTTATCCCACTTAGGCATTGCCACCGCCACAGCCACCTGGCCCCAAATTTTATGGAACTTATCCTTTTTTTTTGCATTCTTCTTGTTTATTCTCGACCGTTCCTTAGCTAATTCCGAATCCTTGAATTCCACGAAATCGTCCCGGGAGCACGTTGGTTCTCTAGTGTTCCCTCGAATCGGAGTCTTCCTTCCTCCCTTGACGTACTTGTCCCATTCACGATTCTTGTGGTTCTTGAATGCAACCGCCATCTTCCTAAGAGCAGCGTCCTTGACTTTCTGCACATCTGCTTCTGTGAAATGATCTGGTAGGGTGAAATGTTCCATGAGAGTATCCCAAAGCAGCTCTTTTTGTGGTTTGTCGACAAAAGTAACATATGGACGTGGCTTTGCTGGATCTCTCCATTCTTGAAGGGAGATCGGGAGTTGGTCCTTCACAAGAACTCCGCACTGACGAACGGACTTGTCCGCAATCTTCTTAGGCGCCAATGGTTCGCCATTAGGTCTGATTGCCTCGATATTGTACTTTACGCCCTCCTTCAACTTTTTGTTCGGGCCTCGTTTCGTCCTTTTGCCTGAAGATTTGCTTGATCCGGATGGCTGAAAGAACAAAGATCGATTCGTTAATATATCTTCAAGTCATTTAAAACATGTGATGATCACCAGATGCCTGCTTATATAAATATATATACCTCGCCGGTCTTTGTTGTTTCAAGATCAACATTTTCTTCGTCATCATCATAATCATAGTTCATGACTTCATCAATTCGGTCGTCGCAATTGAATATCATATCATCCTCTCCTGTGTTGTTTAGAAATTCGGAGCCGTCATAATCTTCTTCATTCTGATCATCATCTGGCCCGTGAGGATGGCGTATCATATCGAACATGGCCTGTTCTCCCTCTCTGCCGGTATTGTCCGCCATAGCTTTTATTTAACTAATCCAAAAGAAATATAAAAAAATTTAGTATTCAAATTACATCGTCTCGAATAATAGATATAATCTCGAATACATTGTCTCGAATAATAGATATAATCTCGAAAACATCGTCTCGAATAATAGATATAATCTCGAATACATCGTCTCGAATAATAGATATAATCTCGAATACATCGTCTCGAATAATAGATATAATATCGAATACATCACTGGCTAGGTAGCTAATAAAGATCGAATACTACGGAAGAATCTAGGACACTCATGTTCTCGCGGGCGCGGGCGGTGGACACCCAAAGAGAAGGAACCCTCACAGGATCATAGCTGAAGTGAGATCCCTGAAGAAACTGCCAGGTATTGGAGAACCTGCCGCCCTCTAACGCAACCATGTAGCGATGGACGTGCTCGTCCTCCTCCCTGACACGTCGACGTACCACCTCCGGCTGGGCCGGCTCCCTCCGAGCGGAAACTGGCCCACGCGAACGCCACCAAACGAGATAAGGGTCGACGACGGGACCCGGAGCCGGGTTCCTCATCAAGCGGCGCCCCCCTCCAGGCAGCACCTCCCAGTGCCAGCCCGGCGGAGCCCAGTCCCGGACATGGGTCAGCAGGACGTTGTCGCGGACGTGTCGATGGCGAGGATGCGGGTCGGGCATCGTCAAGAACAAATACTAGCTATATGCCCGCAAAAAGTAACATTTTTTTAATGATTGGATTTTGATAACTAAAATTTCTAACATTTCTATATAACTAACGTTTCTATAACATTTCTAACAATGCTATATATAACTAACATTTCTAATATTTCTATAACTAAAAAACAGAAAAAAATTATAACATTTCTATATATGTAACTAACATTTTTATAACTATTTCTATAACTAAAAAACAGAAAAATTTCTAACAATTCTAACTTTTTATAACTATTTCTATAACTAAAAACAGAAAAATTTCTAACAATTCTAACATTTCTAACTATTCAAACAATTCTAACATTTCTAACTATTTCTGAAAAACAGAAAAATTTCTAACAATTTCTAAAAAACAGAAAAATTTCTAACTATTTGTATAACTAAAAAACAAAAAATGTATGTGTGTGTGTGTGTGCGCTCACCGGCGAGGCGAGGGACGACGGGGGGCGCGCGGCGACGGGGACGGCGACGGGCGCGGCGACGACGGGGATGACGACGACGGGGACAGGGACGGGGCGGCGACGGGACGGGACGGACGGGCGGCGAGACGACGACGACGGGACGACAGTGGGCGCCGATTTACGGGGACGGGACGACGCGACGGGCAAGGGCGGGCGGCGGTGACGACGGGACGACGGGGACGGGCGGCGACGGGCGGCGACGAGGGATGGAGACGACGGGGCAGCGGGCGACGGTGCAGAGGAGAAGAAGCCAGATGAGAAACTGAAATTTCCGTAAGTGTTGTTTATATAGGAGGGACCTTTAGTACCGGTTTGTGCCACCAACCGGTATTAAAGGACAGTTTTGGCCCAGCCCAAGCGGCGGGAAGCGACCCCCTTTAGTACCGGGTGGTGGCACAAACCGGTACTAAAGGCCCCTCCCTTTAGTACCGGTTTGTGCCACGACCCGGTACTAAAGGGCGTCTTATTGGCGCAGTGCGGTGACAAGTTTAGTCCCACTCGCTAGCCGAGGGGCGCACTGACCGGTTTATAAACCCCGTGCGGTCGCTCTCTCGAGCTCCTCTCCAAAGCAGGCCCTCTGGGCCTACGTGTTCTTTGTTGTCTCAGGGCCCACTTGGCCTTGCGGGCCTGCATCCTGGCCCAACAACAGGTTGGGTTTCTAGTCGATGCAGGCCGCTCTGCCTAGTAGGTGGGCTTTTTTTATTTTTTGCTTTATTTATTTTTGTGTTATTTTTTTGTGTATTTAGAGTTTCTTTGTGAATATTTTTGCTTTAGGTACAAAAATTACAAACTTTCTGTTAGTGCCCGTAGTTTTCAAATTTGAATAGTTTAAATTTTGAATTATTTGAAATTAGTGTGAATCACTAGTTTGGGAATAACTTAACTTTAAAAATCAGTAAAGGCATGAAAGAATTTGTTTGCACATAAAATTTCTTCGCTTCAAATGCCAAAACACATAACTACCCTAACTATTACAGAGATTCCCCTCTGGGTGTGAAACATGTAAGAAAGTGATGATAGTGAAGCCGATCACATCCTGCATCTTTGGGTGTGAAACTTTTTCTTCAAGCGTGTGTCCCTTTGGCGCCCGTAACCATGGAAAATCTTCATCATTTAACGGGATGCTCGGGTCAATATTCACTGTGAATGGAGCAATTTCATCAAACTTTTCATAATATTCTGACTTGTCTGTCTTGTCATCCACTCCCACAATGTTTCTCTTCCCAGAAAAAACTATGTGCCGCTTTGGCTCATCGTACGATGCATTCGCTTCTTTATCTTTTCTTTTTCTTGGCTTGGTAGACATGTCCTTCACATAGAAAACCTGTGCCACATCATTGGCTAGGACGAATGGTTCGTCTGCATATGCAAGATTGTTGAGATCCACTGTTGTCATTCCGCATCGGGTCTTTCGTTACCCGCCTCGTGTCATATTGACCCATTTGCACGAAACAAAGGGACCTTTAAACCATGTCGATAGTCAAGTTCCCATATGTCCTGTATATAACCATAATATGTTTCCTTTCCGTCTTGGTTTCTCGCATCAAAGCGGACACCACTGTTTTGGTTGGTGCTCTTCTTATCTTGGGCGATCGTGTAAAATGTATTACCATTTATCTCGTACCCTTTGAAAGTCATTATATTCAAGATGGTAATCGGGACAGCAAGTACATGTCATCTTCAATAGAGGTGTCATGCATGGTACGCGTGTCTGCAACTCTTGGCCGAAACTCCTGGTTTGTTCACGTGTAATCCAGTCATCGACCGCTCCGTGTTTGGAGCGTAGCAAATTCTTGTGTTCATCCATATACGGAGCCACCAAGGCGGAATTCTGTAGAACTGTGTAGTGTGCTTCAAAGGAGAGAATGTCCGTCCATACATATTATTTGTTTCCCTCCTAGCATGCCTTTTCCATCCAGTCTGCACTTATGCCGCGATTCAGGAACACCAATCGGCTTAAGGTCAGGAATAAAGTCAATACAAACTCAATGACCTCCTCATTTTGATGGCCCTTGGAGATGCTTCCTTCTGGCCTAGCACGGTTATGAACATATTTCTTTAAGACTCCCATGAACCTCTCAAAGGGGAACATATTATGTAGAAATACAGGACCCAAAACGTTAATCTCTTCAAGATAGGTGAACTAGGACGCAAGGCGTCATGATGTTGAAGAAGGATGGTGGGAACACCAACTCGAAACCGACAAGACATTGCACCAAATCATTCTCAGAACCTTGGTATGATTTCTGGATCGATTACCTTCTGAGAGATTGCATTGAGAAATGCACATAGCTTCACAATGGCTAATCGAACGTTTTCCCGTAGAAGCCCCCTCAATGCAACCGGAAGCAGTTGCGTCATAATCACGTGGCAGTCATGAGACTTTAGGTTCTGGAACTTTTTCTCTGCCATGTTTATTATTCCCTTTATATTCGATTTATAGCCGACGGTACCTTAATATCGAAAGGCATTCGAAGAAGAATTCCTTCTCTTCTTTGGTAAGAGCATAGCTTGCAAGACCCTGATGTATGCCGTCTTCTCCGTGCATACGTTGCTGGTCCTCCCGTATCTCAGGTGTATCTTTTGTCTTCCCATACACGCCCAACAAGCCAAGCAGGGTCACACAAAGATTCTTTGTCACGTGCATCACGTCGATTGCGGAGCGGACCTCTAGGTCTTTCCAATATGGCAGGTCCCAAAACATAGATTTCTTCTTCCACATGGGTGCGCGTCCGTCAGCGTCCTTCGGAACAGGTTGTCCGCCAGGACCCTTTCAAAATATCACCTTCAAATCCTTGACCATATCATGTACATCAGCACCAGTACGGTGGCGAGGCTTCGTCCGGTGATCCGCCTCACCTTTGAAATGCTTGCCTTTCTTTCTTACGGGATGCCTACTCGGAAGAAATCGACGATGTCCCAGGTACACATTCTTCTTAGAACTATTCAAATATATTCTGTCGGTATCATCTAAACAGTGCGTGCATCCGCGGTATCCCTTGTTTGTCTGTCCTGAAAGGTTACTGAGAGCAGGCCAATCATTGATGGTCACGAACAGCAACGCCTTTAGGTCAAATTCTTCCCCCATGTGCTCATCCCACGCACGTACACCTGTTCCATTCCACAGCTGTAAGAGTTCTTCAACTAATGTCCTTAGGTACACATCAATGTCGTTGCCGGGTTGCTTAGGGCCTTGGATGAGCACCGCATCATAATGAACTTCCGCTTCATGCACAACCAAGGAGGAAGGTTATACAAACATAGAGTCACAGGCCAGGTGCTATGGTTGCTGCTCTGCTCCCCAAAAGGATTAATGCCATCTGCGCTTAGACCAAACCATACGCCTTTGCGCCATCTCGCAAACTCCTTCCCGTACTTTCTTTCATTTTTTCTCCACTGCGACCCGTCGGCCGGGTACTCTCAACTTTCCGCCTTTCTTACGGTCTTCTCGTGCCATCGCATCGCCTTGGCATGCTCTTTTGTTTTGGAACAACGTTTCAACCGTGGTATTATAGGAGAATACCACATCACCTTGGCAGGAATCTTCTTCCTGGCGCTCGCCCTCGACATCACCACGGTCATCGCGGCTGATCTTATAGCGCAATGCATCACATACCGGGCAAGCGTTCAAATCCTCGTACTCACCGCGGTAGAGGATGCAATCATTAGGGCATGCATGTATCTTCTGCACCTCTAACCCTAGAGGGCAGACAACCTTCTTTGCCTCATACGTACTCGGGCAATTCGTTGTGCTTTGGAAGCATATCCTTTATCATTACCGGCAACTTTCCAAATCCCTTGTCGATACACCATTCTCTGCCTTCCATTGCAGCAATTCCAAGTGGTGCCCAGCTTTTTCTTGTCACCTACGCACTCGGGTACAACAATTTTTTGTGATCCTCTGACATGCGCTGCAACTTCTTCTTCTCCAAATCACTTGCGCAGTTTCTCTTTGCATCGGTAATGGCCCGACCTAGATCATCAACGGGCTCATCTGATGCCTCTTTTTCAGCTTCTTCCCGCATTGCCGGCTCAGCTTCTTCCCGCATTACCGGCTCAGCTTCTTCCCCCATTGTTGTATCATCGTATTCAGGGAACCCATGTCCAGGATAGCTGTCGTCGTCCTCTTCTTCTTCATTGTCTTCCATCATAACCTCTCTTTCTCCGTGCTTGGTCCAAACATTATAGTGGGGCATGAAACCGGACTCAAACAGGTGGACGTAAATGGTTCTTGACGTAGAGTAATTGCGACCATTCTTACAGCCAGCACATGGACAAGGCATAAAACCATCCGCCCGCTTGTTTGCCTCAGCCGCAAGCAGAAAAGTATGCACACCCTCAACGAACTGGGGAGAACATCGGTCATCGTACATCCATTGCCGGCTCATCTTCATTATACAACACCGAATATACCAAATTAATACAAGTTCATACATAAAGTTCATACAACACTTAAATGCAACAAACAAATAAGTCTCTAGCTAATGCATTTAAATGCAACAACAAATGCGATCAAGATCGCAACTAAGGTAACAATTGATCCAGCAGCATAATGATACCAAGCCTCACTATCGATGGCATATTTTCTAATCTTTCTAATCTTCAAGCGCATTTTCTCCATCTTGATCTTGTGATCATCGATTTACATCGGCAACATGCAACTCCAATTCCATCTTCTCCCCTCAATTCTTTTCAATTTTTCTTTCAAGTACTCGCTTTCTCTTTCAACTAAATTTAACCTCTCGACAATAGGGTCGGTTGGAATTTCCGTTCACATACCTCCTAGAAAAAATTTCTATGTCAACTTTATGGGCATAATTTGTCATAAACACGAAATGCAACTAGTTTTAAAAGAGAATATATATACCACATACGAATCATAACAAGGACGAGGGCCGACGGGGACGGATATCAAAACCATGGCACTATATGTATAACAAACAACGTACGGGTAAGATAATTATACGAGTAACTATATATCCAAATCACACAAACATCAATTTTTATATAAAATTTCATGAACAAGAGGATCACCACAAATTTTGGGCAAAATGTGTGATGAGCTCGAGAGGAAGAGGGGAAGAACAGAGAGGAGAGGGAAAAGGGGAAGAACAGAGCGAGCTTGGGTGGACGAAGGGTTTATGTAGGAAGACCTTTAGTACCGGTTCGTGCCAAGAACCGGTACTAAAGGGCCTGGAGGGGCCCTAGTCTGACAACATCCTGCCACCACTCTTATTAGTGCCGGTTCGTGGCACGAACCGGTGCTAAAGGTTCGCCACGAACTGGTACTAATGAAAGCGGCTCGGCTAGCCGTTGGAACCGGCACTAATGTATACATTAGTGCCGGCTCAAATTCAAACCGGCACTAATGTGCTTCCCTTTTTCTACTAGTGCACGGGGGAGGGTGCATTCGTGTTGGGGCAAGTTAGTAATGGCGCACCGTGGGGTGGTGCGCCATTACTAGTAAAACTAGTAATGGCGCACCGTGGGTGTGGTGCGCCATTACTAGTTTTGAAAAAAAAATTGATATTTTTTTAAAAAATTTTTTGAAAAAAACTTAGTAATGGCGCACCAGTGGGAAGTGCGCCAGTACTAGTTAAAACTCGTACTGTCGCACCGTGACATGGTGCGCCATTATTAACAAATATTTTTTAAATTTTTTTTCCTTTTTTTTTAAACTACTAATGGCGCACGGTGGGAGTGATGCGCCATTACTATGTCATAGTAATGGCGCACTACTCCCACCGTCGCCATTAGTAGATTTGAAAAAATTTAAATATTTTTTTACTAATGGCGCACCGTGGGATGTGGTGCGCCATTAGTATTTGCACACTAATGGCGCACCAACACATGGTGCGCCATTAGTATTTAGTAATGGCGCACCACATGTACAGTGCGTCATTAGTGTCCATCCCATCTACAGCTCTTTTCCTAGTAGTGGTATCACTTTGTTACGGGAACTAATCCTGCATGAGGCTATACAAAGATGATCTAATTCAAGGAAAAGCAGTTGCAATTTCATATTGTAGTACAGTCATGTCACCGTATACAACCCACTATGCAGGGTGGACTCTATATGATTTTAATAAATACATTCTATTAGAGATGTATCAGTTTTATGATTATATCAGCATGTATGGATGAATGGTTGTAATAAATGTACTTCTTTGCCATTTTAAACTTTCATACTCCGTGGCGGCGGAGTATATATTGACATGCTACTCTCTACCTAATAGTAAAAGATACACAAAAAGCTACAATGCAAATTATGTTTAACTCATAACTGTTTACAGTTCTATGGTTTTAACTACGGTCTACATAGTTGCGATTTACCGACAGGCGCGTCGTGCCGCCGCGCGGGATAAGCTAGTAGCACCTACAGCAAGCAAGCAAGCGAGCGCTTTACCCTTTTTCTCTTTCTCCTTTCCGAGCAAGGTGCATGCATACACAGCTGCACATGCACATGCTCGACTTCGCCGCCCGTCTCCGTACAATCTGCACGCGGCGCCGGCCACAAACAAAGTCCTCTGGCCGATGGATCGACCGCCGGCCGCCTCGTATACCATCCTCTGCGCGCGCTTTGCGCTTTTGCTCGCGGTAACCGCGTCGCCTGAAGCCCACTGATGATCCCATTCTCAGCAAGCATCCATCCATCGGGCGATCTGACCTCGGAATCACTTCTCATCAGGCAGGCACTTGCAGAATATTTCCGACTGATGGAATGGAATGGCACCGAAAATTGGGCATCTGCGGCTGCTTTTGAGCTTTGGTTCATAAACGGATAGATAAACCGCACGACGAAAGGGAGGGGCAACCGTGTAACCAGAATGACTCGTCGTGAGATTGCCAACAAAGAAAGAAGCAAGCGCGTTCAATGAATGTATGATGCGTTTGTCTTGTCCGATAGTACAAGTGTGGTCGAGTTGCAGATCCAAGTAGCAGGGCAGCACTCCTGTTTCAATTGGTACTCCTGTCTAGCTAGCTCTTGGCCCCTAGCCGGCCGGCCGGCCCTTTTCGTTTGCCGACCTCCGGCGAATGCAAAGGTCGAAAGCAGCACTCATAAGGCGCAAGCGACTACTCGAACGCGCGCGAACCCTCTTGCTCCCGGCCAGCTGCGCACGCCGTCGCTCTCCCGCTTTCTTTCCTCCGCGGATAACAAAGCGCGCCGTGATCGGAGAGTGTAGGGATCGATGATGGGCGATCACCTGCTCACATCCATCGGTCCCGCCCGCGGCCATGTCCTCCTTCCTTGGGCGCGATGGCAACGCCGGTCCATGGTGTAACGCAAAGTCTTTATGCCAGCGAAGGCACAGCGACATGGGGTGGATCGTCGTCGTGGCGTAAGTCGCGGTGGATAGCGTTGGCGCCATGTAAAATATCGCTACGGTTTCAACGCTCGAGCAGGGCCGGCAGCCAGCCACACGGAGCGAGGGAGAGCGACGTACGTAGGGGGCCGGTCGCCGTCTTATCGGCGCGGATGAGGGCGGAGCGATCACGTGGAGGTGGGGCTCGCGCGCCACGTCTGTCCCCAACCGAGCCCTAGCTACCGTCATCGTCGGCATGGATGAGGTGATCCGACCCGCTGCATGCGGTGGCTGAGCCGATCGATCAGCAGCTGTCCCGGTGGAATTAGTGGAATCAAGAGCTTCTGCTGTAGATGAAAACGGAACAAAAACGGCATCATCGGAAGAGTGGAAAAATCCTGTGGCAGAATAGCTAAGCATAGCTCCCAGTGATCTAAACAATCTTATATATTTTTACTGAGGGAATAGTACTTAACAAAGTGCACCTGCATTGGTTGATTGATTAGCCTAATCACAAGTTTTTCTTTTCGCGAATATGCAAAGCATGCGTATCATTCATTGAAAGGGAGAAAAGTTTTTTGTACAGAATGGGGAGATACGGTGCTAGGCTTAAGCGTGCTCAACGATCGGCGCCAGGCCTAGCACGAGCATGATGGAGTGGTTTATCTCCTACCCACCAGTCTTCCCAAAACCTGGTATTTTTCCCATCCCCCAATCTTTTCTTAACATGGGGATAGAAGTATTTTTTGACTTTCAAAATGTTAGACTAAAATTGGGAGTCTCCATTTTTATGTTCAATCCCAGAAAGACATTTGTTCTTAACATACTTCTCTTTAATGATGCCTTGCCAGAAACCCTTGTCATTCTCTAACTTCCACCGCCATTTAGCTAATAAAGCAATGTTAAACATTTCAAGGTTTGTAATCCCCAAGCCCCCTTGCTGCTTTGGAAGACAACAGGTTTTCCAGTTCACCTGGTGGTATTTTCTTTTATCTTCCTTAGCTTGCCATACCATCCTGGTGAAGGAAATATGCCTGGTGTTTATACACGTGCTCTGGTGTATTATAATGCACCGTGACAGTGCCGTGACTCACGCAGCCGCAGCCGCATGAGTGGTCAAGTGCGTGCCAAGCGAGGCCAATGCCAATGCAATATAATAACGTGCGCTGGTGTATTATAATGCACCGTAAAATTTCCCTTAGGAAATTGATTGATGCGATTTCTACTTCTTTCGTCTCATAATATAAGAGCGTTTTTTGGGAGCAGCTACCTGTCAATCGACGGACCCCAAAAATGCGTCAGTCGAATGACAAAAACAAGCATCAGCTAATTCGGAAGATAGAATTGACTGACCCAAAATTTGTTCAGTCGAAAAGCCCAGGAAAAGTTGTGTTTATTTTTCTGATGACTTGCGCCGCGAGTTTGTGGTTTCTGTTAACAGCCCATGTCTAAAAACAGGTCTGAACCCGCTAAGAAGCTAACCCGCTAAACAACATCCACCTAACACGCACGCCTCTACTAGGTCTTCTTCCTCCCCCTTTCTTCCCGTAGCTCTAGCCACATGATACGTCTCCAACGTATCTATAATTTTTGATTGCTCCATGCTACTTTATTTATTGTTTTGGACTATAATGGGCTTTATTTTTCAGTTCTATATTATTTTTGGGACTAACCTATTAACCGGAGGCCCAGCCTCGAATTGCTGTTTTTTGCCTTTTTTAGTGTTTCGAATAATATCAAACGGAGTCCAAACGGCATGAAACCTTCGGAAATGTGATTTTCTCACCGAACGTGATCCAGGAGACTTGGACCCTACGCCAAGGAACCAGAGAGGCGGTCACGAGGTGCCCCCCCTAGGGCGCGCCCCCCTGCCTCGTGGGCCCCCTGTTGCTCCACCGACGTACTCCTTCCTCCTATATATACCTACGCACTTCAAACGATCAAAACAGGAGCCAAAAACCTAATTCCACCGCCGCAACTTCCTGTATCCACGAGATCCCATCTTGGGGCCTGTTCCGAAGCTCCGCCGGAGGGGGCATCCACCACGGAGGGCTTCTACATCAACACCATAGCCTCTCCGATGAAGTGTGGGTAGTTTACATCAGACCTTCGGGTCCATAGATAGTAGCTAGATGGCTTATTCTCTCTTTTTGGATCTCAATACAATGTTCTCCCCCTCTCTCGTGGAGATCTATTTGATGTAATCTTCTTTTTGCGGTGTGTTTGTTGAGACCGATGAATTGTGGGTTTATGATCCAGCTTATCTATGAATAATATTTGAATCTTCTCTAAATTCTTTTATATATGATTGAGTTATCTTTGCAAGTCTCTTCGAATTATCCGTTTGGTTTGGCCAACTAGATTGGTAGTTCTTGCAATAGGAGAAGTGCATGGCTTTGGGATTCAATCTTGCGGTGTCCTTACCCAAAGGATGTAAAGGGTTGCAAGGCACGTATTGTATTGTTGCCATCGAGGATAACAAGATGGGGTATTTATCATATTGCATGAATTTATTCCTCTACATCATGTCATCTTGCTTACAGGCGTTACTCTGTTTTTAACTTAATACTCTAGATGCATGCTGGATAGCGGTCGATGAGTGGAGTAATAGTAGTAGATGCAGAATCGTTTCGGTCTACTTGTTTCGGACGTGATGCCTATATACATGATCATACCTAGATATACTCATAACTATGCTCAATTCTGTCAATTGCTCAACAGTAATTTGTTCACCCACCGTAGAATACTTATGCTCTTGAGAGAAGCCACTAGTGAAACCTATGGCCCCGGGTCTATTCTCATCATATCAATCTCCATCACTTTTATACTTGCTTTGTTTTACTTTGCCTTTTACTTTTCACTTTGCATCTTTATACCAAAAATACCAAAAATATTATCTCTATCAGATCTCACTCTCGTAAGTGACTGTGAAGGGATTGACAACCCCTAATCGCGTTGGTTGCGGTAGCTATCGCTTTGTGCAGGTACGAGGGACTTGTGCGTGGCCTCCTACTGGATTGATACCTTGGTTCTCAAAAACTGAGGGAAATACTTACGCTACTGTGCTGCATCATCCTCTCCTCTTCGGGGAAAACCAACGCAAGCTCAAGACGTAGCAAGAAGGATTTCTGGCGCCGTTGCCGGGGAGGTTCACGCAAGAGCAAGTAAAGCACCATACCAAGTACCCATCACAATCCCTATCTCTCGCATTACATTATTTGCCATTTGCCTCTCTTTTTCCTCTTCCCGACTTCACCCTTGCCGTTTTATTCGCCCTTTCTTTTCCGTTCGCCTTGATGTCTTTCTTGGCTCGTTTTCTCGCTTGGTTGAAATAGTTGAGTATTTATTCCTAAACAGAGAAGCTAATATCTATGGATCGTCATCCACTTGCTAATCTCTTTAAGAGATCCAATTATGATGAACCTATTGCTAGTGAATTGAGTGCACTAGATTATCTTTATGAGGTTTTGCCTGAAATCCGTAAATCTAAAAATTGTGATGAAGTGCTTTATGACGTGATTCACGATAGATCTTTGAATAAAAAGCATGATTGCAATGATTTTATTATGAATTCTATTGATGTCAATTGTGCTAATAAGATGCAAAACCCTAAGCTTGGGGATGCTAGTTTTGCTATGTCTACTACTTGTTGCAATGATCATGATTGGGGTGATTCTTCTTATGATCTTGAAAATTTATTTAAGCCCCGTGATGAATATGAGATTGATAATATTGTTTGCAATAATATTGAAAGTGGGTTCGGAAGAGTGTCAACTTTAGATCCCACACATTTGGAGAATGTTCAATCTTATGAAGTTTTTTATAAAAGTGGGTTTAGAAAGGTCATGACTTTAGTTAATGATAATCCCACTATTTTGGAAGAGTATCAACTTTGCATGCATGTGTATCATGTTGAGAATATACTTTGTGATAGCTATTTTGTTGAATTTGCCTATGATCCTACATGTAATTATGAGAGAGGAAAATATGGTTATAGAAATTTTCATGTTACTAAATTACCTCTCGTTATGTTGAGATTGCTATTGTTCCTTTTCGCTTCCTTGCATATGCTAGTTTTTGCTTGCTACGACAATTTGTTTGCCTATAATATGCCTATGCATAGGAAGTATGTTAGACTTAAGTGTGTTTGTCACATGTTTTATGATGCTCTCTTTGTGCCTCCATTGTTGTCTTTCTTGTGAGCATCATTGAATCTCAATGCCTAGCTAAAAAGGCTTTAAAGAAAAGCGCTTGTTGGGAGACAAACCAATATTTTTTTCCTTGATGCTTACTAATAAGTAATCCATCTATCCTCTGTTTAGATGTGGTTTTATCTTTTAATTAGTGTTTGTGCCAAGTTAAACCTATTGGATCTTCTTGGATGATAGTTATTTGATCTTGCTGTAATTTCCAGAAACTTTGCGCTCAGTGCCCGAATTGTTAAAAATCACCAGAACGTGATAAAATACTGATTCCAATTTATTCTGATCAATAAACAAATTGTCCAGGTCGTCTAATTTTGGTAGAATATTTTGATTTCCAGAAGTTTGCGTTAGTTACAGATTACTACAGACTGTTCTGTTTTTGACAGATTCTGTTTTGCGTGTGTTGTTTGCTTATTTTGATGAATCTATGGCTAGTAAAATAGTTTATGATCCATAGAAAGTTGGAATACAGTAGGTTTAACACCAATATAAATAACGAATGAGTTCATTACAGTATCTTAAAGTAGTCTTTTGTTTTCTTTCTCTAACGGAGCTCACGAGATTTCTATAGAGTTTTGTGTTGTGAAGTTTTCAAGTTTTGGGTGAATTCTTTTGATGGATTATGGAACAAGGAGTGGCAAGAGCCTAAGCTTGGGGATGCTCATGGAACCCCCAAGATAATCCAAATACACCAAAAAGTCAAAGCTTGGGGATGCCCCGGAAGGCATCCCCTCTTTCGTCCACTTCCATCGGTAATTTACTTGGAGCTATATTTTTATTCATCACATGATAAGTGTTTTGCTTGGAGCGTCTTGTATTATTAGCGTCTTTGCTTGTTAGTTTACCATAATCATCCTTTCTGTACACACCTTTTGAGAGAGCCATACATGAATTGGACTTTGATAGAATACTCTATGTGCTTCACTTATATCTATTGAGCTTGATAGTTTTGCTCATAGTGCTTCACTTATATCTTTTGAGCGTGATAATTTTTGCTCTAGTACTTCACTTAGATCTTTTAGAGCACGGTAGTGGATTTGTTTTAAAGAAACTATTGATCTCTCATGCTTCACTTAGATTATTTTGAGAGTCATTAATAGCATGGTAATTTGCTTAATATTAATATACTTGGTATTCAAGATATGTGAAATTTTCTTTTGAGTGTGTTGAATACTAAGATAAGTTTGATGCTTGATAATTGTTTTGAGATATGGAGGTGATAATATTAAAGTCGTGCTAGTTCAGTAGTTGTGAATTTGAGAAATGCTTGTGTTGAAGTTTGCAAATCCCGTAGCATGCACATATGGTTAAAGTTGTGTAACAAATTTGAAACATGAAGTGTACCTGGCTTGTGCATCCTTATGAGTGGCGGTCGGGGACGAGCGATGGTCTTTTCCTATCAATCTTTCCCCCTAGGAGCATGCGCGTAGTACTTGATTTTTGATGACTTCTAAATTTTTGCAGTAAGTATATGAGTTCTTTTGACTAATGTTGAGTCCATGGATTATACACACTTTTACCTTTCCGCCTTTGCTAGCCTCTTCGGTACCGTGCATTGCCCTTTCTCACCTTGAGAGTTGGTGCAAACTTCGCCGGTGCATCCAAACCCCGTGATATGAGTACGCTCTATCACACATAAACCTCCTTATATCTTCCTCAAAATAGCCACCATACCTACCTATTATGGCATTTCCATATCCATTCCGAGATATATTGCCATGCAACTTTCCAATTCCGTTCTTCATCATCCTGACATACTTTACTTTTGTCATATTGCCATTGCATGATCATGTAGTTGACATCGTATTTGGGGCAAAGCCACCATGCATTATTTTTCATACATGTCACTCTTGATTCATTGCACCATCCCGGTACACCGCCGGAGGCATTCATATAGATTCATACCTTGTTCTAGTTTCGAGTTGTAATCCTTATGTTGTAATCAATAGAAGTGTGA
This sequence comes from Aegilops bicornis, assembly GCA_021605145.1. Lineage (NCBI taxonomy): Eukaryota > Viridiplantae > Streptophyta > Magnoliopsida > Poales > Poaceae > Aegilops > Aegilops bicornis. Next base: position 105,991,077 of record CM038675.1, on the reverse strand, counting down.
TCATCATCATTATTAGAGCATTGCCCAAAAAAAGGCCAAAAAGAAAAAAAAGGCCCAAAAAAAAGGAAAATAAATAAAAAGGGCAATGCTACTCTCTCTTTTTCCACACTTGTGCTTCAAAGTAGCACCTTGTTCTTCATGTAGTGAGTCTCATATATTGTGCTTCAAAGTAGCACCTTGTTCTTCATGTAGTGAGTCTCATATATTGTGCTTCAAAGTAGCACCATGTTTTTCATATAGTGAGTCTCATAAGTTGTCTTTTATACTAGTGGGAATTTTTCATTATAGAACTTGGCTTGTATATTCCTACGATGGGCTTCCTCAAATGCCCTAGGTCTTCATGAGCAAGCAAGTTGGATGCACACCCACTAGTTTTTCTTTTGTTGAGCATTCATAGCTCTAGTGCATCCATTGCATGGCAATCCCTACTCCTCATGTTGACATCAATTGATGGGCATCTCCATAGCCCGTTGATTATCCTCTTCAATGTGAGACTTTCTCCTTTTTTGTCTTCTCCACACAATCCCTATCATCATATTCTATTCCACCCATAGTGCTATATCCATGGCTCACGCTCATGTATTGCATAAAGGTTGAAAAAGTTTGAGATTATTTAACTATGAAACAATTGCTTGGCTTGTCATCGGGGGTATAGAAGTTGGGAACATCTTTGTGTGAAGAAAATGAAACATAACCTAACTATATGATTTTGTAGGGATGAACTTTCTTTGGCCATGTTATTTTGAGAAGACATGATTACTTGGATTAGTATGCTTGAAGTATTATTATTTTTTATGTCAATATGAACTTTTGTCTTGAATCTTTCAGATCTGAATATTCATATCACAATTAAGAAGATTTACATTGAAATTATGCCAAAGTATCACTCCGCATAAAAAATTCTCTTTTTATCATTTACCTACTCGAGGACGAGCAGGAATTAAGCTTGGGGATGCCTGATACGTCTCCAACGTATCTATAATTTTTTATTGCTCCATGCTACTTTATCTATTGTTTTGGACTATAATGGGCTTTATTTTCCAGTTTTATATTATTTTTGGGACTAACCTATTAACCGGAGGCCCAGCCTGTAATTGCTGTTTTTTGCCTTTTTCAAAGTTGTTTCAAGAAACAGAATATCAAACGGAGTCCAAACGGAATGAAACCTTCGGAAACGTGATTTTCTCACCGAACGTGATCCAGGAGACTTGGACCCTACGCCAAGGCACAAGAGAGGCGGTCACGAGGGTGGGGGGCGCCCCCCTGCCTCATGGGCCCCCTGTTGCTCCACCGACGTACTCCTTCCTCCTATATATACCTACGTACCCCCAAACGATCAGAACAGGAGCCAAAAACCTAATTCCACCGCCGCAACTTCCTGTATCCACGAGATCCCATCTTGGGGCCTGTTCTGGAGCTCCGCCGGAGGGGGCATCCACCACGGAGGGCTTCTACATCAACACCATAGCCTCTCCGATGAAGTGTGAGTAGTTTACTTCAGACCTTCGGGTCCATAGATAGTAGCTAGATGGCTTCTTCTCTCTTTTTGGATCTCAATACAATGTTCTCCCCCTCTCTCGTGGAGATCTATTCGATGTAATCTTCTTTTGCGGTGTCTTTGTTTAGACCGATGAATTGTGGGTTTGTGATCCAGCTTATCTATGAATAATATTTGAATCTTCTCTGAATTCTTTTATGTATGATTGAGTTATCTTTGCAAGTCTCTTGAATTATCCGCTTGGTTTGGCCAACTAGATTGGTAGTTCTTGCAATAGGAGAAGTGCATGGCTTTGGGTTCAGTCTTGTGTGTCCTTGCCCAAAGGATGTAAAGGTTTGCAAGGCACGTATTGTATTGTTGCCATCGAGGATAACAAGATGGGGTATTTATCATATTGCATGAATTTATTCCTCTACATCATGTCATCTTGCTTAAGGCGTTAATCTGTTTTTAACTTAATACTCTAGATGCATGCTGGATAGCGGTCGATGAGTGGAGTAATAGTAGTAGATGCAGAATCGTTTCGGTCTACTTGTCTCGGACGTGGTGCCTATATACATGATCATACCTAGATATAACTCATAACTATGCTCAATTCTGTCAATTGCTCAACAGTAATTTGTTCATCCACCGTAGAATACTTATGCTCTTGAGAGAAGCCACTAGTGAAACCTATGGCCCCCGGGTCTATTCTCATCATATCAATCTCCATCACTTTTATACTTGCTTTGTTTTACTTTTGCCTTTTACTTTTCACTTTGCATCTTTATACCAAAATACCAAAAATATTATCTCTATCAGATCTCACTCTCGTAAGTGACCGTGAAGGGATTGACAACCCCTAATCGCGTTGGTTGCGAGTAGCTATCGTTTTGTGCAGGTACGAGGGACTTGTGCGTGGCCTCCTACTGGATTGATACCTTGGTTCTCAAAAATTGAGGGAAATACTTACGCTACTGTGCTGCATCATCCTCTCCTCCTCGGGGAAAACCAACGCAAGCTCAAGACGTAGCACCACACCGCTGAGCCGCCCATGGAAGGGGAAATAGAGCTGATCTGATCTGATCTTTTCTGAGTCCTCTGTTGATTTTGTGCTAGCATTTCTTCTTGCTAAAACACTTCTCCTCCAGACGCCAGAGATCCCAGGCAGATGATCTGATTTCTTGTGAGTTCTTTGTAGATCTCCTCCTTGCATTTCATCCTGTCAAAAAACATTGTGAGGGTTTCTAGAAAAACCTATTTGTCCAGACGCCCAGAGATCCCAAGCTGATTATCTGATCTGCTGATACCTCTTTGTAGATGTTTTGTTTCCATTCCCTCATGCCAGGACGCCCAGAGATCCCAAGTTTAAGAACTAGAAAAAAATGGATAAACTGTCATACCATTCTATCATGTCAGATGTCTCAAGCAACAAAGGGAAACACAACAGAGGCAACCCTGGAGTTCAATCTCGATTTCCTAAGGTAGCAGTAATAATCCCCCCACCGTTTCTTTGTTCAGGCATCACATCACCTTTATCAGAATGGAAGTTGCACATTCAGAAAACTGAAGTTGCTTGTTATGGATAATATAACTGTGTGTGTTCGTCGGTCAATATGTTTCAAGTTCTTATAGCAAAAGTTCATTTAGATATGCAGTTTCAATAATGCCAAAAATCATGCTACACATACTACTTCAGCAAAGTTTATGTGCATGTCCTCATTAATCTGTGTTTGCAGGTAAATGTACTGGAGCAAGATGCTTACCACCAAGAATGTTATTACAGTGCAGAAAGACAAAAAAGACAACACGGTTAGCAACTATTTTATGAATTTATGAATGAATGTTATTACACATTTTATGAGTGACTGTTAATTCCAGAAATAACTCATATGAATTTTTTCAGGTGCTCCAAAATTCAAATCAACATTGTCAACAAGAACGATCAGATAGAAATTCAACTGATGTAAACTGTGTTTTTTTTCTCTTTTACTTGATCATTGAAAAAATAGCGATAAATGAACTTACCTATTTCAGTTTCCTTCTGCAGAACCCAGTAGTTCCGCAAAATTATGGAGTACATCAAGACCAACTGAATGCTGCACAAAACAAAGAACTTAGAAAACAGGTGAATGATAACAGTAATACATAGAACTTAAATAACAGCAAAATGAAATTTAAACACACTTCTATGGAGGGTTCTGATGAGGAAATTTTGAATTGTAGGAATTAAATGAAGTTCAGATTGCAAAACAGAGTTGTGAAATGACGAATGAACTGCTTGCACCAGAAGGAGTTCCGCAGTCGTACACACAACTGATGAAACAAATGAATCTCATGAGTCATCTCCAAAGTGATAACATGACTATGCCTATAACGAGTTTCACTTCGCTCTTGACAACAAGCATTGATGACCAGGTATGTCTCCTTAAAAAATGAAATCTCAAATTTAAAATTTTCCATGGAGTGGAAATATTAGAGAATCTATATATGACAAAATCTCATATTGCAGGTTCACAATGAAACAGCAGATCCAATATCAAGCAACTCTCATAATGAAGAACGAGATGAAGGTGCACCTAGTGATGATAATTCTGAAAGTAACAGTGAAGATTACCTCGCCTGCAGTAGTGATGAGAATGAAACTGATGCAGAGGATGATTACCTAGAGCAAAACACAGTGATTTGTGAGCAGTTGTCTGCAGATCGTGAGTATTCAGAGTTGCAACAAATAGAGCAGAGTTGGCACAACTCTGTTTCAAGTGATGTGCAAGAAATGTTGACTAATCACGAAGAACAGATAGCAAAAATGAATGAGCCAGAATTGCAAGGTCCTGATTACGCAGAAACAACTGATACAGATGGCACAAGTGGGAGTGACGAGTCAGAGTTTGAAATGGAGCAACAAGAATATGAAGAAGCACATATGAAAAACTCTAATCTTGACAGCAGTGATGAGTTGCCAGATTCAGAGCAAGAAGATGAAAGCATGCATGAATCAGGTGACCAAGACATTGAGCACCAAGAGGATGAGGCCAAGAATAAATCAAACAAAGATAAGAAAAAAATATCTCAAGAAGATATTGAATTTTTCCTAGAGAATGAGGTTATAGAGAAAGCATTGAAACTCAGCCAAGAAGATGAAAAAAGTCACATGCCAACGCTAAACATGACATTTGAAAGTGAAGTTGATGCACATCGATTCTACAATGAATACGCAGCTATTGCAGGGTTTTCTATACAGAAAGCTGCAAACTATCACTGCCAAAAGAAAGATGCTCACAATAACAAAGTAATGAGATTTACTTTGAAGTGCAACCGGTCTGGTGAACCTAGAAACATGACAAAGCCGACAGCAGCAGGAGCAAAAAGGAGAAAGTACAAAGGTGATAAAAATGCACCCACCATCCTTGAGGATACGACGGTCAGGAGAAGGAATTACACAATCAAAACAAGGTGTCAGGCTAAATGGTTGTTACCTGGAAATTTGAGCTTGAGCAATGGGTCGTCACAAGGTTGATCATTCAACACAATCATGAACTGCATCCGCCAGGCGAAGTCAGGTTCCTGAAATCATACAAGTATATAACTGAACAAGACAAAGATTTGATCAGGACTTGCAAAAGAGTAAATATACCAACTAGGAAGATAATGGCAATCATGTCATTCTTCCGGGCAAGGGGTCTGTCTTCATTGCCTTACACCCCAAAATAGATTAGCAATATGGGTACAAAAATGAGAAGACACTAGTAGAAAAGGGGGCAAAGGTCCAGGCCGGGTCAGCACATTAGTCCCGGTTCAGTCCAGAACCGGGACCCATGGGGGCATTGGACCCGGTTCGTGAGCCCCGGGGGCCTGCCGGGCCACGTGGGCCATTGGTCCCGGTTCGTCTGGACCTTTTGGTCCCGATTGGTGGGACGAACCGGGACCAATGGGCCTCGCCTCGTTTCACCACCATTGGTCCCGGTTGGTGGCTTGAACCGGTACCAAAGGCTATCTTTTAGTCTCTGCTTTCATGCCACCAACCGGGACCAATGGGGTGCCTATATATACCTCAGAAGAGCAGAGCACACTGCTCTGTTTTTTCTGGCTGCCGAGGGGGAGAGGGCTTGGTGGTGCTCTAGCTCACCTCCTATGCACACAAGGTGTTCGATGGAATGCCCGAGCCACACTACTTAAGATTTATCCTCTCCAAGCTCGACCTCCAAGCTCCATTTTCCTCAATATTTGTCTAGGTTTAGCGGTCCATCACGCTCCGTCCCCGTCTTCATCGCCGTCGATCGCACGCGCCGATCTCATCGCCGACACCACCGTGGTGAGCCTCTTGTTCTTATCTTTTTTCTGAAAGGAAAAATATTCTTACTTGTATGTTTAGATAGATACTTCTATTATTTTCTTACTTTTATTATTGCATCTTATATAGTGCGATGGTTTTGGTATCCGCCCTCGCCCCCTCGTCCTGTCTATGATTCGGATGTGGTATATATTATCTTTATAACTATTGGTTCATTTATTGTTTATGAAAATTATGCCGACCAACGTGACATAGATTTTATTTATCTAGGAGGTGTGTGAACTGGAAATTCCAACCGACCATATTGTCAAGAGGTTAAATTTAGTTGAAATAGAAAACAATTTCTTGAAGGAAAAAATAAAAAAATTGAGGAGGAGAAGATGATATTGGAGTTGCATGTTATGGATGTAAATGCGATGATCACAAGATCAAGATGGATGCAATGCGCTTGAAGATTAGAAAGATTAGAAAATATGCCATTCATAGCGAGGCTTGGTATCATTATGCAGTTGGATCAGTTGTTACCTTGATTGCGATTATGATCGCATTTGTTTTCGCATTGAAATGTTTTACATAGTTTCAATGTATGGTTTAATTAATTAGATGCTCGGAGAGCTATATGTTGTTAGATGAGAACTATGTATGTACTTTGGTTTTAATGTGATGATGAACTTCTATTAATTTGGTCACTTATTTATCTATTCATGATGTTCTCAGTAATGGTTTTTGACACACTTAATTATATATAATGCACGCAGATGGACCGGCAATGGATGTACGGTGTGATGACACACCTCCGAGTACATTAAGGGCGTGCATGAGTTTCTCGAAGCGGCTGAGGCAAATAAGCAGAATGGTTTTATGTGTTGTCCATGCATTAAATGTGGGAATACGATGTCTTACTCTAACCAGAAAATCCTTCACACCCACCTGCTTTACAAGGGTTTCATGCCACACTATAATGTTTGGACGAGGCACGGAGAAATAGGGGTTATGATGGAAGACGGCAAAGAATAAGAGTATGATGACAACTATGTGCCCCTGAATACGGTGATGCTGCAACGGGGGGAGCTGGTGAAGATCAAGAGGAACCAGACGATGTGCCCAATGATGCTGCAACGGGTGAAGTCTTTGAAGATCAAGAGGAACCAGACGATGTGCCCGATGATGATGATCTCCGCCGGGTTATTGTCGATGCAAGGACGCAATGTGAAAGTCAAAAGGAGAAGCTGAAGTTCGATCGCATGTTAGAGGATCACAAAAAAGGGTTGTACCTCAATTGCGAAGATGGCAACACAAAGCTCGGTACCGTCTTGGAATTGCTGCGATGGAAGGCGAGAATGTCAGTGCTCGACAAAGGATTTGAGAAGCTACTGAAAATATTGAAGAAGAAGCTTCCAAAGGATAACGAATTGCCTGACAGTACATACGCAGCAAAGAAGGTCGTATGCCCTCTAGGATTGGAGGTGCAGAAGTTACATGCATGCCCTAATAACTGCATCCTCTACCGTGGTGCATACAAGGATCTGAACACATGCCCGGTATGCGGTGCATTGCGGTATAAGATCAGACGAGATGACCCTGGTGATGTTGACGGCGAGCCCCCGTGAAGAGGGTTCTGCGAAGATGATGTGGTATGCTCCTATAATACCACGGTTGAAACGTCTGTTCGTAAACGGAGAGCATGGCAAGTTGATGCGATGGCACAAAGTGAGGACCATAAGAAAGACGGAAGTTGAGAGCACCCGCTGACGGGTCGCAGTGGAGAAAAATCGAGAGAAAGTACTGGGATGAGTTTGCAAAGGACCCAAGGAACGTATGGTTAGCTTTAAGCGCGGATGGCATTAATCCTTTCGGGGAGCAGAGCAGCACTCACAACACCTGGCCCATGACTCTATGTATGTATAACCTTCCTCCTTGGATGTGCATGAAGCGGAAGTTCATTATGATGCCAGTTCTCATCCAAGGCCCTAAGCAACCCGGCAACGACATTGATGTGTACCTAAGGCCATTAGTTGAAGAACTTTTACGGCTGTGGAATGGAAACAGTGTACGTACGTTGGATGAGCACAGACAGGAGGAATTTAACCTAAAGGCGTTGCTGTTCGTGACCATCAACGATTGGCCCGCTCTCAGTAACCTTTCAGGACAGACAAACAAGAGATACCATGCATGCACGCACTACCTAGATGACACTGAAAGTATATACCTGGACAAATGCAGGAAGAATGTGTACCTGGGCCATCGTCGATTTCTTCCGACCAACTGATACGTCTCCAACGTATCTATAATTTTTGATTGCTCCATGCTACTTTATCTATTGTTTTGGACTATAATGGGCTTTATTTTCCACTTTTATATTATTTTTGGGACTAACCTATTAACCGGAGGCCCAGCCCGAATTGTTGTTTTTTGCCTTTTTCAGTGTTTCGAAGAAACAGAATATCAAACGGAGTCCAAACGGAATGAAACCTTCAGAAACGTGATTTTCTCACCGAACGTGATCCAGGAGACTTGGACCCTACGCCAAGGAACCAGAGAGGCGGTCACGAGGGTGGGCCCTCCCTAGGGCGCGCCCCTGCCTCGTGGGCTCCCTGTTCCTCCACCGACGTACTCCTTCCTCCTATATATACCTACGTACCCCCACATGATCAGAACAGGAGCCAAAAACCTAATTCCACAGCCGCAACTTCCTGTATCCACGAGATCCAATCTTGGGGCCTGTTCCGGAGCTCCGCCGGAGGGGGCATCCTCCACGGAGGGCTTCTACATCAACACCATAGCCTCTCCGATGAAGTGTGAGTAGTTTACTTCAGACCTTCGGGTCCATAGCTAGTAGCTAGATCGCTTCTTCTCTCGTTTTGGATCTCAATACAATGTTCTCCCCCTCTCTCGTGGAGATCTATTCGATGTAATCTTCTTTTTTGCGGTGTGTTTGTTGAGACCGATGAATTGTGGGTTTATGATCCAGCTTATCTATGAATAATATATGAAACTTCTCTGAAATCTAATATGTATGATTGAGTTATCTTTGCAAGTCTCTTCGAATTAACCGTTTGGTTTGGCCAACTAGATTGGTAGTTCTTGCAATGGGAGAAGTGCATGGCTTTGGGTTCAATCTTGCGGTGTCCTTACCCAATGACAGAAAGGGTTGCAAGACACGTGTTGTATTGTTGCCATCGAGGATAACAAGATGGGGTATTTATCATATTGCATGAATTTATTCCTCTACATCATGTCATCTTGCTTAAGGCGTTACTCTGCTTTTAACTTAATACTCTAGATGCTAGCTGGATAGCTGTCGATGAGTGGAGTAATAGTAGTAGATGCAGAATCGTTTCGGTCTACTTGTCACGGACGTGATGCCTATATATATCATCATACCTAGATATACTCATAACTATGCTCAATTCTGTCAATTGCTCAACAGTAATTTGTTCACCCACCGTAGAATACTTATGCTCTTGAGAGAAGCCACTAGTGAAACCTATGGCCCCTGGTCTATTCTCATCATATCAATCTCCCTCACTTTTATACTTGCTTGTTTTTACTTTGCCTTTTACTTTTCACTTTGCACCTATATACCAAACATACCAAAAATATTATCTCTATCAGATCTCACTCTCGTAAGTGACCGTGAAGGGATTGACAACCCCTAATCGCGTTGGTTGCGAGTAGCTATCGTTTTGTGCAGGTATGAGGGACTTGTGCGTGGCCTCCTACTGGATTGATACCTTGGTTCTCAAAAACTGAGGGAAATACTTACGCTATTGTGCTGCATCATCCTCTCCTCTTCGGGGAAAACCAACACATGCTCAAGACGTAGCAAGAAGGATTTCTGGCGCCGTTGCAGGAGAGTCAACGCAAAAGTCAACATACCAAGTACCCATCACAATCCCTATCTCTCGCGTTACATTATTTGCCATTTGCCTCCCGTTTTCCTCTTCCCCACTTCACCCTTGCCGTTTTATTCGCCCTCTCTTTCCCAATCTCCTCCTCTTTTTTCCTTTGCCTTTTGTTTGCTCGTGTGTTAGTTTGCTTGCTTGTCGCTATGTCTGAAATTGGGGAAATTATCGCCGATATGGGCGATAATAATATGGAAAATTCCGAAGCTCCTGCTGAAGAATCCCCTATCTATCACACAAAAAAAATCGAATTGGTAGTGGTAATATTATTGGAAAAGGGGTTATTCAAGATTTCTTTACTTGTGCTGGTGCTTTACCTATGGATGCTTATCTTTGAACTTAAAAGGCAATTTATGCATATGCACCCTTCTATACAAAGATTTTTCCTAGAATTTTCTAATATTGAACACTCCTCTGTTAAGCGTGCCGCTACTATCTTTTTGGCTCATGAATTCAGATTTATAATAAAAGAAGCCAAAGAAATATTTGCGCATTATAGGGTGGACGCTGGCCGTCCTCCCTTAGAATCTATCCTTTTTGATCAAGAAGAAATAATGCGTTTTCAATCTATCGACTATGTTGCTTTCAATGAGAATCTTAAAAGAAAAGTGCCTACCAATATTTTAATTGATAGAATCTTTGAGCTTAATGATGATTTGGCTATTCGAAATAATGAGCTAGGATGCTCTCTTGAGTATAGGCTCACAAAGTTCTGTCAAAAGAATGCTTATAATGATGAATTGGTTGTGCAATAAGAAGGCCCGAACGAGGAACCTATACCTCCTCACATTGATCTTGGGGACTTTTGTCCTATTAAATTTAGCCCTTTTGATTACTTTTGCTTGCCTCAAAGAAAACTTGCTGCCGAACGTAGAGAATATGAAATGAGTTTCACCGATCTATCTTATTACTACGGCACTACCTAGATCTATCCTCGCTTTTATGCCTAGCTAGCACTACTATAAAATCTATCTGCATCGACGGTGGCTAAAAATTGTTGATCGTTAAAATCTTGGCAAGACTCCACCGGATGGAATCACACGTCGGGGTTTACCTTTAACAACCACCAAATTGCACGTTGCTGAGCCCTCTATGCTATTGTCTTCCGATCTCATCTAAAAGAGCGGATGGTGTCTCCAAAATAATTAAAATCAGATAACCATGCGAAGGAATAAATAAGTTTGTTACGGTTCCATGTATGGACCTCTTTATCCTCTCGTCATCCCTTGTTTTCTCCCTCGTCCCGATCCGATCTTTGTGCGTAGGTGGTGACGCCATCCAGGAATCTGCCGAGATGGGAGTGAAGGGAGACACGGCATCCACCGCCGAGCACTGCCATGGGACGAATTATAGTGGGGAAGAGACACCGCCCACCGCCGGGACTCGCTGTGGGAGGAGATGCCGAGGAGAGACGCGCCGTCCACCACCGAGCACCATCACCGTTCGCCGCCGGGACTCGCCATGGGAGGAGCTACATCGGGCTAGCGAGCAAGCGACGCCGTTCGTAGCCGGGACGCTCCATGTGAGGAGCTGGAGCGGGCTAGCGACACCGACTGCACTGTCATGGGCGCGCTGTTGGGGATGCGCCGAGCGCCACCGGTGCCGCTGTCACCAACCCCCACCTCCCGTCCTGGTGCCCTGTCATGCCCCCTTGACCGAAGCATGGATAAAAGCGATCGGGGCACCAGTTCAACATCGGCGCACTTCAGTTCTGCCATTGTCGGCAGCTCCTCCTACAGCAGGCTGCTAAATTCATGGTAATCACTTCATTGCGTTTAAATCACTCATTGATTTGGCGTTCCTCAGTAAACATATGGTAGCTCCTCCACATGATTGCTTTGGTTTTCGTCTGTAATTTCAGTTATGACAAGCTTGCTCTGTTTATCTTGATGCAGTCGTTCGTCGATATAGACTATATGCATAGTGTAGTGTGAAGTGAATGATCAGTTGTAGTTTATTCTACATTTACATAGCCTGCCCTCGTACATTGAGCCACTGATAGAGTAGTGCAATGAGGGTGAACGCATGGTCCAATATTACTGATACAGCTCAGAAACATATATTTGACACAATTAAGGTATGTCTGGTTAAAAGTTCTAACATTATAACCTGAATTTCTGTGCTGATGTATTTATGATACTCTGTTTTATGAAAACTATTTATCACTAGTTCGAAAATATTGATGAGAACATTGCAGAAGATGTGTACAAAGATGAGATATTAGACCATGTCAAGAAACTTTGGATCAACTGGTGTGGAGACTTGCATTGGCATTTTGTGAAACCCAAGAAGACTATGCATGAGGCTTTGAAAAAGGTACGTAAAGATATTCCAAAGGATGATTGGGAATGGCTTGTGGAGGAGCATTTCTTCAGCAATGAGTTTTTGGTAAGTTCTCATGTTGCCTCTCAACTTTCAACCATTGTGCAGCTGACAATATAATCCTGTAACTACAAAAAAAGAGCAAGAGAAACACCCAAAACAGAGCTAACCTCAAAATCCTGCATCGACTTGGCAGTAAACCCTTTAGATGGATAATCTAGGACATGGCTTTAACTTCTCTTGTTTTTCATTTCCAATAATATAAGATCAGTGTGACTTGTCTTGCCATTTTATTTCTACTATAATAATTGCCGCTTGCACATGTTGGAACAGGGAGGAAAGGATAACAAGCCATCGAGTATGGATAAACTATCTTCATAGACAGACAAGAAGGGTGCATCCTTTGCTGATTCTACAACCTCCGCCAAACATGTAAGACTTAATTTAATTGTAATAACTTCCATATTGAACAACAAGTGTACAATCCTACTTAGAGATAGAAGTTGATGCAAATAACTTACTATTGGAACTTCAAGCACAAATTAAGACCATAGTTCAACTGAATTGGTTTCTAAACTTCAAGCTTCTGAGCAAGCGAAACAAGTACTCGAAGAAAGAGGTCCATGGCATGGTGCAAGAAGTGTCAGAAATTAAGTGTCTCCTGTTTGGTAGATCTCTAAGTAATAGTTCTCACGAAAGCTAACATGATCAAATTGTTCTCATACATTGATTTTATATGTCATTATACTTTGAGACCATTTATTTACATGGACGGACTCTCATAAACTACTCAACATTTTGTAGGACTAATGGTCCACCATAATATATAGAAGCATAAGAAGGCATTTTAATCGTTGATGAAGAATGATACCCATTGAAACAACGATGGTGTTCCTAATGGCGTTTCCACATTGAAGATTAATAAATATTATCTTTTCTAGTTGTCTCATTTCCGAGATAGAGATGATCAAGTACATTGGTCATATAGGGAGTGCTTTTGATTCTTAAATGATATTTCTATTTCAGAATTGTATGTCGCAATATTGGTATTTCTATTAATAAATGAGACTTTGATCCTTCCAATTCAGATTCTTTTGTTTCTATATTAATGTGGATGTTAATATTGAAATGTTAGATGCTGCATAAAGTGATCATCGTTGAACGGAATCTTATACTAAATATAAGTGGTTCTGAAGGATACCAAATTGTGTAAAGAGTGGTCGGTAATGATACTTTGGACACCATAATAACATTATTAGCAATGACAAAAGTGGTCGTTGGTACTACAATTGCGGTCGTTATTGCCTTGGAATCGACGACGACACACCATCCCGTCGTTACAAAAATAACGACCACAAAAGGTATGTGGTCTTTATACTTTTAACGACAGAGCCTACCACAACCAGCACATTGTGGTCGTTAATGACCTTTAACGACCGCAATTCAGACTTTAACAATCACATATACCGTCGTTAAAAACCGTTTTCCTAGTAGTGTAGGGGCGTTAAATGATAGCGCTTGTTGGGAGGCAACCCAATTTTATTTTAGTTTTTTTGTTTTTTCTTCTGATTAGGAATAAATAATCCATCTAGCCTCTGTTTAGATGTGGTTTTATCTTTTAATTGGTGTTTATGCCAAGTTAAACCTGTTGGATCTTCTTGGATGATAGTTATTTGATCTTGCTGTAATTTCCAGAAACTTTGCGCTCAGTGCCCGAATTGTTAAAAATCACCAGAACGTGATAAAATATTGATTCCCATTGCTGCTGATCAATAAACAAAATTTCCAGGTCGTCTAATTTTGGTACAATTTTTTGAGTTTGATAAGTTTGCGTTAGTTACAGATTACTACAGACTGTTCTGTTTTTGACAGATTCTGTTTTGCGTGTGTTGTTTGCTTATTTTGATGAAACTATGGCTAGTAAAATAGTTTATGATCCATAGAGAAGTTGGAATACAGTAGGTTTAACACCAATATAAATAAAGAATGAGTTCATTACAGTATCTTAAAGTAGTCTTTTGTTTTCTTTCTCTAACGGAGCTCACGAGATTTCTATTGAGTTTTGTGTTGTGAAGTTTTCAAGTTTTGGGTGAATTCTTTTGATGGATTATGGAACAAGGAGTGGCAAGAGCCTAAGCTTGGGGATGCCCATGGCACCCCAAGATAATCCAAGGACACCAAAAGTCAAAGCTTGGGGATGCCCGGAAGGCATCCCTCTTTCGTCCACTTCCATCGGTAATTTACTTGGAGCTATATTTTTATTCACCACATGATAAGTGTTTTGCTTGCAGCGTCTTGTATTATTTGCGTCTTTGCTTGTTAGTTTACCACAATCATACTTGCTGTACACACCTTTTGAGAGAGCTATACATGAATTGGAATTTGATAGAATATTCTATGTGCTTCACTTATATCTTTTGAGCGTGATAATTTTTGCTCTAGTACTTCACTTAGATCTTTTAGAGCACGTGGTGGATTTGTTTTAAAGAAACTATTGATCTCTCATGCTTCACTTAGATTATTTTGAGAGTCGTTAATAGCATGGTAATTTGCTTAATATTAATATACTTGGTATTCAAGATATGTGAAATTTTCTTTTGAGTGCGTTGAATACTAAGATAAGTTTGATGCTTGATAATTGTTTTGAGATATGGAGGTAATAATATTAAAGTCGTGCTAATTGAGTAGTTGTGAATTTGAGAAATGCTTGTGTTGAAGTTTGCAAATCCCGTAGCATGCACGTATGGTTAAAGTTGTGTAACAAATTTCAAACATGAAGTGTACCTGGCTTGTGCATCCTTATGAGTGGCGGTCGGGGACGAGCGATGGTCCTTTCCTACCAATCTATCCCCCTAGAAGCATGAGTGTAGTACTTGATTTTTGATGACTTCTAAATTTTTTCAATAAGTATATGATTTCTTTTCACTAATGTTGAGTCCATGGATGATACACACTTTTACCTTTCCGCCTTTGCTAGCCTCTTCGGTACCATGCATTCCCCTTTCTCACAATGAGAGTTGGTGCAAACTTCGCTGGTGCATCCAAACCCCGTGATATGATACGCTCTATCACACATAAACCTCTTTATATCTTCCTCAAAACAGCCACCGTACCTAGCTATTATGGCATTTCCATAGCCATTCCGAGATATATTGCCATGCAACTTTCCACCGTTTCGTTCATCATCATCATGACATACTTTACTTTTGTCATATTGCCATTGCAAGATCATGTAGTTGACATCGTATTTGTGGCAAAGCCACCATGCATTATTTTTCATACATGTCACTCTTGATTCATTGCACCATCCCGGTACACCGCCGGAGGCATTCATATAGATTCATACCTTGTTCTAGTTTCGAGTTGTAATCCTTATGTTGTAATCAATAGAAGTGTGATCATCATCATTATTAGAGCATTGCCCAAAAAAAGGCCAAAAAGAAAAAAAAGGCCCAAAAAAAAGGAAAATAAATAAAAAGGGCAATGCTACTATCTCTTTTTCCACACTTGTGCTTCAAAGTAGCACCTTGTTCTTCATGTAGTGAGTCTCATATATTGTGCTTCAAAGTAGCACCTTGTTCTTCATGTAGTGAGTCTCATATATTGTGCTTCAAAGTAGCACCATGTTTTTCATATAGTGAGTCTCATAAGTTGTCTTTTTATACTAGTGGGAATTTTTCATTATAGAACTTGGCTTGTATATTCCAACGATGGGCTTCCTCAAAATGCCCTAGGTCTTCATGAGCAAGCAAGTTGGATGCACACCCACTAGTTTTCTTTGTTGAGCATTCATAGCTCTAGTGCATCCGTTGCATGGCAATCCCTACTCCTCATGTTGACATCAATTGATGGGCATCTCCATAGCCCGTTGATTATCCTCGTCAATGTGAGACTTTCTCCTTTTTTGTCTTCTCCACACAATCCCCATCATGATATTCTATTCCACCCATAGTGCTATATCCATGGCTCACGCTCATGTATTGCGTGAAGGTTGAAAAAGTTTGAGATTATTTAACTATGAAACAATTGCTTGGCTTGTCATCGGGGGTATAGAAGTTGGGAACATCTTTGTGTGACGAAAATGAAACATAGCCTAACTATATGATTTTGTAGGGATGAACTTTCTTTGGCCATGTTATTTTGAGAAGACACGATTACTTTGATTAGTATGCTTGAAGTATTATTATTTTTATGTCAATATGAACTTTTGTCTTGAATCTTTCAGATCTGAATATTCATATCACAATTAAGAAGATTTACATTGAAATTATGCCAAAGTATCACTCCGCATAAGAAATTCTCTTTTTATCATTTACCTACTCGAGGACGAGCAGGAATTAAGCTTTGGGGATGCCTGATACGTCTCCAACGTATCTATAATTTTTAATTTCTCCTTGCTACTTTATCCATTGTTTTGGACTATAATGGGCTTTATTTTCCACTTTTATATTATTTTGGGACTAACCTATTAACCGGAGGCCCAGCCCAGAATTGCTGTTTTTTTTTTGACTTTTTCAGTGTTTCAAAGAAACATAATATCAAACGGAGTCCAAACGGAATGAAACCTTCGGAAACGTGATTTTCTCACCGAACGTGATCCAAGAGACTTGGACCCTACGCCAAGGAACCAGAGAGGCGGTCACGAGGGTGGGGGGCGCCACCCCCTGTATGCCGCCGCCTCGTGGGCCCCATGTTGCTCCACCGACGCATTCTTCCTCCTATATATACCTACGCACTTCAAACGATCGTAACAGGAGCCAAAACCTAATTCCACCGCCGCAACTTCCTGTATCCACGAGATCCCATCTTGGGGCCTGTTCCGGAGCTCCGTCGGAGGGGGCATCCACCAGGGAAGGCTTCTACATCAACACCATAGCCTCTCCGATGAAGTGTGAGTAGTTTACTTCAGACCTTCGGGTCCATATCTAGTAGCTAGATGACTTCTTCTCTCTTTTTGGATCTCAATACAATGTTCTCCCCTTCTCTCGTGGAGATCTATTCGATGTAATCTTCATTTTTGCGGTCTGTTTGTTGAGACCGATGAATTGTGGGTTTATGATCCAGCTTATCTATAAATAATATTTGAATCTTCTCCGAATTCTTATATGTATGATTGAGTTATCTTTGCAAGTCTCTTCGAATTAACCGTTTGGTTTGGCCAACTAGATTGGTAGTTCTTGCAATGGGAGAAGTGCATGGCTTTGGGTTCAATCTTGCGGTGTCCTTACCCAAAGGATGTAAAGGGTTGCAAGACACATATTGTATTGTTGCCATCGAGGATAACAAGATGGGGTATTTATCATATTGCATGAATTTATTCCTCTACATCATGTCATCTTGCTTAAGGCGTTACTCATTTTAACTTAATACTCTAGATGCATGCTGGATAGCGGTCGATGAGTGGAGTAATAGTAGTAGATGCAGAATCGCTCCGGTCTACTTGTCACGGACGTGATGCCTATATACATGATCATACCTAGATATACTCATAACTATGCTCAATTCTGTCAATTGCTCAACAGTAATTTGTTCACCCACCGTAGAATACTTATGCTCTTGAGAGAAGCCACTAGTGAATCCTATGGCCCCCGGGTCTATTCTCATCATATCAATCTCCATCACTTTTATACTTGCTTGTTTTTACTTTGCCTTTTACTTTCACTTTGCATCTATATACCAAAAATACCAAAAATATTATCTCTATCAGATCTCACTCTCGTAAGTGATCGTGAAGGGATTGACAACCCCTAATCGCGTTGGTTGCGAGTAGCTATCGTTTTGTGCAGGTACGAGGGACTTGTGCGTGGCCTCCTACTGGATTGATACCTTGGTTCTCAAAAACTGAGGGAAATACTTACGCTACTGTGCTGCATCATCCTCTCCTCTTCAGGGAAAACTAATGCAAGCTCAAGACGTAGCACCAACCATCAATGTCTAAAGAAAGGCAAGCATTTCAAAGGCGAGGCAGATCACCGGAAGAAGCCCGCCATGCGTACAGGTGATCATGTACTTGCTATGGTCAATGATTTACACATAATCTTTGAAAAGGGTCCCGACGCACTAGCTGTTCCGAATGACACTTAGGGACACGCACCCATGTGGAAGAAGAAATCTATATTTTGGGACCTACCCTACTGGAAAGACCTAGAGGTCCGCTCTTCAATTGACGTGATGCACATGACGACGAACCTTTGCGTGAACCTGCTAGGCTTTTTGGGCGTGTATGGAAAGACAAAAGATACACCTGAGGCACGGGAGGACCTGCAACGTTTGCATGAAAAAGACGGCATGCCTCCGAAGCAGTATGAAGGTCCTGCCAGCTATGCTCTTACGAAAGAAGAGAAAGAAATCTTCTTTGAATGCCTTCTCAGTATGAAGGTCCCGACTGGCTTCTCGTCGAATATAAAGAGAATAATAAATATGCCAGAGGAAAAGTTCCAGAACCTAAAGTCTCATGACTGCCACGTGATTATGACGCAACTGCTTCCGGTTGCATTGAGGGGGCTTCTACCGGAAAACGTCTGATTAGCCATTGTGAAGCTATGTGCATTCCTCAATGCAATCTCTCAGAAGGTGATCGATCCAGAAATCGTACCAAGGCTAAGGAGTGATGTGGCGCAATGTCTTGTCGGGCCGAGCTGGTGTTCCCACCATCCTTCTTCAATATCATGACGCACGTCCTAGTTCATCTAGTCGACGAGATTGTCATTCTGGGCCCGTATTTCTACACAATATGGTCCCCTTTGAGAGGTTCATGGGAGTCCTAAAGAAATATGTCCGTAACTGCGCTAGGCCATAAGGAAGCATCTCCATGGGCCATCAAACAGAGGATGTCATCGGGTTTTGTGTCAACTTCATTCCTGGCCTTAAGAAGATAGGTCTCCCTAAATCGCGGTATGAGGGGAGACTGACTGGAAAAGGCACGCTTGGAAGGGACTCAATAATATGCAGGGACGGATATTCTTGGTCTCAAGCACACTACAAAGTTCTACAGAACTCTACCTTGGTGACCCCATATGTCGATGAACACAAGAACAGTCTGCGCTCCAAATACCCGGAGCGGCGATGATCGGATTACATGTGAACACATCAGGACTTTCAGCAGTTGGTTGGAAACACGTCTCAGAGGTAACAACACTGTTTGTGATGAGCTGTACTTGTTGTCGAGGGGACCATCTTTGACTGTATTGATGTACAAAGGATACAAGATAAATGGGAATACATTTTACACGATTGACCAAGATCAAAAGAGCACCAACCAAAACAGCGGTGTCCCCTTTTATGCAGCAACCAAGAGGGGAAAGGACACATATTATGGTTACATAGTGGACATATGGGGATTTGACTACGAACATGATTTTAAGGTCCCTTTTTTTAAGTGCAAATGGGTCAATCTGTTAGGAGGCGGGGTACAGGTAGACCCACAGTACGGAATGACAACAGTGGATCTGAAAAATCTTGGGTACACTGACGAACCGTTCGTCCTAGCCAATGATGTGGCACAGGTTATCATTGTGAAGGACATGTCTACCAAACCGAGAAAAAGAAAAGATAAGGAAGCGAATACATCATACGATGAGCCAAAGCGCCACATAGTTCTTTCAGGAAAAAGGGACATCGTGGGAGTGGAGGGCAAGATGTATATGTCTCAAGATTATGAAAAGTTCCATGAAATTCCTCCTTCAAAGTCAAGGCTGACCCAAGCATCCTGATAAACGATGAAGATTATCCATGGTTACGGCGCAATAAGCAAATGACACAAGCGAAGAAAAAGTGAAGACTTTCTCCATAACTATTATGATGATACCATGCCAACTTTGTAATGCATTTGTATGATATCATTGTCCGTTTTGTAGATGCACATGCTATGTGGGTGAAATTATGACACCATGCCAACTTTCAACTTTTTCAGAGTTCATTTGAAATGCTTTAATGTCTATGGTTCGGCTCTCGTAATACCATTAATGCCGGTTCGCTCCTTGTCTACTATGTTCTCACCAAGAACACTCTCAAGAGGGCAGCCACGTGGGCCATTGGTCCCGGTTCGTCTGGACCTTTCGGTCCCGGTTCCACGCACGAACCGGGACCAATGCGCCTCGCCCCTGTCCCATGACCATTAGTCCCGGTTTGTGCCACAAACCGGGACTAAAGGGCTGGTCCTCGTTGCGCTCAGGGTTTAGTCCCACCTCGCCAACCGAAGGCCGCTCACACCGGTTTATAAGCCCGTCCCTCTCTGCCTTGTTGAGCTCCTCTCAAAGTGAAAATAGATGCCCCTATACAAGGAATTTGACCTAAATTCATAGTGAATTTCTCTCAAAATTCATAGAAATTTATTATGAATTTAGGTTGAATTTTCTCTATAGGCGCATCTATGTTCATTTTTTTAGTAAAGTTAATCAAAAACTTGTGATTCACACAAATTTCAAAGAATTCAAATTTTAACTATTCAAATTTGAAAACTAATGGCACTAACAGAAAGTTTATAATTTTTCTAAAACTAATGGCACTAACAGAAAGTTTATAAATTTGCTGACCTAAAAGCAAAAAGAATTAAAAAATAAAGCAAAAAACAATAGAAAATAAATAATGCAGAAAACAAAACAAAAAACTGGAAACAAAATAAAAATAGCAACAATAAGTATTTTGTTGTAAGTAGAAACAAAATAAAATAAATAAAGCAACAAAGAAAACAAAGAAACAAAAAAAAGTGTTTTCAAATTTGAAACTAATGGCACTAACAGAAAGTTTATAATTTTTCTAAAACTAAAAGCAAAAAAGAATTAAAAAATAAAGCAAAAAACAAAAGAACATAAATAATGCAGAAAACAAAACAAAAAACTGGAAAAATAAAATAAAATAGCAACAATAAGTATTTTGTTGTAAGTAGAAACAAAATAAAATAAATAAAGCAAGAAAGAAAACAAAAAAAGTGTTTTCAAATTTGAAAACTAATGGCACTAACAGAAAGTTTATAATTTTTCTAAAACTAAAAGCAAAAAGAATTAAAAAATTAAGCAAAAAAACAAAAGAAAATAAATAATGCAGAAAACAAAACAAAAAAACTGGAAAAAAATAAAAATAGCAACAATAAGTAAAGAAAACAAAAAACAAAAAAAGTGCCACCTACTAGGCCCCCACGGCCTGAATACGACTAGAAACCCTACCATGGGTAGGGATTCAGGCCCGCAGGAGGCCTAGTATTTGAGAGGAGCTCAAAGTGGTCAGCGCAGCAGCGCTTATAAACCACTGTCGAGCCCTCTCGGCTAGCGAGGTGGGACTAAACATCCCACCGCACCGCGCCAGTTCCAGCACAAGGCCTTTGGTCCCGGTTGGTGCCACCAACCGACTAATCGATGATTAGTACGGTTAAGTGGCACAAACCGGGACCAATGCCCCCTTTAGTCCCGGTTGGTGCCACCAACGGGGACTAAAGGGGGGCATTGGTCCCGGTTTGTGCCACGAACCGGGACCAAAGCCTTTGCTATAAGCAACACTTGGGAAATTTTCAGATTTCCCTCGCTAGTTGCCCCCGACGACGCCGACGACCTCCTCGACGCCGCCAGGCTGCCCGTGCTCGTCGTCGCCCGCCTCGTCGCCATCGCCGCCTGCCCGTGCTGCCGTCGCCGCCCACCTCGTCGCCATCGCCCTGCCCGTCCCGCCCCCACGCGGCGCCCTCGCCGCCCGTCGTCGCCTCGAGCTCCCTGCTCAGCCTCGACGCCTCGAGCCCCTGCGACGTGCTGGTCGTCGCCCGCTCCTCGTCAGCCGTCGCCCTGCCCCTGCCCGTCTCCGCCTCAAGACCGCGCCTCGCCTGCCTCACAGAGCCGCCGGCTCTGTTTTTTTCTTAGTTTAATTTTTTTGTTCACATATATATATATATATATATATATATATAATGTATATGTGTATGTATGTGGCTATATGTTTTTGTTCATATGTGGCTATATGTTTTTTTATTTTTATTAGTTTAATTTTTTTGTTCATATGTGATGTATATGTGTATGTGGCTATAATGTATATGTATATGTGATGTATATGTGTATGTGGTTAGAATATGCTATATGTCAAAAATGTTTTTTTGTTCATAGAAAGTTTTTTTTCATATATAGAAAGTTTTTATATATGACAATGGATATATATTCGATATATATGAGAAATGTTATCCATGGAAAAGTTTTATATATGCAAAAGTTACAATTTTAGAAAAGTTTTATATATCTAGCTAGGAAGGGAAGAAGAAGAAAAGAAGGATAAGAAAGAAGAAAATAAGAAGAGGAAAGAAAGAAGAAGAGGAGAGGAAGAAGAGGAGAAATAAATAAGAAGAGGAAAAAGAAGAAAGGAAGAGGAGAAGAAAGAAAGGAATAGAGGAGAAGAAGAAAAGTAGAAATTTTTCTATTTTTCTTCTTCTCCTCTATTCCTTTCTTCTTCTCCTATTTTTTTTTTTTCTTCTTTTTTCTTTGATCTTCTCCTCTATTCCTTTCTTCTTCTCCTCTTTATTTCTTCTTCGCTTTCTTATGTTTTATCGGGCCTGTCGTCACGATATACCCCTCCCGATAACTTCAACACGAGGGGGGTCGATATACCCCCTCTCTGATAATATTATTTTCCCATGCACGTCTGTCGTGTCGATATAAACCCCCGATAACTTCGACACATGGGGGGGGGGGTCGATATACCCCCCCCCGATAACTTCACCACGCGGGGGGGGGGAGGGGTCGATATACCCCCTCCGATAACTTCAACACGTGGGGGTCGATATACCCTCCCGATAATATTATTTTCCCAATGCACGTATGTCGTTGTTGTCGATATAAACCCCTCCCGATAACTTCCACACGTGGGGGGGGGGGGTCGATATACCCTCTCCCGATAACTTCAACACGTGGGGGGTCGATATCCCCCTCCCGATAACTTCAACACGTGGGGGGTCGATATACCCGCTCCCCGATAATATTATTTTCCCATGTACGTATGTCGTCGTTGTCGATATAAACCCCTCCCGAATATACCCCCTCCCGATAACTTCAACACGTGGGAGGGGGGTCGATATACCCCCTCCCCGATAACATTATTTTCCCGTGTATGTATCTCGTCGTTGTCGATATTACCCCCTTGAAGCGTTGTCGAGGCCACCCCAAACCCTAGAGAAGCAGCGTCGAGGCTACTAATTAATATGATTCCTTACTGTGATTAACTAGCTAGTTCTACGTTTGCCACTAGCTAATATATCCATTTGTCATGTTTGAATAATAATTGCCATGTGGTAAATATTTGTAGAAACTATGGACACCCCCCGAGACGAATCACAAGAAGCGTTGTTGGGGGACATAATCGCACAAGGAAGTGATGCCGTCTGCTCGTTGTTTCTCAACGGCACTGATGGTCCGGAAGGAGAGGGTGAAGAAGCAGCTGGCTATGATTATGATGGCTCCGGTGACCCAATGCCGGTGCAAGAAGGAGACCGTGAGGACGGCTCCGGTGACCCAATGACGGTGCAAGAACGAGACCGTGATGACGGCTCTGGTGACCGAACCGAGTCCGGCCAGGTATATATATTAGTTAAGCCTGTGCTGACTAGCTAACGGATGCATTCATTGTTTTGGTATGTACACATATTTATTAACTCTCGTCTTTGTTCTTTTTTCTAGCCCTTCGGATCGAGCACAACTTCGGTAAAGAGACGAGGCCCGAAGAAAAAGTTGAGCTCGGATGAAAGGTTTGAGATCATAGCAATCGCGCGCGACGGCCAACCGATTGAACCCATCCGGACAAAGAACGCATTTGTTGCTTTACGATGAAGGGTTCCGTTAGGGACAAGATCCCGATCAGCATCCACCAATGGTATAAGCCTAAGAACGAAGACCCTGAGGTGTCTTATGTCAATGATATGCCGAAAAATGATCTTTGGACTGAGCTCAAGCCAAATTTCACCCTACCGCCAGAGGATGATCCGGAGAAGCCAGTTAAAGAGCAATTAATCAAGTCTTTTGCTCTTAAGAAGATGGCAGACCTATTCAGGAGGTGGAAGAAAGACCTGAATAGGTTTGTCGACAAAAAAGAGACACCAGAATTCAAGGGAAAATATGAGAAGATCAGAGATCACTGGCCTGCATTTGTGGCCCAGAAGACATCGGAAAAGAGTAAGAAGATATCGGCGACAAACAAGCAAAATGCTGCGAAGAAGAAGCTTCACCATCGCACGGGGTCAGGTGGCTACCTCAAAGCCCAGCCTAAGTGGGCCAAGGCTGAGAATCATCTGGTTGATAAAGGGATCGAACCAGAGACAATGAACTGGCTGCATCAAGCGGACTTGGTTCTTCGGGCTGGCGGAACCTTGGACCTCATGTCGAGGAACTGCATTTGGACGGACGAGCAATTGGAAATACCAGTCAAGAGGCTTCAACACTATATCGATGCAGCGCAGCAAGGGACGTTCGTTCCAGACAAAGAGAACGACGAGCTCACAATGGCCCTCGGGAATCCTGAGCACCCTGGACGGACACGAGGCATGCCAGGCTCCGTTCCGTGGAATGCTGGTTATCCGAACGCATGGGGGTACAAATGCTAGGAGAGGAGGAAAAAAGTGCAGCAGACCCAACTGCAGGCGCTTAGAGGAACGAGAAGCAAATCGCAGCAAACGAACTGCCGAAGCTTCCCCTGAAGCTACCCCGCCATCTCAGCGGAGAAGCAGCTTGGCTTCCACCGAGCTGCTTCAGCCGGAGCATGTCTTGACGGCTCCTGCCAGCTATCCTTGGATGCTATCACAGAGTCTCAAAATTGCCACCTTATGACGCAATGGATGAATTTGAAGGTCAAGGCGGCTGTTGGCTCTGTTTATCCTACTGAACCCGGTGCAACTTTTCACTGCCGGCCGATTCTAGAAGGATATGCTAGGGTGATGGTGGATGAAATAACGGAGGGATTTGAGGACCTCCAGCTTGACCACCCTACCGGTGAAGGGGAGACTAGGCTGGGTTCTGCTCTGAAGACTCCATGCCTATGGCGGAAGGAGCTCATCAACCTTCCGAACTGGACGCCTCCGCCTCCTCCTCCTCCTCCGGCGAGTCACGGCACTCCGCCTCCTCCACCGCCTCCTCCTCCGGCGAGTGACGATCAAGGCACTCGGCCTCCTTCTCCGGCGCGTGGTGGCACTCTGCCTCCTTCTCCGCCTGTGCCGGCGCGCCCGAGCAGCCAGCCTCCTCCTTCTCCGCCTCGTCAGCAAGGGCGGAAGAGACCCGCCACCGCTCCGGCTGCTCCGGCGCGTCGTAGTCCTTCTCCTCCGCCTCGTAAGCAAGGAAAGAAGACAGCCGCTCTGTCTGCTCTGCCGACGTCTAGCAGTACAGCCAGAGGCGGGAGGAAATACAGATTCGGTCCTTCTCTGAAGACTCCAGAGAAGTTACCATACGAGATGACCCCGGAGGAGAATGCGAAGATCGCGTGAACCGAAGTGAAGCACTGGTTTCAAGGATTGAAAGCACAGAGACATCCACCTCCGGAGGAGAAGGTAGATCCGGTGAAAGCAAAGCGCACTCTGGCTGCTGCCCTGAGAAAACCACCAAAGTCTCTGCCGAAAGGCAACTATGAGCGCATTCTTGGAAAGACATTTGTCGAAGCGGAACGGTCGGGAAGTATTGTCAGTGATCAAAGGAGAAAAGAACGACGAGCTGGGAAACAAATTTCCCAGCTCGGCGAACAAGCGAAGCAATCGTGCCCCCCGCTCAAGGTGCCAAGCGACATCGTCGCTAATGATCCGAGGATGGTGCCCGGTTATAGCAATCTTGGAGATTACCTGCGCGACGATGTACATTATGATTTCTTGGAGGTGGAGGCGGTACACAGATTCGAGTACGGGAAGCCTCTCGTCAATGATGAAAGATCTCTAACAACGATGATGCGAAGATTGCATGATTGGTACATGAAAACCTGCAGAGAGTCTGGGGGGAGGAATACTTTGACGCTGAGAGTTAGAGAGGAGCATGACCTCGTTGGAATTGAACTGTTGAATTATCCATTTGAGGAGTTCTTCCAGTTTTCCAATCAAAGGGCCCTCGATAAAGCAACGGTCGCCTGCTACTGTCTGTAAGTACTACTACTTCTGTCATTAAGTCTCTCTATATAGGTCAACTCTTTCATTGCATGTATTTATAATTATCCTCGCTATATTATGCAGATTGAAGATCGCCGAATTGAAGAAAAGACAAGTCAGTGATATTGGGTTCGTTAAACAAATCTCATAGATGCAACTGAGGTTAAATTTCATGCTGAAGCTACCGAGGCCAACTTGCTACGATCGTTGGTAATAAATGAAAACAAAGATATAATACTCTTTCCTTACAACTTCAAGTGAGTGTGTTACTGTCTTGTGCATATTTGGTTTCCCTTATATATTAGTCCAGGTTATAGTAATGTAATTGATGAGTTATGCATGCGTGCGCAGTTACCACTATATTCTCCTAGAAATTAAGCTTGAGAAAGGACTAGTAACCGTCTTAGACTCGAGACGAAAAGATCCCCAGGAGTATGCGGACATGACTGAAATCCTCGAGAAGTAAGTTAAATCGATCATTATCCACTATATCAGCAACTTTGTTCATTTCCTGATATCAAGTAGTTGTTTTCTTTTGTCTGGCAGGGTTTGGAGAAAATTCACCAGAAAAGCTCCGGGACTGTCGAAGAAGCTGCAATTTAGACACCCGAAAGTAAGTACTATAGTAGCATGTTCCGCGCATCTCCTAGTGATTCAAGCGCTAGTTTCATCAATACCATTTGGCATGCTTGCTTATCAGTTTGATTGACCGACCTCTATTTCTTGTAAAGTGGTTGTGGCAGGATCAAGAGAATGATTTCTGTGGATACTACATTTGTGAGTCCATCCGCTACACGACATGTGAACGGGGGTACACTGAAGAACAATATGAAGTGCGTAAGCAATAATATTCTCAATTTTATTTTATTACCATCATTTGTGTTGAGTTTCATTTATTCATATATATATGTATTGACCCCCTTCTTCAAATTAGATCCTTCGGATGCGGGATGAACTCCTACCACCAGATCGTATGCGAGCAATTCAAGAGGAATTGGTGGCATTCTTCCTTGACCACGTGATCGCTGAAGACGGAGAATACCATGTGGAGCTTGACTTCGTATATAATTAGGAGATTATATTGTAAGAGATAATTATTGTATATATGTAGCCGGTAGTGTCGGATAGATATACGAGAACTTGTTGTTCGACCAATCTCTCGGAGAAGGAGAGGTGGTCGATATCACTTCTCTCTGTATGCATATATGTTCATGACGATCTTTTGTTCCCTTCGTTAATTTGCTTACTAGCTAGCTAGCGTGTCTAGATCTATACGTATATAGTACGTAGCGCGTCGACCAAGCACGGACATAAGAGAGGACACTTCTCTCTATTAATTAGCTATAGCTATAACACAATATATGAAACACCTAAATTAACCCCCCAAAACCCCCACCCCCTTAAAAAACAAAACCACAGCCCACGAATGTCGTGGCGTGGATGTTTATTGGTCCCGGTTGGTGCCACCAACCAGGACCAAAGCCCTCTGTATGGGCTCGGCGCACCGACCACGTGGAGGCCCATCTGTCCCGGTTACGGACTGAACCGACTAAAAAACCAGGGCATTAGTAACGACCCTTTAGTCCCAGTTCAGGAACCGGGACAAAAGGCCCTTACCAACCGGGACTAATGGTGGTTTATCTACTAGTGAGAGAAAATGGTCTGAATGATATGATGCAAGTAGTATCATTTTTTGAACAGAAAAAGTCAGAAGATCCACTATTCTTCTACTCATTCAAAACGGATCCAAAAATGAATGTGGTGCACATATTCTGGGCAGATGGTAGTGGAATAAGGAACTATCAGCAGTATGGCGATCTTCTCAGTTTTGACACAACCTACAAGACCAACAAATACAATCTGAAATTTGCTCCATTTGTGGGAGTAAATGGGCATGGAGACAACTTCCTTTTGCATGTGGTTTCATTCAAGATGAGAAGAAAGAAACATTCGAGTGGCTCTTTAAGACATTTCTGAAATGCATGGGAGGGAAAGCTCCTAAATCTGCCATAACAGATCAAGACGCAGCTATGAAGAAAGCAGGACCTAAATGCTTTCCAAATTACAATCATAGGAACTGTTTGTTCCACATTCTCATGAAAGCTCAAAACAAAGCTAGGAGGACATTTGGAAAGAACCAACACTTGCATGCTCAATTTCATGACATAATCCTAAACTCCCAGACAGTGCAAGAATTTGAGGAATTGTGGCCACAAATGATTCAACAGCACAATGTTGAGCATATCAAGTACTTTGCAATTATGTGGAAAAATAGGAAGAGATTCATACCTTTCTACTTCAAGAATCACTTTTATCCGTTCATCCAGACAACAACCAGAAGCGAAGGCATCAATGCTGTATTTAAAGCAAATGCATGTTCAACTCACAGTGTAATTGCTTTCATGACAGAGTTTGATAGAATATCACAAAGCATTGAAGAAAAAAGAAAAGAAAATGATTCTGTCACAAGAAGAACTTCTCCAACAATGTGGAGTGACTGGGCATTGGAGAAGCAGGTAGCAAGAATATATAACAGAGGCATTTTTTACAAATTTCAGCAAGAGTTGATGAATTCAACTAAGTTTCACATGGTTGAAGTTGAAAAAAACAAACAATATAAGGTTTTCAAATCACCAATGCAAGCACTGTTTGACTATAACCCCAGAACTTTCATAGTGATGGTGGACATAGACTCTGAAACTTTCACATGCATATGTGGTAAATTTGAAAAAGACGGCATAGTATGATGTCATGCACTCAAAGTGATCCAAGCATTGAACATTGATGAGATAGCAGAGAAGTATTTCATTGATAGACGGAGACCTAAAGAGAAGATATCAGAAAAATTCAGTGAACATGTGACAAACCTTGAAGATTTGGATGATCAAATGGTTTTCTTCTCATTCTCTAGAAGGCTCACTGAATTAGCTTCTGAAGCATCAAAAAATCCTGAAAGGAGGAAAGTTATGAGTGAGCAGATAACCAATTTGGAGAAATTAATAATGGGCATACCTTGCATACCAGAAGGTGAGGAACAAAAAATTTGTTCGTCAGAGGTAGCATCTGACACTTCAGCAGCTTTGAGTTTGGGTAGCAATTCTGAGAACACACTAAAGGATCCGGTATACATAAAACCAAAAGGGAGAATGAAGAAAACAGGAAGGCAAAAGGGCATAGTTGAAGAAACTATAGCCAAACCAAAAATGACTTGCTCTGGGTGTGGCAAACAAGGTCACAAGGTAACTGGATGTAAGCCAACAGAAGAGAATGCAACGCAGAAAATTAACAAGAGAGGTACAACTTTTCTTCGTATTTTTATAGTTCAAACACAGACAAAATATATAGCAAATTCTAAAAAATGTTTCTCATATGTTATATTGATTCATAAATTACAACTAGAAAGGAGAGCATTGCATTAATTTCAGATCATGAGAAGGCAAAGACGGCAAAGAAGACTAAATGCATTGGTTCGTCAACATTATTTACATTAAAAGTTTTGTAGTAAAAATTCCTAAATATACAAGTGGTCTAATTGGAAGTTGTTTTCTTCTTCTACAAAATCAGAAAGAAAAGAAGGCAATGCGAAGTCCAAGAAGAAGGCGTTGTAAAACAAGTTTGGAATTGAAGCCCTATGAGATTGAAAAGCTAGCTGAATAGATAAATGAAAGGCAGATTTATGCATGCTGAAAATGACAATTTGATCGGTGTCAATGTGTATGCAATGATGCTTGATGTAATTTATAAATTGAAAGATGAGTTGCTGCAGAGTTTACTATTTATGCCATTTAAGAAATAAGTAGGCTGCTACGTATCATTTTCCAAACTTTTGCAAATCCAAAACAACATAAAAAATTGCCCAAAAAAAGCAAGGAGGAAATCAACCACTCATATTAAAAACATTGATAATAGAGTAAATTAAAGCAAGGAGGAAATCAACCACTCATATTAAAAACATTGATGATATCATGACAAAGTTCCAGATGAAGTTGAAATGCCTAAATTTAGCAACTAAGTTTTTGCTACAGATAAACACAAAGCAAACAACTACACACAACTAAACTTGAAGCACATAGACTAAGCAGCATTCGAATACTAGCGGTTGCGTCTAAAAGGCAACTACATCCATCGTCATAAACATCTACTGGGGTCTACTAGCTGCGGTATTGACTTTTGTTGAAAGGCTTCATGTAGCAGACATGCTTGCACCAGCTCCACCTCCATCATGACCATCACCTCCAAAACCAGCAGCAAAATTGCCACCAGAGCAGCTGAAATCAGGCTTGGGGTCAGCACCTCCATCTCCTCCATCATCTTCATTGTCATCATCCTCATCTTTGGGGCCAGCTGCAATGATGATATTCCTCTGAAAGTAGCCATCCCAATCAGGAACACACTGCTCAATTCTGGTCACTCGACGAACAGACACCAACGCTTCTGGACCACAATGAATGTCGTTACCAGCAACAAGAAGGACATCAAAAGGATCCTCAAAATCAACTAGGACTGCATTCTTCACATAATGGTCTGCAACTTTAACTTCCTATGCCCAACGCAATCAAACATAGCATGTCCAACACAGAATGCAGCTGAGTGAGTGTTGCTGGTTACCACGCAGTATACAACTCTGTCAGTATCCCCAAAAGGGATCTTGAGCTGAGCCCTGGTGACAGCTGAAATCTTCATTGTTTTACGGCTGAAGTCCTTGTAAACCGAAAAATGCACAAAAAAAAGAAAAAATGAATTTAAATTTTAAATTTCATTTCTTTGATTCAATAACAATAAAATAAATAACATGACTTGAACACAGAAATAAAATATGCATGGTTCATAGCAATTCATTTAACAAAAATGTTCCTAGTTGCTTAGTTTGAAGCATATAACAAGCATTTCGCTATTTGTAGGACTGAGTAAACACATAGCCTAAGTATGAAAAAGTTGTTTGTAGGACTGAGTAAACACAAAGCCTAAAATGCCATCATTTGCAGAAAGAAAATCACCTTTTAGTAACGCCATTTGTAATATGAAAAACATTAACAAACTAAGTAAATGAAAATAAAAACAAATATCAGTGTCTAGCACATTAGAAGCATGCATGAAGTATGCATGAATAGAGTAAATTCACGAAGTATGCATGTAAACAAAATTAAAACTCACTGTTTAGCACATTAACAAAGTAAATGTAACTAAATAAATTCTGTAGCACAATGAAGTATGCATGAAAAATTAAATTCAATCAGTCACAAAAATCAATA
The DNA here is from genome assembly GCA_021605145.1 of Aegilops bicornis. Taxonomy (NCBI): domain Eukaryota; kingdom Viridiplantae; phylum Streptophyta; class Magnoliopsida; order Poales; family Poaceae; genus Aegilops; species Aegilops bicornis. The sequence continues at coordinate 105,959,744 of CM038675.1, read as the reverse complement.
ACATTTATTGAGATAAAACACTGTGATTCTTACAAATTTTTTTAAAAAAACTATGAATACCTTTTTTGTGGCATTCTTGTTAGAAAGTTTTGAAGTAAGGACCAATATCCTCATTAACTTTAACACCCACATGCCCCCCCCCCATAGTGTGCATCACCCAATCACGCCATTTATCTGGGAATTTTTTAAGTTTCAGCATCTTACGAACAAAGGCCATTTAATTTTATCATATGCTTTTCAAAATCAACTTTGAACAACATAGCACTCTGTTTTCTTGGTGTGAATGGAATTTAGAGCCTCATGCAAGATCACAACACCCTCCATGATGTATCTTCCTTTCACAAAGGCAGTTTGAATTGGGGAAATAATGGGATTGACCACTTTACTTAATCTGTTCATTAACACCTTAGTGATAATTTCGAAACTGACATTCAAGACACAGATAGGTCTAAATTTTTGTATTTGTCCAGCATCTTTAACCTTTGGGACTAGAGTGATAATCCCATAGTTCAGCCTAGCTAAGTCAATCTTTCCACTATGAAAATCATCCAGGATGGCTTTTAAGTCTGTTTTCAACAACTCCCAAAAATGTTGGCAGAAGTCAACAGCAAATCCATCAGGTCCTAGACTTCTGTTTTTTTTTCATATTGAAAACTACGTCTCTAATCTCTTCCATACTAAAAGGTTTGATCAGATCAAGCTCTTCCTGAGGGGAAATTCCCTGAGGGTTTTGGATGTCAAGATTGATGCTGGAATTCTCAGCTTGTCCAAATAATTTCTTGTAGTAATCAGTAACGTGTTCCGTGAGTTTAGCATCCCCTTCAATGGATTCACCCTCATGTTCTAGAGTAGTGATTCTGTTTTTCCTTCTTCTCCCATTAACCTTGGCATGGTAGTATCTAGTATTAGAATCTCCCTCTCAAATCTCTTTACCTTTATATATTTGCAGCCATTTGATTTCCTCCAGTTTAAGAATGTCTTTCAGTTCTCTTCTAAAGACTTTCTGAATCTCTCTATCTTGGGCACTAAGGCCCCTGATTTCAGCATTCTTATCCAGTTCATCTAATAGTCCAAGTAGTTCTTTTTTTGTTTTCCTGTATACAGCATTAGCATTGATTATCCTCCCCTTGATTTTTGTCTAATATTTTTCAATTTGCTCTGCCAAATGTTCAAGATGGAACCTCTACATTTGATATTCCAATTTTTTTTCACAAATTCCCTAAAACCCTCCATGAGCATCCAGACATTTTCAAATCTGAAAATAGATTGGTTTTTCTTATGATCTCCACTGTCCAAAAGGAGAGGGGTGTGATCAGACATTTCCCTCTCCATGGCATTTACCATGGCTAGGGGATATTTATCTTCCCAATCTGGGCAGATCAAAATCCTATCTAGTTTCTCATATGTGGGCTCTGGTAAATTATTTGCCCAGGTATATCTCCTCCCATTCAAAGGGAGGTCCCTGAGACCAACATGTTCTATAATTGCATTAAAGACAAAACTGTCAGGTTGGAGACGCCGGAATAGCAGCAACGGCGGCGCTGCTAGGTCGGAGACGAGGTGTACCGCCCACCTTCCATCGGGGGGATCCGCCTCGCTCGTGTCGCCGTGAGGACTAGGGCCGACCGCCATGTCGCCCGTGTTGCACGAGACATCAAAACGCCTGTTTCCAGCATGGAGTCTCGAAGAGGCCGATCTAGTTACTACTAATCACTATGGCGATTTAGTGCATTGAACGGACACAGCTCTTATGTATTAAAAACATGGCAAGTAAGCGTGTTCCAAATCACATTCCACGTACGTAGTTAACACAGAGAAACAGGCTAGCATTATCTTAATGCATGGATGACACCATTGATCAACAATATCACGCGGGTAACTTTTGTTCTAATGAAAAAGCAAGCTACAACTCAAAAAGAAAAAAACTTGTAGAAAAACAAGGAAGGAAGCAAGCAGAGCTAGCTACTGGTAGCACCTAGTAGCAAGCAAGCGAACGCTTTTCCCTTTCTACACTTTCCGAGCGAGGTGCATGCATATAACACAGCTAATCCGCACGCGGCGGCGACGACAAAATCGTCCTGGCGACCGATCGACCGCCGGCCGCCTCGTATCTCATCCTCTGCGCTTTGCGCTTTTGCTTTTGCGGCGATGGCATCTCGTCTAAAACACACTGATGATTCCCCACACTCGATTGAGCAAGCATCTATCCATCTACGATCTGACCTTTTTTTTTTTTTTTGCGGGTCATCTGCGATCTGACCTTGGAATCACTTCTCACAGAATATGTTTCCACCGATGGAGAATTGGGAATCTGCGCCTGCTTTTGAGGGTTCGTTCGTAAACCACACGACCACATGGAGGCACAAACTTGCAACCACTAGAGCGTGCGACTGCCGGCAGCACAACGACTCACTGGCATATTCGACATGGAGGGGGAGTTTCGAAGTCGGTGACAAGTTCAAACTCGTTCACGAATAATTTTTAAGGGTACAACTACATAACAGAATATAGTGACTTTGGAAATATGCAATGAAATTAATATCGAGTCTGAGTATACGCAGATAAAAATGCCAAACTTTTCCGTCCAATGCCGACAAATTGCATGTGTGTGTGTGTGTGTCTTTGTCACACACACAAAGGGCAAATCATGTGACGAACAAACCCTCAACGTGGCACATGCATGCGAGAGGAAGAAAGGAAGCTTCCACTCTACCAATCGATCTGGCCCTCTTCCTCCTACTACTTATTAACCCAAAAAGAAGGCGGAGGGGAACTTTTGATCTATGGGTGTATCTACATCCTATATAGTACAAATGTCAAAAAAATCTGAAAACATTTTTGCAATAAACTTGACATTCCATTGAACTTATGAGAAAAAATCCACAGAAAGAAAATCCACCTTTGACTTCTTTTCAAAAAGACAAAATATTGGACAATAGTGTAAGCAGTGACCTATAATAACAAAAGTAAGTCAAGTTTATTCTAGAAATAATTTTGAACTATTTGACTTTTTGTTTAACTATTAAAAAATCCTCATATAGAATGTATCTACAACCAAAAACCAAAGTGTATTTCCCAAAAGAAGGCATGCTATTAGAGCACGCTCCAAGATCTCTACTCCTAATGGAGCAGTTGATAGTCTTCGCCGGTCAATTTTCGTCCCACCTCCCCTGGTTTTTTTTGGTACTTCGTCCCACCTCCCGCTTTCCACTGATCCCCCGCATTTTACCTCCCAACCGATAAAAAAAACATCAAGATACAACTACGGCCATCCTGAACCGCGCCGGTTCACAGATAGAAAAAAAACCTAAAACGATCAATCACGGTTAACCTACGAAATGACGGGCTGATCGATCTGATCGTCTTGACCTCGATCCCATTGCGAGCAGCGGTCATTCGTCCCCGCCCCTCAAACCCTTGGCCGCCGTCACAAACCCTGAAACCCTTGTCCGCCGCCACAAGCGCTCATACCGTAGGTCTCTTTCACAGCCTGCAGTCTTATCCCGGCGACGACGCCGTCCGAGTGCAAAGACAGAAAGATCTCACGTCCCAGATCCGTCGCTCTTCAGCGGAACTGCGTGCGATCGAGTCGCCGCCGGAGTGGCGATTGCAAAATCAGGTGTGGCGTTTATATATTCCTACCTTTACAAGGTGTGGCGTTTATATATTCCTACCTTTACAAATATACTACTCTTAAAAATCTGCATCTGGGTTCGGTGTCGTGGTCGTACTGCCCAAAATCTGGCATTGTGATCTCGGTTCGCATCGCGTGGTCATACTGTGCCATACCTCTTGCTCACATTTTATCAGCCCTAAATTCCTGCAGATCGTGAATCATCTCATTGCAAGGAACTCAGTTTTCGTGCGGGGACGGCCCTCGGGGATGGTGTCATCAGCAGCAGCATCTGGAGGTTAGTTGACACAAACAAAAGGTAGTTAAGACGCTTGAATCTAATTGGTGACATGCAAAGGTTAAGGTTTCTATGCATCTGGAGGTCAGATGGTTGAAAATGATTGAGTGCAGCTACAGGCTGGATGAATAAAATCACTTCGAATGGGGAATTATGTCATCCTCCCATATGAACCACCGTTTTGAATGGGAAATAGAATAATTCATGAATGTTTGCCGAGGCCATACCTGTTTATCACTATTTGACAGCCCGAAATGATTGCAGGTGGTGAATCATCCCATTGATGGTTTAAGTATATTCATCAAGTGGCAACAGGCATCGGGGACGGTGTCATCATCAGGAGCATCTGGCAAGCGCATCGAGTTTGCAGCTCACAACTTCAGAGTATCTCCATTTTCCAACCTCGAAACAGCATCACATGCAAAAATTGACACAAACATAAGGTAGTTATGACACTTGAATCTAATTGGTGACATGCAATAGTTAAGGTTTCTATGCCAACAGGAAATAGTCAAGGTTTCGAGGGATCTGGAGGTCAGATGGTTGAAAATGATTGAGTCCAGCTCCAGGCTAGATGATTAAAATCATTCAGAGTGGGAAATAATGTCATCCTCCCATATGAACCACCGTTTTGAATGGGAAATAAAACCCTTCATGAATGTTTGCCGAGTCCATACCTGTTTTTCTCTATTTGACAGCCCCAAATGCTTGCAGGTGGTGAATCATCCCATTGATGGTTTAAGTATATTCATCAAGTGGCAACAGGCATCGGGGACGGTGTCATCAGCAGCAGCATCTGGCAAGCGCATCGAGTTTTCCACCCTCTGACCTCCATTTTCCACCCTCGAAACAGCATCACATGCAAAAAGTGACACATACATAAGGTAGTTACAACACTTGAATCTAATAGGTTCCATGCAATAGTAAACAATCAAGGTTTCTATGCCATCGATTGTTCTGGAAGCCACTTGACCTCCCACTCTTAAGTCAATGCACACAACCTGTTCTGGTGCCAATTATATAGACTCATCAATGGGATAACTGATGTATAGCATCTATAATCATCCAGTATTGTCAACGCACGAGCAGTTAAATGAGTCCTCATCCTTACTTCACATAAGGCAGGTGTCTTTAATTGCCAGTTGTGTGTAATTTCATAGGTACACATGGGTAATTCAAGAAGCAGGGCGGTTGATCAGCTACCAGAAGAGGACGTTTCTACAGGTATGCTGCATCACTATGAGAAAGTACTACGCATGGGTTAACGAACATTCGCAAGCTTTTATTAAAATGGTTTAAAGCCCATTAAAAGCGTGTTAACTGTTGAAGTTAATTCTACGGGCATGCTTTAACCTATCATAATCTGCTACGCATGAGTTCTGTGCACTTTTCATATTCACATAATTAATGCATAATGCTTTTCAGTCCTTACAAGATCTACAATAGTTGAAGATAACAATGCAAGCATCTTACGCATAGCTCAACGTGGTGTGGACAATTCAGCTACGGTTACAGGTATAGAGCTTGTGTGAATATTGTTGGGAATGTTGCCATGTAGATACGACGTTTATATCATTGTCCTTATATTCATGTTGGTTGTCACCCTTCAGATGGAGAGCATAATGAGGATTCATTCACAGCTCCGAATACCAATGATTTGGATTTTAGTTTAAATGAATATGGTACTCCCTCAGCCTCATTACAAGTGTCAAGATTGGTATAACCATATGTTTGGAGTGTATATTTCATTGATTTTTGTTATTTACTGGGTATCACTATACAGATGGAACAAGTTCGCAACAGATTAAAGACCTTCATGATGGTTCGTTGTTGGGTTCCAACCATCTAATTCTTGATTGTCACCCTACTATTGGTAACAACTCATACCTATTTAAAATTCTAATATATAACTTAATGGAGTTCACTTTCATTAACAACATGTTCCTATTCTGATATATTGGTGGTCTACAGATGGTGAACCTCCAAACGAATATATCAATGGTGGGACAAATCTATCAGGTATTCCCACGGATGCTTGTCTAACATTATGACCTTATGTACAGATGTTGTGAGAAAGCATTATGGTCTTTCTGTTTTTTATTTTTGACATGCTGCAGACGAAATCAGATGCGGGAATCAAAGTCATATATCAAATGAATCTGACAACCAACAAATGCTTTCTGCAAAGGATATAAAAAAAATCCAAGACGTTGTGTTACAAATAGAGGATCAACAGCGCTGCTTGTCGAAATCTGGTAATTTGTTTAACTGCAGATTGATGAAAACTTGTTAATGCATTTAAGTAGTGGAACTGTTTTCTTATATTTTGCTATATGCAATGGCTGTTTTTATTCACTAACTACCGAATGTTTAATATGCGTTGTAGACCATAAGGAACTTAACAAAGCCTTGAGGCGGGAAACTTATCGCATTAGCAAAAAACAGGGTTTGAAAATACAACAAGTCGATGGCCACAACGTTGAACGTCGTGCACTAGGTGATATCACGAATGTTCGTCAACCTAAACTTGTTGTCTCGGGTACATCAGGTAATCATTGTTTATCTATTTGTATGTGTGGCTTCCCCTTGGTATAACATAATACAATACTGACCTAACGTTCTGAATCAGATGACTTGAATGTCACAAAAGATAATGCTGCACTAACGGAAGAAGATCGCAAAAGAGCCCATAGAAACGCCCTGAGGAGAGCTTCTTATCATAGGAAAAAATAACTTGCTCTCGAAGAAGATAAACTCCGCGCCATTAATTTGTCTGGTAAGAATCAAGTGTTCTAACCATTACCATTTTTATCTTCAAGTCATTTCTTATCAATTAATTTTTGTGCAACATTTATTAACCATGTTTAACCAGACAACGCAACTAGCTCTGCCTATACAACATTATTATCACATCCTGATTCAGCATTTACTGCTACATCTACTGAGACATATGGTCTGGTTAACGACAATGATCAAAATGGTAATTGACTTGTTAATAATGGATTCATCAATGTGGAAATATTAATTTTTACTTTCTACATTTAAACTATGACCTCAATGACACCAGACATTGACGAGAATATACTTGAAGAAACATGTCTGGTAACCGAGGAAGATCGCAAGAGAGACCATATAAATGCACTTAGGAGGGCAGCTTATCGGAGGAGAAAGGATAAGTTTTAAGCAAGTGAAAGTCTACGGATGCTATCTAATTCAGGTAGATATTTATGTTATTAATTCAGTATGCTAATAATTGCCATAGACACAACTTAATGTAGTTGATGCAAAAACCCTAGCGTCATATACTTAATCTTAATACAAATTAATCATTGTTGGGCCTGAAAGAATGTTCTGTTATTCATTTCTCACTAAAACAATATTTTCCAATGACAATATTACCCCCTCACTAATGATTTGCACACATTATTTTAAAAAAGCCACGGCTGATATCCCTAACTATATAGACACATTCCACGATGATGCAACATTACCCCCTCCGTCATTAGACGCCTCTGGTGTTACCCATGACAACGAGGTATCTAAGAGGATACAGAGAAACTCTCGTAGCCGATCATGTTATCACAAGAAAAATGAAGAACTAACGGTTGATGATAGAGATGATTTAAATGAAAAGATCCGAGGGAAGCGCGTGCAGCGCCGCAAAAGCAGGTCGGAGATTGAGAAGGGCAGTCAAGTGCTCAAAGGAAGGCCTCTTATGCTATAAGGAAAAACACCCCGTGCAAAGAATCTCTCGCACTCCCGCGTCCAGACATTACTAACTCAACAGCTGATAGTCTCGCAATCCCCCTCTCTCGGGCTGCCGACGATGATTCATCGGATGGCGACCCTTCCCCGGGCATGCCGAATTACGGTGTTTGCACCCCTGGTACGTAATCGATTTTCTTCGGTTCTGATGCAACTTCTCAGCAACCTTATACTGACCTGATGCGGTCTTTGTCCCTGACTGTTCAACTATAATGCAGACGACATCAATGTGTTCCCAGAGCCCATGATGGGCGATGAGCCGACACCAGCCGAAATGATGGATGAGGAGTACTACATGTATCGTGACCAAGGTATGGTCAAGTCTGCTTTAGGAAGGTTGGGATCATCATTGTAATTGTAGTACTATGTCAATATTATTTTCATGATCATGTTTCAACGATACATGTAGGATCCGATAATGAGGCATTCGAGGATGACGAGGAAGCTAGCATGACGCCTTTTATATCTGGCGAGGTTGATCCATTAGACTGTGTGTACACAAACATACCAGACAACACCCACATCCTGAAGCTCGACACAAACTGCAAACACTGCAAGGCCAGAAAGTTTGTTTCTGAGACTGACGGATTCTGCTGTCGCAATGGACAGATCGAGCTTAAACAACCGGAACCAATCCCAGAACTTATGAGGCTATGGTCCAGCATGGATGCAGATTCCAGACATTTTCGTGAGAACATACGGTTCTTCAATGGGCATTTCGCCTTCACAACCCTTGGCGTCAGCCTTGATGAGAACTACACAAACATGAAGTCTGGGGTATACACATTCCGGGTACACGGAACCATGTATCACAATGTGCATTCGTTCGGGCCTAGCTCACGTCCAGAACATCTGCAGTACCATAACCCATCGTAAGGCGGCCACAAAGCAATTAGATCAAGAGGTCGTGAAGAAGTTAGTAGACATACTTAAAGAGAACCCTTACTCCCAGCAATTTAGGAGTTTGGGTGCACACAAGGACAACCTTGATGATTATAGGATAGACCTAAACACCGATAAGAGGCTTGACCAAAGAAAATATAATAGACCTTTGTCATCTGAGATTGCTGCAATTTGGGTTGAGGACAGCGACCTGGCAAAAAGGTTTGACCGTAGGATAACACTTTATGGTAACAACAACGAAAGGCATAGCATACGCGTGTCATCCGGAGGATATGACCCGTTGTCTTATCCCCTATTCTATCCAAGGGGCGAACTAGGTTGGCATCCGAAACTACCTAAACGTAATGTTCCTTGGGAGGCTGTACTACATCCTCAACTTGTCCATGATGATGATGAGGATGCAGGTATGACATCTGTGAACCTTTTTGTTTCAATACAAAAATTATTTCTAAAGGTAGTCATTGTTTTGATCCTATACTATCGTGTGCAGAGGGAAATAGCAGGTTGTGCGTCTCCGTCAGAGACTACTACTGTTATATGCTGCAGACACGGCCTGCAATCTTCAATCCCATACTCTGTGGAGCACGACTGCTGCAGCAATGGGCTGTTGACATGTACGTTAAGATTGAGAGCTGTCGGTTGAGGTGGTACAGGAAGAACCAGACGTAGATTCGTGCCGACTTGTATAAAGGAGTGGTTGATGCCATCACTTCAGGGAGACGCCGGGCAAGCTGTTGGGGTTAGAATAGTGCTCCTGGAACATACCCTGGTGGCGACCGCGACATGAAGAAGAGACATATGGATGCCATGGCAATTGTCCATACATACGGGAAGCCAGACATCTTCCTCACCATGACTTGCAATCCTAAATGGGACGAGATAACAAACGAGTTGCTGCCTGGTCAGACGGCGCAAGACCGACCTGAGCACATGAAGTACATGTTTTTCAAGAAGCAGATCCTGGGTGTTGTAGTTGCTTACGTATACGTAGTCGAGTTCCAAAAAAGGGGCCTCCCCCACGCACATTTTTTGTTGATCATGGACTCAACATATAAGCTTATCGTCCGGAACAAGATGACCGACTCATTTCATGGAGCTCCTAGACAAGCACAAGTATCCGGAATTGTATGCAATGGTGGTAAAGCATATGATGCACGGATCATGTGGTGCTCTCAACCCGAAGAATGTTTGCATGCAAGAAAACGGTTGCAAGTGCAGATATCCACGGCCGTTCAATGAGAACACAGCATAGGGGAAGGACTCATACCCAGTGTATCGACGGAGAGACGATGGAAGACATGCTAAGGTCAGAGGGAAGATGCTGGACAACAGATGTGTTGTGCCTTATAACCCATACCTACTGCAGATGTTCAATTGCCACATCAACGTTGAGGTCTGCTCTAGCATAAAGGCTGTGAAATATCTTTACAAGTACATTTACAAGGGCCATGATAAGGCTTCTTTCAGCATCGATCAGCCCGACGCCGATGGTAACATTGATGAGATCAAGAGGTACGTTGACGCTAGGTGGGTAACACCTCCGGAGGCTATGTGGAGGATATTTGGCTTCCCACTTTGCGCCAATTACCCGCCTGTCTTGCAGTTGCCCCTTCATCTCCCTAATATGCATAGGGTTGCGTTCAATGCGCAGGCTGACTTAAAGAATGTTGTAGCCTCCGAAAATGCTTCAAAATCCATGTTAACGGAGTATTTCAAGGCTAACCTGGAACACCCTCGGGCTAGGCATATATTGTACAAGGATTTTCCCGGAAGCTTTACGTCGCAGACGAAAAAGAAGTATTGGAAGCCGCGTGTCGAGCGTTTTCAAATTGGGCGCATAGTGTCTGCCAATCCTGCCGAGGGGGAGCGATACTACCTGCGGGTGTTGCTTAACCATGTTACGGGCAAAACATCCTTCGACGACTTGCTCACCGTGGATGGCGTGCTATGTGGGAGCTTTAGAGAGGCTGCTGAAAGGTTGGGACTCATCGAGGCAGACAACACGCTCGACGACTGTCTTAATGAGGCTGAGCAGTGGGCGATGCCATGTTCACTTAGGAGACTCTTCGCAACCATCTTGGTGCACTGCGAGCCAGGCGATGTGCGTGGATTATGGGATCGACACTTCGAGCCTATGTCAGATGACTATCGTCGATCACGCACGTCCACTGACGAGGTGGAGCAGATGGTGTTGCTTGACATTAGGGGGATGTTGCAGTCCATGGGTAAAGACATTGTTGATTTCGCTCTTCCAAGCATAGATGATGCGTTTGACCCTACAGAGGGCGAGGCAAGAGAGGTTATCGAGGAAATAACCGTTGAGTTTGACATGGATGACACAAAATTGGCATCTTCACTGAACATGGAGCAGAGGGCCGCATACGAGGAGATACTAGGGGCTGTTGAACACGGTGATGGGGGTGTTTTCTTTGTTGATGGCCCTGGAGGTACAGGTAAGACCTTCCTATATAGGGCGATGCTTGCCAAGGTGAGAAGCGAGGGCAAGATTGGTATCGCTACCGCGACGTCCGGCGTCGCCGCTTCTATCATGCCTGGCGGCAGGACTGCCCACTCCAGGTTCAAGATCCCATTGAGTTGCGATGATGGAGCCTCGTGCAGCTTCACCAAGCAGAGTGGGACCGCCAAGCTGCTACGGATGGCCTCCTTGATCATATGGGACGAGGCCAGCATGACAAAGCGACAAGCGGTTGAGGCATTGGATAATAGCATGCGCGACATAATGGGAATACGCGACCGACCCTTTGGAGGAAAGACTGTTCTTTTTGGTGGGGACTTTAGGCAGGTTCTTCCGGTCGTCAGAAGGGGGTCGCGGGGCCAGATAATTGATGCAACCCTCCGAAGCTCTCATCTATGGAAGGGCATGCGTCAGCTTCGGCTCATCACCAACATGAGGGCTCATAATGACACGTGGTTTGCCGATTACTTGCTAAGGGTCGGCAATGGCACTGAGGAAGTTGATGATCAAGGCAACATAGTACTCCCAGAAGATATTTGTCTGCCGTCTGAGCGTAGGTTGACGACCGGAGAAGCTTATTGAGCACGTATTTCGAGTCTAGACGACAACATGGCTGATTCAATTACATGACATCTCGAGCAATCCTTTCCACAACAAACGACAATGTAGACAAAATAAACATCCGCATGATAGAGCCGTTTTCATGGAGATGAAGTAATCTACCATAGTTTTGATAAAGGCGGAGGATGGCCCATATGGCTACTATGCTCGTGGAGTTTCTGAATGGATTGACTCCTAACGGTCTTCCTCCGCATGCTCTAAAACTAAAGCTGAACTGCCCTGTGATACTTCTAAGGAACATTGATCCAGCTAATGGGCTTTGTAATGGCACTAGGCTTGTTGTTAGAGGTTTTGAGAGGAACACCATTGATGCAGAAATCGTGATTGGACAACACGCTGGCAGGAGGGTCTTCCTTCCTCGAATACCTCTCTGCCCATCTGAAAATGACATGTTTCCGTTCAAGTTTAAGAGAAAACAATTTCCTATAAGGCTTAGCTTTGCTATGACCATTAACAAGGCTCAAGGGCAGACTATCCCGATTGTTGGTGTGTACCTACCCAATCCCGTGTTCTCACATGGTCAGCTCTATGTTGCTTTGTCTCGAGCCACCGCCAAGAGAAACACAAAGATTCTCATTCGTAGGAGAAGCCAAGGAGAAGACCAACAAGCATAAGGACAATACAAAGAAGCGAAAAAACAACGACCGTGTCCTTACTGACCTCGATGAAGAACATCGTCTACAAGGAAGTCCTTACAGGTTGATAACCGGTTAATAGCAATGCAGGTTTTGTAATGACAGAGCAATTACTTTTGCGAATGTCAATACATGTTGTAATTCGTTTTTCTACATGTATCTTTCTATTTGTTATTTTTATAGATGGAGGTATATTCGATGTATTCGAGCTACGCACTGCAGTTCAATAATCAGCCGTCATATTGGCACCATCATCGCTGTTATGGTTTTTGTACTATTGTTGTTTTTATGGCAATGTACATGTCACACAGCATATTATTTTAGTGTACAATCTGTGTTCCAGATTTATTGATTTGCCTGCTAAATACCTTGGACATGCAATGAACTTTTTTAATTAAGGCAAGTTATCATACCCGTACTTATTTATTTTGGTAATTTGATAATATGATGTACTGTAAATTTATTGGTGTCCTTATTATCTATAGTAGCCATAGTTATTATACCCGTTGTACTCTGTAGATTGTTACAATGCACATGTAATTTTCGTGAGTGTGCAATATTTAGCAAAAGTTATATTACTTGTACTTTCAGGGAGCTATACTAATTAATTAACAGTACAATTCAAGTTACATAATATTTTATTCCATTGGTTCATTTACGTTTATGAGATTACTGCGGATCTGAAAGAGTTCTAAACTATAAATTTGTACAAGGCTGCATTAATCTTGGACCTGGCGAGGATTGGTTCAGGCATCGCTTCATGGTTTTCTGGTCCATGATAACTTTTGCTAGGCTGATATCGAGCGTCAGAAACATAATGCCTTAGCGGGACAGCAAGGATTCCACTAAGATGGTTTGTTGGTTTGAGGGTGGTCGACTTATAGTTGCACCCAGCCTAGACTATTTTGCTGTGCTGGCATCAAATAATTAAATGTTCATCGAAATGTGTATGCTGTTCTAGATGCCATGTAATACTAGGATTCTCATTTTACCTTATGATGAGAGCATGAACTAGATTATTCTTTTGGTTACATCCGTACAAACTAACATGTCAACTAAGGCCCTTAGCTAATTTTCTAGAGCAAGGTTATCTATTACTTATGGATATTTTCCTATCACATTATACATCTCATTATATATAGAGCTACAAGTCCATCCCAAATAATTAAACCGTAGCAACATGGAACTATGAAGGAAATTACTATATATATAATGAGATAGGAAATTTGGTGTCAAACTTGAAGAAGGAGTCGGATATACAATAATCTTCAGTGAATAAACAAACCACTTATGATACAAGTATTGATTAGAGATTATCATATTTTCATACTATTACGCATGAAGTTTTTTTAATGGCATGTTTAAAACATAACCTCAAACCAAAATTAGAAATAACTTAATTTTACTATATGCAGTCTTATTAATATATATGCAAAATAGAAGATGCCAATATCCAGATATAATAACCGGAAACAAATAATATATTATCGACATACTTAGTATTAATTACGGCATGTGATCTTATCCGGTATTTACAAAATGGCAAGTTTGCTGTTTTTAAATGTATTATACTACTGTGTTGATCACGCCGAATCACAACTGTGATTCCATTGAATTTTTAGTGATTGTGATCATATGAGTTGATTCATTCTCCGATTTTGTAAATATTGTTTCCTTATAAACATCTATAAAATCCTACACCCTTTAATCAGCCAAACCCAAACCATACCGCTCTAACACCCTTGCCGCTATAGCTAACTTTGACATGTCGTCATCCAACAACATCTATGGGGCTGATGATAGTCATGATGAACAAGAAGAAAATAGGGAGCTGCAACCTGATGATATTGGTCAGTTGGAACAAGATGTGGAAGAACAGAGCCGAAATTGGAATGTTGGTGAGGGATCTGCACCTAGACGTAAGAAACTAAAGAAGCATGATCATATTCTGCCTGTTCAATTCCCATCCTTGCTTTCGTCGAACCATTTTGATAACCTAATCCGACGTCGCGAGGTGCATCACATCCCTCATGCACATGTCCCCTCAGGCTGGGATATCCAGCGTGGCACGGGGTCAAGTGCAGCGAGGAAAGATGTTTGGGGTACCAACAACTACGAGCTTCTGCAGGCACAAACGAAGGTGGTCGAGAAGCACATTCAAGCATGTGACAAGAAGCCACCACCAGCTGATAAGGACGAAGCATAAGGAGATCTACAATAATGTTGAGATGATAGGTTGTTTTTTTTCATCCCGTGTAACCGTTCGGACTTGAACAGTAACAAAGTCTCATTTTCAGTTCATTTATGCGTGCAACGTGTGGGCTAAATATGCGCAATGACAATCTGATTTTCCATTATATCTTATTTATTTCTATATTTACGCTCTAATTTCTTAAACTAATTCTACACGATGATAACGTGGCAAAAAACAGCTTAATATCAGACTATAATTTGTCACCCTAATTCTTAGCCGAAGTCCTCATTGCAGGCATGCACACGATCTCTCCCATCTCTCTATGTGCACCTTCTGCATAATATGGTCTCTCGCTGCCGTCCAGGTGGCTTCTGGTGCCGCCACGTCTTTGATCTCATCCACCAATCCACTACGATCCTACTAATCCATGTTATGGTTCACGCCTTCCCTCTATTGTTTATCTCAAATCGAGCAGAATAGAGTGGCTTTTCTTGATCTGCACTTTACAGCCAGGGGGGCCGACGCAGGCATGTGATTGCTGGTTTATGCCGCTCCGTATGGCAGAGAGTGCGTGTGTTTGTTAGAAAGGCGCAAGGGACAGAGCAGCTCTATCCTTCTGTGTAATTTCCATGCCGACGAGCAGCAGCAGCCAGGCCTCACGCGTTGAGAGAGAAAGAGATATGAGCTATAATTTTTAAGTACTAAATTATCCCGCTCATATGTTGCTTCTGCGAATGCATAAACAGAGAGCATTTGCCTAATCATGTTGTTGATAATGCATACGCACAAATAGACAACATTATAACGTTTGGTAGCTATTGGACCGTGTACTTGTACTACTATCACGAGACGTGCTCTACTATTGTTTCTCTTTTGTACCTATGTGTGTCATTAAGACAGTCGTGATGAAAAAGAATACACAATATTCTCCCGTAGTGGCAATTATATTATTTGATATAGATGATGATAGTAAAGTTATGTGTTAGGCATGATATATTATTTGTCCCATAGCTACGCACGGGCAGAGACCTATATCATAAATTTATATATCATCAAGTTAATGGAAAATTAATATATATTATAATTAATTAATATACTTATGTGTATATAAGAAAGGTTAATAAGTATCCATAAAATAGAAAGTTTGTTTTTCAAAGGCAAGTGATAAATCATATGCGTTTTCATAGGCAAGTGGTCATGCTTGAATATCGAACTGAAGATCATGGACCAATTATGTTATGTAAGTTTCCTTGTTTAACAATTAATATTTATTAGGTTGCCGAATATTACATATCTGAATATAGATATGTCACCCACGGTAGCCTAGCCAGCCAAAATCAAAATTTCATTTTCCCGCCGCCCACTATGCTTATATAAATAATGCCCGCTGCCCACAAATTTTTTGTACACGAAAAGTCATCTCCTCCACGACGACCATGGTGATCTCATACGGATCGATCACATCTAAGAGGGTGGTGGCGCCGCCAGCTCCTGTCACCAGTCAACTCATCTCCTCCGATGAACAGGCAAGATTGAATAATCTTTTAGTACGTCTATTTGCCATCACTATATAACTGGTTTTTTTCTTCAAATAATCACCATTGTTTTTCCACTTGTTCTTTTATCTAAAAAGATGGAGCACACGGGATACACTAGAACATAGTAATAGGCTTGGCGATCAAATCATCTATTGTCGTCTTGTTTTCATCTTGTATATTACTTAAATTCAAATGGACAGTGAGTCTGAATTACATATAATTTTATTTTCATCGTGTACAAACCAGATGTAGCAAGCACTAACACAATCACCTGATTATATTAGTATTTGATTAGCAATCATTTATATAGTTTTTGAAGTTCTATACTGATGGTCTGGCTGTGATCTCATTAGGGTTGTTTCTTATAACCAGTACATACTGCATGATTTCAAATCCATGTTTATCCCATATGCAAAAGTTCTGATTGCAAGAAGAAAAAATAATAAGCAGAACATGAATAATATGTATCAATTTGGCATGATTAGTGTTGGGCCACTAGAATGTTATGCTGCTTGTCTGTTAACTTTTTTGCTTCCCTTGGAAAATAATTTTACCTGATCCTTTTTGTTTTTTTATACGCACAAGAATATTAATTTTCATCGCGTCCAAATGGAACACATATATTATAATTGCTGGATTATTCAAGCTAGGGTCATGTGGAAGGCTCACATCAAAGAGAATGGAATGGGAAACTTGTACCTTCAATGCATACTACTCGATCGGCATGTAAGCATACTTTATAGCCCATATTTTTAAATACAATTTTGATAAACATGTTTATTTGCTAATTGTTGTTATGTTTCTGAAAATTTATTAGGGAACAAAGATGGAAGCCATTGCATACAACAGCCAGGCTATCCGTTTCAACAGCGTGCTAGAAACCGGTAGGACCTACGATTTCAATCGCGTCGGGTTCAACCCCACAGAAATGCCAGATGGACATTTCTGGTACCTAGCCATGGACTTTGTGACCACACTAAGTTCTACGACCGAGGTTCCAATGTCGCCGCAACAGATAACGTCGATAATTTGCCCACCGTGCTTCCCACAGTTTGGAGAAATCTTTGAGCTACGGGACAAAACCATCACGGATGCATCATTTAATTTGTTGTTTTTCCATATTACTCCGTACAACTCAGAGTCTCATTGTGATTTCAAATTTGCAGACGTTGTTGCTATCCTTGCCTATGTTGGTCAGATAGAATTTAGGTGGGATTCAGTATATAGGCGCCGCGTCCCTTCCCTCGAGATTGGCCTCATGAACTTTCAGTAAACGCTAATTATAATATGAGATCATCATATGCTTCTTTTTGTAATTCTATTGTTGCAATGTTACTCACATTTGTATTTGTTTGTAGACGGCAGATTATTTTCTTACGTGTACGTGAAGAGCACGTTGGGCCTAAGTTATGGCATTTGCAATGCAATCGACAACCTGTTCGATAAGTTTGCTGTAACTTACGTACAGGTAAATCAGAGGCAGCGTTGTTTGCAAACTATGAGGGAGAGCACATTCTTCTTCTCTCCCAACATTAATGATGATCATCATTATCTACAAGGTAGGTGCTGCGTTCTATTTTAAATTTGTTTTCAATATATTTTGTCTGTAATACTATTTCAGTACTATATAACACTGATTGTTATCGTAGATATCCATGAAGCCAGCCTGACGACACTTGATGAAACACGTGCTTACGTCAATCGTGTTGTTCAACGTAGGAACAATGGCCGTCAGAACTATCACAGCCGAAATTAGAGCATCCTTGAGGGTTTTGGACGACTGACTATGTACTGATGCATATTCAAATGTCGCAAATAGGTGGCTTCTACAGTTTTGTTATGGATCGAATTGAGAATTATCATTTTGGCATTATGATTAATGTATTATACATATATATACCTTCATAATATGCAGTGTTCAGTATATCGGCTTACGCCGTCGTACTTTGTCCCTCTCTTCCCCGCCATCCCTTTTTTCACAAAAGCCATGAAAGGAAATAGCAGACCCACGTAGTAGTTTTTTTATTGGAATAACTGACTAAGTCATCTTCCCCTCATGCGATCCCAACATAGGCATGATCGAGGGATAACAACACGCGCACCCACGCCTCCGCCGACGCATGTTTGGACCCATCCGCCAGTCCTATGGTCCATGTTATCCCTCTCTTATCCCTCCTCCATTTATGCCTTATCGATCCTAACACGATAGTGCACGAACGGCGCACATGTAAGGATTATGTTGAAGTTGGAATATATAACAAACAATAGTTGCTTCATTTTTACCTTTACGACTTATATGTTTCTCATGACTGTGATCATTATAAACTCTTACTTGATCTTTATAGACTTGCGGGAATAAAAGGCCATTGTGCGGTGTTTCATGCACTATCATATTGTTACTAGACACACTACAGCTGTATTTTATTGATCAATTAAACTATAGAAATAATTTATGGAATATTTCTTTCTAGAAGACTTCCTATGTGTATCTGTAGGGCATAACTAGATGTGTCTTAGTCATTCCACGTTCATACGGGCACTCAAACATAAAATAAATGAAAACGCTACCCACACCAAATACATGTGATTTATATGTGCAATATATACTACTTAAAACACATCTAGACGTGCATCGGCAAGAACGAGGTTTTATAACTCAAAATTTTCTCTCCATGGAGATATACCCGTATGCTAAGAATATGGATCAATGCATGTAAAAGAAGTGGGCTGTAGTATCATAATTCAATTAAGGGTAAAGATATAGATTATTCCACATGGTATAGGTTAGATCATGTTATATGTACCAATATGCAACGCACAGGCGCCTATGGACCATATCATCATGTCTACAGTTTTTGTTATGGCAAATTTGAATGAGGTGTTCATGCATTTGAAGAAAACACCGTTCAACATATAGTTCAGAAATTCTCGTGTATTAGGAAATTTTAGAAGTATTTTTTAAAAAGGTACGTCATGCACTAAAAAAATAGTAAGCGCTAATTATATTTAACCAATCTACATGTAATACAAAATATATTGTGTAAAATTATTTTAACATTCCTATAAACACGTTTGCCATGTTTTAACATATTTATATAATTTTGTATTATGCACAATGATTTGTAACACACGTTGAACAGTTTGCAAATAAATGTAGACACAATTTTAGAGTACACGTTGAACAGATTAAATATACATAAATTATATAGAAAGTTTGTGTGGTAATAGAAGGCCGGTTTCTTCATATGTTTTGCTTCGGAAATATATGGGACACCTTCCACTTTCGTACAAAGATATGATCCGTTCACAGATGAAAATATTTTATACTAGAAAATGAATAATATAGACATTGTCGGATGGAATTGTATGTGGCACCTTCCATCTGCCTTATGTACTATGTGTTGTGACACTTAATGCATCCGATGCTGAAAATCAGGCGTAATTAAAAGTTTGCTTATTATTTGGCTTTCAACAATGGAAGTTTCCGTATTATTTGGAAGGCACACAAGTCTATATGATGCAGCTGCCATAACATATACTGATCCCTTCATATAACCAACGACAAACTCCTGTTTCAACACCCACCCCAGTCTTCACCAATTTTCAATCACTCACGACTCTCATCAATGGAGGCTGTCCACGAGCCAGTGGATGTTCAGCTGGCACCACAAGAGGCGTTGCCCGCCCATCAGGAGGCTGCGGGCAACGTGCATGCCCTAGAAGATGCCGTTGAATACATTTTTCAGTTTATCACTGTTGTCCAAGACGATGAGGCACTAAAGTAAGTTGTTTTGCTCTTCATATTATTCTTGTACATATCAGGCTAGATATCAGTTGGGCAACACAGCAGAATAGACATAATTAACCATGATAGTCCACTAATTATGTTTGGTTGTCTAGGTGTTATATATATTAGTGTATATATCTTTTGCACTGTTTCACCGTTGTTAAATATTATATGTGTGACTGTATCACACCATTTTTCCTATGGTACATGTGCGCATTTTATTTTTATTCATCTCTAACATTATTAAATACAAAATAGCTACCAGTTTATAACAAAAGATCTAGCGTGTTTTAAATTAAGTAACTTTTTTCACTGCTTTATATTATACAAAATAGTTAGTCTAAATGTGATTTGGTAAAGATTGGTCTGCATTTTTGGGCAGCACAATCTGGATTAGAAGCTTAACGACCATATCAGATTGAAATCAGCCTACGGATGCTCCAGGAAACAATTAGCCTATTTGGAATAATTCATCCCGAGTGCTTCAATCTTGCAGTTCGTAAGATTGCTAGCGCTGAAGTAGAGAACACTACAGGTACAAGAATGCTTGGAAACAAACATTTTTTCGACTTGCAGTTTCATTCTCTGGCACGGGCCCTCAGACACTCTTCGATGGAGCAAGAAACACGCACCGCGGTGCTTATTGACAATGCCATTGTTCGGCCGTTTCCTAAATATGATGTGTTCAACTCTAACATTGTAAGAGACTCATTCTTATCATTTAATTTGCTTATTCCATTTTGTACTAACATGTGTCTATTTACGACAGTATCTACTACCATTTGCTTCTGTGGATTCTTCGTACGGACTACTTGTAGTCGACACGGAAACTAGGAGGGTTCTCCCAATTGATCCATCAATCGACGCCTATGGTGGATCATACAACTTTCATAACACTGAAACGAGGAAGGAAATCACAATGTTGAAACAAGAGTTCAACAATGTGTTGCGTATGAGGATCCCTGGTTGGAATACCAATCTCATGGACTGGTCAACGCATTGCATCGCTTCAAATGGCAGGCGGTAATATAGTATATCGATCACACGCGTTATGAGCAGACCGTTATAGTTTTAATATAGTTTCTTTTTTTTTGTAACAGCAAAGACTCCGCTTTACTTGTCCTACAGGAGATGGCCCACCAGAATGGTACTACTGACTCTGGTAGGAAGACCACTCGCGTAAGTACACAATAACGAGGTTTATCGTGCGATCTATTTTCCAACAATTTAAAATTTACTATTTTTTCATCTTCTCTAGGATTCAATACAGCTCAGAAAGAACCTGCTGGTCCAGATGCTCACGATAAGAAACAATGAAGCAGCTGGAAACATACCAGATGAAATTAAAGCGGCATTGAGGGTTTTATACGACTGAATATGGTCAATTGCATTTTCATATGTCGCAGATAAATGGCTACTATATCTTTGTTAGGGATCGTATTGAGAATTATCTATTTGGAAATACGGATAACTATAATATGCATTGGATCGTCTATATAGGTTTAAATACTTTTTGTTTTCGATATATTAAACATTTGAACAAGGGAATAAAATGCCCATCGTACGGAGGCTGCCTTCGGGTTGGCGTAGTTAATGACCTCCTGCACCTTCATCAAACAAATGAATCATTAAGGCCTCATTCTCGATGTTTGACATCATGTTACACTTGTCACATATAGAGGGGGAGATAGAGAGACCACCCTCCTGCTTATCCCCCAAAAGAGAAGAGAAGAATTCTACAGCATGGTATATGATGAGGGATTGACCAAGTCGTAATTACATTAATGATGAGGCTATGACGCCAATTGATCTCTCGACTCACGATGCAGCTGCACCAGAGCGGATTCAAGGTTTTATCGGACTGACCAATCATGCTCCGAGAAGCCTATCGCATCTGCTAAAAGGTCCAAGCCCGCGATCTGGCCCTATAATGAATTTTACTCCCTGCGGGTCTCCGCTTCTCTGTTAAGAGACCAGCCCCTAAGAAACTTACGAAGCTCATACGAGCATTTGTGCCAGTCGTCCATGGGACCAAAGGATCAATGTGAATTGTTAAGAAGGCTAGAAAACTTGGTGGCAATAATATTGATTAATCCCTCCACTAGAAGCCAGGAAGCATCCA
This sequence comes from Aegilops bicornis, assembly GCA_021605145.1. NCBI lineage: Eukaryota > Viridiplantae > Streptophyta > Magnoliopsida > Poales > Poaceae > Aegilops > Aegilops bicornis. The sequence continues at coordinate 105,937,792 of CM038675.1, read as the reverse complement.
AAATGAGGGGAGCTGGAACTATATGGGTTTGAATACTTTTTTTTTGTTTTGGATTTATTAAACATTTGTTTTGCGACGCATCATATAACTCGAAATATCAGGTCAATTATAACAGTAAAGGCTTGAACTACATAATTGGCAATACGAACTATATATACCTAACACATCAATGCCTACTTATCAACATCAGCGTTAAAAGAAAAATCACTTGTCGTAAATCTATGGGTGATGGAAAGTATGTACCTTATAATCAAAGCTTATTGAAAGTCAACAATTATTTCATGCATGCTTTACCTGCAAATTAAAGTGGAGCTTGACCCTATTATCATGTTGTAATGGACTGAAGTTATCATAATGTTGTGTATGTTAATCTTACATGCGAAGGCACCAAGGCTCCCCCTGATTGTAGATTCAGCAAGGTTTTGTTGATAAATTAACACATTTACACTGAAAACAGGCATATGTAATACAATATATTAGCATAAAGGAAATCCCATGTTACCATGAGCACGACGAGTTCAAGAAAGCAGAAAATATGACATACCAGTCGAAATAGCTTCATGCTTAATGTCAACTCATACACATAACAACCAAAACAGATGTGTGTCTAGAAGCTTAGCTTCATAATAAAATCTGTCAAATCAAAACATCAAAAGGTAACTACAATGAATTTATATACAGTAAACCAAAACAGAAAAATAAAAGGCCAAAGCATTATTTTTCAGTAATAAAATAAGTGAACAAACAGTTCATTTTAACTTCACCGTTACAACTTTAATATTTTAATAGACAAATCACAGTTAATAAAGCCTCATTATTTCATTTGTCTGGGATAGAAAAATAAGATCGTATTAAATCTAGAGATATGATTACCCTAATAATGATATAATGCTTGTACATACAGACGACCACGGGGAGGAGGAAAAGGAAGTTTCTTTTATTTCCCTTTCTGTTGTATTGACAAAACAAGTGTGCTAAAATAATGGAATCAGGAATATATTATCTGATACTGGGACTAAGATCAGATCTGTCCACAAGTAAAAATATTGTATACATGGAAATGAATAACTGCTTTATTTAAACGACGCTGATAATTTGGAAGGGAATATCAACTCTCCAAATTATTAGATGTCACGGTAACAAAATGATAAACTCCATCTCCCTACTATTTAACCACCCACACAAGTTCACATATATCCCATCAGCAATTTCCGATCGAGAACTAAAGAACTAATTTTCTATCCAATGGAGGCGATCATTGGGAACGCTGCGCACGCACCCGAAGAGGGTGCGCCTGCCGCCCAGGAGGATGTTCCCGGTCCCCAGGAGGATGTGCCTGTGCCCATGGATCTTTTGCCCCCACCAATGCACGCCGTGGAAGATGCACTCCAATACATATTTCACAGTATCATGGGCATTCGAGACGAAGATACATTAAAGTAAGTTGTCTTATTATACATTATTTTGCTATATACCAATCTTGTTTGAACACTCTTTTACACAGCAAGGAAAGTTAGCTAAATGGGAAATCCTAAAATATTCATAGGTACATGTCTACGTTTTTAGTTGGATCCGACGTTACATGAACTATGTCATGCAAACAACATGGAAAACAGTTTATAGATTCGATACGTGTAGATACATCTAGGTGAGGACAATCTGACCTCGTGCAATGTTATGAATTCGGTTTATAGGTTAGTATAGACAAAGTTAAACTAGAAGATGACCATTGAGGTCTTTTCCTAAACGTTGTTGGGCATCTTTTTTTCCATCTCAATATGGATACGAAGCTCCTGGCCGTACCAGATCGACATCACCCTCCGGATGATCCAGGACACCCTTTTTTTTCATAAAAAACTTCATCCCGAATGCTTCAACCTTGTTGTACGTAAGCTTGCGAGCGCTGAATTAGAGAGGACCGCAGGCACCAACTGGGTTGGGAGCAAACATTATTTCGACTTGCAGTTTCATACTCAGTCACAGGCCCTGAGGTACTCCTGGATGACTCTAGGAGAGCGTATCACGACGCTGATTAACTATGTTGTGGTCCAGCCTCTTCCTAAATATGATGTGTTCAAGTCTATAATTGTAAGACACGCTCTTTCTTAAGGTTAATTTTACTTATTATAATTGCAATTGACATGTGTCGACCTGCCACAGTATCTACTACCGTTGAAACTTTCGGATTCGTCGTACGGGTTACTTGTAGTCAACTGGCTGAGGAGGAGGGTTGTCGTGATGGATCCATCCTTCAACACGTTTGATCCTGAAGATAGCACTCATAACATTTTGATGAGGAAGGAAATCACACTGCTGAAGGAAGAATTCAACACTGTGTTGCAGACTAGGATCGCTGATTGGAACACCCAAATAATAGATTGGGAAGAAGAGTCCATGTCCTGTTCTGCTCGTCGGTAATCTACTAAATTGATCGCATACATATGATGCAGACCATCATAATGTTTAATATTTTTTTGACGCAGCAAACACTCCGGCTTCTTTGTGCTACAGGAGATGGCCCACCAGATTGGTCGTTTACGTAGCATGGGCTAGATGAACACTACCGTAAGTACTTAAATTATGAGTTGATGTTTGCTAATTATTATCCAACCAGTTTATTAAATGGTTGACTTTTTGTGCCTTTCCTAGGATCCAATTCAGCTCAGACACCATGTTACGGTCCAGATGTTAATGTTCAAAGACAATGAAGTTGCTGCAAACATCCCGCCAGAGATTAGAGCGGCTCTGAGGGTTTTAAGCAATTGAAGATGGACTGATGCATGCAGATATGCCAATAATATTTTTCTATAATTCAGATCTGTTTTGCATCGATTTGACAATTATTATTATTTGATATGAATACTTAGATAATAACTGTATGGGGTCTTCTATAGACGTATGTTCACAAATTTTAGGATGTTTTGGTATTATCAAACTATTCAAACTTTATGGTGTTTTGGTATTATTGAAGTTTGGTTTTATTACCATATTGTTGGATTATTAATTGATTTTGTTGCAACGTCCTGAATGAATCATTCGGTTGTTTGCCATGAATGAGCCGTTAGCCCCATCTGTGCAAGCTGTACATGGGTAATAGGGCTTGGCGCTAGATGAGATGAGTCGCCAGGGTTTAATGTTTTTCCTAAACTAGGCAAATGCATGTGTGTGCACAGGATATTTACATCCTTCGGCAGCAGCATTGTGCCTCCAATTGTGTTAATATCTATACTACTCTTAACCAAATGAACATTTTCTTTTCTATGAGCACCCCATTATGTGTACCAAGATTAATTGGTGCCACCAGATTATCTAACGGCCTAAAACGGAGGTTATGATTGCACGTAGCAATTAATTGACGGACTATACTCTGCCGAGCGGACGAATATTCCCTCCTCGTGCCACGCTCCATTCACGAAAAATTCTGCCGAGATCCCCGTGCCCCTCTCCCTCACGTAGCTCTGTCCCTCAAAACCCTCACTGGTTTCCAGCGCCTCCAACCACAGCTAACTCTCGCCCCCAGCTCTCAGGTCGCCTACGGCAAACCGAAGAAGGATGTGGAGGCGGACGTGGGTTAGATATAGTTCATGTGTGTCTTATGTATGCGATCGGTCGTTGATGGGGCGGGGGTGACGCATCAGGAGTTATCCATCTTCCTCCATTATCCTATACCACTCGATTGCTGGTACCATGCGCCTCTACCTAGCCCTTTGCTGTTACCTCTGCCATGCTAAGAATTTGAGATGTGCATGAATACTGTAAGGAATAAGATAACGAGCAAGAAGCCGAGGTAGTGGATTCGCATCCGGTCGAGAGTAGGTCTTAGCCACGCTTCATGGTGCATGTGAAGATAAATTCAGCCATTGCCTCGGACAGGCTTTGTTCCGTCGGCGGCGCTGTGAGATAGTATATGGCAGGAGCGCGCGGCCGGCCTGCTGTACGCTACGGTGCCTTGGTGTGCAGGGCACGATCGCGCCCGAGTATGGAGAGGGGTTCCTTTAATGGCTTGAAGCAGGCGTGTTGTCTTGGTGCCGGCTTTGATCTGCTCTGCTCACGGAGGATGCAGAGGGGTTGGCGGCTTTGGCGCTGGGAAGAGGAAGCTGGTTGTGCTTTCTCTTGTGTTTCAGAGAATATACTGTGGAACCTGTACTAATCCTCTGTGTCTTCCTACTAATTCCTCTGTCTATGAAAGTTAATTCCTGACTATTTGTGTGCACGGATCGAAATAACGGTAGCAAGGAAAACTAGGAATATGTGGGACCATGATTAAACTCGATATTTTTGTCTCCCTCTCAAGTCTCAGTTTGGTTTGTACACCATATATGTTGGAGCTAATGTTGATGTGTAGTGATTTATCATCCATTTGATTGAAAGTTCAGGTGGTCTTGGGGACCTCTATGTGGCAGAAGATAGAGAGTTGGTGCCTTTTTGTTGCAAATATTTATAGCTTTCTAGGTAGTTCTCAACTTGATGCAATATTAAGTTGTTGTATGTGGTCCTAGGCTCACAACAAATGTTGAATCATAGCAGTGAATGCAAGTTTTATTCCATGTACAGTATGTAGCAGAAGTATAGCTTACTATACTTGTATAATTACTACAACTCCCACATCAACGCACGGGCAGCCCTAAATAGTAAAGTCCATACACGATATTGCAAAAGATCCATAAAGTCATGAATTATATTTGGCAAAAATAACTATATGTGCGTATCATGTCAATGCCTACTGATCAACATCAGCGCTAAAATAAGTAGTTGATTTCATGCATCCAGAATTAGTATTGGTTACCTTTGGCATTGGGAAACCATGGAGAAACTCGAATTGAAAGCATTCATCGAACTTGTGTGGTCTCTCAGATATTACAACTGCAAAAAGTAAATTGAGACTGTACATTACTACCATAATATGGAATGAAGTATTAGTACAAACTGTTAAATCATACAAAAGTATCTAAGCAGGAAAATGTTTATTGTGCATGCCGTGAATTTATTTTTGTTGTAGCTAAACTTTGGCATGCAAGCAATGAAAATCTTTTTATTTAATTATTACAATAATTTAATTCTTTAGTAAGATATGCTTTTTTACATCTTTTCTTATTTATTAACAGGTGTGCATTTGATGGAAAAAGGAAACAGATCTGCACCATCAACAATGGTATATATGGTAGAAAACAAGGTTATATATGGTATAACTATATTCAGCCATGATCTGCTACCCAGTTATTCTCCGCATGTCCTACCTATATATGTTAACCTTGTTCGCCATCTGTCCTCCCCTCCTTGCTGTTCGTTCGGCCATCACAACAGCAGACCTGGAGGAAAATTACCCAAGGAGTACCTTGTGTAAGCAAGGACCATCTAGAAGGCGAGTTCCTCTAGGTACGAACAATTCTGGATCTATATCTTCTCTAAAATTGTAATAGTTGTTATATTAGTACGTTTTATCTTGCATTTTCTGTATGTTCACCTTCAAAATTATAGCATAGATTCATAACACGTGGTTTTCTGAAGCACATTTTATATCAATAAAAGCATGCATGCAATTCTTAACATGGCAGACAACAAACAAATAAATAAACACTTATGAAAATCTTGAAATTATGACTGTCAGGATAATAAATCCTTTCATGTAATAAAAGCCCTGTGTGTTGCACCGGGTCTACAAAATGTAAATCTATGCTTACACAGTTCGAAAAAACTACGAACAATCATCATTGCAATCAGTCAAACAGCCATATCAGAACAAATAACTCAAACATTTTTGGTTAAAAATATTTGTCAAATATCTAATATCTTTTAAGTTTGCAAATCCCGTACCATTCATAGGAAACATACACATGGATATGCTCTTACTGGATTTTCCACATGGCAAGTTGAAATAATTTTTGTTGTATCAAAAGTATTGTGATAATATTTAAGATCAAACTTGATGAATGATTTTGGATTAAGTAGTTAACAAGACAATACAAATAGATCTCATTGTTGCATGCCTAAGGCTCAGACCCAATAATACAAATGCACCCATAGTGAACAATAACCAGATATTTCATGTGCAAAATCATTCAAAAACATTGGCTGCATGTTCTCCATTAATAATTCACAACCAAGAGTCAAGTCATGTTCGTATGTAAGTTTCATAGCTTCATATATATATTGAGTCTTATCTGGAAAAATAGTTGGAAATTAATAAGTGAAATTAAATTGATGGTCATGGTTGGCTGTCAATTAGTGTCAGTGTTGGCAGGCAATTATACAACTAACCATCGAGAAACGAATTTGCTACTTAAATTCATTGCTGGTTAGAATAATAGATCCATTATATAGTTTACAGAAGCTTTTAGAGATGAAGACTCATCTTAGTATAGTCGTAGGTCCGGCCGGTGACAGCATTGGGGACTTGGTGACGACCTGGCAAACCACGCCATGCCTGGTAAACACTGCAACATATCAATTTCCTATGTGTGAACTAATTATCCATAACTACCTTGATTAAAGTAGTAGTGACTTAGCTCAAAAACTAAAAAACATTATCCATACCCCACAAAAGTTCCATCTACAAATAAACAGCCAAACATCCATTGACAACCACAGTGCTAACAAGTATCAAAATGCGCACACCTCATAGCAGATCATATTTATGCTATAAATATATATGTTTGAGTGGAATAGTTAAGAGCTCGTGAAAAAGGAATACTGAACATTCCAGTTTGTATTTGATGAGCAATATGGAATGTGATGAGCAATAACAACAGCATACCTATAGCTCTCGTTCTTTCTCAGTTTTACATATTGCCCGGACCTATCCAGTATATATGTATTGTACTGCCACCATCAGTTATATATTGGCTACTTCCTAAAAAAATATGTGTTAGTGTTGGTTCACTAATAACATGTATGGCAAGCTGTTTTCATGCATCCAGTATTAGTATTGGTTACCTCTGGCATTGGGAAATCATGTAAAATATGGAATTGAGATCATTCATCGAACTTGTGTGATCTCTCATATATTACAACTTCACAAAGTTTTTGTAGACTGTACATTACTACAAAAATATGAAATTAAGTAATACAGTATTACAAAAATAGCTAGGGGGGAAAAAGATCAGTGTGCATGTCGTGAATTCGTTTTTGCGGTAGTTAAACTTGGCATGCAAGCAATTAAAAGTTATTTATTTAAATAGTACAAAAAATTAAGTCTTTAGTAAGTTCTGATTTTGTACATATTTTCTAATTTATTCCCAGGTAACCTTTAGTTTGAAGAAGGAAATAGAACTGCACCTTACAGGTATATATGGTAGATAGTTTTTAAGCCATGTTATGCTATCCAGTTATCCTTCGCATGGCCTAATCTACCTTTCCCTTCGGCCATCACAACAGCCAGACCTGGAGGAAAATTTCACAAGGAGAACCTTGTGTAAGCAAACAGCATCAAGGAGGTGAGTTCCTCTAGGTATGAACGATTCAGGATCATTAGCTTATCTTAAGGTATAAAAGTTGTTATATTAGGATCAAGTTTGGTTGATGTATAGTATCGAAAGTATGTTTTATCATTCATTCTCTGCATGTTCACCTACAACATTATGCATGCAAATATGAACACATGATTTTTTGAAGCACATTTTATGGCAATACAAGCATGCATGCTATTATGAACATGGCAGATAACAAACAAATAAACAAACACATTTCAAATCCTGGATACCAGTAAAATTCATTAGTTCCTTTTCTTTGTTCAGTTCGTGGTCTTAAAAAAAATTGACCAAACAAAAATACGAGAAATTGTGATATGTCTGGAAGTATAATGGAAGAAAGGTGTCTTGTAAATATGGCAGCAAATTATCATATTGATCATGTACATCAATAAATAAATGCATACCAACCAGCTTAGCCTATAACTAAATGCATATCAATCATGTACACCAAATAAGAACACTTATCTTCTTTCGGTGTTGCTGAGTATTTGCATTTAGTGAGCATCACTAGTAGGCCTCAAGTGTCCCATAGATGTCCAGCATCAGTAGATAAAAACATGCTTAGTCAGATTGATGCTCAAAAAACTGCCCTTCGTGCTGAAAAGGCGGCAATATGCTCCATGAGTTAGTGTCGCAATGGCAATAAATAAAAGCTACGGCCAATCCCTAAAAAGTTGTTCCTTTATGTTCGTAAGCAAGTCCTCTGCATTGAGCAACTATATGTCGCATTATCAAAAGTCACAGATATAGAAGTATTAAAGGTGTTGATCGACGACACGGAGTGCCCAAGCAAAGATAGTGCAATGAATATATTATACACATAGATTTTTTATTATTTTTGTTAGAAGACAACATTCCATATTCTAGATAAGAAACCATATATGTAACTAATTCACCCACTTTGCTATTGTGTGTGCACCATATAACCTTGTGTATGTTGACCGTATAGCATTGTGTATGTTCACCATATACAACGCAAGAAGCCGACAAGAAAACTAGCCACACCTAAATAACTGAGGTACAAAACTTAAACTGCAGCTCACCGCATGCATGTTTCACACTAACCTGATGCTTTTGCTACATACCTCATTAAAAGTGCATGTAAACCACCTTGTTGCTATGTCAGTCAGTACTTAGATGTAAGGGTCTATTGCTAGGTTCAGTTAGACTTAATGCAATTGTATCTTAATTTGATTTCAAGCTTGGAGCTATTTTTTAATCAAACCTCCAAATTATGCATAATAGAGAGTCTGATCAAGTAACTAAACTGTCCTAAATACTTAGCAAAGTGGGCCAGTTCGCATCTGTAGGATCATAAATTATAAAAATAGTAAGAAAATAGGATAAAATACTAAACAAGATTAAAACATGCATGTCCCCAAGACAAGAAAATGGAAGGTATTACGTAGGTACACTGCATGACCGAGATTGTATCTACCAGGGGAGTATTTGTAGTAGCTTGGGCAATCGTCAGAAGAGTTGACCATGCGCAAGCAATCTGAAAACACTTATCGATCGATTGATAGTCTCAAATCCATCTCTCTTCTCCTAAAGCTAACGTAGTAGCAGTACACGCTCAAGTAGCTAGCCCTAAATTACAGCAAACCGCGGACCTCCGGCCATTAGAGGGGACGGGGGAGGGGGAGGGTCCGTTTGTCTCACCTTGCCGCGGAAGTGGGTGTGGGGGGAGGGGGGCGGCGGTTTGGTTGCGGAAGACGGCGGAGTGTTAGACGATGTAGACCACACGCTGCACCACCGTGACTGCACCTCGTGGTGGTGCTTCTTGCCGGCGATGAAGACGACTGGCTGCACCACCATGGCCCGTGCGTATGCCGTCGGGGAGCCGCCAAATGTATAGGCGAGGAGGAGATCAGGCAAGGGAATCCACAAATGGAAGAAGTAGAGGAGGAAAGAGTTCGGACCAGCGTACCGTAGTTTTTGCCGTTGCAGATCGAAGCACCAGCAACGAATCTTGAAATCTCACCGCGCGTCGGCCCACCTCCCCGCTTCGGATCGACCTTGAAATCGCCGGAAACCAGCAACGTCGCGGATCTGGACCGACCACGACCGGATCCAGCAGTCGCGCATGCGCGATGAAGCTCGTTGCGTGCGTCCCCTCCGCCGCACACGGCTCGCCGGAGACGGATCTGTCGCTGGGCGGAGTCTTGGTGGTTGCGAGAAAGGCGACGTGCGCGGTGATGCGTCGGGGGGAGGTGAGAGGGCGATAGGTGGCGACTGAGTGGAGAGGAGAGGTGAGTGGAGAAGGTAGGAGAGGGCCTGATGCGGCGTTCGTCGGGCGGAGCCGCGCGGCCGCCAGCCCGTACGTGGACGCACGCGGCGTCGCGGTGGCGGATGGGAAGTGGGGCGAGGGGGGAGTGAGTGGAGGGGAGAGGAGCGAGTGGAGGGGAGAGGAGCGAGTGATTGGATAAGGGAGGCGGCGGGGTAGGTGGAGAGGCGGGGAGGTGGGCCGACGCGCGGGGAGGTGGAAAAGCCGGGCGCGCCAGGGGAGGTGGGTCGTCGCTAGGAGGGGGCTGGGCCACGTAAAGGTTTCATCCCGAATGGGCCGGCTTTTTTTTCGTTTTTATTTATTTTTCTTTCTTTTCTGATTCATCACTTTTTTTCTCTTTTAAAAATCTAACCAGAAAACTTTGAATTTCAATATAACTTATTGAAAACACGAATATTTTTTAAAACAGTGAGCAAATATGAAAATAGCGAACAATTTGTTCAAACACGATCATGTTTTAAATTTTGAGAATAAACTTTAAAACAAATAATAATTTTGACAAATTTAATCAAATTTGGCACATCGAAAAGTTTTTGAATCTTTGAAGTTTATTGGAAAATGATAACCATTTAAAAAGAACCCGAACAAATTTGGAAGCCTGAACAGTTCTTTACAAACACAAACATTTTTTGAATATTGACAACAAACTTTGAAAATCATAACCTTTTTAAAAAATCCAGAATATTTTCATATACGTGATTTTTTTTTAAAAATATGAACATTGTATTAATTTTGATAACTAATTCCAATAAACAATAAATTTTTTGAAAATCCAGTACAGTTTTTGAAAAGTCAGAACATTTATTGGTAAATCCATAAAAAATTTCTAAAAAGCAAACACATTTTTCGAATCTGAGGAACAAATTCTGAAAATACCTAACTTATTTTAAAAATATATATCAGTTTTCTTTAAAAAGCAATAACACTTTCATAATTTGAATAAAATATTAGGAAATATGCAAACATATTCTGGAAATCAAGAACATTTATGTAAAAAGCAAAAAGCTTTTTCAAATGTCATGAACATTTTTATATAAACATGGGGTATGACATTTATTTAAATAACATATATTTCTAATAATATCAAATAGGTTATCTTTTTTGCATACAAATAAGTTGTTTTACATTCATTTTATATTTATTATATATTACATATATTAATATGATGAAGTAGGGAATATCATTTATATTTCATCATGGTATACTTGTTATTAATGTAGGGATGATTTTTGTTGTAATTATTTTTTTACCTCACAAAATGATATTAAACAAAAACAATGTAATTATGTATTTGTAATTAAACATAATTGTATATATATAAACATGGTTCAAAAAAAAATATTTTTATGCTTGTTACATATATTAAGGGTATCACAACAAAATCATATAAAAAACAAATATACTTTGTTAATTTTGGGTTGTTTGTTTTAGTTTTTGTTTGTCAATTTTCCATAGCCCATCATTTTATTTAAAATAGTTTATATGATTTCAAACGCCTTCTAACTTAAATGAACATTATAGTTTGTTGTTTTCCCCGAATTGTTCTATTTGTGAAATGATTTAAGCAGCATATTTTTATAATATAACCAAATGCTTTTGTTATTATCAGTCCAATATCTATTAGTTTGGGGTAATAGATGTTGGTGGGAGTTTCTTCTCATGTAGGGCTGCATGCTTGGACCTTGCAGAAGCTTTCTTTGATCATTGATGCCTACACAAGAAACAAGAAAGTTAATTTGCTCCTGGTTTATAAGTCTTCTTTGCATTTTGTGCCAAATTTTAACTAGAGATTTAACTAATAAAATATTAACACATGTCACCAAAAATTATATCATTGGATTCATATTTAAACATAGTTTTTAGTTATATTATTTTTTATAACATGCATTAATATTTGGTTAATTAAATTTAAAGTCAAATTTTGACACAGAATACAGAGGGGACTAATAAACCAGGATGAACGTAGTAGTTAGCAGATGGAATTCTTGATGGCGGGTGAACTTTCTTGGGCCAGGTGTTAGAAGTTCATCTCATGTCAAGACTCAGTAGCAGAATGGAAAACCTGTTCAGTGTTGTCTATTCGGTTTGTCCATTCGTATAAAATTTTGGAGTGAGACCACCTTCATCATGATGAAATGTACAGAGCAAGGGCATGTGACAAACACGGGCACGGATCTCATCCAGAACCGCGTGCTAGCTAGTCCTTCCAGAGAAGACGAAAGAGAAAAGTGTACTAGGCATCTACGTGGTCTCATGGGTGTTTCCTCCCTCCATATGCCGTCGTCGCATGGGTGGATAGGCAGGTGGACGGATGGATCGCATGGACGTCCCTGTACGTGGAGGGTCCGGCCGGGCAAGGCGGAGAGATACCCTGCTTCTCCATTGCAGGACCCAAGCCAACAAGGTGTATTCCACAGAGATGAATGCATATGCGTACTATTGAATAGGACGAGCAACGGGGAGAAACAAAACCAGGATGTAGCTAGTAGAGCAACGGGAAGACCCTTCTCTTTGCCGACCTTGGGTGAAAGCAAAAGGCTGAAAGCTGCGCCTGCACGCACCCATGCATGCAGGCGACTACTCGAACGCGCGCGAACCCTCCCGGCCAGCCACACGCCGTCGCTCTCCCGGGTCCCCGCGATTCCCTCACCGGACTCTTGCTTCCCTTTCCTTTCCTTTGCGAATAACAAAGCGCTCGTGAATGGAGTCCCTACGGGCGATGGGCCAGCCAGCGAGCGGGCGATCACCTGTTGGCATCCCATTCAGCCCGCGACGGTCGATCCATCGACGTGGAAACGTACGCAAAGTAGTTGCACGGAAGCAGCGCGAGAAGGGCCACGGTGGATCGTCGTGGCGCGTCGCGGTGGATGGCGTTGGCGCCGTGGAAAATATCGCCCTGCCGGGTATCAACGTTGGAGCAGGAGTGCAGGACCGGCAGGCCGCCACACGGAGCGAGCGAGACAGCGACGTACGGGGCCGGGCACCCGGCCGGTCGCCGTCTTATCGGCCGGCGTGGATGAGGACGGACCGATCACGTGGAGGTGGGGCTCGCGCGCCACGTCTGTTCCCGGCCGAGTCCTAGCTACGCGCTACGGTCGTTGTCGTCGTGGATGAGGTGATCCGTCCCTCTGCATGCCGCCCGTGGCTGAGCCGATCAGCAGCCGGCCGGGTGGAATCTAGCTACTTCTGTAGAGACGAAAACGGGGTGAAAACAGCACCGTCTGCGTGGCGTGGAAATTCCCACAGACCACAGCTGGGACGGGGCTGCGCCTGTGTGTGTGTGTCGATCCATCATCAGTGGACACAAGAGTACGTACGTACGGTGACCGTCACCGCCTACGGCTACGCGCACTCCACCGTGCATGCATGCACGTAGTATATGTTGTACGTGTAGAAGTGCATGCTTTAGCCAATGCAACCAAAAATAAGTTAAACTCAAGACCTCTTGACTCCAATATCATATAGAGGTGCATGTTTTAGTCAAAGCAATCAAAAGTCGGATCTGATAAAAAAGACAAGGCGGTACATTATACGTCAACAATATGTCTGGCGATCGACGACGACGACGTGGCAGTATCGTCGTCTCATTAATTCTTGCCCCGGCCCAGAGGAACCGAATGATGAACCACTAGTAGATAAAGGACTTTGTCCCTGGTTGGTAAAGCGCCTTTGGTCGGTTTTTGAGCAGGACTAAAATCGCATTAACGCTCTCCCTTTAGTCCCGGTTCTTAAATCTAACTTCTCGAACGGTCACCCATCCTCCCACTCCTCTAGCTTGGGCACGCTTAACTTTCGGGTTCTATTCTCCCTTGTTTCCAAGTCTGCACTTGTTGTTTTCCTGACAATAGTAAGATGTCAATCGTATTAACCCTCAGAAATTTTGCTTGAGCATGAAGTGACACATTTCACTGTTTGAGTTTGAAACTATTGTTTTAAAAAACAATAATTATTTAGTAACACTAATATTTTTTGAATAATTAGTTTGACCATTGTTTGACCACAGTTTGACCAGATTTGACCAAAATTCAAAATAACTGAAATAATTATTTAGTAACACTAATATTCTAGAATAATTAGTTTGACCATTGTTTGACCACAGTTTGAATTTTTTTTGATTTTTTCCACTCTAGATCTTAAAAGCCCCGGAACTTTTTTTCTGTTAGGTTTTTGAGGATTTTGAAAATGTTTAACAGGGTTCCCCCTATTAAATTTGGATGTAACTTTTCGAGTAGATGATTTTTCATATAAAAAACTTTTTCATCCGAGTTAGTATGCAAAAATTATGCCCATTTTACTAAATTCTAGAGACATTTTGCAAATAAAGTCGAAATTCACATTTGCAAATTTTCCCAACAACTAGACCACATATCACATGGGAAACTTATTTTTTTTATTTTTTTGACATTTTCATCATTTTTTTATTTTTTTTAAACTGAAAAGGCGATCCAGGGGGTGGAGTTTGGAAATGGGACCTTTAGTACCGGTTCGTGCCATGAACCGGTACTAATGCCTCAAACCCCATTAGTACCGGTTCGTGGCACGGACCGGGACTAAAGGTCTAACCCTTTAGTCCCGGTTGGTGCCACTTAACCGACATTAATGGGCATCGCCTTTAATCCCTTGTGGCACCAACCCGGGACTAAAGGTCCAGATTTAACCGGACAAATGGCCCACGTGGCCCCTAGGCGCATGAACCGGGACTAATGCCCCCATTAGTTCCGGTTCTAGACTGAAGCGGGACTAATGGGCTAACCCGGGGTGGACCAAAGCCCTCTTTTCTACTAGTGAACTAACGGTCGAGAGCGAGCCAACGAAACGAACCCACATCCACGCAGAGGTCACCTGGCAAATCTTTCATGCATGTTTCTGTCTTAATTTGCCTCCGAAAGCACAGTAGCACTAGTTTTCCCCATACACTTTTACTAAATCTCGGTCGACTAAGACTTCATTATGCCTCAATTGATGTTATATTTCTTTGATCTTGCATGAAGATTTGTATACATTATTTTTTTTAGTTTTTTCTTTTTTCTTCTTATATTGTATCACTTGACTGAGATTTGATCGACTGAGTCCTAGCCACACTCTTCCCCATAATCATACTCGCACTAACAAAATGAACTTGCGTTGGTTGATTAATTGGCCTATTCTCGCAAATTCGCAAATGAACATATCAATGTGACATGTCGTCGATAGTTGTACTAGACGTGAACGTGACCAACACATGTGCATGCGCGTTGTATGTGTTCTTGGTTATTTATTTATTTTATTTTTTCAAGAAAACTTATGTTCTATTCATCTTCAACCTCGGCAGTACAACGAACAGCAGAAATCATAAAAATTAAATTCAGATAAGATACGTAGACCACTTAGCGACGACTACAAGTACTGAAGCGAGCCGAAGGCGTGCCGCCGTCATCATCCCTTCCTCGCTGGAGCCAGGCAAAACTTGTTGTATAGACAATCAGGAAGTCGTCCTGCTAACGCCGCATAGGACTAGCGCAGCAGATTAGCAACCGCCGCCAATCAAAAGTAGTATAGATCAGAAGGATCCAACATGAAAATACACCAATGTAGATGAAGGACGACTAGATCCGAACAAATCCACCAAATACAGATCCGCCGAGTACACACCTCCACACGCCCACCGACGATACTAGACACACCATCGGGACGAGAGCTAGACAGCGAGAACCTTAATCCATTTTCAGGGAGCCGCCGCCGTCTCGTCTTCCTAAACAGGAGACAAACCCAAACAAAACTCAAAAAAAAAACATTGAAAAATCAAGCCCTCTCGCTGGCAAGGGCCGGGATTCACCGCGCCCCATGGCCCTAAGGCCACCGGAGACGCGGCGAACCAGCGGCGCCGCCGACGGGAGGTAGTGGAGCTTTTCTTAACATGCAAGATAAGACTCACGAATAGAAGGAAAGCGGCTCTCTCTTCATTGATTTATGATTTACTGGAAAGAAGGTCTACACCAATAAAAATGCTGAGGATACACATCTTATTCAAACAAGCTATGTTCTTGGTTATTTAACTGCTCCCTTCGTTTCAAAATATTTGGAACGAAGGGAGTAGCAAACGAGTCGAGACTGCACTGCACACGCACGTTGTTTGGCTAAACAGGCGTACGCGCAGGGCGGCACACGGGGTTTCTAAAAGTATTAGCATTATTTTTTCAGAAAACCTTTATTGTAGAGTATCATATTCTGAAGTGAAAAATGTCATTTTCCACTAAGCAATCAACGAAAACATTTTTAGTGATCTCTATATGCTAGTAGAAGTCAGATACTCCACTGTCATCACGGACATGATCTCCTAGTTGAAAAATGTCTGAATCAGGGGAGGGAGAGTGGAGACGGGGTTCTCGTCCGCACCAGACACGTTGGAATTGGTGCGTGGCTGGCTGCTTTGAGATGTGGGCTGCTAGCCAGCTATGCCGTTTTGGACGTGGGCTCCAAATCATATAGCATACCTAGTCAAATTTTTTGAACGTAAATTCTTTGATATTCCATGGAAATCCAAGGAAGACCCCCAGCGCCGCCACTAAGCCTAATCTCATGCTGTGGTTTACGTGTTCGCAAATGCATAACAAACTGTGCTGCGTTCCCAGTCAAATGCCGAGTCGAGCCCGCGCGCGCACGTCGCTGTTACGGACATTTCTATATGCATGCATGTGTTTCTAAAGATAAAGTATTATTTTACCAAGAAACTTTGGGAGTATCATATTCTAATTCTCAATGGAAGAATGTCATTTTCCACCAAGTGACCAAACACAACATGTTTAGCCATTTCTATATGCTAATGGAAGTCAGATCCTCATCAGTGTAAGCTGTTCTCCACTGTCACCGAGTACAATGTGCGAGCGGGTGACGTAGAAGCCGCATTTCCTTTCGCTGCCCCGATCTTATCTGGATATTTTTTACGTCGGAAGAGGCTGATCTATTTACTAATCACTTTGGCGATTGAGTGTATTGAACGGACACAGCTCTTCCGTATATATAAAACATGGCTAAGCGTGTTCCAAATCACGTTCCACGTATACGTAGCTAACACAGAGAAACTGGCTAGGTACATCCAATTGCTTTATCTTAATGCATGGATGACACCATTGATCAACAATATCACGCGGGCAACTTTTGTTCTAATGAAAAAGGCAAGTTACAACCCAAAAAACAAACAGGCTGAGGATAACACTACTGGTAGCACCTAGCAAGCAAGCAAACGATTTACCCTTTTTCCTTTCTACACTTTCCGAGCAAGGTGCATGCATTGCATACAACACAGCTACGCATGCTGACTTCGCCGGGCGTCTCCGCACGCGGCGAAGACGACGACAAAATCGTCCGGCAGATGGATCGATCGCCGGCTGCCGCTTATCTCATCCTCTGCGTTTTGCGCTTTTGCATTTGCGGGGATGCCATCTCGTCTGAAACCCACCGATGATCCCACACAGAAACGATCGAGCAAGCATCCATCCATCCATCGGCGATCTGACCTCCGAATCACTTCTCACCGGGCACTTGCACTCACAGAATATGTTTCGACCGATGGAGAATTGGGAATCTGCGGCTGCTTTTGAGGTTTCGTTCATAAACCGCACGACCAAATTAAAGGGAGGCGCAACCGTGCAACCACTAGAGCGTGCGGCTGCCAGCAGCACAATGACTCACGTGCATATATTCTACATGTGCAGGAAGTTTCGAATTCGGTGACAAATTCAAACTCCTCCGCGAATAATTTGTAACGGTACAACTACATAACAGAACATAGTGACTTTGGAAATATGCAATGAAATAGTGAGTATATGAAGATAAAAATGCAAAACCTTTCCGCCCAATGCCGACCAATTGCTTAAAACATAGGCAACGGGAAGGTGCATGCATCTGAGCGTCTTTGTCTCTCTCTCTCTCTCTCTCACACACACACAAGGCAAATCGTGTGACGAACAAGCCCTCGACGTGGCACATGCATGCGAGAGGAAGAAAGGCAAGAGCAAGCTTCCGCTCTACCCAATCGATCTGGCCACCAGTGAGAGACCTCCAGCTCAGTACTTAACCCAAAAGGAGGCTTACGATTAGCGCACGCGGTGCTCAAAGATCAGATTAGTACTCCCACCAGGGGCTATGGGCTGGCTGGGTGCCTTTCCCACCAGTCCAGTGGCATGGCTTGCACCCAAAGAAGAGAAAGAATCGTTGGGATTTCGCTTTGACGAAAGGATCAGAAGATCTTCCACCTCTGTTCGGATGCCGATCTTGTTCCGCAGCACAACCCGTCTCTATATCCGTGATTTGCGGAACCACTCCTTAGTTTGGGGCGGTGGCAATTGGCGGCGGCGGCCTCTGAGAACACGCCGGACCAGCGAGATCCATGCCCGGCAGGCGTCCTGGATGGGTCCTCAGGTCTTAGATGTTAGGTTTTGCTACGATGTCTGTTTGATATTAGGCCCAGGCTATCTGCACCCCTTCATCAACTGGACAGGTGTAGCGACAGTTTGTTGCTTAGACGACGACACTTTGTAAGGTCTTGTGAGAATAATTAATAAAGTGGATGTATGCATCACCCAGATGCAGAGGCCGGGGGTCATCCTCCTTTTTTAAAAAAAAACTCAGTATGGGGTAACAGATATTGGCAAATTGTGGGAGTCTGCTATTCTCATCAAGGGCTGCTTCTTTGATCATTGATGATGACTGCACAAGAAACAAGAAAGTTAGAGCATCTCTAACAAACTCCTTATATCACGGACCTATAAAATGAGTTTACAGTTTGCGGAATGCCATGGATACGGGCCGAAAACGTCAGCAAAAGAGCAGAAACTAAAAACAAACCTGTAAATTTTGAATTCATAACTTTGCGGGAGAAATATAACAACTTCAGTAGAACTAGCACATGTCATAGTTCTTGATCATCATACGTATTTCATACATAGTCTATTTGCACAAAATATATCAGAGAGAGGCGGCCACCGTAAACCCTACTGCCAAAAATAGGCTCACCAAAGTCATCCGGATGCGGCGGCGGCGCTGCGTGGCGGACATCCTCAATCGTCGTCGTTGGCAGAGACGAGGTCAACGTACATGTCGTCCTGCGCCTTGGCTTCGCCGCGCCATGCCTCCTGGTTGTTGTTGAACTCATGCGCCTTTGCGAGCCCCTGTTCGAGGAGGATTGTGTCGAGGTCGCCTTCTCATCCATTGCGCTACTCTACCTCCTCCTCCTCCTGTGCACCGCACGTGATGATGGCGGACTCAAAGATGTCCGCCTCTGTCGGGGCGAGGAAATCCTCCGGCCCGATGACGCCACCGCCTCGCCGCTCCGGCTCAGCCTCCAGCTCCCTCTTCACCGCGCGGAGCGGCAGGAGCTTCTTTGGCTCCCTTTTCATTGTCGTGAGCGGCGAATGGGAGCTTAATCCCCAGGCGGAGCTGCCCGCAGCAGAGGAGCTGCCTGTGCCAGAGTGCAGCCGCTCCTGCTTGCGATTGTACTCCTTCGTCTCGCGGCGGAGGAGCCACGGCGGCGGCTCTAGGCTGCAGTTCGTGTACTTCCGGGCAGCTTGCTTCCTTGCGTCGTCGGCTTTGACGCACCGCTGCTAGTCGAGGTCGTCGCTACTGCCGGTGCGGCGGTCCGAGCACAACGCCCCGCGCGCACATGGTGGACTGCCGCGGCGGATTTAGGTCACCGGCGGCGAGAAATCAGAGAAGGGAATGGGGAATCAGGACGTCGGGGGGGTAGAGTTTGAACCCATATCGCGGCCGCGAACCCGCACTTATAACACGCGAGGTTTTTCTTCCGGACCACTGTAAAATCATTTACCGACCGGGCAACTATACAGGCTCTAGTTTGGCCCAAACAAGAGTCAAATCTATATAGTCGTCGGATGTTACCGTTTGCCCGGATATAAGAAGTCTGTTAGAGATGCTCTTAATTTGAGCGTGTGGATGCAAGGCAAAGGCGACAGTAGTAATCATAAGGACCCGGAACAGTAGTAGCTTGCTAGTGCTGTCTATTCGGTTTGTCCATTCGTACAAAATAAATTTTGGAGTGAGACCACCTTCACAATGATGAGACGTGGCAGGCACTTGGTACAGAGCAAGGGCATATGACAGACACGTGCTAGCTAGTCCTTCCAGGTTCCAGCGAAGACGAGAAAGAAAAGAATACGACGTAACGTACTACTCTACGTGGCCCTTGGTTCGCCGCTGGAAGCTGGTCCGCTCATCCTCGTCCACGTCCTGCCATGCATGCCCGACTTGCCCCCCACCCAACTGCCCGCACCCGCAGAGAAAAAAGACACCGGAGACTGCCGCGACGCCGAGACCTGACGCCGCACCTGCGATCCACATTCATCCATCCATCCACTCGGGAGGGAGAGAGGAATGGGCACCCACCACCAGCATGTTCGTGCATGTTCCACTAGCTAGCTCCCCCCGGACAAGCCCATGGTGTGGCACTGTTCGGGTCAATCCTATCCACAACGTGCGTGTTCCTGGCCTCCGATCGAAAAATAACTATACGAGAAAGCTATTTTCCTGCCTACTGTAATTTTGCAACAGATCCACACGCATCCGATGTCGTTCGTTTCAGATCTTGCGGCCGTGATTTCAGGGCGGTTTTTTTGGAACGGAGTGATCGCGCGGGCGCATTTTTCTCGATCCCGATATCTGTGATCACATGGGCAATTTTAGGAAGTTTTTCTAATGCGACTTCGAAAGTTTTTTTTGGCTCGATATTAGAGATTTTTATTAGTGGGAAAGGAAATAGATGGTGTGATTTCTGGATCGTGATCACATGGGCAATTTTAGGAAGTTTTTGTAATGCGACTTCAGCTTGACTTTCTAATTAGAAAATAGCGTCAAAAATTGCTTGTGCCAAAAATCGAACTCTGGCCATCTACTAGTGAGTTTAGCGAGCTAACCAATCCACGTACTATTACTTCATGTTGTGAGTTGAAGTCAAAACTTCTTTTAATACCTAGGCATTGACGAACATTTGCTCTATTAAAAGACTAACTAGCCCATGCATCGTGGCCTAATGACTGACATTCGAATACCAAACACCGTGATAACTCTGATACAAGAAAAAGTATACCACCGATAATTTATATGTAAATAGTATGATAATGTAGGATTCTTGACCTGGTAACTTAGGTACAAATAGCACGATAACTTTGACCCGTGATTAATTTTATTTTTTTGAAAAATGGCTAGGGATAAAAGTTGATACTCGCGTACTAACACCACGGTAAAGTTCGACTCCGAGATAAAAGTTGTTGAAAACTATACCCCCGATAACTTCATTGTAAAAAGCATGATAATATATACACATCAGTGATGATAACTCATGTACAAAACCACGAGTACTTTTTCACCCCCCAAGATAAAAGTTGTTCAAAAATAACTGGTGTAAATAACATGGTTGTATACTTATAACGGACCTGATAACTCACGTATGATGAAAAGTATACAACCTATGTACCCCGGGTAACCTTTGTGTGAATACTGAATAGTATGGTAACTTACACATCGTAGACCTGATAACTTATGTACCCCGACCTGAAAACTTTGACGCCGGGAGGGGGTTGATGGAATACCCCCTAGTAACTTTTATATGAACAACATGATAACTCACACATCACATACATGGTAACTTATGTACTCTGTTCCTCATAACTTTGGCAGGGGGGAGGGGTAGGGGTTGATGAAATATCCCCCGGTAAATTTTTTGTGAATAGCATGGTAACTCACACATTGCAGACCTGGTAACTTATGTGCCCCGGTCCTGATTACTTTGGAGAAGGGGGTGATGAAATATACCCACAATAACGTTTATGCTAATAGCACAGTAACTCACACACCGCAGACCTGATAACTTATGCACCACAGTTCTTTGGCGACGGGTGTGGGGATGGTGAGAGTTGTTGAACATACCATGATAATTTTTATGCAAATAACATGATATTTTTTGGGTCCCGAAGAGATGATAGTGTAACTTTCGTGTAAATATCAGGGTAGTATACGCACCACAGTTCTAATAACTTAGGTACAAACACCACGGTAACTTTTTTACTTTGGGAGAAATGTTGTTGTGCATGAGTTACCATCGTGTTTGTGTGTGAGTTATCAGGTTTGTGGCATATAAATTATGTTGCCCTTTTGAAGAGAAGTTATTGGTGTGTGTTACAACAACTTTTCTTCTCTGGACCAAAAGTTACCGCAGTGTTTATGAGTGGGTTACCAGGTTTGTGGCGTATATATTACCATGCTCTTTATAAAGATGTTATTTGGGGTGTGTTATAACATTTTTTTTCATGTGGTCCAAAAGTTACCACAATTTTTATGCGTGAATTTTCAGATTCATGGCATATAAATTACCATACTCTTTCTAAAAATAAGTTATCGGGATGTGTTACAACAATATTTTTTCTTCCGGCCGAAAGTTATCATGATATTTGTGAGTGAGGTATGAGTTTCATGGCATATAATTACCATGCTCTTCTTACAAATAAGTTATGGGGATGTGTTACAGCAATATTTTTTCCTCAGGTCGAAAGTTACAACCATGTTTATTAGTTATCAGGTCTGTGATAGACGAATTACCGTGTACAAAAGGGAAGAAAATGGTAAAAAGGAATATTTATGATCGCATGTGTAGATGTATAAATACCTGTCAAACTTATTTGTATTCACAATTTGATTCTAGACCGAGTGGTACGACAATTGATCCTGGACCAGGAGAAAATGAGTTTGACTCCTGCTCCCAGCAGCCTTTTTACCATGTTTTTTTTACGACACCAAAAAAAACGGGAGAAATGGTGGGATCGATGTGCGCCAGAAAAATCAGAGACAACGACGGGACGGGAGAAGTGGATCGCGGGATGATGCGTACGGATCTGTTGCTAATGTCCAGTCGACTGGACGTTAGCACAGTCCATAACTATAAGCTGTGCACGTAGGAACAGGTGGCAACCGGGATTCACATAAAAAAAAAGTTGGCAACCAAGATTGGGATTTCAGTTAGGTACGCACGTACGTAGCTGCTGCTAGTCAAGGCAGCTACATAGATAGTGCGTGCCACACCCAAAGCCAACGACGAAAACCAATAGTCCTGTATCCATATCTATCTCCAGTTCTTGGTCGGCGCCGGGACCCGGAGGCTTGGGCTTCGGGGTTTCCTCCCTCCCTCCATGCCGTCGTTGTATGGGTGCATAGGCAGGGTAGGTTACGTGTATGGACGGATCACATGGACGTCCCTGTCCGTGGAGGGTCCGGCCCCGGCTCGGGCCGGATAAAGGCCGAGAGATGCCCTGTTTCTCCATTAATTGTAGGACCCAAACCCAATAGACATGGTTTATTCCACAGAGATGAATGCATATGTGTCCGATCGTAGACGTGCGATCGAGTTTCAGTTCGAAGTGGTACCTACTCCTGTTCGAATTGATGCTCCTACTAGCTAGCTACACCTTGAGTCTTGGCTTAGCTTTGCCCCTAGCCGGCCCTTTATTTTGCCGACCTTGGGTGAAAGCAAATGGCTGAAAGCTGCACGCACCCGTGCATGCGGGGCGACAACTCGAACGCGCGCGAACACTCCCGGCCAGCCGCAGTGCTGGACACGCCGTCGTTCTCACCGCGATTCCCTGGCCGGAACAAAGTGCTCCTGATTCGAGCCCCCACGAGCACCGGGCCAGCGAGCGAAGGGGCGATCACCTGCGGTGCATGCTCGCGCCGATCCCGCGCGCGGCCGATCTCGCGAGCGCCATGGTCGATGCTGAGCTGATCGATCGACGTGGGAACGTACGCAAAGTAGTTGCGCGGAAGCAGCGCGAGAGGGGCCACGGTGGATGGCGCTGGCGCCGTGGAAAAGATCGCCATGCCGGGTTTCGACGTTGGAGGAGGACCGGCAGCTAGCCATACGGAGCGCGATAGAGCGACGTACGGGCAGGAGCCGGGAACCCGGCCGGTCGCCGTCTTATCGGCGCGGATGAGGACGTAGAGATCACGTGGAGGTGGGGCTCGCCCGCCACCTCGGTCCCCGGCCGAGCGAGCTATGGTCGTTCTCGGCGTGGATGAGGTGATCCGTACCGTTCTCTGCATGCCGTGGCTGAGCCGATCGGCAGCGGGCCGGGTGGAACTCATGGAATCTATCTACTCCGTACTTCTGTAGACGAAAACGGGGTAAAAACAGCACCGTCTCCGTGTCCGTGGCGTGGAAATACCCACAGACCACAGCTGTCGGGGCTGCGCCTGTGTCTGTGTGTGTGTCGATCCATAGTCAGTGGACACAAGGATATCAGCACATACGTAGGTAAGTACGGTGACGTCACCGCCTATGGCGACGCGCACTCCATCGTGCCATCGTGCGTGCATGTAGTACAGGTTGTACGTCTGGGCTCTGGCGATCGACGACGACAGAGGAAGGGCTGACGGACGGGCAGTATCATCGTCCGTCTCATTAATCTTGCCCCGTCATGTGCAGTTATCTGTCATGGATCGTAGGAGTACGTACATGCCGCTCCCTTTGGCTTTCAATTTCATGCTTAAGTCCCCTCAAAAAAAAAATCATGTTTTAAGTACCACCCCGGCCCAGAGATCGAGCCAACGAAACGAACCCACGCCCACGCCGAGGTCATGCATGTTTCTGTGTTAATTTGCCTCTGAAAGCACAGTAGTACTAAGCTTTCCCCATAATCATACTCATACTAACAAAATGTACTTGCACTGAAATTGAATATATCAATGAATATATCAATGACATGGCGTCAATAGTTGTACTACACGTGAACGTGACCACCACATATGCATCCATGTTGTCTATGTCCTCGGTTATTTAACTATTCCCTCCATCTCAAAATCTTGTCGTATTTTTAGTTTAAATTTAAACTATTTTGAAACGGAGGGGGTAACAAACGAGTCGAGCCTGCACTGCACCCGCCCCTTGTTTGGATATAAACACACGTACGCGCAGGGCGGCACATGGGGTTTCTAAAAGTATTAGTAGTACTTTTTTCAGAAAACCTTTGTGTAGACTGTAGAGTATCATATTCTCAAGTGAAAAATGTCATTTTTCCACTAAGCGATCAACGACAGCATTTTTAGTGATCTCTATTCTCTATATGCTAGTAGAAGTCAGATCCTCGTCAGTGTAAAGCTGTGACCCACTGTCCATCCCATCCAGTTAGCCGATGGAGTGACGTAAAATACACATTTGTTTTATCTGTCCCAATCTTAGAGTATCTCCAGCCGCGCCCTCAGGACGGCCTCCTCAGGCGATTTATTTGCATCGGCGCCGAAAAAACAGCCCAGTCGCGTCCCAGGACGCCGAATTCCGCCGGCTCGGGCCGTTTTTGCGCCCGGCGCTCGTAGGCCGAGCCCAGCGCACTGGGGGCGCTCGGGGGCTCCGACGCAAGGGAAAAGTGTTCCTGGGGCCACATTGACATGCGAAAAGTCAATCCACCCGCCTAGATTCGCCCTCCTGCCCCTCGCGCTCGGCCGCCACCCTGCCGATCCCGGCGCCGACCACCGCCCGCCGCAGCTAGGTAGACCGTCTCCAGCCTAGAAAAAGAAGGAGCGTCGCCGAGGCAGCCTCTTCGCCCCGGGCACCTTTTCCGGCGCTCCGGCCGCGCAGGGCCTGTACGCCGGCGGGCTTGCGTCCACCTCGCCCACAAGGTGTTCAGTGAATTGCCCGGCCCGACGATGGACTCCGAAGATGAGGAGGCACTCGCGGCGTTGCTGGATGAGGAAGCCGAAGTCGACGTCCAGGAGCAGGAGCATCTCATGGTGCTCGCCGCCCCTTGCCGGCCTGCTCACGAGCAGTGAGAAGCCGCGTCGAGGTGGCTCGGCGCTTGGGCGGGTGAAAGCAAAGAACCGGCATCGTCTGGAAGGCTAATGCATGCTCTACTCGGACTACTTCGCCGACGCTCCATTGCACGGTGAGGAAACATTTCGGCGCCGTTATCGGATGAGCCGAAAGCTTTTCCTCCGGATTGTGAATTCCATCTGGGAGTTCGACAGCTACTCCAAGTGCAAAAGGATTGAATCGGCACACTTGGATTCACCTCGATCCAGAAGTGCACGACAGCTATGAGGATGCTTGCATACGGAGCTCCCGATGATTCACTCGACGACTATGGGCGCATGGCCGAGTCCACCACCATTGAGTGTTTCTACAAGTTCTGCAGGGCAGTGGTGGCAGTGTTTGGATCGCAGTACTTGCGAACACCCAATGCGGAAGACGCTGCTCGGATCCTAGCACAGAATGAAGCAAGAGGATTTCCTGGGATGCTTGGAAGCATCGACTCCATGCATTGGAAATGAAAGAACTGTCCATTTGCTTGGCAGGGGTTGTACAAAGGCGCCAAAGGCGGTTGCGATGTGGTGCTTGAGGCGGTGGCCACAGGACCTCTGGATTTGGCACTTTTTCTTTGGGATGCCAGGAACTCACAATTACATCAACGTCCTGCAGTGCTCCCCAGTCTTTGCCAAGCTTGTTGAAGGTCATTCTCCTCCGATGAATTTCGAGGTCAATAGACGGCAGTACAACAAGGGGTACTATCTAGCTGATGGCATCTATCTGAGATGGTCGACATTTGTGAAGACCATATCAAACCCTGTGGCAGGAGGCAAGAAGGCCTGGTTTGCGAAGATTCGGGAGGCTTGCAGGAAGGATGTCAAGCGGGCATTTGGTGTGCTCTCTAGATTTGTTGTTGTCTGGTACCCCGCTCAGACCTGGTCGAAAGATCAAATGTGGGAGATCATGACTTGCTGTGTCATCTTGCACAACATGATCATTGAGAGCGAGCAGGAAGAGCCAGTATTTTCCACTGAACCATATCACAGGCAGGGTCCTCTTGCCCAAGTTGATCATCGACTCTACCAAGCAAACTGGACTGACTACCTCAATATGCGTCAAGAGATCCGAGACCCACATGTGCATCAAGAACTGCAACACGATCTGGTGGAGCACATATGGAGGCTCAAGGGCGAGGCCGGGAATGGTGATGAAACCTGAGTTTTTATTTGTTAAAGATATAAATTGTAGTGAATTATTTGATTTATGTGATGAAACACGCCAAAAACACGCCGAACTATGTGAGGAGCTAATTGATTCCTATTTGTTTGTGAAAATTCACGCCGAAACCCGCCGAACCGCGCCGAATATGGGCCGATTCACATAGTTATTGGGCCATTTCTGGACATATTTGGGCCGAAAGCTGAGCTGAATTCGGCGCCTGGGGGCGACGACTGGGTGTCGAACCAACCCCAGCGCTGATTTTAGCGCCGGCACACCCCTAGGACGCTCTTTTTCGGCGCCCTGGAGGGGGGGGGGGGACGGCTGGAGATGCTCTTATCCGGATACCAAATTTTACGCAGCAGAGGCTAATCTGGTTCCTTAGTAGCGATTGAGTATCTTTATCTTCACTAGTAAATGCGCACGTGTAATCTTAATCCGGCTTGAAGATATACCTAAATCTTAATCTGTGCACGTTGGTAATGAAGCTTAATAACCGTTGAATGTGTGCACATAAGGCTGCTTTTGGTTTCAGTTTTACGAAGCCTGATTTGGGTTCAATTTTTAGTGCATACATGCTGCTTTTCTGTTCAGTGAAACATGAATCAATCTTCTCCGGAAGAAATGAAGAAAGCAAAGATGAAAGACCTCTGGCCCGATGGCTGGCGTGTCCCCTGATGGCGGCGTTGACGAACTAGGCCCGATGGAGAGGGATGGGCAGGCTGTCCAGGCAGTGTCCATGATGGTGCAACGGCCCGACGCCAACGGACGGCCATGCGGCATCCCTGACAAATCCGACGGCGATGGCGGTCTAGGCGGTGCCCCTGCCGGTCGGCCAGGCGGTGTCCCCGACAGCTGGCATCCTTGAAGTTGCGATGGCGTCGCTACGGCCGAGGCCACGCAAAGACGATGGGTAGAGGCGGCACATAGATGTGAGGGGCGGCGTCCTTGAAGGTGCTGCGGGTCAAGGCGATGGGGGCGGCGTGCGTCGCTGAAGCGAGATGATGGGGCGGCGCTGTGGGCGGTTCGCTGTGGCAGTTTCCTTTCATGTGAAATGGTACGTAAGGAAGGGGATCGCATGATGGTTCGCTGTGCCAGTTTCCTTTCATGTGAAAGGGTACGTAAGGAAGGGGGTCGCACGATGTTTTGCTGTGGCAGTTTTGTTTCGTGTGAAAAGGTGCGTAAGGAAGGTGATCGGGGAGAGAAAGGATTGATTAGCAGTAAACACGTTTAGCGCTAAACATGTTTAGTTGCTCACCATTAGGACAATAAGGATGGCCGGACTGACGCTAATGGATGGCCGAGATCTGTTGGATCTGCCCCACTGGGCATTTTTCACTAGTCAATGTATACATGCAATGCACGTTAATTTGAATGAGCGCTTGCATTTGTATTGTGTTCAAAAAACATGCAATGCACGTTAATTTGGAAGTATATTAAGTACATGCGGATATTAAGTAGGATATTATTTGTATGTTATTATGTGATTAACATTATATTTGGCGTGAAATTAACTGCACGCTAAACGTGTTGAGCGCTCGACGTTGAAGCAGTCTAGGTCGTTGAATTGACATGATTTGTTAGCCGAGATTAATTGGATCTGCCTTTTTTGGGTCTTTTTATATTGGTGTAGATTTTATATTGGTATAGATGCATGGATGACATCAATAGTTCTAATTAAAAGGCAACCTACAACTCCCAATAATAATAAATGGCAAGCTAGGTAATTTTTGCCATTGAATCAAATCAAAATGAAGTATGAGCGGTCCAAAATATTTTGGAAGCGTTTGTTCTTTTCCCTGCAGGTACGTCACCAGCCTAGCTTCCACGGCGTCCTTTCCGCCGACCAGTTGCTTAAACCATAGGCAACGGGACGGTGCATGCATGTGTGCGTCTTTGTCTCACACACACACACACAAAGGCCAATCATGTGACGAACAAGCCCTCGACGTGGCACATATGAGAAAGGAAGAAAGAAAAGAGGAAGCTTGTGCTCTACCTAATCGATCTGGCCCTTCTAGACGCCGGCCAGCTCTGCATTGAATTCTATACAGCACCAGCATCCTCCTCCTCCTCCACTGAGACGCCTCCAGCTAACTACTTAACCCGAAAAGAAGGCATACTATCAGCGCACGCGCTGCTCGCACAGTAGATTAGGACAAACAGAGGCCTCTCTGTCACCAAGAGCACGCAGGGCTGTGCTTTGGTGCTTGGCTGGGTGCCTTTCCCTCCAATAGCATAGCATGCACCCAAAGAGGAGAAAGAATCGTTGGGATTTCGCTTTGACAAAACGCACCTGGGAAGGGCGCGCGTCCATACGAGATCTTGTGCAATCTGTTCCGATGCTCCATCTTGTCCCGCGGCTCGCCTGTCTGTCTGTCCTGTCCTCCTTGTCATGCTGCGATTTGCGGAACCACTCCTTAGTTCGGGACAAAGTATTGGCAAATTGTGGGAGTCTGCTCTCATGAAGGGCTGCTTGCTTGGACCTTGCCAGAAGCTCCTTTGATCTTTCATGCCTGCATCAATAAGGAAGAAAGTTAATTTGAGCATCCTGTGGTCATATCTGACTGAATTCTTAATGGCGGGGTGAACTTCCTTGTGTCAGGTGTTACATGAGCAAGGGCATGCGAAATACAAGTGACGGCCATTTTTGTAACGTTTACAGAGATCAAACATTAATACCGTACCAATTTCTCTTGCTGCGGTTCAACCGAACAAAGCTTGAAAATAAATAAATACAAAATAAAAAATTCCCCTGGCAAAATTTCATGAAAGGCTAACTTATCATCTTACCTCGAGCACTCCAAGTTTCTCTTGCAAAATAAGGGACACCACCTCCATATGCAAAATAAAAGAATGCTAGTCAGAGCTCTGCTGCAATAAGGCCATAAGGGTAGGTGGCGTAGCAATGCGGCGTCCTGCCGCAATTAGCGCGTCCAACATGCCGCCTAACCGACCGCGGTCCCGCTGCCTAAAGAGCGGGTGCCAATACTGCAAAAAGACCAGAAATTTGAATATAAAGTCAATGGCCGTCACAAGAAGATCCGCTCAATTACCATCTTGTTACACGTCATCCAAAGGTTCTAGGTCATTGTCACAAATACTAGCCGGAAGATGTGTCTCCTCCTACCGGCCTGGTTGGTCCGAGTTTCCAAGAACCAGCCAGGTCCAGGGCCGCCCCTTCAGGCCCCAAAGCCTCATGGACAAAGCACCAAAGAAACAGGGAGCGGAGCGGGCGAATTACATGTGGGTCCCAGTGTCGAGACACCACAAAGAGTGCACAACTCATCGTCAAGCCCGTGCTGCTTAACAACCTTCGTCCCTGATGGGAGGCCATCACGCAGAAGCTACCACACAAAGATCTTGATCTTCAAAGGAAGAGGTGCTTTCCACAAAGGCATGGTCCATGCGGAGTTGGTGCACGATATAGTGTGTTTTGCTGAGATGGCATAGAAGGTCCCGGTTGGGGCCAAACGGCAAGATATGCCCCCCATATAGTCTTTTTTTTCAAAAGCATCGGCGAAAGGGCCGCCAAAAGGTCAGCCCAAGTTATGGTTTCCTCGGGGTCGAAATGTTCGTCGAAATGAGACCTTCCAATTCTCATTGTGGACGGCCGAGGCAACCAACAACATCAGATTCGAGCAGACATCAGGAAGGTACGATCACTCGGCACAAAGTGGGGATCTGCACAGCAAAAGGTCAGAAGAGGGTCACATCTCCATTGCATATGGGAGTGGAAAGCCCAAGTCGAATCTCATGCTTGATCGACTAAATAGACTTCTGGAGCGTGCTGGCTAGTGGTCATCAACGCCGCCGCCCCTCCCCCCGTCCTGATGAGGGCTGCTTGTGGGGGCAAAAGAATGCAAGTGATCGGCGCTATCAGACGGCTGGTTCGGCCAGAATCCGCTGGCGCCGACATCCTGTGTCATGACGGCGGCGGCAAACATGCACATGAGAGGTAGGAAGAAGGGAAGCGTCGCACAGAACGGACAAACCGATGAGAGCAAGTGGCGTCAGCCCTAGACGATGGAAACCCTAGCGTGAGATAACGAACAAGCACCCAATTGGATCCAGATCGAACGGGTAGGATTAACCGGCTCCAATAACCATACCCTACGGGCCTTGGCCAGGGACAAGTGGGAGCATCCTACCTAGCGCTCCCCTCACAAGACCGGCCATGGACACATCTAAACACTACCAAAGGCCAAAGGGGCACAAACCCTAGAAATCTAGAACTTAGCACACTACCACTATGTAGAACGGGCCGCCATCCTCTCCCATCCCCACTCCGTCCTACGAAGCCGCCATAGGAAGAGGGGAGAGAAGGCGGAAATCTCCGGGTGACTCTCAAGGGTGAAAGGAGGAGAGAGAACGTGAGAGGTCAAATTGGATCCCCTCAACAACAAAATCTTCTCAAGCTCTGAAGAAAAAATAATTTACCATCACCATTTCCTCTTTGATTTGTATTGATTTTCCTTTTCATATAACAAAATTATCTCCAAGTTGACAGCATACTTAAAAGTTAAAACACACACAGCATCTCATCACACCATACGGTGCTCATTTAGAGCACACAGAAATTTCACATGGCCGATTCATCTCCGACAGAAGCAGTAAATGGCACATCACGCATGCATCATTCAGGAAGTGCACATCACGAACTGAGCACAGAAGCTAACACAATACACAGTGTATACAAACTATACAGCAAGGTCTTCATACATTCTCACAAAGAAGATTGCGGCCTGCTGCTTCTCTTCCACCTTCCTAGTTTCTCGAAACCCTGGAACGGAAAAGCATGCGAAAGATCAAAGACATGAACAGACGGGGGCCATAGCTCCAATACAGCCGCCGACAAGAGGAGCGAAGCGTTCGAGATAACTCAATTTTTTTTCCGGAGATAACTCGGTATAGGTAAAGCAACACTAGCGTGTAGGATGTACCTTGCGCGGTTTAATAGCCAGCTCGTTGTCTTCCATACAAACAGCCTTGAAACCCAGCGGCTCCAGCACCTTCTGATAGCTGCAGTTTCACAAAAGAACGGCTATCGGGTCAATAATGAAGGCAGGATAACATTTCGATTCCTGTCCTACACAAAGCTGCGTCATCACCGAGGAAAAACCCGGGCTTTTCAACTGGAAATTAATTCTTTCGACGATAGGGACGGGACATGCATACTTACTCAGCAACTGTATTATTGTAGGGCGGCCCCCCTTCTTGATCGCTGATCTGTAAGAAGAAATATTATATGCGGTGCCCTCCAGTTGTGAACAAAGTAATGTGACGGCATCCGAAGAAGCCGGTCACGTTCGTGCACCTATCCAGATTAATTTTGGTGCTTAGTACTGATTTAATATGTGCATCAACTCCCCCTTGTTTCAATCAACGATGGACATTGGAGTAGGCACCTGGAATTTTTGCTTGTTTTCTATCAGAGCACTGT
Source organism: Aegilops bicornis (assembly GCA_021605145.1). NCBI lineage: Eukaryota > Viridiplantae > Streptophyta > Magnoliopsida > Poales > Poaceae > Aegilops > Aegilops bicornis. Next base: position 105,905,597 of record CM038675.1, on the reverse strand, counting down.
CTGTCTGTCTGAATCCAAAGTGTCAAAGCAAAATACATTGGAACAACAGCATGGGAGGTTTTAGCATGTCTTTATCAAATGTCAGCATTAGCTTTAAGAAGAGTATAAGCATACTGATTCTTTTAAAGGGTGTCGTGCACCAAAGGTCATGAAAGCATGTGGTTACATAAGGATAGGGAATGAGGAAACAGAGATAAGATGGTTGGTGGATTTGCGCAGCAAGTGCTCAGACTTGGCTGCAAAGTCCCGCTGATTCACACCAAGCTATGGACCCCACATTAATCAGTTCATCCAATGTCCTTGGATACGTATTGTTGCATGTTGCAGTTCTCCGGAACATAGGTCCAGGAAACTATACAGGTAATTACTCATAAGAATTTGGCTCTACCAAGATACCTAGATTCTATTTGCTTTCTTCGGAGTTCAGAACTTGCTGCAGTCATAGTTGCTGTGAATTTAGTAGCGAGTTCCAGTTGTTACCTATGACTACTCTGTCTACTCGTGATCCTTGATAGAAGGACAGCAATACCACCACAATCCTCCAGGATTAGGCTGTTCTTATAACATAGAACAGCATAGAAATCTTGAAGGTAAATCAACCGGTTCACATTTTTAGAGTTCAGTTTAGTATATCATATCATATGATAATAAGCAGAATAACATCTCCAATGCAAAAGTAAACAAGAAGCATGGAGAGATTCTGTCCTCACCAAATATATCAAGGTGATAAGCTCTCCATCTGGTTTCAGAAGGCGACTTACTGTCTCTGCCCAAGCCAGCCTCATGCTCGGATCAAGTGCACAAAAGAACCTGTGTGAATTAATAAAGGTGATCTAAACTGCCTCCAGAACAACAAATAAGCAAGATAAATTGACACGTACGTATAATCGAAAATGAGGTCAAATGGTTCACTTGGTCTCCACTTGAAGAAATCAGCAACCAGAAAAGAAAACCAATCTGCATTTGGCAAAGATGATGACCACTGGTACATCAACAGGGAAAACGATTAATTGTATATAAGTTTTAGCACCACAAAGGGTACCTAGGATAACAAGATGTTTTTTCAGATAAATGGTAGTATAGTACATGAAATTTATTCCCGGTTATGATTATTGCTTATGAAAACACCAATTCAATCCAAATACCAAGAGCTGGGTTCAGTTGCCATTATAATCAATACTGCATTAGAATTCATGAGTACACATGTTAAAATGTACTCCAAAAATTAGAGGTAGCATCCTTGGTCACAAAGTCATCATTTTAGAAGATATATGGTTGCCTGCTGTAATTAGCTTCACACGTGGTTTCCTTTTCCTATTTTGAAGATAGTTTGCCCCATGACATAAATCAAACACAACCATGCTCCGCATATAAGCTTTTGCTTCCAAAAAACACGGTTAATCTTTCCCAGCACAAAATGGACCTGAACCACTTTGGAAATAACTTTTTTTTTCTAGACAAGGTATCAAGCATGTTTACATGACAAATCATGATTCTGCACAGAAGAATTTACCAAAAAAAAAACATTACAAGAAGCAACTAGCATTGTGTTATAAGCTCACCTTAGCTGCCAATCAAGCTCTTACTCAGTTACATCTCACCTGCTTAGCCTTCTCAGCAGCCATATTAGAAATCTCTAAGCCAACGACAAATCTCTCAGGGCTTGCCAGAGCAACCACATCATAACCCTGTTACACAGCAGCTCGATCAGAAAAGATTGATGATAAGTTATTGCAAGGAAAATCAGAGCAGAACCCTCCTACTAGTATCAATTTGCAAAATGATCTTATAGATAGACATGAACCAGGTAACTACTTAACGTATTTTGCATTTCAAGCTGTAAATTTCGGTTTAGTTGTCATATTCATTTAAAAAATAGTTTACTTGCCACATTATTCTCGCATCCAGGACTCCCCATAGAAAAATAATAATATTCTACACACTAGTTCATACATATGACAATTGTTCTCTGTGTAAACAAATTTGATATGTTTAGTAGGCTAAAGAAGTACTAGATCACATCGTTACGGTATGTGATGACTTTTTTTAACAAATGGTGAAAGAGCTGAATGTTTAATTGATGACCACATTTTTTTATGAATCGATCACCACACCATTATTAAAAAATTCCTTCGCAAGAAACTTGGGATTACAATTGGATTTCTTTTTAATAAATCCTGTAAACACTTAAAAGACTCATTCCATATACCGGATATTATTACTTGGGTTTGTAGGTGCAGCCAGAAAATTGCACAGATTGAAGGGAAAGGCATAAGTGTTCAGACAGAGGCAGATGATAATGAATGTCCTCTGCTTAACATACCATGCCGCATCCCGGGACCAACGCTCTTCCTTTGGGGAGGGTTCCTGATTTAACGAGATGCTCGATGATAGGCGTCGGCTTCCCCAGATCCCACGGGGTTACGCCAGTCTCCCAGGACTTGTCCCAGCCATCTGACCAGCAGCAGCAGCAGCCAAGAATGAGCAACCAAAAATAGCAAGGGAAATTACTCCACAAAGGCAGAAAACTAACACGATGCCGGACCGAAAAACGAATCAAGCAACGGCACGAGGCACCATGACACATTAGGCCGACGGCGCATTTTCTCTGCTTTGCAGTGACCCACCATACGTGGCATCTCTCAATCTCAATCGTACACCCTTTATTACCCTCTGGTGAAGTGAAATCCCCTCATTCTGTTACGGGTTGGCCCGGTTCCATACTTGGTTTGGTGAAGCGTCTAGCTGATTCCTCCATCGATCGCTCTACCGCGTTATTTCCGTACTTCTGGAATTGCTTCCCGACGGAATGGGTGAAGATTCTCCCCTAACCTGCGACCCCCATCTGAGAAACTCTCTAACCATAATCGATCGAAGTCACCCATTGACGCCTAGTCGGCTACCAAACATACATAGGTCATGGCCTCCAACCAACTAGCCGCGGAAATTTCCCCAACTACTTGCCTGCTCGCTCGCCGCGATCCATCCACCCCACACAAAGCTAGCCGATCGCCCCAACCACCAGGTACGAGACGAGATCGAGATCGAGATCGCTGGACCTCGACGAGGACGAGAAACCACCAGCAGCACACCTCATTCATTGATTCATTCAACTCCCCCACCCACCCAACAGCGACCCGCAGCAACCAACCAACCAATCGGCCCAGAGATCGAGCGACCTCACTCACCTGCCGCGTCGCCGCCGCCCCGGAAGATCTCCCGCAGCCTCCCCACCGTCGGGTTCCCGCCCGGGTCCCTCGACCCCATCGCCGCCGCCCGCGCGCCGCGCGATACGACGCCGCGGTGGGCGACGGCGCGGCCAGCCGGCAGCACGTGGCGCATCCGACGCGGCCGCGCCGCGCTGTCGAGCGGAGAGCGCGCGAGCGATAAAGCTTGGCGCTTTGCGGCGACAAAAGCGGAGAAAAAGATAAAAACAATGGCAGCAGGAGGAGGAGGAGTACAGTACAATATACGGAGGGGATAAGAGGATAAAACCGGCGAGGGAGGGAGGGAGGGGGAGAAAAAAGAAAGGGAAAAGAGGGAAAGAAAAGGAAAGCGGGGGCGGAGCTGTCGAGTATATCACTTCCCTGTGCCTGTGCGCACGCCTCCGTCCCGTCCCCTCTTCCCCTCGCCCACGCCCAAATCCCCCACCGCCCGCGGCGACGAGCCCCCGCGGCCGGAGGAGAGGAAAGCCGGCGCCTTTGCGCATGGCGGAGGCGGGAATCGGGGCGGCGTCGGCGCTGCTGGACCTGCCGGAGCCGCTGCTGCTGCTCATCCTGGCCTCCCTCCACGACCCGCGCTCGCGGCACCGGGCCTCCATGGCCTGCCGGAGGCTGCTGGCGGCGGAGCGGGCGACGCGGGCGGCCATGGCGCTCCGCGGGGACCCGAGGACGCCCGACTTCCTCCTGCTCCCGCCGGCCTTCTGCTTCCCGGCGCTGGAGCGCCTCGACCTCTCCCTCGCCTCGCCGTGGGGCCACCCGCTGCTCTCCTCGGCGTCGCGCGTCGCGGGGGCGCCGGCCTCCGCCTCCTCCAACCACCTCCCGCTCAGCCCGGAGGAGGCCGCCGAGCGGAACGCGTTCGTGGCGGCGCGCCTCGCCGCATACTTCCCCGCCGTGGCCCGCCTCGCCGTCTACTGCCGCGACCCCTCCACGCTCGCCAGCCTCGCGCCCTGCTGGCGGGCCACGCTGCGCGCCGTCAAGCTCGTGCGCTGGCACCAGCGGCCCCTCGACCTCCCCGGCGGCGCGGATCTCGAGCCGCTGCTCGGGGCCTGCCCCCAGCTCGCCGCGCTCGACCTCTCCGAGTTCTACTGCTGGACGGAGGACGTCGTGCCGGCGCTCGACGCGCACCCCGCCGCCGCCGCCAGGCTCACCGACCTCGACCTCGGCCTCGCCGGCGCCTCCAACGGCTTCCACGCCGCCGAGCTCGGGGCCATCGCCGCCGCCTGCCCCGCCCTCCGGCGCCTCGTCGCGCCCTGCGTCTTCAACCCGCGCTACGTCGACCACGTCGGCGACGACGCGCTGCGCTCGCTCGCCGCCAGCTGCCCCCGGCTCACCGTCCTGCGCCTCAGCGAGCCCTTCGAGCCGGCGTCCACCAGCCAGCGGGAGGAGGCGGGCATTACCGCCGTCGGGCTCGTCCCCTTCTTTGCCGCGCTCCCTGGGCTGGAGGACCTCATGCTGGACCTCCAGCACAATGTGCTCGACGCAGCTCCGGCGATGGAGGAGCTCGCGCGCAGGTGCCCGCGGATCAAGGTCCTGACGCTGGGGTGCTTCCAGGGGCTGTGCAAGGCCGCCTGGTTGCATCTCGACGGCGTCGCCGTGTGCGGTGGGCTGGAGTCGCTCTGCATCAAGAACTGCGAGGATCTCACCGACGCCAGCCTCGGCGCGATCGGCCGTGGCTGTGGGAGGCTCGCCAAGTTTGCCATACAAGGATGCGATATTGTCACGTCAGATGGGATCAGGAGGCTAGCTGTGGCGCTTCGGCCTACATTGAAGGAGGTCAGTGTGCTGCACTGCCGGTTTCTGCACACTGCAGCCTGCCTTGCTGCTCTGAATCCAATCCGCGATCGGATTGAGAGCCTTGAGATCAATTGTAACTGGGAGGAGGTTGAACAGCCCAGCTCTTCCAGCTGCGTGGCCAACGGCACAACCGGAAGTGATCATGAGGATGACGAGCCTAGCGAAATGGCGTACCAGTCCGCGCCCAAGAAATGCAGGTTCTCCTACTTGGAAATGGACAATTATGAAAGCTGGGAGATGCTCCGCTCGCTCTCCCTTTGGTGCCCTGCTGGTCAGCTGCTCTCCCCGCTCATTTCTGCCGGGCTCGATAGCTGCCCTGTGCTTGAGAAGATCTCGATTAAGGTGGAGGGCGATCTTCGGACTTGTCCGCGTCCATTTCACGGGTCAGCTTTTGGCTTAAGCGACCTTGGAGCCTTCCAGGCACTGGCCAAGATGAAGCTGGACCTCAGCGAGGCGGTGGGTTATGCACTCACCGCGCCAACGGGGCATATGGATCTTTCACAGTGGGAGCGATTTTATCTGAGCGGCATTGAATCATTGCTGAGTTTGTATGAGCTGGACTACTGGCCGCCCCAAGACAAGGATGTGAACCACCGGAGCCTGTCACTGCCAGCGGTCGCGCTTTTCCAGCACTCCATCGGACTCAGGAAGCTCTTCATTCATGGCACCACACACGAGCACTTCATGAGCTTCTTCCAGAAAATGCCAAACTTAAGGGACGTGCAGCTAAGGGAGGACTACTATCCAGCACCGGAGAACGACATGATGATCACAGAGATGCGGGCTGAGTCTTGTCTCCGGTTCGAGCAGCAGCTGAACAACCGGCAATTTCGGCAAATTCCTGATTGATGCTGAATTGGCAATTTCGGCAAATTCCTGATTAGTGCTGAATTGGCAATTTCGGCAAATTCCTGATTAGTGCTGAATTGGGTGCACCATTACAGTGATTCGAGGTTGAATACATCACCAAAGAGAGCCCTCTTGTTTACTCAACCAGAGTGCTGCTCCAGTATGGGTGGGTTGCTTGCGATGATTGGTGTAGTAACTGGAGTTGCTGAGTCCATTGATGATAAGAGTAGAAGACAATGCCTGATCAAGTGACAGTGGTATCGAATCTTTATTTGCATTCCTTTTTCTTTTTCTGGTGTAATAAGAGAGAGACTCAGAGTTCACATATTTGCAGGAGGCAAGATGATAATTTAGCATTTGAGGGAATTTTGTCAAGGGAAAAAGTTTTTTATTTATTTTCAAGCTGAGCTCAGTTGAACTGCGGCAAGAGAAATTGGCGTTATTATTCTGGTAAACTTGTAATGTTTGAGCTCTGTAAACATTAGAAAAATCGGCAGTCACTTGTTTGTCATATGCCCTTGTTCTGCAAGTGCCACATTTCACTCTCATTGTGAAGATGGCCTCATTCCAAAATTTGCTGCTTAATTATACGAATGGTCAAACTCATGTGTACATGATTGGTTTGCTGCCCTTGTGTTTACTACTGTCACTTTCCTTTGTCTTTGCATCAACAGGTTTGACCATAAGTTCAAATTGCATGGCAAACAGGTTTTACAATCTGCTGCTGAGTACTGACATGAGATGAACTTGTAATACCTGACACAAGAAAGTTCACCGGGCCATTAAAATTTCAGTCTGATATGACCACGGAATGCTAAGATTAACTTTCTTCCTTGTTGATGCAGGCATCAAAGATCAAAGAAGCTTCTGCAGGGTCCAAGCAAGCAGCCCATCATCAGAGCAGACTACCACAATTTGCTGATCGTGTTAACAAAAAGGCCCCGAACTAACTGAGGAGTGGTTCCGCAAATCGCAGCATGACAAGGAGGACAGGACAGACAGGCGAGCCGCGGAACAAGATCGGGCATCGGAACATATTGCACAAGATCTCGCGTGGACGCGCGCCCTTCCCAAGTTCTGATCCCAGGTGCGTTTTGTCGAAGCGAAATCCCAACGATTCTCCTCTTTGGGTGCATGCTATTGGAGGCAAAGGCACCCAGCCAAGCACTCTGGCTGCGTACTGTCTCTGTTGTCCTAATCTAATGCGCGAGCAGCGCGTGCGCTAATAGTAATGCCTTCTCCTCTTTTGGGGTTAAGTACGTAGCTGGAGGCGTCTCAGTGGAGGAGGAGGATGCTGGTGCTGTATAGAATTCAGTCCAGAGCTGGCCGGCGTCTAGAAGGGCCAGATCGATTAGGTAGAGCACAAGCTTCCTCTTTTCTTCTTCCTCTCGCATCCATGTGCCACGTCGAGGGCTTGTTGGTAACACGATTGGCCCTTTGTGTGTGTGTGTGTGACAAAGACGCACACATGCACCGTCCCGTTGCCTCTGTTTTAAGCAACTGATCGGCATTGGGCGGAAAGGGCGTTGGATGGAGCTCAAAAGGTTCGCCGCGGCATTTTATCCTTTTATATCTCATCTCATATTCAGTTAGCATTACCATTACAAACTATTCGTCCTTTTAATATTGAGATCCACAGACTGAATTTGTAACCGAAACTTTCCACCATGTAGAATATGCCCGTCGTCATCGAGCTGCAAAATGTACTTTTACGGGACTCTTGCGACCATTTTTACCCGCATCTTTCGCGACACCAGGGGCATGCACTTCCATCTCCAGGCGCCCTGGCACTCTACTCCACATGTGAACTTGATGTGCTAATGACTTGCTCTTACCCTGTTGAATGCCAGGTCGCCGTGGAAGCTAGCTAGGCTGGTGGCCTGCCTGCAGGGAGAAGAAGAAACGAGCCGTTTCGCTGCTGGCGGTCGCACGCTGCAGTGCTGATCTAGTGGTTGCACGGTCGCGCCTCCGTTTCGTCGTGCGGTTTATGAACCAAAGCTCAAAAGCCGCCGCGCCGCAGATTCCCAATTCTCCGTGCCATGCCATTCATTCCATCAGTCGGAAATATTCTGCGAGTGCCTGCCTGATGAGGAGTGATTCCGAGGTCAGATCGGCCGGTGGATGGATGCTTGCTCGATCGTGGGCTTCAGGCGATGCGCTTTGTGCGAGCAAAAGCGCAAAGAGCAGAGGACTTTGTTTGTGGCCGGCGCCGCGTGCAGATTGTACGGAGACGGGCGGCGAAGTCAAGCATGTGCATGTGCAGCTGTGTATGCATGCACCTTGCTCGGAAAGGAGAAAAAGAAAAAGGGTAAAGCGCTCGCTTGCTTGCTTGCTTGCTGTAGGTGCTACTACTACGTAGCTACCTCTGCTGGCTTCCTTCCTTCCTTGGTTTTCTGGAAGTGTTATCCCTGATGCTTTTGGGACGCTTCCAAACCACTCCCGTCGTCCCATAATCAAAATGAAGTACTCCTTTCGTCCGAAAATACTTGTCAAGGAAATGGCTAAAAATGGATGTATCTGTAATTAAGATATGTCTAGATACATCCATTTCTTCGACAAGTATATTCGGACGGAGGGAGTATGAACGGCCCAAAGTACTACTACTGCGTCCGATAATCATACTTCATTTTGATTCAAGGACAAAAATTACCTAGCTTCCCTTTTTTTTGAGTAATTGCTGAAAACACTGCATTTGTGACTAGGGTACTCCAAAACTACTTTTTTTTTTGCCAAAAATAACAGAAGACCATCGCTTCTTCGGCAAGTGAATAACAAATTGCACTGATTCAAAATTGAGCTGCCTCTAACAGCAAAACTGATCGGTCAGGCCCACTTGTCGGGGCCACGTGGCATTTGCAAATGGGGGCGAGGAGACGGACGTTAGCCGGAGGAGGGTGTGGTCATGACCCACTTGTTGTGCTACGGCGGCCAAGGGGGAAGAGCACTGGTGATGGCGACGGCGCCGCGCGTCAGGGCGAGAAGAGGGCCAGTCGCATCATGGGGTGTGGGGCGGCCGCGTCCTAGGCTGTAGCTATTGATTTGGTGGGAGCCGAGCTCCCGCCCATGGCCATAGCCGTCGATTTGGTCGGAGCCGAGCTCCCGCCCATGTCCATTGGAGCCTGCTCCCCTCGCTCATGTACTCGCACCTATGTGAGCCCCACGCACACACGCACCACATCCCGTACCTGCACACACGCTCGACGCCGAGCTTCGGCTGGCGTCGGTCACGAACCATGCCCGGTGACGACACTAGGGACAACCGCAAGGGAGCTCATGCGTGCGTCCTCGACCGGAGCTTCCTACCGATCGCCCTGTGGAGCGTCGTAGGTGGTGGAACGGCGTCGGCGCACTCGACGACGAGCTCCGGCTGGTGTCGGCCACGAACCATGCCCGGCGACGACACTAGGGACAACCGCAAGGGAGCTCATGTGTACGTCCTCGACCGGAGCTCCCTACCGATCCCCCTGTGGAGCGCCGTCGGTGGTGGAACGGCGTCGGCGCGCTCGACAGGGAGCTCTAGCTGGTGCCGGCCACGACACTAGGGACAACCGCAAGGGAGCTCATGCGTGCGTCCTGCTCCGGAGCTCCCTACCGATCCCCCTGTGGAGCATCGTCGGCGGTGGAACGGCGTCGGTGCGCCGAGGTGGGAGAGGGTGAGGCTCCGTGAACCTTCCCCGGGGTCGGGCTCATCGGTGCCACTAGGTCCTTTGGCTCCGCTCGCATCTCCACCAGCGGCGCCCCCAACTTGGAGGCGCCCTACAGGATGGAAGGCTCCCACGACGACGAGGAGCAGAGAGTTTCGATGGCGGCCATGGTGAGATCTGCCGTGGGGATGGCGGAATCAGTGGGAGTGGGTCGGTGTGTGCGTGGGCCCGAACCTATTTGCAAACGCCGCTAGCATCCATCTCTGTGCATCCACACCCCATGACTCCGATAGGCAGGCCAACCTGTCAGGTTTGATGTTAGTCACGGTTCACAACTTGTAATTTATTATTCACTTGCCAAAGAAGTGGTGGTCTTTTATCCTTTTTTGGGCAAAAACTATGATAAAGGAGTACCCTAGCCATAAATGTGGTTGTTTTCAACAATTTACTCCTTTTTTATTATTATTTGGAGTTGTTTTTTTATAAAGGGTGATTTATTATCTCAAGATGTAACATCAAGAGGATACAAAGCATTATGAGTAACACCCAGCCTTTGCAAAATTAGGATGCACACAGTCAAATCTGAAAGTTTGACAAAAAATCATGAAATAAAATCAAGTCGGCAACAGTAGAGTCCTCTAGACCGACATTATGCCTATGTCGAAGGAGGTGGTGGATCAATCCGAAGGTTATGCTGCCATCCATGTTAAGAAAAAAAACCACCTTTGTAGCCACTTGCTTCAATCGCGTACATACCGCCTTGAACAACGATTGGTACTCCGGTCGTTGTAGCATAAACATGTATGTGGTGAGTATGTACACCGAAAAATAAACCGCAGAGTAGAAACATTTTTGTCATTAAAACAAAATCATTTCTACTTAGTCGAAGTGACCAAATCAAGGCACGCGCTCCCACCCTTCTTAGTGTATTGAAACTATTTGGAATACCGTCCAATGACCAAAAATGTGGACGACACTTGTGAGCAGATGCAAATTTAACGTTATTTGAATGACTGACCATATAGAACGTGTAACTTGCACTGAAAAAGAGGTTTTCTGATTGTTTTGTCATAAAAGAGCATCTCCAACTGCCGCCCAACACGCGGCGCGCTAAAATCTGGTTTGCGGCGCGCCCATCGCCAGGTTTAGTGTGGCGCGCAGCGCTGTCTCCAGTAGCCACGCTAAAATACAGCACGCGCATGCAGCTCCAGCAGCGCGCTAAAATACAGCACGCGAGCAGCCGACGCATACATTTGTTGCATTTTGGACACAACACATTCACAAAACAAAGAAATGGCATATAATTTAAATCACAAACATCATTCGATCAGTTAAAAATAAATAGTTCAATTTTATTACAACTCAAACAAATAGTATCTTTCATGAAAATCAACAAATAGTTCAACAATACAACATCAAACGCACAAATCATGATGCTTTTTGGCGGTCATTCCAAGCCCACCACTCCTCAATAAGATTCTTTTTGAGTTCATTATGCGCTATCGGACGTCGAATAGCATGATATGAGGCAACAAAACGGGTCACCCTTTCAGCCCTCTGCCGCACTCGCACGGGATGTCCTAAGAGCTCATAGTGAGAGTAGTCTACATCTTGGCCACGCTCATTCTCGATGATCACACAAGCGTGCATTATGTACCAAAGCATCTTCTGATCCCAAAATCTAGCTGGTCCTCTCACAATAGAAAATTGGGCTTGCAAAATCCCAAAAGCTCTCTCCACATCATTTCTAGCCGCCGCCTGAGCATTGTGGAAATCAAGATATTTCTTACCTTCCGGTTTTTTCAACGGCTTCACAAATGTTTGCCACTTTGGGTAGATGTCATCCGCAAGATAGTAGCCATGGTTGTATGTACGACCATTAGCCACAAACTGCACCGGTGGCAGTTCACCATTTGTAATCTTACTCATCAGTGGTGACCGATTGACAACGTTGTTGTCATTTAAAGATCCAGGCATTCCAAAAAAACCATGCCAAATCCAAGTCTTTTGATCGGCCACCACTTCAAGGGTTATAGTGGAACCCTTTTTTTGTCCGTGGAATTGGCCATGCCATGCCTTTGGACAATTCTTCCAACTCTAATGCATGCAATCTATTGAGCCAAGCATACCTGGGAACCCGCGAGCTTTGTTCATCTCCAATAGCCTTGCGACGTCTTCAGCATTGGGAGTTCTCAAGTACTCCGGGTCAAACACTTGCACCATTCCGACTGCGAAGAGCTTGACACACATGATGGCTTGACTCTCACCCACGGCCAAGTGATCATCAACTAGATCAGCAGGGATACCATATGACAACATATGCAAAGCGGCTGTCACCTTCTGAAAGGTACTATGCCCGAGCTCTCCGGCGGCATTCCTCCTCTCCTGAAAAAACCGGTCATGGCTTGCTAGTTTCTCTGCAATGCGCCTGAACAACTCGGTGCTCATCCTAAACCGGCGACGAAAGTATGACTTGGGGTATGTGGGATTCTCCATAAAATAGTGCCTCATTAATCTTTTGTGGGCATCAATCCTATCCCTCCAAATTTTCTGCCGACCCATAACCGAACCACCGTGCTTTGGTTTTTTATTGATGTGCATAGCTAGGATCATTGCAAGATCCTCCTCCTCTTCCATATCAAATTCTTATTCGGAAGAATCATATGACGAACTCATCTAAAATGTTCAAAACTAGGCTATAAACAACATGCACCAAATTTCATGTAAAAATGTGGAAGTTGGAAGCAATACATACCTTGTGGGCCTTTTGTCGAACACCTTGCGGGCGCCAAGCGGCGGTGGGCGGCCGGGCGCTGTTCGTCGGAGAACTGCCGCGCGCGACGGGCAGCACTAACTAGAGAGAGAGGGAGGAAGCCGTGGCCGCACGGGAAGAGACCGGGAAGCGCCGGAACAGTCGCCGGAAAAATGGGGTGGCACGGGCGGCGGCAGCGGCACGGCTGGGTGGGTAGGTGGAGTTGCACGCGAGCGCTCGAGAGTCCAGCGCGCGGGAGCGGGCGCAGCAAATAAGTGGCGCGCGATGGCGTTTCCACCCGCGCGCTGGATTAAATATGACGCGCACGCGGTTTTTGCGCGTCCGCTGGAGCGCCCGGAACGGTAGCGCTCGCGCTAAAAGCACTACTTTTTCAGTGCGGCGCGTATATAGTGCCGCTATTGGAGATGCTCTAACTAAAAAACAACACTTATTACTCCCTTGCCAGTTGCGTCGTGCAAGGTTGTGCTTGGTTAACAAAACTCCCCTATGAATATACCACATGAAAATTTTCACTTTTAGTGGAATCTTGGACTTTCAAATTTTCTAACTATTACCCAATGGTACCTTAGAATGTGTGAGCGCACGGCACATAGAGTCTACAGTGAAAGGCTCTGATGTAGTAAGATTCCAACGAAACACATTCCGTCCTTGTATCAGGTTAATCGAATCTAGCCGGGATAAATGATTATGCTATGACACAAGTCGGGGGTGGGGGGGGGGGGGCAATCAAATCCCACCTGAAAGAAATATTCAACAGGGATGAACTGAGCATCTGCGCAATAGTATTATTCTTACTGCGAGCAATGTTGTATAAGGCTGGATATTGTTCTCGGACACTGGCATTGCCTAGCCAGATGAATTCCCAAAAATGAACCTCCGACCCGTCCTTTTTTGGAAGACCCAAGTGAATGAGATGTTTCTTTGCCGCCCTTAGGCTAGCCCAAAAGTGCGAGTCGCTAGGTTTCCAAAATGCTTGGACACCGCTTTTTGACCTAGATACTTGTTGTGCAACATGGTTTTGTTGGAGATATGCCCTAGAGGCAATCATGTATGATGATATTTCCTATGTGTTTATGAATAAAGATAGTCCTTGGATATTATCAATGATGTGTATCAGCAAGTACGTGACTTGTTTGTGGGACTATGCATTGTATGATGACTGTCCTAAAAGGTCCCTAGTCGAAAGGGCTGTGTGGACGCATGCCGACTAGACTAGCATATGACATATCGATGGCTTGGTCTCACTAGCCATGGAGCATTGGATGCTAACCGGATAATATGGACTTGGAAAGGTCTGGTCAGATTCGACGTAGTCGGATCCGAGTCGAGATAAGGTCCGAGTCAGACATACCCAACTATGAGACACAACGATATGTCACTGTGAGTCTCTAGTACAACATACGTTCTATGTCCTAAGACCTGAGCTGATGCATGTACTCGGGATAGTGACAGACTTGCTTTGGGCCGACCAAATGCTACTCCGTGACAGGGTAGTTACAAAGGTAGGTTTTGGGCTTGTCCAGACCCATGCTGCGAGACGTTGTCGAGCAAGATGGGATTTGCCCTCCGATCAGGAGAGATATACTCTGGGCCCCTCGTGTGATCCGACCAAGAGAAGCATGGCCATGTGACAAGGATTATGAGATAATCCGGATTGTGGTCGGCATCACTGGAATGAGAAAGAGGTCGGGCTAGCACAAGGATGACAGTCTCGCCTTGAGCCCGACAACATATATCGTGCGACAAAGGGAACAGAAGTGTGACACGTTGTACATGTTCGCCTAACCAGCTTCATAGTCTGTTTGGTGGTCGGCACGCCTTGCTAGAGGCCGCTACCAACCGTGTAGGCCGGAGGTGATCCGAACTGTGACCAAGCCGACTTGAACCTAAGGGGTTGCGCGCTTAAGGGAAGGAACCTACGATGTCGGTTCGTAGGACACTGGTCGGATGTGATCCGAACTGGACTAGGAACGTGACCGACTAGACTTTGAGCTCTAGGGTCCGTGCGAGGCCCAAGTGTTGAGCCTGCGAAGGACGCCTATATAAAGTGGAGGTGCGGCACACTCATGTGGTTGATCGCTTCGGCGCTGCGACTAGGGTTTGCATGTGTTGCGAATAGCCACCTCCACTCACCGCCGACTGTGTGATCGGACCTAGCAGTCCGCCGCATGGTGTTCCTCCTGCACGCGTGGATACCGTTAGAGGCGGTGCACTTGCGCCGCTCCGGCGAACTTGTATGTGGGATCAGATGACCGGCTGTTCGAGGAAGATCGGACGAGGAGGAGACGATCCACGCGGACACGCTGGCTTAACTACTTCCGCTGCACGGCACTGCGCGTCTAGTGGTAACGAACTGTGATCCATCTCCCGTAGCATGTTCTTGGTTGTTCTACGCGTAGGGAATTTTAATTTACAGTCGAGGCACCCTACTGTAGAACCCAACAGTGGTATCAGAGCCTCTGCTATAGGATTTGGATTCAGATCGTATGCATATTAGATATGTGGAGGCGGCAGATGAGATCTGTTGTCGTTGATAAGATCGGCTATGTGCACGGTTGATGTGATCAACTGCACATGGGGATCGTTGAGGCTATGTTTTCTGTAAATCGGGATCGATGAGGTCGTGACACGATCTACCCCTACCGGTCGGTTATCCGCCATCGGGGTTAACAGTGAAACGTAAATCCGAATCGGATTCGCGATGATCGATAAGATCGGTCAGATCAGAGAATACGATTCTATGCGTAACTTTGTGTGCATAGCGCCGTGTATTTCGTAACCGACACTCAAACCGGTAGTATACGATTCTATGCATAATTTTACTTTGCAGGTTTGATGTGAATAGTATGGCTCATGTGTATGTGATGCATGTGTGTAATTTATACATGGCCTGCGTGTCATGTTTCTCAGCCGGCAGGAGCCAAAGTGCTGTCATTATATTGTATAACGACCTGCATGTCGACTTGTGACTCTATGTAAAATTCATTACTAGTTGTAGTAGTTGGATAATAGAGATCAGGTTGGTGGCTTGGCGTCCCGGCGTGACAAACAAGATGGAGTTCATAGATGGTCATCGAAGTCGGTGCCGACCTGGAAGAACGTCAATGAAGGAGCCATACTATTTCACAATATGTGTTTATTTGTGATTGTTATGCTTCTTTGTTTCTATGCATGTTAGAATCGTAGAAAGATCCCTCATGAATATCAAGCGAATTGCCATCCCCGCTGTTGCACCTTCGCACGTCAAGTACGTCTAGTAGTGGGCTCATAAAATTGGGGTGCTCTTTGGGTGTCCTTGAACTGAAGGGTTCGTGTCGGACACGGACATGCACTGCATCAGGTTAACTTGACAGGGCTATCAAAACGGTTTTGGGCCTTGTGGCAAAGAAGGTTGGGAGCCGGGGTATGAGATACCTTCCCAACCGACAGGAGTCGTATAGAGATACGATTAGCACGGAGTTGCTTACCGGATAGGTATGTTGGCTAGCAGTGATGCTAAAGCTCACTAGTTGCATGCGCTAGTCGGATCCTGAATCACTGAGAGTTTGCGGAGGGATGCTGACTTCAGTGGGAGTATTTATGTTTAGGCTAGAATTACTCTACATAAACACATTTCTTAGTGATTGCATATTTTACATTTGTAGATCAATGGCACCACCTGCTCAACCCAACTTTGCATTGAAATCAATTACGAAAAGGATAAACTGAATGGAACAAACTTTACCACCTGGTATAGAAATTTGAGAATTGTTCTCAAGCATGATAAAAAGGAACATGTTCTAGAGGATCCACTTCCAGAGGAACCTGCCGATAATGCTAATGCCACAACTAAGAATGCCTACCAGAAACTCGTTGATGAATCAACAGAGATCAGCTGTCTGATGCTGGCTTGTATGGAGCCCGATTTGCAACAGCATTTCGAAAATGTTGAGGCTTACGATATGATCGAGAGTATCAAGAGCATGTTTCAGACACAGGCTAGGACCGAAAGGTTAAACATTTGGCGATCCTTGATGGATTGCAAGCTGAAGGAAGGTGATCCAATGAGCCCACATGTGATCAAGATGATCGGATATGTGCAAGCATTGAATCGTTTGGGCTTCCCGCTCTTGGATGAGCTGGCTACTGATGCTGTTCTGGGTTCTATTCCGCCCAGCTATGGGACGTTCTTCTTGAAATATCATATGCATGGCGTGGATAAGAAGCTCACTGAATTGCATGGGATGCTCAAGGTGGCAGAGCAGGATACTAAGAAAGGCACGCATCAAGTGTTGATGGTGCAGAAATCGGCTAAGTTCAAGAAGAGTTGGTCCAAGAAAAAGGCTAAGGCAAAGGGCACGGAGACAGTAACCTCCGCCGCTGCGTCGAAGTCTGGACCAGACTCGAAGACCGTTTTCTATCACTGCAAGGAGACCGGTCACCGAAGAGGAATCAGAGCAAGTGGCTTGCAGAGCATGGCAAGAAGGCCGGGAATGCTGCTTCAGGCAAAGGTACACTTGTTGCATATGTTATAGACATTTACCTTGCTGACATACCTAGTAGCTCTTGGGTATTTGATACCGGATCGGTTGTTCATATTTGCAACTCGATGCAGGGGCTGGTAAGAACTAGGCGTGTGGCACAAGGGGAGATTGACATCAGGGTCGGCAACAAAGCAAGAGTTGCTGCGTTGGAAGTCGGCACGATGCAACTCCAGCTTCCTTCCGGATTCATTATGGAATTGAATAATTGTTATTACATTCTGCACTTAGTCGGAACATTATTTCTGCCTCATGTTTGATGATTCAAGGTTATGAATTCAATTTAAAGGACAATGGTTGTTCGATATTTTTGAATGGTATGTTCCACGGCTATGCACCCATTGTTGATGGGCTATTTATATTGAATCTAGAACAGGAACCGGTCTATAACGTGAACGTCAAGAGGCATAAGCCTAATGAGATAAATCCGACATACTTCTGGCATTGTCGGCCCAGTAAAGGCCAATGCATAGTATAAGCAGTTTCTTGCAATTTTATCGTGTTGGAAACATAGAGAGGTGGAGATATAGTTCCTCTCTCATAATAATTGCAAGTAGGAGCAACAAGCACATGCATATTATATCTATCAAAATCATCATGTGCAACGGTAGAAGGCAACCCATCAATGTAATCCTTAATAAACACAAACTTCTCTGATATAGTGTGGTTGGGAGAATTCAAAAAGATAATAGGACTATCATGCGTGGGTGCAATAGCAACAATTTCATGTTTAACATAAGGAACTATAGCAAGTTCATCTGCATAAGTATAATTCATATTGGCATCTTGGCCACAAGCATAGCAAGCATCATCAAAAAGGGATATTTCAAACAAATTCAAGGGATCATAGGAATCATCATAGCAATCATCCTTCGGTAAGCATGAAGGGGAATTAAATAATGTATGAGTTGGAGGGTTACTCTCATTAGAAGGTGGGCATGGGTAGCTAATCCGCTCTTCCTCCTTTTGTTCTTCGCTCTTCTCATCACCTTTTTCATCCAATGAGCTCACTGTTTCATCAATTTCTTCTTCCATAGCTTCCTGCAAAATATTAGTCTCTTCTTGGACAACGGAGACTTCCTTCATAAAAGCATTAATATAGTAATTGTATTCATAATTTTCATAGCAATATCTAAGTATAGAAAGATTTTCAGGCCTACAAACTGCATCATCAAAATCATCAAACGCTTTAAACATAGATTCAATCTCATAAGCAACCATAAAAGCAACAAATTCTTCTATTTGTTCCACATCATAGTAGTCATATCTACCATTAGCATAAGAAGCCAAGGTTTCATTATCATTGAATTTGCATGAAAAGGGAAGGTGTGGATCCTCCACCCTAGAGCAACAAGTATAATCATGCATCACACATAGTTGACGAGCATACCAACGCAAAATAAAAAATTGATCCCATAATATTTTCCCTTTTTGTGCCGAGCGATAATCCCTAAAGTATTCACATTGATCCAACGTGTCTCCCATTATAAAGTTGAATGGGGTTTTCTCAGGATTATCAAAGTAGTACTTAATATCTTTCACATAATGAGAATCGAGGGTTTTAGGAGTTACCCCATCCTCATGAGTAGCAAGTACAGCTAATTTTTTGATATTTTGCGTTCGATATCCATAACTAAAGATAGAGAATAACTAAGAACAGCAAATAAAAGTACTTAGTGATAAAGCAAACAAGCACACACGAGAATATTCACCCCACGCTATGACTCCCGACAGCGGCGCTTTAAAAAGGTCTTGATGACCAGCAAGTATACGGGATAGTTGTAGCCTCTTTCTATAAGTCGAGTGTCGAACCCAACGAGGAGCTAAAGGTAGAACAAATACTCTCTCAAGTCCTATCGGCCATCGACATTTAATTTCACGACGCTTGACGTTCGCTTTACCTAGAACAAGTATGAAACTAGAAGTACTTTGTAGGTATTGTTGGATAGGTTTGCAAGATAAAAAAGAACACGTAAATAAAAAGTAGGGGCTGTTTAGATAAAGATGCAATAAAGTAAATAAAGCGAGTGTGGAAAAGTGGTGGTAGGAGTTGTGAAATTGTCCCTAAGCAACTGACTACGTTACTAGACCGGTAATCACTATTGCAATTCTATTTGAGGGAGAGGCATAAGCTAACATATCATCCCTTACTTGGAATTCTATGCACTTATGATTGGAACTCTAGCAAGCATCCGCAACTACTAAAGATTCATTAAGGTAAAACCCAACCAGAGCATTAAAGCATGAAGTCCCCTTTTATCCCATATGCAAACAACCTACTTACTCGGGTTTGTGTTTCCGTCACTCACGCAACCCACCATAAGCAAATCATAAACATATTGCAAACCCTATAGCGGGGATCCCTCACGCTTGCGCGACACGGATGGCACCATAGGACAACACCAATAATAAAACATGCAACTCAAACCAATCATAGCAATTCATCAATCACCGATAGGACAATGGAAATCTACTCAGACATCATAGGATGGCAACACATCATTGGATAATAATATGAAGCATAAAGCACCATGTTCAAGTAGAGGGTACAACGGGTTGCGGGAGAGTGGACCGCTGGATATAGATGGGGGAAGTTGATGGAGATGTTGGTGAAGATGACGGCGGTGTTGGTGAAGATCGCAGTGATGATGATGGCTCCCGGCGGCGTTCCGGCGCCACCGGAAGCAAGGGGGAGAGAGCCCCCCTTCTTCTTCTTCTTCCTTGACCTTCTCCCTAGATGGGAGAAGGGTTTCCCTCTGGTCCTTGGCTCCCATGGCATGGGAGGGGCGAGAGCCCCTCCGAGATTGGATCTATCTCTCTGTTTCTGCGTTCTCTGATTCTACCGTTTCACCGTTTCTTAAATATCCAGAGATCCGAAACTCCGATTGGGGTGAATCTTTCGCCCTGATCTTTCTCATAAAATTAGCTTTCTTGCGCCAAAAGAAGAGCGTAAACCGCCTTACAGGTGGCCCACAAGAGCCTAGGCCGCGCTCAGGGGTGGAGGGCGCGCCCCCTGTCTCGTGGCCACCCCGGACACCGTTTGGTGTTGATTCTTCCTCCCAAAAATCACAAATATTCCAAAAAAAATCTCCGTTCGCTTTTATCCCGTTTGGACTCCGTTTGATATTGGGTTTCTGCGAAACAAAAACATGCAATGAGCGAACTGCACTTGGGCACTAGATCAATATGTTAGTCCCAAAAATAGTATAAAAAGTTGCCAAAAGTATATAAAAGTTGAATAATATTGGCATGGAACAATCAAAAATTATAGATACGACGGAGACGTATCAATATGCTCTAGAAACTGCAGCTTTCACACTTAATAGGGTACCATCAAAATCCGTAGACAAGACACCACATGAGATGTGGACCGGGAAGTGTCCCAGTTTGTCTTTTCTAGAGATTTGGGGTTGTGAAGCATTTGTCAAGCGACTTATGTCAGACAAGCTTACACCTAAATCGGATAAATGCATATTCGTGGGATATCCGAGGGAAACCTTGGGATATAGCTTCTACAACCAGGAAGAGAACAAAGTGTTTGTTGCTCGGAACAAGGTTTTCCTTGAGAAAGTGTTTCTCAGTCGGGAGGCCAGTGGGAGGACGGTTCGACTCAAAGAAATTCGAGGACCACTCGGGGACGGCTCGGCTGGTGATGAGATCATACCGAGTCGATCGGGGAACCTGTAGTGGAAGCGGCACCGAACCACGGAGGTCGGAAAGATTGCGCAGAGTGCGTGATGTATTGTTGCTAGAAAGCGACGAGCCGGCCACGTATGCGGAAGCGATGGTGAACCCAGATTCCGTGGCATGGCTAGAGGCCATGAGATCCGAGTTAAAGTCCATGGATGAGAATCAAGTCTGGGACTTGGTTGATCCGCCACCTGGTGTAACTGCCATTGGTTGCAAATGGGTCTTTAAGAAGAAAAGCGATGTGGATGGAAATGTTTAGATCCACAAAGCTCGTCTTGTCGCCAAAGGTTATGGACAAGTTCAAGGAATTGACTACGACGAGACTTACTCGCCGGTAGCGATGCTGAAATCGGTGAGGATCATACTAGCTATAGCTGCATATTTCGATTACGAGATATGGAAGATGGATGTCAAAACGGCTTTCCTTCACGGAAATTTAACCGAGGACGTGTATATGATACAGCCCAAGGGTTTTGTCGATCCGACTAGCACTAGTAAGGTATGCAAGCTCAATAGATCCATTTATGGGTTGAAGCAAGCATCTCGGAGTTGGAACATTCGTTTTGATGAGGTCGTTGAGGGAGTCCTGGATTAGGGGGTATCCGGACAGCCGGACTATATACTTTGTCCAGACTGTTGGAGCATGAAGATACAAAACTCAAGACTCCGTTCCGTGTCCGGATGGGACTCTCCTTTGCGTGGAAGACAAGCTTGGCGATCCAGATATTATATTTCCTTCCTTGTAACCAACTCCATGTAAACCCTAGCCCTCTCCGGTGTTTATATAAACCGGAGAGGTTGGTCCTTAGAATCACGATCACAATCATAATCATCATAGGCTAGCTTCTAGGGTTTAGCCTCTACGATCTCGTGGTAGATCAACTCTTGTACTACTCATATCATCAATATCAATCAAGCAGGAAGTAGGGTTTTACCTCCATCGAGAGGGCCTAAACCGGGGTAAACATTGTGTTCCTTGACTCATGTTACCATCAGCCTAAGACGCATAGATCGGGACCCCCTACCCGAGATCCGCCGGTTTTGACACCGACATTGGTGCTTTCAGTGAGAGTTCCTCTGTGTCATCGCTGCAAGGCTTGATGGCTCCTTTAATCGTCAACAACACGGTCCAGGGTGAGACTTCTCTCCCCGGAAAGATCTTCGTGTTCGGCGGCTTCGCACTGCGGGCCAATTCGCTTGGCCAACTGGAGCAGATCGATAGCTACGCCCCTGGCCACCAGGTCAGGTTTGGAAACCTGAACTACAAGGCTGATATCCGCGGAGACTTGATCTTCAATGGATTCGGGCATGTGCCAGGAGCGCCGGACAGTCACGATGAGCATGGCCTAGACCTGCTGTCGGACAATGCTCGGGATATCGCCCCTGCGGTAGCCCCGGACCTAAATACGGAGCAGACTGCGTTGCCTAAGGACATGTGGATGGACCCCGCCCCGCAGGCCGCGCACTCATCGGCGGTAGAGCCGAACACAGGCCTCGCCCCCAAAGAAGCCTGTGACACCGAACCCTCGGACTCGTATCCGGCTGTGGGTTCCAGTCCGCGCGCTCCTGAGCCCGCCGAACCTGGTTGGGCTCCTGTAATGGAGTTGACCGCAGCGGATATTTTCCAGCACTCGCCCTTTGGCGACGTGCTGAACTCGTTGAAGTCTCTCTCCTTGTCAGGAGACTCTTGGCCGAACTATGTCCGGCTCGAGTGGGAAGCGGGCGACGAAGGAATTCGTTGCCCACCCACCACCCACTTCATTGCCACGGTCGATGACTTAACCGACGTGCTTGATTTCGACTCCGAAGACATCGACGGTATGGACGATGATGCAGGAGAAGAACAGGAGCCACCGCTCACGGGGCGGTGGACAGCCACCTCCTCATATGATATATATATATATATATATATATATATATATATATATATATATATATATATATATATATACGGTGGACACTCCGAAAGAAACCACTGGCGATGAGGCAGCGGAGGATAACCCCTCGGGGAAGAAAGCAAAGCATGGGCGTCGTCGGCGCCGCTCCAAGCCCCGCCATAGCAATACCGCACAGAGACGAAAACAATCGGGATGCTGCCGAAGATGAGTACAACCACGATCAGCCCGCCTTGAGCGGGCCGAGGCGGGAAGGCAGGCGAGTCGGCCAAGGCGAGCGAACAGCAGACGGATATCCGGAGGAGGACAATTACATGCCCCCTCCGAAGACGAGATTAGCCTCAGCGACGATGAGTTCAGCGTACCTGACGACCCTATGGAGTAGGAGCGCTTCAAGCGCCGGCTTATGGCCACCGCGAGGAGCCTGAAGAAGAAGCAGCAGCAGCTCCGAGCTGATCAAGACCTGCTCACACATAGATGGACTAAAGTCCTGGCAGCTGAGAAATACGGACTCGAGCGCCACACGGCTGACCGGCCACCTCGTGGCCGGGATAAAACGGCATATCAGCCCGAATACCAGCCCGCGCCCCCACGCCAATACACTACGGCTCGGGGCAATAGGCAAGACCTGCAAGATATACTGGAAACAAAGCAGGACAGCCAAGATCGATCTACAGATTGCGGGGGCGCGCCCCAACACACGACAATGACCGTCACACCAGATATACTATCAACAAGTCCGGCCGGGCCAAACACAGCCACCCAGACCCATTCGAACTGCGTAGCCACATAGCCCGGCATAGAGGCGCCACACACCCCCTCTGCTTCACTGACGAAGTGATGGATCATGAATTCCCAGAAGGGTTCAAACCCGTGAACATCGAATCATACGATGGCACAACAGACCCCGCAGTATGGATCGAAGATTTCCTTCTCCACATTCACATGCCCCGCGTAGATGATCTACACGCCATCAACTATCTTCCCCTTAAGCTCAAAGGACCTGCCCGACATTGGCTAAATAGTCTGCCGGATATTGGAAGTTGGGAAAACCTGGAAGACGCATTCCTCGACAACTTCCAGGGCACATACGTGCGACCACCGGACGCCGATGACTTGAGCCACATTACTCAACAGCCTGGAGAGTCAGCCAGGAAATTCTGGACTCGGTTCCTAACAAAAAAGAACCAAATAGTCGATTGTACGGACGCCGAAGCCCTGGCGGCCTTTAAGCATAATATCCGTGACGAGTGGCTCGCCCGACACCTCGGCCAGGAAAAGCCCAAGTCCATGGTAGCACTCACGACACTAATGACCCGCTTTTGCACGGGCGAGGACAGCTGGTTGGCTCGTAGTAGCACCACGCCACATTCCGGCACCTCAGATGCCCGTGACAATAACGGCAAGCTACGGCGCAACAGACATAAGCGACGGGACAACGACGACATCACTGAAGACACGGCAGTCAACGCCAGATTCAGCGGATCCAAATCCGGTGAGCGGAAAAAGCCGTTCAAAAGAAACAATCAGGGACCGTCCAGTCTGGACCGCATACTGGAACGCTCGTGCCAAATTCATGGCACCCCGGACAAACCAGCAAACCACACGAATAGAAACTGCTAGGTGTTCAAACAGACTGGTAAAATAAACGCCGAAAACAAGGACAAGGGGCTGCACAGTGACGATGACGAGGAGCCCCGGCGTCCGAACACGGGGTGACAGAAGAAATTTCCTCCCGAGGTGAAAACGGTCAACATGATCTACGCCACCCACATTCCCAAGCGGGAACGAAAGCGAGCACTACGAGACGTCTATGCGATGGAGCCAGTCGCCCCCAAATTCAACCCATGGTCAGCTTGTCCGATCACCTTTGATCGTAGGGATCACCCTACCAGCATCCGTCACGGCGGCTCAGCCGCATTGGTCCTAGACCCAATCATCGACGGATTCCACCTCACGCGAGTCCTTATGGACGGCGGCAGCAGCCTGAACCTGCTTTATCAGGACACAGTGCGCAAAATGGGCATCGACCCTTCAAGGATCAAGCCCACCAAAACCACCTTTAAAGGTGTAATTCCTGGAGTAGAGGCCCGTTGCACGGGCTCTATAACATTGGAAGTGGTCTTCGGATCTCCGGATAACTTCCGAAGCAAAGAGTTAATCTTCGATATCGTCCCTTTCCGTAGTGGTTACCACACACTGCTTGGACGAACCGCATTCGCTAGATTCAATGCGGTACCACACTATGCATACCTCAATCTCAAAATGCCAGGACCGCGCGGGGTCATAACAGTAAACGAAAACATGGACCGCTCTCTCCGTACAGAAGAGCATACGGCAGCCCTCGCGGCGGAAGTACAATGCGGCCTCCTCCGACAAACCACCAATTTGGCGATGACAACCTCGAGCACCGTCAAGCGAGTCCGGAGCGCCCCACAACAGGATCACCAGGCACGCCAAAAGCGCGACTAGCAGTCCGGCCTCCGCTCAATCCCCATCAAAGCAGCATTCATGCCACGCGTACACAATTACACACTCAAAATACCATGGGCATAGGCGAAGGAGCCGCAGTGACTCAGTCAACAGTGCGGTATCACCGCAACATACCTTCATAACCCCCCTTTTTATCTTTCAGGACACTGCTTTAGGACAGCCTCTTCAGAAGAGCCGGATTGTCGGACTTACACAGAAGAGAAAACCAAGGAGGCAACAGGCTTCGCGCACAAAGGGAAATACCTAGGTGGAATCTGTTCACGATTGTTATACCTGTTTTATATACTTACATGCAGCCTGCCCTTGGATAGGACATGTTAAATAGTCCTATTTAATTCTGCTTAAACGCACCCATTGTAAACATACGCTTAAACATATTATTCACCAATGGGAGATAATATATAGCATCAACTTATTATTCCTATTTGAGCATTTTTCTTACAATTGTTTATTTAATACAGCATCCATACACCTTGGTACGATTAGTTTGCCAGGGGCTTCTTATGGCGCCTCATAATACGGCAAAACAAGTCCGAACACTTTCAACAGTGCGGCACCCCGAACTTATAGCACTATATGCATCAGCTCCGAATCACGTCTTGGGTCAATAGTTGGGTTTGCCCGGCTCCCTTGTTTTGGTACCTTACGTTCCGTTATATCGGCTAAGGTAGCACAGGGAGAACTACTGCGATTGTGTCCCGGTTCTTCCGGACGAGCACCTCAGTAGAGAAAGCCGAAAACTGACCGGCAATGATGCGGCGAGAGCTGGCTGCTGTTCGAGAGGTCTTCAAATCCTTAAAGATTTTTTCCGCTTTAGGCGAGGAATCGGCTTCGTCCGATTTAGGCGTATATAGCGTCCCAATTCGGCTTTCCGAATTCTAGGGGCTTCGCCGAAATTTAAAATTATAGACTTCTATGGCTAAGTGAAAGTTATAAAGCCGCATAGTCCGATTGCCTTGTTCGCTGCGCCGGATACCTCCTTAAGGGACCAAAAATTTGGATAAACAGTGTCCGGGTCTTTCCAGGAACACCTCGGTACTAGTTACATGGGGGCGGAAGCCGACGACTGGCCTACTTTCAGAACTCTATAAACAGCCGTAGAGAAGGTAATATTTTAAATCAAAAAGTGCTACATAGCGCAAGTAACTTCGTCTTTATATTACAACAACGATCGAAGTACATTTACTCAAGGATCGTGTCCTTGGTACATTCATCGGCCACGAGATGAGCGCCCTTCATCACGCCATCATAATATTTCTCGGGACAACGATGCGCCTTGCCCTCCGGTGGCCCCTCCTTCACCAGCTTCTCCGCATCCAGCTTGCCGCAGTGCACCTTCGCATGGGCAAAGGCCCGGCGGGCACCCTCAATTCAAACGGATCGCTTGATCACCTCCAGCCGCGGACAGGCGTTTACCATCCGCTTTATCAGGCCGAAGTAGATGGCAGGCAAGGGTTCACCAGGACACATCCGGACTATGAAATTTTTCATAGCCACATCGGCCGCCCTGTGGAGTTCCACCAACTGCTTCAGCTGGTCACTCAGAAGCATTGGGTGTTCGGCTCCAGCATACTGGGACCAGAACAGCTTCTCCGTTGAGCTCCCCTCCTCGGCAAAGTTGAACTCCGCGGCATCTGATACGCTGCGTGGCAGATCTTCGAATGCCCCTGGAGAGCTCCGAATTCGGGTAAGTAACAGAAACGCCTCCTCCACATGCTTGCTTTGCATAAAGAATGTCTTACCCGCCGCTATCTTCTTGGCCGCCTGGATTTCCTGCTGTGCCTTTTCGGCTTCGGCCTTGGCGTCTTTCACACTCGCAAGGGCCTTCGCAAGCTCAGTCTCTTTCATCTTAAGATCATGCTCCAAGGACTCGAACTTTTTGCCGAGCTCCTGGAGCTCTTGCTGTACCTCGCCCACTCTAGCATCTTGCTTCTCGCGCTCCTTGCGCTCCAGAGCCGCCTTGTCCTCAGCCTCAGACAGCGCTTTCTTCAGAGACGCCACTTCGGTGGTGGCCCCTGCTACAAAGTCACGACGCTTTGTCGTTAGAATAACCAATTTTGTCTATCCTTCATTATATGCGAACGGGGTATCACTCACCTTTGTTCTCTTCGAGCTGCCTCTTCGTGAGGCCGAGCTCTCCCTACGCCTGCTCCAGGTCCCGTTTCAGTCCGGTGACCTCGGCTGTGCGGACAGCAGTGGCAAGCAGCACAGCCTGCTTATTCACATGCACACTTACTATTAGACTCCAGTGGATTATAATTGACCCTCTGTTTGGCTTTTCTTTCCGAACACCAAACAGAGTATCAGAGGCTACTAACTATCGGGTGGTAATTTCACACAATTTTATTACTTACCTCAAAGCCTGTCAGGAGGCTGGTGCAGGCTTCGGTTAGTCCGCTCTTGGCAGACAGAACCTTCTGAATCACCGCACTCATAAGAGTACGGTGCTCTTCATCCATGGAAGCGCCGCGAAGCGCTTCCAGCAGACTATCCGACGCCTCTGGCGTAACGGAAGTCATCGGCACGGACGGCTCGCCCTCCCTAGCGAGGGGCCGCCTGCCCGCATCTGGAACCATCAAAGGTTCCAGCACAGTATCCGCCTGAGAGCCCGGCTTGCTGCGGCTCTCATCGGTACAATCCGCGAGGATCTTGTACCCTGCGTGTTCGACATCTGGAATTCCTCCTTGGGGCGTCTCCAGAGTCACCTCCCCCTGCTCTGGGAGCCTTTGGGACAACACCTCTGTGTCATCCGCAGGCTGAGGAGTAGTGGCCGTCGGGAGCGAGTTCGTCGCTGAATCACTCAAGGACCCATCCGAAGACGATACCTCGGGATGGACCCTGACCGGACTGCATATATGTTCGGCGTTATAACAAGACTAAGAAGCAAAGTCGCACTAAAATATAAAAGAGTGCAGATACTTACGATCTTACTAGGGGCTTCCCCCTGGGCAGCCACTCCTCCTCGCTATGGGCGGGAGTGGCGGAGTAATCCGGAAGGGACGCCTTTCCCTTCTTGGGCGTCCTAGCCTCCCCCTCCGGGGCGGATTTCCTCTTCTTATCCTCCCCAGTACGGGGAGGTAGAGTTTCTTCATGTTTCCCCCCGCCTCCATGGGAGGATTCTGCCTCGTCGTCTTCGGACGACAAGGGTATAACGGCCTTGTGCCGGGGACCCTTCTCGATCCCCTGGCCCGCCTTCTCAGGCCCCCCATCCTCTCCGGATGGGGCTTCCTCTTCCTCTTCTTCCTCCCCTTCGGGAGATGAGTGTGCCTCGTCGTCTTCAGACGAAGCTTCCGGTACAATTTTACGCCGGAGACCTTCCCTGGTCCCCGGGGCCTTCTTTTCGGCCTTCTTCTCCGGCGCCTTGTAAGGCGCCGGGACTAGCATCTCCGTTAGGAGAGCATCCGTCGGGCCTTCTGGCAGTGGAGCCGGACATTCAATCCGCTCCGCCGTCTCCACATACTCCTGATCAAATGCACACAATGACTTAATATTCCTCCATGAATACATTGGGAAGAACTGAATCCGGTGGAAGTAAAAAAACTCACCGGACGGGGGGGGGGGGGGGGGGGCGCGGGGTGGAGTCCGCGATCCTCGGATATAGGAGGAGGTACTTCGGAGGCCTTGAACAGCGCCTTCCAAGTGCCTTTATGCGTCATGTCGTAGAGCTTTTGAAGCGTCTGGTGTTCGGCCGGGATGAACTCCCACAGATTAAAAGCCCGTCTTTGGCACGGAAGAATCCGGCGGACAAGCATGACCTGGACCACGTTGACAAGCTTGATTTTCTTGTCCTTCATATTCTTGATGCAATTCTGGAGTCCGGTCAGCTCTGCAGGTTCGCCCCAGGCCAGACCCTTCCTTTCCCAGGAGGTGAGTCACATGGGGGCTCCGAATCGGAATTCGGGGGCCGCCGCCCAATTGGCGTCGCACGGCTCGGTGATGTAGAACCACCCCGATTGCCACCCTTTCACGGTCTCCGTGAAGGAGCTGTCAAGCCAGGTGACGTGGGGCATCTTGCCCACCATGGCGCCTACGCACTCCGCTTGCTGGCCGCTCACGATCTTCGGCTTCACGCAGAAGATTCGTAGCCACAGGCCGAAGTGAGGCCTGATGTGGAGGAAGGCCTCGCACACGACGATAAACGCCGAGTTGTTGAGGACGAAATTTGGGGCTAGATCGTGTAAATCTAGCCCGTAGTAGAACATGAGCCTGCGGATGAAGGGATGAAGTGGAAATCCCAGTCCATGCATAAAGTGGGCGAGAAATACGAACCTTTCATGGGGTTCCGGAGTTGGAGTGACCTGCCCCTTGTTCGGCAGCCGGTGCGCAATGTCTGCGGCCAAGTACCCGGCCGCCCGGAGCTTCGCGATATGCTCCTCCTTCACGATGGAGGCCACCAACTTGCCTCCTGCTCCGGACATGTTTGGCTATGTGGAGAAGGCGTGAACCAGGGCGCTGGAGCTCGAGGGTGTGGGAATGGATAAGCAGAGAAGGAAGAAGGCGTGGGTGAAAATGGGGAATCCTTATCCCTTTATAGAGGCGACGGACGATGCGCCTCCCCACTTTCCCGTTGAGAACCGCTTATTTCCCAAACGCCACGATTGATTGCGCAGTTGGGTTACCCACACCCATATTGATGGAAATCCCGTAATAAGGGGACATGATCTCTGCTGTGACAAGACGTGCCAAGGAAACCGCCTCGCAATGTGCGCTACGGCTGGTTATGGAAAAACGGTTCGAATAATGGCCCGACCGTAGTGTCATATCACCTTGTCTAAAGTTGTCAGCAGGTTATATTTTGTTAAATATCATCCTCTCTACAGTGGTATGTGAAGATCATCTTGCAGATCCGGACACGGTCTAAGTGTTCGATAAGTACTTTGGAGTATTCAGAGATGGAACCCGCCTTGCAATGCCGAAGACAAAACTGCGCGCCGGACTCATCGTCATTGAAGCCTGGTTCATGGGCTACTAAGGGAGTCCTGGATTAGGGGGTATCCAGACAGCCGGACTATATACTTTGTCCGGACTGTTGGAGCGTGAAGATACGAGACTCAAGACTCCGTTCCATGTCCGGATGGGACTCTCCTTTGCGTGGAAGACAAGCTTGGCGATCCGGATATTATATTTCCTTCCTTGTAACCGACTCCATGTAAACCCTAGCCCTCTCCGGTGTCTATATAAACCGGAGAGGTTGGTCCTTAGAATCACGATCACAATCATAATCATCATAGGCTAGCTTCTAGGGTTTAGCCTCTATGATCTCGTGGTAGATCAACTCTTGTACTACTCATATCATCAATATCAATCAAGCAGGAAGTAGGGTTTTACCTCCATCGAGAGGGCCCGAACCTGGGTAAACACTGTGTTCCTTGCCTCCTGTTACCATCAGCCTAAGACGCACAGATCGGGACCCCCTACCCGAGATCCGCCGGTTTTGACACCGACAGTCGTCACTGGTCCCGGTTTCATCAAAAGCGAAGAGGACTCTTGTTTATACAAGAAGTTAAGTGGGAGCTCGATAGTGTTTTTGATCTTGTATGTGGATGACATACTACTGATCGGAAATAATGTTTCGATGCTAAACTCGGTCAAGGAGTCATTGAATGGCAAGTTTTCGATGAAAGACCTTGGTGAGGCAGTCTATATTTTAGGCATTAAGATCTATAGAGATAGATCGAGGAGGCTGCTCGGCTTGATCCAAAGCACGTACATAGATAAAGTGTTGAAGCGGTTCAACATGAGTGAGGCGAAGAAAGGGTTCTTGCCACTCTCACATGGTATAAGGCTAAGCGAGACTCAGAGTCCTTCGACATCTGATGAGCGAAGCAGGATGAGTAGGATTCTGTATGCCTCGGCAATCAGATCCATCATGTATGCCATGATATGTACTAGGCCTGATGTTGCTTTTGGAATAAGCCTAACAAGTAGATACCAGGCCAACCCAGGTGAGAGTCACTGGGCAGCGGTAAAGACTATTTTGAAGTACCTGAAGAGGACTAAAGAGATGTTCCTAGTTTATGGAGGTGAGGAAGAGCTCGTCGTAAGGGGTTACGCCGATGCTAGTTTCCAAACCGACAGAGATGATTGTTGATCACAGTCCGGATTCGTGTACGTCCTAAACGGAGGAGCGATTACCTTTGGATGAGGTCCAAGCAGGATACGGTGGCCGATTCTACCACAGAAGCCGAATACATTGCGGCTTGTGAAGCTGCAAAGGAAGGTGTTTGGGTCCGGCATTTTCTGGATGATCTTGGTATTTTCCCAGCGTCGGTGAAACCGTTGGACCTTTATTGTGATAATTCTGGTGCCATCGCACAAGCCAAGGAGCCGAGGAATCACCACAAGGTCAGACACATAGACCGGAAATATCACCTGATACGAAAGATTGTAAAGAATGGTGATGTAGAGTTATGCAAGATTCACACGGATGCAAATGTTGTAGATCCGTTGACTAAGCCGCTTCCACAACCCAAGCATGAGGGGCACGTTAGAGCTATGGGCATTCTATGTCTATTTGATTTACTCTAGTGCAAGTGGGAGACTGTTGGAGATATGCCCTAGAGGCAATCATGTATGATGATATTTCCTATGTGTTTATGAATAAAGATAGTCCTTGAACATTATCAATGATGTGTATCAGCAAGTACATGACTTGTTTGTGGGACTATGCATTGTATGATGACTGTCCTAAAAGGTCCGTAGTCGAAAGGGCTGTGTGGACGCCAAGCAGCCGACTAGACTAGCATATGACACGGTCGATGGCTTGGTCTCACTAGCCATGGAGCATTGGATGCTAACCGGATAATATGGACTTGGAAAGGTTTGGTCGGATTCGACGTAGTCGGATCCGAGTCGAGATAAGGTCCAAGTCGGACAGACCCAACTATGAGACGCAGCGATATGTCATCTGTGAGTCACTAGTACAACATACGTTCTATGTCCTAAGACCTGAGTTGACGCATGTACTCGGGATGGTGACAGACTTGCTTTGGGCCGACCAAACGCTACTCCGTGACAGGGTAGTTACAAAGGTAGGTTTCGGGCTTGTCCAGACCCATGCTGCGAGACGTGGTCGAGCAAGATGGGATTTGCCCCTCCGATCAGGAGAGATATACTCTGGGCCCCTCGTGTGATCCGACCAAAAGAAGAATGGCCATGCGACAAGGATTATGAGATAATCCGGATTGTGGTTGGCATCACTGGAACGAGAAAGAGGTTGGGCCATCACAAGGATGACAGTCTCGCCTTGAGCCTGACAATATATCGTGCGGCAAAGGGAACATAAGTGTGACACGTTGTACAGGTTCGCCTAACCAGCTTCATAGTCTGCTACTAACCGTGTAGGTCGGAGGTGATCCGAACTGTGACCAAGCCGACTTGAACCTAAGGGGTCGCATGCTTAAGGGAAGGAACCTACGAGGTCGGTTCGTAGGACACTGGTCGGATGTGATCCGAACTGGACTAGGAACGTGACCGACTAGACTTTGGGCTTTAGGGTCCGTGCGAGGCCCAAGTGTTGAGCCTGCGACGGACGCCTATATAAAGTGGAGGTGCGGCACACACATGTGGTTGATCGCTTCGGCGCTGCGACTAGGGTTTGCATGTGTTGCTGATACGTCTCCAACGTATCTATAATTTTTTATTGCTCCATGCTACTTTATATAATGTTTTAGGCAATATTGGGCTTTATTATCCAGTTTTATATTATTTTTGGGACTAACCTATTAACCGGAGGCCCAGCCCAGATTTCTTTGTTTTATGCCTATTTCGTTGTTTCGAGGAAAAGGAATATCAGACGGAGTCAAAACGGAACGAAATCAACTGGGGAAGTTATTTTTGAAAGGAAACCCACCTGATGGACTTGGACTCCACGTCAGAAGATACGAGAGGTGCTCACGAGGGTGGGGGGCATGCCCACCCCCCTAGGGTGCGCCCCCTGCCTTGTGGGGCCCCCATAGCTCCACCGACGTACCCCCTGCACCCATATATACCTACGTATCATAAAACTTCCAGAACAGAGATTAGATCGGGAGTTCCGCCGCCGCAAGCCTCTGTAGCCACCAAAAACCTCTCGGGAGCCCGTTCGGCACCACCGAGGGGGGAACCCATCACCGTTGGCCATCTTCATCATCCCGGCGCTCTCCATGACGAGGAGGGAGTAGTTCACCCTCTGGGCTAAGGGTATGTACCAGTAGCTATGTGTTTGATCTCTCTCTCTCTCTCTCTCTCTCTCTCTCTCTCGTGTTCTCTCTCATGTTCCCTCTATGGCACGATCTTGATGTATCCCGAGCTTTGCTATTGTAGTTGGATCTTATGATGTTTCTCCCCCTCTACTCTCTTGTGATGAATTGATTTTCCCTCTTGAAGTTATCTTATCGGATTGAGTCTTTGATTTGAGAGAACTTGATGTATGTCTTGCCGTGTTTATCTGTGGTGACAATGGGATATCACGTGCAACTTGATGTATGTTTTGGTGACCAACTTGCGGGTTCCGCCCATGAACCTATGCATAGGGGTTGGCACATGTTTTCGTCGTGATTCTTCGGTAGAAACTTTGGGGCACTCTTTGAAGTACTTTTATGTTGGTTGGATAAATCTGAGATTGTTCGATGCATATCGTATAATCATGCCCACGGATACTTGAGGTGACAATGGAGTATCTAGGTGACATTAGGGTTTTGGTTGATTTGTGTCTTAAGGTGTTATTCTAGTACGAACTCTTTTATAGATTGATCCGAAAGAATAGCTTTGAGGTGTTTTCGTACCCTACCATAATCTCTACGTTTGTTCACCGCTATTAGTGGCTTTGGAGTGAATCTTTGTTGCATGTTGAGGGATTGTTATAATATCTATCTATGTTATTATTGTTGAGAGAACTTGCACTAGTGAAAGTATGAACCCTAGGCCTTGTTTCCTATCATTGCAATACCGTTTACGCTCACGTTTATCGCTTGTTACCTTGCTGTTTTTATATTTTCAGATTACAAAAACCTATATCTACCATCCATATTGCACTTGTATCACCATCTCTTCACCGAACTAGTGACCTATACAATTTACCATTGTATTGGGTGTGTTGGGGACACAAGAGACTCTTTGTTATTTGGTTGCAGGGTTGTTCAAGAGAGACCATCTTCATCCTACGCCTCCCACGGATTGATAAACCTTAGGTCATCCACTTGACGGAAATTTGCTACTGTCCTACAAACCTGTGCACTTGCAGGCCCAACAACGTCTACAAGAAGAAGGTTGTGTAGTAGACATCAAGCTCTTTTCTGGCGCCGTTGCCGGGGAGGCTAGGTAAGTGAAGGTATATCTTCAGATCTTGCAATCGAATCTTTTTGTTTCTTGTTTTAGCACTAATCTAGTCTATAAAAGAAAATTACAAAAAAATGGAATTGATTTTGTCTCATACGCTTCATCTTTTTAATATCTTTCGTGAGTATGATGGAAAGGAAAATTGTACCAAAGTGTTAGAAGAAGAATGGATTAAAATATTTGGCATTAAATATTTCAATGATGAGCATGATTGCAATGTTGTTAGTATGAATTCCTTGAATATCCATGATGCTAATTATATGCAAAGCCACAAGCTTGGGGAAGCTATGTTTGATGAAGATGATATTTTTTGTCCCCCAAGCTTTGATGAGCAAATTTACTATGATAAAAGCATGCCTACTACTTATGATGATTATTGTGATGACACGTATGCTTTAAAGAATAATGATAACCATTAAACTTGTCATCTTGATCTTAATTTTCAATCACATGATAGTTATTTTGTTGAGTTTGCTCCCACTAATATTCATGAGAAGAATTTTGCTTATGAGGAGAGTAGTAAATTTTCTATGCTTGTAGATCATGAAAATGATGCTTTAGGTGCTGGTTATATTGTTGAATTCATCCATCATGCTACTGAAAATTATTATGAGGGAGTAATATATGCTTGTAGGAATTGCAATAATATCAAGTTTCCTCTCTATGTGCTTAAAGTTTTGAAGTTATGCTTGTTTTACCTTCCTATGCAAGTTGATTCTTGTTCCCATAAGTTGTTTGCTCACAAAATACCTATGCATAGGAAGTGGGTTAGACTTAAATGTGCTAGTCATATTCTTCATGATGCTCTCTTTATGTTTCAATTCTTATCTTTTTGTGAGCATCATTGAAATCATAATGCCTAGCTAGGGGCGTTAAACGATAGCGCTTGTTGGGAGGCAACCCAATTTTATTTTAGTTTCTTGCTTTTTGGTTCTGTTTAGGAATAAATAATCCATCTAGCCTCTGGTTAGATGTGTTTTCATGTTTTAATTAGTGTTTGTGCCAAGTAGAACCTTTGGGAAGACTTGGGTGAAGTCTTTATGATCATGCTGTAAAAAACAGAAACTTTAGCGCTCACGAGATTAGCTTCAACTTTTTACTGGAGAGTGATTTTTAGTTGATTCTTTTTTTATATGATTACTAGACAAATTCCTCAGGTCCACCAATTTATTTTCAAAATTTTTGGAGTTCCAGAAGTTTGCGTTAGTTACAGATTACTACAGACTGTTCTGTTTTTGACAGATTCTGTTTTTCGTGTGTTGTTTGCTTATTTTGATGAATCTATGGCCAGTAAAATAGTTTATAAACCATAGAGAAGTTGGAATACAGTAGGTTTAACACCAATATAAATAAATAATGAGTTCATTACAGTACCTTGAAGTGGTGTTTTGTTTTCTTTCGCTAACGGAGCTTACGAGTCTTCTGTTAAGTTTTGTGTTGTGAAGTTTTCAAGTTTTGGGTAAAGATTCGATGGACTATGGAATAAGGAGTGGCAAGAGCCTAAGCTTGGGGATTCCCAAGTCACCCCAAGGTAATATTCAAGGATAACCAAGAGCCTAAGCTTGGGGATGCCCCGGAAGGCATCCCCTCTTTCGTCTTCGTTCATCGGTAACTTTACTTGGAGCTATATTTTTATTCACCACATGATATGTGTTTTGCTTGGAGCGTCATTTTATTTTCTGTAGTATTTGCTTGGTGTTATTTAGAATAATTTTTTGCATCTTTAGTTTCAATAAAGAAGTCAAGGATAGCCTTTGCCATGCTTATTTTGCTAGTATACATGTTGCTGTTTGAAAACAGAAAGTTTACCGCTGTTGCAAAAATCCACTAGAAAAGTCAGAGAGTGGTATAGTGTTGAATCTTTTTGCATATTGAGCTCTGATAAATTTATTAAAGTGGTAATTTTAGTTCATAATTTTTGGAGTCAGGGAAGTATTGATACTCTTGCATTCTTTACAGACTGTACTGTTTTGGCAGATTGCTGTTATGTTTGCATTGTTTGCATATGTTTGCTTGTTTAATGATTCTATTTGAGGATAGGAGTATTAAATATGCAGAGGCATTTAGTATGCAATGTGGAATAATAATTTTAGTGATTTGTTACAGTAGGAAATGATAAGTTTTTGCATTGGTTTATACTAACCTATCTCACGAGTTCTTATTGAGTTTGTTGTGAATGAAGCTTTTGATAAAAAGAGAAACCATGATATGAGAGGAATTAAGGAGACACAAAAGCTCAAGATTGGGGATGCCCAAGGCACCCCAAGATATTATTTCAAGAAGTCTCAAGCATCTAAGCTTGGGGATGCCCCCGTTGGCATCCCACCTTTCTTCTTCAACAACTATCGGTTAGTATCGGTTGAACCTAAGTTTTTGCTTCTTCACTTGAGTTGTGCTATCCTTGCAATGTAGTTTTATTTAGCTTTTCTTGCTGTTTGAATAAAGTATCAAGATCTGAAATTCTTAAATGTTAGAGTCTTCACATAGTTGCACAATTATTCGACTACTCATTGTTCTTCACTTATATCTTTCGGAGTAGTTTGTCATTTGCTCTAGTGCATCACTTATATCTTTTAGAGCATGGTGGTAGTTTTATTTTTAAGAAATAGATGAACTCTCATGCTTCACTTATATTATTTTGAGAGTCTTAAATAGCATGGTAATTTTCTTAAATAATCATAATATGCTAAGCATACAAGATTTGGAAGAATTCTTACGAGTGTGTTGAATACTAAGAAAAGTTTGATGCTTGATAATTGTTTTGAGATATGAAGATGGTGATATTAAAGTCATGCTAGTTGGGTGATTATGAATTTAAAGAATGCTTATGTTGAAGTTAGCAAGTCCCGTAGCATGCACATATGGTTAAAGTTGTGTAACAAATTTAAAACATGAAGTGTACCTGGCTTGTGAACCCTTATGAGTGGCGGTCGGGGACGAGCGATGGTCTTTTCCTACCAATCTATCCCCCTAGGAGCATGCGCGTAGTACTTGATTTTTGATGACTTCTAAATTTTTGCAATAAGTATATGAGTTCTTTTGACTAATATTGAGTCTATGGATTATACGCACTTTTACCTTTCCGCCTTTGCTAGCCTCTTGATGCCGTGCATTGCCCTTTCTCACCTTGAGAGTTGGTGCAAACTTCGCCGGTGCGTCCAAACCCCGTGATATGATACGCTCTATCACACATAAACCTCCCTATATC
This sequence comes from Aegilops bicornis, assembly GCA_021605145.1. Taxonomy (NCBI): domain Eukaryota; kingdom Viridiplantae; phylum Streptophyta; class Magnoliopsida; order Poales; family Poaceae; genus Aegilops; species Aegilops bicornis. The sequence goes on along the minus strand of CM038675.1, from coordinate 105,868,192 downwards.
TTCCTCAAAACATCCACCATACCTACCTATTATGGCATTTCCATAGCCATTCCGAGATATATTGCCATGCAACTTTCCACCGTTCCGTTCATCATCATGACATACTTTACTTTTGTCATATTGCCATTGCATGATCATGTAGTTGACATCGTATTTGTGGCAAAGCCACCATGCATTATTTTTCATACATGTCACTCTTGATTCATTGCACCATACCTGTACACCGCCGGAGGCATTCATATAGAGTCATATCTTGTTCTAGTTGTAATCCTTATGTTGTAATCAATAGAAGTGTGATGATCATCATTATTAGAGCATTGCCCAAAAAAAGAGAAAGGCCAAAAAGAAAAAAAAGAAAGGCCCATAAAAAAGAGAAAGGCCAAAAAAAAGAAAGGCCCAAAAAAAGAAAATAAATAAAAAGGGCAATGCTACTATCTCTTTTTCCACACTTGTGCTTCAAAGTAGCACCTTGTTCTTCATGTAGTGGGTCTCATATATTGTGCTTCAAGGTAGCACCATGTTTTTCATATAGTGAGTCTCATAAGTTGTCTTTTTATACTAGTGGGAATTTTTCATTATAGAACTTGGCTTGTATATTCCAACGATGGGCTTCCTCAAATGCCCTAGGTCTTCATGAGCAAGCAAGTTGGATGCACACCCACTAGTTTTCTTTTGTTGAGCATTCATAGCTCTAGTGCATCCGTTGCATGGCAATCCCTACTCCTCATATTGACATCAATTGATGGGCATCTCCATAGCCCGTTGATTATCCTCGTCAATGTGAGACTTTCTCTTTTTTTGTCTTCTCCACACAATCCCCATCATCATATTCTATTCCACCCATAGTGCTATATCCATGGCTCACGCTCATGTATTGCGTGAAGGTTGAAAAAGTTTGAGATTATTTAAGTATGAAATAATTGCTTGGCTTGTCATCGGGGGTATAGAAGTTGGGAACATCTTTGTGTGACGAAAATGAAGCATAGCCTAACTATATGATTTTGTAGGGATGAACTTTCTTTTGCCATGATATTTTGAGAAGACATGATTACTTTGATTAGTATGCTTGAAGTATTACTATTTCTTTTATCAATATGAACTTTTATTTTGTATTCATTCGAATATGAATATTCATACCACAATTAAGAAGATTTACATTGAAATTATGCCAAAGTATCACTCCGCATCAAAAATTATCGTTTTTATCATTTACCTACTCGAGGACGAGCAGGAATTAAGCTTGGGGATGCTTGATACGTCTCCAACGTATCTATAATTTTTTATTGCTCCATGCTACGTTATATAGTATTTTAGGCAATATTGGGCTTTATTATCCACTTTTATATTATTTTTCGGACTAACCTATTAACCGGAGGCCCAACCCAGATTTGCTGTTTTATGCCTATTTCAGTGTTTCGAGGAAAAGGAATATCAGACGGAGTCAAAAAGGAACGAAATCAACTGGAGAAGTTATTTTTGGAAGGAAACCCACCTGATGGACTTGGACTCCACATCAGAAGATACGGGAGGTGCTCACGAGGGTGGGGGGCGCGCCCCTGCCTCGTGGGGCCCCCGAAGCTCCACCGACGTACCCCTTGCACCCATATATACCTACGTATCGTAAAACTTCCAGAACAGAGATTAGATCGGGAGTTCCGCCGCCGCAAGCCTCTGTAGCCACCAAAAACCTCTCGGGAGCCCGTTCCGGCACCCTGCCGGAGGGGGAACCCATCACCGGTGGCCATCTTCATCATCCCGGCGCTCTCCATGACGAGGAGGGAGTAGTTCACCCTCGGGGCTAAGGGTATGTACCAGTAGCTATGTGTTTGATCTCTCTCTCTCGTGTTCCCTCTATGGCACGATCTTGATGTATCCCGAGCTTTGCTATTGTAGTTGGATCTTATGATGCTTCTCCCCCTCTACTCTCTTGTGATGAACAGAGTTTCCCTCTTCAAGTTATCTTATCGGATTGAGTCTTTGATTTGAGAACACTTGATGTATGTCTTGCCGTGTTTATCTGTGGTGACAATGGGATATCACGTGCCACTTGATGTATGTTTTGGTGACCAACTTGCGGGTTCCGCCCATGAACCTATGCATAGGGCTTGGCACATGTTTTCGTCGTGATTCTCCGGTAGAAACTTTGGGGCACTCTTTGAAGTACTTTTATGTTGGTTGGATAAATCTGAGATTGTGTGATGCATATCGTCTAATCATGCCCACGGATACTTGAGGTGACAATGGAGTATCTAGGTGACATTAGGGTTTTGGTTGATTTGTGTCTTAAGGTGTTATTCTAGTACGAACTCTTTTATAGATTGATCCGAAAGAATAGCTTTGAGGTGGTTTCGTACCCTACCATAATCTCTACGTTTGTTCACCGCTATTAGTGGCTTTGGAGTGACTCTTTGTTGCATGTTGAGGGATTGTTATATGATCTATCTATGTTATTATTGTTGAGAGAACTTGCACTAGTGAAAGTATGAACCCTAGGCCTTGTTTCCTATCATTTGCAATACCGTTTACGCTCACGTTTATCGCTTGTTACCTTGCTGTTTTTATATTTTCAGATTACAAAAACCTATATCTACCATCCATATTGCACTTGTATCACCATCTCTTCACCGAACTAGTGCACCTATACAATTTACCATTGTATTGGGTGTGTTGGGGACACAAGAGACTCTTTGTTATTTGGTTGCAGGGTTGTTTGAGAGAGACCATCTTCATCTTACGCCCCACGGATTGATAAACCTTAGGTCATCCACTTGAGGGAAATTTGCTACTGTCCTACAAACCTGTGCACTTGCAGGCCCAACAACGTCTACAAGAAGAAGGTTGTGTAGTAGACATCAGTTGCAAATAGCCCCCTCCACTCGCCGCCGACTGTGTGATCGGACATAGAAGTCCGCCGCACGGTGTTCCTCCTGCACGTGTGGATACTGTTAGAGGCGGTGCACTTCCGCCGCTCCGGCGAACTTGTACGTGGGATTGGACGACCAACTGTTCGAGCAAGATCGGACGAGGAGGAGACGATCCACGCGGACGCGCTGCCTCAACTACTTCCGCTGCATGGCACTGCGCGTCTAGTGGTAACGAACTGTGATCCATTTCCCGTAGCATGTTCTTGGTTGTTCTACACGTAGGAAATTTTAATTTGCAGTTGACACACCCTACTGTAGAACCTAACAGGTCTACCAAACACCATTCTCAGTAAGAAGTTTGAATGACCATTTACTTAGTGGGGCCTCGTTCTTGACCCGCGGGTCATGAATTCCAAGACCACCTTGATCTTTCGGCATACAAACCACGCTTCATTTGGCCAGCCTATATTTTCTCTTGTTATCGTCTCCTTGCCAAAAGAATTTGGATCTAAAATAGTCCAGTATTTGTAGGACCCTTTTGGGAGTTGAAAGAAAAAAGACATATAAAGAACCATATTTGTGAGGAAAGAGTTAATGAAAACCAATCGTCCTACAACCAAGATCATTTTACCTTTTGAACTGCTCAACTGTTTCTTTAGACGCTCCTCTACATGTTTTCACTTTGTAATGATGAGGCGCCGATAATGAATCGATATTCTTTGTCTTTTAGTTAGAACAATTGTTGTCATCCATGCATGCTACTAAGGTACACCCTCCGTCTTATATTGTGGGACGGAGTAGTACTAGATTAGCATCTGCTGCATAAAATTTAATATCAAAATAAGATCGGGTCATATAAAACAAATGTATATTCTAAGTCACTTTATCGGCAACTGGGAGATCATGCCCGTGATGATAGTGGATCACAACTTTACACTGATGAGGATCTGACTTCTACTAGCATATAGAGATCATGTTGTGTTAGGTCGCTTAGTGAAAAATGACATTCTTCGCTAATGACATTCTTCGCTTAGTGGAAAATGACATTCTTCGATGATACTCCCAAAGTTTTTTTAAGTGGTTGTCTGCTTAGCGCGTGGCAGCCATTTGAAGAGGAAATCATCCATGTGTGACACCCGTCCAGACATGTGTCATATAGGCAGACAGAAGACGGCCAGGACGGCGCGGCAAGGCTTGTTGGGCCGCGCCCACGAAGTGACGTACAACGGCGCATTTAATGCGTTTTGTCTTAACTGCCAGAGTTAGGTATGATAGCATTGTTGACTATCTAATCACTGGATAATGACCACTTTGCCATTATGGTGACCCCTTTACCTATAAAAGGAGGGTCGTGGCAACCTTAGAGAGGATTCAAACATTTGTACACTCATACTCGCGTGGCTGCTCTCGTCCCAAGGCAACCTTGCCGGGCTTGGGCGTTGCGTTTGCACAGGTCCCCTCATCAATCCACCAAAGCAGAAATACCTGGATAAAAACTGCTCGTGCTGCTCCACGACCTCCGCTATTTGTGCAACGTGCCCTTCCCCCCTTGCCGAACCACAAAGGGGCCGATGGCTCCATAGGTTATCGTGTTACACCGCGACAGAGAGGGAACCAACAGTGGCGCCGGCGGTGAAGGAAATATGCTCTAGAGGCAATAATAAAGTTATTATTTATTTCCTTATTTCATGATAAATATTTATTATTCATGCTAGAATTGTATTAACCGGAAACATAATACATGTGTGAATACATAGACAAACATAGTGTCACTAGTATGCCTCTACTTGACTAGCTTGTTTATCAAAGATGGTTGTGTTTCCTAGCCATAACATGAGTTGTCATTTGATTAACAGGATCACATCATTAGAAGAATGATGTGATTGACTTGACCCATTCCATTAGCTTAGCACTTGATCGTTTAGTATGTTGCTATTGCTTTCTTCATGACTTATACATGTTCCTATGACTATGAGATTATGCAACTCCCATTTACCGGAGGAACACTTTGTGTGCTACCAAACATCACAACATAACTGGGTGATTATAAAGGAGCTCTACAGGTGTCTCCGAAGGTACATGTTGAGTTGGCGCATTTCAAGATTAGGATTTGTCACTCCGATTGTGGGAGAGGTATCTCTGGGCCCTCTCGGTAATGCACATCATTATAAGCCTTGCAAGCAATGTAGCTAATGAGTTAGTTAAGGAATAATGCATTACATAACGAGTAAAGAGACTTGCCGGTAACGAGATTGAACTAGGTATTGGGATACCGACGATCGAATCTCGGGAAAGTAACATACCGATGACAAAGGGAACAACGTATGTTGTTATGCGGTTTGACCGATAAAGATCTTCGTAGAATATGTATGAGCCAATATGGGCATCCAGGTTCCGCTATTGGTTATTGACCAGAGAGATGTCTCAGTCATGTCTACATAGTTCTCGAACCCGTAGGGTCCGCACGCTTAACGTTCGTTGACGATATAGTATTATATGAGTTATGTATGTTGGTAATCGAATGTTGTTCGGAGTCCCGGATGAGATCACAGACATGACGAGGAACTCCGGAATGGTCCGGAGATAAAGTTTGATATATGGGATAATAGTGTTTGATCTCCGGAAGTGTTCCGGAATTCACCGAAAGGGGTTCTGGATGTTTCCCGAAATGTTTGGGTACGAGAACACGTTATTTGGGCCAAAGGGAAAAGCCCACGAGGCTTTTGGAAAGTGCAAAAGGAAGTTTTATGGAGACGGAGGCTAGACGCCAGGAACCTGGCGTCTAGGGGTAGACGCCGGGAACCACGGCGTCTAGCCCCGGAGTCCGTGTAGGACTCTTGCCTTTCGAGCAAAACCGACTTTGAGGAGGCTTTTACTCCAAGTTTCGACCCGTGGCTCAACATATAAATAGAGGGGCAGGGCTAGCACCAAAGACACATCAAGAAACACCAAGCCGTGTGCCGGCAACCCCGTCCCCTCTAGTTTATCCTCCGTCATAGTTTCCGTAGTGCTTAGGTGAAGCCCTGCGGAGATTGTTCTTCACCAACACCGTCACCACGCCGTCGTGCTGCCGGAACTCATCTACTACTTCGCCCGTCTTGCTGGATCAAGAAGGCGAGGACGTCATCGAGCTGAACGTGTGCAGAACTCGGAGGTGCCGTGCGTTCGGTACTTGGATCGGTCGGACCGTGAAGTCGTACGATTACATCAACCGCGTTGATAAACGCTTACACTTAGCGATCTTCAAGGGTATGAAGATACAATCCCCCTCTCGTTGCGATGCATCACCATGATCTTGTGTGTGCGTAGGAAATTTTCTAAAATTACTACGTTCCCCAACAGTGGCATCCGAGCCAGGTTTTATGCGTAGATGTTATATAAACGAGTAGAACACAAGTGAGTTGTGGGCGATACAAGTCATACTGCTTACCAGCATGTCATACTTTGGTTCGGCGGTATTGTTGGATGAAGCGGCCTGGACCGACATTATGCGTACGCTTATGCGAGACTGGTTCTACCAACGTGCTTTGCACACAGGTGGCTGGCGGGTGTCAGTTTCTCCAACTTTAGTTGAACCGAGTGTGGCTACGCCCGGGACTTGCGAAGGTTAAAACAACACTAACTTCACGAACTATCGTTGTGGTTTTGATGCGTAGGTAAGAACGGTTCTTGCTCAGCCCGCAGCAGCCACGTAAAATTTGCAACAACAAAGTAGAGGACGTCTAACTTGTTTTTGCAGGGCATGTTGTTATGTGATATGGTCAAGACGTGATGCTATATTTTATTGTATGAGATGATCATGTTTTGTAACCGAGTTATCGGCAATCGGCAGGAGCCATATGGTTGTCGCTTATTGTATGAAATGCAAGCGCCTGTACTTGCTTTACTTTATCACTAAGCGGTAGCGATAGTCGTAGAAGCAATAGATGGCGAAACGACAACGATGCTACGATGGAGATCAAGGTGTCGCGCCGGTGACGATAGTGATCACGACGGTGCTTCGGAGATGGAGATCACAAGCACAAGATGATGATGGCCATATCACATCACTTATATTGCTTGCATGTGATGTTTATCCTTTATGCATCTTATCTTGCTTTGATTGACGGTAGCATTATAAGATGATCTCTCACTAATTATCAAGAAGTGTTCTCCCTGAGTATGCACCGTTGCGAAAGTTCTTCGTGCTGAGACACCACGTGATGATCGGGTGTGATAGGCTCTACGTTCAAATACAAGGGGTGCAAAACAGTTGCACAGGCGGAATACTTAGGTTAAACTTGACGAGCCTAGCATATACAAATATGGCCTCGGAACATGGAAACCGAAAGGTCGAGCGTGAATCATATAGTGGATATGATCAACATAGTGATGTTCACCATTGAAAACTACTCCATCTCACGTGATGATCGGACATGGTTTAGTTGATTTGGATCACGTGATCACTTAGATGACTAGAGAGATGTATATCTAAGTGGGAGTTCTTAAATAATATGATTAATTGAACTTAAATTTATCATGAACTTAGTCCTGGTAGTATTTTGCAAATTATGTTGTAGATAGCTCGCGTTGTTGCTTCCCTATGTTTATTTTTGATATGTTCCTAGAGAAAAACTATGTTGAAAGATATTAGTAGCAATGATGCGGATTAGATCCGTGATCTGAAGTTTATCCTCATTGCTGCACAAAATAATTATGTCCTTTATGCACCGCTAGGTGATGGACCTATTGCAGGAGCATATGCAGACGTTGTGAATGTTTGGCTAGCTCAATATGATGACTACTTGATAGTTTAGTGCACCATGCTTAACGGCTTAGAATCGGGACTTCAAAGACGTTTTGAACGTCATGGACCATATGAGATGTTCCAGGAGTTGAAGTTAATATTTCAAGCAAATACCCGAGTTGGGAGATATGAAGTCTCTAACAAGTTCTATAGCTAAAGGATGGAGGGGAATCGCTCAACTAGTGAGCATGTGCTCAGATTGTCTGGGTACTACAGTCGCTTGAATCAAGTGGGAGTTAATCTTCCAGATAAGATAGTGATTGACAGAGTTCTCTAGTCACCATCACCAAGTTACTAGAACTTCGTGATGAACTATAGTATGCAAGGGATGACGAAAACGATTCCCGAGCTCTTCGTGATGTTGAAATCGACGAAGGTAGAAATCAAGAAAGAGCATCAAGTGTTGATGATTGACAAGACCACTAGTTTCAAGAAAAGGGCAAAGGGAAAGAAAGGGAACTTCAAGTAGAATGGCAAGCAAGTTGTCACTCCCGCGAAGAAGCCCAAAGCTGGACCAAAGCCTGAAACTGAGTGCTTACACTGCAAAGGAAATAGTCACTGGAAGCGGAAATGCCCTGGATATTTGGTGGATAAGAAGGATGGCAAAGTGAACAAAGGTATATTTGATATTGATGTGTACCTTACTAGTGTTTATAGTAGCCCTTGAGTATTTGATACTTGTTCGGTTGCTAAAAATTAGTAACTCGAAACAGGAGTTACAGAATAAACAGAGACTAGTTGAGGGTGAAGTGACGATGTGTGTTGGAAGTGGTTCCAAGTTTGATATGATCATCAGCGCACACTCCCTATGCTTTCGGGATTAGTGTTAAACCTAAATAAATGTTATTTGGCGTTTGCGTTGAGCATGAATATGATTTGATCATGTTTATTGCGATACGGTTATTCATTTAAACTTAGAGAATAGTTGTTATTCTGTTTACATGAATAAGACCTTCGATGGTCATACACCCAATGAAAATAGTTTGTTGTATCTCGATCATAGTGATACACATATTCATAATATTGATGCCAAAAGATGCAAAGTTAATAATGATAGTGCAACTTATTTGTGGCACTGCCGTTTGGGTCATATCGGTGTAAAGCGCATGAAGAAACTCCATAAAGATGGATTTTCGGAATCACTTGGTTATGAATCATTTGATGCTTGCGAACCGTGCCTTTTGGGCAAGATGACTAAAACTCTGTTCTCCGGAACAATGGAACGAGCTACTAACTTATTGGAAATAATACATACCGATGTATGCGATCCAATGAGTGTTGATGCTCGTGGCAAGTATCATTATTTTCTGACCTTCACAAGATGATTTCAGCAGATATGGGTATATCTACTTGATGAAACATAAGTCTAAAATAGTTGAAAGGTTCAAAGAATTTCAGAGTGAAGTGAAAACATCATCATAACAAGAAAATAAAGTTTCTATGATCTGATCGTAGAGATGAATATTTGAGCTACGAGTATGGCCTTCATTTTAAACAATGTGAATAGTTTCACAGCTCACGCCATATGGAACACCACAGCGTAATGGTGTGTCCGAACATCGTAACCGCACTTTATTGGATATGGTGCGATCTATGATGTATCTTACCGATTTACCACTATTGTTTTGGGGTTATGCATTAGAGATAGCTGCATTCACTTTAAGTAGGGCACCATCTAAATCCGTTGAGACGACCTTTGTATGAACTATGGTTTAGCAAGAAACCTAAGCTGTCCTTTCTTAAAGTTTGGAGTTGCGATGCTTATGTGAAAAAGGTTTCAACCTGATAAGCTCGAACCCAAATCGGAGAAGTGCGTCTTCATAGAATACCCAAAGGAAACTGTTGGGTACACCTTCTATCACAGATCCGAAGGCAAAACATTCGTTGCTAAGAATGGATCCTTTCTAGAGAAGGAGTTTCTCTCGAAAGAAGTGAGTGGGAGGAAAGTAGAGCTTGATAAGGTAATTTGTACCTTCTCCCGAATTGGAAAGTAGTTTATCACAGAAATCAGTTCCAGTGATACCTACACCAATTAGTGAGGAAGCTAATGATGATGATCATGAAACTTCAGATTAAGTTACTACAAAACCTCGTAGGTCTTCCAAAGTACAGTCCGCACCAGAGTGGTACGGTAATCTTGTTCTGGAAGTCATGTTACTAGACCATGATGAACCTACGAACTATGAGGATGCGATGATGAGCCCAAATTCGGCGAAATGGCTTGAGGCCACGAAATCTGAGATGGGATCCATGTATGAGAAAGTGTGGACTTTGGTGGAGTTGCCCGATGATCGGCAAGCCATATTGTATAAATGGATCTTCAAGAGGAAGACAGACGCTGATAGTAGTGTTACTATCTACAAAGCTCAACTTGTCACAAAAAAATGTTTTTCGACAAGTTCAAGGTGTTGACTACAATGAGATTTTCTCAACTGTAGCGATGCTTAAGTCTGTCCGAATCATGTTAGCAATTGCCACATTTTATGAATTCTGGCAAATGGATGTCAAAACTGCATTCCTTAATGGTTTTCTTAAAGAAAAGTTGTATATGATGCAACCAGAAGGTTTTGTCAATCCTAAAGGTGCTAACAAAATGTGCAAGCTCCAGCGATCCATCTATGGACTGGTGCAAGCATCTCAGAGTTGGAATATACGCTTTGATAAGTTGATCAAAGCATATAGTTTTATACAGACTTGCGGTGAAGCCTGTATTTACAATAAAGTGAGTGGGAGCAATACATCCTTTCTGATAAATATATGTGAGTGACATATTGTTGATCAGAAATGATGTAGAATTTTCTGGAAAGCATAAAGGAGTATTTGAAAGGAGTTCTTTAAAAGAAAGACCTCGGTAAAGCTACTTACATATTGAGCATCAAGATCTATTGAGATAGATCAAGACGCTTGATAAGTTTTTCAATAAGTACATACCTTGTCAAGATTTTTGAAGTAGTTCAAAATGGAACAGTCAAAGAAAGAGTTCTTGCCTGTGTTGCAAAGGTATGAAATTGAGTAAAAATCAAATCCCGATCACGGCAGAAAATAGAAAAGAGAATTAAAGTCATTCCCTATGCCTCAGTCATAGGTTCTATAAAGTATGCTATGCTATGTACCAGACCTATTGTATACCTTGCTCTGAATTTGGCAAGGGAGTACAATAGTGATCTAGGAGTAGATCACTGGACATTGGTCAAGAATATCCTTAGTGAGGACTAAGGAAATATTTCTCGATTATGGAGGTGATAAAAGAGCCCGTCGTAAAGAGTTACATCGGTGCAAGCTTTTCCACCGATTCAGATAACTCTAAATGTCAATCTGGATACATATTGAAAGTGGGAAAAATTAGCTAGAATAGCTCCGTGCAGAGCATTGTAGACATAGAATATTTGCAAAATACATACGGCTCTGAATGTGACAGACTCGTTGACTAAGCTTCTCTCACGAGCAAAACATGATCACACCTTAGTACTCTTTGGGTGTTAATCACATAGCGATGTGAACTAGATTATTGACTCTAGTAATCCTTTTGGGTGTTGGTCACATGACGATGTGAACTATGGGTGTTAATCATATACAGATATGAATATTGGTGTTAAATCACATGGCGATGTGAACTAGATTATTGACTCTAGTGCAAGTCGGAGACTGAAGGAAATATGCCCTAGAGGCAATAATAAAGTTATTATTTATTTACTTATTTCATGATAAATGTTTATTATTCATGCTAGAATTGTATTAATCGGAAACATAATACATGTGTGAATATATAGACAAACATAGTGTCACTAGTATGCCTCTACTTGACTAGCTTGTTGATCAAAGATGGTTGTGTTTCCTAGCCATAGACATGAGTTGTCATTTGATTAACGGGATCACATCATTAGAAGAATGATGTGATTGACTTGACCCATTCCGTTAGCTTAGCACTTGATCGTTTAGTATGTTGCTATTGCTTTCTTCATGACTTATACATGTTCCTATGACTATGAGATTATGCAAATCCTGTTTACCGGAGGAACACTTTGTGTGCTACCAAACGTCACAACGTAACTGGGTGATTATAAAGGAGCTCTACAGGTGTCTCCGAAGGTACATGTTGAGTTGGCGTATTTCGAGATTAGGATTTGTCACTCCGATTGTCGGAGAGGTATCTCTGGGCCCTCTCGGTAATGCACATCACTATAAGCCTTGCAAGCAATGTAGCTAATGAGTTATTTACGGAATAATGCATTACATAACGAGTAAAGAGACTTGCCGGTAACGAGATTGAACTAGGTATTGGGATACCGAAGATCGAATCTCGGGCAATAAACAAACAACGAGGTTTGATTTGGTGGGCAACAATTCCACGCTTAGAGAGATGGTAGATGGTGTCAAGGTGGCGAGGAAATAATTGCCATGATTCCATAACCGGGCACCTTGGGGGAGGTGACTCGTTGGACTGTTCCCTTAAGTGGCAGAAAGAATTACTTTTGATCTAGAGACCATTGAGACTCTTTATACCAGCCTAAGGCAATCACAATCGATCATTTGAAGGAGTTCGAAAGAATAACATACCCGGACTAGAATGGATGGTGTGGACTACCTTGTTGAAGACAACGCAATGGATGACTTTGCTTATCATCGGAGGTGGAGGGGACCCATGGTAGGACCACTTTGAAGATGATCCTGGACAGCAACTGCTGAGAGGGGCAGCCCATGGAAAATTGGCACGATGGGATGCAAGCTGGGAACAAAATGCAAATGTTGGGAATGTTCCCACCATCATATCTACCTGAGATTCAGGTCTGGTTAGAAACAGGATACTTCAGACTCACGTGTCTGAAAGAAAAGTTGCAACACAAATCGACGAGATGACGTTGCGAGATTCTCGGGATATGAACTACGATAGCAAGCTCCAAAACATGAGCTGGTTCAGCTACATACATGTGAGCATGTTGTCCATGACAAGAATGACCACATAGTAGTCTTATCATAAAACACTACCGAGTTCAGGTGGGGAACCATCATCGAGGATATCGAAGTCTTTACGCATGTCCATGGATTAGATCCCAAGCATAGACTTCTTTTCCTTGAACAAGTCAGTCAGTGGCTTGGTGTGCTAGGAATACATATAGAATGAAGGTTGCAAGTCTCCAGACTACAGAATACTTCGCACATATGCATGACTGATTTGGGATGATTCCAAAGGAAACAAAACAAACCTTTCTCAAATTCATGGCGGCAACTTACACCTAACGCACATGAATTCGTGGAAGTCACTTCTTCCATCCAAGCATAGGCTTCATGAACGGCACACGAAGGCATTGCTTACAAAGTTTCCAACACTAAGTTGATGTTCAACATGAATCATGGGGGAGACAAAATGCTGCTGATGGGCTCAACAACAACTCATCGGGATTTCCATATCACTGGACTTCCACCATCATGTGAACACGGTGATAGCATTGGTCAGGCCAAAAGATATAATGGTGTATGCCCGAGGGATCAACCACGAGTAAGACAACATTATGAATATCATTTGTTCTGACTTGACTTGACGATAGCGCATACTCAAGTCAAAATTTTGGCAAGACAACAGATCCAACAACTGATCACGAGGACCGATCAATGGAGATATCATCTTTCTTCAGCACACGCACACCAGGATATCCCTTGGAGATGAACTAAGTCAGGTAAGCTTTTATATTCCAACTCTCCAAGTTGTTGTCTAGCTTAACCGACTAGCTCAGGGGTATCCAACACAGATTCTTGGAGAATGGCTGGTTTAGAGAATAACCAACTTGATCACGAACCCAACATAGCGGTCAGGTGACAACCTGGTGATACCTCCGAGAAGATATTCGAAAGTCACGAACCACCGATATATTACTAGGCTCGAGAACAATCTTGCTTTTCAGGGCAAGATGATATGATCCAAAGAGTGAGGAATTGGAACAGTCCTAACTCATTGATCGAAGAGTGCACCGGAAATAAGGACTAGATAGCACGATCAATCTTAGGATGATGATTTAATAACCAACACGCTAAGAATGAGAATATTGTCCATTTATTACTAAGCAACATGGTTGCTAGAAGTATTGATTTCACACATCACAGTTCACTTGTCGGCTTTCCGGTTACGACAACACGGAACCGAGGAATGAATAATGATAGCGAGAGGTATCACTGCGGCAGGAATCCATAAGCGGTGGTGCAATTCTCATGAAATTCTTGATATAAAGATGGTAACACTCCAAGGTAGAACAGAACAAAGCTGGATTGGCATTTGATCTGCGGAATACAACTGCTTTGACCCAATCCTAGAAATGGACAAGGTACTGGAATTTGTTTCTCCTAGTCATTCCGGAATAGAATGGCTTGACGGACCACAAGAATAAAAGGGCATCGATGAACACAAATGCACACATACTCTTGGTTATCAACTGATAGAGGATGGTCGGGATACAACTAAAGAGAGCAACTCAAAGGAACATATAATTTTCTCGAAGTTGTGGATGCATAGATTAGTATGTCGAGCAAAGCTCAACATTTCTTCCGGATAACCCATGCGGAGAAGGTAGAACTGGCAGAGTCACAATTATGAATGGAGAACTCCTCAAGAGTACTCTGATTGTGATCTTTTAATTCAAAGAACTTCTGCCTTATTGGTTCATGGTATTTGAAAGAAAGAAATACCACGGACCTCGAGGACTAATGCAAAGGTTACTAATAACCTAAGGGAGCTAGCAATTACTATCAACATGAAGTAAGTAGGGTGAATCTCGGGTTCAAGAACCCAGGAATAGAATACCTACTAACTAAATTGCATCACGGGATGCTTTCGAGAATGATGGCCAGAATCATCACACGGGGGACACAAAACATGGCTAGTTTACTAGGTGACTCCTAAACACCTAGGGTCATAATAATAGCTCCAACAGATATGTCGAGGTACTGGAGTACCTCAACTCAGCAATTAGTGTGCTTATTCTGACCAAAAAGGACATCGGGAACGGAAAGAAAGGTTTTGCAAATGCATCGGACTACCAACGCTGTCAGGACCCCGATCCCAAGTCACATCGATCTAGCCGGTAACACCTCATATCACTTTGCGGCCTCACGCACGGTAGTCCCACGGGTGTCGCCTTACCATGGGCCGGGACCGTTTGCGCCTTTTGGCTCATGTATGTGATAGTGTCGCTAGCATCCAGATGACAGAGAACCCGGGATGACTCGGACAGCATAACGGCTGAAAATGCTCAAAATGATTTGAGACATCCTGTAAAAATGGTGGCATGACCACTCAACAACGCAATATCAAGGTTCTGAGACCAACTATGAACACACGGAAGTAGTAGAAACTGAACTGGAGCTTAAAACCAACAATCTTAAAAGTCTATGGATTAGTAACACGTCATCCTGATAGATAGATGAGAAGGCCTAGTTCTTAACCCCATAGAAGAGAAGAGGATGACTCAGATCAGAAGGCCATGAGGTATAAGGAGTAAAAAGAGCCTTACGTTCCCTTCCACAATCAATTCCCTTACATAACTAAAGCATTTCTAGACACAACTTCGACCAGTTTGGCTTGGTAATCCTCTGGTGTAGTCGCTTTGATACCAACGCTGTCAGGACCCCGATTCCAAGTCACATCGATCTAGCCGGTAACACCCCATATCACTTTGCGGCCTCACGCAAGATAGTCCCACGGGTGTCGCCTTACCATGGCCGTGGACCGTTTGCACCTTTTGTCTCACATATATGATTGTGAACCCGGGCCGACATGGCTAGTCTTGAACCCAAAGCGGCACTAACCCATGGGGACAGGCATACATGAATCACATCGAGCATGTCGGTCATCAACGTGTGAATCCGGGCTGTAGCACTGGGCTAACAGGACCCCGGTATCCCGGGCTGTAGCAGGCTAAGCAGGACTCCGGATGTCACCGCAGACACAGGAACAAAGTGAAACACATGCCGGCCAGTCAAGTGTCTAGAGCAGTAGTGCTGGGCTAGCAGGACTCCAGTGAACCGGTCATGACGGACTACTATCGCTCAGAAGCACTAGACTACATTTCCCCATATGAGAGGCTGCCAAGGATAAACAACTAGATTGTCGGATCCCACACATACCAAGCATTTCAAACATACACACAATATGCTCAATATGTGTAAATACAACATGGCATCACAACATAACTCTACGACTCAAATATTTATTCATTAGCCTCCGAGGAGCGAGATATTACAAACATGGGTCTCATGACCCAACATACAGAGCATACAAGTCAAAGTACAATCGGAAGCTTAACATGTCTGAGTACAGACAACTATAAATGAAAAAGGCTTAGAAGCCTGACTATCTACCAGATCCTGCCGAGGGCACAAGATCGTAGCTGAGGTAACAAGCTAAACGTCGAAGTCCACGCGGAACTACTAGCGAGACTGACGTCTCTCTGCAAAACATAAAATAAGCAAACGTGAGTACAAATGTACTCAGCAAGACTTACATCAGAACTAACTACATATGCATCATTATCAACAAAGGGGGTGGTGGAGTTTGACTGCAGCAAGCCAGCTTTGACTCGGTGGCTATCCTAAACTACGACTGCAAGTAACTCTTTTGAGGCGGCGCACACGAGTCCACATATTCACCAATCAATACACCAGTATGGATCTGATCCCGTCTTCCTACGAGAACGCCATCCATAGCACTCACGCTTATCTTGCGCATTTTAGAGTATCCACTTTCACTTGTCTATGAATTGATATAGGCAACCCAGAAGTCCTTTACCACGGACACGGCTATTCAATAGATGATGTTAACCCTGCAGGGGTGTACTTCTTCACACACGCTCTCGCCACTTACCACCATGTACACGTCGTGTATCTCGGCAACCTTCAAGCGAAAGCCTGGCGAGGGAGTCGGCCACGACCTGACTAACCACACAAGTCTCTCGTCCAGGTTTATCGCCTATTCGGGTTCCATCCGCAAGGAGTTCCGGCCGGGGTGTCGCTCACGGCCTCGAACGATGTGAGCAGGGTTCCCGAGACACCAAACGGGCGCCCGTTACACCGTGCCATGATGTATCTACCGCAACATAGCCCACCCCTAGGGTCAGCGCTACGCACGGCCCCCAACACATATCCTACAAACACGAAACTAGTTGCAACTCCCGGACAGAGATCGAGTTGATTAATAAGTCGAGAGGGCACTTAAGCATTCCAATGCGTGGTAGTAGCTGTTCATGGATCACAAACAATGTAACTCAGTTCACGAGGACGGTTTCAATGAGACAACCCACCATGTACTCCTACATGGCCTCTCACCGCTACCTTTATCAAATCATGTTCACACACTTAGCTCACACACGGTGAGGACATGTTCACACACCATTCCAATTCATTCCCGATGAATCGGACTGACTCAACTCTAAGCAAGAGTGTGCATGACAAACAAGCATGAATGAGTAGGCACAATAGGGCTCAAACAACTCCTACTCATGCTAGTGGGTTTCATCTAATTACTGTGGAATGACAGGTCATGCAAAGGATAAAGGGGTTCAGCTACCGCAGCAAGTAACACATGAGTCGTTGTTGTCCTAATGCAGTAAAATAGAGTAGGAGGGAGAGAGTGGGATTATATCGGAATGAACAAGGGGGTTTTGCTTGCCTGGCACTTCTGAAGATAATATAGTTCTTCATCGGTGTCATCGAACCCATCGTCGGAACCACGTCTATCGAGAGGGGACAAACACCGGCAACTGAGAAAGAACACAATACATGCAATGCCACAATATGATGCATGATCATGACATGGCAACATGCTGTAATTTGAGCTAATGCATCTAGCTATGATTTAAATGAAGTTGGTTTGAATACATGATTCAAATTCCAACTCCATATATGATTATTTAAATGCCTTTTATTTGTTTTGTCCAAAACAGAGGACAATCATTGTTCAAACATGCATGAAAATGGTACAGATGGATTCCTTGAATTTTTCTGATAATTTTTCATATATAATTTGTTTGATTTGGAGCTACGAATTAAGTTCTATGATTTTTAGAAGTTTAGAGCATTTTCTGAAATTTATAAACCTTTTCTGATTTATTTTAATTCCAGAAAATACGTACTGCATCAGCATGATGTAAGGCTGAGGTCAGCAGGTCAACTGGGTCGGTCCAGATCAAACTGACCAGTGGGCCCTGCGTGTCAGTAGTTAGTTTAACTAGCTAATATTAGTTAGCGTTAAACTAATGCTAGCCTGGTTTAGTTAGTGGCCTGGGGCCCACACGTCAGTGAGTCAGGGGGGAAAGTCAAACTTGCAGTGGGGTCAACTTATGCCGGTCAACGGGTCAGCGGTCGCCGGCGTTTAGCCGCCGGCGAGCCCAGACGCGGCGGTGCACTGCGGGATTCGCCCACAGAGCGCCGTTTGGCGCGCAAAGCACAGCTACGGGATGCGGACGCTTGTCCGCATCCAACCGTGGTGGTGGCGCGGCCAGGGAGTGGCCGGAGTGGCGCCGGCGACGAGCTTTGGCGGCGGCAGTAGCTCGGGCAATCTCGGGGTAGCACTACAGAGCACGGGAGGAGGCGTTGTGGGTGTCTACGGGTTCATGCGATCGTGCTGAGCACGACGGTGGGCTCGGGAATGATCTGGGGTGGTTGTGGCCACGGCTACGCCATGGCCGGCGGCGAGATGCTTCGGTCATGGTTGGGGACCGGGGCTAGAGCACGCGAGGGACGACGGGGCAAGGGGGAATCGGGTCAACGGCTCACCGCGGAGCTGCAGGGATGGTTAGTGGGCTCGGGGCGCCGGAGTGGCCGAATCGACGGAGAAGGCGCCGGGCGAAGCTTGAAGACGATGATGATGGCGGCTGCTCGGGGCCTCCGTGCTTCCTTCCTTCGTGCAGGTGAAGCGAGAGGTGGCGAAGGCTCTGGATAGCTCGGGGAGGCAAGGCGACGGCGGTGGGCGCGGTGGCTCACGACGGCGTGCTCAGGCGCATGAGGGAGGTGCGACGGAGAGAGACAGAGGAGGGGATGGGGACGAGAGAGAGCGAGAGAGAGTCGAGGCGTGGCGCTCCACAGTAGCGTCAGGCGTGATTGGGAAGCAGTGAGGTGCCCGTGGCGTGGGCGCAGCGTCGAACCTGCGCCTCCGTCCTTCTGGCGAGAGGAAGGGGTGGTGGCGGAGGGCACAGTGGGCTGGGCCGAATCTGCTGGGCCACCCAGTAAGTGGGCCTCGGGTGGCGCTTGAGGTAGCCCTTTCCTATTTGCATTTTCTTTCTGTTTTCTAATTTCTGCAACTGTGTTTGGCTTTATTAAAAATGCCAGAGCATTTCTAAAAATCTTGCAACTGCTCATGACCAATGTTGGAAATATATCCTACAGTAAACATTTCAGTTTGGGATTATTTGAGCATTTAAAATATTAATTAGAAATTAAATGCCCAAATGCAAATATCATATGATTTAATTCAAAAATCCAGAATGGCCTAGAAAAATGTGCACCATTTTTGGGAGAGGTTCTAGACCAATTCAAAAATGATGAACTTTTGTGAAGGGCATTTTGGGTTCATTGAAATGTTTTTCAGTTGAACCTGGTATTTTCAGGGTGGTGCTAGGGTTTGTTGATCCCCATTTCAGGTTTAGGAGAAAATTAAACATGATGCAACACAAGACTAGCTAACCCAGAGCAGACCAGAACTAGGGATGTAGTTCACTCGTGACCATCCGGTCTTTCTGGAGGTAGTTCGCTCGTCGCGAGAGGTCTGGTAAAATAATACTCCCTCCGTCTCTAAATATAAGTCTTTTTAGACATTTCAAATGGACTACAACATACGAATGTATGTAGATATATTTTAGAGTGTAAATTCACTTATTTGCTTCGTATGTAGTCACTTGTTGAAATCTCTAAAAAGACTTATATTTGGAAACGGAGGGAGTATCTCATGCTAGTTAACTTTGAGGTGCAAATTAACACAGGATGCATGTAAGGGCATCTCCAGCCGTTGGAGCCCCTCAGGACAATCGCCGGATCGAAAATAGCACGTCCTGGGAGGCAAATCATTTCCGCCGACGCCTCCATGAACCCGTGTTCCCAGTCGTTGGCGTCCTCAGAAGAATCGCTGGGCACAAAGTGATTGGGTGGGCCAATAAAAAGAATGCGTGGAGGAGTAGGATTGGCCGTTGCCTCCGCCGGCGCCCCCAGAAGCCCCCCGGCGTGCTGGGTTTGGGCTGGGTTTACCGGCTAGTATGAGGTCTTGGGAGCGTTTGGGGGATGGCTGGGCTGTTTTTTGTGCCGGCGCAGAGAAAGTGGCACTGGAGTGGCACTTGGGGGGGGGGGGGGGGGGTGGTGGAGATGCTCTAAGAAGGATTTGCCAGATGTTCGGAGGGAGCCGGCCGGTGGCCATCCATGAAGACGGCGTGGGTGTGGGTTTCGTTGGCTCGATCTGGACCGTCCAATTGTTGGTCACACGTACTAGTAGCAGTTAAACATGAAAGCGAAACGGAACGACATGTTCGTACGTAAGTACGGTTCGATCTTCGATGACAGACAACGGATGATGACGGGTCGATATTGATGAGATTGATCGATACTGCCACATGTACGTCCGTCCGTTTTCCCTCCGCTGCAGGCCGCGGCGTCGATCGCCAGACGTACAGCATGTACTGCAAGAAGAATGCATGGTGGAGCGCGCACGTCGACTAGTCCGCGTGCGCGTCGCCGTCCGGGTTTACCTCACCACTCTACGTACTCCTTTCGATCCTTTGTAGTCCGCCTATAAGGCCAATTTAACCGCGCGACCCCATCTTATTCAGGTGTGTCCGTTTAAGATAAAACGGATGAATAGCACGGCCTAGTGCGCGGTCTCAAACGGACAAATGTCCGAAATCCGTTCGTTTTCGACCCATCCTCGGTCTAAAGTTGCGCTCGGTTTAGGGTGAAACGGACGCGCGTGGACGGCCGCGACGCACGCCCTTGTCCCCTCCGTGGCTCGCCTGTCAGGAACACCAGCAGTCCCTTCGTCCCAACGCTTCAACCCTCCCTCTCCCGCCTCGCCCCGCCGCCGGGCCGCCTCCTCACCGCGCAGCCCCCGGCCGTCCATACCAAACCACGTGTAGACATGGCCCCCACCATGCCCGCGCTTTCGCCGTAGTCTTGGCCGTCAATCGAAGGAGGTTTGGCCGTCGCCGTCTTTGCCGGTGGCAGAGGAGACACAACCGCCGGCGACGTACCACGGCGCCCGCGGCAGCTTCCGACGGCTCCAGAGCGGCCAGTAGCCGGTCGGCAACCACCCCTGATGGGTCCAGGTGATCATCGCGGCCTCTTCGCCACCACGACCGCAAGGTGTTCGACATTTTACCCACAAAGGTATGGACAGTGGAGCACGTCTGGGAGCATATTGGCAACCGATAGATGTATTGGTTCGTTTTATGTTCATTCAAAACAATTTCGATTTGGTTGTAAAACTATCTTTATTAAAGACAATTTTGATTGGTTGTAAAACTATTTTAATTTTCAAACAATTAATATTTAGACGTGCAAACTTGTTTTCATATGAAGATATGGGCATTTTTAGGCCCTGGCGGACGAGATGGGGCTAGGATGCGGCCTTGTAGGCGCCTGACCACCGCATCAAGACAGGACGACGACCCCATCCCCCTACCCAAACGGACAGAGTCCAGACAAAACGGACGTCCGTTTGGGGTCGCGCGGTGGAATTGGCCTAAGTTTCATTCGAAGTCAAAGTATCTATATTTTGATTAAACTTATAGAAAAAATACCAGCATTCACAATACCAAACCAACATTGTTATATTCATTATTACGTATAATTTCATAGTTTATATATTTGGTATTGTAGTTATTAATATTTAAAAAAATTAAATTTAAACGAAATAATAAAATTTAACTTGACAGAAATCTAATACATGTTGTAGAAAGGACGAGATGGAGTACATACGTGCCATCCACTGATCACCATTTGGTAGACACCGGCCGGCCCCAGCTGTGACTCCTCTGTGTTTAGCTACTCAGCCACACAGGATTTGGCACTCTGCGGATGCTGCCGTTGTTAGGGCCTGTTTGGTTCTAATAAGTCACCTGACTTATATGTCAGATGACTTAAAACCAGTGATTTATAAGTTACGCCTGTTTGGTTGTCACCTGACTTATAATCACCTGACACATCTTCCCACATGTATCAACATCATGCAGGTGGTGGGACCTACGTAAAAGGAGGTGACTTATAAGTTTTAAGTTGGGGTGGAGCAACTTATGACTTATAAGTTGGGGTGACTTATAAGTCAGGTCTGTTTGATAAAATAAGTCATTTTTTTCACTTTTTGATTTATAAGTTGGTGACTTATTTAGAACCAAACAGGCCCTTATTCCCCGCTTTCAGCTACAGAAGCTCCGTTCCAAAATAAATGACTTAACTTTATACTAACTTTAATATAAAATTGGGTTATTTATTTTGAAACGGGAGGAAGTAGCTAGACTCCTTTCCACCCGGACAGCCGCTGATCTGCCGATCGATTAATTGGCCAGCTAGCTAGCTCAGCCACGCAGGACGTGCAACGGATCCGGTCGCCTCATCCATGCCGATCGACAACGAACGGCCGGGGAGGGACGGACGTGGCGCGCAAGCCCCACCTCCACGTGACCGGTCCATCCTCATCCGCGCCGATAAGATGGCGACCGGCCCCGTAAGTACGTCGCTACTCTATCGCGCTCCGTATGACGGGCCACCTGTCCCGCTCCAACTTCGATACCCAGCGCGCGGGGCGATCTTTTCCACGACGCCAACGCCATCCACCGCGGCGACGACGGCCCACCGGTCCACCGGCCCTTTCTCTAGCTGCCTCCGAATATAGACGTTGCGTCAGAGCAACTCCAACACGTCAACCCAAAAGTGTCCGCCCTGTTTTATTTTTGTCATCCGTGCACCCAACATAGACGACCTATTTCATGTCCGCGTGCAAAGTTGAAAGGCTCACGGCCATAGATCATGCATGCAGCCATGTCGTCACCTAAAGTTCATGCCGACACCATGCCAGCGGCCGGCACACAGCACACAGAAAAGGTCTGGAGTTCGACCACGCCGACTCGGCCGTGGTCATGCCAGCACGCTTGCTGGCATACAAAAAAGGGTGGCGCCTGCGGCCATAGATCACTCGTCGTCGAACTTGAGCATGTCGGCATGCATCTTCTCGAACCATGGCCTCTTCCTTGACAGTACGGTGTTGAGGTCCACATTCATGATCTCCACCCTCGTCATTATGCTATCGAGAGCTACTTCTTTCGCCTTGATCGACATTGGCGGCCTTGATCTCGAGCATCCTCGCTTGCTTCTCCGCCTCCATCTCAAACATCTTTGCTTGCTTCTCCGCCTCCATCGCAAGCCTCCTCCTTTAGGTCTCCATGAAGGCGTTCACATGATCTTCCTTGTCTTGTCGGCGCTTCTCCTCCCTTGAGTCCTTCTTGGTCATCATGCCCTCCACGGTAGCGATCAAGGCGTTGGATACCGCATCCCGCTTGTCCTAGTAGTGGCTTGATGGAAGCCCAGAGTCTTTAGTTAATCCCTTCGAGGGATTTTTAGGATCGTTCAGGCTATATATTTAGTCTATTTTGGCGTTTACTGTCTACTTTTCTCAGGGAGATGGTTAAGGACCTCAGAAGATAGAGGAGAGCCCAGACCCAGAATTCCGGAATACTTCTACGGGGAATGCTCAATGAATGAGAATGATTAAATTACTGCTCCCGAATATTCAACTGACCGATTAATTTCTTATAACGTACTCTATTTTTCTTTGCCAAATAAGCCAGCAAACGTCGAAGTTTTACCAAAAGTCTTCTTCTTGAAGTTGGTCTCCCCCCGCGGCCGTGTCTTCTCACCATCCAAAACCTCTTCCTCGCCCCCCCCCCCCCCCGCCACGCGCCATGAGGGCGGCATATTGCACCTTGGACTACGTGCTTCTGTATAGTTATTTAAAAAATTAACTGGACAAAGAGAAATGATAAAAAAATTTAAGAACACCTCAAGAGGGACAGGAGGTTCCTGCATTTGAGAATTAATTGAATATCATATTCTAAAAATCCAGAAACACACACTTTACAAGACGATGCCAAAAGTGCACACATAACCTATAGATGACTCTACCACACATTGCTTAAAACATGACCAGGCCATACCCACGATAGCCATGCTATTCATACCTTTACTCGCATATATATGGACAAATGAATGAACTAATATAAGAGTAAAACAGGGAATTATGGCAATTGCCAATAGCCACAAGATTATTAGATCTTCAATAAGAAAATCCAAAACCCAACCCTAAAGGTAACAACAGCAACACCAACCACCCCAAAAGACCAAAGCAAGCACACCGACCACACATATCAAACTGAAAATATGCTAACTCTATTTTGCTACAACTATTAGAACAGAACATATTTGAGAAATGCCGCCACAAGAAAACTGAATATTATCACATAGTCAGGCACACGTCAAAGAGGAAAGCACCCCTATAACCAACCTGCAGGAAGGCGGCGACGCAAGGACCCAAAACCACTGGAACAATCCTTGAAGACGAAGGAGCCATGGTGCACCGAGAGCCTGAGTGTAATGAGTCCACTTTTACACTTTCACGCATCTATGTAAGAGGCACACACACGACACACCAGAAGAGATATATATAGATGAGAACCAAAAGAAACACATCAAAAGAGCAGGATTAGTTGTTTGTTAACCATGCATACCACAAGTCGACCAAATCCACCGCGGCAACCAAACCAAAACAGCCAACAAATCGAGCATTGGGTAAAGGACTAAAGGACATGTGGCCTCGGAAGCGATCCTTGGCAGCAGGGTCGTGGGGGAGGATGGGGGCGGAGCTGCATGTCCTGCCATTGTTCTAGTCGGCCATCTTCAGTGTTGCGTACATGGAGGGGGCCGGGTCAGTGGGAGTCGGAGCAGCGGAGCGGATGGTGAACAGGGGAACCTCTAGGTAGCTAGTCACCTGTGGAGGCAGGGGCAGGCGGCGAGCAACCTCAGATTGTGTGACGGATCTCGGCGGGGTAGACAACGACCAAGGAGAAGCCACAGATGATATCCGCAGTGCCGATCGGAGCTAGGTTGGGGGCGACCGCAAACGCTAGATTGACGGCGCTTGGAAGGAGAAAGAGAAGGAGAAGAGAGATGGGATGATAGGAGGGTGGATACGGTCTTTGGGATCACCGAGCGGCGAGCGCCAACCAAGTGAATTACCGACTGAAAAAGGGTCCCAATAATCATCGCACATGTGGTCTGGAGGCAGACCGCCCGGACGGAGACGTGCGGTAGGAAGCAGCATCGACCAAACGATTTCCCCGAATCGAGACGTGTGGTGGGAGGCAGCATCGACCGAACAATTTCATTCGATCGACTCCAGCTGTACCCCTCCTACTGGGCCAAAAGCGGTCAAAAGCCCAACAACAAATATATAGAAAAACGCAAAAAAAACTATATGAAAACAAACGAACTGTTGGTTAAAAGACACATAGTGCAATTTACCTATGTGAACTATAGGAAAAACAACAACGAAATAACAACATGTTGCCATTGTTTAAATACAGAAATTTCACCAAAATGACAAAGAACACATGGCAATTTTTTTCCAAGTATTTCATATTTACAAATAGTCCAAAAAAATGTTCGTGATACATAGAGCTTAGATATTACTAAAAAAACAAATGGTTCAAAAAAGATCCTTTTTGATGCAAAAATGGCACAAAAAGAAAAAAGTTCAACCAAAATTGTCGTGAGCAATGGAGGTAAAAATCGCCATGTATGTGAAAATAAAAAATGTCATGGCGATAAATGTAAAATTGTATGGCAAATAGAAAGGTAACTTTTCCGTGGCCAATTTTTTAAGAAGTAAGAAATTGACAAGGCAAAAATAAAGTAAAAATGCCATGACAATAAAAGTAAAAATAAAACATTATAATTTTGTTGCAAAAAGTTATAAATAACCAAATGGCAAAATTTTATGTTACACCAAATGGCAAAATCTATTGCATCCACTATCACATTTGGTACTGAACACACAATATTCATGGCAAAAAAACAACATATTTGCCATGATCCATTTAAAGTAAATTTCCCATGATTTGTAAAAAATAGAATTGTCATGTAGTTTTTGGCATATCTATTCCGTTTGAAATAAATTTGCCATGCTTCATGAAATAGAATTGCCATGGTCCATGGGAACAAATGCCATATAGTATGGCAAATCTATTCCCTTTGAAACAAAATTTCCATGCTTCGTAAAATAGAATTGCAGTGGTCCATGGGAACAAATGCCATGTAATATGGCAAATCTACCCCATTTAACTAAAAATGTCATAGTTCGTGTAAAATAGAATTGCCATGGTCCGTGGGAACAATTGCCATGTAGTACGACAAAAAATATCCCATTTAACTAAAGTTGCCGTGTTTTGTCAAAAAAAAATTCCACGGTGGAGGGTGGAAATTGCCATGTAGTATGGCAATTTTGTACTCAACAAAAAAAATCCATTTCAATAAATTTTCCATGCTTCATTAAATATAATTGCCATGGTCCGTGGGAAAAAATTGCCATGTAGTATGGCAAATCTAATCCATTTAACTAAATTTGCCATGCTTCATAAAAAAAAACTTGGCAATGTGGAGGGGGAAAAATTGCCATGTAGTATGGCAAATCTATTACATGTGATGTGGCCAAAAAATATTGTACTCGGCACAAAAAATCCATTCAATTTTTTCCATGCTTTGTAAAACTATAAACTACCGTACATGCACTAAGATTGCCATGGCCCACTTAAAAAAGAAAATTTGCCGTGTTACAAAAAGAAACAAAATTGCCACGGTCCATATAATTAAAAAAATTGCCATGCCCCATAAACTACATTTGCCATGATACATAGACTAAGTTTGCCATGGTCCCATTCCAAAAAAGAAAAATTGCCATGTTGGAAAGAAGGACAAAATTTTGACATGTTGTCGTTCAAAACAGAAAATTTGTACGATGCATAGACTAAAAAATGCCAAGATCCATAAACTATAATTCCCATGATGCATGCACTAAAATTGCCATGGTCCCGTTCAAAAAGAAATTGCCATGTTGTAAAAAGAGAAGAATTGTTGTGGCCCCGTTTACAAAGTTCAAAATCAAGTATGAACAAGAAAATTTGCCATGGCAGATTCGTATCAAGAATTGCCGTGTTTTGTATGATGAATTTACCCCGTGTGAAAAAACACAAAAGGTTGGAATCAAGTATGAACGAGAAACTTGCCATGGCATATTCGTATCAAATATTGTCGTGTTCTTTTATCAAATTTTACATGAAATTTGCCAAGAATGTGAAGTAATAAAAAATTGATCAAATGTTGCCATGGCAAATGCATGTTCCCTTTTGCCATGGTATTTTCAACAAAATGTCATCTTTTGCGTAATACAATTGTCGTGTATGTGAAAATAACACAAAAAAATGATCAAAAACAAATTTCCATGGCAAATGCAAAGTCAAAATGCCATGGCACATGGAGTAATAATGCTATGGTACATGAAAAAAAGATAGATTTGCCATGTAATATGAATTAAATTTGCCACGATAGTATCATTAAAATTGCCATGTAGTTATTGGGTAGCATGCCAAATTGTTAAGTAGGAAAATGTACATACATATGGGTGAGTTGCCATCTGCCATGAAACCAACAGGGCAAAATTAGGCTGATTGAACATGGGGGAGTTGCCATATCTATATTTAGTACCATTACAGAATGACGGGTTGTGGTTGGCATGAAGATGGCAAACATGGCAAAAAAAATCAGTTCAGCCATGGCAATTGATGGGTTATGGATCTGATGAACTTGCCAAGCATTTGGTACAGTAGCATACCAATTGCTTGGTATCTGTTAACAGACATAACAAACATGAAACGTGGCAAATTTCAAACTTTTATAGAGAGGGATTTGCTATGTATTTATTCGGAAATATGAAAAAAAAAGGATGTGTTGTGGTTCGAAAAACATGGCAAACAACGCAAGTTTTTTACAGTTCCACACATAGGGCAGGTTGCCATCTATTTATTTAGTAGAATGGCAAAATGATGAGAGGACAAACGTAAATGCATTAACTGCCGTATGGCATATCAGAACACATGGCAATTTTCAGCGCCAAACAGTAGGATAGTTGCCATGTATTTATTTAGAAGCATGGCAAATTGATAAGAAGTGGAATTATAGACACATTAACATCAGTATGAAATGGCAGATAGCACAAAAACACATATTTCAGCTACAATTTTTGTGAACATGCATACATATGAATGATAATGAGTAGAATTAGCCATTTTCATAATAAAATTTGCCATGGAAACAACCATTTTCACACCGGGGCAGGAAACTAAAACATTCAGTAGGAAAATGGTGAGCAAAACCGGGAAATAAAAAACGCAGGGGGGAAGGACCTGTGTTTGGGAAGTGACAAGCTAACGAGCAGATTGCAGGTAGGTAGATAGCCAGGGCCGGCCATGCCGACAACGCTGCAGCGGTGACACCCACCAGAAGAGGGTGGCGCCGGGAGGAGCTTCATGGCGATGGGGACTAAATTCATCGGAGAATGGACTTGCTTGAGCCGCTGCCATGCTTGTACTTCTCCCCACGCTCGAGCCACCGCCGCCTTCCTGCGCTCAAAGCCGCCGGAGGTCGACAAGCGAGCGTCCCTGCTAGATGGCACGAGCCACCCCGTCGTCGGTTTGGACGGCGATGCAGAGGAGACCGTCAAGCCTCCACGCCCGCGCTCCCTGCGAGAGAGAAGCTCCCGAGCGACCGCGCCCTCAAAGCCCTCTCCACCCGATTTCGCCGCCTGCACGCCGCCATCCGCGACGGCGAGGTGCCATGGATCTTGTGGCCGGGGCGAACGGGTACTCGTACTTTCACAGCGTCCGATAGGGGCCGGCGGAGCACCTCCACGCTCGGCGCGACAGGGCCAGGTGGGAGGGGAGCGCCTGCCCGGTCGGTGAGCAGGGTGTATGGCCGCGGCCGGTAGTCCAAGGTGGAGCTGTGCGGGGACAGTGAGATCTGCGGGAGGAAGAGAGAGAAGATGATGGAGTGGGGGATCTGCAGGGTGAGCTCGAGACAGAATGGCAGAAAGAGTGAGCGGCGGAGTGGATAAGATAGTCGTCCGGTCAAGCTTCGTTCAGCCCGAACGCCCACAAAACATGACGTGGCAACCGCTCCCGCTTTAAAAATCGCAAATCGCGATGGAGGGTGATGGAAGCGTTCGGGCGAAGTGTTTTCGTGCCACACGTGTGGGCGTTAACATTTTCCCTGAAAAAACAGATGACAGTGCCTAAAAGGGCCAGATCAATTAGGTAGAGCAGAAGCTTCCTCTTTTTCTCTTTCTCTCGCGTGCATGTGCCACGTCGAGGGCTTGTGGGTCACACGATTGGCCCTTTGTGTGTGCGTGACAAAGACGGACACATGCATCGTCCCGTTGCCTATCGTTCAAGCAACTTGTCGGCATTGGGCGGAAAGGGGCTGGATGGAGCTCTAAAGGTTCGGCGCTGCATTTTATCTTTTGCTATCTCATCTCGTATTCAGTTAGCATTACCTGTTAGTAGCACATAGTACCATTACAAATTATTCGTCCCTTTTAATATGAAGATCCACAGACTGAATTTTTAACCGAAACTTTCCATCGCACTGCAAAATGTTATAGACTTGTATGGGACCCTTGCAACCATTTTTACCCACATCTTTTGCGGCTCCAGGGGCATTTTCACCTCGTATATTTCCTCTAGACACCTTGGTACGCTACTCTACAATGTGAACTTGACGTGCTAATGACTTCTTCTTGCCCTGTCGAATGCCAGCTCGCCGTGGAAGCTAGGCTGATGACCTACCTGCAGGGAGAAGAACAAACGTCGTGACGAGTCACTCTGCTGCTGGCAGTCGCACGCTGCAGTACTAATCCAGTGGTTGCGCCTCCGTTTCGTCGTGCGGTTTATCCATCCGTTTATGAACCAAAGCTCAAAAGCAGCCGCAGATGCCCAATTCTCCATGCCATTCCATCAGTCGGAAATATTCTGCAAGTGCCTGCCTGCCTGCCGAGAAGTGATTCCAAGGTCAGATCGCCGACGAATGGATGCAGATCGCCGACGAATGGATGCTTGCTCGATCGTGGGTTTCAGGCGATGCGGTTGCTGCGAGCGAAAGCGCAAAGCGCGTGCAGAGGATGGGATGCGAGACGGCCGGCGAGCAATCCATGGATCGGCCGGAGGACTTTGTGGCCGCCACCGCCGCGTGCGGTACGGAGACGGGCGGCGAAGTCAAGCAAGCATGTGCAGCTGTGTTGTATGCATGCACCTCGCTCGGAAAAGAGAAAGAGAAAAAGGGTAAAGCGCTTGCTTGCTTGCTTGCTTGCTGTAGGTGCTACTGGTAGCTAGCTCTGCTGGCTTCCTTCCTTCCTTAGTTTTGCGAAAGTGTTATCCTCGGCGTGATTTGAATTAGAAAAATATAGGACCAATCCAAGGGCTAACACTCGTTAGCATTTTTTTTATAGGATTCGCGAGCGATCGGCTCTAGCTTGCGGGCTGGCTGGTTGGGTTGGATCGGGACATCGGGTTGCTTTTGCGACGCTTCCAGACCAATTTGAACCGTTCATAGTTATTTCATTTGGCAAATTTTAACATGCTCCCTCTTATCTCTCATGAAAAGACAAGTTAAAGGTAAGAGGGAGCATGTTAAAATCATTTTTATTCAAGGGCCAACATAACCTAGCTTGCCTTTTTCTTCGTTTTGAGTTGCAGCTTGCCTTTTCATTAGAAGAAAAGTAACCCGCGTGATATTGTTTATCAGTAATAATAACGTCATCCACGCATGAAGATAAGGAAAAGGTGATTTGGAACACTCGCTTAGCCATGTTGACATACACTACACCTAATCTTGCTCGCTGTGTTGAAATACACAGTCGCCAATGTGATCCCTAACTTGGTCAGCCACTTCTTACGTACTCCCTCCGTTCGGATTTACTTGTCTCGAAAATGGATGTATCTAGAACTAAAATACATCTAGATACATCCATTTCTGCGACAAGTAATTCCGAACGGAGGGAGTAAAATGTAACATCCAGATAAGATCAGGGCAGAGAGAAACACATGTGGCTTCCAGGTCACTCTTTTCTTTTTTGCATGGAGCTTCTGCGTCACTTGATCGCAAATTGTCCTTGATGACAGTGGATAACAGCTGACACCGACGAGGATCTTACTTGTATTAGCGTATAGAAAATGGCTAAACATGTTGTGCTTGATCACTTAGTGGAAAATGACATTCTTTGATAGTTGACAATATGATGCTCCAAAAGTTTCCTGCTAAAATAATACTACCTCTATACACTAATGTAATGTGTTTTTATGGTTCAATTCAAACTGCAAAAACATCTTATATTAGGCCCGATGGTTGCGGGTGCCGCCGGGTTCACATCGGATCTCGATCTGATGCTGGACACGGACGGCCGGCGTGGGGTGGTGGTCTTCGCTGCTGGCCACGTTGGATATCTACTACGGATGTTCTTCTCGACTTTTGTTGGGTTGGGCCCATGGCAATCTCATTCATGTAGGTTTTGGTTCTTGGCTCCTGCTGGATCCGGAGCAGACGAAGGTTTACTGGTATAGGATGGGCCCGGAAGAAACTTTGGTCGGCTGGTCCGGCCCGGCATTGTCGGCGTCCCTCAAACGTCATTACCCTTTCTGGAGGCGAAGCCGAGGCCCCTCCTATCCACCTCTAAACACCCCCCGAACGGAAGTCCAAAATTCAGACTGAATTGGGTGGCGGCGGCACCCTGCGCGTCGTAACCTCCATGGAGGCGCCGTCTTGGGAGCCTCAGATGTTCGGGGAGAGGTGCTATGGGTGGTGGGCTCTGCGTAGATCCAGCAACGATGACGGTGTGGAGGTTGGCAGGAGGAGCAGTGTTGTATCTACCTCGTCGATGACGACGAGTATTGGCGGCATCGTGCAGCTGGATCTCGACGACGGATGTGACAGGATAGACGTGCGCAGAGTGGTGGAGTTGTATGGCGGTGTGGCGGCGTCGACGACAACTAGACCGGGCAAGGTTGATGCGTAAGTATAGGTCTGAAGATGGATTGGTGGTAGTTGCGGCGGCGGCCTCTGAGAATGTGCATAATATATTCAGGCAGGAGAACTCTCGCCTGTGGTTCCTAAAACCTCCGTCCCATAATGTAAGACGTTTTTTAACCCTACACTAGAGTCAAAAAACGTCTTACATTATGGGACGGAGGGAGTACTTTCGAAGGGAAATTAACGCAGGTGGTGCTGGTCACACCTCACATGTACTTTTTTTTGAACCGGGCTTTTACCCCTTTCTATTGCAATGAACGAAAATACAACAGTTCCAGAAACATGTTCAGAGGGAGGGGAAGAGGGAAAAGCGAGTTCAAGCACTGCCAGGAACCCACCACATTCGACCGACATGGTAACGAATGCCATGGGGCAAAAACCTGAGCAGCACAAATAGTTTTAAGTCTAACCAGCTATTACAGCTCCGACACACAGAGGAGCACTGTTTCCAAAAGTCTCCAAAACACCCGACTAATGCAATGAGTGTTAAATTGTGATCCAAATTATACCGTATTGGACTAGATGTAGTACATACGGTGTGGGCCTTTTGCGTTGGTACCGACGCGTACGAGTACAACTCGTTTACTTGTCCTACAAGGACTCCTATTTGTTGCCCCTCATACATACCCCATGTAGTCGCACCTAAGACGGTATGTCGTCTCATGCTTGTAATACTCCTCCTCATAGTGATTGCGCCTTCGTGCGTCCGTGGTTTTCTCCCGCAAGGGTTTCCACGTTAAATCCCTGTGTCTCTTTGTCTCGTTTATTTCTCGTTATTATCTAATAAGTGGTATACAAAGTTGAGGTTTGAAGATACGAGATTTGAGATCGAAAGTTAGGGTTACATCGTGCGTGCCGCCGCACGTCCTGGCGATCCGTCGATCCGAGGCGGATCGATTTTCTGATACAGCCGAGACCGACTGTTCCTACGCGCACACCTCCCGTATTGTTGTCTGATCCGGCAATCTCCACTGCTGGTCTCGAGGATAAATCAAGACCAGAGAAGCAGGTGCAGCAGAAAACGCATCAATCGGTCAAGTCGCGAGACAGTCAATTTCCCTTGTCGTGGATTGTTTTGCTGGCTTCAAGTCCCGAGGTAGCAGGCTACGTTGCTGCTGCTACTACTTGAAGTTAATCTACTCTAGTACTACTACTACTAGTTGATTGCTTGATCACGTGACAGCTACAGGAGTACTAGTACTAGTTGGTTGATCCTTGTTTCGTCCTTTGTTTGCTACGTCCACTGCCCAATATCTACCAGGTGCTATTTACTCTGTTCTATTTGCTCCGCATATTAAATTCTGTCAAGAATTTTTCTACCGGCTTGTACTACTTTGTATACACAGATTTGTCGACTCATGACATCCATGAAGTACGATCTTCCGCTGCTAGATCGTGACACAAGGTTTACCCTATGGCAAGTCAAGATGCGGGCGTTGTTGGCACAGTCCGACTATGATGAAACCTTTGGATAGTTTTGGCAAGAACAGAATTCAGGACTGGACTGACGAGGAGAAAAGAATTGATCGTGGGCTTTGTCAAAAATTCAACTCCATTTGCATAATAATATTTTGCAGGAAGTTTTGAGCGAGAAAACTGCCGCCGCTCTATGGTTAAAGCTGGAA
Source organism: Aegilops bicornis (assembly GCA_021605145.1). Classification (NCBI taxonomy): domain Eukaryota; kingdom Viridiplantae; phylum Streptophyta; class Magnoliopsida; order Poales; family Poaceae; genus Aegilops; species Aegilops bicornis. The sequence continues at coordinate 105,834,770 of CM038675.1, read as the reverse complement.
GGGATTTGCATGACTAAAGATCTCACCAAAGAAGATGCATCTGAAGCAAAAATTATTCCTGCACAGGTTACCCGAGGGAGGTAATGCTTTGAATCATATTTCAGAATTTAAAGAGATCATATCTGATCTAGCTGCAATGGAAGTTAAATATGAAGAGGAAGATACTGCTTTAATGTTACTTTGTTCACTGCCAAGTTCTTATACCAATTTTAGAGACACCATATTGTATGCGGTCGTGATACTCTCACGCTTAATGAAGTTTATGAAGCTTTGAACTCCAAGGAGAAGATGAAATTAATGGTGCCTCATGATGGTTCAAGTTCATCCCAAGCCGAGGGATTATCTGTTCATGGCAGGACAAAGGAGAAGAACTCCAATAATGGAAACAGAGGCAAAAGTAAGAACGGCCACAGGGGCCGGTCGCAATCCAGAGACAAGAAGTATTGCAGGTATTGCAAGAGAGACGGGCATGACATCTCTAAGTGTTTCAAGTTGCAGACAAGGAAAAGAGGAAAGATAACAAACAAGGTGCAAATTCTGCTAACGTTGCTTGTGATGATAGTTCCGATGATGCGCTTGTCGTTATTGCTGGATGTGCCGAGACCAATGATGAGTGGGTACTTGACACTGCATGCACTTTTCATATGTGTCCACATAGAGATTGGTTTAATACTTTTGATTCCACTACTTCTGCTGGTTCCGTTTTGGGTTTTGATAATTCACCATGCAAGATTGAAGGCATAGGTTCTATTCGAATCAAGATGTTTGATGGCATAATCAGAACTTTGACTGATGTTCGGTATATTCCGAAGATGAAGAGAAATCTTATTTCTATGAGTGCCCTTGATGCAAAGGGATACAAGTATTCAGGTGGAGATAGTGTTTTGAAGGTCACCAAAGGCTCCCTTATTGTGATGAAAGGTGACTTAAGTTCGACCAATGGTCTTTATTACCTTCGAGGTTCTACCGTTTCAGGTAACGCTACTCCAGTTATTTCAAAGAATTCTGATTGTGATGCTGCTAACCTTTGGCATATGCGTCTTGGACATATGAGTGAACTTGGTTTATCAGAGTTAAATAAGAGAGGTCTTCTTGATGGATATGAACCTGGTAAATTAAAATTTTGTGAGCGTTGTATCTTCGGCAAACACAAGAGGGTGAAGTTCAACACTTCGACTCATACAACTGAAGGTATTCTTGATTATGTGCATTCTGATTTATGGGGACCATCTCGCAAGAAGTCACTAGGTGGTGCAAGTTATATGCTGACTATTATTGATGATTATTCGAGAAAAGTTTGGCCTTATTTCTTGAAGCATAAATATGAAGCATTCTCAGCATTTAAGGAGTGGAAGATTATGATTGAGAGACAAACTGAAAGGAAGGTAAAGATACTTACAGACCGATAATGGTATGGAATTCTGTTCTAAGCAATTTAATTATTACTGCAAGTCTGAAGGCATTGTCAGACATTACACCGTTCCTTATACTCCTCAACAAAACGGTGTTGCTGAGCGTATGAACAGGACCATTATTTCCAGAGCCCGTTGCATGTTGTCCAATGCAGGTTTGCATAGGCGTTTTTGGGCCGAGGCCGCTTCCACTGCTTGTTATCTCATTAATCGTTCACCATCTATTGCTCTCAATAATAAAACTCCAATTGAGGTATGGTCTGGTTCACCTGCTGATTATTCACGGTTGAGAGTTTTTGGTTGCACTGCTTATGCTCATGTTGATAATGGAAAGTTGGAGCCTAGGGCTGTTAAGTGCATCTTTCTTGGTTATAAGTCTGGTGTTAAAGGTTTTAAATTGTGGAATCCTGAAACCCGGAAGGTTGTTATTAGCAGAAATGTTATCTTTAATGAATCTGCTATGTTACATGATGTTTCATCTACTAATGTTCCCGTTGAGAGTGAACAGCAGCCTATTGTTCAGAGCCTACTGTTCGGTGGAGCATGTTATTGATTCAGGTGATACATCTGGTAATGAAATTGTTGATGCACATGATGAACCCGTCGTTAATGATGATCATGTCATTCCCACTCCAAATCAGCCTATTGTTCCACCCAGTTGGAATCTTGCACGTGTGAGTTAGGCAGGGTATTAATAAACCCGACAGGTTAATTGAAGAGTGCAATATTGTTTCTTTTGCTTTATCATTGCAGAAGAAATTGAAGGTAATGCTTAGCCTTCTTCATATTCCGAGGCTATTATTTCTAGTGATAGTAATAAGTGGATGACCGCTATGCATGATGAGATGGAATCACTTGAAAAGAATGGCACTTGGGATTTAGTAAAATTGCCTAGAGAGAAGAAACCTATTCGTTGCAAGTGGGTTTTCAAGAGGAAAGAAGGTGTTTCTCCTAATGATGAGACAAGATATAAAGCAAGGTTAGTTGCTAAAGGTTATAGCCAGATTCCGGGTATTGACTATAACGAAGTCTTTTCTCCTGTTGTGAAGCATAGCTCTATTCGCACTTTACTCAGTATTGTTGCCATGCATAATCTTGAGCTTGAACAATTGGATGTTAAAACTGCATTTTACATGGAGAATTAGAAGAGGATATTTATATGGAACAACCTGAAGGTTTTTTTATTCCTGGAAAAGAAAAGCTTGTCCGTAAGTTAAAGAAATCTCTTTATGGATTGAAGCAATCCCCTAGACGGTGGTACAAGAGATTTGACACCTTTATGCTCTCTCAAAGTTTCTGTCTAATTATGATAGTTGTGTTTATTTGAAAACTGTCAATGGTTCAACTATTTATTTGCTCCTTTATGTTGATGATATGCTAATTGCTGCAAAGAGTATGTCAGAGATTGATGAACTAAAGAAGCAATTGAGTAATGAATTTGAGATGAAGGATTTGGGTGCAGCAAAGAAAATTCTTGGCATGGAAATATCTAGAGATAGACCGTCTGGAAAAGTATATCTAAGTCAGAAGGGATATATTGATAAAGTTCTTCGTCGTTTTAATATGCATAATGCCAAGCTGGTGAGTACACCGTTAGCTGCACACTTCAAATTATCATCAGCTTTATGTCCTAAGTCAGATTCAGATATTGAGTACATGTCTAGAGTTCCCTATTCAAGTGCAGTTGGTTCACTTATGTACGCCATGGTTTGTTCTCGTCCGGATTTATCATATGCATTGAGTGTTGTCAGTAGATACATGGCTAATCCTGGAAAGGAACATTGGAAAGCAGTTCAGTGGATTTTCAGATACCTGCGAGGTACTTCTAATGCTTATTTACAGTTTGGGAAAACTAGAGATGGACTTGTTGGTTTTGTTGATTCTGATTTTGCTGGTGATTTGGATAAGAGAAGATCACTCACAGGTTATGTTTTCACCATTGGTGGTTGTGCTTTGTGAGTTGGAGAGCAACTTTGCAGTCTATTGTGGCTTGTTCCACCATCGATGCAGTATATGGCTATTTACGAGGCATGTAAAGAAGCTATCTGGTTGAGAGGTTTATACACTGAGCTTTGTGGAGATTCATCTTGCCCTACCGTATTTAGTGACAGTCAAAGTGCCATATATCTTACAAAGAATCCAATGTATCATGAGAGGACAAAGCACATTGATGTCAGATTTCACTGTATTCGAGATGGTGTTGCTGAAGGTGATTTGAAGGTATGCAAGATAAGTACTCATGATAATCCTGCTGATATGATGACAAAGCCAGTTCCGACCAATAAGTTTGAGCTTTGCTCGAGCTTAATTGGTATTTCTCACTAGTCCTATGGACTTTGGCGCACAAGGTGTTTATGCTGATTTGGATGGAGTTATTCACTTTCTTCGACTACTGGAGGGATTTGGATCAAGGTGGAGATTGTTAAATTGTGATCCAAATTATACCGTATTGGACTAGATGTACTACATATGGTGTGGGCCTTTTGCGTGAAGTCTTGTGGCGTCTGAGTACAACTTCGTTTACTTGTCCTACAAGGACTCCTATGTGTTGCCCCTCATATATACCCCATGTAGTCGCACCTAAGGCGGTGCATTGCCCGTCTTGTAATACTCCTCCTCATAGTGATTGCACCTTCATGCGTCCGTGGTTTTCTCCCGCAAGGGTTTCCACGTTAAATCCCTGTGTCTCTTTGTCTCGTTTATTTCTCGTTATTATCTAACAACGAGAACAAAAAACTCCAAAGCGCAGCACCAGAAGTTCACTCTCCGGTGATCGGTTGTCTGGCAGCGTCACACATCTTCATCAGCTGCATGGTGCTCACCCTGATCTGTTCCGCGCCCGCGCGTAGCTCCTTAGCATCATCTCCTTGCTGCATCCCTGTCCCATAAAGCAAGAAAGAATGGCAAAGACAATTTCAAATGATGTTTTGATCAGTTTTTTTTCAAAAATGGCTCGATTTCGAGCTAGCCCAAATAGCCCAGCAGGCAGCTGCAAGGCCCACCGTGTAAAATCTCTCTCCCCCAGGAAGGAAAGTATGGCACCACGCCTCACATGTGCTGTAGCAGTTAAACATGAAAGCGAAAGGGAACGGCATGTACGTACGTTGGATCGATGACAGACAACGGATCATCACGGGTCGAGATTGATGAGATTGATCGACACTGTCTGCCCGTCCATCCGCTCGTTTTCCCTCCGCTGCAGGCCTCGGCGTGCCCGTTCCCGTTGGTGTTGGTCGATCGATCGCCAGACGTACAATATGTACTGCAAGAATGCATGCATGCGTGGTGGAGGGCGCACGTCGACTAGTCTGCGTGCGCGTCGCCGTAGGCAGTGACGTCAACATGCTACTTAATTACGTACGTGCTGTCCACTGATCACTCATGGATGGACACAAGGTGCATGCAGCCCGCCCGGCTGAGTTGTCGTCTTTTTTTCCATGATAATACGTGTCTCATTTATAGCATAAGTAACTGAAAGTACAAGCAATGTACACATCGACCTGGCATAACTGAAAAGACGATGAAACGTTAGTCTTTGCACAAAGCAACACCAGTCAAGAAAAAAAATCAAGACTGAAGCATCATCTGAGTTTGACATCATGCCCGTCATGTGCCTATGGCACCGCCACAACAACCCCCTCCCACCAACGATTGGCGGCGGAACAAAGCGCTTGGCGTCCTCTTGAAGAAAGAAACCATACGCGTGTAAAGAGATGTATTAGTCGCAATCGACGATGAGCTGAGCTGACGCGTGTAAAGATACGTATAAAGAGATGTATCACCAATCATCACCGACCGATGACGAGTTTCACGCTTCCATTAGACCACTAGGCTCCAGTCCGAATTACGTGTCACTCGCTTTTTCCCCCAGCTGAAATAGGTTTCGATTCTCTGTATCCTTACGTATATAGCATTAGAAAATACAAATCATGTACACACCGACCTAACATAACCCAACTTCAAGTTTTGCACAAAGAAAAACAAGCCAAGAAGGAAAATTATAATCAATCCCCTGAGTTTGACACCAACGCCCGACACATGTTTTGGCAACACCACATCAGCCACCAAAAGAAAAAATGACGGATCACCTCCTTGCCTGAGCTCGACGCGACTCCGTCATTGATATGCACCTTAGCAAACCTCCAAGATGGCTCACCAAAGTCGAAATCATTACCATTGAACAAATCAGACTGGGGCAGTCATCAAACTCGCACCCCATAGGACTAAACCGTCGAAGGAGGAAGCCATACTGTGATCCACAAACCAGCAGACAATCCACCATCTTACAGATGCTGCCGATGCACACCGCAATCTGCACCTGCTTCTGAACTACCTTCCAAGCTCCGCGCCGGTGCTAAGCAAGCATTGTTGCAACGGCGGAGCCCGAAGAAACAGATTCACCATGAGGATGTTGCCGCCGCCATGCCATCCTTGCTTGAAATATTTTTCATTCAGTGCCGTCACCATCACCGCTGAAGCCACGACGATGAATTGTCCAAAATCTAATCTACTTAAGCCTAAATGATCCACACGCGTGGATCGAGCGACCATCCTCACCACACGCCCAAAATCTAATCTACTTAAGCCTAAAACGATACACACGCGTAGATCCAGCGATCACCCTCACCACACGCCCAAAATCTAATCTACTTAAGCCTAAGACGTGCTGGTTGCAGTTGACGCTGAGCTGTGGTCTGTGCTTAGCTATTCTGTGTGTCACGCAGGATTCGCACTCTACGGCTGGTGCTGTTTGTATACCCCATTTTCATCTACAGAAGTAGCTAGACTCCTTTCCACACGGACAGCCGTTGATCTGTCGATCGATTAATTGACCAGCTAGCTCAGCCACGCACACGGCATGCAGCGGATCCAATCGCCTCATCCATGCCGACAACGACCGGCCAGGGACGGAGGTGGCGCGCGAGCCCCACCTCCACGTGATCGCTCCGTCCTCATCCGCGCGGATAAGACGGCGACCGGCCGGCCCCCCGGCCCCCGTACGTCGCGCTCCATTTCGCTCAGATGTGGCCTTCTGGAACTGCACCGGATCTTTTCCACGGCGGCGACGCCATCCACCGCGACGACCCATGCCCCTCGCCCGCTGCTTCCGCGTTGCGTTGCCGGTTACCACCAACCGACCACCTCGCGCGTCGCCGTCGCGGCGAGGACAAAGGCCGCGGACGGGACCGATCGATGGATGTGGGCAGGTGATCGCCCCCCTGGCTCGCTCGCTGCACGCAGCATGCCCATCGCCGACCCCTCGCTGGCGTAGGGATCGGCTCTCCAATCACGGCGCGCGTTGTTATCCACAGAGAAAGGAAAGCGGGAGGGGAATCGCGGAGAGCGACGGCGTGCGCAGCTGGCCGGGAGGAGGGTTCACGCGCGTTCGAGTAGTCGCTTGGGCCGCACGATTGCAGCTTTCAGCCTTTGCTTTCACCGGAGGCCGGCGGGCAAAGCAAATGGCCGGCCGGCCGGCTTGGGGCCAAGCTAAGACAAAACCCAAGGTCACAACTCACAAGGTGTAATAGTAGCTAGCAGCCTAGCAGGAGTATCAATTCAAACAGGAGTATACGTACATACTTGGATCTGCATCTCGATCGGACAAAGCAAACGCATCATCGTCGATCTGCATCTCAGAGACCTACAGTGACTAACATTGAGCGGGTGTCAGATCTTATAGACACACGAAGCTGGTCTTGGAAGATTGATGTGATCAGAGACAATTTTACTGCTCAGGATGCCACGGCCATACTAAATATTCCAATTAGGCAAGGCGGGGGCGATGATGTTCTTGCATGGGCATTTGACAAATCAGGTAACTACACTGTTAAAACAGCGTACCGTGCTCTCGTGACTTATAACGAGCGTTTGGCTCTAGAGGAAGGAACGGGTACCGAAGCCTCATCGGACGATCAACAGTTGTGGAAAGCCTTATGGAAGTTAAATGTTATCCCAAAAGTGAGAGTGTTCTGGTGGAAAGTGTTACATGGCATTCTTCCAGATGAAACTACTCTTAACTATCGTCACATTGCAGATGCTCGGCAACGCAGTTTTTTCCGCTCTATGGAGGAGGATTTGAAGCATGCACTAATACACTGTATACATGCACAGAGCTTCTGGGAAGAGGCATGGACATGGCTTGGTCTCCGTCTTCCACCTCTCCACTCGGTTACATGGGCTCGAGACATAACCTGTGATTCTCAGTTCACTACCGATGAACGTGCAAAGATCACCACTATTATGTGGTCTATTTGGCACTCTAGGAATCGAATCAAACATGGTGATGGAGAAAGTGATCCCACATCAACTATCAGACATATTAGGGAGGCTATCCCTCCTTCAATTACCACGCAAGGAAACCCTGGTTCTATCGGGTTATGGTTGGCGTCCCCCAGAGGAGGGGTCGGTCAAGATCAATACAGACGGCGCTTTGCAGATTGATGAAGGCCGGGCCGGTGCTGGCGGAGTGGCCCGATCTTCCTCGGCACTACTGGGTTCATGGTGCAAACCATACACGGGAGTCTCGCATCCCTTGATGATGGAGTGCTTGTCACTGCGAGATGGAGTCCGCTTTGCTCGTCTTCGAGGATTCCAACATGTGATCATGGAAGTCGACTGTTTGGAGCTGGTGAAGTACTGGCAATCTCGCCACAATTCTCGTTCTATTATGGCTCCTTTACTTTTAGAAATAGGAGAGCTCTGTACCTCGTTTTCTTCGTTTGATATCCTTCATGTAAATCGAACGGCAAACGTTCCGGCGCATCTGTGTGCGAAGCGTGCTTGCACACTGAATGTGACGGAAAGCCGTCTCGATGAAACCCTTAGCTTCTTGGTGACTAGCCTTCTGGCTGACTGCACCGACTGTGCTTTCATGAAATAAAGCTCTCCAATTTTCCCGCAAAAAAAACGCATCATCGTCGGCATTTCGTCCATAAAGCTAGGGTACATCTGTATATGCTATGCATGCATGAACTAGCTAGGAACAGTATACGCTTGGCATATACTCCCTCCGTTTTAGAATGTAAGTTGTATTGATTTTCGTGCAAGTCGACCATTTAAATGTTTAATCAAGATTATAGAACAAAATAACAACATCTCCAATACCTAATAGATAATAGATAAAGGGAAACGTTTAATTTCAGTCGGATGAATTCTCTCTCGTATAAACCGCTCTCTTCGCTTACCACGTGTCCCTATGTTGGGCCAGCCCACCGCTTCGTCCCTTCCACCTTATCTTCTCCACCGAGCCAGTCCTCCACCAGTTTTCTCTTTCTTTTCCCCATTCTCATTCATGACGCGGCCGTGTAGAGGAGAGCCAACACCACAACCTGCAGCGGAGGAGGGGACAACCGCCGGCACCGCCTTGATTCATCCCACGCTTGGGGCTTCAACGGAGCGCCGCCGCAGCTGCATCGCAACACATCCCCGCGTTGCATCGCACCTTTGGCCATGGTCGACGCCTGCCGCTTCCCAGCACCCGTCACCGCCGGTGCTGCACCGCCATCACCGGCGTTGCAGCACCAGTCATGGACGCCATGCTGCGTTGCAGCTCCCGCCATGGTCGCCACATGCCCGTCGTCGCCGGTGCTCCATAGCAGCATCCTCATGTCGTCGCCGGCCCGCGCTGCCTCGCAGCTTTCAACCATGGCCGTCGCCGCTGCTGCATCGCAGCATCTGTATGTTGTCATCGACCCGCGCAGCGTCGCGGCATTCAACCATGGCCGCCGTTGGCGCTGAATCGCAGCATCCGCACGTCGTCGCGGCCCCGCTATGCGTCGCAGCTTTCAACCATGGCCGTCGCCGGTGCTGCATCACACCATCTGCATGTCGTCGTCGACCCGTGCAGTGTCGCAGCTTTCAACCATGGCCGCCGTTGGCGCTGAATCGCAGCATCCGCACGTCATCACGGCCCCGCTATGGGTCGCAGCTTTCAACCATGGCCGTCGTCGGTGCTGCATCGCACCATCCGCATGTCGTCACCGACCCATGCAGCGTCGCAGCTTTCAACCATGGCCCCCGTTGGCGCTGAATCGCAGGATCCGCACGTCGTCGCGGGCCCATGCTACATCGCAGCTTTGACCATGGCTGCTGCCGGCATAGTATCGCAGCATCCATGGCCGTCACGGGCGCTGCATAGCAGCAATCCCCCGTGTTGTGTTGCAGCTTCGGCCATGGCCGCTGCCGCGCTGCATCGCAGCACCCCCTCCGGCCCGCGCTACATCGTCGCCGCCTGCTGCGAAGCATCTGTCGCGGCGGTATGTGCTGGGATGCAACCTTCGCCGCGTTGCTACAGTCGAGGGACGTAGCAGCGAACTGTTGTGTGTGCTCATAGGAGGGAGGAAGCAACGGACCCTGCGCCATTGCGTGTGCTCGGGGGAGGAAGGAGGATGATGAAGCGTTGACCCATCTAACGGCTTGGACACGATGGGATCGAACGGCTATCGACCCGACTGATTTTTCAGGAAATCAGTCGGATTATCTGTAGCAGTCCCCATAGATAAAATATGAAATTACTTTTCATGATGGATCAAATGACATAAAATTTGCATTATTATAAAAACTTGGTCAAACATGCACTTGTTGGACTTTTGAAAATAACAAATACATCTTATATAAAGAAATAGAGGGAATATATGAACCTGTCCGGGTACGTGGTCGTTCCACGGGAAAGAATTACTAGGCAGAAATCGCACCAACCAGTTGCCTAAACCTAGATTTTCAATATGATTTAGAAATAAAACCTAGATTTTCTATATAGTAGTTTGGGACCACCTATGCGTCACTTGTTCAGGTTTCTTTCAAGCTAGTCGATTTTCATACCCGTTTGATTCATATCCAATGGTTCCCGTTCATCTTCCGCATCCCTTCTCCTACCTGCCACGGCCTAACCAGTAACCGCCCTACCCGAGCCGCTTCCTTCGCCATGCTGCCGCCCTGAACTCCGACGTCGACGACCTTCCATCACATGTCAACCTCCGAATCCTCTCCTCATGTGATGTCGTTGTCGTGCCGTCCTCGGCTCCCAGTTGTTCCCTGCTCGGCTTTGTTGCCACTCTCCACAGCATCCCCGTATTTGCCTCGAAGCAATGCATTCAGAAGTCGACCAGTCTAAAAAGGTTTTTCAGGCAAATGAAGAACACCAATAAAAGGTTTGTGTGTCTTAGGCCATCCCCTTGGATAGTTTCCTTCCACCTTGCCGAGTGTTTTTCTTCACCAATCATCATGCCATTCTACTAGCTATATCCTGCTTTTGTTTCTCCCTATGGCTCGTCATACTCGTTAATACACATAACGTTCGGCCATGTGAAGTAGTTTCACCGTCTTTTGTTGGGTCCTATAGTGATGGCATGTGACATACAATAGATAAAGATTACAAGTAAACAAAACTGGGTATCTTCTCCCCTTATCGGGCCGGAGCATCCACTGAGAGGGACGTCCATGTGATTAACCCAGTCACCTACCGTGCCCTACTAGTACCCCTGTGGATCCACCCATGCGACGACAACACGGAGGGAGGGAGGAAACACCAAATCTAATTGCAAACCTCTGGGTCCCAGGCCCGACCGAGAACTGGAGATAGACATGGACATGAATATGGGTTTCGTCGTTGGCTTTGCGCGTGCCACGCACTATCTATCCAGCTGACTTGACCAGCAGCAGACGCAGCTACGTACGAAGCACTATAGGGCGTGTTTGGTTGCCCGCACCGAGCCCAACCAGGCCCGCGCGGGAAGGAAGAGGTCTGTTTGGTTGCATGATTTTTTATTGGGCCTGCATCGCACGCTTCTCAAAGCAGCACAGAGCCTAGCTCGCAGGAAACCCTAGGATCGGCAGTTTCTTGCGAACCAGGCTGAGTGCGGCACGAGGTCGCACGGGCGGGAGCGAGGCGCGGACGAGGGGGGATAGCGGGAGATGGAAATCTGGCACGCCGTCCCGGCGCCAAATTAGCCTCACCCCCCTTTCACTCGCTCACCCATAGCCACTGCCCCCCTTTCTTCGCTACTGCCACACCACCGGCGGCGGCTGCGATTTCAGATCTGCTAGGAGGCGGCGACGTTTGCGGCGGATCTGGTGCTCCCCTTGCTGTTGGCCACCGTCTGGTCGACCTTGTTTGTTCCATGGCTCCCCCTACGCCGTCCTCGTCTCCGATGCTTGCAGCGCACCTTCCCTTTGTTAGCTCAGTGGTTAGGCCTTTAAGCTAGGTGTAGGATCGATTTCCCACTGAACGAACCGTCGATGTCGACTAGGTTATCGACGCACGGATGAGGCTGATAATCCAGGCAGCAACACTGATTAGTGTGATTCAGGCATGGGTCATGTTCATGCACCAGAGAGCTGTTCGTCGTGCTGGGAGACCGTTGATCCGCTATGGTCCATTGTTTCCCCGGGTACAGAAGAGGATCCAAAATTTGAACTACATCTACAACTGCAATGACGTCGAGGCTCTGTGGATGCTTAGAATGAAAAGAGCACCATTTGCCAGGCTTGTCGAGACCTTAGGAGCAGGGGCATGTTACAAGATAGTATCAACACGAGTGTCGAAGAGCAAGTTTCCATGTTCCTCCATGTTGTTGGCCATAACCAGAGGTTCAGGGTCATTCATAACACGTTCAGGAGATCAATGGAGACCATCTCTAGGTACTTCAAGAAGGTGCTTTTTGCTGTTGGGGAGCTTAGAGGAGAGGTGACCACCCAAGATTCGCGGAAGCCGAAGATGGTATCCATACTTCAAGGTGAGCATTGACAATATACACTTTTCGTGGCTTGATATGCTTGTATTGTTCAAGTTTAGCACTAACACAGGCTAGTGATGCCATTTTCAGGACTGCATTGGGGCAATAGATGGTACTCATGTCACTGCCAGAGTTCCTAGGTCACAGTCTGCAGCATACAGGGGGAGGAAGCACTACACAAGCCAGAATGTGCTTGCTGCTGTTGACTTTGATCTGAAGTTCACATATGTGCTGGCTGGCTGGGAGGGGTCAGCGCATGATGCAAACATTCTCACTGACAGCATGAGTCGACCTGATGGGATCAACATCCCCGACGGCAAGTTCTACCTTGGAGATGCTGGCTATGCATGTCGGCCGGGTATTCTTCCACCCTTCAGGAAAACAAGGTACCATCTCAACGAGTTCTCTGATAGCAACTTTCCTAGGACTGCAGAGGAGCTGTTTAATCTCAGACACTCCAGCCTTAGAGTAACTGTTGAGAGGTCATTTGGAGCTCTGAAGAATAGGTTTAAGATCCTGGATCAGAAGCCATTCCACCCATACTCCACTCAGGTTAAGCTAGTTCTTGCTTGTTGCATTCTGCATAACTGGATCCTCCAGTGGGGCTTTGATGAACACGTGCCTGAGGAGGAAGAGGTCGAGCCTGACGATGTTGTTAGCTCTGGCCATGGTGTGGAGGCATTTGACAATGACGCTTGGAAGAACAAAAGGGTAGAGTGGGCAGAGGCAATGTGACTTAACAGAGGTCAGTGCAGGATTTGAAGAAGAGGAAGAAGCAGCAGCAGCAGCAGCAGAAGCAGAAGAGGAAGATGAAGAGGAAGATGAAGCAGCAACACCGATGAACTATTCCCTATTTAGCCAATGGCTCTTAATAATTTGAACTGTCATTTGATTGTAGTTAGAATGAACTGTCATTTGTTAACTAGCTGGCACTATGTTCAGATTGTGTGTGCTAAGGTCACCACTAGTTAGAAGTGGTGACAACACCTTATGCAGGTTGCAACCAAACACCATGTCATATGTGTACCTAATGCAATGCGGGCAACCAAACGCTAGGTCAGAAATGATTGTCTAATGCAATTAGGGACATGCAGGCAACCAAACTATGTGCATATGGGTTTTTTTGGCCTGCATCTCCTCAAACCGGCTCAATAAAACCAGGCTCGCTGACCAGGCTGAATCGGCAATATAACCAAACATGCTCATAGTATACTACTACCTAATTAAATTTGCAATCCAGTTGATGCCAACTGCTCCTGCGTACGTGCACGACCAGCTTCCAATCGTAGGCCAGAAACACGCACGTTGTGGTTGTGGATACGATCGCGCCGCTGGGCGCTAGCTAGCTAGCTTTCGTGGACGGACAGCACTACCACACCATGGGCTTGAGCTTGTCCGGGAGTGGAACATGGTGCATTGGTGGTGGTGGCTGCCCTCAGAACGGACGTGGATCGATCGGATCGAAGGTGCGGCGTCAGGTCTCGGCATCGCGGCAGTGTTGGGTGTCTTTTTCCTTTTCTTCATGGATGAGTGGAGGCCATGGACGAGGATAGCAGCTTCCAGCGGCCAACCAAGGGCCGCGTAGAGGGCTAGAGGCGGCCTATTCTTCCTTGTTCGTCGTTGCTAGAACTCGTGTTCGCATACGAACACGTCACCGTGTACCTCCGACGTCGAGGATGATGCAGCGCAGCTCACGTCGAAGGAGACCTGTCCGGAAGCACGGTACGCAAGCAATCCGGCGGGCGCTTTTGAGCACCTGAAACCCCACGCGTCCGGGAGGGACCCCGTCTGGACGCGCGGCGGCTATGGGCTATCCTAGGTCGGTTCGCCCGCCCCTAGAGCCTCGAGAATCGCTGCCCTTCAACACGAAGAACGAACGAAGAACGAGAGAGAAATAACAAGGGAGGGATATAAAACTAGGGTAAAAAGTAGATGGGTTTTGCGATTGTGTGTTCAATCGGCCGTCACCCCTTAAGTATATAAGAGGCGGCTGGACTTCCCGTGCAAGGAAAGGCTTCAATTCACGTACAAAACCCTAGTCCAATTCGGATTTGTTTGGTCCGAACTTTTTAAAACTGTTCGGTAAAATCTGGCTGCACCTTGAGGGGCATGTTTGGGGGAGTAAACGATCTTGGATGAAAACGAGCCCAAAAGCAATCTTGACCGTTTCGACGAGGTGAACAACTTTCATGTTGAGCGTTTTTTGATCTGAGGCCATCTTGAGGGAGTTTTCGGCTGTTTTCCGAAGTCTGCAGCAGCGAAATTCAAAACCCGGACGAACATACCCGGAGTGTCCGGCCATCCACAGAGAAAATCAAAACCCGGATGGTTTTTCCTGGAGTGTCCGGCCATCCATTGTAGCAGCGTCTTGTACTAGCTGTAACTTTTGCATACGACCTCGGATTAAAACGATTTTTATATCAAAATCGACCGTTTCGACGAGATGAAGACAACTCGTGTTGATTATTTTTCCGTATGAGGACATCTTAATTGAGTTTGCAGCCATTCTTTAATCTGGTGTCAACATGAGCATCTCTTAACTTGTCATAACTTTTGCATCCGAACTCCGTTTTAGACCATCTTCATATTCATCTTGATCTTCTCGAAAAGATCCATCCCATGGTGACCTCCAATCATAAGTTTGAATTAATCTTGACATATTTTAAAGAAACTTTTACCATTGTGCCACTTTTGAGCGTTAACATATGCCCCCCTGTTTTTCGGCAAACTTATGTGCTGAAAAATAACTTGTACGATGCTTTTTCTAAGGACGATGTCAACACTCCATCGACCATTTTATGTGCTTCGGGCGATAATTTCTATATCGGCCATGTTTATGCTTAGGGTGATAATTCTATATCGGCCATTAATTTTAACTTCTTGTTTACATCATATCTTGGAACCGATTACCACCAATCAGCTTTAAAGAGATGGGAATGAACCCGTTCCTCGTAGCACTAAGGAAATCAAATTCCAAGAGGTCACGCCTTGTTAAGCAAGTAACATCGGTATGATTCCAATCCACCGATGCATCGGCCAAAGCAACACAAGCCGAATTATCCGCGTGAATGACTTCTACCTCATCATCGACCCATTGTATTAAGAATTGATGCATGGTAGATGGAACACATTGGTTAGCATGAACCCAATCACGACCTAATATAACATTATAGTTACCTTGCACCTCGGCGATGAAGAATGTGGTGGCCAAAGTTTTGCTTCCCACGGTGAATTCCATGCACATCACACCTTTGGCCTCTGTCTTTTCTTTACCCTCAAATCCATTAACTACCATATTGGTCTTCATCAATGCATCATCATCTAACCCCAACATTTTGAAGACCGAGTAGGGCACAAGATTTACCACAGCACCACCATCAACGAGCATCCTAGCAACCGGCGATCCATTAATATGACCTTTGAGGTACAATGGCTTCAAGTGTTTCACCGGTTCTCTTGGCTTCTCGAAGATAGCATTCTTAGGACCAAAATCCAGCTTGGCTACCTCCCTTCTTCACGTGTAGCACGAAACTCGGCAGGTAAGTAATATACCATATTAATATCCATACCTTCCTGAACCGGCGTAGATTCATAATCCACCATCTCATCTTCATCTCCCAATGTGTATATTGGGCTTAAAGTTTCCTCAATTGAAGAGGATGTTTCAGGTGGTGTGGACGATGTAATAGGGGTCGCATCATCCTCTTTCGGTGGTGAAGGTATTGCTGCAGCTAATGTAGAAGCATTTGTGTTTTGTTTTTGTTTAGGCCTCCATACTTGTTTTGTGAGTGCCATGGGCTGAATTTTACTGAAAAATGCGTCCCTTTGCCTCTCCTCGTTATGTTCTACCTTCTCGTGGTTCCTCATGCGTTGTAATCTCCTTTTCATTGTTGAGGGAGTCCTGGACTAGGGGGTGTCCGGATAGCCGAACTATCATCTTTGGCCGGACTCCTAGACTATGAAGATACAAGATTGAAGACTCCGTCCCGTGTCCGGATGGGACTTTCCTTGGCGTGGAAGGCAAGCTTGGCGATACGGATATGTAGATCTCCTACCATTGTAACCGACTACTGTAACCCTAACCCTATCCGGTGTCTATATAAACCGGAGGGTTTTAGTCCGTGGGGCGAACAACAATCATACCATAGGCTAGCTTCTAGGGTTTAGCCTCTCGATCTCGTGGTAGATCTACTCTTGTACTACCCATATCATCAATATTAATCTAGCAGGAGTAGGGTATTACCTCCATCGAGAGGGCCCGAACCTGGGTAAAAACATCGTGTCCCTTGTCTCTTATTACCATCCGCCTAGACGCACAGTTCGGGACCCCCTACCCGAGATCCGCCGGTTTTTACACCGACATTGGTGCTTTCATTGAGAGTTCCTCTGTGTCGTCACCTATAGGCCAGATGGCTCCTTCGATCATCAACAACGACGCGGTCCAGGGTGAGACTTTTCTCCCCGGACAGATCTTTGTATTCGGCGGCTTTGCACTGCGGGCCAATTCGCTTGGCCATCTAGAGCAGATTGAAAGCTACGCTCCTGGCCATCAGGTCAGGTTTGGAAGTTTAAACTACACGGCCGACATCCGCGGAGACTCGATCCTCGACGGATTCAAGCCGCAGCCAAGCGCGCCGCACTGTCTCGATGGGCATGATCTAACTCTGCCGCGAGCGGTGTCACGGAAACGCACTAGCATCCGCTCACGAACATTGATTCGAGCCGATCTCACCGATCGAGGATGGTTGGTTGGACACCACCTCGGGGCTGAAATCTCTCTGGCGATTGAGCGTAACACAATCCCTGTCGCTGCGAAGACCATGACTCCAAGGTGCGGACTCCTCTCCGGACTCCGAACCCTCCAGCGCCCTTGCCAATCGAATCCGATTGGGCGCCATGAAGTTCACTGCCGCGGACATCTTTCAGACTCGCCCTTTGGCGGCATCCTGAATTCACTAAAGTCTCTCTCTTTATCGGAGAGCCCTGGCGGACTACGGTCGGGAAGGTTGGGATGCGGACGACGAAGAAATTAAACGCCCACCCACCGCCCACTTTGTAGCCACTGTTGAAAGCTTAAACGACGTGCTCGATTTCGACTCCGAAGACATCGACGGTATGGACGACGATGCAGGAGACAACCATGAATCAGCACCTATAGGATACTGGACAACCACCTCATCCCATGATGTATACATGGTGGATACACCTAAAGGAATTGACGACGAGGAACAACGGGACACTACGAAGGATAAATCCCTCGAAAAGCAGTCAAAACGGCAACGTAAACGCCGCACCAAGTCCCGCCTCGACAAAGACCCAGCCATAGAGCAGGGCGAACCGATGGACGACGAACATGCTATCGAGCAAACGTCTGAATAGGACAACTTGGATAAACAACCCGTCCCCGGCAAAGATAACAGTCCGGACGATCTCACGCCGGACAAATTGTTGGAGCAGAAGAACCTCCACAAAAGGCTCGTCGCCACTGCGCGCAGCCTGAAAAAGCAGAAGCGGAAGCTCAAAACAGCGGAAGATGCACTCAGAATCAGATGGAGCAAAGTACTCAACACCGCAGACAAATCTGGCGGCGATACCGAACAAAGAGCTACCCAAAGAGAAAACTACTGCCCGAATTTGATAAGGAGGCCGTAGAGCCCCCACAATTAAAAAACAAAAAGGCCACCCGGTCGGATGGATGACCCCACGGCAGAGTGCGGCAAATGGCGCCGCACACAAGCCGGTACACGATCCGCATAAGGATTCGCATCAAAATGATGGCCCAGTCAGGTCCATCTATGGGCCGAGAAAGCAAGCTCTTCAAAGCAATGCAACACGCCAAATCTCCGAACATCACGGCACACCCAAATACAGGGGCGCCGCACATCCCCTATGTTTCACCGATGAGGTGCTGGATCATGAATTTCCAGTGGGATTCAAACCCGTAAACATAGAGGCATCTGACGGAACAACAGACCACAGAGTGCGGATTGAGGATTACATCCTCCACATACACATGGCTAGAGGAGATGATCTCCACGCCATAAAATACTTACCCCTCAAACTCAAAGGGCCATCTCGGCATTGGCTTAAAAGCCTTCCCGAAAACACCATTGGAAGTTGGGAAGAGCTCGAGGATGCGTTTCGGGCAAATTTTCAAGGGACCTATGTCCGCCCTCCGGATGCAGACGATCTAAGTCACATAACTCAACAGCCCGGAGAGTCAGCCCGGAAATTCTGGAACAGGTTCCTTACTAAAAGAACCAAATAGTCGACTGTCCGGACGCCGAAGCCTTAGCAGCTTTCAAACACAACGTCCGAGATTTAATGGCTCGCTGCAGACACCTCGGCCAGAGAAGCCGAGAACCATGGCTGCACTAACAAGCCTCATGACCCGCTTTTATGCTGGAGAGGATAGCTGGCTAGCAAGATGCAGATCAATGACCCAAGTACATCCAAGTCGGGGATGGAAATGGGAAACCACGACGCAGCAAGGACCAGCGCGGATTAAGGAACGGTCCAAAGAGCGCGGCGATCAACGCCGGATTCAAAAGCTCACGGCGAGAACAATAAAAACTGCCCCTTAAGGACAATAGCGATGAGCTATCCAACTTAAACGCAATCTTGGACAAGATATGCCAAATCCACAAGACTCGGGAAGCCTGCGAACCATACCCACGTAAATTGTTGGGTCTTCAAGCGATCTGGCGGACTCAATACCGAACACAAGGGCTCGACACACCAAGTGAGGATGATGACGAACCCCACAAGCGAGCACCGTAAAACAAAAGAATTTCCCACAAGAGGTCAAGACAAGAAACTTACTTCAAGTAACAAAAGGGGAAAACAGAGCGGCACCCATTGAATTACGCCACCGCACAATCTACCCCAATGAGTACCAACACTGGTTGTCAAAACCAATCACATTCGACCATCATGACTACTCCGAAAGTATCCGGAACGCAGGATGGACTGCCTTGATATTGGATCCTATAATCGACGGATTCAAATTTACACAGGTCCTCATGGATGGCGGCGATGACATAAACCTGATATATCAGGACACAATCCGCAGAATGGGGATAGACCCAACCAAAATTCGCCATAGCAACACCTCCTTTAAAGGGGTAACGCCAGGCCCATATGCCCATTGTACGGGCTCCCTACTGCTAGAAGTTGTGTTCGGCTCATCCGACAACTTCCGCCGCGAAAAGTTAACCTTCCAAATCGCCCCACTCGAAAGTAGCTATCAAGCACTACTGGGGCGTGAAGCTTTCGCCCGCTTTAACGCAATACCGCATTATGCATCTCTTACACTTAAAATGCCCGGTCCACGTGGCATCATCTCATTAAAAGGGAGTATTAAGTGTTACTCGAGTCCGGAAGAACGTGAGACTGCCTTGACAGCCCCACACCAATCCGGCTCCGCTAATCAAAGCACCTGAATAGGTCATTCAAACCCCGGACACGGCTAGACGAGTCTGGAGCCTACTAGCGGCATACCCCCATACAAGGGGCTGCACGCACGTACAACAAGAGACAATAAAGCTCAATTTTATTCACCTTTCGAACCGTACTCTGTTTATTTAATATAAAGTACATTTTTTCTCGCACGATATTTTTTCTTTTTCAAACTAAGTTCCTCTCTTTTACAGATGAACGCCGTGCTATACCCGTCCAGGATACGGCACAACGGAGACACAGGCGCAGACGTGCAGTAGGGACCCGTTGCAAGGATTCTTTTCAGATTAAGACCCTGCGTAAACCTTTTTTACTGTCTCTTGTTGTTACTCATCCCCCGGTTTCTTATTATAACCGAGGAGGAGGCTGACGTTTTGGCATCGGCCGCGTCAGAATTTTGCACGTACCTGGACACCAGGGGCTTATTACCAAGGGCATTGTTCTGCCCGCTTTATAAAAGACCGAATACCTTAGGGAGTGTTCGGCGTCTCGAGTTAGGCCTTATATGCATCAGCTCCGAATCATGTCTTTGGTCAAATGTTGGGTTTGCCCGGCTCCTGTGTTTTGCTGCCTTACGTTCCGTTCTATCGGCTAACGCGGCACCGTGGAGAACTATCGCGATTGTGCCCGGTTCGCCGGGCGAGCACCTCGAGAGAAAGCCGAAAACTGATCATGATATAGCGAGAGACTGGTCAACCACTCGATGACTCACCGGAATGTTTAGAATTCCTCGGCATTAACGAAGGACCGTTTTCGGTCAGCACATACGCACCC
The DNA here is from genome assembly GCA_021605145.1 of Aegilops bicornis. NCBI lineage: Eukaryota > Viridiplantae > Streptophyta > Magnoliopsida > Poales > Poaceae > Aegilops > Aegilops bicornis. Next base: position 105,814,393 of record CM038675.1, on the reverse strand, counting down.
AATTCGGGAGAGTGCGGTGCCACCAGGCTATATAGTAGCCCCACCGAACCCCTATGGCTAAGTGAAAGTGATAAAGCATTATAATCCGGTTGCCTAGTTTGCTACGCTATCACCTCCTTCACAGGACCAAGACGTTGGATCAAGTGTGAAAATGCGCCTTTTTTGCAAACACCCCCGCATTATGTGCGTGGGGGCTGAAGCCAAGGACTGCCATCTTTCAGGTTATATACATATATACATCAACGGCCACACAGGAGGTAGTTTACTACTTGAAGGCACAAGTATAAAAAGCTCTTACATTAAATTGAAACAAATCATACATGCCATTAAAGCATAACATCCTTCGAGCACTGCGTCTCTATTAAACGAGCGCCCTGCAGGACTTCCTCAAAATAGTGCTCGGCAGGTACTCTTCGTCCGAATCTTGGGATGCAATTTCGGTGGCCTTCATCTCCTCCCAGTATGTCTTGACACGGGCAAGAGCCATCCGCGCTCCCTCTATGCATGCCGACCGCTTCATTGCGTCGATACGCGGTACCGCACCAAGGAACTGCTGCACTAAGCTAAAATAACTCTTCGGTTGGGGTACGCCTGGCCACAAATGAGTCATGACATGCTTCATGGCAAATCCGGATAATCGATTCAGCTCGGCCCATTCGGCCAACCGATCGGTCAACGGAAGAGGACGCTCCGGACTATGGAATTGCGACCAATATAGCTCTTCCTTCGTGCCCGTTACGGCCTCGGAAGTGCTCAATCGCGTCCGGCGCTTCGCCGCTAAGTCCAGATAAGCATCCTCCGAACTCCACAACTTTTCCAACTGGCGTGCCGGATCCGTATATTTCCTCCACAACAGAAAAGGCTTTCCAGCAGCAACATCCACAGCCTGACGCAGCTCCTCCTTTGCAGCTCTCATTGCGGAGCGAGCATCCTTGGCTTCGGCGGTGGCCTTTTCAGGTCCTCTTGCTCCGCTTGACGTTCTTTTTCAAGAACCCCGCAGCGGTCGGTAGCATTCTTCAACTTTATGGCCATATCGGCCATTTCCTCTTTGCTTCGGCAGTGAGCAGCCCGTTCGGCTTTTAGCTCTTCGGCCGCCCTTAAAGCGGCCACATTACTATTTTTGGCTTGCTCTTTAGCTCGGGCGAGTTCCGCCCGCAGCTCCTCCACAGCAGCGACACCACCTGCATTAAGCATACATGTAGTAAGGCACGGGCGTCAAGCTCCCTTACCAGGCGTCCGCGAAGAAGTCGCATACCTTGTGACTCGTCAAACCGCTTATTGACAAGCGCGATGTCCGCATCTGCCTCGTCAAGTTGCCGCTTTAGTTCGGCAAATTCATCAGTCCGGCTAGCCACCGGATGCCCCGCCACCTATTCAGGAACGACGATATGTTATAACTGGGATTATGATCCTCGGCACGCTGTCAATTTTGACAACATACCGAGTCTCAGGGGCTACTATCTATACAGGGCGCATTCTATATGCATAACTGTCAGAAGGAACATCATTTTTGCGTACCTCAAACCCCGTCAGTAAGCTTCGGACGGCTTCATGCAATCCGCTCTCAGCGGATGCAATTATTTCAATCACCGTACCCATTAGCGCACGGTGATCTTCCGAGATAGCTGCTCGCCCAAGCAGATCCTTCAGCTCCTCCGACTGCACGCCAGTTGGCACCGGACCTTCCGGCCCCACCGGACTCGGGGAAACCCTCCGCGACGACACCTCAGGGTAGTCCGCCTCGCATGAAGATGCAACAGGTGGTGGCGTTTCGCTCTCCATCATCTCCGGAAGAAGATCCCCCGAAGACGAGCTCTGCTGAGAAGGGCTGAGATCCGAACTACAAGGTACAATTTCGGTCATCTTCAGAAATAAATACAGGGAAATAGTGCGGCTGGGGTACTTCCCAGCGCCGGACTCTCGGACGAAGATTTCTTTCCCCTCTTTGAAGCCTTAACCTCCGGATCTTCCGAAGCGGTCCTCTTCTCTCCTTGGAGGGTGGAACTTTTTATCCCTCCTTCCTTGAAAGCCTCCTTCGTGGAGGCAGTTGCTTCCCCGCTCCCCCCTTCGGCTTCTTTAAAAGGCGCGGCCTTCAACATCTTGGTCAGCATGGGATCCGGCGTGGTCTCTGGGAGGGGAGCCGGACACCTTATCAACTTTGCCTTCGCTATCCACTCCTGTTCAAGAAACAGCTCCTTTAAGGGCAAGTTTATGATAAATGAACGGACAACCTTTCCGGGTACAGGACTACTTACTTGAGTATCTGGGCGATTGCAGCTTAGTCCTGCGTCCTCAGTCAGGTCCGGACACTTCTCTTGTGATCCGAAGAACAGTTTATACATCTCCACGGGCGTCGTACCCATAAAATGTTGGAGAGCTTGTGGTCCCTCCGGATTAAATTCCCACAGACGGAGAGGGCGACGTTTGCAGGGCAAAAGGCGCCGAATCAACATAACTTGCGCCACTGCGACCAGATTGACCTCTCTTTCTTGGAGATCTCGAATACGGCCCTGCAACAGAGGAACGTCCTTGGACGGGCCCCAGTCGAGCCCCTTGTTGACCCATGACGCCAACCGTTGTGGTGGACCTGAGCGGAAGGCGGGAGGCGCCACCCATTTGGTGCCCCTGGGAGCGGTGATATAGAACCACTCCCGTTGCCACAAACCAAGCTCCTCTTAAAAAGAGCCCTCGGGCCACGGAGCATCAGCACACTTGCTTATGATCGCCCCTCCGCATTTTCCTTGTTGCCCCTCGATCATCTTCGGCTCCACCTTGAAGGTCTTGAACCACAATCCAAAGTGAGGGGTAATATGGAGGAAGGCTTCATATACGACAATGAATGACGAGATATGGAGGATGGACTCCAGATTCAAGTCATGGAAATCCAGCCCATAATAAAACATGAGCCCCCGCACAAAGGGATCCGTCGGGAAGCCTAAACCCCGAAGGAAGTGAGACACAAACACCACGCTCTCGCCGGGCTCGGGAGTGGGAATGACCTGCCCTGGAGCAGGCAGCCTATGCGAAATCTCGCCGGTTAGATACCTGGCGTCTCGTAGCTTTAGCACATCTTCTTCTGTGACGGAAGAGGACATCCATCAGCCAAGCTGGTCGGAGCCGGACATCGTCGAAGGTCCGAAGCGCCTAAATCTGAAGCTTTGGGTGTTAGAACTCGAAGCGCAAGGCGAACTAGATGGAGGGCGTAAAAAAGAAGAGGACCTTGGTCTCATTATAGAGAGGTTGAATACCAAGAGCCCTCCCCGTGGTCGATTAGGACTCGCCTTCGATAGAGGAGGCGTGCCAACGGGCACGGTTGGGTTACCCACGTCCGTATTGATGAGAATCCCGGAATAAGGGGGCACGATCTACGCCTTGATAAGATGTGCCAAGGAAACCGCCTCGCTAAACGCGCTGAAGCAGGACAGTAAAAACGATTCGAATAAAGGCTTGGATGTGGTGTGATGTCACGCCGCGGAATATGTCAGCAGATCTGTGCAAAAATTATTCTCTCTACGGTGGTATGTGGAACTTGTTTTGAAGAGCCGGACACTATCCTGGTGTTCAAAACCTTCTATGAAGTATTCGGAGGAGGAACCCGCCTTGCAATGCCGAAGACAATATGCGCGCCGGACTCGTCGTCATTGAAGCCTGGTTCAGGGGCTACTGAGGTAGTCCTGGACTAGGGGGTGTCCGGATAGCCGAACTACCATCTTTGGCCGGTCTCCTAGACTATGAAGATACAAGATTGAAGACTCCGTCCCGTGTCCGGATGGGACTTTCCTTGGCGTGGAAGGCAAGCTTGGTGATACGGATATGTAGATCTCCTACCATTGTAACGACTCTGTGTAACCCTAACCCTATCCGGTGTCTATATAAACTGGAGGGTTTTAGTCCGTAGGACGAACAACAATCATACCATAGGCTAGCTTCTAGAGTTTAGCCTCTTTGATCTCGTGGTAGATCTACTCTTGTACTACCCATATCATCAATATTAATCTAGCAGGAGTAGGGTATTACCTCCATCGAGAGGGCCCGAACCTGGGTAAAAACATCGTGTCCCTTGTCTCCTGTTACCATCCGCCTAGACGCACAGTTCGGTACCCCCTACCCGAGATCCGCCGGTTTTGACACCGACAATGGTCTTAGTTAAACCGGGAGGACACCACTTAGGTTGAGTATATTTGGGATCCCTTGGTTTGGTCTTGCTTGTGCTCGCCTCATGATCATTAACCATCGAACACTGCTGAACAATAACAATATCACCATTAGAAGTAGCCAGATTACCAACAACCGGCTTTTCGATCTCCTTTTGCTTGTCACATTCTGCAATTTCCGCAATAGGTGACTTAACACGCCACACTTTTTTGTTGGCCTTACTTGGAGAAATTTTTGTTGACCGATTAGCACCATAGCTCAAACGGCCTTGTGAGGGATAATAAAGCCTCTCGCGAGCAGGCCTTCTAGGTGCTGCTCGCCCCATATGAAAAGCATAAGGAGCCATTGGGGGCTGCCCCCATCCTCCACTGAATCCTCTCATGTAATATGGCGCATAGCAGGGTTGTGACATCCATGGTGTCGGTGCCCATGACCCATATGACCTTGCATAGCGTCGAAACTCTTGCTCCAGAGGCAATATTGAACACTTTGAATGTGATGGCCGATTAGAGCTAGAACCGGCCGCTTGACTTGCATATTTGGATAGCAACATATCAAAAGTTGGTTTGATTTTCTTGTACTTAGTTTCATTCTTTTTCCACTTGCCAACTTCTGAATTCTTAGGCTTGAACAATTTAACATGAGTATCCTCTTGCACTTGTGGTTGCCCCCCAAGTGTAGCATTTTTTATAGTGATCTTCAACACTTCCTTGCCATTGGGTTGCTTCTCAAGCACAATCTTTCTTCCCAAGACCTTGTCGCCCTCCTTGCTATTCCTGGGTTCACCAATAACAACATTATCTTTATTAGCGGATTCGGCTATGTTAGGCCGAATTAACATTTTCTTCCCTTCCAAGTCCATGGTGTTTATCGGGAAGGGTTGTTTATCAACTTGCATCTCAGCAAAATTCAATCGTCCGTCATTAATGGCCGATTGTATCTATCGTCGAAAAACATTACAATCATTAGTAGTATGAGAAAATGAATTATGGTACTTGCAATAAGCACGCCGTTTTAGCTCCTCAAACGGCGGTATGGTGTGTGATATTCTAATCATCTTGTCTTGCAAGAGAGCATCAAATATTTTATCACACTTTGATATATCAAAAGTGAACCTCATATCCTCATCACGATTCTTGCGAATCGGCTTAAGAGCATTGCACATATAGGGTTTGGCCTTTGAGGACCAAACGAATTCAGTAGTATAGACATCAACTTCATCGTCCGAATTATCATCATTGTGTTCAATCATATGCATTCTAGGACGATCGGTTGTAGACCTATGAACTTCTTTACTTCGACTCTCTTGAGCCAACGCCTTTTTCAAGACTTGGTTAATATTCAAAAACTCATAACTTTCCAACCTCTCTTTAATGTGAGTTTTTAAACCATTAAGAACAAGATCCGCCAAGTCTCTCTCAGTTATCACTAAGCTATAACATCGGTTCTTTATATCTCTAAATCTCTTGACGTAATCGGTGACCGATTCATCATGTTTCTGCCTAACCGATGTAAGATGTGACAACTTTAGCAATCGGTTCGTCCCCCATCACAGAAAGGCTGATCTGCGCAACATCGTGGAAGGTTTGCTTCATGAATCTCACTACTACCCTGCTGAAATATTAGATCATCCTCTGGGTATTGGGATCTTTGGATTTGCAAACTCTTTGGTCCGTGATGTTGTCGTTGGTACCACATTTGAGTTGGATGAGAATGAAGTAGAAGAACACACTATCATTTCTTTTGTACCCCATGACGCTGCCTTGAACATGCGTCAGACTTCTTTTGGGCCGGAGGTGTGGATCCTGTATGTTGGTTTTCCTTATGACTATCAAACCCAACACTACATGCACAAGTCTGTGGATTCGTTTGGTGCTTTGGTGGATTGGCATAATCCTAGAGGGGATAAGAGGTTTGTCCTCATTAAAGCTTAGGTTGTTCATCTGCGTTTGGTACCCAAGAGCTTGGTGGTGCGACAGATTGGGGGGGGGGGGGGGTCGTTCCTGGACTGTAGTTGTCACAGTGTTGTGGAGCAATGACTGGGATGCCCACATACCTGATGTTTCCCCCGCTGGTGAGGACCCGCCACCTGCAAATGGCATTCCTCATCCTCTCCACGGTGAAGGGCTCACCGCCGAACAGTTGTATCAGCAACAGTTGCATAACTGGATGGCGCAGAACGTGATGGCGAACGCTGCCGTTGCGGAGGAAAATGAGAATGTTGTGGTGGATGCAGGTAGTGACATCGAGATGCACCCCCAATGGGGAAATTGGCCGCCTTCACCTCCCCAGCAACCCCCTGTACTGTACAATTTTCAGCAATGGCTCGCTGGCGAAGGTCTGCAAGTGGAACATGGTGTTGTGCCCCCGCAAAATCTTCAGGATAGTCCGGCTGCTGCTTGGAACGATTCCATCTTGGTGTATTCTAGCTCTGATTCCAGTGCCACGGTGTCAGACACTTATGTTATGGTCCTGGTGGCTCTCATGGACCAATTCTAGCCCCATGAAGCGAGCAGCTCTGCTTTGGCTATATCTGCCGGTACTGGTCTTGACAGGTCTGAGATCCCTCCTTTTATCAGTTCGGGCAGCCAGAATCTGCAGATCTGTCTGCCAACTTTGTGGAGATCTCTCTGACTTTGTCTGCTGCTGGTTTGCATGTGGATATCTCTTCTCATGGAACTTTCACTCCTACCATGCTCCTGCGTGACTGCTTGCCCATGTTACGGCTGAATTCATACATAACTGAAGCTATCAGACCCTTTGTGGCTTCTTACGGGCCTTGGAGGGGTAGGTACGGTTTCAAGCAGGATTCAGTCACTTTTCAAGTTACTGTAGCTGAGAACAGAGGTCTGCTGTCTGTCATTTTAGCTTCCAAAACACTAGCCAATACTAGCTCTTCCTCTGTGGTTATTCAAGAAATCAAAGAGACATCTGGCTGGGATCTTGAGGAGGTCAATGCTGCAGAAGAAAATCCGCTGAATGAACTGCAGGCTTTGTCTGATACTGCTCCTGATAACGCTGCTTTGGTCGAGATGCAGAATGATCCAGGTCTTAACCCTCCTCCTTCTGAGTCTGGTACATCTCGGGCTCGTAAAGGTAAGGCAATTGTGCCTGAATGCTCCACAGCCCTTCGTAGGAGTGCTCGCTCAAATAAGTATGATGGGTTCAAAGTGCATCAGGTCTCTGACAGCAAAATGAAGATTTCCAAAGTTAAACCCAGGGTGGTCCCGACGGATCTACACATCAGGGAGGAGGATGAGGCACAAGTTCCACCACCAACACCCGTCCAAGTGATCCAGCACGTTGGCACATTACTCTGTGCCATTCCTGTAGAAGAACTCTCTGAAGATGTCCTGCTGGCCACCAATGAGGAGGAGCCCACAGCTTTTGATTAAGCTCTGATCACCTTCTTATTATCCTTTATTTTCATGCCTCTTTTGGTTAATTGGAACGTTTTGTGTTGGAATGTCCGTGGCCTAAACTCTGAAGACAAACAATTAGCTCTCTCGAATGCTATTTCTCTAGTGATTGTGCGGTTGTTTGCTTGCAAGAGACAAAAAAATCCTCGTTTGATCTACCGTTTGTTAAGTCCTGTTGCCCTCGTCGGTTTGATCAGTTCGCTTTTGTACCGTCTCGGGGAGCCTCGGGTGGCATTGCCACAATTTGGAATAGTGCAATTTTCTCTGGCGATGTCTTATATTCTGAAGATTTTGCTCTAGTCACTCGCTTTCGCTCTACCCAATATGCACAAACCTGGACACTCGTCAATATTTATGGGCCTTGCCAAGGTGATCAACGCCAGCACTTCATTCAATGGCTGTGTAATCTTAACATTCCTCCTCTGAAGATTGGTTGTTTGTGGGGGATTTCAATTTTATTCGTGCACCGGAAAATCGCAACAAACCAGGTGGAAACATGAGTGATATGAACACCTTTAACGACTTCATACGATGTCAGAGCCTAATTGAACTACCCATTAAAGGTCGTTCCTTTACCTGGAGCAACATGCAACTGGACCCTTTACTCGAACAGTTGGATTGGTTTTTCACAAGTTCCAATTGGACTCAGTCATATCCAAAAACCTTGGTGAAGCCATTAGGAAAGCCGGTTTCCGATCACATACCATGTGTGATCACCATCGAAACCAATATACCCAAATCCAAATTATTTCGATTCGAATCATTTTGGGTACGACACCCAGGTTTTATGAAAGTTGTCGAGGACTCTTGGGCCAAACCAGTTCATTCCACTAACGCTGCCACTGTTCTTTGTAAAAAATTCAAAACCCTTCGCAAAAATCTCAAACATTGGAGTAAGGGTATCTCAAAGCTCTCGGTGGCCATCGAAAACTCAAATAAGGCCCTTTGTGAAATTGATGATTTGGAAAATAAACGTCCTCTAACTGTGCCTGAAGCAAATTTTCGCCGCATCCTCAAAGCACACATTCTGAGACTACTAAAATACCAACAACTTTACTGGAAAAAAGGTGTACGATTTGATGGGTGCAATTTGGAGATGAACCTTCAAAGTTTTTTCAATCTATGGCCTCAGAAAGATACAGAAAGAACAACATAGCCTCTTTGAAGACCAGTGATGGAGCAACTATTGAGGATCATGCGGGAAAAGAATCACTCATTTATCAGGCCTTCAAAGAAAGGATGGGCTCCTCACATCCATGCAACATGAAATTTGACCTTCCCAGGATAATCAAAAAATGTGAAGGACTTGATGAATTAACGCTTCCTTTCACCCATGATGAAATCGACACAGTTATTCGAGAGATGCCGGCTGATAGGGCACCGGGCCTGGATGGTTTTACTGGTCTTTTTCTTAAGAGATGCTGGCCAATCATTAAAGAGGATTTTTACAATCTCTGTAATCAATTCTAGGATGGTGATCTTAATCTGGAAAGCATTAATGATGGTTTCATAACTCTCATTTCGAAAATTGGATCACCTGAATCTATTAACGATTACAGGCCGATTACTCTCTTAAACTGCTGCCTAAAAGTCATTACTAAGATCTTGGCCAATCGACTGCAAAAAGTCATTTTGAAGATTATTCACAGAAATCAATATGGATTTCTCAAGGGGAGGACCATCCAGGACTGCCTCGCATGGGCATACGAGTATATATATCAATGTCACACTTCCAAAAAAGAAATAATGCTCCTCAAGCTTGATTTTGCAAAAGCCTTCGATACAATTGAGCATGACGCAATGATTGAGATTATGAAAAACATGGGCTTCAATGATAAGTGGCTCACATGGATTCGCTGCATCTTCTCATCAGCCAAATCCTCTGTTCTCCTAAACGGTACTCCGGGACGCCAATTTTTCTGCAAATGTGGGGTCAGGCAAGGGGACCCTCTATCGCCACTCATTTTTGTGCTTGCGGGAGATCTTCTCCAAGCGGCCATCAACGACGCATTTGCACACGGTCGAATAAACCTGCCCTTCCCTTCCCCGCATCAAAAAGAGTATCCAGTAATCCAATACGCCGATGATACCATACTTGTTCTTCCAGCTAGTGCACCACAGGCGGCCGTTATCAAGGATATTTTGACCGACTATGCTACATCCATTGGTTTGAAAATAATTTTTCACAAATCCACTCTCATTCCAATCAATGCTGACACTGAAAAAACCGAGGAAATTGCTAATATCTTTGGATGTGCGGTTGGAAAGATGCCCTTCACGTACCTAGGACTCCCGCTTGGAACCACTCGGCCAACTGTCCTTGATCTCATGCCTCTGGTATGCTCCATGGAAAGAAGATTGAGTGCTACTCTCAACATGATTTCATACGGTGGAAAGCTACCCCTGCTTAACAGTGATCACCTCACTCATTATCTTTGCGCTATGCACGCTCCGACTGCCTACCAAAATCATTGAGCTCCTTGACAAAATTAGAAGGAAGTGTTTGTGGACGAAGAAAACGGAGCAAGGGGACAAATGCAATTCCCTCGCCTCCTGGGAAATGTTTGCCGCCCAAAAGATAGCGGTGGATTGGGTGTGATTGACCTCAGGATCCAAGGCGATGCACTCTTACTCAAATATTTACATAAATTCTACAATAGATGGAACGTACCTTGGGTTGAGCTCGTATGGAACACATACTACGCCAATCAAAGTCCACATACTGCTGACCCTTGTGGCTCATTCTGGTGGCGTGATTTTGCCAAACTAATGCCAATTTTTCGGGGCATCTCAAACGCTAATGTCAATAATGGATCCACAGTGCTCTTCTGGAAAGACCTATGGCAAGATACAACCTTTGATGAGAAGTACCCACGCGCCCTATCCTACACAATCAATGAAGACATCTCTGTGAGGGATTTCTTGTCCATCACGTCTTTGAGTGAGGCGTTTCACCTGCCCCTTTCGGCTCAGGCCCATGCAGAGGTGCGACAGCTACAAGCAGACACGAGGGAAACGGTTCTATCCAATGATCCTGACACTTGGACCTATATTTGGGGAACAGAAAAATACACTGCTCACAGATACTACACTTTCTTCTTCAGAGACGTGAGGGCCCATCAGGCGTTTTACTGGCTCTGGAAATCAAAAGCCACCATGAAAATTGCAGTTTTTGGATGGTTACTCCTTTCTGATAGTCTTAACACGCGGAAATATGCTCAAGAGGAGAGACTACAATATAGGAAATGACTATGACTGTATCCTTTGTGGGCAGCACATTGAAGAATCACTGGAACACCTCTTTTTTGAGTGTCAATTCAGTGCTGAATGCTGGTCCAGTCTGGGATTTTCTTGGATTCAGGGTCAACATCGCCTACAAAAAGTTGTGTCGGCCAAAAATCTCTGGAACAGGCCCCTCTTCATGGAGCTCTTCCTGACCGCTGCCTGGAGTATCTGGAAAGAACGCAACAACAAGCACTTCAGGGGGATGATGCCCTCAAGGACTTCATGGTTAGATAGGTTTAAGACTGATTTCTCACTCCTTACCTATAGGGTTAAGGAAAAGCATAAAAACATCATCCCACACATCCTCTCCTCCATAGTTTAACCCCTTCGCCACCTCCCAAAGGGAGGGTGATTTGTAAATTCATCATGTAAATATTCTCATGTAATTTGTTCCCCCATTTTATATTAATACAAAAATAGTAGGAGGTTCTCCTACTGTTAAAAGGTTCAAACACTTTAGCTCATTATCGCCGCTATAAAAGTGATCATGAAACTTTTGCTCTAATTGCGACCATAAGAGAATTGAGCCATGTGGTAAAGCAGCAAACCATGAAAATGCGGTACCAGTTAAAGACAAGGGAAATAAACGCACTTTCAACTCTTCTATGGAACCTTCTTCACCCAACTGTGCTGAATCTTGACTCACATGCTCCCAAGTTGTTTTCGTACCCTCACCACTAAAATTAACAAAATCAGGAACCTTATAACCTTGAGGGTAAGAAATTGCATCGAAGTGTTCATGATAAGGCTTTTGATACACACGACTCTTTACTTTCGGCTCGTTTCCGAAAGTTTCTAGAAACAACTTATGCAAATCCTCCCTTAATTTAGCTAAAATTGGATCCGAGGTAGATGAAGATGTTTGTGGCAATGACATAGGAGCAACCTGAGTACTAGCTATTGGTGCAACTTGTGGGATGGGTGCCGAACCATAATTCAAGGAAGACCAAACATACTTGCGCCTATGGGTGGTGTGACAAAATGATTGGCGTTGACGCCTTGAATTGGGCACACTCATAATAGGATTAGGGTATGTAGGTGTAGTCATAAGCTGGTTGGTTTGACTAGGGTAAAAATTCAACGGCACACTATATTGTTGTTGTATAGGAGGTGCCGATGAAATAGGTAAAGTTGGACTAGCGTTTTCAGATACACCAACAGTACCACTAGATGACGGAGACATATTTTTTTGAGCATTAGCACTAGCCACAAAAGAATTGTATGCCATCACATTACCCTTGCTAACAAGACTTTCAATCACAGCCACTTGCTCCGGAGAAAAAACTTTACTCACAGTGATTACATCTTGTTCGTCGATGAGGGGAGGAAAATTGACGTCTCCAACCGGAGTGATGTTGCCTTGACGGTCCTTCTTGAAACTTGAAAGAAACGCTTCCAAATCCTCCTCCTCGCGCTTCTTCTTGAGCGCCTCAAAAGCCTCTTCGCGCTGCTTCTTGCGTGCTTCGTAGGCTTGGCGATGCTCATTCGATAGTTCGTCAAGACCGGGCTTAATGATGTTGTCGGCGTCAACTTCTGAGGGCTTGGGGAGATTAGACATGATTGATGATGATTCTTGATCTTTCGTCCCCAGCGGAGTCGCCAAAAAGTGTGTACGCACACGAACACGTCACCGTGTACCTCCGACACCGAGGGTGATGCACCGCAGCTCACGTCGAAGGAGATCCGTCCGGAAGCGCGGTACGCAAGCAATCCGGCGGGCGCTTTTGAGCACCCTAAACCCCACGCGCCAGGGAGGGACCCCGTCTGGACGCGCGGCGGCTATGGGCTGCCCTAGGTCGGTTCGCCCGCCCCTAGAGCCTCGAGGATCGCTGCCCTTCAACACGAAGAACGAGCGAAGAGCGAGAGAAACAACAAGGGAGGGATGTAAAACTAGGGTAAAAAGTAGATGGGTTTTGCGATTGTGTGTTCAATCGGCCGTCACCCCTTAAGTATATAAGAGGCGGCTGGACTTCACGTGCAAGGAAAAGGCTTCAATTCACGTCCAAAACCCTAGTCCAATTCGGATTTGTTTGGTCCGAACTTTCCAAAACTGTTCGGTAAAATCTGGCTGCACCTTGAGGGGCATGTTTGGGGGGAGTAAACGATCTCGGATGGAAACGAGCCCAAAAGCAATCTTGACCGTTTCGACGAGGTGAACAACTTTCATGTTGAACGTGTTTTGATCTGAGGCCATCTTGAGGGAGTTTTCGGCTGTTTTCCGAAGTCTGCAGCAGCGAAATTCAAAACCCGGACGAACATACCCGGAGTGTCCGTCCATCCACAAAGAAAATCAAAACCCGGATGGTTTTTCCCGAAGTGTCCGGCCATCCGTTGTAGCAGCGTCTTGTACTAGCTGTAACTTTTGTATACGACCTTGGATTAAGACGATTTTTATATCAAAGTCGACCGTTTCGACGAGACGAAGACAACTCGTGTTGATTATTTTTTCATATGAGGACATATTAATTGAGTTTCCAGCCATTCTTTAATATGGTGTCAACATGAGCATCTCTGAACTTGTCATAACTTTTGCATCCGAACTCCGTTTTAGACCATCTTCATATTCATCTTGATCTTCTTGAAAAGATCCATCCCATGGTGACCTCCAATCATAAGTTTGAATTAATCTTGACATGGTTTAAAGAAACTTTTACCATTGTGCCACTTTTGAGCGTCAACAACTCGCACGCGGTTTCCGGATGGTATCTGTTTCGCCTTTGGGTGGAACGGATACCATGACCATGAATCGTCTCCTTTACTTTTGTTTGGGAACGCGGGTGGAACAGTGGCGGTGGTCGGCAAAGCGTGTGCTCGCACGCACGCATGATCTTGGATGTTCTCCTATCCGCATGGACTGGCATTTTTTCGGTGATGAAAAACAAGAAAGAGGAGAGGCACAAGCTCATGTTGGACGCGCGAAAAAAGAGGATGGATTGGGTCCGGAAGAGGACGGAGAAGAAGCTGGAAACCGAGTGGAAGATGATCGAGTTGGAGAAGCCATGGGTTGTCGCTGACCGGGGAGGGTGACTAGATGGGGACGGGCGTCTGGAAGAGGACGAGGACGCCCCGCCGCACGCTCGGATTAAAAAAGGCCGCCCGCCATCGCTGACGGGTAGGCCCGCGGTTGGCGGTCGTCATTAATAAAGACGCGGGACGTAGTTGACCGGCCGCCATGTGGGGATGCGGCCGACACCGAGAGGACGCACGGCACATCCGCTTCGCGTCGGCGCTGACGCATTTTATGCCCAAGTTTGGACTGGAAGTGGGTCCGCGCGGATGCGAAGCAGACGCATTTTAAGAATGGGTCAACGCGGTGGGTCATTATTTTTGTCTACGATAACTCAAACTGACGGCGATGGATAAAATGAGTCGCTGCATTGGAATTGCTCTAAAGCGCACGTCTGTTTGGCTCGACCAATTGAAGTTGCTCTCGTTTTGTTTGCATTGAAGTTGCTCTCTAATCGCCAATGAATGGATGCTTGCTCGATCGTAGGTTTCAGGCGATGCGCTTCGTCCTAGAAAAAGCGCAAAGCCCAGAGGATAGGATACGAGGCGGCCGGCGGTCCATCGGCCGGAGGACTTTCGTGGCCGCGCCGCGTGCGGATTGTACGGAGACGGGCAGCGAAGTCAAGCATGCATGTGCAGAGCTGTGTATGCATGCATGCACCTTGCTAGGAAAGGAGAAAGGGGAAAAGGGTAGAGCGTTTGCTTGCTAGGTGCTACTGGTAGCTAGCTCTGCTGGCTTGCTTGGTTTTCTGTTATCCTCAGCGTGATGTGAATAAAAAGAAAATTGAGACCAATCCAAGGACAAATCCTCGTTGGCATTTTTTTACAGGAGAAACTCCACGAGCGCCGCGCGCCAGAGCTGAGCTCGAACGCAGGCGGGCTGGCAGCTACCCAATTGATTGGGTTGGATCAGGTTGCTTTTGCGACGCTTTCATACCAATTTGGATGGTTCATAATTACTTCATTTGCCAAATTTTAACCCGCTCCCTCTTACCTCTCACGTGAAAAGAAAAAGGTAAAAGAGAGCATGTTAAAATCATTTTGATTCAAGGGCTAACATCTTTCTTGCCTTTTCTTTCTTCCTTTTCGAGTTGTGGCTTGCCTTTTCATTCAGAAGAAAAGTAACCCGCTTCATGTTGTTTATCAATAATAACGTCATCCACGCATGAAGATCAGGAAAAAGGTGATTTGTAACACTCTCTTAGCCATGTTGACATACACTACACTACACCTAATCTTGCTGGCTATGTTGAAATACATAATCGCCAATTTGATTGCTAACAAGATCAGCCTCTTCTTACGCAAAACGTAATATCCAGATAAGATTGGGGCAGAGAGAAGCAGATCTGGCTTCTTCGTCACTCTTTTTTACTTTTTCTTTTTCTTTTTTTGCATGGAGCTTCTACGTCACTCGATCGATCCTTGATGACAGTGCATAACAGCTGACACTGACGAGGATCTGACTTGTATTAGCGTACAGAAAATAGGTAAACATGTTGTGTTTGATCACTCGGTGCAAAATTAGATTTTTTCGGTAGTTGACAATATGATGCTCCAAAAGTTTCCTGCTAAAATAACACTACCTCTGTACACTAACATAAAGGGAAATATATGCAGGTGATTCCTTAAAAATACTTTCAGAGGGAAATTAACACAGGTGGTGCTGGTCACACGTACGTACCATAGCAGTTAATTATGTTGAAAACCGACATCAACGAAGCATCTTTAGCGAAACATCGTTAGGAAACATAGTTAGCGGTTATTAGTGTCCAAGCGTCGTACGAATGCATCTGTCCGTATAGGCGCCTCTTTGTACAGACGCCTTCATAGTGTGTCACAAATCTTGTATAAATATGGGATTCTCAATCCATGAAAGCATTAGATCATTGGTACAATCACTTTTACTTCTACACGTTATCAGCATTGCTCTGCCGAAAGAGAGATAGAGCCATCACGGGGAAGGACAAGAAAAGATTTCACGGGAAAATAATCCAATGAAAGAAGAATTATGTTTGGTGCACGGTTGTACCGCTAGCAGAATATTAAGGGAAATAAAATATTTCCAAACTCTAACTAAGAGAAAAGGGTGCCATCATATTTTCTGTGCCCTTTTGGCTTATGGTCAGTAAAGAACTTTTGTTATATGCAATTAGTAGTTTCATGTCATGCCTTTGTTTGCAATGTTAAGTTCCTGTAACATGTTGTTTGATAGCTGATGTTATTTCCTGATAAGTCTGAAGCTGTTATTATTTGCAATCTTGCCATGTCATTTTGAGCATGTTTTTGTGATTTCTGAAGATAGCTCAGTGTTCATGTTTTGTCATGCTTTACCTGTACGTCATGCCCATGCCATTTGTTTTCACGTTGAAATGTTGTAGCATGGTGTTTTGATGCTTGTAATATGCATAGTTACTGTTTTGGGCAGCTTATCCTTTAAACTTGTACTGTGTGTATGTGTTCAACCGTTGCTCCGTTTTGAGTGTGCTTTATATGAAACTTGCTTAGAATTGTATGTAGTTTCATATTATCATGTTGCATCCTTGTTTTGAGGTGTTTGCTTAATGTTTGTATGCATTTTGCATCAATGCCATGTTTAACTTGTTTTGCTCATATCTTCTAGGCCGTAGCTCCGAACTAAATGAACTTTATATGTAACTTGACTAGAATTTCGTGTAGATCATCATTGTGCATCTTAACTTGCTGTTTAACAACTTGAACATAAGGTTTATTCAGTTCTGGACCAATTTCAAAATTTGCATATGAGGACTTACCGGAATTGTTCTATGTTGCTTCCGGCCTCATTTAAACTTGCTTTGATGTGTTGTTCTTGTATGCATCATCTTTTGCCATGAGTAGCCTCATCTAGCGTTGTCATGCATCATGCTTGTTGTGCATCATGTCTTGTTCATGTGTGGTGTGTTTACCTATGTTGTGTGCTTCTTCTTGTTAATTCCTGTTTTGTTGCGATCGTGAGGATTCGTTCGTCTACGCTTGGTTCGGCTTCATCCGTTCGTCTTCTTCATGGACTCGTTCTTCTTCCTTGCGGGATTTCAAGCAAGATGACCGTCACCTTGGATCTCATTACTATCATTGCTATGCTAGTTGCTTCGTTCTATCGCTATGTTGCGCTACCTATCTTTTGCTATTCAAGCCTCCCAATTTGCCATGTCAGCCTCTAACCTTTTTCACCCTTCCTAGCAAACCGTTGTTTGGCTATGTTACCGCTTTGCTCAGCCCTCTTATAGCGTTGCTAGTTGCAGGTGAAGATGAAGATTGCTCCATGGTGGACAGGATTTTGGTTGGGATATCACAATATCTCTTATATTATTAATGCATCTATATACTTGGTAAAGGGTGGAAGGCTCGGCCTTATGCCTGGTGTTTTGTTCCACTCTTGCCGCCCTAGTTTCCGTCATATCGGTATTATGTTCCCGGATTTTGCGTCCCTAACGCGGTCGGGTGATTTATGGGACCCCCTTGACAGTTTGCTTTGAATAAGACTCCTCCAGCAAGGCCCAACATTGGTTTTACCATTTGCCTCACCACCACCTACATTTCCCTTGGGAGTAATTAACCCAAGGGTCATCTTTATTTCAGCCCCCCCGGGCCAATGCTTGTCTAAGTGTTGGTCCAAACTAGAGCCCTTTGGCGCCCCTCAAGGAAACTTGGGGTCTGGTTTTAGTTGTACGGACTGCTCATCCGGTCGTGGCACGAGGCGAGATACGCGGCTACTATCGTGGTGTCGGCCACGCCAGAGGTCTTGCTGGTCTTGTTTTATTGCTGTCAAAATGTCTTGTAGCCGGGTTCCGAGACTGGTCGGGTCTTCCGGGAGAAGGAATATCCTTCGTTGATCGCGAGAGCTTATCATGGGCTAAGTTGGGACACCCTGCAGGTATAAACTTTCGAGAGCCGTGCCATGTTATGTGGCAGATGGGAATTTGTTAATATCCGGTTGTAGTAAACTTGAAGCAAACTCTTCTAAAATACACCAACCGTATGCGTAACGTGAGTGTCTCTTTTCGGTTTGATCGAGAGGAGAACACGGTTCTTGGGTTATGTCTGGCGTAAGTAGGAGTTCAGGATCACTTCTTGATCATTACTAGTTGTGACCGTTCCTTTGTTTCTCTCCTCGCTCTCATTTGCGTATGTTAGCCACCATATATGATTAGTCGCTGCTGCAACCTCACCACTTTACCCCTTCCCTACACCTTAAGCTTTGCTAGTCTTGATACCCATGGTAATGGGATTGTTGAGTCCTCGTGGCTGTGATTACTACACCACCGATTGCAGTACAGGTTTGCGATGATCATGACGTGAGAGCGATGTTTTCTTGTTTGGAGTTCTTCTTCCGCTTCTTCTTGATCGGGGATAGGCTCCTGGTCGGCACTGGGCTAGCAGGGTGGATATTGTTTGAGTTTCTGTTTATGTTTCATTCGTAGTCGGATGTTGATCTTGTATGTTGTATTGTTGTATTCATGTGACATTGTATGTCTTGGTTGTATCCCTATGTATTATGTAATGTTGATGTAATGATATCCACCTTGCAAAAGTGTTTCAATATGCGGGTCTATCCTTGGTGGGACCTTGAGTTCCTTTTGGATAGGGTCGCATATTGGGCGTGATAAGTTGGTATCGAGCCTCGACCGACCCTAGGAGCCCCTTGATTGATCGTGTAGTTTGGCCGTTGTCGAGTCTAGAAGAAAACTGATTTGAGTCTAGTTATATCGAGAGTAGGAATTCTTTTTACTCCTCGCCTTCGTCGCTCTGGTAAGGAATCTTGACGTAGGTGTTTTGAACTACTCCTCTTCCCTTTCAAATTCCTTAGGATCACGCAGTTGGTTTTCCGATCGTTGGTCCTCAGCTCTTTTCATCCGGTGCATTTCTCGTCAAGTTGACTCGAGCCTCTTCATCTTTGAGTTCAATCCCCAGTTGTTTTCTTTTCCCATCCTCCCTCCCTTCTTCCTCTCGGAACCGGAGCCCGTGATAGAGTATGCTTCCTACTCGTGCGAAGTCTTTGCCTTTTTTTCCTCAATGATTTCAACCGGTGTTGTCTCTTCAAGATATTCGTCGTTTCCCCTCACGAGTTGTCTTTGTTTTCCCGCCCTCCCACCCTATTATTCCCGGAGTTCGAGTTTCTTCCGACCATCAATTCCATTCGTGTGGAGCCTCTTCAGTCTTCCCTCAATTATTTCAACCGGTGAATTCTCGTCTCGTTCGTCATTCTTCATCCCTTTCTTTTTCCGGTGCACTCAATTCAAGTTTTCGGGTTGATCACAATCTTTTCCTTCGAGCAAGTGTTCTCCTTGCTCGTTTGCCTCTCGCCAGTTTATCCTTCCGGAGTGTTCAAGACATCTCAGGAGATTCGTCTGTGTTCCAATTAATTCGAGGTTGTCACCTCATTCAAATATTTCAATTGTTCCGGTGCATCATCTATCTGTTCAACATCCTTTTCCAATGGTGTTTTCTTTAGTGGGCCCTAACCCACAGGGTTTTTTCCAGGATCTTACCCGACTCTTCTAATTATTCCGGAGTTTCCCAATTCTTCTCAAGTGTGACGTAAGTATGATTTTCATCAGTCAGATCTTTTCCAAGATCGATTTCAAATTCTTTTCATTATTGGCTCAACCTCTTCGCTTTTCATTCTACCGGAGTATCTCAACAATTTTGGTGGTGTTTATCGTCGTCCTTGAAGACCGAAGTAGAGTTCCTCTTAAATCTTGTCCGTTCCCCCGGAGATTCATGGTGCTAGCTCGATGTTATCCTATCTAATTGTTTCCAGTCATGCAAATTCTTTTCATCCATCCGGAGTATTTCAGGAGTTACTTTCCGTCTCAATCATCCGGAGGCCATCTTTTCGGAAGATTTCTTCGTTCCAAGTTTTCAAAGTCGTTCTCCAATTATTCTATATCCGTGCCCCTTCGTTCGTCTCAATATTCTCCCGGTGCTTCGTTCAAGTGTTCTTTAATCAGCTCACGATCTCTTTGTTCTTTTGCATCTAAATCCCCTCTAGCTTATTGGTTCTTCTAATTCTGTCCGGTGATTCATTCTCTTTCATCAGTCATTTCCGAATTCTTACGGTGGTTCGTTCAAGATTCTTTTTCCTTTGTTATCATATTAATCCATTCGTTCTTTCAATCCTACCGGTGGTTCATGAAGACCTTCTCAAGTTTGCGATATGTCACTTCTCAATTATTTTTCAAGAAGAATAAGTAGTATGCAAAATCCATTGCTTGTCTTCAATTTAATTTGATGAAGGATAAGCATACAATAAATCTTATTCTTATTTCATCAAAGTGATTAATCTTTTTCTTCGGAGTTTGTTCTTGAGGAATAAATTCTACTCCCAAGTGTTTTCATTTTTTTCTTTTCCGGAGTTCCAAGTTTTCCGCATTATCGTCGCGAAGCTCCATCTAAATCACCGCAAGACTTAATCCTTATTCTTTCCATCCTTCAATTGTATCTCATCATCCTTTAGTTACCGGAGTTCTTCACGATGGCTCATCATGATTTAATTCATTCTTCAAGAGTTCATCAAGATTTTGTTGGTGGAGTTCAAGTATCTTTTCTTCTCATCTCGAAGTGCAATTAAGTCTTCATATTCTTTTGAAGTGAAGTTTTGCATTTCTTCGTTCTTCTAAGCTATCCAATCATTTCCGTTTGCGGCTGGTTATCACCTCATAATTTTGAGATGTTTTCCATAAGTCCACATCAAGCTTATTCTTTCGTTGTTGATTTTCTCAACAACTCCGTTCAACCTTTCCTTCCAAGTACTTTTCATTCCATTCTTTCAATTCTTCCGGAGGCTTTGCGTTGTTCATCTTCCCTCTTGCGTTCTTGCTTCACCTCATCCCTTTTCTCTTCCGTCTCGGTCCTAAGATCTCGGGACGAGATCTCTTGTTAGTGGAGGAGTGTTGTAACGCCCCGGATTCGATGCGCCAGGTGTCTGCCAGTTATTTGCCGTCATTGCCATGTCATTTGCTTGCGTGTTGCATTTTATCATGTCATCATGTGCATCTCATTTTGCATACGTGTTCGTCTCTTGCATCCGAGCATTTTCCCCGTTGTCCGTTTTCCAATCCGGCACTCCTATGTCTCCCGACGCCCCCTTTTGCCTCTTTTCGTGTGCGGGTGTTAAACGGTCTCGGAATGGACCGAGGTTTGTCAAGTGGCCTTGGTATAGCACCGGTAGACCGCCTGTCAAGTTTCGTGCCATTTGGAGGTCGTTTGGTACTCCAACGGTTAACCGGGTAACCGTAAAGCCTTTTTCTCCTTGCAGCCCAACACCCTTTTCAAAGTGGCCCAAAACCCAGCAAACTCCCCTCCATGCTCTCGGTCGTTCGATCACGATTGTGGGGGCGAAAACCGCTCCTCATTTGGACACTCCTAGCTCCCTCTACCTATATATATGTGTGCCTCCCCCGAAATTCTCGCAGTCCAAACCCTAGCCCCCTTCTTCCTCGCGCCGCCGGACACGTCCGCCCGCCGACGGACATGTCCGCCCGCCGCCGCAGCCAACCCGTGCATGCCACGTGTCCCCCGCGCCGCCCCTCTCTCCTCCCAGCGCCGCCCACCGCCGCAGACCCTTGAGGCCGAATCAGGCCCTTGAAACCGTCTGCCTCCGCCGCTCGGCCCATCCCGCCGCCATCGCGACCTGTAAGCGCGCCCGCCCGCCAGCGCCCGCGGCCGCCCGCCTCCGCCCTCCGCCCGCGCCGAGCCGCCGCTGGCGGGTCCCGCGCCGCCGTCCGCCTCACGCTCGTCGAGACGCCGCCCGGCGCTTCAGCGCCGCCGGATCCCGCCGGCGCCCGCCGCCGTTCGCCGCGCCTCGCCCGCCGCGAGCTTCGGCGCCGCCACCCGGCCGTCGCCTCCGCGCCGCCCAGCGCTTCGCTCCTCTCGCCAAACTCCGTCCCGTCCGCGCCGCCCGGAGTTCGCCGGAGCCGCCCCGCCCCTCGCCGGAGTTATCTCCGGTCAGATCCGGGGGAGTGGACGAGATCCACCACTCCCTCGAACCAAACGCGGCGCCCCGCTCCCGGATATCCTCGTCCCGGAACCCCTCCGTCCATTTTTCCCGGGGTGAGAAAATCTGCTAAGTCCCTGTAGTTTTCATATTCTGGTGCCTACTTCATCATGCCATAACTCCATGCATACAGCTCCGTTTCGTGCATGTAATATGTCAAATTGTTCGCCTCGACGAGTATATAATTTCATTCCATTTCATCATGTTCAGTTGAGTTCATGTTGATGCCTGAATCATCGTTGCAAGAGTGCTATGTGATGTTAACCTGCTGAAACTGTTATAACTTGGTGATTTGTCATTTTTGCCATGATTGATGTGTGCATCCTATGAGGTTGATGTCTACATGTGTTTTGATCTATGTCATGCCATATTTACAGTGGTGCCATCCATGTCTTCTTGTGATTCCTGTAGTGAGTGCATCAAGCTTGTTAAGTAGGGTACTTGATGTTGCTGTTTTGCATGTGTGAATCTGCTATATCATGATGCTATGTTAACCTGCTGCTACTAGTCATTCTTTGCATATTATGTAGATGTTATCTAAGGATGTTTTGTTATACATGTCTTGCTCTATCCATTCATGCCCTTTGTTATTCATGGGTGCCATCATATTTTCTGTGCCCTTTTGGCTTATGGTCAGTAAAGGACTTTTGTTATATGCAATCAGTAGTTTCATGCCATGCCTTTGTTTGCCATGTTAAGTTCCTGTAACATGTTGTTTGATAGCTCTAAACTTTGCAACCTGATGTTATTTCCTGATAAGTATGAAGCTGTTATTATTTGCAATCTTGCCATGTCATTTTGAGCATGTTCTAGTGATTTCTGGAGATAGCTCAGTGTTCATGTTTTGTCATGCTTTACCTGTACTCCATGTCCATGCCTTTTGTTTTCACGTTGAGATGCTGTAGCATAGTGTTTTGATGCTTGTAATATGCCTAGTTGCTGTTTTGGACAGCTTATCCTTTAAACTTGTATTGTGTGTATGTGTTGAACCGTTGCTCCGTTTTGAGTGTGCTCTATATGAAACTTGCTTAGAATTGTATGTAGTTTCATATTATCATGTTGCATCCTTGTTTTGAGGTGTTTGCTTAATGTTTGTATGCATTTTGTATCAATGTCATGTTTAACTTGTTTTGCTCATATCTTCTAGGCCGTAGCACCGAACTAAATGAACTTTATATGTAACTTGACTAGAATTTCGTGTAGATCATAATTGTGCATCTTAACTTGCTGTTTAACAACTTGAACATAAGGTTTATTCAGTTCTGGACCAATTTCGAAATTTGCATATGAGGACTTATCGGAATTGTTCTATGTTGCTTCCGGCCTCATTTAAACTTGCTTTGATGTGTTTGTCTTGTATGCATCATCTTTTGCCATGAGTAGCCTCATCTAGCGTTGTCATGCATCATGCTTGTTGTGCATCATGTCTTGTTCATGTGTGGTGTGTTTACCTATGTTGTGTGCTTCTTCTTGTTAGTTCCTGTTTCGTTGCGATCGTGAGGATTCGTTCGTCTACGCTTGGTTCGGCTTCATCCGTTCGTGTTCTTCATGGACTCGTTCTTCTTCCTTGCGGGATTTCAGGCAAGATGACCGTCACCTTGGATCTCATTACTATCATTGCTATGCTAGTTGCTTCGTTATATCGCTATGTTGCGCTACCTATCTTTTGCTATTCAAGCCTCCCAATTTGCCATGTCAGCCTCTAACCTTTTTCACCCTTCCTAGCAAACCGTTGTTTGGCTATGTTACCGCTTTGCTCAGCCCCTCTTATAGCGTTGCTAGTTGCAGGTGAAGATGAAGATTGCTCCATGGTGGACAGGATTTTGGTTGGGATATCACAATATCTCTTATATTATTAATGCATCTATATACTTGGTAAAGGGTGGAAGGCTCGGCCTTATGCCTGGTGTTTTGTTCCACTCTTGCCGCCCTAGTTTCCGTCATATCGGTATTATGTTCCCGGATTTTGCGTCCCTAACGCGGTCGGGTGATTTATGGGACCCCTTGACAGTTTGCTTTGAATAAGACTCCTCCAAAGAAGGCCCAACATTGGTTTTACCATTTGCCTCACCACCACCTACATTTTCCTTGGGAGTAATTAACCCAAGGGTCATCTTTATTTCAGCCCCCCGGGCCAATGCTTGTCTAAGTGTTGGTCCAAACTAGAGCGCTTTGCAGTGCCCCCTCAAGGAAACTTGGGGTCTGGTTTTAGTTGTACGGACTGCTCATCCGGTCGTGGCCTGAGACGAGATACGCGCGGCTACTATCAGGGTGTCGGCACGCCGGGAGGTCTTGCTGGTCTTGTTTTATTGCTGTCAAAATGTCTTGTAGCCGGGATTCCGAGACTGATCGGGTCTTCCCGGGGAGAAGGAATATCCTTCGTTGATCGCGAGAGCTTATCATGGGCTAAGTTGGGACACCCCTGCAGGGTATAAACTTTCGAGAGCCGTGCCCGCGGTTATGTGGCAGATGGGAATTTGTTAATATCCGGTTGTAGTAAACTTGAAGCAAACTCTTCTAAAATACACCAACCGTAAAGCGTAACCGTGAGTGTCTCTTTTCGGGTTTGATCGAGAGGAGAACACGGTTCTTGGGTTATGTCTGACGTAAGTAGGAGTTCAGGATCACTTCTTGATCATTACTAGTTGACGACCGTTCCTTTGTTTCTCTCCTCGCTCTCATTTGCGTATGTTAGCCACCATATATGCTTAGTCGCTGCTGCAACCTCACCACTTTACCCCTTCCCTACACCTTAAGCTTTGCTAGTCTTGATACCCATGGTAATGGGATTACTGAGTCCTCGTGGCTCACAGATTACTACACCACCAGTTGCAGGTACAGGTTTGCGATGATCATGACGTGAGAGCGATGTTTTCTTGTTTGGAGTTCTTCTTCCGCTTCTTCTTCGATCAGGGGATAGGCTCCAGGTCGGCAGCCTGGGCTAGCAGGGTGGATATTGTTTGAGTTTCTGTTTATGTTTCATCCGTAGTCGGATGTTGATCTTGTATGTTGTATTGTTGTATTCATGTGACATTGTATGTCTTGGTTGTATCCCTATGTATTATGTAATGTTGATGTAATGATATCCACCTTGCAAAAGCGTTTCAATATGCGGGTCTATCCTTGGTGGGACCTTCGAGTTCCTTTTGGATAGGGTCGCATATTGGGCGTGACATCTACCTTTTTTGTTTTTTGAGGTGTTCTACGCATTTTGACTTTTGTTTTCCTACAGATTTGTCTGTTTGGTTGATCCCCTCGGTTGTATGTTCGTGTCAGCCAGCCTCGCCTTCGTCCAAGAATCTGCAGGTCAAACCTTTTCCCCCTACTCCTCTCTGCTCATTTTCCTTTCCAGTCCTAGGCTTGCGTTCGTATGACGTTGTGTTTTCCTTATCTTGCGTCCGGACCTGCTGTTAGATTTAGTCTATTTGTGGCTGCCTTTCGTGTTGGTCTGTATGTTGGTAAATGAGTGAGTATGTTTATTGCCTTCATATTGGTAGAGGCAAAGAGTACTATTCCCTGATTGGATTTTTGTGGTCTCCTTTTCTTCCTTGCTTGTTTTATTTGTTGTTTTCTTTTAGCTTTGTCATAGCAGTGACCTGATGTTTTGTTTGTTGGTCCTGCTTGCAGGTGTGTGTTGTTGAGGCTGCCAAACAAGCCAATGGCATTGCACATATTGTTTGTGAAAATTGTTCATTGGAGCTAGCTGGGGTAGTATGCTGTCAGGAAGATGCGGTCACTTGTAGAATGTAAGCTCAATCTGTTATGCATGCATTTTATGATCATTATGTCTCTGTGCAATTTAGTAAGCGGGTTTTAGATTAATATGGTTCATTTGGACTCTTGTGCTTAATCTGGTTTATTTGGTCTGTTTGTTCTAGGCTGTCATGTTTAGGTTTATTTACTATGCCAGGTTCCTAATTTAATGTTCAAACTCTTTTCGTTTGCTTGGATTAACTAAATTGTCCTATTCAGTCAGTTTATATTATATTCGTCTCCAGAATTAGGATTTGTTAAAATGGATGTCTGGAAGCATAATTTAGCAGATGGGCGTCAGTAGGTGAACCAATTTAGGGTTATAAGAACTTCGGGGATATGTTTTATATGAAATATGTATATGTGTGTTTGGTATTTGATGACCTAACGTGTTCATATCAAGAAGCCTGTTGTAGTTGGCAAAGCTAGCTTTTGTAGTGGTTTTGTTTGTCCATCTTTTGGAAGTTCAGAGATAGCATTAATCTCTTTTTTAATTGATCTACTGATTCGGTTTCATGTTCGGTGGGCTCACCTTTTTGTCTCCGGCCCCTGCAGAGAACAGCGCCGCCGGCAGCGGCTCGCCCAATGGCATGCTCTGTTTGCGTTTAGTTAGAACACTGTCTCATGTACTTCAGGAGCCCAACTATACTCAAGCACACACACAGCCAACTCTTTATATACTAGCAGCAGTATGTGTACGTGCGTGTCTCTTCTTATTTCTTCTCTCCATGGATTGATTGATCCCCTTGTATGTTTCTTCGATTCGGAGCAGCAGGAACCCTCCATGGATGAGGACGACCACCGGGACCTCCATAGTGATGTCGACGCCCCGCACATGGTCGAGCTGGACGGAAGAACGGTGCCTTGGTCGCTAGCCGCTGTCGCCGTCGTCTGCACCGATGTGGTGCGGCCGAGCTGGCCCAGCAACCACGTCGTGTACAAGGGCCAACTCCACCTCTACAGCTCCTCAGGTAAGCAGCAACCCATGGCCCTTTCAGTTTTCAGAGTTTTTTTTGGTTCTTATGGTGCTAATAATGCCTTCTCTTCTCCATTGAGGGTCTTCAACAGGCAAGAAGAAGTGCCATCACCAGTCTGAAACTCATGCCAGGGGAAGAGATTCCACCACTGCCTTTTGAGTAGCAAGTGTAATCTCCATTGAGGATCGTCCCTTTTCAGCATTCATCAACACAATGGTCAACTTACATTTCTGGATGTTTTCAAACTGATATTATTTTTGTAAGTTTAGGTTTGCACTTGGCTATATCAGAATTAGAATATTCTGAACATGTGTTGGAGAAGTGCCTATTTTGAAGCTTCATTGCTTTAACCATTTGTATTCATGAAATAACATTCAGTCAGTTTAAAATCATTTTCATGTAGATTGGATTTTGTTATAGGAACGTGCAAAGAAACTAAAGTTTGATCATAATTTATTAGCATATGCTAAATCTGAATTACTATTGACTTAGCATACCCCGCTTGATCAAAATGGTGGGGCCGGTATCCTCGCGCCAGGGCACGTTGCCGATCTAGTGGACAAGGAAGCCAGCTTCCAGCGGCGAACGAGGGGCCACGACGCCATGTAGAGGCCTATCCTTCCTATTTCTCCTTTGGGTGGAACGAACACCATGGCCATGCATCGCCACCTTTTACTTTTGCTCGGGAGCGCGGGTTCACTCCGTGCATTTTCAAACCAAACCGATAAACCATACCAAAAATAAACAGAACCGAACCAATTTTGGTGGCGGGGCACACACGCACGTTACTCTTTTGGACCATCTCGTTGCTGTTTAAAGAGAACAGTGCTACTATATGCACGTTACTAATCCGAAACTTCCGGGCCCCGGGCCCGACATGGATATGGATGTGGGTTCCGTCGTTCGCTTTGCGCGTGCCACGCACTATCTATCAAGCTGACTTGACCAGCAGCAGAAGCAGCTAGTATGTACGAAGCACTATACTATACCTAACTAAATTTGCAATCCAGTTGATGCCAACTACTCCTGCGTACGTGCACAACGACCTTCCAATCGTAGGCCAGAAATACGCACGTTGTGGTTGTGGATACGATCGTGCCGCTGGGCGCTGGCTTTCGTGGACGGACGGCAGTACCACACCATGCATGGGCTTCTCCGGGAGAGCTAGGGGAACATTGTATGGTGGTGGTGGGTGCTTCTCCTGAGTGGATGGATGTGGATTGCAGGACGCGGCGTCAGGTCTCGGCGTCGCGGCACAGTGCTGGCCGGGTCCTTTTTTCCTTCTCTTCGCGGGTGCATGCATGGCAGGACGAGGATGAGTGGAGGCCATGCATGGACGAGGATGGCAGCTTCCAGCGGCCAACCATGGGCCACGTAGAGGTATATCCTTCCTTTTTCTCCTTTGGATGGAACGGACACCAACACCATGACCATGCATCTTCACCTTTCCTTTTGCTCGGGAGCGCGGGTGGTGGTGGCGGGCAAGGCAAAGCGTGTGCTCGCACGCACATTACTCTTTTGGACCATCTCCTTGCCGTTTAAAGACAACAGTGCAACTACGCATGCATATAGGTGGATCCACCGTATATGTTAGGGAGTGTCTGATTTTGATTAACTACTATAGCCATTTTGACCGTATTGCATCTGTCGATCGCTCGAGCCTCTGGCTGTGCTAATGCAATCTCTATTACACTTCATTTAGAGCATCTCCAACAGGCGCCGAAGGGGCGCGCGGAAAAAACAGCTTTAGCGCGCGTCCATCGTCAGGTTTGGCGCGGCGCGCTGCGCCGGTTCCAGCTGTCGCGCTAAAATGCAGCGCGCGCGCCGCTCCAGCAGCGCGTACACAACATTTTTTTATTTTCGAAAGCATAGATATAAATAAAAACTAGATAGATTGCATAAATAAAAAAATGATACAAAGGTATTTTACATCGGTGCAACTAGATAGATAGTTCGAAAACATAGATAAACTACGGCGCAACTAGATAGAAACTACTCCAAGTCGCTATCATCATCACCATTATCATACTCGGCGGTGTCGTCCGAGGTGTCTAGCCAGATGTCCAGCCACCGATCATCGTCCGGCGTGAAGAACGGCTGCCCACCTGGTGCAACGATGTCGGACTGCGCATTCGCCAACGCCTTCCGCTGACGCCTTTCCAACCGCGTCTCGCGGCGCCTTGCCCAAGAGGGCCTGCTCGTGGCGGCGTCCTCCGGTGGCGCGGCGCCACTCCGCCATGACCCGCTTCGTCCTCTGGCGGCGAGGAGGCGGCGTTGCCGCTGGCGTGCTCGCACGATCTTCCTCCGTGTTCGAGACGAGGCGGCGGTGCGACGTTGAGCGCTTTGCCGGAGCGTGCGAACATCTTGAAAGTTCATCTGCCGCTGCCGGCCGTTTAGGGCGCCACGCCGCCGCTGTCAGACGCTGCTGGCGGCCTCGCCGCCGTCCAGACGTCGTGCGAGGCTACGCCGAGATCGCCGGAGCGTATCTCCGCGGAGTAGCTGCCGTTGGGGCGCAGGCGGACGCCGCGGTAGCCGGACGCTCCTCGGCGGCGCGTCGGTGGCGGGGCGCTTGAGCGGCGCGTCGGTGGCGGGACGTTGGAGCGGCGCGTGGTAGAGAGGGAGAGGAAGAGGAGAAGAGGAAGCATGGAGAAGGCGTGTGGCGCGCGCCGCACTTTTATAGACGCGCCGGAAGCGGCGCGCTAAAAATGACGCGCGAGCTGGCGCCTTTTCACGCGCGCGCAATCGGTATCCGCGCGCGCGAGTTTCCGCGGCTGCTGGAATGCGGCAAAATGCCCCGCGCGCGCTAAAAGCTGGGTTTACCGCGTGCGCGTCGTTTGGCGCGGCCGTTGGAGATGCTCTTAGTAGCCCATAAAACTCCAAGCTGAGTTACTGCACAACTACTAGCAGGACGTTTGGTTGCAAACATGTACTCCTCAGATGCAATTTGCAGTTGTTCGGTTACAAGCAAAACATGCATGTGCCAAGCTTTTTCTTTGTGTGGTGAGGCTACTACACAGTGATAGGCACAACAACGATGAACATACTTTTAACGACTTTAACACACATACACTAGTAGAAAAAAACCTTTTTGTACCGATTTGTAAGGTTTATTTGTCTCAGTTTTTGAACCGGGACTAAAGTGTCGGTACTAATGCCCTAGACCTTTAATCCCGGTTCTTACATAAACCGGGACAGATGGGCTTCCACGTGGCCGGTGCGGCGAGCCCAGGCAGGAGACCTTTGGTCCCGGTTGGTGGCATCAATCGGGATCAATAGGCATCCACGCCACAAGATTTCAGTCTTTGGGGTTTTGTTTTTTAGGGGGTTGGGGTTTTGGGGGGTTAATTTAGGTGTTTTATATATTGTGTTAGCTAGCTAATTAATAGAAAGAAGTGTCCTCTCTTATCTCCGTGCTTGGTCGACGCTACGTACTATACGTACAGAGAGGACTAGACACGCTAGCTAGTAAGCAGATGAAGGAAACAGAAGATCGTCATGAACATATGCATATAGAGAGAAGTGATATCGACCACCTCTCCTTCTCTGAGAGATTGGTCGAACAACAAGTTCTCGTATATCTATCCGACGCTACGTACTGGCTACATATATACAATATAAGTATCTCTTACAATATAATCTCCTAATTAAAAACGAGCTGATTAGGGTCCACATGGTATTCTCCGTCTTTAGCGATCACGTGGTCAAGAAAGAATGCCGCCAATTCCTCTTGAATCCTCGCATACGATCTGGTGGTAGGAGTTCATCCCGCATCCGAAATATCTAATTTGAAGAAGCGGGTCAATACATATATATGAATGAATGAAACTGAACACAAATGATGGTAATAAAATAAAATTGTGAATATTATTATTTACGCACTTCATATTGTTTGTCAGAGTAGCCCCGCTCATAGGTCGTGTGGCGGATGGACTCGCAAATGTAGTATCCACAGTAATCATTCCCTTGTTCCTGCCACAACCACTTTACAAGAAATAGAGGTCAATCAAACTAATAATTAGCAAGCATGCTAAATGGTATTGATGAAACTAGCGCTTGAATCACTAGGAGATGCGTGGAACATGCTACTATAGTACTTACTTTCGGGTGTCTAAATAGCAGCTTCTTCGGCAGTCCCGGAGTTTTTGAGGTGAATTTTTTCCAAACCCTGCCAAACAAAGAAAACAATTACTCGATATCAGGAAATGAACAAAGTTGCCGATATGGTGCGATAATGATCGATTTAACTTACTTCTCTAGAATTTCAGTCATGTCCGCATACTCCTTGGGATCTTTTTGTCTCGAGTCTAAGACGGTTACTAGTCCCTGCTCAAGCTTAATCTCTAGAAGAATATAGTGGAACATGTGCACGCATGCATAACTCATCAATTACATTACTATAACCTCGACTAATAAGGGAAACCGAATATGCACAAGACAGTAACACTCACTTGAATTCGTAAAGAAAGAGTATTATAGCTTTGTTTTGATTTAATACAAACGATTATAGCATCTTAGCCTCGGTAGCTTTGGCCTGAAATTTAACCATATATGCATCTATGAGATTTGTGTTAATGAACCCAATATCACCGATTTGTCGTTTCTTCAATTCGGCGATCTTCAATCTGCATAATATAGTGAGGATAATTAAAAATACATGCAATGAAAGAGCTGACCTATATATAGAGACTTAATGACAGAAGTAGTACTGTACTTACAGGCAGTAGCAAGTGATCATTAATTTATCGAGGGCCTTTAGATTGAAAAACGCGAAGAACTCCTCAAATGGAACATTCAACAGTTCAATTCCAACGAGGACATGCTCCTCTCTGACTCTCAGCGTCAAAATATTCGTCCCCTCAGACTCTCTGCAGGTTTTCATGTACCAATCATGGAATCTGAACATCGTCGTTGGTAGAGATCTTTCATCTTTGACGAGAGGCTTTCCGTACACGTATTTGTGTTTGTCCACCTCCAAGAAATCATAATGTACATCGTCGGGTAGGTAATCTTCAAGATTGTTATAACCGGGCACCATCCCGCCCGGAACATTAGCGACGATATCGCTAGACACCTGGAGCAGGGGGAACGATTGGTTCGCTTGTTCGCCGAGCTGGGCAAAAAATTTCCCAGCTCGTCGTTGACCACTGATAGTACTTCCCGACCGCGATGCTTCCATAAATGACTTTGTAAGAATGAGCTCATAGTTGCCTTTCACCGGAGACTTTGGTGGTTTCTTCAGGGCAGCCACAGTAAGCTTCACTTTTACCAGATCTATCTTCTCCTTCGGAGGTGGATGTATCTTTGCTTTCACCCCTTCAAAGAAGTTATTCACTTCGGCTTGCACGATTTGCATGTTTTCCTCCACGGTCCTCTCATATGGTAACTTCTCTGGAGTCTTGAGAGAAGGACCAAATTTGTATTGCCTCCCGGCTCTGGCTGTGCTGCTAGATCCCGGAGCAGACGGAGCGGCTGCGACTGTCTTTCCTTTCTTACAAGGCGGAGGAGAAGGACTACGACACGCCAGAGCAGCCGGAGCGGCGGCGGGTCTCTTGATCCGCCCTTGTTGACGAGGCGGAGAAGGAGGAGGCTGGCTGCTCGGGCGCACCGGCGCAGGCGGAGAAGGAGGTGGAGTGCTGCCACGCGCCGGAGAAGGAGGCTGAGTGCCCTGGTCACTCGCCGAAGGAGGAGGCGGAGGAGGAGGCGGATTGCCCTGACTCGCCGGAGGAGGAGGAGGCGTAGGCGTCCAGTTCGGAAGGTTGATGATCTCCTTCCGCCATAGACATGGAGTTTTTAGAGAAGAACCCAGCCGAATCTCCCCTTCACCCATAGGGTGGTCAAGCTCAAGGTCCTCAAATCCGTCTGTTATTTGATCCACCATCACCCTAGCATATCCTTCTGGAATCGACTGGTCGTGGTAGGTTGCGCCAGGTTCATTAGGTAAAACAGAGCCAACAGCCGCCTTGACTTTCAATGTCATCCATCGCGTCATAAGGTGGCAATGTTGAGACTCCGTGATAGCATCCACGGGGTAGCTCGCAGGAGCCATGAAGACAGGCTCCAGGTTTGCTCGGTGGAAGCCACGTTGCTTCTTCGCTGAGATGGCGGGGTAGCTTCAGGAGAAGCTTCGGCAGGTCGTTTGCTGCGATCTGCTTCTCGTTCCTCTAGCCCTTGTACCATTTCGTTTAGCGCCTGCAGTTGGCTATGCTCCACTTTCTTCCTCCTCTCCTGGGTTTTGTAACCCCCTGCGTCCGGAAACCCAACCTTCCACGTAACGGAGCCTGGCATGCCTCGTGTCCGTCTAGGGTGCTCTGGATTCCCGAGGGCCATTGTGAGCTCGTCCTTCTCTCTGTCTGGGACGAACGTCCCTTGCTGCGCTTTCTCGATATACTCCTGAAGCCTCGTGACGGGTATTCGCAGTTGCTCTTCAATTCCGTCCAAACGCACTTCCCTGTTACAGGGTCCAAGGTTCCGCCAGCCCCGAAGAACCAAGTCCGGCAACGGTCTGGCCAGTTCAATGTCTCTGGTTCGACCCCTTTAGCAATTAGGTCATTCTCAGCCTTGTCCCACAAAGGTCGGGCTTTGAGGTAGCCACCTGACCCCGTGCGATGGTGATGCTTCTTCTTTGCAGCATTTTTCTTGTTTATAGCTGACATCTTCTTACTCTTTTCCGATGTCTTGTGGGCCACAAATGCGGGCCAGTGATCTCTGATCTTCTCATACTTTCCGGTGAATTCTGGTGTCAAATCTTCGTCGACAAACTCTGTTTTCAGCTCATTCTTCCACCTCCTGAATAGTTCTGCCATCTTCTTAAGAGCATGAGACTTGATCAATTGCTCTTTAACTGGCTTCTCCGGATCCTCCTCTGGCGGTAGGGTGAAATTTGCCTTAAGCGATGTCCAAAGATCTTCTTTTTGCATATCGGAGACATAAGACACCTCAGGGTCTTCATTCTTAGGCTTTAACCATTGCTGGATACTGATTGGGATCTTGTCCCTAACAAGAACCACGCACTGAGCACGAAATGCATCCCTTGTCTGGATGAAATTGAAAGACCATGAAATTAATAGACCATGAAATTGAAAAGCATTTGAAATGAACTCTGAAAAGGTTCCAAGTTGGCATGGTATCATCATTTCACCCACATATCATCATTAATAGAAGTTCATCATCACATTAAAACCAAAGTACATACATAGTTCTCATTGAACAACATATAGTTCTCCAGTGCATCTAATTAAACAATACATTGAAATTATGTAAAACATTTCAATGCAACAACAAATGCGATCATAATCGCAACCAAGGTAACAACTGATCCAACTGCATAATGATACCAAGCCTCGGTATGAATGGCATCCATCTTGATCTTGTGATCAGTGACGACATCCGCAACATGCAACTCCAATATCATCTTCTCCTCCTCAATTTTTCTTATTTTTTCCTTCAAGTAATTGTTTTCTTCTTCAACTAAATTTAACCTCTCGACAATAGGGTCGGTCGGAATTTCCGGTTCAACAACCTCCTAGATAAATAAAATCTATGTCACGTTGGTCGGCATAATTGTCATAAAGAATAAATGAACCAAATAGTTATGATCATAGACAGGACGAGGGCCGACGGGGGCGGATACCAAAACCATCGCACTATATAATAACAAGGAATAATAAAAGTAAGAAAATTAGACAAGTATCTATCTGAAGTAAGAATTATTTTTTCTTTTAGAAAGAAGATAAGAACAAGAGGCTCACCACCGTGGTGCCGGCGACGAGATCGGCGCGGGCGATCGACGGCGGTGAAGACGGGGACGGGACATGACGGACCGCTAAATCTAGACAAATCTCGGGGAAAATGGAGCTCGGAGATCGAGTTTCGAGAGGAGAAAAATTAACTAGTGTGGCTCGGGAATTTCATCGAACACCTCATGTGCATAGGAGGTGAACTAGAGCACCCAAATGCCCTCCCCTCACCGGCTTGAAAAAACAGAGCACTGTGAAGTGCTCTGCCGCGGAATGGGTATATATAGGCAAATTATTTGTCCCGGTTCGTGGCACGAACCAGGACTAAAGCCACCCCTTCTACACCAGTTCAAGGCATGAACCGGTACCAACGGCTGTGGGCCAGGAGCGTGGCCCATTGGTCCCGATTCATGCCTAAAACCGGGACAAATGAATCCAGACGAACCGGGACCAATGGCCTCGAGGCCCCTGCCACCCCCCTGGCTCATGAACCGGGACTAATCTCTATGGGTCCCAGGTTCGTGAGAACCGGACTAATGGGTTGGTAGGGTCCTAACGATAAATTTCGCTTTCTACTAGTGATATATTAGACAACGGTCTAGCAAATCATGCATAATAGTATCATATGGACAACCACCCGCGAACAAACATGATAGTAGAACAGAAACGGCCACAAAATAGTTTAGGACCGACAAACAGACATTAATCTCTGATCATTGAAGGGTTGGGTCGTGCTTATCGCACTTGACCGCCACCTCAGAGCCGGAAAGGACGAACACAATCGCGTTGAAACTCACGAAAGGCACAACCTTAAAGGTGAGCATGTAGCCAATCTTTAGCTAGTGAGCGATGGCGAAGCCGGCCGCCCTTCTCCACCCGTTGTAGCCGATTTTTATCCTAATGATGATCTTCGGAGAGATGGTGGTCATGCGCTTACGAAACCATTAGAGATCAAAGGTAACGCCAATACATGTGTTAAAATTATATTCCACAGGGTTGGACCTACGCTCTCGTGGAAATTGCCGACATTTGTCGGCCTTCCTCGATGCCTCTTCGAGGCGCTGCCCTCTTCTATATCCTTGCCCTTGGAGCGCTACAATGACTATGACATGAGTGCACAGTGTTCAGTGTACTGCCAGTTGGCAAACATAGTATAAAACAAAAAAAAATCGATATACGATCACCCAGGAACAATATGAAGATTCATATAAGGTTTGGATCATGATCGTTATCGACTCCGGAGTGCAGTGGAAATAGACGAGTCGGCGTACATCGTACTTAGAGTCCCCCGAACATAGATGAACAATCCCGCGAACCATCTCTCGGACGAAAGACCGAAAGCACGACCTCTCTACTTGGTTGCAAGCGTACATTTTCACGATCCGAAAGCGCTTCACCGTCAGAGCTAATTATCACCGGAGAATTAGAGGGAGAGATTATAACCATAGTGGACTTTTAATTATGAGGTTTAGAGGAACTAGGTCTAAATCTAATTAGATCAATTAAAATTAGAACTAGATGAACTAGAAAAGGTTTGAAAATGTGTGTGTCCAAAGGACAAAATCCACTAGTATATATAGATTAAACAGGGGAGGAGGGGTGGCCACCAAGGAGGGAAAGTCCCTCCTTGGTGCGGTAGCCAAGGGACCCCCACCCCCCACTCTAATTCGGCCTCCCCTATAGGAAAGGGGAGGCACCTCCTCTTGGGCCCTTGTTGCCCAAGTTGCCTTGCACTACTTGGCCTTTTAAGACCTGATGGTAATAAATAAAATATAAAAGCCTCTTAACATTTACTAGAGCCTTTTATTATTAGTTTATCATCATCGGAAATATTTTCCACATGTATATTATTTATCAGAAATGTCCGGTATTGCCCGATAAACTCCGAAACCCATCCGGTGACCCCGAAAAGCTTCCGGTTCCTCTCGGAACTATTGAGAATATCAATGAAACAATTTCACAAATAAATGATCGATACTCTCCTCCTACTAACATTGAACATATCATGATTACCTTAGGCCCTGCTTGGATCCTCGTTTTCCTCCACTTACACCTGTAAAAGTTACAGATCTATGTCCATCGTTTTGGTTTACAGGCGAAAATAACTCTTGGCATGTAAATTACACCCGGAAATTTGATACACGTGTATTAAATTACATCCATACCAAGCGCAGCCTTAAACTTGTGACCTCGTAGGTTCTGTTTTTTTTTTTTGAACTGTCTAATTGTTCATGGATCGGTTCGGCCGGGCCGTGGTGGTACTGGTCACCACGTAGTAGCAGTAAACATGAAAGTGAAAGGGAACGACATGTACGTACGTTGGGTCGATGACGGACAACGGAGGGATCAGGACGGGACGAGATTGATGAGATTGACCGATACCGCCCGTCCGTCCCTTCGTTTTCCCTCCGCTGCAGGCCGCGGCGTGACCGTTCCCGTTGGTATTGGTCGATCGATCGCCAGACGTACGACATGTACTGCAAGAAGAATGCATGCATGGTGGAGGGCGCACGTCGACATCTACAGAAGTAGCTAGGCTCCTTTCCACCCGGACAGCCGCTGATCTGTCGACCCATTAATTGGCCAGCCATGCAGCGTATCCGATCACCTCATCCGGGCCGACAACGACCGGCCGGCGACGGAGATGGCGCGCGAGCCCCAGCTCCACGTGATCGCTCCGTCCTCATCCGCGCTGATAAGACGGCGACCGGCCGGCCCCCGTACGTCGCGCTCTATTTCGCTCCATGGGATGTGGAACCGCACCGGATCTTTTCCACGGCGGCGACGCCATCCGCCGCGACAATCCATGCATGCTTCCGCGTTCCGTTGCTTTACCGGTTACCACCAACCGACCGACTCGCGGGTCGCCGTCGCAGCGAGGATATGGGGCGGGCCTAGGAATTCAAGACCATGTATTCAAAATTTGAAAACTTTTTTTGGAGGCCTACAGCCTTCCTTTTGGTGCGCAAAACTGATTATAGCAACATATTGTAATAGTTCTAAACTATATAAAAGATACCACATAATTATTATATTCATAAAAAATGATCATAACTTGGACATATAGAAGTAAAAAATTATTCAACATATGATGGCAAAATCAAGATATATAGAGGATAGAAAATAGTAAATGATAAAAAAAAGCTTACAAATTACAGGATAACTTTGTGATCCTTGATGCTCTGGAAATGAGTGATGATGTCCTCATCCTTAACTTGCAAGAAGAAATCCCTTTCAACAAATGTGACCAAGCAATCATTCAAGTATTTTTGCCCCATCTTGCTTCTTAGCTTGTTTTTTATATAGTTCATTGATGAAAAGACTCTCTCAACACCGGCTGCCGCAACAGGAAGGACTAGCACCAATTTCAGAAGTTTGTAAACAATATCATACGGAAGATCCCTCCATGTTTTAACAAGCATCATAGATAACTCTGCTAGATTTCTCAAGTTTGTGAAGTTTTCATCATTCTTCACATCACTAATATAGAGATTCAGTTGAAAAGGAAGTTGGTGCATTTCTTCAAAGTTAAAATCATGAGGATAGAACCCAGCAAGCTTAACCAAGTCATCAATATTAAAAAAGGAAAATGACTTGGCTGGACTGAATGATGCCATGCATCTAAGTAGCTCTGTGTTTACCTCATCAAACCTGTTATTAAGCTCCTGAAGTTGCCTATCAATGACACCCAAGAACATATCAGCATGAAACATGTGGTAATTCATGGCATTTTTATACAACGATCTTGCTCTTTGTATAGGCCTGTACTTCCCATCCATGTCAACACATCTGACATTGTGCTTCACACAGAAAGAAGTGACATTCTCAAGGAATTCTCTCCGTCCAGCATCTTCTCTCAGAACTTGCAGTTGTACCTTTGTGAAGTCATTTGTGTATCCAAATATTTCATTCATCAAGTGCAGCATGAAGCAAACTCAAATGATTTAAATACTTCCAACATTGTCTGAGCTCCTAAAGCCTCTGCACTATTACTTTCTTTCCCAAGCTTAAAGAGAACTTTCCTGATTGAAGGATACAGAGACATAACGTGCATTACCGTTTTATAGTGGGAACCCCATCGCGTATCACCTGGCCTTGCTAGTCCCATCTCTTGATTCAAACCTAGGCCAACTTCAATTTCACCTAGTTTCAATGCTTCAATCATATATTCAGACTGAGCGACGCGAAGCATGCGGATCTTTTTACATGACATCCCAAGAACATTCAACAAATATGAAAGGTGTCCAAAGAACCATTTGCAATCAATATTCTCCTTAGCAACAGCTACAAGGGTTAGTTGAAGCTGATGGGCGAAACAGTGAACATAATAAGCAGAAGGAGAATCTTCCATAATTAGTTTCTTCAAACCATTAACATGACCCTTCATGTTACTAGCACAGTCATACCCTTGCCCACGTACCTTGGATATGGGCAATTGATACTTCATAAGCAAGGTCTGAATTGCTTCTTTAAGAGTCAATGATGTAGTATCCGCAACTTGGCCAAGACCAAGAAACCTTTCAACCGGCTCCCCTATTTTATTGACAAATCGCAAGCAAAGAGCTAATTGTTCTTGCTGGTATGCATCACTAGATTCATCAGCAAGAATTGCAAAACACTCATCACCAAGTTCCTCTATGACAAATCTTGTTGTTTCATGAGCACAAGAACCAATAGGCTGTTTTTGAATCTTGTGATCTATCATCTGACAATTTTGTGGAGCATTTCCTAAAACTACCTTATTAACTTCTTCAAAGTTGCCTGCCAACCATTGCAAAAGTTCTCGAAAATTTCCTTTATTTTTTGAATCCTTTCCCTCATCATGACCACGAAAAGCCAACCCCTGATGCAAAATAAATTTTATGCACTCAAGTGACCATTTCAACCGAGCTAGATATTGAGCCTTGTACTGTGTGGTTTGTGAGGCCATCGCCTCACGGATTGATGCTTTAGGTTTGATGAACAAATTATATTTCTCTTCGGCTTCACAATGAGCACTATTGACCTCACCAACATGCTTCCTCCATTAACAAAACTATCTCCACCAGGAAATTTAGTACTATCTTTGAACAAATAGCAAACAAAACAATATGCTGCATCTTTATCAACACTATACTCAAGCCACTTGTACTCATCAAACCAAACCGGTTGGAAGCGACGCTTACCTCCGCAGTCATGTTGCGGAAAATCTTTCTATCTTTGGTTTACATCGTCCCAATGCAATGTAGGCCCTTCTAACCGAATCTTGGTCATTAACATCATAGCTTGAGATAGGAGTCCTCAACCCAGGATCAGGCACGATGTCATAAATATCATCACCACTGTCCTCATATGTAGAATCAGATCCATCTACAGTCAAAGATTCATCATCATCTTCTGCTATTGGGGACTCTGTGTTAGGAGCTCTCTCGGGTTCAGGTGGTATTGTGTGTGTCTCACTGCCACTTTGCCCTTGGAACATTACCAACTCCAGCTGACTTTCATTGGAAGATGGTGTAGCACTTGTTGGTTCAGATTTTTTCTTTTTTGCAGCAACTCCTTCCAAGAAAGATCTCAAATCAGTAGTATTCTTCCTCTTCATGTTTTACACCTGAGAAGTAAAATTGTTCAAGTTTTAGAATACTACTCGTTATACATATTGCTTACTGTAACAAATTCAGAATTTATAAACATTCTCCCATCACAAACTTAAATGAAAAATTGTAGATTCTCATGTCTAAACAATTCATAATTGGCTGCAAACTAGTCTTTACTTAACCAATAATTAAATAAGAAAGTCAAGTGGTGAAAATACTTACTAGGAGCCGAACTATGCTCCTGCAATAGTACAGCCTGCTGGACAGTGAGAAGAACCGTGCCTGTTGCTTACAAAATCAGAGTGACAAAACCTACAGAAGTAAAAAAAGAAAGGAGACATAACCTGTAAGATGAATTCAGTGGCACTTCAGGTTCAGAGATGAGACGATTCAGAAGTTGGTTGTTGCTTACAAAATCAGTGCTTGCGTATTTGAAACTGAATCAATGCGGTAAGTTGTGCTGTTGTCGATGAGAAAATTCAGAACTTACACGGAAGGGATGCAGGCAGGGGGAGAGGAAGCGAGGGGTTCGTCGCTGCGGACC
Source organism: Aegilops bicornis (assembly GCA_021605145.1). Classification (NCBI taxonomy): domain Eukaryota; kingdom Viridiplantae; phylum Streptophyta; class Magnoliopsida; order Poales; family Poaceae; genus Aegilops; species Aegilops bicornis. Next base: position 105,773,928 of record CM038675.1, on the reverse strand, counting down.
GGCGGCGCGCCGTGCGCACGCGCGCGAGGCGACGGCGGCAACAGCCCTGCCGGCCGCCCGGCGGTCGCCTAGCGCAGTGGTTGTGGCGGCGGACCGGCAGTTCCGCCAGTTCGTGTGCGATCTGCGGAGGCGGCTGTGGCGGAGCAGCGGAGGGGAGATGTCGGTTCGTGATCGATCAAGTTTTTTTGGCGACGATGTATCCGTACGATGCGCTTCTGGGCTAAGGTGTGGACTTGAGGAGAGGGTGGGCTACTGGGCCAGCCTATGTTCTGGGCTTATAAATGCTTAACAAGCACGTTCGCGTACCAGTTTCGTTTTTTCTTATATTGACACTGTATATATACTATATATACCATATTTTTTGCCAAAAACAATGGGTATTCAGCTGCATACCCTTGAATTGAGGTGGGCCCGCCACCGCGGGAGGGACCGATGGATGTGAGCAGGTGATCGCCCCCTGGCCTGGCTCTCTTGCTGCATGCAGCGTGCCCGTCAGCGATCGATCGATCCCTCACTGGTGTAGGGATCGGCTCTCCGATCACTGCGCGCTTTGTTATCCATCCACAGAGAAAGAAAACGGGAGAGGAATCGCGGAGAGCGACGGCGTGGGCAGTTGGCCGGGAGCGGGAGGGTTCGAGTAGTCGCTTGCGCCGCACGAGTGCTGCTTTCATCCTTTGCTTTCACCGGAGGTCGGCAAAAGCAAGTGGCAAAACCCAAGCGTAGCTAGCTAGCTAGTAGGAGTATCAATTCAAACATGAGTTCGTACGTACCACTTCGATCTGCAGCTCGATCGGACAAGGCAAGTGCATCATCGTCGGCATTCCGTCCATCAGGCCAGGGCACATCCAAGATCGTGTGTGGACTACGGATAGGATTTAAACCGTGCGCGGATGGCCAAATTATAGTTTATGTCAACTTTGCAAGCGAGAAGCGGGGACAGCGGCTCATCTTCTTTTCAGGTGCACATACGCGAGGCGGATTTGGTCCGACATCAAGAACTGGCTTGGTCTAGCGCACATCAACTTGGACACTTGGAGCAATCTTGACTCGGTCGAAGATTGGTGGTACTCCATGGTACGTAAATGCCAACGGTGATGTGAGGAAAGGTGTCTCGTCCATGGTTATGTTGACTTTATGAAAGATTTGGAACGAAAGAAATGCAAGAGTTTTTAGAAACATGGCATCCATGTCCGCTATAATAGCAAGTAGGATTAAGTATGTGTCCATGCTTTGGGGGTTAAAAGGAGCAAAACATTTGAGATCCTTGATGCCGCGAGATTTCGCTTATGAGCTTTTCGGCCGCTCTCCGCCGTTTCGGTAACTTGTAAAACTCTTTTTAATTCATAAGATGAACCAGACGGGTCGGCCCACGGGAAAGAATTAGATGCTAGAAATTGCACCAACCAGTTGCGTAAACCTAGAATTTCAGTACCAGTTTGGGACAACGGAAACCTATGCATCGGTTGTCTGTTTTTCTTTTAAACCAGTTGATTTTCAGAGTTGTTTAATTCACATCCAATGGTTCTCGTTCATCTTCCTCATCCCTTATCCATCCCACCCCGCCCAACCACCCGGCACCCCGCCCTGTCCAAGCTGCTTCCTTCACCATGTTGCCGCCCAGAACTCTGACGTCGATGACCTTCTAGCACCCCCCCCCCCCCCCCAATCACCCGTCAACCTCCGGCTCCTCTCCACAAGCGATATCGTTGTTGTGCGTCCTCAGCTCCTGGTCACTACTTCCTCGGCCTCGCTGCCACTATCCGCAACATCCCCGTATTTGCCTCGAAGCAACGCCTTCAGAAATCGACCAATTTAAAAAGGTTTTTGAGGCAAATTAAGAACAACAAACGTGATTAGTTTTTTGGTTGTGTGCATAGCTTGGAGCAAGTTTGTGTGTCCTAGCTAGGCCGTCCCCTTGGGGCTAAGGGCCTGTTCGGATGTCCTCCCGCTTCACGCTTCGCAAAATTCCGGAGCGGGAGCCGAGCCGAACGGAAAATCCCCGAGAAGCTCGCTTCGGGAAGCTCAACCCAATCGCAGTGTAAAAATTCGAAGCTGCCCCGGCCCAGCTCCACGGAAAAGAGAAACTGGAGTTTGCCCAAATTACAGCCGTATGCCACTGCAAAACTTACCGATTCGTTCCCCTCCCCCAAATCCTATCGCTAGCTCTCCCCAGCTCGTTCCCCTCGAGCGGCGCTGACCCAATCCGCCGTGGCGCCGTTGCCGGCCGCCGCGTCGTCGCCGGCCGCCGCTCCTTCCCGGCAACAGATCGAGCCGTTCCAGGGCAATCCCCGCCGGTTCCCGTCGATGCAGCCCGGGGAAGGCGTCGAAAACGGGCCCACGGGCGTAGGCACCACAGCGGGATCCGGCGCCTGACCACGACTGCGGCGCCGCTCTCCTCCCCGCACCACACCGCCCCTTCCCCTTCCTGCTCCTCCCCTTCGCGCTCTCTTCCTCACCTCGCCGAGTCGCCGGAGTCCGCCTCACCTGACATGTTGGACCGAATTTGGCTGCCTCCAGCCGGCCCAACAGGCCACAGCCCTCCCAGTTGGGCTGCAGCGCTGGGAGAAGCTGCCGATGCTCCCGAACGCTCCTACGATCGCTAGGTGGAGTTAGAAGCGAGGAGAAGAAGCTGGATATGTGAAGTTTTGAGAAGCCAGAGGAGTTCAGAACAGGCCCTAAGTCAGTCGATGCTATATCCGTAAGATTTTACATTAGGATTCATGCAAAAAATCATTTTTTTCCTCTTTTGCATGTTATGTCATTTAGTTAAGACTTGGTTAAATCTTAGTCGGTTGAGACATTTTTTTAGAAAAGGAGGATGACCCCCGACCTCTGCATCTGGGAGATGCATACGGCCACTTTATTGATTATTCTCGAGGACCTTACAAAGTATTACAACAATATGCCTGAATCCGCCATCTTGGCAACATATGCCACTACTCATATCCAAATGATGCAGGGTGCTACAGGCCACATACCCGGACTCATCGACCTAATCCTATCATCAAAAGCCGAAGCCCAGTAGGAGCCACATACCGGTCCAGGGCATAAACCTGGTCCGACACACTCACATGTGTCGTCAGCCATCTTCCACAGGTCCGTCTTCGTGAGCAGATATTGAGGCTTCTACCTTGTCGTCACTCCGTCATCATCGACGCCACCTTGACGCCTTGAGACAACTACCTCCACTGCTGAGTCCATCACCGCGCATCAGGCGCCGAGTCTCCACTGCACCACGCCGCCGAGATCCGCCGTCATCAATGAGAAGGATGAAGCACCGCTCCACCAAAAAGGCGCCTGCTGGTCCCTCCATCCCGTGTACGCCTCCAAGAATGACGCCCCAAGGAGGAAGCAACACCAACACGCCGCCGTCATCCGATCAACTGATCTAGGGTTTTCCCCGGAGGTAGCAACATCCTTTCTTCATCATCATCGTGCCATTCTACTAGCTATATCCTGGGTTTTGTTTCTCCCCATGACTCGTCCTATTCGTTAATACACATGACATCAATCTATGTTAATCAATTAAACCGTCTCTTGGGGTCCTACATTGATGCAGGGCCGGGCCGGCAAAATCGGAGGCCCTGTGCTAAACTCTGAAATGGGGCCTACTATTATATAGTAGAAAATAGAATGATAATAATATATAGGTCATACTGTGTCACATAGCAATAAGATGGTTCGAGAATCTTATACGTTCAACTCAAAAAAAAATACATTCAACGCTTTGTTATTTTGAGATTTAGTTAGATCCTCCATTTTTTAGTTTTTCCTTACGCATTTTGGTAACTAGATTATTATTTTATATGAAAACATGACATAGATCTTGGAACACTTAAACGCCTAATGTATATACAAAAGATAAAAAAGGAATAAAATTAACTAGAAGGTATTGGTAAAACTCAGGAGTCAAAACTAAATGGACGAAGATAAAACAATATTAGCAGAGCCACCGGTCCTTGGCCGATGGGTGATGTGTTCCATCATTTATAGAAACAAATCGCTTGTGCCCTTGCTCTCTCAAAAGGAACGCACACCTAGCCGCCGCCTCCAAAAACCCTAGCTTTTTGCCTCCCACCGGCGCCGGTGCCGGTCCATCCCGTCTCCGGTGGCCCTATGGCCATGGAGGCGGAGTGGATCTCGGCCCTTGCCGGTGGGAGGCTCCGTTTAGATCTTTTTCGAGCTTTGTTAGGGTTTGTGTCACCTTTCGGGAAAGGCGAGACGGTGGCGGCTCCCTGAAGATGGAATAAAGGTCTCCCCGCCTAGCCCCCGTTCCGGTGATGCGTCTTGCATCGTTGGTGGGCGTGTGGAGTTGTGTCTCCGGCGGATCTGCCTTTGGTGGATTTGCTCGGATCTGTTCGTCGTTCGTCTTCGTTCGTGTGTTTTCAGGTTGGATCCTTTTGATCTACACTCTTCATATGCGGCGTTTGCTGTTACGTGCGTTGGTTCTACGGGCCTTAGCACGACGACTTCTCGACCGTCTACTACGACAAGGTTTGCCCGGCTCCGGCGAGAGGGCGATGACATGGCGCGCCTTCTCGCCGCTTCAAAGTCAGAATACGTTAGGTGGTCTACGGATCTGGATGTAATTTTTATTATTTCTAGTGTTCGTTATACTACCATGATTAAAGATGAATAGATTGAAAGTTTTTCCCGTGAAAAAAAAATCGCTTGTGCCCTTCCTAGTGCTCAGCTGCTGCCGTCCGGAGCGAAGGATCCATCAGCGTTGCGGACGAAGAGGCGCAGACTGGATCGAGCGGCTCCTCAGCTGCAGCCCAGAGGCCCACCTCAGGGTCCCAGCCGAATTAATTTGCAACAGCCAACTTCGCTCAAAAAAAAAAAATGGAACAGCCAACAGTGTCAACTGGACTGTATGCATGCGACAGGGCAAGCTTCTGCTTTGTTTAAAAAATCAGAGGCCCCTAGGAGGTGGAGGCCCTGTGCCGGCGCACAGGTTGCACTCCCATCGGCCCGGGCCTGCATTGATGGCATGTGCCATAGTAATAAACAAGGATCACAAGTAAACAAAACTGAGTAGTATCTTCTCCGCCTTATCCGGCCGGGGGAGCATCCACTGAAAGGGACGTCCATGTGATCAACCTAGTCAGAGCATCTCCAGCCGTTGGCCTCCCCAGGGCGCATTTTTCTCGCCTCCTGGGGGCTGCTGGCGAGAATTTTACCCCAGGGCTCAAATCTCTTCCATTGCTGTTTCTCCCCACCGCCTCCTCAAGTGGAACCGCCATCTGTGACGGCCGGAGGCGTGTCGCCGTCGGCCGAGGAGGCCAGTGCCCAACAAGACGGATCAAGACGTCCACGGCGCAGTATCGCCTCCGTGCGACGCAGTCTGAGAGGAGACGGCCTCACATGCAGAGGAGTTGGTGGTTGTCGGGTGGGCGGCAAGGGCGGGCGGAGGCGACATGGCAAGTGGAGCGCAGCAAGGCGTAGGGCTTGGCCGGGGAGAGAGAGAAAAGTGGAAGGGGAGATGGGAGGTGGGGGCGGAGAAAGCGACGTGGGAGAGAGAGATGTGGGGACAGAGGCCGACGTGTGGGGTTTTCGCATGCAAAAGGTAGTGCCGGCGCCCCCGACTGACCCCCAGCTTTGTGGGTTTCTCTTGCCAGCGTCGGCCGTAGTTGTAGCTAATACCGGCGAAAACGAGCCCGTGAAGGCGTGACTGGGACCGTTTTTGACTATCGGCGCTGAAAAAATGCTCCTCGGAGGCTTCCTGAGGAGCCTAGTGGAGATGCTCTAACCTACCCTGCCTTACTACTATCCCTGAGGATCCACCCATGCAACGACAGCATGGAGGGAGGGAGGAAACACCAAAGCCGGCACTGGTGGAAAAAAGGCCTTTGGTCGCGGTTCGCAACTGCCATTAGTCGCGGTTGGGCAACCGCGACCAAATAAGCGCGACTAATGCCCCCCACCTTTAGTTGCGGCTGCTTAAGAACCGCGACTAACGGCCCGTCCACGTGGCGCCAGCGGTGACCGTCGGCGGAGGACCTTTAGTCGCGGTTCTTCGCCAACCGCGACTAAAGCCGCCACGTGTTTAGGGTTTTAGCCCCCCTAAACCTGTTTTGCTTAATTTGTATTGTTTTGTGCTTTATTTTATTTCTTTTATAGAAAACCCCGCCACCATCGCCACTTATCCATTGCCGCCATTGCGTCGAGGGCGGGCGAAGCGAGGCGGCGCGCTGCTGGCGAGAGGCTTGGCCGGGCGTTGAGGGCGGGCGAAGCGAGGCGGCAAGACGAGGTCGGCCGGCTGCTGCTGCTGTAGGCGGGCGACGGCAAGCGCGCCGAGGGCGAGGGCGACGGCGCGGCGCTGAGGGCGCCGCAGAGACGAGGCGAGAATCGAATCGGAGAAGACGAGAATCGGAGCCAAAAGCAAACCTACACCCACTTGTGAAGAGAATGGCTCCAAATGGCTAAGTGTTGGGCTTGGATGGGTATATATAGGGAGGGCTTTAGTTGCGGTTGGCACGGCAAACCGTGACTAAAAAGTGCTTGGCCTTTAGTCGCGGTTGTCTGGCAAACCGCGACTAAAGACCTCACGTCTTGTACCACCGGCGCCACAGGCCCGGGCCTTTGGTCGCGGTTCACCTCCGTAATCAAGCGATTAAAGGTCCCATTAATCGCGATTCCTACAAACATGACTTAGAGGACGGAGCGCATTTTTTACCAGTCTGAAGCCTCCGGGCCCCGGCCCCGGCCCCGACCGAGAACTGGAGATAGACATGGACATGGGATTGGGTTGCGTTTCGTCGTTGGCTTTGCGCCTTTGCGTGTGGCATGCACCATCTATCTACCTAGTAGCTGACTTGACGAGCAGGAGCAGCCAGGCACGTACTACGTGCGTACCTAACTAAAATCCCAATCCCGTTGTCACATGCTACTGCATGCACACTTTCGATCATATCATACGCCAGAAACACTCTCGCACGTTGTGGATAGGATCGACATGGACTGGCTGGCTAGCTAGCTTTCGTAGACTTTCACCCTGGACTTGTCCGGGAGAGCTAGTGCCTAGTGGAACATGAACATGGTGGTGGTGGGTGGATGGATGGATGGATGGATGTGGACCGGAGGTGCGGCGTCAGGTCTCGGCGTCGCGGCACAGCGCTGCGTGTCTTTTTACCTTTTCTCTGCGGGCGCGGTGGCCGACCGATCGGGCTGCACGGAGCCTTCCGCGGTGAACCAAGGGCCACGTAGAGGCGTTTTCTTTTATTTACTGCTCACAAACAGTGTCGTTTCGTCGTCTTTTGCGTGTCCCGTGCACTGCCATACATCCTCTTTTGTTCGCGTGCTGCAGCTATGTGCACATGCAACGGAAAGCCGCCGTCTCGATCGTCGGCCAGGCCAGAGATCGATTCAGCACGCGGCTGTGGAGAGATGCATGGAATCGGTGCGCCCACCATGCGTACGTCCTCTTTTGTTCGCGAGCGCGAGTTGGAATGTGGTGGTGGTGGTGGTGTCATGGTGCGTGCCCCTCACAATCCATCCATCTCTCCCGCCGTGCGGCGTCTTGTCTCATCGTCGCGCTACAAACCGCCTGTGCTGTGAGATCGATCGAGCCCGGCTGAGCCGAGTGCAAAGCGCGTGCTCGCACGATGCTCTTCTTGATCACGCCTTTGCCGTTTAAACGCAACGTTGTTCTTCTCGTCCGGTTTGCATGGTGTGTATTCTCCGTTCCACATTTTAAGACATTCTACGTAGAAGTATTCACGATAACTGCATATATTGCTTGTGTAGGATGGATATGAGTCGTGGAAGAAGTTTTTGTTCACTTGCTCAAATATTGTGCGAATGAAACTAAGCGTTTTTTTTAGAAAAGAAGGAAAACCCACGGCCTCTGCATCTAAACGATGTGTGCAACCATTTCATTACTTATTCATACAAGACTTTACAAAGTAATACAACAATAAGACTAAATCCATCGTATAGGCAACATCAATCGCTACTCCTATCCAGTTGATAAAGGGATGCTGAGGCCCCAACATGGATGCCTTCCGGGTATGGGGCACACACCGGTCCAGCGCACACTCGGAGGCCGCCGCCGCCACCAGATAACCCACAAGTGTAGGGGATCGCAACAGCTTTCGAAGGTAAAATATTCAACCCAAATTTATTGATTCGACACAAGGGGAGCCAAAGAATATTAATGAGTATTAGCAGTTAAGTTGTCAATTCAACCACAGCTGGATAACTTAGTATCTGCAGCAAAGTGTTTAGTAGCAAAATAGTATGATAATAAAGGTAACAGTAACAAAAGTAATATTTTTGGGTTTTGTAGTGATTGTAACAATAACAACAGAAAAATAAATAAGCGAAACACAAGATGTGAAAAGCTCGTAGGCAATGGATCAGTGATGGATAATTATGTCGGATGCGATTCCTCATGTAATAAGTATAACATAGAGTGACACAGAACTAGCTCCAGTTCATCAATGTAATGTAGGCATGTATTCCGTAAATAGTCATACGTGCTTATGGAAAAGAACTTGTATGACATCTTTTGTCCTACCCTCCCGTGGCAGCGGGGTCCTAGCGAAAACTAAGGGATATTAAGGCCTCCTTTTAATAGAGAACCGGAACAAAGCATTAACACATGATGAACGCATGAACTCCTCAAACTACGGTCATCACCGAGAAGTATCCCGATTATTGTCATTTCGGGGTTGTCGGATCATAACACATAATATGTGACTATAGACTTGCAGGATAGGATCAAGAATACACATATATTCATGAAAACATAATAGGTTCAGATCTGAAATCATGGCACCCAGGCCCTAGTGACAAGCATTAAGCACAGCAAAGTCATAGCAACATCAATCTCATAACATAGTGGATACTAGGGATCAACCCTAACAAACTAACTTGATTACATGGTAAATCTCATCCAACCCATCACCGTCCAGCAAGCCTACAATGGAATTACTCACGCACGTCGGTGAGCGTCATGAAATTGGTGATGGAGGATGGTTGATGATGACAACGGCGGCGAATCCCCCTCTCCGGAGCCCCGAACGGACTCCAGATCAGCCCTCCCGAGAGAGATTAGGGCTTGGCGGCGGCTCCGTATCGTAAAACGTGATGAAACTTTCTCTCTGATTTTTTCTCCGCGAGACGAAATATATGGAGTTGGAGTTGAGGTCGGTGGAGCCTCAGGGGGCCCACGAGACAGGGGGCGCGCCCAGGGGGGGTGTGCACGCCCCCACCCTCGTGGACAGGGTGTGGGCCCCCTGGTCTTGATTCTTTCGCCAGTATTTCTTATATTTTCCAAAAAGTGCCACCGTGGATTTTAATCGTGGAGATAAAGTTCAAAGAATTTCAGAGTGAAGTGGAAAATCATCATAACAAGAAAATAAAGTTTCTGCGATCTAATCGTGGAGATAAATATTTGAGTTACGAGTTTGGTCTTCAATTAAAATAATGTGGAATAGTTTCACAGCTCACGCCACAGAACACCACAATGTTATGGTGTGTCCGAACGTCAGAATCAAGCACTTTATTTGATATGGTGCGATCTATGATGTCTCTTATCGGTTTACCACTATCATTTTGGGGTTATGCATTAGAGACAGCTGCATTCACGTTTAATAGGGCACCATCTAAATCCGTTGAGGCGACACCGTATGAACTATGGTTTAACAAAGTAAACCTAAGTCGTGTCGTTTCTTAAAAGTTTGGAGTTGTGATGCTTATGTGAAAAAGTTTTCACCGATAAGCTCGAACCCAAATCGAGAAGTGCGTCTTCATAGAATACCCAAAGGTAACTATTGTACACCTTCTATCACAGATCCGAAGGCAAGTTTTTCGTTGCTAAGATGGATCCTTTCTAGAGAAGAAGTTTCTCTCGAAAGAAGTGAGTGGGAGGAAAGTAGAACTTGATGAGGTAATTATACCTTCTCCCTTATTGGAAAGTAGTTCATCACAGGAATCAGTTCCAAAGGATTCCTACACCAATTAGTGAGGAAGTTGATGATGATGATCATGAAACTTCAGATCAAGTTGCTACCAAACCTCGTAGGTCTTCCAGAGTAAGATCCGCACTGTGAGTGGTACGGTAATCCTATTCTAGAAGTCATGTTACTAGACCATGATGAACCTATGAACTATGAGGAAGCGATGATGAGCCCAGATTCATGAAATGGCTTGAGGCCATGAAATCTGAGATAGGATTCATGTATGAGAACAAAGTATGGACTTTGATTGACTTGCTCGATGATCAGCAAGCCATGTTAAATAAATGGATCTTCAAGAGGAAGACGGACACTGATGGTAGTGTTACTATCTACAAAACTCGACTTGTCACAAAAAGGTTTTTTGACAAGTTCAAGGTGTTGACTACAATGAGATTTTCTCTCATGGCGATTCTTAAGTCTGTCGAATCATGTTAGCAATTGCCACATTTTATGAAATCTGGCAAATGAATGTCAAAACTACATTCTTTAATGGATTTATTAAAGAAGAGTTGCATATGATGCAACCAGAAGTTTTAAATCAATCCTAAAGGAGCTAACAAAATATGCAAGCTTCAGCGATCCATCTATGGACTGGTGCAAGCATCTCAGAGTTGGAATACATGCTTTGATAAATTGATCATAGCATATAGTTTTATACAGACTTGCGGTGAAGCCTGTAATTACTAGAAAGTGAGTGGGAGCACTACAAAGCATTTACGATAAGTATATGTGAATGACATATTGTAGATCGGAAATAATGTAGAATTATTCTGCAAAGCATAAAGGAGTATTTGAAAGGAGTTTTTCAAAGAAGGACCTCAGTGAAGCTGCTTACATATTGAGCATCAAGATCTATAGAGATAGATCAAAACGCTTGATAAGTTTTTTTTTTCAATGAGTACATACCTTGACAAGATTTTGAAGTAGTTCAAAATGGAACAGTCAAAGAAAGAGTTCTTGCCTGTATTACAAGGTGTGAAATTGAGTAAGACTCAAAACCCGACCACGGCAGAAGATAGAATGAGAATGAAAGTCATTCCCTATGCCTTGGCCATAGGTTCTATAAAGTATGCCATGCTGTGTACCAGTACAATAGTGATCTAGGAGTAGATCTTGGACAATGATCAAAATTATCCTTAGTGGAATAAGGATATGTTTCTCGATTATGGAAGTGACAAAATGTTCGTCGTAAAGGGTTACGTCGATGCAAGTTTTGACACTGATCCAGATGACTCTAAAGTCTCAATCTGGATACATATTGTAAGTGGGAGCAATTAGCTAGAGTAGCCCCGTGCAGAGCATTGTAGACATAGAATATTTGCAAAATACATACGGCTCTGAATGTGATGCACCCGTTGACTAAGCTTCTCTCACGAGCAAAACATGATCATCCCTTAGTACTCTTTGGGTGTTGATCACATAGCGATGTGAACTAGATTATTGACTCTAGTAAACCCTTTGGGTGTTGGTCACATGACGATATGAACTATGGGTGTTAATCACATACGTATGTGAATATTAGTGTTGAATCACATGATGATGTGAACTAGATTATTGACTCTAGTGCAAGTGGGAGACTGAAGGAAATATGCCCTAGAGGCAATAATAAAGTTATTATTTATTTCCTTATATCATGATAAATGTTTATTATTCATGCTAGAATTGTATTAACCGGAAACATAATACATGTGTGAATACATAGACAAACAGAGTGTCACTAGTATGCCTCTACTTGACTAGCTCGTTAATCAAAGATGGTTATGTTTCCTAACCATAGACATGAGTTGTCATTTGATTAACGGGATCACATCATTAGGAGAATGATCTGATTGACATGACCCATTCCGTTAGCCTAGCACTTGATCGTTTAGTATGTTGCTATTGCTTTCTTCATGACTTATACATGTTCCTGTAACTATGAGATTATGCAACTCCCGTTTACGGAGGAACACTTTGGGTGCTACCAAACGTCACAACGTAATCGGGTGATTATAAAGGAGTACTACAGGTGTCTCCAAAGGTACATGTTGGGTTGGCGTATTTCGAGATTAGGTTTTGTCACTCCGATTGCTCTGGAGAGGTATCTCTGGGCCCTCTCGGTAATGCACATCATTATAAGCCTTGCAAGCAATGTGACCAATGAGTTGGTTACGGGATGAAGCATTACAGAGCGAGTAAAGAGACTTGCGGTGTGAGATTGAACTAGGTATTGGATACCGACGATCGAATCTCGGGCAAGTAACATACCGATGACAAAGGGAACAACGGATGTTGTTATGCGGTTTGACCGATAAAGATCTTCGTAGAATATGTAGGAGCCAATATGGGCATCCAGGTCCCGCTATTGGTTATTGACCAAGAATAGTTCTAGGTCATGTCTACATAGTTCTCGAACCCGTAGGGTCCGCACGCTTAAGGTTTCGATGACAGTTATATTATGAGTTTATGAGTTTTGATGTACCGAAGGAGTTCGGAGTCTCGGATGAGATCGGGGACATGACGAGGAGTCTCGAAATGGTCGAGACGTAAAGATCGATATATTGGACGACTATATTCGGACATCGGAAAGGTTCCGAGTGATTCGGGTATTTTTGAAGTACCGGAAAGTTACGGGAATACGTATTGGGCCTTATTGGGCCATACAGGAAAGAAGGAAAAGGGCCTCAAGGGTGGCCGCACCTTCCCTTGGTCTGGTCCGAATTGACTAGGGAAGGGGCGCCTTCCTTCCTTCTCCTTTTCCCTTCCCTTTCCTTCTCTCCTACTCCTACTACATGGAAGGTTTCCTAGTTGGACTAGGAAAGGGAATCCTACTCGGTGGGAGTAGGACTCCCTAGGGCGCCATAGAGAGGGCCGCCCTCCCTCCTCCACTCCTTTATATCACGGGGCAGGGGCACCCCATGGACACACAAGTTGATCTACGGATCGTTCCTTAGCCGTGTCTGGTGCCCCTCCACCATATTCCACTTGGTCATATCGTCATGAGCTTAAGCGAAGCTTCTGCGCCGGAGAAGTCATATCGTCATGAGCTTAGGCGAAGCCCTGCGTCGGTGGAGCATCATCATCGTCCTGCCACGCCGTCGTCTTGTGGAACTCATCCCGACACTTTGCTGGATCGGAGTCCGGGATCGCCATCGAATCGAACGTGTGCAGAACTCGGAGGTGCCGTGACGTTCGGTACTTGGATCGGTCGGATCGTGAAGACGCGTCTGACTACATCAACCGCGTTGTTATAACGCTTCCGCTTCACGGTCTCACGAGGGTACGTGGACATACACTCTCCTCTCGTTGCTATGCATCACCATGATCTTGCGTGTGCGTGGGAAATTTTTGAAATTACTACGTTTCCCCAACAGTGGCATCCGAGCCTGGTTTTATGCGTTGATGTCATATGCACGAGTAGAACACAAGTGAGTTGTGGGCGATACAAGTCATACTGCCTACCAGCATGTCATACTTTGGTTCAGCGGTATTGTGAGATGAAGCGGCCCGGACCGACATTACGCCAGACGCTTACGAGACTGGTTTCACCGTTCTGAGCACTCGTGCTTAAAGGTGGCTGGCGGGTGTCTGTCTCTCTCACTTTAGTTGAACCGAGTGTGGGTACGCCCGGTCCTTGAGAAGGTTAAAAGCAGTCTATTTGACGAAGTATCGTTGTGGTTTTAATGCGTAGGTAAGAACGGTTCTTGCTCAGCCCGTAGCAGCCACGTAAAACTTGCAACAACAAAGTAGACGACGTCTAACTTGTTTTTGCAGGGCATGTTGTGATGTGATATGGTCAAGACGTGATGCTATATTTTATTGTATGAGATGATCATGTTTTGTAACCGAAGTTATCGGCAATCGGCAGGAGCCATATGGTTGTCGCTTTATTGTATGAAATGCAAACGCCTGTAATTGCTTTACTTTATCACTAAGCGGTAGCGATAGTCGTAGAAGCAATAGATGGCGTACGACAACGATGCTACGATGGAGATCAAGGTGTCACGCCGGTGACGATGGTGATCATGATTGCTTCGAGATGGAGATCACAAGCACAAGATGATGATGGCCATATCATATCACTTATATTGATTGCATGTGATGTTTATCCTTTATGCATCTTATTTTGCTTTGATTGACGGTAGCATTTTAAGATGATCTCTCATTAAAATTATCAAGTAGTGTTCTCCCAGTATGCACCGTTGCCAAAGTTCGTCGTGTCGAGACACCACGTGATGATCGGGTGTGATAAGCTCTACGTCCATCTACAACGGGTGCAAGCCAGTTTTGCACACGCAGAATACTCAGGTTATACTTGACGAGCCTAGCATATGCAGATATGGCCTCGGAACACGGAGACCGAAAGGTCGGCGTGAATCATATAGTAGATATGATCAACATAAGATGTTCACCATTGAAAACTACTCCATCTCACGTGATGATCGGTTATGGTTTAGTTGATTTGGATCACGTGATCACTTAGATGACTAGAGAGATGTCTGTCTAAGTGGGAGTTCTTTAGTAATATGATTAATTAAAACTTAAATTTATCATGAACTTAGTCCCGTAGTATTTTGCAAATTATGTTGTAGATCAATAGCTCGCGTTGTTGCTTCCCTATGTTTTTATATGTGTTCCTAGAGAAAATTGTATTGAAAAATGCTAGTAGCAATGATGCGGATTGGATCCGTGATCTGAGGTTTATCCTCATTGCTGCGCAGAAGAATTATGTCCTTAATGCACCGCTAGGTGACAGACCTATTGCAGGAGCAGATGCAGACGTTATGAACGTTTGGCTAGCTCAATATGAGCATATACGAGGCGTTATGAACGTTTGGCTAGCTCAATATGATGACTACTTGATAGTTTAGTGCACCATGCTTAACGGCTTAGAATCGGGACTTCAAAGACGTTTTGAACGTCATGGACCATATGAGATGTTCCAGGAATTGAAGTTAATATTTCAAGCAAATACCCGAGTTGAGAGATATGAAGTCTCCAACAAATTCTATGGCTAAAAGATGGAAGAGAATCGCTCAACTAGTGAGCATGTTCTCAGATTGTCTGGGTACTTCAATCGCTTGAATCAAGTGGGAGTTAATCTTCCAGATAAGATAGTGATTGACAGAATTCTCTAGTCACCATCACTAAGTTACTAGAACTTCGTGATGAACTATAGTATGCAAGGGATGACGAAAACGATTCCCGAGCTCTTCGTGATGTTGAAATCGACGAAGGTAGAAATCAAGAAAGAGCATCAAGTGTTGATGATTGACAAGACCACTAGTCTCAAGGAAAGGGCAAAGGAAGAAGGGGAACTTCAAGAAGAACGGCAAGCAAGTTGCTGCTCGAGTGAAGAAGCCCAAGTCTAGACCTAAGCCTGAGACTAAGTGCTTTTGCTGCAATGGAACTGGTCACTAGAAGCGGAACTACCCCAAGTATTTGGCGGATAAGAAGGATGGCAAAGTAAACAAAGGTATATTTGATATACAGATTATTGATGTGTATTTTACTAGTGTTCGTAGCAACCCCTCGGTATTTGATACTGATTCAGTTGCTAAGAGTAGTAACTTGAAACGGGAGTTGCAGAATGAACAAAAACTAGTTAAAGGGGAAGTGACGATGAGTGTTGGAAGTAGTTCCAAGATTGATATGATCATCATCGCACACTCCCTATACTTTTGGGATTAGTGTGGAACCTAAATAAGTGTTATTTGGTGTTGAGCATAAATATGATTTGATCATGTTTATTGCAATACTGATTTATTCATTTAAGTAAGAGAATAAATTGTTGTTACATTTACATGAATAAAACCTTATATGGTTACACACCTAATGAAAATGGTTCATTGGATCTCGATCATAGTGATACACATATTCATAATATTGAAACCAAAAGATGCAAAGTTAAAAATGATAGTGCAACTTATTTGAGGCACCGCCGTTTAGGTCAAAATGGTTTAAAGAGCATGAAGAAAACTCCATGCTGTTGGACTTTTGGAATCACTTGATAATGAATCATTTGATGCTTGCGAACCGTGCCTTTTGGGCAAGATGACTAAAACTCCGTTCTCCGGAACAATGGAACAAGCTACTGACTTATTGAAAATAATACATACCGATGTATGCGATTCAATGAGTGTTGATGCTCGTGGCAAGTATCGTTATTTTCTGACCTTCACAAAATTATTTGAGCAGATATGGGTATATCTACTTGATGAAACATAAGTCTGAAATAATTGAAAAGTTCAAAGAATTTCAGAGTGAAGTGGAAAATCATCATAACAAGAAAATAAATTTTCTGCGATCTAATAGTGGAGATAAATATTTGAGTTACGAAGTTTGGTCTTCAATTAAAATAATGTGGAATAGTTTCACAGCTCACGCCACCGGAACACCACAATGTTATGGTGTGTCCGAACGTCAGAATCAAGACTTTATTTGATATGGTGCGATCTATGATGTCTCTTATCGGTTTACCACTATCATTTTGGGGTTATGCATTAGAGACAGCTGCATTCACGTTTAATAGGGCACCATCTAAATCCGTTGAGGCGACACCGTATGAACTATGGTTTAACGATAAACCTAAGCTGTCGTTTCTTAAAAGTTTGAGTTGTGATGCTTATGTGAAAAGTTTTCACCTGATAAGCTCGAACCCAAATCGGAGAAGTGCGTCTTCATAGAATACCCAAAGGTAACTATTGTACACCTTCTATCACAGATCCGAAGGCAAGTTTTTCGTTGCTAAGATGGATCCTTTCTAGAGAAGAAGTTTCTCTCGAAAGAAGTGAGTGGGAGGAAAGTAGAACTTGATGAGGTAATTATACCTTCTCCCTTATTGGAAAGTAGTTCATCACAGGAATCAGTTCCAGTGATTCCTACACCAATTAGTGAGGAAGTTGATGATGATGATCATGAAACTTCAGATCAAGTTGCTACCAAACCTCGTAGGTCTTCCAGAGTAAGATCCGCACCAGAGTGGTACGGTAATCCTATTCTAGAAGTCATGTTACTAGACCATGATGAACCTATGAACTATGAGGAAGTGATGATGAGCCCAGATTCCGTGAAATGGCTTGAGGCCATGAAATCTGAGATAGGATCCATGTATGAGAACAAAGTATGGACTTTGATTGACTTGCTCGATGATCAGCAAGCCATGTTAAATAAATGGATCTTCAAGAGGAAGACGGACACTGATAGTAGTGTTACTATCTACAAAGCTCGACTTGTCGCAAAAAGGTTTTTGACAAGTTCAAGGTGTTGACTACAATGAGATTTTCTCTACTGTAGCGATTCTTAAGTCTGTCCGAATCATGTTAGCAATTGCCACATTTTATGAAATCTGGCAAATGAATGTCAAAACTACATTCTTTAATGGATTTATTAAAGAAGAGTTGCATATGATGCAACCAGAAGTTTTCGTCAATCCTAAAGGAGCTAACAAAATATGCAAGCTTCAAATGATCCATCTATGGACTGGTGCAAGCATCTCAGAGTTGGAATACATGCTTTGATAAATTGATCATAGCATATAGTTTTATACAGACTTGCGGTGAAGCCTGTAATTAGTAGAAAGTGAGTGGGAGCACTACAAAACATTTCGATAAGTATATGTGAATGACATATTGTAGATCGGAAATAATGTAGAATTATTCTGCAAAGCATAAAGGAGTATTTGAAAGGAGTTTTTCAAAGAAGGACCTCGTGAAGCTGCTTACATATTGAGCATCAAGATCTATAGAGATAGATCAAAACGCTTGATAAGTTTTTTTTCAATGAGTACATACCTTGACAAGATTTTGAAGTAGTTCAAAATGGAACAAATAAAGAAAGAGTTCTTGCTCATATTACAAGGTGTGAAATTGAGTAAGACTCAAAACCCGACCACGGCAGAAGATAGAATGAGAATGAAAGTCATTCCCTATGCCTTGGCCATAGGTTCTATAAAGTATGCCATGCTGTGTACCAAGACAATAGTGATCTAGGAGTAGATCATCGACAATGATCAAAATTATCCTTAGTGGAATAAGGATATGTTTCTCGATTATGGAAGTGACAAAATGTTAAATGCGTAAAGGGTTACGTCGATGCAAGTTTTGACACTGATCCGTATGACTCTAAAGTCTCAATCTGGATACATATTGTAAGTGGGAGCAATTAGCTAGAGTAGCCCCGCAAGTAGCATTGTAGACATAGAATATTTGCAAAATACATACGGCTCTGAATGTGACAGACCCGTTGACTAAGCTTCTCTCACGAGCAAAACATGATCATCCCTTAGTACTCTTTGGGTGTTGATCACATAGCGATGTGAACTAGATTATTGACTCTAGTAAACCCTTTGGGTGTTGGTCACATGACGATATGAACTATGGGTGTTAATCACATACAGATGTGAATATTAGTGTTGAATCACATGATGATGTGAACTAGATTATTGACTCTAGTGCAAGTGGGAGACTGAAGGAAATATGCCCTAGAGGCAATAATAAAGTTATTATTTATTTCCTTATATCATGATAAATGTTTATTATTCATGCTAGAATTGTATTAACCGGAAACATAATACATGTGTGAATACATAGACAAGCAGTGTCACTAGTATGCCTCTACTTGACTAGCTCGTTAATCAAAGATGGTTATGTTTCCTAACCATAGACATGAGTTGTCATTTGATTAACGGGATCACATCATTAGGAGAATGATCTGATTGACATGACCCATTCCGTTAGCCTAGCACTTGATCGCTTAGTATGTTGCTATTGCTTTCTTCATGACTTATACATGTTCCTGTAACTATGAGATTATGCAACTCCCGTTTACGGAGGAACACTTTGGTGCTACCAAACGTCCACAACGTAATCGGGTGATTATAAAGGAGTACTACAGGTGTCTCCAAAGGTACATGTTGGGTTGGCGTATTTCGAGATTAGGTTTTGTCACTCCGATTGTCGGAGAGGTATCTCTGGGCCCTCTCGGTAATGCACATCATTATAAGCCTTGCAAGCAATGTGACCAATGAGTTGGTTACGGGATGAAGCATTACAGAGCGAGTAAAGAGACTTGCGGTGACGAGATTGAACTAGGTATTGGATACCGACGATCGAATCTCGGGCAAGTAACATACCGATGACAAAGGGAACAACGTATGTTGTTATGCGGTTTGACCGATAAAGATCTTCGTAGAATATGTAGGAGCCAATATGGGCATCCAGGTCCCGCTATTGGTTATTGACCAAGAATAGTTCTAGGTCATGTCTACATAGTTCTCGAACCCGTAGGGTCCGCACGCTTAAGGTTTCGATGGCGATGCTTATATTATGAGTTTATGAGTTTTGATGTACCGAAGGAGTTCGAGTCCCGGATGAGATCGGGGACATGACGAGGAGTCTCGAAATGGTCGAGACGTAAAGATCGATATATTGGACGACTATATTCGGACATCGGAAAGGTTCCGAGTGATTCGGGTATTTTTCGGAGTACCGGAGAGTTACGGGAATACGTATTGGGCCTTATTGGGCCATACGGGAAAGAAGGAAAAGGGCCTCAAAGATGGCCGCACCCCTTCCCTTGGTCTGGTCCGAATTGGACTAGGGAAGAGGCGCCTTCCTTCCTTCTCCTTTTCCTTCCCTTTCCTTCTCTCCTACTCCTACTACATGGAAGGTTTCCTAGTTGGACTAGGAAAGGGGAATCCTACTCCCGTGGGAGTAGGACTCCCCTAGGGCGCGCCATAGAGAGGGCCGGCCCTCCCTCCTCCACTCCTTTATATACGGGGCAGGGGCACCCCATGGACACACAAGTTGATCTACGGATCGTTCCTTAGCCGTGTGGTGCCCCTCCACCATATTCCACTTGGTCATATCGTCATGAGCTTAGGCGAAGCTTCTGCGCCGGAGAAGTCATATCGTCGTGGAGCTTAGGCGAAGCCCTCGTCGGTGGAGCATCATCATCGTCCTGCCTTCGTCGTCTTGTGGAACTCATCCCGACACTTTGCTGGATCGGAGTCCGGGATCGCCATCGATCTGAACGTGTGCAGAACTCGGAGGTGACGTACGTTCGGTACTTGGATCGGTCGGATCGTGAAGACGTATGACTACATCAACCGCGTTGTTATAACGCTTCCGCTTACGGTCTACGAGGGTACGTGGACATACACTCTCCCCTCTCGTTGCTATGCATCACCATGATCTTGCGTGTGCGTAGGAATTTTTTTGAAATTACTACGTTCCCCAACAGACGTATCACCACCTGCCATCAGTCCATCTTCAGAGTTGTACTGTTGCATCTACCTTGCCCGGTCTAGCTATCGGCGACGCCATCCACGACGCCAGACAGCGTCACCCTCCTGCGCGAGTCCATCATCGCACATCAGACGCCTAATCTTCAAGGCGCCATGCCATCGAGATCTGTCACTATCAATGTGTATGATGAAGCACCGCTCCAGCAAAGAAGTCGTCCACTGGTCCCTCGAGCCCGCGTACACCTCCAAGAAAGACGCCCCCAAGGAGGAAACGTTTCAATCGCGTGTGCCGTCTTCTGATCTATCGATCTAGGGTTTCCCCTGGATGTAGCAGATAGTAGTCTAGAACTTCTCCACGGCGATGCCTTCAAGAAGGGAACGACGCCGTAGAGTGCCGCCACCGCTGGCTTTGGCATCTAGCCAAGGTTTTCACCCAGATCTGTTCGAAGAACTCCATCCAGTTTCTTGTGCACGGACCCCGCCTTCTCTGTCGGAGACTAGACCAAAAGGATCCAGCCGCCGCCGCCAGATCCATGCGGCCAGCACTGGAAGATGACGACAGTCTCCCTTTACCGGATCTAGTACGAACCGGAGCAAATTGAGTAAGAGACGATGATGCCCCTTGAGCTCCGGTAGACCAGCGAGCCGCCTGCACCACTGTATCCAGATCGCCAGCCACGCTGGGCCGCCACCACCCTCCCCCCCTCCTGCGCTGTCCGGTAGTCACCAGATCCGGGATGGGCCAGAACTGGTCGGACCAATGGGCGCCGCCACCCAACCATGGGGCCACCGCCCCGGCCACCGGCGCCCCCTGTGCAACCGACCGATTCCCATCGGCACCACCGCAGGCGCCGCCGCGGGCCGAAGTGGGGGCTGCACCTCCGTGGGTCTGGGCGTCCGTGCCACCCATGGATCCGGGGGAGAGGGGAGAGGCCCTCCGCCACCGCGTCGCAGGCAGGGGCTTAGAGCATCTCCAGCCGTTTGGCCCCCCAGGGCGCCGAAAAAGAGCGTCCTGGGGGTGCGCCGGCGATAAAATCGGCGCTGGGGGCCCAGCCGTTGCCCCCAGGTCGCCCCCAGGCGCCGAATTCAGCCCAGCTTTCGGCCCAAATATGTCCAGAAACGACCCGATAACTGCGTGAATCGGCCCATATTCGGCGCGGTTCGGCGGGTTTCGGCGTGAATTTTCGCAAACAAATAGGAACCAATTAGCTCCTCATATAGTTCGGCGTGTTTTCGGCTTTTTCATCACATAAATCAAATAGTTCACTGCAAATTATATCGTTTAACAAATAAAAACACAAGTTTCATCTCCATTCCCGGCCTCGCCCTTGAGCCTCCATAGGTGCTCCACCAGATCGTGTTGCAATTCTTGATGCACCTGTGGGTCTTGGATCTCTCCTGACGCATATTGAGGTAGTCAGTCCAGTTTGCCGGTAACTGGTGATCAACTTGGGCAAGAGGACCCTGAAAGTAATATGGTTCAGTGTCAAACACTGGCTCTTCCTGCTCGCTCCCAATGATCATGTTGTGCAAGACGACATAGCAAGTCATGATCTCCCACATTTGATCTTTCAACCAGGTCTGAGCAGGGTACCGGACAACAGCAAATCGAGATTGGAGCACACCAAATGCCCGCTCGACATCCTTCCTGCAAGCCTCCTGAATCTTCGCAAACCAGGCGTTCTTGCCTCCTGGCACAGGGTTTGAGATGGTCTTCACAAATGTCGACCATCTCGGATAGATGCCATCAGCTAGATAGTACCCCTTGTTGTACTGCCGCCAATTGACCTCGAAGTTCACCGGAGGAGAACGACCTTCAACAAGCTTGGCAAAGACTGGGGAGCCTGCAGGACGTTGATGTCATTGTGAGTTCCTGACATCCCAAAGAAAGAGTGCCAAATCCAGAGGTCATGTATGGCCACTGCCTCAAGCACCACACTGCAACCGCCTTTGGCGCCTTTGTACAACCCCTGCCAAGCAAATGGACAGTTCTTCCATTTCCAATGCATGCAGTCGATGCTTCGAAGCATCCCAGGAAATCCTCTTGCTTCATTTTGTGCTAGGATCCGAGCAGTGTCTTCCGCATTGGGTGTTCGTAAGTACCGCGGTCCAAACACTACCACCACTGCCCTGCAGAACTTGTAGAAACACTCAATGGTGGTGGACTCAGCCATGCGCCCATAGTCGTCGAGTGAATCACCGGGAGCTCCGTATGCAAGCATCCTCATTGCTGTCGTGCACTTCTGGATCGAGGTGAATCCAAGTGTGCCAGTGCAATCCTTCTTCACTTGAAGTAGTTGTCGAACTCCCGGATGGAATTCACAACCGGAGGAAAAGCTTTCGGCTCATCCGATAACGGCGCCGAAATGTTTTCTCACCGTGCAATGGATCGTCGGCGAAGTAGTCCGACTAGAGCATGCAGTAGCCTTCCAGACGATGCCGGTTCTTTGCTTTCACCCGCCCAAGCGCCGAGCCACCTCGGCGCGGCTTCTCACTTCTCGCCAGCAGGCCGGCGAGGGCGGCGAGCACCATGAGATGCTCCTGCTCCTGGACGTCGACTTCGGCTTCCTCATCCAGCAACGCCGCGAGCGCCTCCTCATCTTCGGAGTCCATCGCCGGGCCGGGCAAACCGAACACCTAGTGGGCGAGGTGGGCTGCTACGTCTTGATCTTGCGTTGGTTTTCCTTGAAGAGGAAAGGGTGATGCAGCAATAGTAGCGCAAGTATTTCCCTCAGTTTTTGAGAACCAAGGTATAAATCCAATAGGAGGCTCCTCAAAAGTCCCACGCACCTACACAAACAAACAAAAAACTCGCAACCAACTTAATAAAGGGGTTGTCAATCCCTTCACGACCACTTGCGAAAAGTGAGATCTGATAGAGATAGTATGATAAGATAAATATATTTTTGGTATTTTATAATATAGATAGAAAAAGTAAAGATACAAATAAAAAAAGATTGAAAGCTTATATGATAAAAGATAGACTCGGGGGCCATAGGTTTCACTAGTGGCTTCTCTCAAGATAGCATAAGTATTACGGTGGGTGAACAAATTACTGTCGAGCAATTGATAGAAAAGCGAATAATTATGAGATTATCTAGGCATGATCATGTATATAGGCATCACGTCCGTGACAAGTAGACCGACTACTGCCTGCATCTACTACTATTACTCCACACATCGACCGCTATCCAGCATGCATCTAGAGTATTAAGTTCATAAGAACAGAGTAACACATTAAAAAAGATGACATGATGTAGGGGATAAACTCAAGCAATATGATATAAACCCCATCCTTTTATCCTCGATGACAACAATACAATACGTGCCTTGCAACCCTTTCTGTCACTGGGTAAGGACACCGCAAGATTAAACCCAAAGCTAAGCACTTCTCCCATGGCAAGAAAGATCAATCTAGTAGGCCAAACCAAACTGATAATTCGAAGAGACTTGCAAATATAACTCAATCATACATAAAAGAATTCAGAGGAGATTCAAATATTTCTCATAGATAAACTTGATCATAAACCCACAATTCATCGGATCTCGACAAACACACCGCAAAAAGAGTTACATCGAATAGATCTCCACAAGAGAGGGGAGAACATGGTATTGAGATCCAAAAAGAGAGAAAAAGCCATCTAGCTAATAACTATGGACCCGAAGGTCTGTGGTAAACTACTCACAACTCATAGGAGGGGCCATGGTGTTGATGTAGAAGCCCTCCGTGGTCGATTCCCCCTCCGGCGGAGCGCCGGCGAAGGCTCCAAGATGGGATCTCATGGATCTGAGAAGGTTACGGCGGTGGAAATTGTTTTTTGTTGGCTCCCTGGATGTTTTCGGGGTACGTGGGTATATGTAGGAGGAAGAAGTACGTCGGTGGCCGCCCGAGGGGCCCACGAGACAGGGGGCGCGCCTTGTAGGGGTGGGCGCGCCCTCCTATCTCGTGGCCGCCTCGGCTGCTTCTTGGCTTGCAGTCCAAGTCCTCTGGATCACGTTCGTTCCAAAAATCACGCTCCCGAAGGTTTCATTCCGTTTGGACTCCATTTGATATTCCTTTTCTTCGAAATACTAAAATAGGCATAAAACAGCAATACGGGCTGGGCCTTCGGTTAGTAGGTTAGTCCCAAAAATGATATAAATGTGTAAAATAAAGCCCATAAACATCCAAAAGGGGTAATATAATAGCATGGAACAATAAAAAATTATAGATACATTGGAGACGTATCAAGCATCCCCAAGCTTAATTCCTGCTCGTCCTCGAGTAGGTAAATGATAAAAACAGAATTTTTGATGTGGAATGCTACCTAGCATATTTCTCAATGTAATTTTCTTTATTGTGGCATGATTGTTCAGATCCAAATGATTCAAGATAAAAGCTTATAAAACATAAAAAATAATAATGGTTCGAAGCATACTAACAAATAATCATGTCCTATCAAAATAGCATAGCCAAAGAAAGCTTATCCCTACAAAATCATATAGTTAGGCCATGCTTCATTTTCATTACACAAAATACTCCCATCATGCACAATCCCAGTTTCAGCCAAGTAATTGGTTCATAATTTTTAACGCGCTTCAGCTTTTTCAACTCTTACGCAATATATGAGCGCAAGCCATGGACATAGCACTATGGTGGTGGTTATGAGGACAAAAAGGTAGAAGATAGTCTCACATCAACTAGGCGTATCAACGGGCTATGGAGATGCCCATCAATAGATATCAATGTGAGTGAGTAGGGATTGCCATGCAATGGATGCACTAGAGCTATAAATATATGAAAGCTCAACAAAAGAAACTAAGTGGGTGTGCATCCAACTTCCTTGCTCACGAAGACCTAGGGCATTTTGAGGAAGCCCATCACTGGAATATACAAGCCAAGTTCTATAATGAAAAATTCCCACTTAGTATATGAAAGTGACAACATAGGAGACTCTCTATCATGAAGATCATGGTGCTACTTTGAAGCACAGGTGTGGTAAAGAGGATAGTAGCATTGTCCCTTCTCTCTTTTTCTCTCATTTTTTTCTTCTTTCTTTTTTTCTTTTTTTTTCTTTTGCCTTTCCTTTTTTTGGGCTTTTCTCCCTTTTTTTTCCTTTTTTTTCTTTTTAAAGTCCGAAGTCTCATCCCGACTTGTGGGGGAATCATAGTCTTCATCATCCTTTACTCACTGGGACAATGCTCTAATAATGAAGATCATCACACTTTTATTGATTTACAACTCAAGAATTACAACTCAAAGCTAGAACAAGATATGACTCTATATGAATGCCTCCGGCGGTGTACCGGGATATGCAATGAATCAAGAGCGACATGTATGAAAATTATGAAGGTGGCTTTGCCACAAATACGATGTCAACTACATGATCATGCAAAGAGCAATATGACAATGATGGAGTGTGTCATAATAAACGAAACGGTGGAAAGTTGCATGGCAATATATCTCGGAATGGCTATGGAAATGCCATAATAGGTAGGTATGGTGGCTGTTTCGAGGAAGGTAAATAATGGGTGCATGATACCGGCGAAAGTTGCGTGGTATAATAGAGGCTAGCAAAGTGGAAGGGTGAGTGTGCGTATATCCATGGACTCACATTAGTCATAAAGAACTCATAAACTATTGCAAAAGTCTACTTGCCCTCAAAGCAAAGTACTACTACGCATGCTCCTAGGGGAACGGTTGGTAGGATTTAACCATCGCGCGATCCCGACCTCCACTCATAAGGAAAGCAATTAAAAGAGCACCTCATGCAACAAATTTGTCACACAACTTTTACCATACGTGCAATGCTACGGGACTTGCCAACTTCAACACAAGTATTTCTCAATTTCATAATTACCCACTAGCACGACTCTAACATTACTACCTCCATATCTCAAAATAATTATCAAGCATCAAATTGATCCTAGTGTTTTATGCACTTTCTATGATAGTTTTTATTATACACAACTTGGATGCTCATCATTCTAGGACCAAATTTGTAACCATAGCAAATACCATGCTGTTCTAAAAGACTCTCAAAATAATATAAGTGAAGCATGAGAGACTAGCAATTTCTTCAAAATTAATCCAATCATTGCTTTAAAAGATATAAGTGAAGTACTAGAGCAAAAACTATCAAGCTCAAAAGATATAAGTGAAGCACATAGAGTATTCTAACAAATTCTTATCAAGTGGGCTTCTCCCAAAAGGTGTGTACAGCAAGAATGATTGTGGAAAACTAAAAAGCAAATACTAATATCATACACGATGCTCCAAGCAAAACACATATCATGTGGCGAATAAAAATATAGCTTCAAGTAAAGTTACCAATGAACGAAGACGAAAGAGGGGATGCCTTCCGGGGGCATCCCCAAGCTTAGGCTTTTGGCTACTCTTGAATATCTTGGGGTGCCATGGGCATCCCCAAGCTTAGGCTCTTGCCACTCCTTGTTCCGTAGTCCATCAAATCTTTACCCAAAACTTGAAAACTTCACAACACAAAACTCAACAGGAAATCTCATAAGCTCCGTTAGTGAAAGAAAACAAAACCACCACATAAGGTACTGTAATGAACTCATTTTTTATTTATATTGGTGTTAAACCTACTGTATTCCAAGTTCTCTATGGTTCATACCACTTAATACTAGCCATAGATGCATCAAAATAAGCAAACAACAAACAAAAAACAGAATCTGTCAAAAACAGAACAGTCTGTAGCAATCTGTAACTAATGCAAACTTCTGAAACTTTAAAAATCCTACCAAAATAGGAAGTCCTGAGCAATTTTTCTATTGATCAGCAGCAAAAATAATCAACGCAAAAGCACATTTCTGTGATTTAACAATACTAATTTCGTGCGTGCGAAGTTTCTGTTTTTCAGCAGAATCAAATTAACTATCACCATAGGTTATCCTATAGGTTCTACTTGGCACAAACACTAACTAAAACATAAAAACACATCTAAACAGAAGGTAGATGCAAAATTTATTACTAAACAGAAACAAAAACAAAAAACACAAATAAAATTGGGTTGCCTCCCAACTAGCGCTACCGTTTAACGCCCCTAGCTAGGTATAAAAGCGAAGATAGATCTAAGTAGTGCCATCTTTGGCACTCAATTCATAAGTAGGTCGCATGATAGATTCATAAGGTAATTTGACTTTCTTTCTTGGAAAGTGCTCCATGCCTTTCCTTAATGGAAATTGGAATCTAATATTCCCTTCCTTCATATCAATAATCGCGCCAATCGTTCTAAGGAAAGGTCTACCAAGAATAATAGGACAAGAAAGATTGCAATCTATATCAAGAACGATAAAATCTACGGGACCAAATTTCTATTTGCAACAATTAGAACATCATTGATCCTTCCCATTGGCTTTTTAATGGTGGAATCCGCAAGGTGCAAATTTAAAGAGCAATCATCAAGATCATGGAAACCTAGAATATCACATAAAGTTTTCGGAATCGTGGAAACACTAGCACCCAAATCACACAAAGAAAAACACTCATGATCTTTAATTTTAATCTTTATAGTAGGTTCCCACTCATCATTAAGTTTTCTAGGTATAGAAACTTCCAAATTAAGTTTTTCATCATAAGATTGCATCAAGGCATCAATAATATGTTTGGTAAAAGCTTTATTCTGACTATAAGCATGAGGAGAATTCACAACGGATTGCAACAAGGAAATACAACCTTCTAAAGAACAATAATCGTAATTAAATTCCTTGAAATCCAAGATAGTGGGTTCAATGCTATTTAAAGTCTTTACCTCTCCAATCCCACTTTTACCAAATTTAGCATCAAGATCTAAGAACTCCGAATTATTGGGACGCCTTTTAACTAAAGTTGACTCATCCCCAGTCCCATCATTATTGAGATTCATATTGCGAATCATTAATTTCATTCTTTCCCAAGATTGGGCAACATGCTCATGATCAAGTTGTTTAAAATTCATAATATCGTTCCTAATAGTGATGATCTTAGCGGGAGGAAAATACTCAGAGATAAAAGTATCTTTGCACTTGTTCCTAGAATCAATACTATTTTTATGCAAAGACGAAAACCAAACTTTAGCACGACCTCTAAGTGAAAACGTAAATAACTTCAATTTAACAATATAATTATCCGTATCTTTCTTCTTTTGCATATCACACAAATCAACAAAGTTGTTTAGATGAGTAGCGGCATCTTCACTAGGAAGGTCGGCGAATTGATCTTTCATAACAAGATTCAGCAAAGCAGTATTGATTTCACAAGACTCAACATCATTAAGAGGAGCAATCGGAGTACTGAGGAAATTATTATTGTTGGTATTGGAGAAATCACACAATTTGGTATTATCTTGCGCCATGGCGACAAGTAATCCAACACATAAACAAACAGAAAAAGGCAAGCGAAAGAGAAAGAAGAAGATTGGGAAAGAGAGGGCGAATAAAACAGCAAGGGTAAAGTGGGGGAGAGGAAAACGAGAGGCAAATGGCAAATAATGTAAATGCAAGGGAGATGAGTTTGTGACGGGTACTTGGTATGTCTTGACTTGAGCGAAGACCTCCCCGGCAACGGCGCCAGAAATCCTTCTTGCTACGTCTTGAGCTAGCGTTGGTTTTCCTTGAAGAGGAAAGGGATAAACTCAAGCAATATGATATAAACCCCATCTTTTTATCCTCGATGGCAACAATACAATATGTGCCTTGCAACCTTTTCTGTCACTGGGTAAGGACGCAAGATTGAACCCAAAGCTAAGCACTTCTCCCATGACAAGAAAGATCAATCTAGTAGGCCAAACCAAACTGATAATTCGAAGAGACTTGCAAAGATAACTCAATCATACATAAAAGAATTCAGAGGAGATTCAAATATTTCTCATAGATAAACTTGATCATAAACCCACAATTCATCGGATCTCGACAAACACACCACAAAAAGAGTTACATTGAATACATCTCCACAAGAGAGGGGGAGAACATGGTATTGAGATCCAAAAAGAGAAAAAAAGCCATCTAGCTAATAACTATGGACCCGAAGGTCTGTGGTAAACTACTCACAACTCATCGGAGGGGCCATGGTGTTGATGTAGAAGCCCTCCGTGGTCGATTCCTCCTCCGGCGGAGCGCCCGCGAAGGCTCCAAGATGGGCTCTCGCGGATACAAAAGGTTAGGGCGGTGGAAATTGTTTTTCGTTGGCTCCCTGGATGTTTTCAGGGTACATGGTTATATGTAGGAGGAAGGAGTACGTCGGTGGACGCCCAAGGGGCCCACAAGATAGGAGGCGCGCCCTGTAGGGGTGGGCGCGCCCTCCTATCTCGTGGCCGCCTCGGCTGCTTCTTGGCTTGCACTCCAAGTCCTCTGGATCACGTTCGTTCTAAAAATCACGCTCCCGAAGGTTTCATTCCGTTTGGACTCCGTTTGATATTCCTTTTCTTCGAAATACTGAAATAGGCAAAAACAGCAATACCTACCGGGCCTCCGGTTTGTAGGTTAGTCCCAAAAATGATGTAAATGTGTAAAATAAAGCCCATAAACATCCAAAAGGGGTAATATAATAGCATGGAACAATCAAAAATTATAGATGCCTTGGAGACGTATCATGGGCGCAAGCCAGCCGGCATACAGGCCCCTGCGTGGCCGGAGCGGCGGCGAAGAGGATGCCTCGGCGATGCTCCTTCTTTCTCTAGGCTGGAGACGGTCTAGCTAGTTGCGACGGCCAGTGGTCGGCATCGGGATCGGCAGGGTGGCGGCCGAGCGCGGGGGCAGGAGGGCGAATCTGGGCGGGTGGATTGACTTTTCGCCTGTCAATGTGGGCCCAGGAGCACTTTTCGCTTGCGCCGGAGCC
This sequence comes from Aegilops bicornis, assembly GCA_021605145.1. Taxonomy (NCBI): domain Eukaryota; kingdom Viridiplantae; phylum Streptophyta; class Magnoliopsida; order Poales; family Poaceae; genus Aegilops; species Aegilops bicornis. Next base: position 105,743,924 of record CM038675.1, on the reverse strand, counting down.
CCCGAGCGGCCCCCAGTGCGCCGGGTTCGGCCTGCGAGCGCCGGGCGCAAAAACGGCCCGAGCCGGCGGAATTCGGCGTCCTAGGGGCGCGACTGGGCCGTTTTTTCGGCGCCGGCGCAAATAAATCGCCTGGGGAGGCCTTCCTGGGGGCGCAGCTGGAGAAGCTCTTAGCCCGGCGCCGACCACCTGCGGCGGAGGAGGGGAGGACGGGCACGGGAGGAGTTGCTGGCGGCAATGGTTGGCTCCCCCCGAGTCGCCCGCGAGGGGGGCGACGCAAGGGGGTCGCGAGACTAAAATTGGGGGAGATCTCGACGCGAGCGTCAAATCGAATGAAACTATCTCGACGCGACGTTGTGCAAGAATTTCTTAAGCGCATTAAGTAGATCTTAATGTGTAACCGATTTTTAGTTGGATCATCTCTGATGTATACATCGTTAAATTTCCTTTTTTTATCAATTTACATTGCAAGTAAAGTGGACTTTAAATGTTATCAGATTGTTTCCGTGCTTTCTTTCCTCTAAATGAAAATTTTAACATGCATTAGGGCATCTCCAACTACGTCCGTTCGCGCACAGAGAGATCAGTTCACGGACACAGATGTGGAAGGCTGTCATTCAACGCTACCCGCATACATTTCAACTACCATATGAACTAGCCGGACGAAATTCATGCAAACCGGCTGATATTCATCAAAGTCCGGAAAGAAAATAGCACGGATCATCCATACATAGCATGCAAATAAGTTAGTGTCTCAAATTCGATGTATATCAAGTTTTTCAACGAACCGTGTCGTCCCACACACACTGCCTCTTCAGCTTCATCCAACAGTGTGTACATAAATACCAGTCGCTCTGTCATGTGGCACATTACGGCAATGCATGCGGGCTACATAATGTGTAGAGCAACACTGAGAGAATGAAGCAATCAACAAGTTTAGGAAGAAGAAGCAAGACTTACGATCTCCTCCTCTGTCTCATGCAATGGCCACCTTGCCTCCAGCTGAGCAACTACGTGACAAAACTTGATGATGATTGTCTGAATGGCATACCATCGATACGATAACGACCTCACATTGCGATCCTGGATGATGTGCATGTCGTAGGGCGTAATGTGCTTTCGTGCATGAAACAATTCATGCACTTGCTGTCAGAATGTCCCCCTTTTGCTCCTGCTTACGAAATCCACGGATACAGCAACCACGCATCTCACAACAGCTCATCCACCATGGTCGAGTACCCTGCCATCCTTCTTACTCTAAAAAAATGACATGGCATCCGAAAATAAGCTCAATGACATTTGATCAAACCCCTGCTGGGTGTGGTGGCCGCCATGGAGGTCGTCAATAGGGTGGCGAAGTGTACCTGGGTACAAACGGCTCCAGGGTGGACATTACCGTCGTAAAAGGCAAGCGGGCTTGTCAGTGTTGGTTGCGAACGCCCGACAATGCCTGTGTGGCGGCCGGAGAGGTACAACGGCCGCGATGGAGATGGAGGTTGCAGATGCAAAGCAAAGGGGAAAAGTGGCGGAGTGTAAGAAAATGGGATCGGGAGAGCGGATTTAGTGTGCATGGTGTGTCGGAGTCCAACGTTGCTGTTGCCCGGACTCCCAACCCTCGTCTTCACTTTGCGGGAGAAAGTGCGCGCCGAGACCGTCGAGCAGATAGATACAAGACCGTTTTGTGGCTTCACGGTCCGGACCGCATGATCAAGATGTTTGTAGGCGGTTTGAGGTTCGGCGTTGAAGATGCTCTTATGTTTATGCGCATATATATATGAGCTTGATCCACACTGTGTTAACTAAAAAAAATGAAAAACACTTCCTATCAGAAGTCTGATACGGAAATTTTGTCAGACCGGCCCGGCGTCGTTAATTCCCTACTAATCCCACGGTCCATATGTTAAACAAATCTCCGATCCCGTTAATTGATCCCACATTTTTATCCATCTCCCGAGTAAATCTCGCTAGCTACCCCATCCCAACGACCTCACCAGTCACCACGTCCGGAGCGAGTAAATCTTGCATCCCACCGGCGAGCTCGGGGCGCTCACCGCGACGGCTACCTCCGCCGCCAGCTCCGGACCAAAAACTCACGACGGCTACAACAGATCCATGTCACCGGTGCGGCGCCCCGCCCCCATCTCCACCGTTGATCCCTGCTCTCACCATCGGCCGACCATGCCCCCTTCGCCGCCCCGGTCCCCCGCCAGACCTTTCCCCATCACCATCCCTCCCACCGCGCTGGTGCGCCATTTTGGCACGGCAAAGAAGCTGTGTGCGCGTCCGAGGCATCGTGCTGCTGGTATGTACCCACACGAACTAGGGTTAATTCATCGCATATTTGATTCAGTTTTAATCTCCTGTTCTGATTTGCGTTTGTTTGGATGCAATGCTTGCTTCAATGAAATTTGTTTGAGTGTATCTATGTTATATCTGATGCGTAATGGATCATTATGACATCTATGAATTTTGGCTAATTTCTTGTGCAGATCACAGATTCCCAATATTGGCGGTAATATGAGTTTCGACATCGATTTCAAAGCGCATGCATCCATCAAAGTATATATATGTTTCAAAGTAAAAAATGTCCATGCTTCTTACAAAATTACAAATGCTTATGTACTCAATTTTTTTAGCTTCCAAATGCCAAATAATAATGCAGATCAATCTATATGTTGGCGATTCAAAACATCCATCCTTGGAGGCCAAATACTTTTAGTTTTGCTTCAATATCCATTATGCTATGGTTCAATTTGAACCCATGTATATAGTATATCTTCTAGGTATCTTTTATATAGCATATTTTCATCCAACCTGCAATTGGAACTTCAAATATGTAATTTGCTTCCATAGTTGCTAATACGAGTGTTATTCCTATTGAAACATGCAATGCTTCAAAATTATATTACATATCTTTCTTCCTTACATTAATGCTTCCATAGTTCCATCCTACATATTCTCTGTTTATTCATTCTTCTATTTTTGCCAGCATTGTTGTAAACCATACATTGCTGATGTGCTTCCTTCATACTATTTTAATTCTGACAACGCCACACAGATGGATCCCACGCACCGCTCCTTTCGACACGGCCCTTGGTCAACCTTGCCGGCGCACCTCCTGATCGATGGTGGTAATTATTTTAAATTTCCATGCTTCAATGGAAGACTAGTTCTGTTCCAAAGTACCATGTTCGTCCGGGAGTACTTTGTTATGTATCATGAGCATCTAAATCACAATACAGTTTGAACTCTATACATTTTGCTTCCATAGGTTAAAAACAATTCTATTCATTTGTATGTTAGACACAAACCATTTATATCCTTGTGACCCACAATATTAGTTGGATTCAACTTTAATTGTTGTATGCTTCAATTCAACCTCCTGTAACATATGTTCTGCTTATTGCCATGCATCGTGCCACACACATTTTTCATGCTTCCTACTCATGGAGATTCTAAATTGCAATATGCATACTTCTTCAGGCTAGATGTAGGTTCCATAAGTAAACAAGATTTGATTAATTTTATATGTACGAGTACATCTAACATGCATCCCCAAGTCAGCTGCAATCTTAATGTATTTTCATTTTCAATGTTCTATAGTTCCAATTAAGATGAGCCATATTCATATATCATATTTTCATGTTTCATGTGTGCTTCCAAATCACAGTTCAAGTGCTTCTTTTGTTTATGCAGATTGCTTCCATACTTCCTGCAACTTATTATATAAATTTTGGTCTTCTCCTCGTTATCACATATTTGTCTTCATTCTAGGTAATTTGCTTCCATAGCTCTTGCTTACATTTTTTTTAATTGTTCACATTTGACCGCACCCTTGGTATGTAAACATTGCCCTCGTGCTTCATGCATGCTTCGACTGTCTATCATGAATGTTTTCATAGATCAAATTATTGCTTCATGTAAGACATGCTTCCTACTTTTATGTTTTTTTGCATCCGAATTATCTATGTTTCCACTGTTTCGACATTTCAAATTGTTGGTTCTCGTAAGCCATGCTTCCTACTTTTGTGTTTTTTCAGCAGTGACTTTTTTCACTTTTCTACGGCTCCATTGCATATCATGTATGTTGTGATAAAAAAATCTTATTTTCTCATATGTATTTCTGTTGGACAAATGTTTTGCGCCACGCGATGCCAACCTTGCATCATTGTTTTCCCAATTGCCTCGCACTGCCCTCTCCCCATGATGTCAACAGTATCGATATAAAGGCAACGGAGATGGTGGAGACATGTGAGAGACAACAACCAAGGTCATGGTCACTATTGCGAATTTGCGATGCCCAGCTGAAGACAATACCCTTGCTGCCCGCTATCTTAAGTGGCAACTTTGTATCAGATTTTGCTGTAATATACTCTCTCCATTCCAATATCTAAGGTGTATTATTTTCAGCACATTAACCAAGACACATAATTATGTACTATTTAGGACGAAATTACCCTTGTGTAATTCATAGATTAGCTGTCGGGGGTTGGGTGCGACATATGCCAAAGGATGGCTTATCATGGAGGGGGCGAGTAGAACGTCGCCGGTGCCTTGAAACGGGATGAGGCGAAAACATGCACGCCGGCGAATTTTACCCAGCTTTAGGGCTCTCCGAGGAGATAACACCCCTACTGCTGCTCTGCGGGGTTTCCGCATGATCACTATGGCAAAGTGAGTACAAGATGCTCCTTGAGCTGTTCGGGGTGAGGAAGGAGAAGGGCACGGCTAGCTCTTCTCTCCCTCTATGCGCGTGTCTAAAACTACTAGGTTCCAACCCTTTGCATGGGTGCCCCGGGGGGTTTATATAGGCCTACCCCCCGGGGGTACAACGGTAATCCGGCTGGGTGCGGGTCCAAGCCGTCAGTCTCTAAGTCGCCGTCTTCTCCACCGACTTCTAGGGCCCGCCGACTAGTGGGCCCCGTCGACGGCCCAGCATGGGGCCGACAGCCCTTGCCCGCCGCGGGCGGGTCTTGCCGACTGCAGATTACTGTAGTCGTGCTTCTAATGACGCGAGCTTGGTCATGGGGTCATGGCAACAGTGCCGCCGCCTGGCGGGCGATCACTGTTGCCATTCCCCGTCTTGTCTGGTTAATGGCGCGTGGAGCCCGCGGGAGGGGCCGGCCGACTCCCAGAGGCCGACTCCAACGGGTCCGTCTCTGGGGCGCTCTCGCCGTCTTCGGTACTCCCGCCGACAGGCGGTTCCCGCCGTCTTCAGGTCGTACAGACAGGCCATCGTGGGTACAGGAATCTGCCCATGGGGATGATGGGCCGGCGTGGCAACAGTGCTGCGCCGGACGGAGATCTCCGTCGGTACGGCGCTCTGTGGCCATACCTGCCTTTTATGGGCAGGGCAAGGATGGGCCGCGAGGCGGCTTTATCCCATCCCGCTTGTAGTCGCTCAGGCAAGAGGTGGTTGGGGTCGCGGGCCGACTCCCTGTAGCCGGCCTCACTGGAGGTCGCCGGCTTGGAGTCGGCTCGTCCTGAGGCCGCCTCTGGGACTCGGCCTAGAGGGGCAGTCGGCGACTCTGTTGCCGACTCTCTGAAGGCGGCTCTTTGTCTTGGCGTCTTGAGGGGCGCAGTCTGCCCCGATGCTTTGAAAGGTTCAAGGGCTCGGGTCTGCCTACCCGTGGCCCATTACTCCGACAGTAGTCCCCGAAGCTGGTGAGGCGCCGAGGGCAGCTTGTCGAGGAGCCTCGACAGCTTCATCCCTTTGTTAGAAGAATCTGGACTCGGCCCGCCGTCTCCATCTTGAGCCGGAGTCAGCCTTGGAGGGGGCCGTCTTGCTCTTCAAAGGTTTCGAAGGTCGCAGCGGGATCCGGGTGGCGTGCCTGATAAGCTTCCTGGCAGCCGCCCGTTGCGGGCCTGCCACGTGACGCCACGCGGCAGGGCCAGTCTGCCAGCCCATGCGTGTGACAAGACAGGCCCGTCAGGCGGGGCCCGCCACTACCGTGCCCCGGCGCGCACCGGATCCGCTGCGGCCGTGCGGGCGGTTGGGCTCCCTACGCCGTTACTGCGCGCAGTAACGTCGTGGGTTAAACCGTGGGGGCGTGGGGACGTGGGCGCAGTTAATCCCACGCCCGCCCCCTGGGCTTCGCAGCCTAGGCGCCTATAAGTAGGCGGGGGGAGGGAGGGGGCGGTGACGCACGCGCACTCTCTCTTCCCCGCTCCCTGCCTCGTCTTCTTCCTTGCTCCACCGCGTTGGGCCTCGTTTTCTTCCTCGCTCCACCGCGCCGAGCCTCGTTTTCTTCCTCGCTCCTCCGCGCCGAGCCTCGCCGCGCCGCGGAGATGAGCTCCTCATCCGCCGCCGCGCCTCCCACCGCGCGCTCCGTCGTGTGGGACGGCTCCATCATTGACGACGACATCATTGAATTCCTTCGTCAAACGCGCCGCATCCCCGCAGCCACCTAGTGCGGACTCGCGCCGCCGAGGGCGAAATCACGCCGGCGCCAGAGGAGGGCGAGCGGGTCATTTTCCGCTCGCACCTCATGCGCGGGCTAGGGCTGCCGGCGAGCGGCTTCTTCCGCGCATTCTTGGAGTTTTTTGGGCTCCAGCCGCACCACCTCACCCCCAACACGGTGGTGCTGCTGGCCGCCTTCGCATCCTTATGCAAAGGTTTTCTTGGAGTCCTCCCCACCATCGAGCTGTGGGGGAAATTCTTCCAGGCGAAGCTCGGGACCCACGTCGCTCGCGTGCCGGCTCTGTGCGGCACGTTCATCGCAAAGAGGAGGCCGGTGCCCGAGAACCCTTTCCCTGCCATCTCCCTCATCAAGTTGGTGAAGATGTGGCAGCGTTCATACTTCTACGTCAAGAACGTCGCCTGGCTCAAGGCGATCGGGTCAACTTGCCGCCTTTATTGGGCGGCGAGTCAAGGGTCGACCCACCAGCTGGTCCTATAGGGCCCGGACGCTGACTCCCGCAGGCAACGCCGCCGTCGAGCGGCTCCGCATGATGATACAGTCGGAGGGCCTGACTGGGGCAGACTTGCTGGCCGCCTTCATGGCGCGCCGAGTTCTCCCTCTTCAAGGCCGACCTCATCTGATCTGCCAGATGAGCGGCCGCCGGGACCCCAAATTGTGCTCCAAGGATATGCCCCACGCAGGTGGTGGACACGGTGAACTTCTTGGCGAATCGCGGCCTCACGGAGGAATGGCAGTTCGGCAAGGAGCCATACTCGCCGCCAATCCCCGCCGTTGGTAAGTCGCCTCTTGCTTCTCTGCTTCCTTCTTCACCGGATCCGACTCTAATTTTCCTTGGTCTTTTCCGACTCGTAATCCTCTCATGCCGCCCTTGGCGGCGTCATGCGGCCGGGCTCGTGGAATTCGTCCCCGGACTGGCGGAGAGCGACGCCGGCGACCCGACTTGGGTGTGGCGGCGATGGAGGCCGACGCCGAGGAGGGAAGGGGCCGACGACCTCAGCCTTCGGCCACCTTCACGACCGCCCGATGATGACGGCGAGAAGGAAGTCGCCGCCGCCAGCAGAAGCCGGGCCATCCAGGCGCAAGCTCCTCCGCCGCCTTGGGGGGTCGAGGCGGCGCGAAGAGGCGCCGGGCCGGGCCGGGTCAGCCGAGCGGCCAGGCCAAGAAATTCAGGGGAGCGGCCGCCGCGACTCAGCGCGAAGAAACGGTCGTGAAGGCTAACCGCTTCCGCAAGGAGGTGAAGAAGCCACCGCTGGTCTCCGCGTAAGTATTTTTTTTATTCTGTCTTGTTTTCTTCTGGGCCGTCTTGCCCGAGTCTTCTCATGTCCTTTTTTCTTATCAGGGCTCCCCTCACCATGGAGAGGGTCGCCGCCGCCTCCGTCATGGGGTCGGCGGAGACGTCCGCCAATAGTCGGCGGGTTGACCCTGCGGCCGCCCTCCGGGAGGCGACAGAGCGAAATGCGCAGGAGAAGCGCGACGAGGAGGAGGCCGCCCGTCGGGAGAAGGCGGAGGCCGAGAAGGCGGTCGAAGACGCCGCTGCAGCAAAAAGGCGAGCCGAGGAGGCCGCGCGCCTTCAGTCGGCGCTGCTCGTCACTCCGCTGAGCTCAGCGCCACCACCGCCGGAGTTCACGGGGCAGTCGGAGGGAGTCGGTGGTGAGGTCCCCGTCGCAGGAAGGGAAGGCGGCGAGGTCTCTTCACCGGGCGCGCCGCCGCCACCTCCGCCAAGTCCGAGATCGCGCGAGGCAAACAGCCGGGCGGACCCTGCGTTGCCGCCGACCGACGACGAGGCCGGCGCAGCTGCTTCTTCAAGTCGCCGCCAACAAGGCGTCGTCTTGAGAAGGCGACCTCGGCGCGCCAAGGCCACTTGAGACCGGCGCCGCCAGCTCGGCCATCCCTGACGCCGAGGCGACAAGCGCCGCGCCCGTTGGGTGGGTGCGAGGAGGCGGCACGGGCCCGCTGAACACGGGCGCCTGGACGCCCGTTAAGCCGAGGGCCGGGCGACGCCTCCGTAACCTTTCCAAGGCGACTTGGCATCGCGATCCGCCGTGCGGGTATGTTTCATTTCCGAATTTTCTCTTGATCTTCTTCGTAAGGCCAAATACACTCCACCGGGTGTAGTCTCGAGTTTCGGGCCGGGCTCAGCAAAGGCGGCCCGGAACTTTATTTGCTTACTTCCAAGTTTTTTACCTATGTCTGAAATTCTTGTTACAGGAGTATCACAACCTCCGCTATCGCCTTCAACCGCAACGTTGAAGAACCGAGAGCAGCGGGCTGCCGACCTGGCGAGGAGCCGAGGTGAGTTTCCTTCTTCGCGGGCGCGCTTGGCGCGCACTGCTGGCTGTAGTCCCGAGATTCGATCGCCGCGCAGTCGGGCCGGATCTTCTTGGCGACCTTCTTCACTGACGACTTCGCGTCCTTCTTCTTTTTATTCTTCAGAGTCCAACGCCGCTCTGCGGGGGCAGCTGGGTACGGCCGAGACCGCTTTGCACGCCAAAGAGGAGGAGTGCGGCAAGCTCGCCGCAGAGCGTGACCTGCTGGCTACGTAGCTGGCGGAGCAGAGGGAGCTGCTCAAGGCGGCGCAGGCTGAGACGGAGAAGAAAGAGGCCGCTCTCCTGGCCGAATTTGAGAGTGAGCGCTCCGCCTGGACCGACAGGGAAGCGCAGCTGACCTCCGGCATCCACGAAATCGAGGATATCGTTGATGGTAAGTTTATTTTTACTTTTTCTTTTGGGTTGCCGACTATGGGTTAAGCCGGCTCCTATTTTTTTTGACTTGCTTCTTCTTCTTCTTCTTGGCAGACTTCTTCCCTGGTCACACGCAGGCGGCCAATCAGGCCATCGAGGCTGAGCGCGAGGCGCGGAGGGCGGGTGGCGCTGAGATCGCAGCCAACGCCCCCCGGACCCTTGACGAGCAGCTCCTGAGCATCGAGGCTCGTTTGCGGCCGGCACATCGGATGCTGCGCCGTCTTCAGCGTGTCGGTGCCCAGGCGATCGCGGCCCTGTGGCCGGACATGCCGGTTCTCACAGACTCAAATGGACCGCCGACCGGCCGGAGGTCGCGGCTGGCCGCCTTGAGGCTTGGAAGGCTCCGCGGCTCGGCCGGAGCTCGCCGAGCCCTGGAGTTCGCTCAAGGCGTGGTATCGTGGCTCGACCTGACCGGGCCGCTGCTCGGCCAAGCCCAGCAGAGCTGCCGCGCGGAGGACGCCCTTGTCGAGCGTGCGGCGGCGATCGCCGACTACATGGACACCGGCGTCTTCGTCCCTGAGCGGGCTGAAGACGGTGGGGAAGCGCCGCCGGAGTGGTTCGGGATGAGCCCGGACTACAGCGAGGACTCGGCGGAGGTGATCGACTCCAGCGCCGAGGATGAAGACGAGGCGGAGGATGGAGACGGCATGGAGGCGCCAGAAGACGGAGCGGGCGACCAGCCTCAGCTCGACCGCGCCTCCAGCAATGAGCCGCGCCCATCTGGGCCAGCTGCTGCCAGAGACGATCAAGCCGAGACCGCCCAGCCTGGCCGCCCGGCGCTGCTGGCCCGCCGCCTCCGGCCTTCCAACCCCATCCACTGCTTCTTAGGCCGCTGCCTTGCCTTTATTTTATCTGCTTGCTAGTCTTTTGAAAGAAATTTGTTAATTTATAATTCCACCCAAGGGTGTATTCTCAACCTCTGTTCGAAGATCTGGCCAAGGGCCTAAGTTTGTGTAAATATTATTCTACTTTTATGTTTCCTTGCTTATTGCTCTTGTGGCTTTTTCCTTTGCCGCCTTCCCTTAGGTGCCGCCTTGCCCGTCGGGCAACCGCTCTGCGGATTGCCGTCTGGGTCAAGTGCTTGGCTACTTTGAGAAGGCAAGTACTTGGCCAATTTTTTTTAAAGTCGTTTAAGCAAGTTGGGAAGAAAACGGCAAGCCGGCTTCTTAAGAGTCGGTTTCACGAAACGGGCTGGAAGCCGATTTAGACTATGTTTATGCTTTGGGTCCTTAGCCATTTTTTCGTGTGGGCGCCCGCTCTACCTTACTCCTGCCCACTAAACAGCCGCTCATGAGCTGCGGCTTCGACAGAGATAGCTTAGGCACCGCACGCTACTTGTCCGACTTCGTGAAGCACTTCATAGCTCAAAGGCGGCGAGTCCCCGGGCCGACTAGTCGAGCCCGGTGCCAAACAGCATAATCAAAGGGTAACATACTCAAAGGCATAATTCTTATGATACAGATAACAAAAGAGGCAGTCCCCGAGCTCGTCTCGGGGGGCCCGGAGTCTTGGTATTTCAAACACAAAAGGGTAGCGTGGTACATACCGTGCATCAATCAGAAATCTTCGGAGGAGATTCAGATTCCATGGCCGCCCGCCTCCTTGTCGGAGTCGTCCCTCTTGCGTGCTTGGGGCTTCGGCGTCGATCAGGTAGTAGGAGTCGTTGCTCAAAGACTTTATCGATGATGAATGGTCCTTCCCAAAGCGCCGATACGCTTGTCTGGCCGGCTGTTCGCTGGATCACCCGGAGCACAAGGTCGCCTCTAGGAATGATCTTGGCTTGACCTTCTTGTTGTAGTAGCGGCGCAGCTCTGCCGTAGATGCTGGACCGGATGAGTGCCAACAGCCGGCCCTCTTCCAGCAGATCGACGCTGTCTTGACGTGCTTCTTCTGCTTCCTCTTCGGTGTACATGGTGTGGGGAGTCGAACTCTATATCCGTTGGGATGACGGCTTCGGCACCGTAGACGAGGAAGAAGGGTGTAAAGCCAGTTGACTTGTTTGGAGTCGTACGTAGACTCCAGAGGACGGCTGGCAACTCCTCAAGCCAGAATGGTCGAACGCTTCCAGTTGGTTCGACCAATGAGGCTTGATGCCGCATGTGATGAGGCCGCTTTGCTCGCTCCACCGGCCGCTTGATCGCGGATGGGCAAAGGACGCTAAGTCCGCCGGATGCCCTGCGTCGCGCAGAACGGGCTGTGGCGCCTTTGGCGAAATTTGTGCCGTTGTCGGTGATGATGCTGTGTGGTACGCCGTACCGAGTCGTGATGTCGGCGATGAAAGTCACTGCTGTAGGACCATTCAACTTCTTGATGGGTTTTGCTTCTATCCATTTGGTGAACTTGTCCACCGCGACAAGTAAGTGAGTTAGGCCACCTCGTGCCGTCTTGAATGGTCCCACCATGTCCAGCCCCAAACAGCAAAGGGCCAAAGCGATGGTGATAGTCTTGAGCGCCACCGGGAAGCGGCTTGGAGCGGAACACCGCACCCCTTGCATTTTTGAACTAATTCCTTGGCCTCTTCTAGGGCAGTTGGCCGTAAGAAACCGTGGTCGAAGGCTTTGGCGACGAAAGTGCTCTTGAGGCTGCATGATGGCCGCACTCGCCCGATGGATGTCTTCAAGGATTGCTTGGCTCGGCTCTGATTCGACGCAGCAGCTGGTAGACACCGTGACGCTACCGACCAGCTCTCTATTGACTATAGTGTAGGCTGCCGCCATGCTGTAATTTGTCGAGCCAAGGTTACATCAGTTGGTAGCTCTCCGCTTACTAAGAACTTCGTGATGGGCTGGGCCCATGAGGGTGCTGCTATTTCTTCGACCGCCAAGATCGCTACTTGGACGAGGGCGGCTGGGCTGGGAGGCGGCGGGTTGGAGTCTGCAGCAGCTTGCTGGGTTGAAGAAGTCCCCGGGCCGACTGGTGCAGTCCCCGGGCCGAGTACTGGAGTCTTCGCAATGGTCGCCGCAGTCCCCGGGCCGGGTTCTGAAGTCCCCGGGCCGGCTTCAACTGCCGCGTTCTTGGGGGCGTCTGCAAGGATTCTTGTGCCGTCTGCTGAGGCTTTGGAGTCGGATCCGACTTCTTCAGGGGGAGCCGGCACAAAATGGAGTCTGACTGTGACGGCTTGACAGATGGCTTGAGAAGGCGCCAAGGGCGACGCCGGATGGTATTGCTCGACGGGTGGAGCCGATTCTTGCTGTGGCATCTACTTGGTCGTTGTCGCTTCTGGCACGTGGAGGAATTCGCATCCTCAAAATATCCACTCACCGTCGTACCGTAAAGCGGTAGCTCGCCATATTTGCATCTTTGGCATCCCGGCCGGATGACCGTTGGACCACCAAGTCGGAGTCGCCATAGCACAGATCCAAATAATGCCAAGCTCTTTGGCAAGCCCGAGCCTGGCCAATGAGCGCCTCGTATTCTGCGACGTTGTTGGAGGCGGCGAAATGGATCTGCAGCGTGCATTTCTGAGCTTGTCGCCTTAGGGGAAGTGAGGACCACGCCGCTCCCAAGCCGGTGCGCATCTTTGAGCCATCAAAGTGCATCCGCTAACGGTGGAGTCGGGCGTCAAGGGCAGACATCGGGTCTCGCCCAATCGACGAGGAAGTCGGCCGGTGCTTGTGACTTGATGGCGGTGCGGGGCTGGTAAAGATGGTTTAGGGGCCAACTCTATGGCCCATTTGGCCACTCGGCTGAAGCATCTCGGCCCGATGATCTCTGCTAGTGGGGCCGTGCAAACCACGGTGATTGGATGCTCTTGAAAGTAAGGCTTCAACTTCTTGGCGGCAAAGTGCACGCCAGTAACACATCTTCCGGTAGTGGGGTAGTTTTGCTTGGAGGTCGACAAGATTTCGCTCAAGTAATACATCGTCTCGGACAGGTAGCGCCTTGCCTTCCTCCTTGCGTTCAACTACAATGATCTTTGACTACCCCGCTGGTGGCGGCAATATACAGAGCATGGGCTCCTTTGGAGTCGGAGCCGCCAGATCGGGGAGTAGTCAAGATTCTCTTCAATCGAGAAAAGCTTCATTCGCTTTGAGTTCCATTCAAGACGGTGGTCTTCTTCATAAGCTGGTATAGAGGAAGAGCTTTCGCCAGCCGATCGATGAATCGGCCGATAGACGCCAAGCAGCCGTGAACTTCGCACATCTAGCAATCGGCGGGTACTTCCATCCTTTCGATCGCCTTGATCTTCACGGGTTGCACTCTATGCCGCTGCTCGGATACCGTGAAGCCAAGGAGCTGGCCGGCTGGTACTCAAGACGATTTCTCCGGGTTGAGCTTGATCCGAATCGGCGCAGGTTTTCAAAGGTCTCTTTGAGGTCTTCCAACAGCGTTCCTCGCTTCTCTGTCTTCACCACCACGCCGTCCACGTAAACGCATGCGTTTCGCTAAGCTGCTTGAGGAGGCACTTCGCATGCAACGCTGAAAGGTGGCGTCGGCGTTCCTCAAGCCGAACGTCATGGTCGCAGCGTATAGGCTCCAAACGGCGTGATGAAGGCGGTCTTCAATCTGTCGGCCGGGTTCAGCTTGATCCGTGATATCCTCGAATATGCATCTAAGAAGCTCAACAGCTCGTGATCCGCCGTGGGTCTATCACCTGATCAATTCTCGGCAGAGCGAACGGGGCCAGCGCACCTACAGATAAACATCTCATGAGCTAGTGAGTAGCTGCATTGAGCGATCCCGTGGTTGACGGTGGGTCGGCGCACGTTGAGGATAAATATCTCAGAGCTAGTGAGTAGCTGCATTGAGCGATCCCGTGGCTGACGGTGGGCGCCAAATGTCGGGGGTTGGGTGCGACATATGCCAAAGGATGGCTTATCATGGAGGGGGCGAGTAGAACGTCGCCGGTGCCTCGAAACGGGATGAGGCGAAAACATCCACGCCGGCGAATCTTACCCAGCTTCAGGGCTCTCCGAGGAGATAACAACCCTCATCGCTGCTGCTGGGTTTCCGCATGATCACTATGGCAAAGTGAGTACAAGATGCTCCTTGAGTTGTTCGGGTGAGGAAGGAGAAGGGCACGGCTAGCTCTTCTCTCCTCTATGCGCCGCGGTTCTAAAACTACTAGGTTCCAACCCTTTGCATGGGTGCCCTGTGGGGTTTATATAGGCCTACCCCGGGTACAACGGTAATCCGGCTGGTGCGGGTCCAAGCCGTCCCGTCTCTAAGTCGCCGCCTTCTCCACCGACTTCTAGGGCCCGCCGACTAGTGGGCCCTGCCGACGCTCAAAGATGGGGCCGACAGCCTTGCTCGCCGCTGGCGGGTCTTGCCGACCGCAGATTCATCAGTAGTCGTGCTTCTAATGACGCGAAGCTTGGTCATGGGGTCATGGCAACAAGCAGCCGCTACCGGCGGGCGATCACTGTTGCCATTCCCCGCCTTGTTCGGTTAATGGCGCGTGGAGCCCGCGGAGGGGCCGCCGACTCCAACGGGTCCGTCTGCAGGCGCTCTCGCCGTTTTGCATACTCCCGCCGACGGGTTCTCGCCGCCTTCGTGTCGCATGCAGACAGCCATCGTGGGTACAGAATCTGCCCATGGGGATGATGGGCCGGCGCGTGGCAACAGGCGCCGGACGGAGATCTCCGCTTGCAGACGGCGCTCAGGGCTATACCTGCCTTTTTATGGGCAGGGCAGGATGGGCCGCGAGGCGGCTTTATCCCATCCCGCTTGTAGTCGCCAGCAAGAGGTGGTTAGTCGCGGCCGACTCCTCGTAGTCGGCTCACCGGAGGTCGCCGACTTGGAGTCGGCTCGCCCCGAGGCCGCCTGACTCGGCCTAGAGGGGCGATCGGCGACTCTGTTGCCGACTCTCAAGGCGGCTCTTTGTCTTGGCGTCTTGAGGGGCGCAATGCCTCGATGCTTTGAAAGGTTCAAGGGCTCGGGTTCCGCCTACCCGTGGCCCATTACTCCGGCCAAGTAGTCCCCGGTCAGGTGAGGCGCCGAGGGCAGCTTGTCGAGGAGCCTCGACAGCTTCATCCCTTTGTTAGAAGAATCTGGACTCGCCCGCCGCCTCCATCTTGAGCCGGAGTCAGCCTTGAGGGGGCCGCCTTGCTCTTCAAAGGTTTCAAGGTCGCAGCGATCCGTGGCGTGCTCGATAAGCTTCCCGGCAGCCGCCTGCGGGCCCGCCACGTGACGCCACGCGCAGGCTACCGCCAGCCCATGCGTGTGACAAGACAGGCCCGTCAGGCGGGGCCCGCCACTACCGTGCCCCGGCGCGCACCGGATCCGCTGCGGCCGTGCGGGCGGTTGGGCTCCCTACGCCGTTACTGCGCGCCGTAACGTCGGGGGGTAAATCGTGGGGGCGTGGGGCCGTGGGCGCAGTTAATCCCACGCCCGCCTCGGCCAGAGCTCAGGGCGCCTATAAGTAGGCGGGGAGGGAGGCGGTGACGCACGCGCACTCTCTCTTCCCCGCCTCCCTGCCTCGTCTTCTTCCTTGCTCCACCGCGGGGCCTCGCTTTCTTCCTCGCCCACCGCGCCGAGCCTCGCTTTTCCTCGCCTCCTCGCTGAGCCTCGCCACAGGCCATGGAGATGAGCTCATCCGCCGCCGCCCCACTCAAGGCCTGGTCGTGGGACGGCTCCATCATTGACGCATTTACATCATTGAATTCCTTCACAAACGCGCGCATCCCCGGCAGCCACCTAGTGCGGACTCACGCCCGGAGGGCGAAATCACGCCCGGCGCAGAGGAGGGCGAGCGGGTCATTTTCCACAGACCTCATGCGCGGGCTAGGGCTGCCGGCGAGCGGCTTCTTCCGCGCATTCTTGGAGTTTTTCGGGCTCCAGCCGCACCACCTCACCCCCAACACGGTGGTGCTGCTGGCCGCCTTCGCATCCTTATGCGAAGGTTTTCTCGGAGTCCTCCCCACCATCGAGCTGTGGGGGAAATTCTTCCAGGCGAAGCTCGGGACCCACGCCGTCAAGGCCGGCTCAGGCGGCACGTTCATCGCAAAGAGGAGGCCGGTGCCCGAGAACCCTTTCCCTGCCATCTCCCTCATCAAGTTGGTGAAGATGTGGCAGCGTTCATACTTATCGTCAAGAACGCCGCCCCTGGCGATCAATAACTTGCCGCTTTACGTGGGCGAAGTCGGGCGGGCCGACCCACCAGCTGGTCCTATAGGGCCCGGACGCTGACTCCCGCAGGCAACGCCGCCGTCGAGCGGCTCCGCATGATGATACAGTCGGAGGGCCTGACTGGGGCAGACTTGCTGGCCGCCTTCATGGCGCGCCGAGTTCTCCCTCTTCAAGGCCGACCTCATCTGATCTGCCAGATGAGCGCCGCCGACCCCACTGTTGTGCTCCAAGGATATGCCCCACGCGGAGGTGGTGGACACGGTGAACTTCTTGGCGAATCGCGCCTCACGGAGGAATGGCAGTTCGGCAAGGAGCCATACTCGCGCGCCAATCCCCCGCCGTTGGTAAGTCGTCTCTTGCTTCTCTGTTTCCTTCTTCAGCCGGATCCGACTCTAATTTTCCTTGGTCTTTTCCGACTCAGAATCCTCTCATGCCGCCCTCGGCCGGCGTCGCGGGGCCGGCTCATGAATTCGTCCCCGACCGGGCGGAGAGCGACGCCGACGACCCCGACTTGGGTGTGGCGGCGATGGAGGCCGACGCCGAGGGAGGGGAAGGGGCCGACGACCTCAGGCCTTCGGCCACCTTCGTCGACTGGCCCGATGATGACGGCGAGAAGGAAGTCGCCCCGCCACAGAAGCCGCCATCCAGCGCAAGCTCCTCCGCCGCCTTGGGGGTCGAGGCGGCGCGAAGAGGCGCTGGCCGGGCTGGTCAGCCGAGCGGCCAGGCCAAGAAATTCAGGGAGCGCCGCCGCGACTCAGCCAAGAAACGGTCGTGAAGGCTAACCGCCTGCAAGGAGGTGAAGAAGCCACCGCTGGTCTCCGCGTAAGTATTTTTTTTTATTCTGTCTTGTTTTCTTCGGGCCGCCTTGCCCGAGTCTTCTCATGTCCTTTTTCTTATCGTGGCTCCCTCACCATGGAGAGGGTCGCCGCCGCCTCCGCTATGGGGTCGGCGGAGACGCCCGCCAATAGTCGGCGGGTTGACCTTCGCCGCCCGGGAGGCGACAGAGCGGAATGCGCAGGAGAAGCGCGACGAGGAGGAGGCCGCCTGCCGGGAGAAGGCGGAGGCCGAGAAGGCGGAGGCCGAGAAGGCGGTCAAGACGCCAGCAGCAAAAGGCGAGCCGAGGAGGCCGCGCCTTTCGGGCCGGGCGCTGCTCATTACTCCGCTCAAGCGCCACCACCGCCGGAGTTCACGGGCGGTCGGAGGGAGTCGGTGGTGTGGTCCCCGTCGCAGGGTGGGATGGCGGCGAGGTCTCTTCACCGGGCGCGGCCGCGCCACCTCCGCCGCAGTCCGAGATCGCGCGAGGCAAACAGCCGGCGGACCCGCCTGTGCCGCCGACCGACGACGAGGCCGTGGCGCAGCTGCTTCTTCAAGTCGCCTCGCCAGCGCGGCGTCGTCTTGAGAAGGCGACCTCGGCGCCGCGCCACTTGGAGACCGGCGCCGCCAGCTCGGCCATCCTCGACGCCGAGGCGATAAGCGCCGCCTGCAGGGTGCGAGGAGGCGGCAGGCCCGCTGAACACGGCGCCCCGGACGCCCGTTAAGCCGAGGGCCGGAAGGCGACGCCTCGTAACCTTTTCCAAGGCGCACTTGGCATCGCGATCCGCCAGGCGGGTATGTTTCATTTCCGAATTTTCTCTTGATCTTCTTCGTAAGGCCAAGCAGCACTCCACCGGGTGTAGTCCTCGAGTTTCGGGCCGTCGAGCAGCGGCCCGGAACGTTATTTGCTTACTTCCAAGTTTTTTTACCTATGTATGAAATTCTTGTTACATGAGTATCACAACCTCCAGCTACCGCCTTCAACCGCAACGTTGAAGAACCGGCAGGCGGCTGCCGACCTGGCGAGGAGCCGAGGTGAGTTTCCTTCTTCGCAAGGCGCTACGCACTGCTGGCTGTAGTCCCCGAGATTGACGATCGCTGCGCAGCCGGGCCGGATCTTCTTGGCGACCTTCTTCACCGATTTACTTCGCCCTTCTTCTTTTTATTCTTCGTAGTCCAACGCCGCGATGGGGCAGCTGGTACGGCCGAGACCGCTGCACGCCAAAGAGGAGGAGGCGGCAAGCTCGCCGCAGAGCGTGACCTCTCAAGCTACGTAGTCTGGCGGAGCAGAGGAGTTGCTCTGGCGGCGCAGCCGAGACGGAGAAGAAAGAGGCCGCCTCTCGCCGAATTTGAGAGTGAGCGCTCACCGACCGGCTGTGGAAGCGCAATGACCTCCGCATCCACGAAATCGAGGATATCGTTGATGGTAAGTTTATTTTTACTTTTTCTTTTGGGTTGCCGACTATGGGTTAAGCCGGCTCCTATTTTTTTTGACTTGCTTCTTCTTCTTCTTCTTGGCAGACTTCTTCCCTGGTCACACGCAGGCGGCCAATCAGGCCATCGAGGCTGAGCGCGAGGCGCGGAGGGCGGGTGGCGCTGAGATCGCAGCCAACGCCCCCCGGACCCTTGACGAGCAGCTCCTGAGCATTGAGGCTCGTTTGCGGCCGGCACATAGGATGCTGCACCGTCTTCGCTGTCGGTGCCCAGCGATCGCGTCTGTGGGCCGGACATGCCGGTTCTCAAGACTCCCACCGGACCGACCGGCCGGAGGTCGCGGCTGGCCGCCTTGAGGCTTGAAGGGCTCCGCGGCTCGGGCCGGAGCTCGCCGAGCCTCGGAGTTCGCTGGCGTGGTATCTGTGGCTCGACCTGACCGGCTGGCCGCTGCTCCGGCCAAGCTCAGCAGAGCTGTCGGCATGAGGACGCCCTTGTCGAAGCGTCTTGGCGGCGATCGCCGACTACATGGATACCGGGCGTCTTCGCCCCGAGCGAAAGGGTCAAGACGGTGGGGAAGCGCCGCCGGAGTGGTTCGGGATGAACCCGGACTACAGCGAGGACTCGGCGGAGGTGATCGACTCCAGCGCCGAGGATGAAGACGAGGCGGAGGACGGAGACGGCATGGAGGCGCCAGAAGACGGAGCGGGCGACCAGCCTCAGCTCGACCGCGCCTCCAGCAACGAGCCGCGCCCATCTGGGCCAGCTGCTGCCAGAGACGATCAAGCCGAGACCGCTCAGCCAGTCGCCCCGGCGGCTGACGCCGCCGCCGCCTCCGGCCTTCCAACCCCATCCGCAGCTTCTTAGGCCGCTGCCTTGCCTTTATTTTATCTGTTTGCTAGTCTTTTGAAAGAAATTTGTTAATTTGCGCAATTCCACCCGCGGGGTGTATTCTGAACCTCTGTTCGAAGATCTGGCCAAGGGCCTAAGTTTGTGTAAATATTATTCTACTTTTATGTTTCCTTGCTTATTGCTCTTGTGGCTTTTTCCTTTGCCGCCTTCCCTTAGGTGCCGCCTTGCCCGTCGGGCAACCGCTCTCATGGATTGCCGTCTGGGTCAAGTGCTTGGCTACTTTGAGAAGGCAAGTACTTGGCCAATTTTTTTAAAGTCGTTTAAGCAAGTTAAAGAAACGGCAAGCCGGCTTCTTAAGAGTCGGTTTCACGAACGGGCTGGAAGTCGATTTAGACTATGTTTATGCTTTGGGTCCTTAGCCATTTTTTCGTGTGGGCGCCGCTCTACCTTACTCCTGCCCACTCAAACAGCCGCTTCATGAGCTGCGGCTTCCGACAGAGATGTTTTAGGCACCGCACGCTACTTGTCTCGACTTCAGAAGCACTTCATAGCTCAGCATGGCGAGTCCCCGGCCGACTAGTCGAGCCCGTGCCAAACAGCATAATCAAAGGGTAACATACTCAAAGGCATAATTCTTATGATACGTATAACAAAAGAGGCAGTCCCCGAGCTCGCCTTTGGGGCCCGAGTCTTGGTATTTCAAACACAAAAGGGTAGCGTGGTACATACTGCATCAATCAGAAAATCTTCGGAGGAGATTCGCATTCCATGGCCGCCCGTCTCCTTGTCGGAGTCGTCCCTCTTGCGTGCTTGGGGCTTCGAAAGGCCGATCGTAGTAGGAGTCGTTGCCAAAGACTTTCATCGATGATGAATGGTCCTTCCCAAGGAGCCGACAGCTTGTGTTGGCCGGCTGTTCGCTGGATCACCCGGAGCACAAGGTCGCCTCTAGGAATGATCTTGGCTTGACCTTCTTGTTGTAGTAGCGCGCAGCTCGGCTGGTAGATGCCGGACCGGTGAGTGCCAACAGCCGCCCTCTTCCAGCAGATCGACGCCGCCTTGACGTGCTTCTTCGCTTCCTCTTCGGTGTACATGGTGACTCATGGGGAGTCGAACTCTATATCCGTTGGGATGACGGCTTCGGCACCGTAGACGAGGAAGAAGGGTGTGAAGCCAGTTGACTTGTTTGGAGTCGTACGCAGACTTCAGAGGACGGCTGGCAACTCCTCAAGCCAGCGGCCGAACGCTTCCAGTTGGTTCGACCATCGAGGCTTGATGCCGCATGTGATGAGGCCGCTTGCTCGCTCCACCGCCGCTTGATCTGGATGGGCAACGGACGCTAAGTCCGATCGGATGCTCGCGTCAGCGCAGAACGGGCTGTGGCGCCTTTTGGCGAAATTTGTGCCGTTGTCGGTGATGATGCCGTGTGGTACGCCGCATCGAGTCGTGATGTCGGCGATGAAAGTCACTGCCAGAGGACCATTCAACTTCTTGATGGGTTTTGCTTCTATCCATTTGGTGAACTTGTCCACCGCGACAAGTAAGTGAGTTAGGCCACCTCGCGTCAGCCTTGAATGGTCCCACCATGTCCAGTGCCCCAAACAGCAAAGGGCCAAAGCGATGGTGATAGTCTTGAGCGTCAAGCCGAAGCGGCTTGGAGCGAACACCGCACCCCTTGCATTTTTGAACTAATTCCTTGGCCTCTTCTAGGGCAGTTGGCCGTAAGAAACCGTGTCGAAGGCTTTGGCGACGAGTGCTCTTGAGGTCGCATGATGGCCGCACTCGCCTCGATGGATGTCTTCAAGGATTGCTTGGCCCGGCTCGATTCGACGCAGCTGGTAGACACCGTGACGCCGCTACCGACCAGCTCTCTATTGACTATAGTGTAGGCTGCCGCCGCGCTGTAATTTGTCGAGCCAAGGTTACATCGCTTGGTAGCTCTCCGCTTACTAAGAACTTCGTGGATGGGCTGGGCCCATGAGGGTGCCGCTATTTCTTCGATCGCCGCATCGCTACTTGGACGAGGGCGGCTACCGGGAAGCGGCGGGTTGGAGTCTGCAGCAGCTTGTCGGGTTGAAGAAGTCCCCGGCCGACTAGTGCAGTCCCCCGCCGAGTAATCGAGTTCGCAATGGTCGCCGCAGCCCCCGGGCCGGGTTCTCAAGTCCCCGGCCGCTTCAACCGCCGCGTTCTTGGGGGCGTCTGCAGGATTCTTGTGCCGCCCACGAGGCTTTGGAGTCGGATCTCGACTTCTTCAGGGGAGCCGCACAAAATGGAGTCTCGACTGTGACGGCTTGATGATGGCTTGAGAAGGCGCTCAAGGGCGACGCCGGATGGTATTGCTCGACGGGTGGAGCCGATTCTTGCTGTGGCATCTACTTGGTCGTTGTCGCTTTCTTGGCACGTGGAGGAATTCGCATCCTCAAAATATCCACTCACCGTACTGCAAAGCGGTAGCTCGCCATATTTGCATCTTTGGCATCCCAGTCGCCGGATGACTGTTGGACCACCAAGTCGGAGTCGCCATAGCACAGGATCCAGCGAATGCCAAGCTCTTTGGCAAGCCCGAGCCCGTCAATGAGCGCCTCGTATTCTGCGACGTTGTTGGAGGCGGCGAAATGGATCTGCAGCGCGTACTTGAGCTTGTCGCCCTTAGGGGAAGTGAGGACCACGCCGGCTCCCAAGCCGGTGCGCATCTTTGAGCCATCAAAGTGCATCCGCCAACGGGTGGAGTCCAAGGCACAAGGCGGCAGACATCGGTCTCGCCCAATCGACGAGGAAGTCGGCCGTTGCTTGTGACTTGATGGCGGTGCGGGCTGGTAAAGATGGTTTAGGGGCCAACTCTATGGCCCATTTGGCCACTCGGCCCAAGCATCTCGCCCGATGATCTCTGCTAGTGGGGCCGTGCAAACCACGGTGATTGGATGCTCTTGAAAGTAAGGCTTCAACTTCTTGGCGGCAAAGTGCACGCCAGAACACATCTTCCGGTAGTGGGGTAGTTTTGCTTGGAGGTCGACAAGATTACCTCGCTCAAGTAATACATCGTCTTCGGACAGTAGCGCCTTGCCTTCCTCCTTGCGTTCAACTACAATGATCAGGCCGACTACCCTGCCGGTGGCGGCAATATACAGGAGCATGGGCTCCTTTGAGTCGGAGCCGCCAAGATCGGGGAGTAGTCAAGATTCTCTTCAACTGGAGAAAAGCTTCATTCCGCTTTGAGTTCCATTCAAGACGGTGGTCTTCTTCATAAGCTGGTATAGAGGAAGAGCTTTCGCCAGCCGATCGATGAATCGGGCCGATAGACGCCAAGCAGCCGTGAACTTCGCACATCTAGCGCCGGCGGGTACTTCCATCCTTTCGATCGCTTTGATCTTCACGGGTTGCACTCTATGCCGCTGCTCGGATACCGTGAAGCCAAGGAGCTGGCCGGCCGGGTACTCAAGACGATTTCTTCGGGTTGAGCTTGATCCGAATCGGGCGCAGGTTTTCAAAGGTCTCTTTGAGGTCTTCCAACAGCGTTCCTCGCTTCTCTGTCTTCACCACCACGCCGTCCACGTAAACGCATGCGTTCGCCAAGCTGCTTGAGGAGGCACTTCGCATGCAACGCCGAAGGTGGCGCCGCGCTCTCAAGCCGAACGTCATGGTCGCAGCGTAAGGCTCCAAACGGCGTGATGAAGGCGGTCTTCAATCTGTCGGCCGGGTTCAGCTTGATCTGGTGATATCCTGAATATGCATCTAAGAAGCTCAACAGCTCGCATCCGGCTGTGGGGTCTATCACCTGATCAATTCTCGGCAGAGCGAACGGGGCCAGCGCACCTACAGATAAACATCTCATGAGCTAGTGAGTAGCTGCATTGAGCGATCCCGGTCGACGGTGGGTCGGGCGACGTTGAGGATAAATATCTCGAGCTAGTGAGTAGCTGCATTGAGCGATCCCGTGGTCGACGGTGGGCGCCAAATGTCGGGGTTGGGTGCGACATATGCCAAAGGATGGCTTATCATGGAGGGGCGAGTAGAACGTCAGCCGGTGCCTCAAACGGGATGAGGCGAAAACATGCACGCCGCGAATCTTACCCAGCTTCGTGGCTCTCCGAGGAGATAACACCCTCATCGCTGCTCTGCTGGGTTTCCGCATGATCACTATGGCAAAGTGAGTACAAGATGCTCCTTGAGTTGTTCGGGTGAGGAAGGAGAAGGGCACAGCTAGCTCTTCTCTCCCTCTATGCGCGTGTCTAAAACTACTAGGTTCCAACCCTTTGCATGGGTGCCCCGGGGGGTTTATATAGGCCTACCCCCCGGGGGTACAACGGTAATCCGGTGAGTGCGGGTCCAAGCCGCCGATCTCTAAGTCGCCGTCTTCTCCACCGACTTCTAGGGCCCGCCGACTAGTGGGCCTGGCCGACGGCCCAAAGATGGGGCCGACAGCCCTTGCTCGCCCATGGGCGGGTCTTGCCGACCGCAGACATCGTAGTCGTGCTTCTAATGACGCCGAGCTTGGTCATGGGGTCATGGCAACAAGCAGCTACCGGGCGGGCGATCACCGCTGCCATTCCCCGCCTTGTTCAGTTAATGGCGCGTGGAGCCCGCGGGAGGGCGGCCGACTCCCCAGGCCGACTCCAACGGGTCCGCCTTCAGGCGCTCGCCGTCTTGATTCTCCCGCCGACAGCGGTTCCGCCGCTTCAGTCGTCGCAGACAGCCATCGTGGTACAGAATCGCCCATGGGGATGATGGGCGGCGTGGCAACAAGGCCCACGGACGGAGATCTCCGTCGATGCACGGCGCTCAGGGCTATACCTGCTTTTTATGGGTGGCGATGGGGTCATGAGGCGGCTTTATCCCATCCCGCTTGTAGTCGCCAGTGCAAGAGGTGGTTGGGGTCGCGGGCCGACTCAGAGCCGGCCTCACCGAGGTCGCCGACTTGGAGTCGGCTCGCCCCGAGGCCGCCTCACTCGGCCTAGAGGGCGGCGACTCATTGCGACTCTCCTGAGGCGGCTCTTTGTCTTGGCGTCTTGAGGGGCGCAGTCTGCCCCGATGCTTTGAAAGGTTCAAGGGCTCGGGTCTGCCTACCCGTGGCCCATTACTCCGACATTAGCAGCAATAAATAATTTAGGATAGGAAAAGAAGAGATACACACAATCAGGAGAGAGATAGTTTCCTTTTGTTTCTCTACAAGGAGAGATACATGCAATCAGGGGAGAGATATTTTCCTTTCTCTGGAGGGTCAAGATCGGAATTACGAGGAATTAGAATAAATGCACCTTACATTATGAAATTTTATCAAAAAACAAATACACCTTATATAAAGGAACGGAGGGAGTAATTGATACATATTGTCATAGTATTAGTCTTTTGTTTCACGGAAGCAGATTCCTGTGAAAACAATGCATATCTAAAATGGGAACCATTTTATATTTTGGAAGCAGATAATTTTTGGGGGGTAAGAGCAAATTTAAGTTGCAGTGGAAACAGATTGTGAGTCAATGAAATAAATTCTTGCTTCGATGAGAACAACGAAAATACTTATAATCACAGATTTTCCTTAGATTAAAACAAATTTGATTAACCCTAAAAAAACAAATTTGATTGTACGCGATTGAAGCAGATTATTGAATCGATGGAAGCAAATATGTGTTGCGCTCCAAAAAAAAAATAACTGAAAGGAGAAATAAATTGAATGGAGAAAATCGTTGCATAAATCTTGGAAGCACGTTTTAAAAGCAAATCGGACGATGGATGTGATTCTAATCGAATGGCCTATAACTAGTCTGATGCCTAGTGGTTTCCAACTCCACGAAGAGTTGACCGATGTAGAGCCGTTTGAGCCGCCGGCCGTCCGCGGCGAATCCAACGGACGGCGGCGACGCCGTATCCCACCCGAGCGCCGAAACCGCCGCGCGTCAGCCCCTCGTCGGCCGCCGCATTCCCTCGATTCGCGAGCGTCGGCGGTGATAACTTCCGCTTACGCGCGCGCGGGATGGCGTCCACGCTTTGCTCTCCCCGCCACCACCACCGCTCACATCTTTGCCGCCGCCGCCTGCGCCCCTCCCCTCCCGGCCACGCCCGTCCCCGGAGCGGCGCCGGCTGCCCACCAGGTACACGTTCTGCTCCCAGGATCCGTTCCACATAGTTCCTGCTGTAGCTTTGCCGCTCCGTTGAAGAAAAATCTGTCGCGTTGGTTCGGGATCGAATCGGGGGAAAATATGAGAGATTTTCGAAATTTGGGGTCGCTGGTGGGGTGTGCCGGATCATTCTGTAGCCGCAGTGCTAAAATCGGTAGTTCCTGAAGTGCCCAAGCGACTGGTGCTCTGATGGGATTCGTTCCGGTAGTTTGTTCCCCACGAGCGCGGAGATTCTTGGATCCAACCCAAAGGTGCCAACTTCGTTTCAGTTTTTCTGAATGAATGAAGCCGATGCCCGGGGCAAATTAATGGGGGATGGAGTCTTGCGCTGAGAACTCTGCTGTCAAAAAAAAGGAGTGTGCTGAAACTCTGTCATTACTTTGTGTTATGCAGGATTGAACAGCGCGAAATATCTTTGTTCACACCCGATGTCCACCGGCAGGGGTTCTCCTGTATCATGTTCATCCGTGGAAGCATCCAAAAGCAAGCCAGGACCAGAACATCTCATTGTTCTGGTTCATGGTATCCTGGCAAGGTAACAGCCTAGTCCTACCAGTAGTTTATAGAAGTAGGATGAACTGCATCTTGCAGCTAAGTATACCAGAAAACATTAGTTATTACTCTGTGCCTCTTTCTCGAGAACTTAATTTCAAAGTTACTGGTTACATACCTCCTTTCGACATTGGCCTGCATTTTAGCTTGATTGGTATGACATTACAATTCAGAACAACCGCCTTGCTCATCGACTTATAACGTGGATATGGGTGCTTATGGCTATTGCTGGCCGCTCCTTTGATTTTTCCTTTCAGGATTTTGAGACGCACCATAATTTTTCATAGTGTAAATGTGAACTTTGATGAGTAAATCGCATGGCATACATCTGCTCTTAACTGTCAGAACTCAAAGTACACACCTGTATTTGCTAAATCCATATAAGCAATAGTAAAAGCTTTGCAGAATGCTAAAGGTATATTTAAATTTACGCTTTGGCACAATTTAATCCATAATGTTTAAGCTGTACTTATTGGTGGTTTTTGCTGATAGTTTTTTTCGTTCTCTGTTGATTAGCCCCAGTGACTGGACATATGGGGAAGCAGTGCTGAAAAAGAGGCTTGGTGATAATTTCTTCATCTATGGTATGTGCGTATTTTTACTCTAGTGAACTTTAAGCTGTTATAACTCCTAGCACCTACTCAGAACATGATGTGCAGAAATTGAATTGGATGCATACAGAAAGGATATTGTAGTTAAGAGATGAAATTGGCATCCACTGCTTTACTGCAGCACAAAAGATTGTCAGCCATAAAATAGCAAACTATTTCCTTGCAGCTAGTTCATCAAACATCTACGCCAAATCTTTTGACGGGATCAATGTAGCTGGAAGGAGGCTAGCGAAAGAAGTATGTGGTAGAGACTGTCCTGCTGATGATGTATTGATTGCTTAGAAGCTTGCATAATATTAACCTATGGAAGCAGGTCTTGGACGTGGTTCAGAAGATGACCGGCTTGAAAAAGATTTCCTTCATAGCACATTCTTTGGGTGGTTTGTTTGCTAGATATGCTATTTCTATACTATATTCACAGCAAGCAAAAGAAACTGGAAGTGGTGCTAATGTCATGCTGACTAGTGGAGGATCTGAGATATCACGCACTTCAGGATTAGGTGCCATTGCTGGGTTGGAGCCAACTAATTTTATTACATTGGCAACCCCACATCTTGGTGTTAGAGGAAAAAATCAGGTGGGTGTCCAACACACATTAAATTATATTTGTCTACCTTTTTTAACTTCCCATCTAATCTTGGTTGCCTTGGAAGCAAAAGCTTTGTTTTGGTGCTTGAGCAATTTTTAACGATGTATTTAAGGGTTTTGTGAGGTAGACCCAACACATCGTGGTATATCATTAATTGGCGCCAAAGCCATCTAAGTAAACTTCTGGTGAAACATACAAGCGATTGCTTGCTGAGAAAATAGTGATATTACTGTGGTTTTTAATATCGAGAATGCATTGATTTCATGTGAATTTACCCCCTTTGGCGATTATCAGCTTCCATTTCTTCAAGGGCTGTCAATTCTAGAGAAACTTGCAGCACCTTTGGCACCCTTCATTGTCGGACGCACTGGTGCTCAACTCTTCCTCACTGATGGCGAACCTAGCAAGCCACCTCTCCTTCTACTAATGACATCTGACCATGAGGACAAAAAGTTCATGTAGGTGAGGAGGACAGATCCTGTAGAGGCTAATTTATTCTAGTAGAAAATAATGTTTTTTCATCTCAACAGATCTGCACTAGCAGCTTTTAAGAACCGCATCCTGTATGCTAATGTTTCATATGACCGTATCCTCCATATGAAATTATTTCTTGATTTTGATCTGTAACATATGTGCAAACGGAATATTTCTGTTTTCTTGTTTTCCTGAGCCTCGAATGCCAGATATGGTTGGTTGGAAAACGTCTTCAATAAGGAGAGAATTGGACCTTAGAAAGGTACCTTACTTCCACTAGGATTCAGTGGCAGCCGCTAAAGGGGTGTTGGGGGTTCTGGGGGGCTGATATTTTGAGTAACTCCTTACTTGCTACCTGTACACAGCCTTTGCGTCGTTCAGTTGATGGCTACAAGTACATTGTGAATGTGGAATACTG
Organism: Aegilops bicornis; assembly: GCA_021605145.1. NCBI lineage: Eukaryota > Viridiplantae > Streptophyta > Magnoliopsida > Poales > Poaceae > Aegilops > Aegilops bicornis. Next base: position 105,715,843 of record CM038675.1, on the reverse strand, counting down.
TTCGCCTGTGTCGTCTGGACGGTCCCCATTTTCCTTCACGGGCTGCCAGAGCTAAAGAAGCTGCACAAAGTACACCGAACAAGGAAAATACCAATGAATATCACCAGATGATGGAAGGCAAGTAGGAATTCTCTGCTACCTCTGTGCACTAGATTTATTCCTTTGCACATATGTAAATCAGTTCTTTGTTCCAAAACAGAGGAGATGATTCGTGGGTTGCAGAGAGTGGGCTGGAAGAAAGTAGATGTCAACTTCCATGCCTCACTGTGGCCTTACTCTGCTCATAACAACATGCATGTATGTAGATGTGCACCCCCAAGAGTCCCCTGTGGGCATACGGTTTCTACTTGGATACACCATCTTAAAATTCATGAGAATACATGTTACATGTTGATGCAGGTTAAGAATGAGTGGCTTCACAACGCTGGTGCTGGCGTTATTGCCCATGTCGCCGACAACATGAAACAAACATGTCTGCCTTCCAACCTGTAAGATCTGGACTTGGGGTGCTGGCATTCGCCATGGTTAGTACTCTTATCAGTGAACTTTTGAGCTTGCCGTTTTTTTCTACAAAGCAACACAGAGGTTTTACCAGTATTCGAAGATACAGAAAGCCATAAACTGATTACTGAAGGTTAATTGCCTGTCAACTTGTTGTTTCGATGCCTGTATATGTTTTTATCTCTCACGAAGAAATGTGTTTGTGCTGCAGATCTACAGGAATCAGTGACACATTTTGTTGCAGACGGTTAGCATATCAGATGTAGAGGCAGGTGCCAGCACAAATTGAAAATGAAGAAAAACAAACGGGGTGACATTTTTGTTTTCAGATGATTGCCTCGACTTGTGTTGGAAGCAAATGGTACTCACTTGAAATGTACCGCTCACATACCCTCAAGGCTACACGTGGTACTGAAATTAAAACTGTGCATCAACCGAGCAGAAGGGGGATACGAAAACCATTCGAATGTTGCCATTGTACTGAAATTAAAGCTGTTGTTTGGGAGCATGCTCTTTATGGGATGATGTGCATGAAAAAACAGAACGCCGATGGCTGGAATCAATGAACATGGTATTGGTCTGTATGTTGCCTACTTTGTGCTTAGTGACAACCTGAAGTAAGCAGCATACAGTTTTATAGCCCATGCATGTGACTATGTTGGAATTTCCAAAACATGAGATATATACAAAACAAAGGAATGCCACATTTTTTCACATGATAAATGAAGTAATTTTTGCCATGGTATGTGAAAATTAATTGCCATGGTATATACAAATTACTAGAGGAAACCCCGCGCGTTGCAGCGAGACTTTGTAGAAATAAACTATAATGCGCAAGAAAAATCTTATGCGGAAGCAATCTCTAAAGAATAATAATTATAGAAAAATATTTAGGTTCAAGATCACAAACATAGTTCACTAAACAGTCAAAGTGATGCTTCATGAGTGTAGCCATGCAATATTAAATTTATTAATCCTGTCGCAGTATCTAAATGCACATAGAAGTGCTCAGACATATTTTGCCATTAAACGAATGGTGTCACCCAAAATTAAGATTGCAGTTTTAAAGAAACATATCAAATATATAATCCGGATTACACAGATGTAGGTGCACAAATGACTAAATGTGGTCCACTGTATAAATGTCTGGCAAACAACAGTGATTGGCTGGGAAAAAAATCAATCCAGTATGAGTCATACAAAACCTACAAAAAGGGTTAGTGTATAGCTCATTGTAAAAAAAAAAAGAGGTACAGTTACCAATCTAGAATTGCAGCATCTGGAATAAGAAAATTGATATGTTTTCCATTGCATAAAAATACCTGAAGAGATAAGAAATAAAGGTAAGAAATAAAGAAAGAGTCAATTACACTGTTGGTGTCACAACTTGTCCTGAATGTTCACTTTGGTGCTACAAGTTGTGAGATACGTCAAAGTGGTGGAAAAACTTAGCTCAATCGTTCGCATACGGTGCTTTTCTCAGTTTCGTACGAATCAAGCGCTGACTAAGCAAGATCGGCATGGCGCGGGTCCCATTGGCAGTGACCAGAGGCCGTGGGCTGGTGCGTTTGTCATGAGTGTTATCAGAAACACCCTCAGATTTCACGTTTTTGACAAATAAGCCCCGGGGTTGGCTGTACACATGATGGCCTTTCCTTATAACTGACAGACAAACAACAAAATTGTTGTTTTAAGAGAAGAGAGGTTTCAAAGTTGATCAGAACTTGCACAGTAGCCCATTGGCTACAGAAAAAACAGTACCACCTACAGATTCTTGGTTTGAGTCCCAGAACCACCATTTTCTTAATTTTATTTCTCATACTGTTAAAATTGTTCTAAAGAGAATTTGCATAGCAAGGTTTCTGCACAACAGTTTCACAGAAATCATAGAGCAGAATATAGCATAATATCAAAAACTCCACATTTTTATTTCTCATATTGTTAAAATTGTTCTAAATAGAATTTGCACAACAGTTTCACAGAAATCATAGAGCAGAATATAGCATCATATCAAAAACTCCACAGGAAGCATTTCTATATGAAATGAGGTAAAATTTAAGAAAAGAAAACAGTTTCACAGAAATCATAGAGCACAGGATAACATCATATCATCTTCACAATAATCATAGTGTAGAGGATAGCATCATATCATCTTCAGAGAAGTCATAAATGAACTAATTTAGAGAGGATAGCATCATATTCATTTGAGCATCCTACCAAAAGATATGTTCAGCTCCTGACATGTTTCAACTTAAGCAAAAGGCTAATTTAGTTCTAACAATCCAAAGAACAAAAGTTCATACATGAACTTGATTGCATTTTTTTCCAGTTCATTCATGAACTAATTTGATAAGCAGCTTGCTCTATAAGGTCTGGAAATCATTAAGCCACTCCTCTTGTGGTGCATTTTGTGTCACTGGGACCTCCTCGGCTCGCACATATGATCTAGGTTCATCTGGTGGAAACATGATGTTCCACAACCCAGCTCCTGGTCATGTCCTACCTCCTGTGTGACCTCTCCCGGTCCCTCTGGCACGACCTCTCCAAGTCCCTCTCCCATTAGCTGTCCCAATCCCCCTCCCATTTCCTCTCCCAGGTGCTTTGCCTACTCCTGTGACATTTCCCGTGCCTCTTCCAATTGCTCTCCCCTTTCACCCTCTTGCATTTTCAGCTACCTGGTAGCTTGCTTCAGGGACATCTTCAGGAATGCCTTCTGTCACACCTCTTCTTCTAACCCTGCCTGTTGCCATTGTTGTGGTAACCCTGGGAGGGGGTATGCTATCTCTAGCATTTGCAACAAAAGCTGATTCTGGAAGAGGTCCATGATCCATAACTGGCACATATGCTCTTCTCTCCTAAGTATGAAACAATGCAGCAATTTTCAGATAGAGTTTTGCATGGTGAAATCAAATATTAATGTTTTGTAGAAAAAAATCCTTACCATTTGTTGCATGAGAAACACCATTGACCCTGGTGTTTGAGTAGGACCCATGTGTGGGTGCACTGTATGTGGCATTATGTTCTGAAAAGAGTGCAAACAAAGTGTCAACGCTACGAGGCAGGGAGTAAAATTTAGAAAACATTATAGTAATTTTAGTTGCTTCCATCTTACTGAAATGATTGAAGGATCGTCATAATACTCTGCATCATCATCATCTCCATCATCTTCTACAGGTTGAGGTGCATCTCTATTGTTCTCCTCCCACTTGTTGTGCCCTTTCTTATTGTGATCTGCTCTTCCACATAAAGAGCAATGCATGGACACACCATGCTTTGACAGCCTCTTCCCTCCATCTTTCATCTGCTTCTCCTCTGGATCTTTCTTCCTATTCCTCGTTGGTCTTCCCATGACCTTAGTGTACACAGGTGGATATACATCAACTCCACACATCTTTCTCCAATGCTCCTTGTCTCTCTCTGGCTTTATGTTAAATCCATAAGCTTTTTTGTAAGTATCCACAGAGTAGCATTCATGTACTAGAGTTGCAGGATCTATTCTCTCCTCTCTAGCACAAGCTATTGCATGGTGACATGGAATTCCGGACAAGTCCCATCTTTTGTAGTCACATGTTTCCATGTTCAAGTCCATAATGTATGAATGGTTCATTGACACAACTTTGAAAACCTTCTGGCCAGCTCCAAATACCATGCAATTAGCAGCCCAGTCAGTAAATTTGTCAAGTTTTTTCTTAATCTTAGGGCACAATCTACCACTCCATTTTCTATCCAGGGCCACTTCCTTCTGCTTGTTGTAAATCTTTGTTGTTATCTTGTTGTTTATGTTATCCACCATAGATAAATTGGTAACTCTCTTGCTGGCAATATCCAACTGTCATAAGAAGAAAAAAACATGTTAATGCAGTACAATAGAAACTGAAAAAGGAATATTGCAAAATTACTATTGAAGCACAATACTAAATTAGAAGCTAACCTATTAAATACTTCAGACATGTTATTCAGTAGAATGTCACATTTTGGAAAAGGGTTAAAAAAAGGCTTTAATCCATGTCTTTGGAGGCCATTTCTCTACCCATTTGTATGCACCAACACTGTCGGCCAACATCTTTTCCATAGCTTTCATGTATGTGGGATTGTTTGTGGCTCTTGCAATTGCCCAAAGATTGTTCTTCAACTGTTCCCCCTTGTGCAGCTTATGGAAATTCTGGTACATATGCCTGACACAGAACCTGTGTTCAGCATCTGGCCAAACCTTTGCTATTGCTGCAATGAGACCCTGAACATCAAATACAAGATTGACTATCAGATCAATATATGGTTTACACACTTCTAAATTAATAAAGTACATGTAAAGTGAATGAACTCAGGAGCATACCTTCAGCTTGTCACTCATTATTGTGTATGGAGTGTTACATATGTTTAGATCATCCTTTAGGCTTGCCAAAAACCACCCCCAGCTGCTAGTAGACTCAACTTCCACAATCCCAAATGCTAGGGGGTAGATGCAATCATTAGGGTCAATATCCACAGCTGTTAGCAAATTTCCTTTGTACCTGGTCTTAATGTGACAACCATCTACAAATATGATGGGTCTGCCTCCCAATAGCCATCCTCTCTTGCAAGCATCCTGTAAGGGCATATTTATCCCTAAGTGTTTTGGTGATTGATGACAATGCTTTTGTGGACTAATCGTGTGCCTTGAGTTTCTCAGTTGCTTCATCGCTAGGCACAAGACGGTTCGGTGCCCCTCGAAGACTATTGAAGACGGCGTTTTTCTACATTTCTTTTTGGTGGATTTGAGTCGTAGGAGAGCCGTACTATTAAGAGGGGGTCCGCGTCGGAAAGGTTCGGGTGGAATCATCACGTACACGTTTCCTTCCTTGTCTCCTCCTTTCCCTTACACTTTGGAGCATTCCCCGTTTATCCTCTATGTGAGTGTCTGGACTACTGCTGCTGAGCTTGCGGTAATCGCTCCTGAGCGGTAGTACCGCATGAGCACTTCTTGATAGTACTGCGTGCCCATCTTGTGATAGTTCCGCAGTGGGAGCGGTAGTACTCCGCTTCATGATAATACTGCTTATGTTATAGTCTCTGCAGCTGCCGCGGTAGTACCGTGGTCACCCACGGTAGTACCGCGTGGCCTTGCGGTAGTACCGCGCTCCTGGAGCGGTAGTACCGCATGTCTCAGGCTGGTCTAAGTGGATAACGGTTGGATGTTGTCCTCCACTATAAAAGGTGTCTCTCCTACCTCTAGTTGACTACCTCTTCCATCCCTAAGCTCCATTGTTGCTCCAAGCTCCATTTTCGGCCGATCTCTCTCCCTAGCCAATCAAACTTGTTGATTTGCTCGGGATTGGGTGACAAGGCCCCGATCTACACTTCCACCAAGAGATATTCGATTCCCCCCACTAATCCCTAGCGGATCTTGTTACTCTTGGGTGTTTGAGCACCCTAGACGGTTGAGGTCACCTCGGCATAGATTTATCTGTCGGAAAAGACCTTTCCCGGCAGGACTATAGGCGACAGCTCCTTCCTGTAGGGAAAGGTTTTTGCCGACACTAAATGTGTCGCCTTAGGTGACCTATGTCGACATATTGTTTGACGTTGCTTCGAGTGTCGTGGTTGCTCGCCGGTGGAGGGGCGCTGGCCGGGCAGAGGGGCGCCAAGCGGTGGTGGCGACGGGGCCGCAGGCTCCGGGCGGCGGGTGGCGCTTGTCCGGGCGGAGGGGCGCCGGGCGATGGTGGCGACGGGTCAGCAGGCTCTGGGCGGTGGGGTGGTCTTGGCGAGGTGGGCGGCGGCAGCGTCCGGGCGGGCGGAGGGGCGCCGGGCGGTGGTGGCGACGAGGCCAGGGCTCGGCGACGAGGAGGTGCTGCGGCAGGCGGGCAGCGGTAGCGTCCGGGCGGTGGCGGTGCGGGCGCGGGCGCGGGTGAGTTGGGGGAGCGGGATGGAGAGAGGGGTGAGAGAGAGGGGATAGAGCAGTGGGGTGGGGCCAGAGAGACAGAGGGGGGCGACCGTTACAAATGAGTGGGGGCACGTTCTTTGCCGTCCGCTAGCGGACGGCAAAGAACGCGCATAGCAGAAGGGGGAGATGGCCGTTAGCTGGGCCCTTTCTTTGCCGTCCGCCAGCGGACGGCAAAGGTCCAGTAGGTAGACGACAAAGATTAGGCAGACGGCAAAATGTCTGCCTAGCCACGCCGTGCCCTGTGGGGCCCACCTGGCTCTTTGTCATCTACCTTCTAGCTCTTTGCCGTCAGCTGGCTGACGGCAAAGAAGCAGCTGACAGCAAATAGCCTTTTTGCCATCAGCCCTTTCTTTGTCGTCCGCTTTGTGGAAGCGGACGACAAAGAGCCTCTTTGCCGTCAGATGGCGGACGGCAAAGAATAGGCAGACGGCAAAATGGCAGATTCCAGTAGTGGATCCTTCAGAAAACAATCCCCTTGCCCTCCTCTTACTCCTCTTCTCACAGTTGCAACTTTAGGTGAGGTGGCTTGTTCTTTTCCCTTGTCTTTCCTTGGAGTTATGACCTTTGGCAATTCAGGAACCCCTTGAACTACAACATCATCTCGTACCAAATTGTTCAGTGTATCTCCATGGTCTATGATCAGCAATAAGTTCTTGTGTTGTGTACTAGCTGCTATCATTGCAAGGCTGTCAGCATCACATTTCATTTCTTTCATTCCTTCACTAAGTGTCCTTCTTGACACCAAAACACTTCATGTTGTCCACTATCTCTGTCATACCCCAGCTGCTTAAGAAAATCTTCAATCCACAATATAGACCATGTGTCACTATCACAGCTAACAAACCAATCAACTTGATAGTCCATGTATGTCTTGTTGCTGCCAGCTCCACAGAAAAATCCCTTGTGATGAATCTCAACAGTGAACAATCCATCAAAATCACCTACAGTGATAAACACTAGGTGTTGGGGCGCACCCGTTGGCGCGCCTCTTGAAGGGAGCTGGGCGGTGCCTGGTTGTACTCGCCCCTTTAACACTCTTTTCTATTCTAATTAGCGTTTGAGATGATTGCTTTAATTAAGAAACTTAGCAGCAGAAATAGAAATATATACTCTACAGAGAAAGCCCATTATGGATCTGAACATGAAACATCTGACTGATAATAGTGCACTTAACATAAGCAGCAGCATAGGTTTATCGTCTCGAAAAGCGTGTGATAAGAGGGCCCAAAATCAAACCATAGGTTATCACATGATATAGCATAATTAGGAGTACTTAGTGCTACATTATATAGATTATATTGACACAGGGGCTGCAGCGTCTTTGATGGTGCATTTATTAGAGGCGGTGCACGATAAGAACCAGGCGGCGCTTTGAAGTGATTCTGAAACGAAATGCACAGATGTCTCCTTCGCGAATGTTGACGCGGCGACGAAACTCAGACCAGTTGGTGGTTATAGTGGCCCTCTTCCAAGGAGAGTCCGATGGCTACATTTAAAAATAGAGAAGATGTGCAGGTACTTTGTTCTAAGTAAAAGGTATCCAGGCTTAAAAATTAGCCCTGATTTGAAGTGTCTTTTCATCAGATGTTACTCTGATTAAATAATCACAATGCATAGTAAGCATGTTGCAATTTCTTCACTAATGGGTGCAATATAAGAAGCAATAGACTCCAAGGCACATACAACTTGATGCAAGATACATAGATGAGACAGATGGATTAGAAAAAGATTTAAATTAATGGATGCAGCTACTACACAATTTTATATGCTGACAAGTATGCAAAATGTAATGAACTATCAACAAACATCGAGAGGTCTTCTGGTGTTACAATTTTAAATGAGATCATCCACGTTTTCAGCAGCATAAATATTCATTGGGATCTACTAAAGAAATCCATGACATGTACTGAACCCCAGTATTCACCCCATAAGCATGACTTGGACAATTGGACATGGATGGTAAGAACATGACCCAGATTCACACATACCCACACTCAACTCTAACGTTCCAAATAACCACATGGAAAAGGAAACTACCCCCAAAATTAAGAGACAGCTTATGAATCAACGCTAGCTCTGATGTAATCTACAAGGTATCGCGGCTAGTGCTTGATGCACACCTATTTAACTCACCTAGCATTTTGACAAGTTCACCGAAGAGATCATTGAGCAGGTCGCGCTTATGCTTCTCCCTCTTGGCTTTGTGCATTTTCCTCGGGGCTTTCTTCTTGCACTTGCCAACGATGACAGGCCTGCGAATTGAAAGCTACTACATCAACAATGGAACACAGACAACTCTCACGCACGTCCATTTACTCCCTGCGTACGTTCAGCCAATTAAAATAAACAATAGAAGAATCCATTCACTGAAACCCGGCCCGGAACAAAATGAGATCTACTCCCTCCGTTCCTAAATATTTGTCTTTCTAGAGGTTTCAAATGGTGACTACATACGAAACGAAATGAGTGAATCTACACTCTAAAATATGTCTATATACATCCGTATGTGGTGACCATTTGAAATCTCTAGAAAGACAAATATTTAGTAACGGAGGGAGTAGAACTGCTCCAAGACGCCGAAAAAATATAAGCTTGGCAGGCAATTCTAGGCACTCATCAACACATTAAGGTACATATAAATGCAAAGCAAAAAAGAGAAATAAGGCTCTGCCCACAAAAATGACAAAAAAAACTAGCTAAAGATATCAAATATACTTTTATAGCTATAGATATCAGAAATAAAAACAGAAAGATGAGCTAATCATATCAGTCAGCTACTGAAAATCCTGTGGAGATCTAATCCTCCAAAGGAACCCTCTGTCATCTTTACCTCCAGAAATGACAAGTGATGTATCTACAGGACTGCACGCAGCAGCAAAGACCTCATCTGTACACAAGATATGAAGACCAACTATTACCAGAATTGTTCTTCAATGCAAAGGTATTATGCATAACGAATCTAACTAACTTATTAGTGGCAAACAACGAATCATGGTCCCAAGATGTAGTAAGTTAATTTTTTCGATGAGAACTTGCCTTTGTGCCCATGAAATCCATAAGCTCAGGGCCTCATCCTCATCTGAAACAAAAAAAAAGCAAATTCAGCGACGCAACCATCATCTCCCGCATCAATCCGCCGCTGCCGCTAGGGTTTCGTGCCCTTCACAACTCAGGGCCTCAAAGGTGGAGGAAGGAGGAATGGAAGAGGAGAAAGAAGGGACGAGTAAGGAGGAAAATCTAAGATATGCCCACATCCAATTATTAGTAAGTTAACTTACAACTGTTGGCAAAAAAAGAAGCAACTTAATAACAGAAGAGCCTAAATTATCCGCTTTTGATGAAGAAAAATCAATTAGTTTTGGGATACATGGGAAAAGCTGATGTTAATAACTAATGTTTGTGCTGAAATAAAGCAGTCTGCACTATCAAAAGCAAAAAAAGGCATGAAGTAACATTTACCGCTTTCACACCCATGAAGTCTAAGATATGTTTTGCATAGGAAACAAGCAGTAAAGTTTTGAACAGACCAAGCGCGCCACCAAGTAATGCTGTAGAAACCGATGGAACACTTTTCCACTTATGATCAATAATGAGTAGATCAATGAGGTGAGAAGCCATGGCTGACTTGAAATAAGTTATATCCAAAGAATAGTACTGCATGAAAATACAGTTAGAACAAAACTAAACCACACGATTTTGAACAAAAAAGAATACATAAATAAGAGAATTGCATTGGTCGCGTTACCAGTTTGTAGTGAACACCAAAATCTTCTGTCTTGTTGAGTGGTATTGGCTGATACTTCACAGGCTCATCTGGTGGCTTCGAGCTAGTTCTGTAAACTGATGTTAATCTTTCGGGTATGGCTTCACAGGCTCATCTGGTGGCTTCAAGCTGATGTTAATCTTTCGGGTATGTCCTAGCTAAAAGCTCCAATGTCCAATTTACCAGCAGAAACAGTCTTTGTAGGGTCAATCACAACAGCCAAGAATAGTTCTGTAAACTGCTGATTAAGCATCTGAGTTGAAACATCAATGGCGTTCAGGCAACATGCGTAACCCAGATGTGAGTGGTACCAGCCAGCCACATCTTCCAACATTCCAGCCTATTCATATGAAGAAGATATGCAAGTTAGTTTGATCATTATTTAACAGCAAACACTCAACACACACACCTGCACGTGCATATTACTTCATAAGTTCACATAAATATTCCCTAAATTATTCTTTGCCAAAACAGATTCAACGAGCACAAATGCACAATCAAGTATAAAGACGATTTGCCGAAAGTGGCATTTGTATCTGGTAATAAATTCAAAGTTCAAAAAATATGCATCGATTGACCATATAACTTTCCAAAATAAGAACCAGATGATTTGCTCCTCTGAAGTGACGCTGTTGCGAAAGAATGGATATGGCCCCACACAAGAATTCATCATATCGGAAGTTAAATAGACACCCATGTCCGGTTTATAAACTGTGATGCTTGCTTTTGGCTTCTTGTTTCAGGAGCACGATTATTGGGTTGTTGTAGCATATTATTTAGAGGGGAAGTAAAATCATAGTTGCCATTCTTTTCATCCGAACAACCATAAGTGTTGTTTAAAACCTGAAAGAGTAAGGTAAAGAATTGAATGGAACAAACTTGGAGAATAAAACACGAATTAGAAGATATGCTACCTTATTTGCTGATAAAATCAGCAGATCAGTTGGTTTCTTCATCAAGACTGTAATTGTTGGTTTCACAAGATGAAACAGAAGCGTCATTTACTCTTGAAAGAATATTTTGGTTTCATTCATTCATGTTGTTGTGATGCATAATAATAGATGAGTATCCTAGAAAAAGAGGGGCAGAAAATGGAAACGAATCAATCCATCTGGCCAGTGAGCCAGCCAACCGGTGCATTCGGAGCGCACGAACGGAGGGAGGTTGGAGCAGGGCATACCCGTACTTGTCGCAGAGGACGGCGAAGCCGCCAGATCGCAGCGGCCAGTCCTTCCTCCACTTCCTTGCCCCCGCCATAGGACGGCCGGCGTGGAGGGGGCTGTTGGGCGGGCCGAGTCCTGCCCGGGGCCGGGCAGAGATGGGCGGAGCAGCTCCAGGCAATGGTGGAGAGGAGCATCGATGGCCGACGGAGAGGAGGTGGCTCCGGCCGGCTGTGCGTGTGGCAGCGGCTAGGAACCCTAGCGTCGTGGTCGATGGCGTTCCTGCTGCCCACCTCCATGAATCTGAATTGAAAAGAGAAAGGGGAAGGAAATGAGGCCATAGAGAGGGAGGAGGGGGCTGGGATAGGGAGATGAGGCGGCGGCGGCGGCGTGCTTGGGTCGAGGGGAGTCGTGGAGTGGAGGAATCGGTGTGGACTGTGGAGTTCCTTCGTAGGGAAGGAAACAAGACGGAGACGTTTCTCTTCCTGTTTTTTTTCCCCTCCAGTTAACACATTTTCATCTAGGCACAGTAAAATCGACGTGTACATCACCGGCGCTCGACCTTCGCGCGTACCTTAATGTGTTTAATATTCAGATGACAAAGAAAAGTCCATTAAAATTATAATTCTATTCAACAAGGCAATGCAAATATCTAGTTTTCAATTAACAGAGCAGACAACAAGCCCTGTCAAGTATTCAATTAAAAATGCACATGTTATTTACAGTTAACCTGTTCAAATATTCAGTTAAAAACAGTGTCAAAATATTTAGTTAAAGCAGTGTCGAAAAAATCAGTTATAGCAGTGTCGAAAAATTCAGTTAAGTATAGATTGGCAAATACAATGTAGGGTTGTGCGCACATACACTGACTTGACTGAAGCACTCAGACTTTAATTGATATCGGATTTGTTCATGCAAAAAAGAAGGGGCCTTCTAAACCCATGCTAAACCACAGAGACAAACGACACTACGGATGAATGTGAGGGGGGATTTTAACGTCACGCCATCTAAAAAGCATCCGCGGACGAAATCAACACAAAACTCAACATTCGTCGCTCCGATGGAAACCCTAAAAAAACAGGGGCTACAGAGGGGGAAAATTGGGGATGTGCTCACTGTATATAGGGGTTGCCTCGCCGGGAGCTCGCCGGCGGGGTTCCATCATCATCGACGCCGCCGATCAACGCGTCTACAGATCACCGCCACCGCCGCCTTCAAACGATCGACAAGAGAGAGACGGGAGGAAAGCTCGAGGCGAGGATTTTTTGTCCAAAAGGACCCCCTGCCGAGATGAATTGACAAAAAAGACTACCTCTGGATCATTTTGACAAAAAGGACCCTCGCCGGTGGCGGCAAAGCGGCGACACATGGCACCTGCCGCCACGCCAGAGGCGGCGGGCCCAGCCGCCACCGAGGAGGCGGCCACCCAGCCGAACGGAATCCCCATCGTGTGTCGCGCCGACAGGAACGGGGCGGGCTAGGTGGGCCCAGCCGCCACCGGGCGAGGCGGCCAGCCCTGGCGCGGTCGCTACCTGGCCGACAGGCCCTGCTGCGTGCGGGCCCTGCTAGTGGGCCTTGCCGCCACTGGCTGAGGCGGCCACCCCTGCCGACAAGAATGGTGCACGCCGACCGTGCACGGAAGGCGAGGTGGTGGCCCCGCCGCCATCGCTGGCGGCGTCTTCCTGGCACTGATTCGCACGCGCGAAAACTGGCGGGGCGGGAATCACTCTGGCTCGTTGATTGTTGTTGCTTTTGCTGATTCCGACGCGCGGCAAACGACGAATTTCACGGGCGGGAATCACTCTGGCTTGTTGCTTTGCTTTTGCTCCTTGCATGCTGTTGCTGATGATGTTGATTTTCACGCGCGGGAATCCGAGGCTGCCGACACTAGAGGGATCCTCTCCCTTTTATATGCCATGATTCAGCTCCGTGCGCAAGCACTCTGTAACCTCATTCCTCTCCTTTGCTCTCTAAGTCTCTAAGTACAACAGAGAGTAAGCACTTTCACTCGTGATTTAGGGCGATTTAGAGTTGGATTTTGAAGATGATGAAGTTGAAGAAAAGATAGATTAAGGTAAGATCTATCCATTTTTGTTGGTTTCATTCGCATGCATGATGTTTTTATTCTATTTGATTAGTTCCTAAGTGTGTATTCTATGTTGCTTTAGGCATTATTTCAGCACTTGGAGGAGTCATTTGGAGTTTCTGTAGTAGGAATAGCCGTGCAAAGTGAACTACGAAGTTGAAGATCAAGGTATGAGCTTTGCAATACATATATTTATTTATGCATGCAGGGTGGTAATTAGTTCGTCCTTTAACTTGTTATTAGCTATGTGATGGTAGTGCTTAGAGGTTAGAAATAATTTCAGACGAGAGATGTAGCATTTAAACTATTTTTTGAAATAGTAGGTTGAAGATGTTGCATCAATGTTAGGTGCGTCCATTAGTATTGACATGTGGGAAATCTTAATACGGTAATTAAGAAAAATTGTACTGTAATTGTTTATTGCATGCGGTATGTTATTTCATGTGGTATGTTATTTTATGTGGTATGTTTATTAATAAGTCTATAGTTAGGAAACCGTAGGTCTACTTTGTTATGTCGCAATAATCTAAATTTTATATGTTAAGATTAGGTGCTAATGTACTTAATGATGTATGTAATTAGGTAAAATAATTCATCTTAGTAGCAAACAAGGAGGAGAAGACGTGATTGAAGAAATTGTGTTTCCATTTTCGTTGTCCCATTTTGAGGTGATGAACACATACATGAAAGTGCTATTTTCATACTTTTGTTAGCAGGAAGAAAAATCCGTGTGTAATATTGTTGTTAATGTGATAATAGGTTGACGAGGTTCATATAGTACTGGCGACGGATATTTATTGGAACTATTTTGACGCTTAATTGCATTCGCAAGCACATCCATATTGGAGCTAAGGTGAAAAATGACACTGTAATTTTGTTAATATTTTTTGTATTGATGTACTATTGTGAATAATGTGCATGCTGCTGCAAATATTATTATTTGTAGATAAATGATTGTTATCGTATGATGTGAAAAAAAATTATATAAAGCCGAAAGAAATTAAATGTTTTACTCATATAATATTAAAATATTATTATCGTACTATTATGTTTACTGGTTGTTTGGATAGCGAGTAATTACCATGGGTTTTGTCATAACCTGTTGTAAGAAAAATAGTTTTTACTAATAGTCGTTAGAGAAAAAAGAGAGTTTTAGTTTGTGACGCTCGTAGACGAGTTTTATTTGAACTATTTGGACTCTTAATTGCATTCGCAAGCACATCCATATTGGAGCTAAGGTATAAAATGACGCCGTAATTTTGTTAATATTTTTTATATTGATGTACTGTCAATGCCGCTGCAAAAATTATTATTTGTAAATAAATGAATTTTATCGCATGATATGAAAAACATTATATCATGCCGGAAGAAATTAGATATTTTACTCATATGATATTTAAATGTTATTATCGTAATATTATGTTTAGTGGTTGTTTGGATAGCGAGTACTTACCCTCAGTTTTGTCATAACCTGTTGTAAGAAAATTATGTAGAAAACCATATTTTACTAATAGTCGTTTTCCAGAAGCTAAGTTTTTGCATGTTACGAGAACTATTTTAGGATATTTTTGGGGTAGTTAGAGAAAAGCAAACAGAGTTTTAGTTTGTTATTTTAGTCGTAAGATATGTAAATGTTGTCATCGTTACTAAATGTTCAGTTACTAATTATTTGAAATGTAAACATGTATGTTGGTTAGGTACTATGGAAAATTTAGTAGTATACTATGGGAACGTCTTACGCGACGGTCCATGCGGGGTGGATGTGTCCTTCTGCGAGTCGACTACAGTAGTGGTGAGAGATATGATCAACGTGGGTTACGCAGCTGTTAGAAGGTGCATCCGAGCGGTGTTTGGCCCAGTGATGCAGGAAAAAAAATGATAATGGAGGCCTTCGTCGTTGACGGAGGAAATGATGGGACAGTTGCCTGTTGGGGTTTGCGGCCTGTCACAGGTGATCGGTCGTGGGGGTCGTACATGAGGTTTGCAAGCAATCCCAATAACTCAATGTATGGTCAGCCGATGGTGTATGTGGAGTTCATTTCAGTCACCGATGTTGCCGGATGCACGATGGCGAGGGTGGTGAGGTCGAGTTGGCCATCACATCAGCCCTAGCATCGGCCCATCGGAACCGACGGGCGGCCAGCATGTGTATGACACAGGATATTGGTCGGGCCGTTGACATGAGCGAACACGTGGAGGGATTGCGGGCGCTAGATGATGATGATCATTCTTCTGCGTCTTGAGTCAAGCGGAGAAGAAGATGTTCCTCCTCGAGGGCGGTCGCGCGGCATCGCAACCTGGGTTTTACAGGATATGAGCATCACCAACGAATTTCACTCTGCTTCGGCGGGAAGCACGGAGGTTGGGCAAGTTTTCCCGGATAAGAAGTCTGCTTACTGTGCAATGGGTAGCTATGCAATCGGCATCCACCGCCAAAGATAGAGTGAAGCGATCGATAAAAAGAGTTGAGGGTCATATGCATCCAAACCGCGAAAGGTTGCCTCGGAAGAGTTCTAGCTAGACTGAATCCTGGGGTAAGACAGTCATGGAATATCACAAAAATAGTGGAGCATAACTGTGAGCAAACTGGGACTCTTCAGATCACTGCAATGTGACAAAGAAAATTTGTGGCAGACGATGGAAACAATTGTGCAGGGAAGTCTCAACATTAGTGTTAGGGCTCTGCAAAAGATGCAGAGGATCTAATTGGATTCCTGTTAGCTACAACAAGGCTAGGCGTGCGAAGGAAAATATATTCAAGAACTTGTATGGTACCTATGAGGAGGCATATTCTTATGCCCCTAAAATGCTTCATCAAATAGCAAGTGCTAATAGGGGGACTCAAGTTTGGCGGAGAGAACGTCCAAACCCAATGAACCCGGGTGAGCTAATCCTTGACCGCTTATTCTGGGCATTCGCCTAGACTATACAAGCCTTCAGGCACTGTCGTCCGGTATTATCTGTTGATGGTACCTTTCTCACTGGAAAGTACAAGGGCACACTATTGGTGGCGATTGCAGCGGATGCAAATAATCAGCTTCTTCCTATTGCATATGCATTGGTCGAGAGCGAGAACAAAGATAGCTGGTTGTGGTTCCTGAGCTGCGTGAAGATTGGTGTCGTGAAAGAGCGTAAAGGTGTTTGCATAATTTCTGATCGCAACACTGGATTATTAAGCGCTCTTGAAATAATTAAGGCGTCGGAAGAAGAGTGGGACTGGCCCGATCTAGAGGGAAGGTGGTGCATGAGGCATTTGGCAGCAAACTTTTACTCCAAATTCAAAAACAAGGATTGGTTCAAGTTATTCAAGAGGATGTGCATGCAAAAAACTGAAGCCAAAATGAATGCGATATGGGCAGGTATCAATGGTGAAATCGACCGCGCGGCCTTGCCGCAGAGAGAAGACCGGAGGGGTCATAGGACGGCCATAAATTTGAGCCAGTGGATCACCGAGAATTGCCCTCATTTGGATAAGTGGGCGCAGGCTCACGACACCGGGGCTCGGTATGGAATAATGACCAGCAACATGTCAGAGGTGTACAATGGTGTTCTTAAAGGGTGCGAGCACTGCCTATCACAGCCCTAATTGAAGAAACTTGAACCGGACCTGTCATACTTTTGCAGACAGGGTCACTTGTCGCCAAAAGCACAAGTTGAATTGAACAAGCCATGGTCCGAGAAGATGCAAAGACATCTGGATGAGAAAGCAAAGAAGTCCCAAAGTCATGGCTGCAGGAAAGTGGACGCACTTAGGAATAAGTGGGAGGTCAATGCGAGCCAAGTATGTTAAGGGTCACCACAGAGGATCAAAAAAGCAAGCTGTCACCCTTGGCTCAACCTCCTGTGAGTGCACTTGTAACAAGCCCAAGCTTGAGGGCTACCCTTGCAGTCATGTGCTCCGGGCGACTGCTGTTCAAAAAATCAGCGTCGAGCCATACATATCGCCGTACTTCAACATGTACAATCTGTACAACACTTGGAACGGTGAGTGCTGGGCTTGGGGCATTGATATGAACTACAAAATGTTGTGGCCAGATGGGCCGAAATGGGTTCCGAACACCGACTTGATGAGAACCGCAAAGGGACGACGTCAGTCTAGGCGTCATCGCAATGACATGGACCATAGCCAGATGGGAGAACCAAGGCGATGTCGCGTTTGCAGGTGTCCTGGACATTCACGCAAAGACTGCCTGTATCGAGCCAACAACAACGCATGATGTTGATATATATGTACTCGCCATGTCTATTTATATTTCTACTCGTTATGTGTACTTATATTAAATTTAAATTGATTCTCTTTGTATTATTGTACTCCTGATGTTAACTTCAGATAATTAATGTAAATTGTATCTCTTTGTATTTTTTAAGTTAATTTTGATTTGCATTTGTATTTCTGTCTTCCTCGTAATTTATATTTGTATGTTTGTGTGCAGGTTATGGGTGAAGTGCCAGTGCTTTTGCTGGGGCCCCATGACGCCGGCCACCGTTGCCACCTATTTTTGAAACCAAATACTAAGCATGATTATCGGCCTTTCAGACTTCGAACCATAAAAAAAACATGGCCAATACACAATCATTTCCTTGCTCACCTTGACGCTTATGGACTACAAGGTTTTGCTAGGCTCACATCATGCGACGACCAAGTACGTTCGGACCCATCCCTTTTGACATCCCTCGTTGACCGATGGAGACCTGAAACCCACACCTTTCACTTTCGTTTTGGGGAGCTTGCACCTACACTGAAAGATGTTTCTATGATCACTGCTCTACCAATTAGAGGTGAGCCGGTAGTCTCTCCACGAGTGTCTCCATCTTGGGCATTAGATATAGCAGCCCGTCTTGGGATGGAAATGCCAGAATCACAACGTTCTGGTAACCCTCGGGGCATCCCACTCGTCTGGCTTCGTGATAACTTTCTTAATTTATCTAGCTTCGCCAATGAGGAGACGAGAAAAAGACATCTGTTTGCGTATTTGTTGTGGCTCCTCGGGAATCTATTTCCAAATTCACATGGGGACGTTGTTGTCCCTGGTCTCATCTACATTGCGAGAGAATATGGTAGATGAACCTTTACTGAGCAGCCAAAATACAGCTTCGGTTCTGCCATGCTATCTCATACATACAGAGGCTTGTGTGATGCCACGCATAAAAACCTCTTTTCGCACAAAAGCTCCATTACTTTGTGTCGCCTATGAGTTTCTCTGATTTGTGGTCCCGGAATACCTCCTTGTAGGGCGACCTCGTATAGTACAACCCATATACCCATACGACTTTGGCGAGGGTGCTAAGCGCAACTATAGCCACCGGTGGACAAAGGCACGGAAGCGTTGGTCTCCGGATATTGCGAAAAATTGTTACCCTATGTACCACCAGCAGTTTGAGATACTTGATGAGGCGAAGTCACATGGAACCCGTGGACTCGGGACCAGCTAAAATGGTCTTTGATGCTCGACACTTCACACCGTGCATGTTGACCGATAGTGCATTACGGATGACTCGCTGCAACTTATTGTTCTGTGGTGTGTTGAACCTTACAACCCAGAGAGTGTATTGAGACAGTTCGGTCTCTATCAAGAAATTCCACCACCTTTTCCCAGATGTATCGACGAGGAAACACATAAGTAAGATGTGACATCCCTAAATAGTTAGTGTCCACTAGTAGAAAACAGGGCTTTCGTCCAAGCCAGTTTAGCCCATTAGTCCCGGTTCAATCCAGAACCGGGACTAATGTGAGCATTTATCCCGGTTCGTGCGGCTAAGGCATTAGTCCCGGTTCATCTGTGCCCTTTAGTCCCGATTTGTGCCTCAAACCGGGACTAAAGGGTGCGATGCCCATTAGTCCCGGTTCATGCCTCAAACCGGGACTAAAGAGTAGACCTTTAGTCCCGGTTTGAGGCACGAACCGGGACTAATGGGGTTGAGACCGTTAGTCCCGGTTCGTGCCACGAACCGGTACTAAAGGTCCGATTTTCAAACTCTACCCCTCACCCCCCCTGTGGATCGCCTTTTCAATTTAAAAAAAATAAAAGAAAATGATGGAAATGTCAATAAAATAAAAGAAAATAAGTTTCCCATGTGATATGTGGTCTAGTTGTTGGGAAAATTTGCAAATGTGAATTTCGACTTTATTTGCAAAATCTCTCTGGAATTTGTAAATATGGGCATAACTTTTGCATACTAACTCGGATGAAAAAGTTTTTTATACGAAAAATCATCTACTCAAAAAGTTACATCCAAATTTAACGGGGGAACCCCGTTAAACATTTTCAAAATCCTCAAAAACCTAATAGAAAAAAGTTACGGGGCTTTTAATATATAGAGTGGAAAAAATCAAAAAAAATTCAAACTGTGGTCAAACAATGGTCAAACCATGGTCAAACTAATTATTCTAGAATATTAGTGTTACTAAATAATTTGTTCAGTTATTTTGAATTTTGGTCAAATCTGGTCAACCTGTGGTCAAACTATGGTCAAACAATGGTCAAACTATGGTCAAAACATGGTCAAACCATGGTCAAACTAATTATTCTAGAATATTAGTGTTACTAAATAATTTGTTCAGTTATTTTGAATTTTGGTCAAATCTGGTCAAGCTGTGGTCAAACTGTGGTCAAACTATGGTCAAACCATGGTCAAACTAATTATTCAAAATAACTATTGTTTTCTAAATAATTATTGTTTTTGAAAACAATAGTTTGAAACTCAAACAGTAAAATGTGTCAATTCATGCTTAAGCAAAATTCCTGAGGGTTAATAGGATTGACATCTTACTATTGTCAGAAAAACAACAAGTGCAGACTTGGAAACGAGGGAGAATAGAACCCGGAAGTTAAGCGTGCTCAGGCTGGGGGAGTGGGAGGATGGGTGACCGTTCGGGAAGTTAGGTGATTTAGAATGATGAGGGTGATTAGAGAAGAGGATAAATTGAGCAGTGATGAGGGGTACTGATTAGAGATTAAGGGTTAAAATAATTCAGAAATTTGAAAATAAAAAATTATTCAAAAAAAAATCAAAAAAAAAATCAAAAAAAAATCATAAAATTTCCATTAGTCCCGGTGGAGCCCCACGTGGCCGCGGCCTTTAGTCCCGGTTACCGACCCTTTAGTCCCGGTTCACCAACCGGGACAATAGGCCCTTTTTCTACTAGTGGTCATTTTTAATTTACTAAACTCGCACTTTGTTACATAATTTGCAGGCTAACAAATATGGGCAGGGGTTGGAGTTTATACGATTGGAGGGAAGAGAACAGTGAATAGGTACACAAGTGGGAAAATGAAGCGCTAGCAGATATAGTGCGTCAACTTAGGTATATTTTATGTACATTATTTTTTTACGATGATCATACGATGCGTGAAGATGCTTTGCTTTCATCACAACGGTTTATGTAATTATTTAATTTCGCAGACCGTACGATGGAAGTACAGATCAAGCGTACAAGCAGTGGTACTGCATGAACACACGTGCTAGCCTGGCCAGTCAGCCAGCTACTATACCAACACATCTCACACAAGAGGAGCAGGCGCGGAGACATGTTGAGCTGCATGCAGCTTACTATCGTGACCACCTGGTAATCACTTGTAACTTTTTAGTTACATCATTTCATAATCATTTGAACTAAATAACATCCAAATATTGTTCAGCTTGAAAATGTCAACGAAGTAGGGCAGATGGCTACGGATAGCATGCCGCCCAGGGCCCATATCGCAAGACATTCCGAAACTTTTGCAACAATTCGTGGCAAAGAAGTTCAGATGCGGTAGAGGCGACGACGTTGCCACTGGAGCATACATGCCGATAGCGAGGTCAGCCCGAAAAGTGCACCGCTGCCCGTCGTCGAAGCGAGGCGCCAGACGAGCCATGAGCAATGGGGGGAGGGTCCGAGTACTAGAACGACATTGCCACGACATGACTCATCTCGCCGCTGCATCGCTCTTCTTCGATGCAGCTTCGTCCGGGGCAGACATCTCAGGACCATGGCACGGGCTTGGATTCGATGCCCGAGCAGTTTCTTTCCGCTAACCCATATGCGTACACAGGATATGATGCATACACCCAAGGTGAGGGATCTCAGCCGTATCTCTCCACGCGAGGGATCCCCATGCCCGAGGAGACTCGTGTACCAGATTTAAACCAGCACCACGTACAATGGCCAGACAGTATAGGAGAGGGATATGCTCAGGTAGACATGTTTACATTTCAATGCATTTACAATGATATCATATATTATCCTCTAACAGTTTGTTTAAAATGTTTCTATGTGCAGGACACACCTGATGTTAATTGGGGCGATGAGAACACCCAACGCGGCGTCAACACAGGCCTCCAGGGAGCATCACATGATTATGGCGTCAACACAGGCCTCCGGGGAGCATCACATGATCTTGGCGACACGGTTACATCATTAGTTACAGAGTTCTTTGGAGGGGACGTTATTGGCCCATCTTTTATCCCCCCGGAGTCACAACCATACGCCTACAATTACGCTTCAGGTTCGCAACAAGGATTCGCGACTCCACCACCTACGCAGGACTCGCAGACACATGAAGCAGAATTGGAGTACGGCCACGGTCTTCATGTGCCCCGGCCACCTAATCGCTTGTCGCCTTCCGGTCGTAAGGAAAGGCCAGGTGGTCGTCGTAAAGTAGGGTGATTCATATTTGCACGTCGCGACCCATTGTATCTACATATGTGTATCAGACTTTTCAATTTGAACATCTATGTATGCTGAAATAAAATGCACCAGCCAGAATAATTTTTCCCGCCTATATCTCCCGCCATACTATCCCGCTCCACTCTTTTGCTTATGTTAGGCCGAAATGAATTTTTTTTAAATTTTGGCTGATGAATACTGTGCAACCATTGCCCGTCTTAGACATTGAAAAAAAATATATTTTCAAGCAACGCTTTCCCCTCAATATTTTCCATAAACGCTTTCCCTCCATATGTTCCGCCACCCGCTTCCCGCCAACCCCTTCCGCCATATCTTCCCGCCACCCGTTTCCGCCATATCTTCCCGCCAACCCTTTCCCTCCATACCGCATGATCGTTCTTTCCGCCATTTTCTCCTCTTTACCTATAAAACCCCTTCAGACGGAGGTGGATAAGCATTCGAGTGTAGTGTAGTCGAGATGTCCCATTATCCTTTCGATCGTAGTTTTCACCCTGGGATGAGTAGCACTCTTCTGAGGCTAGCTACCGATTTCAGGATGGACAATAGGATAGTTCCATGGGACGATCTCACCGGTAGTGACACCATAATGAATGAGTTGGCTCACCAATTACGTAGGTCTGGGTGGCCTGAAAGGACCTATGAGGAGGTACGTAAAGAACTTCTTAGGTTGGATGCAAGGTGGAAGAAGGTTGTGGAGCGAAGAGTGAAACTTTTAGAAGGACTGCAGAAAACCATCCATTTTTATGGGTGAGGAGAGCGAGGGCGAAGATGATATCTTCATGCCGCCGCTTCCGGGTTCTCGCATCGTCAAAGGGCAAGAGTTACGCATCGTCCAAGGGCAAGAGTACTGCATCCTCGAAGGGCAAGAGTTCTTCATCGTCCAAGGGTAAGAGTTACGCATCCTCGAAGGGCAAGAGTTCTGCATCGACGGAGGATGACGATGATGCCTTCATGTAGTTTTTAAGCTGTATTCCAGTTGTACCGTTTAATTCAGATGTACTTGCATTATTAGTTTGTACTCTCTTATTGTAAGGCATTATGTTCTATCTTAATTTCATTTTATAGTTGTTGCACGATGCTCGATAATTAGTGGAGGGAAAGAAAATGCCACTACTTTATTCTAAAACTATATATTTTTTCCATCACGACAAGGTACAACTGAAAATAAGATACAACACGACAAGGTACAACTGAAAATAAGATACATCGTAGAATTTAAATAAAGCTACATTTAACTACTGAAATGAAGCTACATTAAACTGCAGAAATAAAGATACAAATGATTGCGAAATTTAAAATACTACCACAGGAATCTACTGAGTCCAACGTGGATATTTTCCTTTTCCATCGCCAGCTTCTTCTGCTGCCTTGGCCTGACGAGCCCTTTCTTTCTTTCTCTGCCTCTCCGCCTCACGAGCCTCCTTTCACTGTCGTTCCTGCTCCTCCATGCGACGAGCCTCTTCCCTGTTTTTCTTTCCCATTTCCTCAAAAAAAGGGTGTTGCTCCGCATAGTATTCTTTTAACTCTCTCTCTTGCTCTGCTTTCTCCTCAGCTTCCGCCTTCTCGCGTCGCTCTTCCGCAAATAAACTATTCCACGCACGGCGACTTCTTTCACGAATCTCAGTCACTGCCCAAGCCGGCTTCTCCGTGTCAATCCAATGATAGTACATGCACAGAGGCGGAGGAGACTACAACAAGAAACAAGAATGTTACTAAAGAATCAATGAAAATACCAACAATATCTATTCGTGATGGTTAAAGCATACCGGAGGCTTGTCGTACTCTGAAATAGCTACGGCAGGATCTTCCTCATAATTAGCGCACATGAAAAACTTCATGCCCAACCAATCTGAAAAATCCGTCACCTCCTTCACCTTGCAAAGATCGCCACACCAACACCGCAGGACTGCCACCCCCGGAGGCAAACTTGCATTCTTCATTTTCCTCGGCCTAATGCTTTGATCCGAGCAAGGCAAACTCATACCGACTGAAAAAATGTGTTACACACTTTATGACCGCCGATTTCGAGGATGGGTGGACGAGCCTCGGTGTCTCCTTTTATAAGCTCGGGCGATAAATGATGGCGAGAAAATTAAGCGGGGATATTTACGATCCCCTGTAGTGTCGGCAATGACTTCCCATAGCCTCGGATTCCCAGTGCCATCGCATCCGCTTCCGCTGAGGCAAAAGAAGCAAATGCAGGATTGATTCCCAGGCGAAAGAACCAAAAGCGTCCATATTCCCGCGCGTCGGAGTCACAGCCATCAAGCTCGCGCCTCGAAATCAGCGCCGAAACTCGAAATCAGCGCCGTCTGCGCCAGCATCGCAGCGTCTTGACGGCACAGGATGTGCCGCCTCGGCTAGTGGCGGCGTGGCCCACTCTTTGGGCCCAGCAGAACCTTGTCGGCCGAGTAGCGGCAATGGCGGCGGCAACCGCCTCACCGGTGGCGGCCGGGCCCGCTGGCGCGCCCGTTCCGTCGCACGGCTGGCCTGTCTTTGCCACAATGCCAGTTATTCACCGGGCTGCCGCCTCCTGTTGTGGCGGCCCCGCCGCCTCCACGGTGTGGCGGCGGTAACACGTGTCGCTGCGCGCTGCCGCCACTAGTGAGGGGGTCTCTTTTGTCAATTTCGTCCGCAAGGGGTCTCTTTTGTCAATTCCAGTGGGCAGAGGGTCTCTTTCGACAAAAAATCCGAGGCGAGGGAGTCAAACAGGCAAGTCAATAACGCAGAAAGGAAAGGCCACCCGTGTACAGCCAACCTGGGGGCTTATTTGTCAAAAACATGAAATCTGAGGGGGTTTCTGAGATAACTCATGCCAAACCCATCAACCCACGGCCTCTGGTCACTGCCAATGGGACCCGCGCCATGCTGTCTTGCTTAGTTAGCGCTTGATTCATACAAAACCGAGAAAAGCACCGTATGTGCACGATAGAGCCAAGTTTTTTCACCACTTTGACGTATCTCATAACTTGTAGCACCAAAGTAAACATTTAAGACAAGTTGTGACACCAACAGTGTAATTGACTCATAAAGAGAACATGAGCCTCTCTCAGTGAATCATAAAATCATTACATATACTATTGAGCAATACCCCAGCACAGGCCGGGGCACTCACGCTCGGCGTCACCCAACCATGCGTGTGGGTGTACCCGGCATCCGCACCATGGAGGCCGTAGGGCGCACTGCAGAAGCCCTTGGCGACCGTGTACTGGTCCATGAGCACCACCATGAGGGCACCTTTCTTCGGAGAACACCAGCCGCGAGCTGGATAATCTAGACCTAGGTCGGTGACTTGCCGTGGGAGTAGTGCTCGTCGGAGACCTGACCGGCCAGGGAAGCGGGTCGCCGCGTTCAAGACGGCAGCGCTGCCACCGCTCGCCATGGCGGTCGACTGCAGATGTGAACAAATTGGTGACGCAAACAATTAAGTATTGTGATAGCAGATAGTGGTGTGCAGGTTTCCAACGGCGATGGACCTTAGGCCCTCCACTATGTACTCGGTGCCACATTTCTTAAAAGCCAGCCAAGTATACGCAGATGGCAGTTGAACTTTTTATGGCACCGGTCACCCAACGTGAAAGATTTCGCATCCACTCCAGCACAGGCCCGCATGCATATAAATTAGTAATATATCTGCCCAACTTACCCAAGGACCAGTGTCATGGGGTGTTGCTTCGCGTGAGAAAGGACCAAGACGCGCTTAGTTTATTGGCTCAACGAATTTGGCACCGGAGCAGGTAGAAGCATCGATACCCAGAATTTTTTACTTGGCACCGGGCTGGACAATGTAGGGCATCGATGCTAAATGTCAAAAAGTAAATTTGGCACCGATTATGGCCTACATAGTGGAAGGCCTTAGAAGGCTTGGCCGCCGGCGGCACAGCATGAAGAGAGAGAGAGAGAGAAGATGAGAATAATTGGTGGGATTTTGTTAGGGAATCGGTGGGAATTTATTTGTCCAGGGAGATGAAGGGACCTAGTGGTCCGACTCTTAATTTCATCGTTATCAAGCAGTTTCCTCATTCATCTTCCATTCATCTCCCATTCATCTCCCATGTATTTCGATCCTATATTCCGGAGCCACTGCATGCAGTATTAATTGCCGTTTATTTTGCATGGCTAGCGATCGGAAACTGCCGAAGATTAAGCTCGCAATATTTAAGCTGGATAGGTTGTCTCGTTGCTGGATGGATGGAGTACCACTCACGTGGCTGGTTGATGATGTGGACAGGCTGCATGTGAAGATAAATCTAGTAGTAGTGGGGATGAACTTTTTATGTACTATATAGGATTTGTCTGGGTACAGATCCAAAAAACATGCAAAGGTAAAATTGCCATACCTATTAAATATGCATGTAAGTGTGATAAAAAAAACTTGCCATGTTCTAAGGTCAAAACACCTCTATATGTTAGCACTATCAAAAAATAGTTGCCATCTTTTTTATGATTAATTTGCCAAGATGTATGTAATAAAACTACCACCAAACTATATAACTCATGCATAGAGCAAAACACACCCAAAAAAAACAGAGAGAAAAGTTGCAATGATTTACAAGAAAAAAAAATGTTCCAAAAAAGTTTGCCATGCGGCAATTAGAAAAACAATTTAGTTTTGACATGATGTATAGTTTTGCCAAGACAAGGGCATTGGAAAAATGTAAAAAAATAATATATTTTTGCCATCATTATAGAATGGCAAACTTCTAGAATTTGCCATGTGAGTAATTCTAAAAATAGTACAGAAGAGCCATGACAACTTTTACAAAGGTGCTCTATGTGGCATGCCAAATGCAAGAAATAATTTTATTGGTGACAAGGGAAATGTATAGCATCTCTAAAAAAGGGATACATGGGCAACTTAAAAAAAATGTTGCTATCTTAAAGTTTGCCATCTCAATTGTAGAAATTTTTTTGTAAGTTTTGCCATGTGTGTAGACACATGCTGGTAAATATAGAAAAAACATAGAAAAAGTGACTTGCAAAATTTTAAATTTTGCTCTTAGGTCATGGCAAATGTAGAAAAGAAATCTATTGGTTACATGAAAAAAAATATAATTTATCTTAAAGTTCACATCGCAACTGTAAAAAAGGAAAGATATTAGTTTTTCCATCTGACTATCAAAAGTGGTGGCAAAATATTGAAAAATATAGTACAAGTGACATGACAAAATTTTGAAAAATGAATCTATAAATCATGGCAAAATGCAGAAAAATGTACTATAACATGGCAAATTTAGAAAAAAAAAAGCTATTGTGATCATGACAATTGTTGAGTAATTTATACCGGACACTTGACAATTCAAATATGTGAAAAATTAATTGCCATGGTATATACAAGTAATTTGTCATGGTCAAGTACATTACCAAAAACACATGCAAAAAGTAACTGGAGAGCTGCTTTGTACTGCACCGCCGCTAGTCGGGTCGATTCCGACGAGTTCAGGATTGTTGTGGGTGGCGCCACCATCACGGGGTGCCCTAGCGTCGCGACACGCTCCCCCTAGTGGGCTTGGGCCTTCATAGGTCGTGTCGCTTCGTGGGCCTGTTGTGGTCTATGTTGCGGGCCACCCTAGGCATGATGGGCGTGCTTCCCCTTCTCCTTGCGGTGCTCCATCGGCGGGAGCTAGAGGATGGTTGCCATGCACGACGCCCCCTTGAATAAGCTTGCTAGATCATTGTATCTGGTACCTGGTTCGGTTCTCCTATCTTTTTTCTTTACCTTTGGCGGATGGAGGAAGGAGTTGAGTGGGGATGGATTAAGCAGCCGACGAACTAACCTTGTTAGTCCTTAGAGCGCATATCCTGCAACTTTGATTCCTCTTTCTACTGAGGATGGACTATCGAATCTTGTCGTCGAATAGTTCCTTCTTTCCCTCTAGGCCGTCATGCCAAGGCAGAGCCAGTTTGGTGGCGTCGATCTGACCTTCCCAACGTCTACCTCCAGTGACTCTCCTACTGGTGTTATTTTTAGGGCAACCTACTGTTGTTGTAGCCACCCCTCCACCCCAAGTGGCTTCGTCCCTGGTGGGCTCGGGCAAGTGCTGAAGTTTGTGTCCAAGGCGGGTTGCTTTCTAACCTTTTTTTGGGTCTTGTTTGCATAATCTTTGGACCGGATCGTAAAATTTACCCTTTTTTTATGAATCTGTGTCATTTGGAACCCTCCACCGTTAAAAAGAGAAAACATTTTCTTAGGGGCTTCATGAGAAGAGAAGGTTGTCTTTTTAGGGGAGCGGATATGTCTCGCACGCAGTGAGCGCTCGCCTCTAGTGGCGCTGTAGTGGACCGGCCCCTTAGTTGCTACGAACATCAGTTTGTTCGTTCATTTTATTTTATATATACCCCAAAAAAATTAGTATAAATATTCCAAATTGTTTTAGTTAATTTTATAAAAAAATTAAATCACTATAAATCTATGTACCATTAAAAAAATGTTCACGTCATTCAAAATAATGTCTGTAATTTTCTTAAAATGTTTATAGATTATAAAAATGTTTAAATAGTTTGAAGTAAAATGTTCCTTCCATTAGAAAATGTACCCATTTGATCCAACTTAATTGACGAACACTTAATACAACTTTAGTACAAAGTTGTACTAAGTGTGCGTCAATCAATATGGATCGGAGGGACTGAGGGAGTATGTGGCATTTAAAAAGAATGTTCACATGTTTGACATATTTGTTTGTTACACTTTAAAAAATGTATATAAAATGTAATAGAGTTCACCTGATTAAAAAAATGTTTTGTACCACTCAAAAAAGTGCACATGTAATTTTAAAAAGTTTCATATGTTTCAAAAATAATTTGACATCTCAAAAATGCATCTATGATGTAAATAAATGTTAACATATTTAAAAAAAGTTCAAAAGTATATTTAAAAAATATTCAAACATTATTTGAAAAAATGTTCATCATGTATTTGAAAAATTTTCAACTTGCATGAAAAATGTTCGATGTATATACAAAAATGTGAAACTATAGTATTATAAAAAGTATACATGTATTTGAAGAAAAATAGATAGAAAAACCCCTCCGATAGGCCGGTCAGGCAATGGCGCACCGATGGGTAGAAGCGAGACGTATGGTTCTCTCGCCACAGGCGAGAGATATAGCTCTGACGGTCTTTTTGTGGAAAGAGAGAATTAGGGCCAGTTCTTTGGGAGGCTTAAAAAGTAAGTTGCCTCTTCCCAGCTTAAAAAATAAACCGCTTCCTAATGTTGTTGAGACTTCTGAATTAGGTGTCACAGAACTACTTCAGAAGCCCCAATGAATGTGGGATGTGGCTTATGAAAAAAGCTAGGGAGGAGGCGGCTTATTTTTTAGGCCGCTAAAAGAACTGGCCCTTAGACGAAGTGGGCTGGCTCGGATCTCAAGGGGACGCGAGCCCAAATCTACGGAAAGGTGTTTACATGGGCGCGTAGCCCGGCCCAACGCTCTATAAGCAGGGCCCGCTCGCCCGCCCTCTTCTTCTTAGGCCGCAAGAAAGGAAGAGCGAGAGAGACCGAAGAAGAGGAAAAATCCGTGGGTCCAAAGAGAGGAAAAAGCTCACTTCATCGCCTCAGCCTCCGCCCCGCCGCACCCCCACGCCGACGACGCCATGATTCCCAACCTCTCCGCCCTCGAGAACCACTTCGGCGCCGCCGCGGCGGGCAGCGACGACTTCGCCGGCCTCTTCTCCGCCGACGCCGCCGGCCAGCTCGCCCTCGAGTTCCCCACCTGCAACGACGTGCGTGAGCCGCTCCCCCTCCGATCCCCTTCCCCCTCCCCCCGATCCGCCCGATTCGTTGCGAGCCCTGGCCTCTGATCCGTCGCGCTGTGTTGTTTTCTCCCCGGTGGCAGTTCGATGGGTTCCAGAAGGCGACCAAGGAGATGGTGAACAACAAGAAGGGGACCACCACGCTCTCCTTCATCTTCGACAAGGGCGTCATCGTCGCCGCCGACTCCCGGGCCAGCATGGGCGGCTACATATGTGAGTCCCCTCCTCCTTCCTTCCCCTGGGCCCGCGTCCCGGTGCTAGCTAGGGTTTGGTCGCGCGGGGCTCGATTCGCGGCCTGGATGCGTGATTTAGGGTCCGGGAGTCTAGATCTCCTCGCCGAATCTGGCCCCTTTGTCGGGCGATTTTGTTCGGGATGGCGCGTTTGTGGTTAGCAATGGTGGCGATGTGCTTGCCTACTCTTGTGGACTAGGCGGTAGGTCTTCGTATCTAGTAATTCAGGGCAGTGATTCATATTTTTATGAAATCTCAAAGCAACCTGAGTAGGGTGTGAAGAACTTCTGCTTAGGTTTAGTGTGCAGCAAAGAAAAGCAGGCACAATCTCACAACAGTTGAGCCGCCAAGTGCAGTGCCATAATCACACAACAGTTACTCTGCTTGGCTATGGCGATTCATTTGGATCATGTATAATGATACTATTTATCTGCTGGAACTAAGAAGACACGTACTCTCTAGTAGAATTGGTGAATCTATGTGACGCAGAGATACACTAAGACCATGGAAACAAATATATTAGTTTTGCTAATGCTTTCCAGTGAATTCAAGTCTGCTTATTTGAAGGCCCAACATTTGTGCATACTGATTTGTGTCCTTTGTGGTTTGGGGAAAGAAAATAGAAGGCTGTGGTTATTGTATAATGTCTATTTTTCTGCAAGCTCTGTCCTTCTGCAAAATTGCCCTTGCGTGTTTGTTATCATTAAGAACTTTCTGAAAGAACTATTTGTCGTTGTAGAAGGCTTTTGTTTGATGCAAGGATTATCACTTAAACACTCACCAGTTTATATCTCTGTTCTCTAAATGATAGCTTATTTCTTTCCCTGCAGCTTCGCAAACTGTGAGGAAAATCATCGAGATTAATCCCTACATGCTGGGAACCATGGCGGGAGGTGCTGCTGATTGCCAATTTTGGCATAGAAACCTGGGGGTCAAGGTAAAATATCACCTGCTTGTCTACTTGCATCTCATCATTGCATAATAGGGATAACAATAAATTCTTCTTTCAGTGCCGGCTCCATGAGCTTGCGAATAAGCGAAGGATCTCTATTGCTGGTTCTTCAAAGACGTTGGCTAATATCCTTTACTCGTACCGCGGGATGGGACTTTCAATCGGTACAATGATTGCTGGATTTGATGAAACTGTGAGTGGCGCTGTGACACATTTTAGTCTCGTTAAGCTGTATGTAGGTCTATCCTTATTTCTCAACGATTCTGCTCTTGATCTAGGGTCCGGGCTTGTACTATGTTGATAGTGAGGGTGCAAGGCTCAAGGGAAGCCGGTTCTCTGTTGGTTCTGGCTCTCTATATGCTTATGGTATCTTGGATGAGGGTATGTTTCCTCCACTATTTTCCTTCGCTTACTGCTCATATTATCTTGAAGTTGCATGCCCTTACGTTTGTGCTTCACATTTCAGTTACAAATTCAACATGTCAGTTGAGGAAGCTGCTGAGTTAGCACGGCGGGCTATTTATCATGCAACATTCCGTGACGGAGCTAGTGGTGGCTGTGTTAGTGGTATGCATTTTGTTTCTTAGTATTTATCCTGATATTTGTGTTAGAATTTTTGTACATAACCTTGCTTTGCGTAACAGTCTACTTATGCAGTCTAGTTCCAAATAAGGCCTGGCCCTTTTTATTCTTTTAGCAACAACAGCAAACAGTATTTACAGCATAATGTGGACATACTGTTATGTTTACAATTTTAAGCCAAGTTGCCTTGGTCAATATGGGTATGTTGCATCCATGTTCTAATCAAGTAGAGTACTGAACAAATAATGCTGAACCTTCGGCCCATTCTTGTCAGGCTTTGTAGGTCAGGGACACTTATGTCCTTTTGTATAACTTATGAAAGTAGTGTTACAAAACGAATTTCCTCTTGTTCATCTGCTCCTGCCTGAGTATAGGTATTGTGGCTGACAATTACCTCGATACTGCTTTGATTTCAGTCTACTATGTTGGCCCTGACGGCTGGAAGAAGCTGTCCGGAGATGATGTCGGAGAGCTGCACTACCACTACTACCCAGTCCAGGCCGCTCCGGTTGAGCAAGAGATGGCGGAGGCCCCTTCTGCGTCAACCTGATTGATGTCGTACGAATTCTGTGAACTGTGCTGAAGCACCTTGTTTTATGGACTGGGGGCTTGTTTGTCTCCTCGACATTAGAGTGTTCTCTTCTGAGACCTGCTGATGTTTGACTTACGCATCTGTTATGGCAGTGTGGTTGTAGACTGATGAATGTTATAGATGTTTTCATTGAAGTTTCATTTGAATTCGTTTGTCCGCGCTATCTCCGTTATACTTTTGTGTTGCTGCTGAATAGCCTGGTCCTAGGGTGGGCAAATGGAAGATACTTTTTCTTAGCATAAACCCCGAAGGTATACGCATTATGAAATCATCGGCACTGAGGTGACATGGAACTGAGGAGTACATACTTTGGTCAAATTGATGGAGATTAGAGCATCTCCAACATACAAAAAGATGAATGTTATTTTTAGGGAATTTAGGCCCAAAATAGCTTGGAGTAGGGCATTTCGGAGACCGAGCTCCATGGAGTCCTTTATTTTGAAAATTTCAAAATTCAAAAATTTGGTTTCAATTTTTTTGAAAAAAATACACATGTATGCAAGGATGTAAAGTGTATGTGAAAAAATTTCAGGATGAAATACCTTATTGTTAGCTGCACAAAAAGAACAAAATCATGGACTTTGAGGATAAAGAGTACATATGCTAAAAAGCCCTAGATTTGTTTTTTTTTTGTGTAGCTCACATTTTGATGTATTTCAACTTGAAAATTTGCACACATGTACATTATGTATCTAGGTATGTGTATATTTAGCCTCCATGAAGCTCGGTCTCCGTTTGGCATTTCCGTAGAAGATGACCTTATATGATGCGGCAAAATTACTGTGAAAAAGTATTACATATTTATGTACAATCACTAGCTAAGTGCCCGTACGTTGCAACGGGGATACAAATTCTAGTGGTTGGACACACAAATTTCAGTGGTTCGGCATCAACCGTGTCAAACATATACTTGTCCTCATGCATATTCAATAACTACCCCCCCCCCCCACCCACACACACACCCACACACAGTAATTGTGCACCTGTTAATACCACTTAATTACAAATATTGGAAGCAAAAGAAATCGTAACATAAAATGTTTGCTCACACCAATTGCAGCTATTTCATGTTGGAAATTTAATTTTCTACGAGAAGGATTTAACTTAGCAATTGCATACTTGTCAATCAAGCAAACATTGTATTTGCCAAATACAAAATTACAGGGTTAGTGTCCAAGACAACGAACATCAACTTGTAAGAATGGACCTACACACTTTGTTATCTTCAGTCTGTAAAATCGCTCCTATGCTACTTGGAGATTCAGAGATAGATCACATTCCAAGTGTCATGTCCTTAATATAATTCTCAAGAATACAAGTGAAGTTTGAAGCACTTCATAAGATAAGATGACCGGGTGATTCTAGAAAGTTACTTGAGCAAATTAAAAAAATTATTGAATAGTTCCTAAGGAAAATTGTAACTTGTCGATGATTCTCATGAGCAGCAAAGTTGGCTAGAACTTAGAAAATATTGCCTTTGACTATAAGGCCTCCTTTTACTAACCAAAATTGCATCCTATATGAGGTAAAATGTAGCTAGGTATTTATGAACTGAGACAACTACGTGCAGCAAGAGAGAGCGAAGATCTAACAAAACACAATTTTAATTAGTTATTGCTCTTGTACTATGCTCCATACAGGAAGTATTACGCCACCCAAACTATTAAAGTAACTTTGGAATCTAGGCAACTTAATCCCAGTAATATAGAATATTGAAACAAAGAACGTGGTGAAGAACTGACGAGTATAGTGTCACCATTCAGTCATTCAATATATATAGATAATAAAGAGCTATAGCCTGCAATTACGCTCAGGTTCAGCTGCACTGTGACATGATAAGACCATATGCTTATGTGATTCTTGGAAGGCTATTCAGTAAATAAAATATCAATGATATCAGATGAAAACACTACCGCCAGAAACAACCTGCCATGACTTAGCATCAGTTCTGGCAAAACTGCAATGAAAATTGTTCCACCAAGTAGTTGTACAGGTGTGACAGTACTATTGCTATACCTTCTTGATCCATGGAACTTTAATATGTTTTGGACCACTGCTTGGGGCTGCCGAGTGTGACGAGTTCTCCTCGCGTCATGAGGCTATCCCTAGGTACGCACGATTCACCCAATCCACCGCGACCTCGATCTAATCCGGCATTGGCAGGAGACTATAGGAAGGTCCTTTAGAAGGTTACTGTTGCCTTGACAACCGTCGGCTGACTCGGATCTTCCCTGCCGCCCTGTTGCAGCAATCGACGGCTTGCTATCTTCTTCATTAGTACGGCATCTAGGAATCCATGTACAAGCTACCAGCCTCGTCCTGCATTATGAGGAATTGATCTCATTCCTTTATTTAGAGATTGATTAATACTTTCCTACTCATGAAGATAAATTGATCTTTTGCATTCTCTTCTTCTCAACCAGGCTTGATAATTGTTACACAGTTGCCTTATTACGTGGATGTGTAGATAAACCTGGAGGCCCGGAATTTGCTCGGAAACTCAATGGACGTCCGGAGAACGTGATCCCAGGAGAAACTAAGCTGTATAGTCCTTACGGCCAAAGCTCCTCTGCGAGTCGCCCGCACCTGACTGCAAAACAAAAACAGAGGAAGATGAGGTAGGGGAAGCACGAACTGAGATGGTACAGTGGCCGGTAACCGGATCGGCACCATTTACGAGCCCAGCGGCGGCGGGCCCTGGGAGGCCAGGAGTTGAGGCCGACGCCCTCCTCAACGTCGAAGTCAAAGTAGCTCCGGCCGGCTGCTTCGAATCCTTTTGTCGCCGGCTTCGGCGGCCTCGCTCCGTCGTAGGTGCCAGGTTCCGGACGGGAACCGAGCGCGGGGGTGGGGGTGGGGGGGGGGGGGGCGGGGGCGACGCCGGATTTGGCGGCGACCAGATCGGAAGGGGAAGACGTGGGTTCGGGAGCGATAGAGAGAGATCGCGTTTGACTGATGTACATAATTTTTTTTCCACCGGAAAACCAACTTCGGAAGAGAATGCGATGGGTGAAGGGATTGACGAATCGGGCGACGTAAGGAGGGAGACGTAACCTTACATTTTTTTAAAGTATAAGTAGAGATAGAGATTTAAAGTAGTAGAGATATCTGGATCCAAACCAGATGGAGGAAGTAGTGTAGTGAGTTATTTACCCAAAACCACCACACTTGAGGCTAGGGTAACAACTTAGTACCAGATTCTAGTCAGGGCACAAAAAACCACCGGAATTGTGCCTAACCTGTAACACAGAGCACTGATTATCTGATAAGCTCACGCAAACAGCAAAACTGACAAATTGGGCCCACTTGTCGGGCTGACGTGGCAAGGACTAAATATAAAAAATAGATTAACCAATTGTGGTGGCAAATGAGCTGGCAGAGGAGGCATGGGCCCTACGTGTCATCCACCCATCTCCTTCTTCCTCCTCCCATCTCTCTCTCCCCCCGACGCCACCTCCAGGCTCATTGTGCAGGCGCATCACCGGCGGCAGGGGTCTTGGCCGCAGCATGGAGCCTCGGTGCGGACAGTGAGGACTACCCGCAGCAAGAATCTCGACGGCGAAGCTCCCTGCAGGCGACGGCGACCTCGCGTCGTCACCGCCATCCCGGCGCGAGAACCCCATTGTCCGGCGCGAGAACCCCCGCTAGCGCTCGAAGGAGAGGTGGACGAGCTGCCACCGCTGCCCCACGCCCACCCCGGACGCCACCTCCGGAGCTCGGGCGTCCGTCTGCGGCCGAGGTCGACCATGGCCGACGACCAAGGTCGGCCACGGACAACTTCTTCTTTGGATCTCGCGGGAGTGGTCTTTGGGCGGCGTGTAGGTGCGTCGCGTGCTCGTGGAGTGGAAGCGGCGTGCAAGTGTCGCGTGCTCATGGCGTGTAGGTGCGTGCGTGCTCGTGCTCGGCCGCCATGGCCATGAGTCGCCATGGAGCTCTCAGCTCGCACGGGCACTGAGAGCTCGGGTGTCCACGGGGTACGAGGCCTCACCCCCCCCCCCCCAGCCCCCAACACCACCACCAAGGTGTTCGCCGGTGTGGGCATAGTCGTCGGAGTCCGGCCGCCCACAAGCTGCTCGATGTAATGTCGCATAGAAAAAAAAAAGGGATGACGATGATCATGTAGTCATCGACAGGCGGGGTCTGCATCTCATTTGCTACCTCAGCTGGTCAAAGCTTGGTTGGTGCTTGGTCTTTGCCACATCAGCTCTGACAGGTGGGCCCTACCTATCGGTTTCGCTGTTTTCGTGACTAAATTGACGTCGATTACTTTCGATGTTACGTATTAAGCGCATTTTCGGTGGTTTTTGTCACTGCGTGATGTGGATGCAAGTTATTACCTGGCGGCCCAAAGTGTAGTGGTTTTGGGTAAATAACTCTAGTGTAGTCGACCGGCCGAGTCGCTCCGCCGGTCCACCCGCGTCCGTTGGATGCGTGCATCCGTAATCGTTGGACCTGACTGACAGTCATGCAAAACTGTACCCGCTGAATGCATGCAAAACGGAACCGCTGAACACATGCAAAAACAGAACATGTGTCCTGCCGCCCGCATGGAACGGGCTGTCATTGCCCTGCGTTATAGCTTTGCTCGTTGACTCTCGCGACGCCCAGCTTCCATGAATGCGTATTCGAGAAAAAAAGCTTCCATGAATGCCCTGTCCACCGCGCAGTTCGTCGTGGCTGCCTTGAATCGCCGTGGAAACTTGATGTCGTCGCCTCACGAGCACTCCGTCATCCGGCAAAAACGCTGGCGGCGCCATGCGCCGATTCTTTGCTCGTCAACTCGCAATGCCCCAGCACCCGTGAATATGCCATCCACCGTCGCCGCCATGCATCATCGTTGCAACTCGCCGTCGTTGCCTCACGCAAAAATCTCGTTGTAACATGGCATGTGTTGGTCCCAGCAAATCGTCTTGCCGGTCACAGCTTGCCGTCCGGCCAGTTCCAGCAAATCACCTCCCCGATCCCAGCAGCAAATAATCACCAGAACTTCTCAGCGACAAAAAATCTTGCCGGTCGCACCAGAAAAAGTCATCGGTCCCAGCAAAAAATGGTCGCCAGCAAAAACAATGGCTTACCATCGTAAGGATGCAGTAAAAACTCTCACCGGTCGCCAGTCACAATAAACATTCTCTCCGGTCATAGAAAAAAATGATCGCCGGTTCCAGCGACATAACAAAAATTCTCGCCGGTCCAAGCAAAACAAGTCGTCATTTGTAGCAAAATAAGTTTGCCGCCGTCGGTTGTAGCAAAAATTCACAATTGCCCTAGCAAACGTTTGCCGCTTGTAGCAAAAATAAAAAGTTCATTGTCACGGTAGCATGAAAGAAAGATACACACAGGTCCCAGCAAAACAACTCGCTGGTTGTAGCAAAAATGCACCACCATCACAGATCGCAGCAAAGGTCACGCTGGTCCCAGCAAAACGAATCGTCGGTTGTAGCAAAAATGCCCCGCCGTCCTAGGTCGTAGCAAAAATTCACACCGGTCCCAGCAAAATGACTCACCGGTTGTAGCTCGATGTCCTTCCGGATGCAGCACGTCAACGCCTGTAGTATCAAAAAACGACACCCATAGTAGCAAAAAAGGAAGTCGCCGCCGTCGGTGTCCTTGTGACCGGTTGCAGCAAAAAAGGAAGTCGCCGCCGTCGGTGTCCTCGTGACCGGTTGTAGCAAAAAAGGAAGTCGCCACCGTCGGTGTCCTTGTGAGTTTGTGACCGGTTGTAGCAAATGTCAACACTGGTAGTGACAAAACACGACACCAGTTGCAGCAAAAATGGCCGACGCCTCCGCCGGTGTCCTCGTGAACGGTTGTAGCAATCGTCAACATGGTAGTAGCAAAAAATAACACCGGTTGCAGCAAAAGGCCGCCGCCACCGTCTTGGGTCTCGGTTCCTCGCCTGTAACATTTTGGAATATTATATTAAATAAATAACTTTGATTGTTTGTTTGATTGTTGTGTGAATGATTGAGTGAAATCGAGTGGAACTTGAAACTTTTTGAAAGTTGAATGAGAGGGAATAAAATTCAAATTCATCTTTGAGTATCCATTAATTCAAATGTGATGTCCATTGAGTGAAACCGAGTGGAACTTGAAACTTTTCCCAAAACTTTCATCTATGCAATGTGATGTCCATTAATTCAAATTCATTTCATCACAAACCCTAGAGTGAAGATCACATGACCTCTTCCATTTAAATAAATGAAAAGGGATTTGAAAATGATTTGAATTCCATTTGAAATAGTTTCAAACCAGGTACTTCATGCCACTCAAGGATCTTCATGAGAGAAGATAACATGACTTCTTCAAAATTGAAATAGAGTGGGAAGTAGGATGCCACATTCAAAATGGCATTTGAGCCACTTTTGGAAATACTCCATATGGGTTTCAAAATCTTTTCCAAATATATTTTGAAAAATAAATAAAGAGAGAATGTAATAGGACTCCTTCAATTATTGGAAATAAAAATGGGAAATGAATGTTGGAACCAATTCAAAATGGTTTGAAAAATATTTGAATCCAATTGGAATAACCATTTTGGATTTTATTGAATTTTTCTTTATTTGATTTTTTAAATTATTTTCCTCCTAAAAATAAATAGAGAATAGGGTAAAGTGATTACCCTACGGAATGCCACCAGGTTCAAAGGGATCATATGATATTTCATGCCTAGAAACTTTTGTGTGCAGCCACAAGCCATTATGGGCTCTGGCATTGTTGAGTAAGTTGTGGGAAACCTTTCCATGATAGGCTAGCAGATGTAGGGGGATTGTAGGTGTATCGGCCTATCTATTGGTTAAGGGGACCTCTTCGGAAAGACTATGTCTCGATCATTCGGTTCTCAAACATCAGGCAGTGCGAGGAATTCAACGGAGGAGATCGAGTCTTGTGGGGAAAAGTGCGCAAACCTCTACAGAGTGACAAACTAATCATGATTAGCTGTGTCCCCGGCTATGGACAACTTTGAGTATCTAGAAGTGGATTATTTGTTGATCTCATCACTCTATTTAATTAATGTATCGGGTTATTAATAATTTGGGATTTTTTTGGGATTGAGTTGGAGGAACCTTCTCAATATTGGCATAAACTTGGTAGTAGAAATAAAATTTATTCCTTTGTTGTAGGAAAAAATTAGCTTTATGCAAAAGTTAAACTTAGAGCCTCCACCAGCCAAATATGCATATAGAGATAGATATTTTCATTATTGTTCTATGGTATGCAATTGCCGGTATACTCAATGTACTGACCTACATAGCTGCAAGTCTCATGTTGCAGGAATCTTACGACGAATAAGTGATACGTTATGGTTACGATGTCTACACTCAACTTTGTCGTTGGTGTTGTTGGGACTCCACAACTTTGTTGTTACTTACGCTATATGGATTGAGGTAATAGTATTTACGTTACTTTTTACGTGTGATTGCACTCTGTTATAAATCCTCGAATACTGTATGTGTCAGCATATCGATCCAGTGATGACACTTTAGCATAGAGACTTGATCCATTTAGGTCGGGTCGCTACATCATCAATGGTTCTCGCAATCGTCAATGACGGTCGTAGCAAAAACGTCGACAGTTGCAGCAAAAAACTCAGCCTGTTCCAGCAAAGAGTTTTGTTCGTCGGATGCATCTTTTTTCCCCTGCGTGGCTCAGTATGCAACAACACGGCCATGGTTCTTCCAGCAAAAATCAATCAGCCAGTTCCAGCAAATTCTCGTCGTCGATCAGAGAGGTGGTCGGACGACCACTGCTGCCGATGCAGTGCGAAGAATCAGATGAACAGGAGAGAGAGAGAGGAGAGATAAAGGAGGAAGGAAAGGCTACAATGAATCATTGGTTATCCATAGGAAAGAAAGTCCTAAAAAAAGAAATGGAGCGACGCGTGCCTGGATGAGTAGGTCCCAGACATAGCCTAAAGAGCGTGTGCATGCGAAGGGTTAGTTGCGCCGTACGATTTGGATCGATCCCGAGGCTTGCGCGAGTCCGGCGTAGCGTTTGGCCGGCGCACCGGCTTCAAACATTTACCCTTATATTATGGGACGGAGGAAGTAGTGTAGCATTTCTTCTTCGACACATTTTTTTAGCCATAGGAGTGTTGCAGTAAATTTCTTTTTTTTCTTTTAGCAAAATCAGCTGGGCTTTGTTCAACATTGGCAATGTGTAGGGTTTTTTAGGCAACATTGGCAATGTTTACAGGGTAATTACATTTGTGTCATGGGGAAATATCTTGTTGTTGTGAGATATTCTTTTTGATGATTTTTCGGCTGGGCTCCTCCCGCAACCAAAATAGAAACGCAGTCGCCGCCGCCGCCCCTTTCGCTTCTTCTCCCTCCCTGAGCGCAACCGCCCACCCAAATCCCCCGCTCGCCAGGACGAACCGCCGCCTGCGATGACCCGCCGAAGCCGGGAACGCCGCGCGGCCGCCGGCGACGGAGACCCCGCCGGCCCCCCGCATTACGAGCCCGACGAGGAGCGCCGCCTCGCCGAGGAGGTGCTCTACCTCCACTCCCTCTGGCGCAGCGGCCCGCCCGCCCCCGCCGGGGCTCCCGCGCAACCCGCCGGAGGCTCCCGCGCCACCCGCCCCGCTCGCGCCCGCCCCAAACAGCGGAAGCGCCGCAGGATCGAGCGCCCCGCCGCGGAGCCCGAGGGACCCGGCACCGACGGGCGCCTCGCGCCCTCCCGGCCCGCCTCCCCATCCCCCGCCTCCTGGCCCGACGCCACCCCCGCGCCCAGGCCGCCGCCGCAGCAGCCTTCCCCCGCCTCGCTCGCGCAGCGGGACGCGCTCCGCGCCGCCGAGGAGTTCTTCTCCGGGCGCGGCGCCTCGGGCGAGGGCAGCGACGACGAGTCGGAGGGCTCCGAGTCGGAGGACGGCGGGGACGCGGCGGCGGAGTTCTTCCTGGGGCTGTTCGAGCGGGACGCCGCGCTGCGGGGGTACTACGAGCGGAGCCACGAGGAGGGGGAGTTCCGGTGCATGGGGTGCGTGGGGAGGAAGGGGAAGGGCAGGAGACAGGCCAGGAGGTTCCGGGACTGCAAAAGCCTCGTGCACCACGCGCGCGACGCCACGCGCTGCGGGAGGCCGCTGGCGCACCGCGCGCTCGCCGCCGCCGTCTGCCGCGTGCTCGGCTGGGACGTCAAGCGGCTGCCCAGCATCGTCATCGACCCATGCGGCACGCTTGGCCAGGCGCTGCTCGCAAGGGAGGGGGCGAGTGCCGCCGCTTCCACCGCTCATGAGGCAAAGGTTCTCAGCCCATTCGTTGCTGCAGGTCGCTCACTGACGAGACTGTCCTAGTGCTTGGTCTGATTTAATTGTTGATCGCAGGACAATGGTGATGCTGGGGAGAATGGCCACAAGGATGCAGCGGAGGTGTGCACCTTGTTACGGTTAAATGGTGTTTGTTGATGGTTGGTGAGATTGCTGGTCAATTAATCTGGTTTGGTTATTGATTTCAGGAGGATGTTGGTCTGGAGAAGAATGGCTCCTTGAATGATGAAAGGAAGGTAACAATGGTGTGCAAAGTTTTGGAGTGTTTGTTGATTACTGATGAGATCAGGAGGCTGCTGTTTGTTGTTCTGATTTGGTTGATTGCAGGAGGATGTTGATAGTATAATGAATGACGGCCCCTTGAGTGATGGGGATGCAACAAAGGTCTGGAACATGTTAAATGATTACAGATTGATGATGAAATTGTTGCTTGGTTATGATCTACAACTTGGTATTGACTTTCAGGAAGATGTTGATAAAGGGAAGATTGACCCTCCAAGTAATAACAATGATGAAGAGGTTCATGAGCAAGGGAATGGTACAGGAACTGCTGAAAAGGTCTGTATTGATGATAATTAGCCATATAAAGGTTAAAATTCCAGTATCATGTCAGCAGTATTTTCTTACCAAGGATTTTGCTCCCTTTCATGAATTTCTCATTGATTTCTTACCAATATGTACAGGAGTATGATGCAGTGAAGGCCCCCGCCCCCGCCGCTGCCAGAGGCACTCGCACCGACCGGCGGAAGCCCAGCAGGATCGAGCGCCCCGTGGAGCCCGAAGAGGGCCCCGACTCGCTCCTCGCGCCCTCCCCGCCCGCCACCACATCCCCCTCCTCCTGGCCTGACGCCACCCCCGCCTCGCTCGCGCAGCAGAACGGCTCCTTGAATGATCACAAGAAGGTAAATGATGGCATGCAGATTTGAAGTGTTTATTGATCACTGACGAGATCACAAGATCACTGTTTGTTATTCTAATTTGGTTGTTGATTGCAGGCGGATGTTGATAGTATAATGAATGACGCCCCCTTGAGTGATGGGAATGCAGCAAAGGTCTACAACATAAATGATCACTGATCCATTATGAGATTGTTGCTTGGTTATGATCTGATTTGGTTGCGACTTTCAGGACGATGTTGCTGCAGGGAAGATCAGCCCTCCAAGCAAAGACAATGGTGGAGAGGTTGACGAGCAAGAGAATGATACAAGAACTGTTGAAAAGGTCTGTATCAGTGATAATTAGCCATATAAAGGTTAAAACTCCAATAATGATGTACAGTAGTATTTTCATAATTTTGGTTGTTCAGTATTTTTTATCACATGCGGTTTAATGCTTTCTTACACTATCTGACATAACTGTTGTTTGGCATGCAGGAAGGTGCTATTGGCAATAAGCAGGAGCGTCCTAAGAGTGCAGATGATATGGGGGGCACTTGTGATGTCAGACTAGAAAACAATTCATCAAAGGTGCGTCTCTAACCTTCACATTTGCATAACGTGATTGTTTTCTTCTGCTTATTGTAATTTTGGCATGCAGGAAGAAGCTGCTACAGAGAATAAGGAGGAGCATAATGACGGTGTTGTTGACTCAGGAGATGACATTGGTAACTTGGGAAACAATTTAATGGACTCATCAAAGGTATTGTCTCTCTCTCTTAAGTCTTAACGCGTCCTGTATCAGCATGCTTCGAATCAATCTGTTTTAAACTTTATGTATTGTGTGCAATCACTACCTTAGGTGTACTCATGCACTCATGACATCAGGACATCATGAAAGGAGATTCTAGATTGACAAGCCACTCACTGAACGTGTGATCCTCCACCGGCCCATCCTACCCTCGCCAGTTTACATCCCTCTCATCCAACCAAAAACCTTAACCCATGACTGGGCAGGGCCAATGATGAACGGCCGTAATGCCACAACAATAACGACAGCCCATTTCTGCCTGCCAACCCAAACTTTGCCCGCAACTGTCTTTGGCCATCCAACCTCCGCTCCCATGTCTCCTGCCTCCCTGACCAACCTCTGACCCTCTCGCAGCCTGATCCGGTCACATGACTCGTGCCACCGATGGGGCCATCATCATGGGTAGTTGGGTACTCCCACCGACTTCACTGCTTGCACAATGTTGTCAGATCTGCGGCATCTGCATTTCAAGGATTACACGCAATCCCACCATTCATTTTGGCATTACCAGACCTCATGTATATTTTGTTTTCATTTTTTGGACATTATATTGCTGAGACACTGTTTAGGTAATGGAAGCAAACACTCTTCCGGCCTCCTTCAAAAGATACACATGTTTCGTGCATTATCTTATATTTTTCTGTTTTGCATTTTTGTACTGGCTTGTAATAGTATATTTTGTTGAAAAAGTAGTATGTCAAACAATATATTTGTGGGTTGCATTGGTGTACATAGATATTTTTCTAATGCATTTTTGTGATAGGCAAACATATTTGTCATACATTTTTGTATTCATTCAAATTATAAAATTGGATGTGAGGAAGTGAGTCTCAGCCAAATTTGTGGAGGGTTGACGTGAATGAAGACATACTAAGTGGCATGCTATTTGATGTCCACCGGTCCTGATTTGGATTCTCGATGACACATTCTTATCGAACTATCCAGATCTCTTTTTTTAGCATGATATCAAGATCTCATTAGTGAACAACAATATACTCCTTCACACATGCATTTCAAAACTCAATTTTGACCATTGATTTGACTAACCAGACGCGGGTTATGTTCCACAAAAATTGTTTTATTGGATTCGTGTTTGAACAAAGTTTCCAATGGTATAATTCTTTATGACATAGGAGTATAAGACATTGTTAATCAAATTTGTGGTCAAAGTTGAATCATGCAAAACAAGGACACCATGTAAAAGGGGACAGAGGGAGTATGCCTTTTCTTTACATGCATTTGGCCCAAAATCAATTGAAA
This sequence comes from Aegilops bicornis, assembly GCA_021605145.1. Taxonomy (NCBI): domain Eukaryota; kingdom Viridiplantae; phylum Streptophyta; class Magnoliopsida; order Poales; family Poaceae; genus Aegilops; species Aegilops bicornis. Next base: position 105,671,430 of record CM038675.1, on the reverse strand, counting down.
TGTGTGCTGTGATGATAAACTATTGTGATTGTGTGGATTTTCTGGCCCAGATGAAGATTAGGTAAAATAATACCCCCTCTGTCCCGAATTACTTGTCTTAGATTTGTCTAGATACGGATTTATCTAGACATAATAGAAAGGTAGACTTTAAAGGTTCTGAAGAGAAACTGCTCGGCATGACCAGCCAGCTATCTTACGAACCAGCAATAGAAGTTTCTGAAGAGAAGGCCTGGATGTATATAATTGGATGAAGTATGTATGTAACTCCAAAATTTGAAGGAGCAAATATCATCCCACAATATACATGCAGTAATTTATTTGACTTCTTTTGGAACTGGGAGTGTTTTTGTGTGTGTGCAGATGTGAACCGAGATCATCCGAACATCCTCCTAGCTGGCTGTTGTGATGGCACCCACATACTTTCCGATGCCATCAGTATTTGGCTACTTGCTGATGCTAAGTTCATTTTTTCTGGAATGCAGAGTTGAAAGTTGAGATTGTGTTGTGTACACATGAACTGACGGAGCACATCCCGGCATCTATCCAATCCGACCATGTGGAGAAGGCGGGCGGCGATTTCCTATTCTGCATCCTGAATTCTACCTGAGCATTTCTCGATTTTGCATTTGTGTAGTTAATCAACTGTTCTTCTTACGTGGCCTAACTGGAGCACTCTCATGTTAATAGAGAAGTTTCTGTTGTGGTCAGTTAGTTTCAGTTGCAATTTCTTAAAATGAATGAAGCGATGTGGTCCACCTTTCCCTCCAAATTGAAAGGTTTCTGAGCTTTGTCGTGGTATTGCTTACAATTTCGACAAAATATTGTTGGAGTAAAGAATCGCTTCTCCAACCATCGGGTCTCCTGACCAATTTTTCAATCAAGGAATTTTAAACACCCTATGTTTCAAATTACTCGGAAGCCTTGGTCAAACTTTTGTAAGTTTGACCAATGTATATATGGAAAAATATATTAGCAGCTACAAGACTACACCATCAAATAGCTCTCCTTAAAAGACACCAATTGCCAAGATTTGAACGGAGTCAATAGACGCCCTTGGTTGGTGCAGGATCCAACTTCGTCGTGGAAGAGTCCGAGGAGACCTTATTCTAACATGCCATCGCCACCACCACCTTTTCCATGTTGCCAAAGAAACAAAAACCTAAGGAAAAGAAAACGAGATGTGTGTGTCCCCACTCCTCTTGCCGTTGACGAGGCCGCCGATCGAGGAAGAGGAGGGGTACCGAGGCAGCGACATGTAGAAAAGCTTTGGTGGCAGCAGCTAGGGTTGGGAATCCATGGAGTTTACTTTGAGGCCTTGTGTTAGGCACGCTGATAATTGGAAGGTGGTAGATTGTATAGTTGGATTGTGGCCCTAATATTGATCTGCATAACTAGAGGAATTTACATTATATTATGGTTTGTTACCTTCATTGTGTTGCTAGACCTGCTTCAGGCCGTCGTGCTTCGACAGGAGGTGTCGGATCAAATCGGGTGAAAGTGGACTGGCTCAGGGGTCTATTCATCAAGCTCGGCTTAGCAGCTCCTCTTTGCTGGTTTGATGCACTCCCACTACGGCAAGGCCATCTGGAGAGCATGCGCTTCGGTGAGGTGCAAGCTTCACGTCTCTGGCTTGCCATGCGTCAGCCACTATGGGCGGCAGACCGTCGGCTATATCACGGTTTGAGTGATGTGGAAGACGAAGACTGCTGACCACCATGCCATTCTCTCCCACTGCGGCTTGCACCACGTGGTTCAGGCACCGGAGTCCACCCTTGATGAATGGTGGCAGGTGACCCATGCATGGATCCTGAAGATGCAGCACAAGAGCTTTGATTCGATTGTGCTGCTTATAGTTTGGATGCTTTGGAAGGAGCAGAACAACCGCATCTTTCAGCGGTCCGTGATGGTCGCTCAATTGCTATGCAGACGGATCACAGTGGAGGTAGAGCTATGGAAGCTCTCCGGCGCAAAAAGGGCTGTCCGCAATATGGAGATAGTTAGTAGTTAGTAGTCAGTTGTCTCCGGGCGTTGTATGTGTGCACAAGCGGCTTGATGGTCGCCAGGCCTCAGTCACCACGTGTTCCTTTTTTCTTCTCTTCTAATACATCGACATGCAAAGCTTTTGCGTGTTCGCAAAAAACAACAACTCATCAAGCTGATCACCCCTTTCTAAACAAAGGCTGATTACCCTTACTAAGTTACGAGTAACATAACAAGCATAGCAATTTTGACTTGATTTTTATATGGATATGGAACTCCTTTCGTACTTAAAATTGCAAAACAAGCTTTTAGGACACCAAGAGTTCTGCATCCTGTGTACTAATGCCTTCAATTCGCTCCCCTTCTTCAACTTTATCTTCAAGCAAAGAAATGTTCTCCACACTAATGTTCTTAGCTTGCACAGTCACATCATTCCCGACTCCATCCAAAATTGCATTCCTATGCTCCTCCAAATTGCATTCCTTCTACACTTTTTACTGGGTGGCAAGATTCTACACCATCTTCATCTGCACTATTACTCGGTGGCAAGATTTCTACACACCTGCATCAACTAGAATTTTTCAATAAATCATACAGTATTTACTGGGACAGCAGCACAACACCAACTCAAATGATTTTTCAAGTAAGAAATAGGAATGCTCTTTATCGTCAAGACATCAAATACTCGAGGTGGGAAGTAGGGGCCATTGCCATGTGGAAGGAGGAATAAACTGATTATAATATTTATTGTGACTAAAGTTGTTTCTACAATATTTTTTTTACAATCCTAAAGTATATAATTGAACAAGATTAGCAACTAAATCATACTGCATATTGAAGCAAGCACTTCAGGCCATCGATGTGTCAAGTGTTTATACGGGCAGAGCTTCCATCATCCAACTAGACTACACAAACTTACAGTAACTTCCTTCAGAGTTTTAGCGCTTTACTGATATTCTTCATAACCCATAAAAATGTACACTAAAGAGTACCATGCTTTGACCTTGTTGATCTTCAGCAATGAACTGGGAACATTAAAACAATTACAACAGTAAAAACTATGCTGTCTTCACCAAGATCAGACGACCAAGAGCCAAGAATTCTCACCTGTGATATGACATTGTTGCTCCTCATCAATGCTACTTAGGTTGGGTACTTCCACCAGATCCACTGCTAAACATGTATGGTCAACTTGCTGCATGGAGTCAACACCATTTGTTGCAGCCTTCTCCAGCACATCTTCAGTTTGCAGTGCTGCTTCAGCCTTCTTAAGCAAATGGCGCAATTTCAACAGCACTTTCACCACATACGCTCGGACAGCAACAATGTCATCGTAGATTTTCGAGATTGTGGCACTGTCTATCAGATCTTCATATTTAGGTGCATCACGATCCATCAGTGCATGCTCCTCGGTCGAGAACATCTGAAACAAACATATACTTCAGTCCAAAGCAAAAATGACAACTTTCCAGCATATACGTACTAAACTTTTGCAAAAATGATAATTAAGATTCACATTATACTCGGCACGTGTAAGACGTGTCCCATCAGGATCGACCATCGACTTCAACGCTGTTACAAGTTTGAGTAAATCCCAATTCTTGACATCAAATCCAGAGGCCTTCAGATCCTTGTAAAGACGTCTGCGCAAGAACATTGAATGCTCGTTTTCACGTACATCAGCATGATACACCTTGAGAGCCATCCGAAGAATATGTTCATTAATCTGGATAACAATAGCATTTGCTTGATCACTGAAAGGAACATGAAAGGGCAAATTTTTCTATAAGACGATGTAGCAAATTGAGTTCCTATGAATGCCTTTCATCACTGGTAAAGTGGCTGTAGAGTGTTAAGGGCGCACAATCGATCGGAAAGTAACATTGCATGACAAGATAGCAATAAATTAAGCAGAAAACATTGCATATTATCAGACAAGAGAAGGACAAAGCTTAGTAAGCTCACCAGCTCTTGCTTGACATTATTAATGCCGTGTCGAGATAAGAGCATATCCAATCCTTTGCATATGGGGAGCCGGTCCACCTTTTTGAACTCAGATTGTTCTTGAGGGATTAAAAGAGGCATGAGATTCTGCAGACCCCACATAACCTCCATCACCATCTCATCGCACCGACAGGGCCGCCTCTGAGAAAAGGAATGGGTTATATTGCACTGTTGCACATGCATGAACAACTAGGGAGCTTACACAGTTACACAAACCAGCTTCTCTTCGATGATTGATTTGTATTCAGGCTTTCCAACAACGATTAGTTCATCAGTGAGGCAGTATTCAAAGAGCAGGTTGGCCAGTGGGCCGCCTAATTCCCCGGTGGTGATGTTGATGGCACTGGACTTATCCTCGAACTTTCGGAAAGCATGCAGCGTGAGGATCTGAGGAACAAGGGGAAAGCCTGATTAGAGACTAAAACGCAAAGCTTGTAAGCTGCTTGTAATTATGCAATGTGTCTCCGTGAGATAGGATTGTGGCATTCTTAGCAACAGTATATCATGTGTGAGACGTTCATGCGTGGTGGAAATTAGTTTTGGGGTGTGCACACGTTCATGCGCAATAGTGTCATGTCTGCATGCTAAGTCAGGGTATACACTCCTGAATGATACAGTAGTGTACATACATAGATTTAATTAGTCTTATGAGCTGATTTAATTAGCAACCCTAGCAAGCTTTCCGGCCGCTTATAGGCTGAGTTTCTTAATGCTTTTACACTAGTTTGAAGCTAAAAGAAGAGGAAAGTAAAAGGTGTGCTGACTAACACAGTAGTGCCAATAGTCGCCCACGAAGTAGTGCCACGTGTCCTGCAGGGAAATTGAACAGAAAAGGTTAATCCATCGGATGGTGCTAGCTTGCATCAGGGACAGATTAAGAAGGAAGAAGAAATCACGTGGTGGTCACCTCAATATCTTTGTGCAGGTATTGCATATGAAAAGAGAAAATGGCGAAGCCGGATGGCGTCTCGAATAGCAGCTTGCATATGCCAGGAGTCATCTTTTCATTTTTCGCTGGTAAATGAATGAAGCAAAACACATACCAAGCACACGTAAGTGAGTAATTAAGCGGTGGATCTGGGACTTTGGATTTACCGGTCCTCCTCAAAACCCAACCCGCATGAACAACGAGACAAAGGCTCGGACCAACTGTACGTAGGTTTCATTGCTTGCCCTAACGATTCCAGATTTGCTTCGGCATAGCGCTAGAGAGAGAGAGAGAGACGCGGGGGTAGAGGGAATAGTTGAGGCGACTTACGACAGACTAGACCATAAAGGCGCGCGTTGCCGCGCTCGTCCATTTTATAGAAAAAATAAGTAAAATTTCAAAAAAATTATGTAGTTTGAACATTTCAAAATTACATTTTTTACGGTCCACATCCATAGAGAAAGATGATTTGACTTACAGGACACATGAATGCTTGAATTGAATTCTTAACATTGGTTATGTTCTAGCACAAATATATTACCAGCAAAAAGATAATATACAATTTCAAAGCAGACATTCATCAACGCCTTTGTCTGCATTTGCAGTTGAACAAACAAGGAAGGATAATGCAGAATAGTGCCCTCACCGAGATAGGGCATGTGGAAAAGATTCGTTTGATCAAGTGTCTAACACACCCATTGCAAGATATTTGTATCATAACTAAATAACTTGGTCTGGCAAGAAAGCAAATGCAAGTATAATAATTGTGTACTCAGCTCCATCTATATTGACCGTTTATAAGTCAGGATCTGGAATACATATCATCTAGGAAATGTTTTTGACATCCTTCCATAAATGATTGAAGAATGGTAACTGATAATGAACAACAATAAAAGAAACCTTTACACTCTCATATGCCAAATCCATCCTTGGGATCAAATATGTAAGATCTTCCTACATAGGATTACATTGTATTTCTTTCATACCTACAAGAGAATAGTGATCAAGGTAGGGAGCAGGCACAACAAAAAGTCACCATAGATAGTCACTGGGTTACCTCAAATATGAAAATGAGAGATGACGTTGAACTCACTATGCACATATTTGTGCCTATATTAGTAATTTAGTATCATTACTCCAGTCGCAGGTGCTTTACTAATGAATGGGAGGATTTGTGTGGGTGTGTTTGTGTGTGTGTGTGTGTGTGGGGGGGGGGGGGGGCTGAACATCACAAAAGAATTAAGGAAAGAAAAAGGGTTGGATCTTATACATGAACATGAAAACTATAGAACAAACTCGAACTGATCGGTGAGAATGCAGTAAACAACTTACGTTCAGAAAACCAAATCGAGGCTGTAATCTGCACCATCTTCATGGTCTAGCAAAATCACTTCAGGAAAACACACACGTCCCCTTGATTAGGGGAGAGGAAGCCGAAGGAAAAGGGACTTCTTCCGCTTGCACCTTCCTGCGTGTGTTTGTCTCCCCGGCCATAGTAAGCACGCCGAGGAGAATGAGATCCGTACGGAAAGCTAAACGCCCGCTGCAACGACGGCACAATGTCACTGTCTCTGCTTCCCCTCCTTCCCTTGCAGCGAGCAAGAGCAACCTAACAACAAAGGAGGCCACCGGCAAGCCAGCTGCTGCCTGCGGATGAAGGATCGAAGATGGTAGGACAAGACAATGGAGCTCGTGGCCATCGGATCTAGGCTTTTGGTAGGGCGTGTGGCGGTAAGAGAAGGCTGCCGCCACCACCGTCGCCTGTACAAGGAGTTGAGGTAGGGTTCGCCCAAATCGGCGCCGAGCTGCATCAGCCCACGCGTGAGTTGAGGTAGGGTTCGCCCAAATCAGCGCCGAGCTGAATCAGCCCACGCGTGCCTCGCTCGCTTCCATAGCCAAGCGCTGATCGCAACCGTTTATTCATGGTCGGGCAGTGCGATGCATCCGTGAATGAGAGGGCGCCCAGGTCGCTGTCTGGAGCAGCAGCCCATTAACGTTGGGCCGACCAGGACGCCCGAGTTGGATTGGTAGAAAAGGCCGTGGGATGAGGTGGGATGACGGTACGATCAGGACCATTGAGTGAGCCGATCAAACGGTTTAGAGCGTCAAATCGCTGTGAGCGGACGTAGCTAGCTCAGTTTTACTGTTTTGTAATGGCGAACGCACGAGGACAAGGACGAGAAGCCATCGTGGTCGTGGCTCTCGCGAGTCGCGAGAATCACGCAGAACGAACGATGTGCGGCGGGGTGGGGAATCGGGGACACAAGAGAAGAGAGGAAGCATCCATATATATTTGTTTCCTTTCATATTATTATTAATAGGGAAATTGGGAAACCGAGTCGACTCGATGTTGGATTGGAGCGGAGCGATGGAGAACCTTCTGGTCCTCTAGGCGGGCTGGGCCAAAGGCTTCTCCCAGCGTGTATATATTTATATCATAGGGAAGAGAAAGTATAGTTTTTCCCCTCAAATCCTCCCTAATGGATCAATATTGCCCCTCAACTTCAAAACCGGATTGTTTCCTCCCTGAACTTTCCAAAACCATATAAATCTCACCCTAGGTGGTTTTGGATAGAATTGGAGCGAGGACCCTCGCCGGAGCAGCCATTCCAGAAGCGTCGATGGAAACAACCCATCGCGACCCATGACCAAGACTCCCTCACCCTAGCTAGGGTTCCTAGCCCCTCCTACTCCGCCGCCACTACCGCCGTCGCCGGAGATTATAATATTTATCGTGACCAAAAGTTCTTTTATATTTTTTACAATCCTAACGTATATTATTGAACAAGATTAGCAACTACTCCCTCTGTTCCTAAATATAAGTCTTTGCAGAGATTTCATTATGGACTACATACGGAGCAAAATGAGTGAATCTACACTCTAAGAGCATCTCCAACAGCCGCGCAACGCGCGACGTGCTAAAAACTGGTTTGCGGTGCGCCCATCGCCAGGTTTGGCGCGGCGCACGACGCTGGCTCCAGCAGCCGCGCTAAAATACAGCGCGTGCCCGCAGCTCCAGCAGCGCGCTAAAATGCAGCGCGCGCGAGCAGCCGGCGCATGTCACATTTGTTGCATTTTGGACATAAAATAAATTTCACACATCACAAAACAAAGACATGGCATATTAATTTAAATCACAAACAAGTTGATGACCAAAAGTTCATGCCCACAAGTTCAAATTCATGCCCACAACATCATTCAACAAAGTTCAAAATGCAAACCAAGTTTATGACACAAACGAAAGGCACAACAATCAAGCCTCGTCCTCATCTTCATCCTCATCTTCCTCCGATTCATTCGACTCCTCCGAAGATGATTCTTCCTCCTCCTCTTCATTAATTGTTGCGCCGCGTCCTCATCACGTGAAGCTCGGAAGGTGTTGGCAAGATCTTCAACGGCATCTTCATACGAAGGTGGCACACCGGTGCCCGGAGGTGCACCCATGCCTCCAATGAGAGACGCAAAACTCATGCCACCCATGCCGGCCATGCCGCCCGGAGGTGCTCCGAAGCCACCCATGCCTCCCATGGTCTCCATGGTCGCTCCAAAGCCACCCACGGAATGATGAAGCACTTACAACAAGCATGATGAACATGAATGATGAAGCACTTACCCTATCTTCATCATTGGTGCCACTTGGCTTCAACTTGTCAACCGCCTTTTGTGCGGCCACCCATTGTTGACAATCCTTGTTGATTGTCGACCACCAGGAGCGAAGAGATCGATCAGAGCAGTCAATTCCACTCACGTTGCATAGATCAAAGTGCTCTTTCATCCAGAGCCAATAAGCATCTCTACTTTGATCACTTCCAACGGATGGATCCCTCGACACGTCCAACCAAGTTTTGCATAGCACGACGTCTTCGTCGTTGGTGTAGTTTCCTGCTCTTCCCTTCGGTGTGTCGACAATGCCCTCACCATCCTCGTCCACCTCGAACTCATGGTCTTCAAAATGCATGTCATGGGTTAGAGACCAATGCAAATTGTTGGAGCCAACACCCATAGTTGACATGTATGCATCATCGTTGACACTACAAAGTATGTAGAACAATGCAAATAAGCTATCTATATGTATGCATTCAAAAAATAACAACAACAAGAAAGTTGGCGAAATTTTATACCTTTCGGGCATTTCCACAAACACATTGTGCGCGTCAGCCGCCGGCTCAACGAGGAGCTCGTCGGCGCTTCGGTAGCCGCTGCGCCCGTCGCACGCCGTGCAAGCTTCTGCCTCGATTGCTTGGAGGAGCCGGAGCCGTCTGCCGCCTTCTTCTTCTTCGCGGAAACCTTGCCCTTCGTCGGCCCCGTCGCATTTGGGAGCTTCGAAAGGGGGCCACGTGGTACGGCGGGCGCCGGCGCGACGCCACCCGCCACTGAGGTCATCTGCGGCGGCATGAAGAGGCCGCATGCGATGCCGGTGCTCGGAGGAACTCCGGCGGGGGCGAAGCGAAAGCTCCCCATGCTAGGGTTTGCGGCGGCGGCGGAGTGGTCGTGGCTGTAGGAAGGGGTGAGGGGGGTGCCGGCACGGGCGTCCATCGGGCCAGTTCGGCGGCGGCGGCGCGTGCGGGGCGAAGGTGGCGCGGCGGAGAGAGTGCGGCGCGAGCGCTCGAGTGTGCCGCGCGCGGAAGCGGGCGCACCAAATACACAGCACGCGATGGTGATTCGGACCGCGCGCCCAACTCTATATGCCGCGCGCGCTTATTGCGCGTCCGCTGGAGCCACTCTACCGCTTTACTGGTATTCTTCATAACCCATAAAAATGTACACTAAAGAGTACCACATTTTGACCTTGTTGATCTTCAGCAATGAACTGGAAACATTAAAATAACCACAACAGTAAAAACTATGCGGTCTTCAGCAAGATCACACGACCAAGAGTTGAGAATTCTCACCTGTGATATGACATTGTTGCTCCTCATCAATGCTACTTTAGGTTGGGTACTTCCACCAGATCGACCGCTACACATGTATGGTCAACTTGCTGCAAGGAGTCGACACCATTTGTTGCAGCCTTCTCCAGCACATCTTCAGTTTTCAGTGCTGCTTCAGCCTTCTTAACCAAGTGGCGCAGTTTCAACAACACTATCACCACGTAGGCACGGACAGCGACAATGTCATTGTAGATTTTCGAGATTGTGTCCCTGTCTATCAGATCTTCATATTTAGGTGCCTCACAATCCATCAGCGCAAGCTCCTCGGGCGAGAACATCTGAAATAAACATATACTTCAGTACATAGCAAAAATGACAACTTTCCAGCATATGCGTACTAAAATTTTGCAAAAATAATAATTAAGATTCACATTATACTCGGCACATGTAAGACGCGTCCCATCAGGATCGACCTTCGACTTAAACGCTGTTACAAGTTTGAGTAAATCCCAATTCTTGACATCAAATCCAGAGGCCTTCAGATCCTTGAAAAGACGTCTGCGCAAGAACATTGAATGTTCGTTTTCACGTACATCAGCATGATACACCTTGAGAGCCATCCGAAGAATATGTTCATTAATCTGGAAATAATGAGCATTTCCTTAATCACTGAAAGGAACATGAAAAGGCGAATGTTTCTATAATATGACTTAAGAAATTGAGCCCCTATGAATGCCTTTCATCACTGGTAAAGTGGCTATAGAGTGTTAAGGGCGCACAATGTATCAGAAAGGAACATTGCATGACAAGATAGCGATAAATTAAGCAGAAAGATAAAGCTTAGTAACCTCACCAACTCTTGCTTGACATCCCATTGTTACATTCTAGGCCAAAATGGAGCCTTCTCAGGGCACCAACATTCTCGACCGTTCAATTGATTGTCCAAACAATCCTGATTATCCGATCTTCCGATGAAACAATCCGGACCGTTGGATCAAGTCTGATGTGACAACCAATGCATAATGCCCATATTTCCACACCCACGCTGCCACACAGGCTCTCAATGACATGCAGGACCTAGGCAGTGTGGGCACCTGCTGTCATCGGCCGCAGAGGTTGGCATGTCCGGTGTTGGTCATTGTGTGCGCATGAGGCGTGCCACCGCCTGTTATTTTCAGTGCCCGCCGAGGGTAGTTCCGACATTTCACGTAACCCTATGCCAAGTGGATTGTCCTGATACATTGCCACTAGTAGAAAACATGGCTTTCGTTCGGACAGAAAAGAGCATTAATCCCGGTTGTATTACGAACCGGAACTAATGTGAGCATTAGTCCCGGCTCGAGCGGCAAGGGCACCGTACAGGCATTACTCCCGGTTCAAATGGGACCTTTAGTCCCGGTTGGTGCCACGAACCGGTACTAAAGGGTGCGATGCCCATTAGTACCGGTTTGTGCCACGAACCGGTACTAATGGTGTTGAGACCTTTAGTATCGGTTCGTGCCACGAACCGGTACTAATGGTGCAATTTTCAAATCCTATCACCCCCCCCCCCCGCCCCGGTGTATCGCCTTTTCAGTTTTGTAAAAGGCAAACAAAAATGATAAAAACTTCAAAAGTTAAAATCCTTCGAGATGTAGTTATGTTACCACATCTACTAGTTAGGAAAATTTAAAAACTTAAATTTGGACATGTTTTGCAAAAAGTGTAGGGAAAATGTAAAACGGCTATAACTTTTGCATACGATATCAGAAAAAAAACGTATAATATATCAAAATGTTCAGCACGAAAATCCGCATCCGATTTTGACGGCCTACGGCCTGTTTGCAAATGTTTAGAATCCTCAAATTCTTAAAGGAAAAAAAGTTATGCTTAAATTTCAGTTTTTTTGTATTTTTTAAATCTGTTCAAACTATGGTCAAACTACTTATTCAAGAAGTATTAGTGTTACTAAATAACTATTCAAGAATATTAGTGTTACTAAATAATTATTTCTGTTTTTTTTGAATTTTGGTCAAATCTGGTCAAACTATGGTCAAACAATGGTCAAACTACTTATTCAAAAAATATTAGTGTTACTAAATAATTATTTCAGTTTTTTTGAATTTTGGTCAAATCTGATCAAACTGTGGTCAAACTATGGTCAAACTACTTATTCAAGAAATATTAGTGTTACTAAATAATTATTGTTTTTTAGAACAATAGTTTCAAACTCAAACAGTGAAATGTGTGACTTCATGCTCAAGCTAAATTCCTGAGGGTTAATAGGTTTGACATCTTACTATTGTCAGGAAAACAACAAGTGCAGACTTGGAAACAAGGGAGAATAGAACTCGGAAGTTAAGCATGTTCATGCTGGAGTAGTGAGAGGATGGGTGACCGTTCGGGAAGTTAGATGATTTGGGATGATGAGGGGTGATTAGAGATTAGAGGTTAAATTGAGCAGTGATGAGGGGTGATTAGAGATTAGATGTTAAAATAATTCAGAAATTTGAAAATAAAAATTTTTAAAAAAAATCCAAAAAAAATCAAAAAAATAATAATAAAATTTCCTTTAGTACCGGTTGATGTTACCAACCGGGACTAAAGGTGGACCTTGGTTCCAGAGCCGGGACTAAAAGCCCTTATGAACCGGAACTATAGGCCCTTTTTTCTACTAGTGTGCCCCATTCCCAATCAAGGATTTCCTCACTTCTCTCTCTTCCTAACCATACACCGCCGCCGCCATCCCCCTCCCCTTTTCAGTGTGTGTGTGTGCAGATGTGAACCGAGATCATCCGAACATTCACCTAGCTGGCTGTTGTGATGGCACCCACATACTTTCCGATGACATCAGTATTTGGCTACTTGCTGATGCTAAGTTCATTTTTTTCTGGAATGCAGAGTTGAAAGTTGAGATTGTGCTGTGTACACACGAACTGACGGAGCACATCCCGGCATCTATCCAATCCGACCATGTGGAGAAGACGGGCGGCGATTTCCTATTCTGTATCCTGAATTCTACCTGAGCATTTCTCGATTTTGCATTTGTGTAGTTAATCAACTGTTCTTACGTGGCCTAACTGGAGCGTAGCTCGTTCTCCCACTGAAGCACTCTCATGTTATGTTCAAAGAGAAGTTTCTGTTGTGGCCAGTTAGATTCAGTTGCAATTTCTTAAAATGAATGAAGCGATGTGGTCCGTCTTTCCCTCCAAATTGAAAGGTTTCTGAGCTTTGTTGTGGCATTGCTTACAATTTCGACAAAATATCGTTGGAGTAAAGAATCGCTTCTCCAACCATCGGGTCTCATGACCAAATTTTCAATCAAGGAATTTTAAACACCGTACTCTGTCCGTTTTAAAATACTCGGAAGCCTTAGTCAAACTTTTGAAGTTTGACCAATGTGTATATAGAAAAATATATTAGCAGCTACAAGACTACAACATCAAATAGCTGTCCTTAAAGATTTGAAGGGAGTCAATAGACGCCCTTCGTTGGCACAGGATCCAACGTCGTCGTGGTAGGAAGAGTCCGAGGAGACCTTATTCTAACATGCCATGGCCACTACCACCTTTTCATGTCGCCCAAGAAACAAAAACCAAAGGAAAAGAAAACGAGATGTGTGTGTTCCCACTCCTCTTGCCGTTGACGAGGCCGCCGATTGAGGAAGAGGAGGGGTATTGAGGCAGCGGCATGTAGAAAAGCTTTGGTGGCAACATCTAGGGTTGGGAATCCATAACTAGAGGAATTTACACTATATTATGGTGTGTTACTCACAAGCACGTGCTCCAGGGACTCGACATGTAAAATGTGATTGGTACTTTGATCTAGACTCTATGTGAAAACTAGTTTAATTATTTTGCTGTGGTTGACGATTAGTCCACAACTGTTAAGCGATGCCTATAAGCTGTTGACCACCATGGTCAACATTTCCGGATGGTGTTCCCCCATACTCATAGAGTTTGAACAACTCATCACAATTTAACAATTATGCAAGGCCTTTTCTTCACCGACGCGGACTCTGCCAAGGTGACTCGTTGTCTCCGATGTTGTTTCTGCTTGTATGGAAGTTCTTAATGCCATCTTAAAAAAGGCGGAAGCGGATGGAATGCTATCTCTGCTTCCTTGCAGAGGTGTCCAGTTCCGCACCTCCATGTATGCCGACGATGTCGTCCTCTTCCTCAAGCCATCGGTTAGGGACCTCATCTTCGCGCGCGATTCCCTTGACTTCTTTGGGGGCGCCTCGGGGCTTCACACCAACTTCGACAAATGTTCTCTATCCCCGATCCATTGCATGGAGGAGCACCTCACCATTGCCGCCTAGCACTTCCCCTGCGCCATCTCGTGTTTCCCCTACACATACCTTGGGATTTGCCTTGTCGCATGGGACTAGGTTTGTCGTCCAGTGGAGGTTGGAGACCTCGGGGGGCTCAATCTCAAGCTTCTAGGATTCGCCTTTCGAGCGCGCTGGTTATGGTTGCAGCACAATGCGGATTGCTGCTGGCCAGGTCTGTAGACCACGGTTGAGCCCGAGGTACATGCAATCTTCGATGCCTCCATTCGTGTCATGCTTGGCAATGGAAGAAAGTCGTTGTTCTGGTCTGATTGCTGGCTACATGGGGAATCCATCCAGTTCACGACCACCTTTATGTGGCTATCGATGAAGGTGCACGCCGATCGCATACGCTCTTCGCGTGGATTGGCTCAGGGGTTTATTCAGCAAGCTCGGGTTAGCAACTCCTCTTTACTGGTTTGATGCACTCCCACTACGGCAAGGCCATCTGGACAACATGCGCTTCGGTGAGGTGCAAGCTTCACGTCTGGCTTGCCATGTGTCAGCGACTATGGGCGACAGACCGTCGGCTACGTCACGGTTTGTGTGATGTGGAAGACGAAGACTGCTGACCACCAGGCCATTCTCTCCCGCCGCGACTTGCACCACGTGGTTCCGGCACACAAGTCCACCCTCACTAGTAGAAAAAGGGTCAAACGTGAAGCACATTAGTGCCGGTTTGTATTAGAGCCGGCACAAATGTATACATTAGTGCCGGTTCCAACGGCTAGCCTTTAGCACCGGTTCGTGGCTAACCTTTAGCACCGGTTCGTGCCACGAACCGGTACTAATGAGGGTGGTGGCAGGATGTTGTCATTCTGGGCCCCCTCCAGCACCTTTAGTACCGGTTCGTGCCACGAACCGGTACTATAGGTCCTCCTGCATATAAACCCTTCGTCCAGCTCGCTCTGTTCGTCCCCTTTCCCTCTCCTCTCCTCTCTTCTTCCTCTTCTCCCCTCGAGCTCATGACACATTTTGCCCAAAATTTGTCAAGATTTGAAGGCCCTCATCCATTCAAGTGATCACAAAGGTTAGCAACTTAGTCCTTTCATCTCTCATTGCTAGATTAGCTCTTGCAATGCTTTATATATTTATTAATTTGTGAGTTTAGTAATTTGGGAGGAAATATATATATGTGCTAGTATTTGATTTATATGCAATTTGAGGTCAAAATAACACTTAGTTTGCATATGTAGGTGTGGTTTACTTAGTGCCTTCTAAATCTCTGTCGTAACCACCGTCGATCGCCCTTTTACCGTCCGTCGCCCGGCACCACCTTGTGGTGAGCCTCTTGTTCATGAAATTTTATATAAAAATTGATGTTTGTGTGATTTGGATATATAGTTACTCGTATAATAATTATCTTACCCGTCGTTGTTTGTTATACATAGTGCCATGGTTTTGATATCCGTTCCGTCGGCCTTCGTCCTTGTTATGATTCGGATGTGGTATATTCTCTTTTAAAACTATTTGTTGCATTTCGTGTTTATGACAAATTATGCCCATCAAGTTGACATAGATATTTTTATCTAGGAGGTATGTGAACCGGAAATTCCAACCGACCCTATTGTCGAGAGGTTAAATTTAGTTGAAAGAGAAAACGAGTACTTGAAAGAAAAATTGAAAAGAATTGAGGGGAGAAGATGGAATTGGAGTTGCATGTTGCCGATGTCGCCGATGATCACAAGATCAAGATGGAGAAAATGCGCTTGAAGATTAGAAAGATTAGAAAATATGCCATCGATAGTGAGGCTTGGTATCATTATGCTGTTGGATCAATTGTTACCTTAGTTGCGATCTTGATCGCATTTGTTGTTGCATTTAAATGCTTTAGCTAGAGAGTTATTTGTTTGTTGCATTTAAGTGTTGTATGAACTTTATGTATGAACTTGTATTAATTTGGTCTATTCGGTGTTGTGTAATGAAGATGAGCCGCAATGGATGTATCGATGACCGATGCTCTCCCAGTTCGTTGAGGGCGTGCATACTTTTACGCTTGCGGCTGAGGCAAACAAGCGGAGCGGATGGTTTTATGCCTTGTCCATGTGCTGGCTGTAAGAATGGTCGCAATTACTCTCGTCAAGAACCATTCACGTCCACCTGTTTGAGTCCGGTTTCATGCCCCACTATAATGTTTGGACCAAGCACGGAGAAAGAGGGGTTATGATGGAAGACAATGAAGAAGAAGAGGACGGCGACAGCTATCCCGCCATGGGTTCCCTGAATACGATGATACAACAATGGGGAAGAAGCTGAGCCGGTAATGCGGAAGAAGCTGGGCGGCAATGCGGGAAGAAGCTGAAGAAGAGGCATCGGATGAGCCCGTTGATGATATAGGTCGGGCCATTGCCGATGCAAAGAGAAACTGCAAGTGATTTGGAGAAGAAGAAGTTGCAGCGCATGTTAGAGGATCACAAAAAATTGTTGTACCAATTGCGTGGGTGACAAGAAAAAGCTGGGCACCACAATCGAATTGCTGCAATGGAAGGCGTAGAATGGTGTATCCGACAAGGGATTTGGAAAGTTGCTGGTAATGATAAAGGATATGCTTCCAAAGGACAACGAATTGCCCGAGAGTACGTCTGAAGCAAAGAAGGCTGTCTGCCCTCTAGGGTTAGAGGTGCGTAAGATACATGCATGCCCTAATGATTGCATCCTCTACCGCGGTGAGTACGAGGATCTGAACGCTTGCCCGGTATGTGGTGCATTGCGCTATAAGATCAGCCGCGATGAGCATGGTGATGTCGAGGGAGAGCGCCCCAGGAAGAAGATTCCTGCCAAGGTGATGTGGTATTCTCCTATAATACCACGGTTGAAACGTTTGTTCCAAAATAAAGAGCATGCCAAGGCGATGCGATGGCACGAAGAAGACCGTAAGAAAGACGGAAAGTTGAGAGTACCCGGTGACGGGTCGCAGTGGAGAAAAATCGAAAGAAAGTACGGGAAGGAGTTTGCGATGACGCAAGGAGCGTATGGTTTGGTCTAAGCGCAGATGGCATTAATCCTTTTGGGGAGCGAGCAGCAACCATAGCACCGCCTGTGACTCTATGTTTGTATAACCTTCCTCCTTGGTTGTGCATGAAGCGGAAGTTCATTATGATGCCAGTGCTCATCCAAGGCCCTAAGCAACCCGGCAACGACATTGATGTGTACCTAAGGCCATTAGTTGAAGAACTCTTACAACCGTGGAATGGAACAGGTGTATGTGCGTGGGATGAGCATATGGGGGAAGAATTTGACCTAAAGGCGTTGCTGTTCGTGACCATCAATGATTGGCCTGCTCTCAGTAACCTTTCAGGACAGACAAACAAGGGATACCGCGGATGCACGCACTGTTTGGATGATACCGACATTATATATTTGAATAGTTGTATGAAGAATGTGTACCTAGGACATCGTCGATTTCTTCTGAGCAGGCATCCCGTAAGAAAGAAAGGCAAGCATTTCAAAGGTGAGGCGGATCACCGGACGAAGCCTCGCCACCATACTGGTGCTGATGTACATGATATGGTCAAGGATTTGAAGGTGATATTTGGAAAGGGTCCTGGCAGACAACCTGTTTCAAAGGACGCTGACGGACGCGCACCCATGTGGAAGAAGAAATCTATATTTTTGGACATGCCATATTGGAAAGACCTAGAGGTCCGCTCCGCAATCGACGTGATGCACGTGACGAAGAATCTTTGTGTGACCCTGCTTGGCTTCTTGGGCGTGTATGGGAAGACAAAAGATACACCTGAGGCACGGAAGGACCAGCAACGTATGCACGGAGAAGACGGCATATATCAGGGTCATGCAAGCTACGCTCTTACCAAAGAAGAGAAGGAAATCTTCTTTGAATGCCTGCTCAGTATTAGGTACCGTCTGGCTTCTCGTCGAATATAAAGGGAATAATAAACATGGCTGAGTAAAAGTTCCAGAACCTTAAGTCTCATGACTGCCACGTGATTATGATGCAACTGCTTCCGGTTGCATTGAGGGGCTTCTACCGGGAAACGTTCGATTAGCCATTGTGAAGCTATGTGCATTTCTCAATGCAATCTCTCAGAAGGTAATCGCTCCAGAAATCATACCAAGGTTACAGGATGATTTGGTGCAATGCCTTGTCAGTTTCGAGTTGGTGTTCCCACCATCCTTCTTCAACATCATGACGCACGTCCTAGTTCACCTATGCGAAGAGATTAACGTTTTGGGTCCTGTATTTCTAAACAATATGTTCCCCTTTGAGAGGTTCATGGGAGTCTTAAAGAAATATGTTCATAACCGTGCTAGGCCAGAAGGAAGCATCTCCAAGGGCCATCAAAATGAGGAGTTCATTGAGTTTTGTATTGACTTTATTCCTGACCTTAAGCTGATTGGTGTTCCTGAATCGCGGCATAAGGGCAGACTGGATGGAAAAGGCATGCTAGGAGGGGAACAAATAATATGTATGGACGGACATTCTCTCACCAAGCACGCCACAGTTCTACAGAATTCCACCTTGGTGGCTCCGTATATGGATGAACACAAGAATTTGCTACGCTCCAAACACCCGGAGCGGTCTCGATGACCGGATTACACGTGAACAAACCAGAGTTTCGCCAGCTGGTTGCGTATAACGCATAATGCATGACACCTCTATTGAAGATGACCTGTACTTGTCATCACAGTTACCATCTTCGAATATAATGACTTTCAAAGTGCGAGATAAATGGTAATACATTTTACACGATCGCCCAAGATAAGAAGAGCACCAACCAAAACAGTGGTGTCCGCTTTGATGCAGAAACCAAGACGGGAAAGGAAACATATTATGGTTATATACAGGACATATGGGAACTTGACTATCGACGTGGTTTAAAGGTCCCTTTGTTTCGTGCAAATGGGTCAATATGACACGAGGCGGGTAACGGAAGACCCGCGATGCGGAATGACAACAGTGGATCTCAACAATCTTGCGTATGCAGACAAACCATTCGTCCTAGCCAATGATGTGGCACAGGTTTTCTATGTGAAGGACATGTCTACCAAGCCAAGAAAAAGAAAAGATAAGGAAGCGAATGCATCGTACGATGAGCCAAAGCGGCACATAGTTCTTTACGGGAAGAGAAACATCGTGGGAGTGGATGACAAGACAGACAAGTCAAGATTATGAAAAGTTTGATGAAATTTCTCCATTCACAGTGAATATTGACCCGAGCATCCCGTTAAATGATGAAGATTTTCCATGGTTACGGCGCAAAGGGACACATGCGAAGAAAAAGTTTCACACCCAAAGATCTGGGATGTGATCAGCTTCACTATCATCACTTTCTTCTGTGTTTCACACCCAGAGGGGAATCTCTGTAATAGTTAGGGTAGTTATGTGTTTTGGCATTTGAAACGCGAAGAAATTTTATGTGCAAACAAATTCTTTCATGCCTTTACTGATTTTTAAAGTAAAATTATTTACAAACTAGTGATTCACACTAATTTCAAATAATTCAAAATTTAAACTATTCAAATTTGAAAACTACGGGCACTAACAGAAAGTTTGTAATTTTTTGTACCTAAAGCAAAAATATTCACAAAGAAACTCTAAATACACAAAAACAACACAAAAATAAATAAAGCAAAAAAGCCCGCCTACTAGGCCGGGCGGCCTGCATACGACTAGAAACCCAACCTGTTGTTGGGCTGTGATGCAGCCCAAGAAGGCAAGTGGGCCCACAGGGCAGCAAAGAACACGTAGGCCCAGTAGGCCTGCTTTGGAGAGGAGCTCGAGAGAGCGACCACACGGGGGTTTATAAACCAGTGCGGTCGCCCCTCGGCTAGCGAGGTGGGACTAAACTTGCCGCACCGCACCTGCGCCAGCGCACCCCCTTTAGTACCGGGTCGTGGCACAAACCGGTACTAAAGGGGGGCCTTTAGTACCGGTTTGTGCCACCACCCGGGACTAAAGGGGTCGCTTCGCTGCTTGGGCTGGCAAAACAGACCTTTAGTACCGGTTGGTGGCTCCAACCGGTACTAAAGGTGCCTTCTATATATACAACACTTCGAAAAATTTCATTCTCCCTCTGTTTCTTCCTCTGTTTCCCATTGAACCGCCCTTCGATCGACGGCCGCGTCACCGAACCCGTCGCCGTCGCCGTCGCCGTCCGTCGCCGCCCGTCGCCGTCCCGCCCGTCCTCGTCGCCGCCCCGTTGCAGCCCCGTCCCGTCGCCGTCGCCGCCCCGTCCCGTCGCCGCCCTCGTCTCCGTCGCCGCCCAGGCCCGTCCCGTCGCGCCGTCCCTGCGTCGCCGCCCAGCAGCGTCACGCCCGCCCGTCGCTGCCCCGGCCGTCGCCTGCCGTCGCCGTCGCCCCGCTGTGAGCTCTCCCCCTCTAACCCCTCTCCCTCGCCCCCGGCGGCCACCATGGGCGCCGCCCCTCCCCGAGCCCATACACACACACACATACACGTATATATGTATGAATGCATGTATATATTAGTATATACGTATTTTGTATATTTAATTAGTTTAGATTTTTTAGATTATTTTTTTTCACTAGTATATTTGTATGAATGCATGTTAGATGGATATAATTAGTGTTTAATTAGTATGGAATTTTTTTATATAATGTTGTTTTTCTGTTTTTTAATTGATGTATAAAAATTGTTTTTTCTGTTTTTAGTGTTAGATGCTTAATTAGTATGAAATAGTATATAGATTTTTGAAATAGTAGAAATGTTAGAAATTTTAGTTATCAAAATCCAATCATTAAAAAATATTATTTTTTGCGGGCATATAGCTAGTATTTGTTCTCGACGATGCCCGGCCCGCATCCTCGCCGTCGACCCGTCCGCGATGACGTCCAGCCGGCCCATGTCCGGGACTGGGCTCTGCCGGGCTGGCACTGGGAGGTGCTGCCTGGAGGGGCGCGCCGCTTGATGAGGAACCCGGCCCCGGGTCCCGTCGTCGACCCTGATCTCGTTTGGTGGCGTTCGCGTGAGCCAGTTTTGGTGCAGAGGGACCCGGCCCCGCCGGAGGAGGTACGTCGCCGTGTCAGGGAGGAGGACGAGCACGTCCATCGCTACATGGTTGCGTTAGAGGGCGGCAGGTTCTCCAATACCGGCAAGATCTTCGTGGATCTCACTTCAGCTATGATCCTGTGAGGGTTCCTTCTCTTTGGGTGTCCACCGCCCGCGACGCAGGAACCGTGAGTGTCCTAGATTCTTCTGTAGTATTCGATCTTTAATTAGCTAGCCCTTGATGTACTATTCAATATTATATATTATTCGAGACGATGTATTCGAGATTGTATCTATTATTCTAGACGAAGTATTCGAGATTATATCTATAATTCGAGGCGATGTAATTTGAATACTAAATTGTTTTATATTTCTTTTGAATTAGTTAAATAAAAGCTATGGCAGACAATACCGACAGAGAGGGAGAACAGACCATGTTCGATATGATACGCGGGCCGAGATGATAATCGTAATGAAGAAGATTATGACGGCTCAATTTCTAAACAACACCGGAGAGGGTGATATGATATTCGATCCCGACGACCAAATTGATGAAGTCATGAACTACGATTATGACGATGACGAAGAACATGTTGATCCTGAAACAACAAAGACCGGCGAGGTATATATATTCATATAAGCAGGTTTCTGGTGATCATCACATGTTTTAAATGACTTGAAGATATATTAACGAATCGATCTTTGTTCTTTCAGCCATCCGGATCGAGCAAATCTTCGTGCAAAAGGACGAAACGAGGCCCGAACAAAAAGTTGAAGGAGGGCGTAAAGTACAATATCGAGGCGGTCAGACCTAATGGCGAACCATTAGCGCCCTAAGAAGATTGCGGACAAGTTCATTCGTCGGTCGGAGTTCTTGTGAAGGACCAACTCCGATCTCCCTTCAAGAATGGAGAGAGCCAGCAAAAGACAAAGGACAAAAGGCAAAGAGGACGCTGCTCCACGTCCGGATGTTACTTTTGTCGACAAGAATCAAAAAGATCTGCTTTGGGATACTCTCATGGAACATTTCACCCTACCGGATCATTTCACGTAAGCGAGATGTGCAGAAAGTCAAGGACGCTGCTCTTAGGAAGATGGCGGTTGCATTCAAGAACCACAAGAATCGTGAATGGGACAAGTACGTCAAGGGAGGAAGGAAGACTCCGATTCGAGGGAACACTAGAGAACCAACGTGCTCATTGGGACGATTTCGTGAAATTCAAGGATTCGGAATTAGCTAAGGAACGGTCGAGAATAAACAAGAAGAATGCCGAAAAAAAGGATAAGTTCCATAAGCTGGGGCCAGGTGGCTATGCGGTGGCAATGCCTAAGTGGGATAAGTCTAAGAAAGAGATGGAGGATGCAGTGTCACTCCGGATGCTAGAGCTGGCCCCAGTGCTGGACTTGGTTCTTTGCGCTGGGGGGGGGGGGGAGTTGGACCCGAAGACAGGCAAAGTTTCGACGAAGGCATGTCTGAACGGAGCCGACGATGCGATACTTGTTGCAATAGAAGAGGCACGACCGGGGGTGTTCCAGCCCAATAGAGAGAACGATGAGCTTACGCGTGCCCTGGGAAATCCTGAACACCCGGGAAGAACACGAGGCAAGGGCGCTATTCCGTGGTATGAGGGGTTTTCGGTGGAACAACGACTCTGAGAACCCGTGCGAGAAAGAAGATTGTGGAGGAGAAGAAGAGGAAGATGGAGGAGGAGCAGGAAGCGGGACTATGAACACCTTCAAGGCCTAGAAGCAAGTCAAGCGGAATTGGCAATCAAATTCCAGCGGCAGCAGGAGCGCATCGACTCACTTAGCCAGCAAAGGGGTCTCAGCTGCAACAGCTAGCGGATGATCCAAGATTGGATAGCACCGCCCCATCCATGCAGAGAAGCAGCGTGGGTTCCACCCCGGACGACGCAATGCTGGGTAGATACCCCGTGGATGACATCACGGAGAACACTAGCTGCGAGCTACATGTCAAAATGAAGAACATATCCATGAAGGTGGCGGACGGCGTTGCTTTTCCAGTTACCCCCAAAGCAACCTACCATTGCATCCCGATTCTAGAGGGCTATGCTCGTGTCATGGTTGACGAGGTGGTGCAGCCATATTCAGGGCTAGAGCTTGACATTCACGGAGGTGAGGACGGCGCTTTCTGGAGACACCAACCATCGTGATCATCCTATGGAAAAAGATTGCATCATCTTTGAAGGCCACCAACACGCGTCATCCGACTCCTCGTCAAGTCCGCCACCGAGTCAGCAGTCTCCCGCCTCCTGCAAGTCCACCAAGTCCGGCAAAGTGTCAGCCACTCCTCCTCCAAGTCCGCAAAGTGTCGAGCCACTCCTCCTCCTCCAAGTCCGCCACAGCGTCGGGCGTCCACTCCTCCTCCAAGTCCGCACAACCTCAGGCCATTCCTCCTCCAAGTCCGCACAGCTTCAGTGGCCACTCCTCCTCGTCCAACTCAGCCCCATCACCAAGCGTCTCCGCCCGCCTCGGCAATCGCAGAAGAGACACCCGCAGCTATGGTGAGTAGCAGTGCAGTCGAGGTAGTACAGGAAGTACAGGTGAGGCAAGCGATATAAATATGGTCCAAGCCTCATGCCTCTTCCACAGAGGTCTTATGACAGGTCCGAGGAGGAAATCGCAGCCATATAGAAGTCCGAGGTGGAAGCCCATTTTGCACCGAAACCGCCACCGCCGCCAAGGGAGAAAGTGCCTGAGGAAACGATTGACCACTTCATTCGTATGGCTCAACCACCAGCTCCCAAGCCTGTTGACACAGACTATGAGCGCCACATCGAAGTTAAATCGAGCACGTCTCACGCAGGAGGCGAGCTCGGGATCGAGCAAACAAGAAGCAGCTGTCAAAAATGCGGAAAACCATTCCCATTTGGGAGAACAAAGGCGCAATCGATCCCCTCGCTTGTTGTGCCAACAACACGTGATGACGATCTGTGGCGCCCAATATTATTGTGGGCAAACAGTTTACGTTCTGAGGTGGGCAATGTGGTAATAACGGAGGACCATATAATGCAGGCTGAAGTTCTCAAAATCACTGTTGGACAACTCCTCGAGATCGAGCCCATGTCTGTGCTTAGAGAGGATGAAATAAAACAGAAATATGTCCGGGGCCAACCTTTGATCCAGCCAGACAAGGTCAAGAACCTCCCAACGAGAATGTATGAATTGCATCAATGGTACATGAACATTACCAAGATTTCCGATCGATTGTCCCTCATGGTGAATGTCAAGGAGGAGCATTACTTCCATGAGAAAGCTGTGTCCGTTGAGTATTCTGAACTTTTTCAGTTATACAATCAAGATGCACTCGACAAATCTATCGCCAGTTGCTATTGTCTGTAAGTGATTTCTTTCTGTAATTTAAGTCTCAAGCTAGCTGTATTGATCCTTTTGATCAATCATTACCTGTAATTATCCTCACTATATTCTTTTCTGTGGTATTATATGCAGGATGAAGATATATGAAATGAGAAAAGGTGGACGCTTTGGCATTGGGTTCATTGACCCAAACACCGTTAATGAATACACATAGAAAATAAATCCACGTCATCAAAAGGACGTAGAGGACAACATGCTAGAGTTCTTGAATCGCCTCAAATACAATGAAGATATACTACTTCCTTACAACTTCCAGTGAGTCACACTGTCTTGTACTACAAATTCTCTGTTTTTGCCTACTAGTTAGCTACATGTTTTTGCTTACATATGCCCGCTTAATTAAGACATGCAAACGTGTGTGCATGCAGATATCACTGGGTCTTGTGTATCATTAAAGTTGACGCCTTGAACAGTTGAAATACTGGACTCACTACTCAAAGAAAAAACTGACTATAACATCTTGTTTGGGATAGTCAACAGGTAATTTCAATCATTATTAACTATATATCTCGGCCTATTTAGTTCGTCATTTTTCATGATATGAACTATTTAATAACCCCTTTATTCATTTTCTTTGTCGTGAGCAGGGCTTGGGCAAGGTTCATCAGCGTCACGGAAGGCGAATGGAAACAAAAGCTTAAATGGTTTCGACCCAAGGTAAGTAATTAAGTAGTACTAGCTAGCTAGCTAGCTGCTATCTCTTTAATTATCATGCTTGATTAATTATTATCTGATCAAATTTCATTCTCGTAAAGGCCCTGAAGCGGTAGCGAGGACTGATCTGTGTGCATTCTGCGTTTGCGAGAAAATTCGCATGATGGCGTTCGAAAGAAGCAGATCTCAAAGACAGGAATGGGTACGCTTGTCAAAACACTATTCACAATTTTTACACCATTATCGATATCTAGTCACACAACTAATACACATGCATATTGATCTCCTTCTTAACAGTTCACAGAGGTGCGGGAGAAGCTCCTAGAAACGGAGCGCGTAGAAGCACTTCAAGAGGAAATAGCGGGAGTTTTGCTCGACCAGGTCATAAATTCGAAGGGAGAATACTATTACCCGCTACCGCCCCCATCGTGCTCCGAAGGCACCAATTAGGCTAATGCCACTGGCTCCGAAGGGATAGTCAACAGGTAATTTCAATCATTATTAACTATATATCTCGGCCTATTTAGTTCGTCATTTTTCATGATATGAACTATTTAATAACCCCTTTATTCATTTTCTTTGTCGGCGAGCAGGGCTTGGGCAAGGTTCATCAGCGTCACGGAAGGCGAATGGAAACAAAAGCTTAAATGGTTTCGACCCAAGGTAAGTAATTAAGTAGTACTAGCTAGCTAGCTAGCTGCTATCTCTTTAATTATCATGCTTGATTAATTATTATCTGATCAAATTTCATTCTCGTAAAGGCCTGAAGCGGTAGCGAGGGACTGATCTGTGTGCATTCTGCGTTTGCGAGAAAATTCGCATGATGGCGTCCGAAAGAAGCAGATCTCAAAGACAGGAATGGGTACGCTTGTCAAAACACTATTCACAATTTTTACACCATTATCGATATCTAGTCACACAATTAATACATATGCATATTGATCTCCTTCTTAACAGTTCACAGAGGTGCGGGAGAAGCTCCTAGAAGCGGGAGCGTAGAAGCACTTCAAGAGGAAATAGCGGGATTTTTGCTCGACCAGGTCATAAATTCGAAGGGAGAATACTATTACCCGCTACCGCCCCCATCGTGCTCCGAAGGCACCAATTAGGCTAATGCCACTGGCTCCGAAGGCAACATGCAAATTGTATATAGCTATACATGTGTGTATGTGTGAATTAATTAATATGATGGTTTGTGAGACATTGATGATATATATATATATATATATATATATATATATATATATATATGTATGTATAACGTGTACAATGTGTAGTATCGTAAAATACCAGCAAACGAAAAAGAATTAAATTGATAACACAAATTTAATTGAAAAATAAAAAATAAAACAAAAACCCACAAACATTTAGTACCGGTTGGTGTTATCAACCGGTACTAAAGGGCTCCCGGCCCCCGGAGCTGGCTCGTGCCACGTGGTTGGCCTTTAGCACCGGTTCGTGCTGAACCGGTACTGAGGAGGGGGGGAGGAGGCTTTAGTGACCACACTTTAGTGCCGGTTGTGGAACCGGCACTAAAGGGCCTTACGAACCGATGCTATTGCCCGGTTCTGCACTAGTGCCTTGATGAATGATGGCAGGTGATTCGATTGTGCTGCTTACGGTTTGGATGCTTTGGAAGTAGCAGAACAACCGCATCTTTCAGCGGTCCTCAATTGCTATGTAGACGGATCATGGTGGAGGTAGAGCTATGGAAGCTCTCCAGCGCAAAAGGGCTGTCCGCATTATGGAGATAGTCAGTAGTTAGTTGTCCCCGGGCGTTGTATGTGTGCACAAGTGGCTTGATGGTCGCCCGGCCTCAGTCACCACGTGTTCCTTTTTTCTTCTCTTCTAATACATCGACACGCAAAGCTTTTGCGTGTTCGCAAAAAACAACAACTCATCCAACTGATCAACCCTTTCTAAACAAAGGCTGATTACCCTTACTATGTTACGAGTAATGTAGCAAGCATAGCAAGTTTCACTTGATTTTTATATGGATACGGAACTCCTTTCGTACTTAAAGTTGCAAAACAAGCTTTTAGAACACCAAAGAGTTCTGCATCCTGTGTACTACTACTGCCTTCAATTCGCTTCCCTTCTTCAACTTTATCTTCAAGTAAAGAAATGTTCTCCACACTAATGTTCTTAGCTTGCGCAGTCACGTCATTCCCGGCTCCATCCAAAATTGCATTCCTATGCTCCTCCAAACGCATTCTCAGCTTCATTTTCATGCATCTTTCCTTCTACACTTTTTACTGGGTGGCAAGATTCTTACACCATCTGCATCTGCACTAATACTCGGTGGCAAGATTTCTACACACCTGCATCAACTAGAAATTTTCAATAAATCATACAGTATTTACTGAGACAGCACAACACCAACTCAGAAGATTTTTCAAGTACGAAATAGGAATGCTCTTTATCGTCAAGACATCAAATCCTCAAGGTGGTAAGTACGGGCCATTGCCATGTGGAAGGAGGGATAAACTGATTATAATATTTATTGTTTTACAACATTTTTTACAATCCTAAAGTATATTATTGAACAAGATTAGCAACTACTCCTTCTGTTCCTAAATATAAGTCTTTTTAGAAATTTCAATATGAACTCACCAAGATCACACGGCCAAGAGCTGAGAATTCTCACCAGTGATATGACATTGTTGCTCCTCATCAATGCTACTTAGGTTGGGTACTTCCACCAGATCCACTGCTAAACATGTATTGTCAACTTGCTGCATGGAGTCTGACACCATTTGTTGCAGCCTTCTCCAGCACATCTTCAGTTTTCAGTGTTGCTTCAGCCTTCTTAAGCAAATGGCGCAATTTCAACAGCACTTTCACCACATACGCTCGGACAGCAACAATGTCATCATAGATTTTCGAGATTGTGGCCCTGTCTATCAGATCTTCATATTTAGGTGCCTCACGATCCATCAGCGCAAGCTCCTCGGGCGAGAACATCTGAAACAAATATATACTTCAGTCAATAGCAAAAATGACAACTTTCCAGCATATGTGTACTAAACTTTTGCAAAAACAATAATTAAGATTCACATTATACTCGACACGTGTAAGACGCTATTGCAAGTTCCAACAGTGCCCCATCAGGATCGACCATCGACTTCAACGCTATTGCAAGTTTGAGTAAATCCCAATCCTTGACATCAAATCCAGAAGCCTTCACATCCGTATAAAGACGTCTGCGCGAGAACATTGAATGTTCGTTTTCACGTAAATCAACATGATACACCTTGAGAGCCATCAGAAGAATATGTTCATTAATCTGGATAAAAACGAGCATTTGGTTAGTCACTGAAAGGAACATGAAAAGGCAAATTTTCCTATAAGATGACTTTAGCAAATTGAGTTCCTATGAATGCCTTTCATCACTGGTAAAGTGGCTATAAAGTGTTAAGGGCGCACAATGGATCAGAAAGGAACATTGCATGACAAGATAGCAATAAATTAAGCAGAAACCATTGCATATTATCAGACAACAGAAGGACAAAGCTTAGTAAGCTCACCAACTCTTGCTTGACATTATCAATGCCGTGTCGAGATAAGAGCATATTTAATCCTTTGCATATGGGGAGCCGATCCGCCTTTGTGAACTCAGATTGTTCTTGAGGGATTAAAAGAGGCATGAGATTCTGCAGATCCCACATAACCACCATCACTATCTCATCGCACCGACTGGGTAGCCTCTGAAAAAGGAATCAGTTATATATACTCCCTTCGTTCCGAAATATAAGTCTTTCCAGAGATTTCAATATGGACTACATACGGATGTATATAGACGTAGATTAGAGTATAGATTCACTCATTTTGCTCCGTACGTAGTCCATATTGAAATCTCTAAAAAAACTTATATTTAGGAACGGAGGGAGTATATTGTACTTTTGCACATGCATGAACAACTAGGGAGCTTATACAGTTTCACAAACCAGCTTCTCTTCGATTATTGATTTATATTCAGGCGTTCTAACAACGATTAGTTCATCAGCGAGGCAGTATTCGCAGAGCAGTCTGGTCAGTCGGCCGCCTACTTCCCTGGTAGTGATGTTGATGGCATTGGACTTATCCTCGAACTTTCGGAAAGCCTGCAACACAAGGATCTGAGGAACAAGGGTAAAGCATGATTAGAGAGAAAAACACAAAGCTTGTAAAATGCTCGTAATTATGCAACGTGTCTCCATGACCGTGAGATATGATTGTGTCATTCCTCAAATCCCTGGTCAAATCTTGGTTAATTCAAGTCCATTCAGCAGAACACTTAGCCTATTCGCGCGTTAATGCTGTGCTTACTGATTGGTATGTGAAAAAGAAAAAAAAAAACGGGGAGAAGAAGAAAGAAAGACGTGCATGGTGGCATTCTTAGCAATAGTATATCGTGTGTGAGTGCTCGAAATTAGTTTTGGGGTTTGCGTTCATGCGCAATAATATCACGTCGGCATGCTAAATTGCTAATTAAGGGTGCACGGTCCTGAATGATACATACATAGATACTAATCTTATGAGTTGATTTAGCAAACCCTAGCAAGGTTCCACTTACAGGCTGAGTTTCTTGATGCATGTTTTCACTCTGGTTTGAAGTGAAAGCTACGACACACACTATGTATAATACCCAGATGTTTCAAACACTACCAGAAACCGTACTTTTCCCCACGGTCAAAAACCCACAGGAAAATGCCGATTAACGACAGGAAATATTTTCCTGACGGTTGACCGACAGGCAAAGTACGTCAGGAATAAAACGACAGGGAAATGGACAAATGCCTGACGGTAAACCAACAGGAACTATTTTCCTGGCGGTTTTTCCTGTCGGCCACACCCAGTAAAATCTTAGATCTGTCAGGTTTAGAAATCAGCTTATTTGTGATGGTTCCCGCCAGGAAAAGGACACCAGGAAAACAATAACTCATTTATTGCGATTAACCATGCATTTAATCGGTATAATTTCTGGTAAATAGATACTAAGAAAATTGTCCACATCATATATCAATGGCCGCCAAGCATCCAAAAAACAATCTATAGACGTCACATAAAGTTGAGTCCATATATAGACTTGACCAAGAGTTGCATACAACAGTGCTACATACATACTGGCCACCACCACTCTAATTATCATATCCATCACAGTGCACAAAACACTGCAGTGATATCAAACTACATGGATAGAAAGCCTCCTAGGTTAATGATCTGGGACATCACTTTAGAAAAGTGAATGCAACAAAAGCATAAGCTGCTAAGTTTGGCCCGGAGCATATGGTACTACTACACACATATCCAAAATACCATAAAGACCATTAGTCATCAATTGCCATGCAGGTGACTAGTGAGATCCTCCTCGGGAGACACCATCAGGATTGAAGACACGATTGTTATCGTTACCACCAATGTTCTCCTGATCATTGCCGCTTTCATTGTTGCAACGGTCGACATCATGGTCGATAGGGCCATCCTCTGAACTAATATGAGATGAATCCGTGTTTGCCTACAAAGTCATACACAACATTAATGAGAACTGGCACATAAGAACACATGATTTGAAGCTATTTCAGTAATCTCCAACCATTTTATAACAGGTTTATGAAGCTATCAGGTCTTGCTTCCAAAGTAACCAGATTTGCAATATTACAATTAATTTCAATAGTAGCAAGCCGCACTTATTTCTGTTTACATCTCTGCCTTCTGTTGTGCTCCAGGTTTCATTAATCATTATCTAAAATTCGTAAGATCTCATAATCGCGTACACCAACAAACATAGTAAGATATACAAGGTGTACTATCAGCAAAAGAGAAACATGTTTGAGCTTGCTGAACGACCACTAAATTAAAAGGATAACTTACAGCAAAAGAATTACAAATTCCTAACCATGATATAAAAAGGAAAAACAGATCTGCAACTTACTTAGCACGCTGATATATGTTCATACAAAAAAAACAACTAGAAATACTTCTAGCTTGAACCAACAAGACAAGCTCTAGCTAATCAGGACTTAAAGAAAGGATGCTATAAATGATAGTCACATCTAACTTGCCTAAGTACCAAAGGGACGAGCAAAAGGTTACAGTAGAATATTGTGTGGACAGATGCAAGGTTCCTATTTTATAGGCAATTCGCAAGCAAGAGGTTTTACTAGCAATAAGTTTCACTAGAAGTAGGCATTCAACAAGTAAAGTTTCACTAGCAATCAGAGAATCAGCAAGCATAGGATGTACAAGCTAACACAAAAAAGGGGAAAGAGACGGAATATACAAGGCGCTTTTGTGCTTTCTGGCTACTGATTGCACCATTATTGCCACTTTCGTCAAGGTTTTTCATACCAGATTTCATCACAACATATGTGTTTATTATGGTGGCCTTCTTAGGTCCAAAGTATATTCCTACAAGTGCAAATAGATAGTTATACGTGAAAGCATGTTGCAGCCACTAAAGATAAATTGTAGTGAGATCTTCAAAAAACATCTGCCAAGAATGCATTTTATCATGGATTATACAGCAAAGTATATTCATTCGAATTTACGCATGAATTATAGTAAAGCATATTTATCATTACCATGAACATTTGGTACTTTGGGAGATGATACCATTACCAATTGAGTTACCAGCAGCCTTGCAATGTAATCTGGTGTAGTGAAGTGAGGCGGTCATCCTGCATGATTATGTTTGGATATTAGATCCGATGTGCCAATAGTATATACATATAATGTTGGAACCGCTCTCTCTCTCTCTCTCTCTCTGATGGATGGAGCACTTTTTCTGGCGACCAACGCCCCAACACACATGCTACATCACGGCTCACACACACCTGAGCCCGCCACGGTTGGACCCGACGCGGCCACCGCACGCCACGCTCCCGATCCGTCCCGCATGCACACACGCATGCCCGACGCGATCGCCGTGGCTTATGCCCAACACTCACCCCCCTAAGCCACAAACTACAGCAGGTGAGTCCATCATCGTCGATGTCGCCATGGCTGCCGCACCGCACCGCTGCGGCCTCCGCGGCGCCGTTGACGTCGTTGTAGCCGCCACCGCCCTGACGTCGCTTCCGAGCCTGCCACCGTGCCGCCGTGCCCTTCGCGCGCAGTCCCCACGTCCCCGCGCTACCGGCCCGCGCTCCCGCCGCGCACGTACGCGATCTGCGCAACCAGGTCCAGCGCCTCGACGCGGTCCACTTCCGCGGTCCCGACGCGCCCGACGCGTACGGTGCGCACCCATAACACGCACCAGTCGCGCCCGGCTCGCCGCCGCGCTTATTGCCCTTGCACCGCTGCGCTGTCAACCACAGCGCAGCGCCTTCTCGGTTGTCGCGCCGAGCCGCCGCAGCCTCTGCGCCACCACGCAGGTCCTCCGCGGCCTTCTCGTCTCCGTGATCGCCGCTGCTCATTGCGCGCACGGCATCACCGTGCATGGCCGCGCCTCGCAACCGATGCGTCCATGTCCGCCGCGCTCGCCGTGGACGCCGTGGCCGCACGGCCGCCCCCCGAACCTGGCTCTGTATACCAATTGTTGTTGCCGACCCTAGCTCACTCTCGTCTACTTGAACCCTCTTGCACGAACGATCAGAGGAAGGAGATAGGAACAAGAAGACACAGTGGACATGGTTGTTTTCTGGCGCACATACGCCGCCGCACGCAATGGCACACTTCCTTGAGCACGAACTCCAGCCAATCTGTTACAACGTACAGGGGTTTTTTATACCTGAGATACTCCAGGGCACCAGGGCCTGCCCCCTCTATCCGCTGCGCAAGACATGCACGAACACGTCCAGTTCGCGGTGAGCCCGCAACGAACCCCACTCAGCGCGCCCTCCTCGCTCGCCAACAGATTGACTACACACACGCCACACACACATGCGAGCCCGCCACGGTTGGACCCGACGCGGCCACCGCACGCCACGCTCCCGATCCGTCCCGCATGCACACACGCACGCCCGACGCGATCGCCGTGGCTTATGCCCAACAAATAACTCCTGGCTGTAAACATAATAGGATCAACATAGAACACCATCAGGACATTAAACTGTAATTCAGTCATGAAGTCGTGATCAAATGCACATACCCAACATTGAGAAAATATCAAGACCTCATCACCAGTGAACCGAGAAAAATTGCCTGCTATTCATTGATGCAATAGGTGTCCTGCAGGGAAATTGAACAGAAAAGGTTAAACCATCGGATGGTGCTAGTTGGCATCAGGGACAAATTAAGAAGGAAGAAGAAATCACGTAGTGATCACCTCAATATCTTTGTGGAGGTATTGCATATGAAAAGAGAAAATGGCGAAGCCGGATGGCGTCTCGAATAGCAGCTTGCATATGCCAGGAGTCATCTTGTCATTTCTTGCTGGCAAAACACAAATCAAGCAAAGGTAAGTAAGTAAGCGGTGGATCTGGGGCTTTGGATTTCGAAAATTCCAACTTAAAAAAGGGTAGACGTAGATAAACAAAGATGTGCCCTAGCATTAGCAAACGCATCGGAATGCAAATCGGCCGCGAGCGAGAATCGCCTCGCCGGCCGGTCCTCTTCACAAACCAACCCAATCCGCATGAACAAACAGGCGACTTACGACAGAGCGCGAATGCACGAGGAGGCATGGTGCGCTCTCGCACGCGAGTCGCGAGAATTAGGCAGAACGATGTGCGGCGGGGTGGGGAACCGAATCGGGGATACAAGGGAATCTAATCGAGTCCTTTTCCTTTATTATAGGGAGGGAAACTGGGAATCCGAGTCGACTCTATGTTGGCTAGAACTCTTTATCATACCCCCACGTGTTACGTGCCCATTGACGAAAAAGGTAGTAGTAGTATCATTTTTTGGTAGGAAAAAAAAAAGTATGCACGAACACATATGTGCGGGCTGCATTGCCGTCCCTTTATATATTTGCACTAGATCATATTGGCGCGCGTTTGCTGCGCCCGACCATATTTGATGGGAGTGATCTAATCCTTTAAGCATATAGATATAACAAGGATGGAGTGTGTGATTAAAACATTATGTATGGTGCAACAATGATTATTAAAACGATGTAATTGATTTGGTAAAAAATACATGATGAATTAATCATATTTTTGGGGGTGAGTCAAATGTTTATTTTTCGTGAAAGGCAGTAAGTCAAATGTGATGCTGGCATGCAATCTTAATTGATCCAGTACTTGTGTTGGCTGCTCTCATATTAATATACAACATGGAGTTGTATGATAGCTCAATCCTAAACCAAGAGCACGTACCAAGCGGTGCCATGCTGCAATTTATTTAATTTTGTAAAAAAAAAACATTAGTCACATTAGAGTATAGGCATTCATTGTGTGCTCAGCATCGTCGGAGAGCAAAGTGGGGAGAAAAAGATGGTTATTCAGGGTCTCTATTTTAACCATGTATGCATGGAATGAATACAGTTGAGCATGGATTCATGAAAGACGATGACATGCTAAATAAATCATTTTTTTTTCGGTCCAAAGAAAAACGATGACATACTAACTATCTGGACATAACACAAATAGTAGCAGAAGGCTGGACATACAGCGCATTGACAGAAGAGGACGGGCATGGTTCTTGGTCGGTGACGCACACACAAGGAATACACATCGATTGGCCATCTCATCGAACCAGCTTGAATACTATCGCCGGTGGCACGCACTGCTACAGCAGCAAAGGCGAATACTTCCTGACGTTGCCCTTCTCGCCTTCATCTCTTGTTGGCCAACTGGTGAAGGCCGGGGGAACCTAGCAACAAACATCTCTGCCAGACAAATGAAGTGCTAAATAGAATTAGAAACGGGGCAAAGGATTGGTATGCTCGCACGAAGTAGAGGAGGAGAGATTTTCCTCCGAGGGGAAAGGGAGATGAAGGTGAATGAGTAGTAATGGACATCAACCACCACGCATAGACCGGGAAGTGTAGTGAAAAGGTAGAGCCTGTGGAGGAAGAGTGAAGGTGAGTGGAGGGCACGGACGCCGAGGTAGACGTGCAGTAGAAGCTCGCCGACGGGATGAAGGACGGCGGCGGCGGCGCATCACGGAGGAACAGCGGAGCAGCTCGGGAGGGTTAGAAAACCTGGACGACCTGGCCTGTTAACATGGGAACCAGGATATGAAATCTTTGCACGTTCTACTGGACCTGGCCTTTTGTTCTTACGGCCCAATCATGGGTAGAAACCGTAGCTCATTCTGCGGAGCAGCGGCCCGCAAAACGTTAGCTCAAGCGTGCGGTACATAATTAGCGCGAACGGCCTGGAAGCTAGCCTTCGAGAAAATCCTACGTGTAGGAACAATGATCCGACGGCTGGGGATCTAAATTGCCGTGGAGGCTCGTAGGTGGCTACGTTATACTGTTTAGTAATTCTAATGCACTTTTGTGATAGGCAAACATATTTATAATGCATCTTATTTTATTGCGAACCAGCCTGTGGTTGGATGTTACAGGGACTGTGGTATCCCCAGCCCATCAGAGTTAAGTCCTCGTGCTCGCATTTATTTTTGGATTATTTCAGGTTTTCTGGCGATGCGCATTCAGTGGGAGGAGACGTCTCGTCGACGATGAGGAGCCAAATTCGTGGAGGGACGACACAAAGACATACTAAGGGCATCTCCAAGGCGAACCCCTAAACCTTTCGCAAACGTCTGGACCGCGTTGTCCGGACCACGTAAGCCATCCAACGCGGCCCGTATCGGTCCTTGAGGTGGTCCGGACGCGATTTCTCTCGCAAAATGGACACAAAAGTGGGGGAGGTTTGCCGGAGTCCGGACACGCAAAACATACGAATCCAGCACCACGGGCCCACCCAAATCCATTCCTAGACCCCGTGACTCCATCCTCCCCATTTTCTCTCCTTATTTCTTTCTCTCTTGCCGTGGCCACCGCTCTACCACCCTCGCCACCACGCCACACCGCTGTCGGAAATCTGCGTCTCCGGCACCTCCGGCGATCCAGTAGGGCTCCCCACCGCTTCTCCTCCGTCTCCGTTCAACTTCCTGTCCTCCGACCGCCCTGCCAGGTACCATCCTCTACCATGCTCGGGAACTGTTCGATGAATCACTGGAGCTAAAAACAGCTATCCCTTCTTGTTTGTAGCAATGGATTCCGATTTGGAGTACATATACAATTAGTATGTTGAGTCCTCCGACGGCTCGTCGGACGAGGAGTACTCCGATGAGGCCGCGATGATGCAGACAGTCCTTGAAGGCGCGGAGCGTGTGGAGGAGCATGTTCTTAATTTCAAGGGCTCGATCAAGGGGCATCACGTGCTCAACCGCAACAGGGCGCGCGAGCTTTGACACTGATGGCCGGCTACTTTGCCCCTGCACTCTTCGCTGACCATTTTCGCCAGCCTTTTCGGATGCGCAAGATCGTCTTTGATTGTTGCTACGTCTTGAGCTTGCGTTGGTTTTCCTTGAAGAGGAAAGGGTGATGCAGCAATAGTAGCGTAAGTATTTCCCTTAGTTTTTGAGAACCAAGGTATCAATCCAGTAGGAGGCTCCTCAAAAGTCCCACGCACCTACACAAACAAACCAAGAACTCGCAACCAACGCAATAAAGGGGTTGTCAATCCCTTCACGGCCACTTGCGAAAGTGAGATCTGATAGAGATAATATGATAAGATAAATATATTTTTAGTATTTTATAATATAGATTGGAAAAGTAAAGATGCAAATAAAAGTAGATTGAAAGCTTATATGATAAAAGATAGACCCGGGGGCCATAGGCTTCACTAGTGGCTTCTCTCAAGATAGCATAAGTATTACGGTGGGTGAACAAATTACTGTCGAGCAATTGATAGAAAAGCGAATAATTATGAGATTATCTAGGCATGATCATGTATATAGGCATCACGTCCGTGACAAGTAGACTGACTCCTGCCTGCATTGACTACTATTACTCCACACATCGACCGCTATCCAGCATGCATCTAGAGTATTAAGTTCATCAGAACAGAGTAACACATTAAGAAAGATAACATGATGTAGAAGGATAAACTCAAGCAATATGATATAAACCCCATCTTTTTATCCTCGATGGCAACAATACAATACGTGCCTTGCTGCCCCTGCTGTCACTGGGAAAGGACACCGCAAGATTGAACCCAAAACTAAGCACATCTCCCATTGCAAGAAAGATCAATCTAGTAGGCCAAACCAAACTGATAATTCGAAGAGACTTGCAAAGATAACTCAATCATACATAAAAGAATTCAGAGGAGATTCAAATATTTCTCATAGATAAACTTGATCATAAACCCACAATTCATCGGATCTCGACAAACACACCGCAAAAAGAGTTACATCAGATAGATCTCCACAAGAGAGGGGGAGAACATGGTATTGAGATCAAAAAGAGAGAAGAAGCCATCTAGCTAATAACTATGGACCCGAAGGTCTGTGGTAAACTACTGACAACTCATCGAAGGGGCTATGGTGTTGATGTAGAAGCCCTCCGTGGTCGATTCCCCTCCGGCGGAGCGCGTGAAGGCTCCAAGATGGGATCTCGCGGATCTGAGAAGGTTGCGGTGGAACTAGGTTTTCGTGGCTTGTTCTGATGTTCTCGGGGTACGTGGGTATATATAGAGGAAGAAGTAGGTCGGTGGCCGCCCGAAAGGCCCACGAGGTAGGGGGTCGCGCCCTGTAGGGGTGGGCGCGCCCTCCACCCTCGTGGCCGCCTCGGTTGCTTCTTGACTTGCACTCCAAGTCCTCTGGATCACGTTCGTTCCAAAAATCACGCTCCCGAAGGTTTCATTGCATTTGGACTCCGTTTGATATTCCTTTTCTTTGAAATAGTGAAATAGGCAAAAAACAGCAATAGGGGTTGGGCATCCGGTTAGTAGGTTAGTCCCAAAAATGATATAAATGTGTAAAATAAAGCCCATAAACATTCAAAACAGGTAATATAATAGCATGGGACAATCAAAAATTACAGATACATTGGAGACGTATCAAGCATCCCCAAGCTTAATTCCTGCTCGTCCTCGAGTAGGTAAATGATAAAAACATAATTTTTGATGTGAAATGCTACCTAGCATAATTTTCAATGTAATTTTCTTTATTGTGGCATGAATGTTCAGATCCAAATGATTCAAAATAAAAGTTCATATTGACATAAGAAATAGCAATACTTCAAGCATACTAATCAAAGCAATCATGTCTTCTCAAAATAACATGGCTAAAGAAAGTTATCCCTATACAATCATATAGTCTGGTTATTGCTCTATCTTCATCATACAAAGTATTTAATCATGCACAACCCCGATGACAAGCCAAGCAATTGTTTCATACTTTAGTAATTTCAAACTTTTTCAACTTTCACGCAATACATGAGCGTGAGCCATGGACATAGCACTATATGTGGAATAGAATGGTGGTTGTGGAGAAGAAAAAAAGGAGAAGATAGTCTCACATCAACTAGGCATATCAACGGGCTATGGAGATGCCCATTAATAGATATCAATGTGAGTGAGTAGGGATTGCCATGCAACGGATGCACTAGAGCTATAAATGTATGAAAGCTCAACAAAAGAAACTAAATGGGTGTGCATCCAACTCGCTTGCTCACGAAGACCTAGGGCATTTTGAGGAAGCCCATCATAGGAATATACAAGCCAAGTTCTATAATGAAAAATTCCCACTAGTATATGAAAGTGACAACATAGGAGACTCTCTATCATGAGGATCATGGTGCTACTTTGAAGCACAAGTGTGGTAAAAAGGATAGTAGCATTGTCCCTTCTCTCTTTTCCCCCCATTTTTTTCTTTTTTTTCTTTTTTTCTTTTGGCCTTTCTTTTTTTTTCTTTTTTTTCTTTTGTAAAGTCCAAAGTCTCATCCCGACTTGTGGGGGAATCATAGTCTCCATCATCATTTTCTCACTGGGACAATGCTCTAATAATGAAGATCATCACACTTTTATTTACTTACAACTCAAGATTACAACTCAATACTTAGAACAAGATATGACTCTATATGAATGCCTCCGGCGGTGTACCGGGATACGCAATGAATCAAGAGCGACATGTATGAATGATGAAGGTGGCATTGCCACAAATACGATGTCAACTACATGATTATGCAAAGAGCAATATGACAATGATGATGCGTGTCATATAAACAGAACGATGGAAAGTTGCATGGCAATATATCTCGGAATGGCTATGAAAATGCCATAATAGGTAGGTATGGTGGTTGTTTTGAGGAAGGTATATAGTGGGTGTATGGTACCGGCGAAAGTTACGCGGTACAAGAGAGGCTAGCAATGGTGGAAGGGTGAGAGTGCGTATAATCCATGGACTCAACATTAGTCATAAGAACTCATATACTTATTGCAAAACTCTACAAGTCATCAAAAACAAAGTATTACGCGCATGCTCCTAGGGGGATAGATTGGTAGGAAAAGACCATCGCTCATTCCCCGACCGCCACTCATAAGGAAGACAATGAATAAATAAAATTGTGCTCCAACTTCATCACAAAGCGGTTCACCATACGTGCATGCTACGGGAATCACAAACTTCAATACAAGAATTATTTAAATTCATAATCACCCAACTAGCATGACTTTAATATAACTACCTCCATATCGCAAAACAATTATCAAGTATCAAATTGATCATAGCATCCAATTCACTTTCTATGATAGTTTTTATTATACCCAACTTGGATGCCTACCATTCTTGGACCAATTTTATAACCATAGCAAATACCATGCTGTTCTAAAAGACTCTCAAAATAATATAAGTTAAGCATGATAGATCAACAATTTCTTCAAAATTAATCCACCACCGTGCTCTAAAAGATATAAGTGAAGCACTAGAGCAAAAACTATCAAGCTCAAAAGGTATAAGTGAAGCACATAGAGTATTCTAATAAATTCTAATCAAGTGGGCTTCTTCCCAAAAGGTGTGTACAGCAAGGATGATTATGGTAAACTAAAAAGAAGAGACTAGTATCATACACGACGCTCCAAGCAAAACACATATCATGTGGCGAATAAAAATATAGCTCCAAGTAAAGTTACCAATGAACGAAGACGAAAGAGGGGATGCCTTCCGGGGGCATCCCCAAGATTAGGATTTTGGCTATTCTTGAATATCTTGGGGTGCCATGGGCATCCCCAAGCTTAGGCTTTTGCCCCTCCTTATTCCATAGTCCATCAAATCTTTACCCAAAACTTGAAAACTTCACAACACAAAACTCAACAGGAAATCTCATAAGCTCCGTTAGTGAAAGAAAGCAAAACCACCACATACGGTACTGTAATTAACTCATTCTTTATTTATATTGGTGTTAAAAATGTTGTATTTCAAGTTCTCTATGGTTCATACCACTTAATACTAGCCATAGATGCATCAAAATAAGCAAACAACACACGAAAAGCAGAATCTGTCAAAAACAGAACAGTCTGTAGCAATCTGTAACTAACGCAAACTTCTGGAACTCTAAAAATCTTACCAAAATAGAAAGTCCTGGGAAATTTGTCTATTGATCTACAGAAAAAAGAATCAACGCAAAAGCAGGTTTCTGTGATTTAACAAAACTAATTTCGTGCATGCAAAGTTTCTGTTTTTCAGCAGAATCAAATTAACTATCACCATAGGTTATCCTATAGGTTCTACTTGGCATAAACACTAATTAAAACATAAAAACACATCTAAACAGAAGGTAGATGCAAAATTTATTACTAAACAGGAACAATAACAAAAACAACAAATAAAATTGGGTTGCCTCCCAACTAGCGCTATCGTTTAACGCCCCTAGCTAGGCATAAAAGCGAAGATAGATCTAAGTAGTGCCTTCTGTGGCACTCAATTCATAAGTAGCTCGCATGATAGATTCATAAGGTAATTTAATTTTCTTTCTTGGAAAGTTCTCCATGCCTTTCCTTAATGAAAATTTGAATCTAATATTCCCTTCCTTCATATCAATAATCGCGCCAATCATTCTAAGTAAAGGTCTACCAAGAATAAAAGGGCAAGAAAGATTGCAATCTATATCAAGAACGATAAAATTTATGGGCACCAAATTTCTATTTACAACAATTAGAACATCATTGATCCTTCCCATTGGCTTTTTAATTGTGGAATCCGCAAGGTGCAAATTTAAAGAGCAATCATCAAGATCATGGAAACCTAGAATATCGCATAAAGTTTTCGGAATCGTGGAAACACTAGCACCCAAATCACACAAAGAAAAACACTCATGATCTTTAATTTTAATCTTTGTAGTAGGTTCCCACTCATCATTAAGTTTTCTAGGTATAGAAACTTCCAAATTAAGTTTTTCATCAAAAGATTGCATCAAGGCATCAACAATATGTTTGGTAAAAGCTTTATTTTGACTATAAGCATGAGGAGAATTCACAACAGATTGCAACAAGGAAATACAACCTTCTAAAGAACAATTATCATAATCAAATTCCTTGAAATCCAAGATAGTGGGTTCAATGCTATTTAAAGTCTTGACCTCTCCAATCCCACTTTTACCAAATTTAGCATCGAGATCTAAAAACTCAATTCTTCGGGACACCTTCTAACTAAAGTTGACTCATCTCCAGTCCCATTATTATTAAGATTCATATTGCAAAACAAAGATCTAATAGGGAAACATCAATAACTTTAAGATCTTCATCATTATTTTCATGGAAACTAGAAGAACACGCCTTTACAAAGCAATCTTTCTTAACATGCAATCTAGCGGTTCTTTCTTTGCACTCATCAATGGAAATTCTTATTGCTTTGAGAGACTCATTGATATCATGCTTAGAAGGAGTAGATCTAAGTTTCAAAGAGTCAACATCAAACGGAAGTCTATCAACGTTCCTAGCCAAATCATCAACTTTGAGCAATTTTTCTTCAAGCAAGGCATTAAAATTCTTTTGAGAGATCATAAATTCTTTCACACTATTCTCAAAATTAGAGGACATCTTATTAAAATTACCATAAGCATTATTGTAGGAATTTCCATAATTATTAGAGGAATTACTAGGGAACGGTCTAGGATTAAAGTTTCCTCTATAAGCATTGTTACCGAAACTATTCCTACCAACAAAATTCACATCCATAGATTCATTATTATTCTCAATCAAAGTAGACAAAGGCATATCATTAGGATCAATAGGAGCACTCTTAGTAGCAAACAATTTCATAAGTTCATCCATCTTTCCACTCAAAACATTAATTTCTTCTATAGTATGCATTTTTTTACTAGTAGATCTTTCGGTGTGCCATTGAGAATAATTAGCCATAATATTATCAAGAAGTTTTGTAGCATCTCCTCAAGTAATTTCCATAAACGTGCCTCCCGCGGCCGAATCTAAAAGATTTCTAGAAGCAAAGTTCAATCCGGCATAATTTTTTTGTATGATCATCCATAAATTCAAACCATGAGTAGGGCAATTGTGAATCATCAATTTCATTCTTTCCCAAGATTGGGCAACATGCTCATGATCAAGTTGTTTAAAATTCATAATATCATTCCTAAAAGTGATGATCTTAGCGGAAGGAAAATACGTACTTAGATATAAAAGCATCTTTGCACTTGTTCCAAGAATCAATACTATTTTTAGGCAAAGACGAAAACCAAAGTTTAGCACGATCTCTAAGGGAGAACAGAAATAACTTCAATTTAACAATATTGTTATCCGTATCTTTCTTCTTTTGCATATCACACAAATCAAAAAAATTGTTTAGATGAGTAGCGGCATCTTCACTAGGAAGGCTGATACGTCTCCAACGTATTTATAATTTTTGATTGCTCCATGCTACTTTATCTACTGTTTTAGGCAATATTGAGCTTTATTATCCACATTTATATTATTTTTGGGACTAACCTATTAACCGGAGGCCCAGCCCGGATTTGCTGTTGTGTGCCTATTTCAGTGTTTCGAGGAAAAGGAATATCAGACGGAGTCGAAACGGAACGAAATCAACTTGAGAAGTTATTTTTGGAAGGAAACCCACCTGATAGACTTGGACCCCACGTCAGAAGATACGGGAG
Source organism: Aegilops bicornis (assembly GCA_021605145.1). Lineage (NCBI taxonomy): Eukaryota > Viridiplantae > Streptophyta > Magnoliopsida > Poales > Poaceae > Aegilops > Aegilops bicornis. The sequence continues at coordinate 105,628,329 of CM038675.1, read as the reverse complement.
CTGGTCACGAGGGTGGGGGGCGCGCCCACCCCCCCTGGGCGCGCCCCCTAGCCTCGTGGGGCCCCCGTAGCTCCACCGACGTTCTCCTTTCACCCATATATACCTACGTACCCTAAAACTTCCAGAACAGAAGATAGATCGGGAGTTCTGCCGCCGCAAGCCTCTGTAGCCACCAAAAACCAATCGGGACCCTGTTCCGGCACCCTGCCGGAGGGGGGAACCCTCACCTGTGGCCATCTTCATCATCCCGGTGCTATCCATGACGAGGAGGGAGTAGTTCACCCTCGGGGCTGAGGGTATGTACCAGTAGCTATGTGTTTGATCTCTCTCTCTCTCTCTCTCTCTCTCTCTCTCTCTCTCTCTCTCGTGTTCTCGACTTCACACGATCTTGATGTATCGCGAGCTTTGCTATTATAGTTGGATCCTATGTTTCTTCTCTCCCTCTCCTCTCTTGTAATGAATTGAGTTTTCCCTTGAAGTAATTTTATCGGATTGAGTCTTTAAAGATTTGAGAACACTTGATGTATGTCTTGCCATGATTATCTGTGGTGACAATGGGATATCATGTGCCACTTGATGTATGTTTTGGTGACCAACTTGCGGGTTCCGCCCATGAACCTATGCATAGGTGTTGGCACACGTTTTCGTCGTGATTCTCCGGTAGAAACTTTGGGGCACTCTTTGAAGTACTTTTATGTTGGTTGGATGAATCTGAGATTGTGTGATGCATATCGTATAATCATGCCCACGGATACTTGAGGTGACAATGGAGTATCTAGGTGACATTAGGGTTTTGATTGATTTGTGTTTTAAGGTGTTATTCTAGTACGAACTCTTTTATAGATCGATCTGAAAGAATAACTTTGAGGTGGTTTCGTACCCTACCATAATCTCTACGTTTGTTCTCCGCTATTAGTGGCTTTGGAGTGACTCTTTGTTGCATGTTGAGGGATTGTTATATGATCTATCTATGTTATTATTGTTGAGAGAACTTGCACTAGTGAAAGTATGAACCCTAGGCCTTGTCTCCTATCATTGCAATACCGTTTACGCTCACTTTTACCACTTGTTACCTTGCTGTTTTTATAATTTCAGATTACAAAAACCTATATCTACCATCCATATTGCACTTGTATCACCATCTCTTCATGAACTAGTGCACCTATACAATTTACCATTGTATTGGGTGTGTTGGGGACACAAGATACTCTTTGTTATTTGGTTGCAGGGTTGCTTGAGAGAGACCATCTTCATCCTTCGCCTCCCACGGATTGATAAACCTTTGGTCATCCACTTGACGGAAATTTGCTACTGTCCTACAAACCTGTGCACTTGCAGGCCCAACAACGTCTACAAGAAGAAGGTTGCGTAGTAGACATCAAGCTCTTTTCTGGCGCCGTTGCCGGGGAGGCTAGGTAAGTGAAGGTATATCTTTAGATCTTGCAATCGAATCTTTTTGTTTCTTGTTTTAGCACTAGTTAGTTCATAAAAGAAAACTACAAAAAAATGGAATTGAGTTTAGCTCATACGCTTCATCTTTTTAATATCTTTCTTGAGTATGATGGAAAGGAAATGTGCCAAAGTACTAGAAGAAGAATTACATAGAATACTTGGCATAAAATCTTTGAATGATGAGCATGATTGCAATGTTGTTAGTATGAATTCCTTGAATATCCATGATGCTAATGATATGCAAAGCCACAAGCTTGGGGAAGCTATGTTTGATGAAGATGATATTTTTGTCCCCAAGCTTTGATGAGCAAATTTACTATGATGAAAGCATGCCTCCTATCTATGATGATTATTGTGATGACACGTATGCTTTAAAGAATAATGATAACCATGAAACTTGTCATCTTGATCTTAATTTTCAATCATATGATAGTTATTTTGGTGAGTTTGCTCCCACTACTATTCATGAGAAGAATTTTGCTTATGTGGAGAGTAGTAAATTTTCTATGCTTGTAGATCATGAAAAGAATGCTTTAGGTGCTGGTTATATTGTTGAATTCATTCATGATGCTACTGAAAATTATTATGAGGGAGGAATATATGCTTGTAGGAATTGCAGTAATGTCAAGTTTCCTCTCTATGTGTTGAAAATCTTGAAGCTATGCTTGTGTTACCTTCCTATGCTAGTGGATTATTGTTCCCATAAGTAGTTTGCTCACAAAAGCCCTATGCATAGAAAGTGGGTTAGACTTAAATGTGCTAGTCATATTCTTCATGATGCTCTCTTTATGTTTCAATTCCTATCTTTTATGTGAGCATCATTGAAATCATCATGCCTAGCTAGGGGCGTTAAACGATAGCGCTTGTTGGGAGGCAACCCAATTTTATTTTAGTTTCTTGCTTTTTGGTTCTGTTTAGTAATAAATAATACATCTAGCCTCTGTTTAGATGTGGTTTTATGTTTTAATTAGTGTTTGTGCCAAGTAGAACCTTTGGGAAGACTTGGGTGAAGTCTTTATGATCATGCTGTAAAAAACAGAAACTTTAGCGCTCACGAGATTAGCTTCAACTTTTTACTGGAGAGTGCTATTTAGTTGATTCTTTTTGCAGATGATTACTAGACAAATTCCTCAGGTCCACCAATTTATTTTAGAATTTTTGGAGTTCCAGAAGTTTGCGTTAGTTACATATTACTACAGACTGTTCTGTTTTTGACAGATTCTGTTTTCATTGTGTTGTTTGCTTATTTTGATGAATCTATGGCTAGTAAAATAGTTTATAAACCATAGAGAAGTTGGAATACAGTAAGTTTAACACCAATATAAATAAATAATGAGTTCATTACAGTACCTTGAAGTGGTGTTTTGTTTTCTTTCGCTAACGGAGCTCATGAGTTTTCTGTTAGTTTTGTGTTGTGAAGTTTTCAAGTTTTGGGTAAAGATTCGATGGACTATGGAATGAGGAGTGGCAAGAGCCTAAGCTTGGGGATGCCCAAGGCACCCCAAGGTAATATTCAAGGACAACCAAGAGCCTAAGCTTGGGGATGCCCGGAAGGCATCCCTCTTTAAATCTTCGTTCATCGGTAACTTTACTTGAAGCTATATTTTTATTCGCCACATGATATGTATTTTGCTTGGAGCGTCATTTTATTTTGTTAGTTTTTATTTTCTGTTAGTTAGAATAGTGTTTTGCACCTTTAGTTTCAATAAAAAAGTCAAGGATAGCCTTTGCCATGCTTATTTTGCTTGTATGCATGTTGCTGTTTGAAAACAGAAAGTTTACCGCTGTTGCAAAAATTCTCTAGAAAAGTCAGAGAGTGGTATAATGTTGAATCTTTTTGCATATTGAGATGTGATAAATTTATTACAGTGGGAAGTTTAGTTCATAATTTTTGGAGTTAGGGAAGTATTGATACTCTTGCATTCTTTACAGACTGTACTGTTTTGGCAGATTGCTGTTATGTTTGCATTGTTTGCATATGTTTGCTTGTTTAATGATTCTATTTGAGGATAGGAGTATTAAATATGCAGAGACATTTAGTATGAAATGTTGAATAATAATGTTAGTGATTTGTTACAGTAGAAAATGATAAGGTTTTGCATTGGTTTATACTAACCTATCTCACGAGTTCTTGTTGAGTTTGTTGTGAATGAAGCTTTTGATAAAAAGAGAAACCATGATATGAGAGGAATTAAGGAGACACAAGAGTTCAAGCTTGGGGATGCCCAAGGCACCCCAAGATAATATTCCAATAAGTCTCAAGCATCTAAGCTTGGGGATGCCCCGGTAGGCATCCCACCTTTCTTTTTCAACAACTATCGTTAGTATCGGTTGAGCCTAAGTTTTTGCTTCTTCACATGAGTTGTGCTATCCTTGAAATGTAGTTTTATTTAGCTTTGCTTGCTGTTTTAATACAATACCAAGATCAAAAATTCTTAAATGGGAGAGTCTTCACATAGTTGTATAATTATTCGACTACTCATTGATCTTCACTCATATCTTTTGGAGTAGTTTGTTGGTTGCTCTAGTGCTTCACTTATATCTTTTAGAGCACGATGTTGGATTTGTTTTATAGAAACTATTGATCTCTCATTCTTCACTTAGATTATTTTGAGAGTCTTAAATAACATGGTAATTTGCTTAAAAAATCCTAATATGCTAAGCATAAAAGATTTGTAAGAATTCTTATGAGTGTGTTGAATACTAAGAAAAGTTTGATGCTTGATAATTGTTTTGAGATATGAAGATGGTGATATTAGAGTCATGCTAGTTGAGTAGTCGTGAATTTGAGAAATACTTGTGTTAAAGTTTGTGATTCCCGTAGCATGCACGTATGGTGAACCGTTATGTGATGAACTCGGAGCATGATTTATTTATTGATTGTCTTCCTTATGAGTGGTGGTCGGGGATGAGCGATGGTCTTTTTCTACCAATCTATCCCCCTAGGAGCATGCGCGTAATACTTTGCTTTGATAAACTTCTAGATTTTTGCAATAAGTATATGAGTTCTTTATGACTAATGTTGAGTCCATGGATTATACGCACTTTTCTTCCTTCCACCATTGCTAGCCTCTCTAATACTGCGCACCTTTCGCCGGTATCATACACCCACCATATACCTTCCTCAAAACAGCCACCATACCTACCTATCATGGCATTTCCATAGCCATTCTGAGATATATTGCCATGCAACTTTCCACCGTTCCGTTTATTATGACACGCTCCATCATTGTCATATTGCTTAGCATGATCATGTAGTTGACATCGTATTTGTGGCAAAGCCACCATTCATAATTCTTTCATACATGTCACTTATGAATCATTGCATATCCCGATACATCACGGAGGCATTCATATAGAGTCATATTTTGTTATAAGTATCGAGTTGTAATTGTTGAGTTGTAAGAAAAATAAAAGTGTGATGATCATCATTTTTAGAGCATTGTCCCAGTGAGGAAAGGATGATGGAGACCATGATTCCCCCACAAGTCGGGATGAGACTCCGGACGAAAAATAAAAAAAAAGAGAAAAAAAGAGGCCATAAAAAAAGAGAAAATGCCCAAATAAAAAAATAAAAAAATAAAAAAATAAAAATGAGAGAAAAGAGAGAAGGGGCAATGCTACTATCCTTTTACCACACTTGTGCTTCAAAGTAGCACCATGATCTTCATGATAGAGAGTCTCCTATGTTGTCACTTTCATATACTAGTGGGAATTTTCATTATAGAACTTGGCTTGTATATTCCTATGATGGGCTTCCTCAAAATGCCCTAGGTCTTTGTGAGCAAGCGAGTTGGATGCACACCCACTTAGTTTGTTTTGTTGAGCTTTCATATGCTTATAGCTCTAGTGCATCCGTTGCATGGCAATCCCTACTCACTCACATTGATATCTATTGATGGGCATCTCCATAGCCCGTTGATATGCCTAGTTGATGTGAGACTATCTTCCCCTCTTTTTGTCTTCTCCACAACCACCATTCTATTCCACATATAGTGCTATATCCATGGCTCACGCTCATGTATTGCGTGAAGATTGAAAAAGATTGAGAATGTCAAAAGTATGAAACAATTGCTTGGCTTGTCATCGGGTTTGTGCATGATTTAAATACTTTATGTGGTGAAGATAGAGCATAGCCAGACTATATGATTTTGTAGGGATAACTTTCTTTGGCCACGTCATTTTGAGAAGACATAATTGCTTTGTTAGTATGCTTGAAGTATTATTATTTTCATGTCAATATTAAACTTTTGTCTTGAATCTTTCGAATCTGAATATTCATATCACAAGTAAGAAAAATTACATTGAAATTATGCCAAAGTATCACTCCGCATCAAAAATTCTTTTGTTATCATTTACCTATTCGAGGACGAGCAGGAATTAAGCTTGGGGATGCTTGATATGTCTCCGACGTATCTATAATTTTTGATTGCTCCATGCTACTTTATCTACTGTTTTAGGCAATATTGGGCTTTATTATCCACTTTTATATTATTTTTGGGACTAACCTATTAACCGGAGGCCCAACCCAGATTTGCTGTTTTATGCCTATTTCAGTGTTTCGAGGAAAAGGAATATCAGACGGAGTCGAAACAGAACGAAATCAACTTGAGAAGTTATTTTTGGAAGGAAACCCACCTGATGGACTTGGACCCCACGTCAGAAGATACGGGAGCTGGTCACGAGGGTGGGGGGCGCGCCCCCCAGCCTCGTGGGGCCCCCGTAGCTCCACCGACGTTCTCCTTTCACCCATATATACCTACGTACCCTAAAACTTCCAGAACAGAAGATAGATCGGGAGTTCCACCGCTGCAAGCCTCTGTAGCCACCAAAAACCAATCGGGACCCTGTTCCGGCACCCTGCCGGAGGGGGGAACCCTCACCCGTGGCCATCTTCATCATCCCGACGCTATCCATGACGAGGAGGGAGTAGTTCACCCTCGGGGCTGAGGGTATGTACCAGTAGCTATGTGTTTGATCTCTCTCTCTCTCTCTCGTGTTCTCGACTTCACACGATCTTGATGTATCGCGAGCTTTGCTATTATAGTTGGATCCTATGTTTCTTCTCTCCCTCTTCTCTCTTGTAATGAATTGAGTTTTCCCTTGAAGTAATTTTATCAGATTGAGTCTTTAAAGATTTGAGAACACTTGATGTATGTCTTGCCATGATTATCTGTGGTGACAATAGGATATCATGTGCCACTTGATGTATGTTTTGGTGACCAACTTGCGGGTTCCGCCCATGAACCTATGCATAGGGGTTGGCACACGTTTTCGTCGTGATTCTCCGGTAGAAACTTTGGGGCACTCTTTGAAGTACTTTTATGTTGGTTGGATGAATCTGAGATTGTGTGATGCATATCGTATAATCATGCCCACGGATACTTGAGGTGACAATGGAGTATCTAGGTGACATTAGGGTTTTGATTGATTTGTGTTTTAAGGTATTATTCTAGTACGAACTCTTTTATAGATCGATCTGAAAAAATAACTTTGAGGTGGTTTCGTACCCTACCATAATCTCTACGTTTGTTCTCCGCTATTAGTGGCTTTGGAGTGACTCTTTGTTGCATGTTGAGGGATTGTTATATGATCTATCTATGTTATGATTGTTGAGAGAACTTGCACTAGTGAAAGTATGAACCCTAGGCCTTGTCTCCTATCATTGCAATACCGTTTACGCTCACTTTTACCACTTGTTACCTTGCTGTTTTTATAATTTCAGATTACAAAAACCTATATCTACCATCCATATTGCACTTGTATCACCATCTCTTCGCCGAACTAGTGCACCTATACAATTTACCATTGTATTGGGTGTGTTGGGGACACAAGAGACTCTTTGTTATTTGGTTGCAGGGTTGCTTGAGAGAGACCATCTTCATCCTACGCCTCCCACGGATTGATAAACCTTAGATCATCCACTTGACGGAAATTTGCTACTGTCCTACAAACCTGTGCAGTTGCAGGCCCAACAACGACTACAAGAAGAAGGTTGCGTTGTAGACATCAAAGGCCGGCGAATTGATCTTTCATAACAAGATTCAGTAAAGCAGTATTTGAAGGAAATATGCCCTAGAGGCAATAATAAAGTTATTATTTATTTCCTTATATCATGATAAATGTTTATTATTCATGCTAGAATTGTATTAACCGGAAACATAATACATGTGTGAATACATAGACAAACAGAGTGTCACTAGTATGCCTCTACTTGACTAGCTCGTTAATCGAAGATGGTTATGTTTCCTAACCATAGACATGAGTTGTCATTTGATTAACGGGATCACATCATTAGGAGAATGATCTGATTGACTTGACCCATTCCGTTAGCTTAGCACACGATCGTATAGTATGTTGCTGTTGCTTTCTTCATGACTTATACATGTTCCTATAACTATGAGATTATGCAACTCCCGTTTACCGGAGGAACACTTTGTGTGCTACCAAACGTCACAACGTAACTGGGTGATTATAAAGGTGCTCTACAGGTGTCTCCAAAAGTATATGTTGAGTTGGCATAATTCGAGATTAGGTTTTGTCACTCCTATTGTCGGAGAGGTATCTCTGGGCCTTCTCGGTAATACTCATCACCTAAGCCTTGCAAGCATTGTAACTAATGAGTTAGTTATGAAATGATGTATTACGGAACGAGTAAAGAGACTTGCCGGTAACGAGATTGAACTAGGTATTGGACACCGACGATCGAATCTCGGGCAAGTAACATACCGATGACAAAGGGAACAACGTATGTTGTTATGCGGTTTGACCGATAAAGATCTTCATAGAATATGTAGGAGCCAATATGAACATCCAGGTTCCGCTATTGGTTATTGACCAAGAATAGTTCTAGGTCATGTCTACATAGTTCTCGAACCCGTAGGGTCCGCACGCTTAAGGTTTCGATGACAGTAATATTATGAGTTTATGAGTTTTGATGTAGCGAAGGAGTTCGGAGTCCCGGATGAGATCGGGGACATGACGAGGAGTCTCGAAATGGTCGAGACGTAAAGATCGATATATTGGACGACTATATTCGGACTTCGGTAAGGTGCCGAGTGATTCGCGTATTTTTCGGAGTACCGGAGAGTTACGGGAATTCGCCAGGAGATGTATTGGGCCTTATTGGGCCCTGCGGGAAAGAGAGAGGGCTGCCTAGGGCAGGCCGCGCCCATGGCCTAGTCCGAATTGGACTAGGGAGGGGCCGCACCCCTCCTTCCTTCCCTTCTCTTCCCCTTCCTTGTCTCCTACTCCTAATACATGGAAGGACTCCTAGTTGGACTAGGAAGGGGAATCCTACTCGGGTGGGAGTAGGACTCCCCATGGCGCGCCTCCTAGGGCCGGCCTCCTCCTCCCTCCCTCCTTTATATACAGGGGCAGGGGCACCCCATGGACACACAAGTTGATCTACGGATCGTTCCTTAGCCGTGTGCGGTGCCCCTCCACCATATTCCACTTCGGTCATATCGTCATGAGCTTAGGCGAAGCCCTCGCCGGTAAAGTCATATCGTCATGAGCTTAGGTGAAGCCCTGCGTCGGTGGAGCATCATCATCGTCACCACACCGTCGTGCTGACGAAACTCATCCCCGACGCTTTGCTGGATCGGAGCCCGGGGATCGTCATCGAGCTGAACGTGTGCTTAATTCGGAGGTGCCGTGCGTTCGGTACTTGGATCGGTCGGATCGTGAAGACGTACGAATACATCAACCGCGTTGTTATAACGCTTCCGCTTACGGTCTACGAGGGTACGTGGACATACACTCTCCCCTCTCGTTGCTATGCCATCACCATGATCTTGCGTGTGCGTAGGAATTTTTTTGAAATTACTACGTTCCCCAACAGTGGTATCCGAGCCTGGTTTTATGCGTTGATGTGATATGCACGAGTAGAACACAAGTGAGTTATGGGCGATATAAGTCATACTGCTTACCAGCATGTCATACTTTGGTTCAGCGGTATTGTGAGATGAAGCGGCCCGGACCGACATTACGCGTACGCTTACGCGAGACTGGTTTCACCGCTTGAGCACTCGTTGCTTAAAGGTGACCGCGGTGTCTGCTTTCTCTCACTTTAGTTGAACCGAGTGGCTACGCCCGGTCCTTGCGAAGGTTAAAACAACACCAACTTGACAAACTATCGTTGTGGTTTTGATGCGTGAGGTAAGAACAGTTCTTGCTCAGCCCGTAGCAGCCACGTAAAACTTGCAACAACAAAGTAGAGGACGTCTAACTTGTTTTTGCAGGGCATGTTGTGATGTGATATGGTCAAGACGTGATGCTATATTTTATTGTATGAGATGATCATGTTTTGTAACCGAGTTATCGACAACCGGCAGGAGCCATATGGTTGTCGCTTATTGTATGAAATGCAAACACCATGTAATTGCTTTACTTTATCACTAAGCGGTAGCGATAGTCGTAGAAGCAATAGTTGGCGAGCCGACAACGATGCTACGATGGAGATCAAGGTGTCGCTACCGGTGACGATGGTGATCATGACGGTGCTTTGAGATGGAGATCACAAGCACAAGATGATGATGGCCATATCATATCACTTATATTGATTACATGTGATGTTTATCCTTTATGCATCTTATTTTGCTTTGATTGACGGTAGCATTATAAGATGATCTCTCACTAGAAATTATCAAGAAGTGTTCTCCCTGAGTATGCACCGTTGCTAAAAGTTCGTAGTGCCCAGACACCACGTGATGATCGGGTGTGATAAGCTCTACGTCCATCTACAACGGGTGCAAGCCAGTTTTGCACACACAGAATACTCAGGTTAAACTTGACGAGCCTAGCATATGCAGATATGGCCTCGGAACACGGAGACCGAAAGGTCGAGCGTGAATCATATAGTAGATATGATCAACATAGTGATGTTCACCATTGAAAACTACTCCATCTCACGTGATGATCGGTTATGGTTTAGTTGATTTGGATCACGTGATCACTTAGATGACTAGAGAGATGTCTGTCTAAGTGGGAGTTCTTAAGTAATATGATTAATTGAACTTAAATTTATCATGAACTTAGTCCTGGTAGTATTTTTGCAAATTATGTTGTAGATCAATAGCTCGCGTTGTTGCTTTCTAATGTTTATTTTGATATGTTCCTAGAGAAAATTGTGTTGAAAGATGTTAGTAGCAATGATGCGGATTGGATCCGTGATCTGAGGTTTATCCTCATTGCTGCACAGAAGAATTATGTCCTTGATGCACCGCTAGGTGACAGACCTATTGCAGGAGCAGATGCAGACGTTATGAACGTTTGGCTAGCTCAATATGATGACTACTTGATAGTTTAGTGCACCATGCTTAACGGCTTAGAATCGGGACTTCAAAGATGTTTTTGAACGTCATGGACCATATGAGATGTTCCAGGAGTTGAAGTTAATATTTCAAGCAAATACCCGAGTTGAGAGATATGAAGTCTCCAACAAGTTCTATGGCTAAAGGATGGAGGAGAATCGCTCAACTAGTGAGCAAGTGCTCAGATTGTCTGGGTACTACAATCGCTTGAATCAAGTGGGAGTCAATCTTCCAGATAAGATAGTGATTGATAGAATTCTCTAGTCACCATTACCAAGTTAGTAGAACTTCGTGATGAACTATAGTATGCAAAGGATGACGAAAACGATTCCCGAGCTCTTCGTGATGTTGAAATCGACGAAGGTAGAAATCAAGAAAGAGCATCAAGTGTTGATGATTGACAAAGACCACTAGTTTCAAGAAAAGGGCAAAGGAAAGAAAGGGGAACTTCAAGTAGAATGACAAGCAAGTTGTCACTCCCACGAAGAAACCCAAAGCTGAACCAAAGCCTGAAATCGAAGTGCTTACACTGCATAGGAAATGGTCACTGGAAACGGAAATACCCCAAATATTTGGTGGATAAGAAGGATGGCAAAGTGAACAAGGGTATATTTGATATACAGGTTATTGATGTGTGCTTTATTAGTGTTTATAGTAGCCCCTGAGTATTTGATACTTGTTCGGTTGCTAAGATTAGTAACTCGAAACAGGAGTTACAGAATAAATGTAAACTAGTTGAAGGGGAAGTAACGATGAGTGTTGGAAGTAGTTCCAAGATTGATATGATCATCATCGCACACTCCCTATACTATCGGGATTAGTGTTGAACCTAAATAAATGTTATTTGGCGTTTGCGTTGAGCATGGATATGATTTGATCATGTTTATTGCAATACGGTTATTCATGTAAGTTAGAGAATAATTATTGTTCTGTTTACATGAGTAAAACCTTCTATGGTCATATACCCAATGAAAAATGGTTTGTTGGATCTCGATCGTGTGATACACATATTCATAATATTGAAACCAAAAGATGTAAAGTTAATAATGATAGTGCAACTTATTTGTGGCACTGCCGTTTAGGTCATATCGGTGTAAAGCGCATGAAGAAACTCCATACTGATGGACTTTTGGAATCACTTGATTATGAATCACTTGGTACTTATGAACCGTGCCTCATAGGCAAGATGACTAAAACACCGTTCTCGGTTCTATGGAGAGAGCAACAGATTTGTTGGAAATCATACATACAGATGTATGTGGTCCAATGAATGTTGAAGCTCGTGGCGGATATCGTTATTTTCTCACCTTCACAGATGATTTAAGCAGATATGGGTATATCTTCTTAATGAAGCATAAATCTAAAACATTTGAAAAGTTCAAAGAATTTCAGAGTGAAGTTGAAAATCATCGTAACAAGAAAATAAAAATTCTACGATCTGATCGTGGAGGAGAGTATTTGAGTTACGAGTTTGGTCTACATTTGAAAAATTGCGGAATAGTTTCGCAACTAACGCCACCTGGAACACCACAGTGTAATGGTGTGTCCGAACGTCGTAATCGTACTTTACTAGATATGGTGCGATCTATGATGTCTCTTACCGATTTACCGCTATCGTTTTGGGGTTATGCATTAGAGACAGCTGCATTCACGTTTAATAGGGCACCATCTAAATCCGTTGAGACGACACCGTATGAACTATGGTTTAACAGTAAACCTAAGCTTTCACCTGATAAGCTCGAAGCCAAATCGGAGAAGTGCGTCTTCATAAAATACCCAAAGGTAACTATTGGGTACACCTTCTATCACAGATCCGAAGGCAAGTTTTTCATTGCTAAGATGGATCCTTTCTAGAGAAGAAGTTTCTCTCGAAAGAAGTGAGTGGGAGGAAAGTAGAACTTGATGAGTTAATTGTACCTTATCCCTTATTAGAAAGTAGTTCATCACAGAAATCAGTTCCAGTGATTCCTACACCAATTAGTGAGGAAGTTAATGATGATGATCATGAAACTTCAGATCAAGTTGCTACCAAACCTCGTAGGTCTTCCAGAGTAAGATCCGCACTGTAGTGGTACGGTAATCATGTTCGGAAGTCATGTTACTAGACCATGATGAACCTACGAACTATGAGGAAGCGATGATGAGCCCAGATTCCTGAAATGGCTTGAGGCCATGAAATCTGAGATGGGATCCATGTATGAGAACAAAGTGTGGACTTTGATGGAGTTGCTCGATGATCGGCAAGCCATATTATATAAATGGATCTTCAAGAGGAAGACAGATGCTGATAGTAGTATTACTATCTACAAAGCTCGACTTGTCGCAAAAGGTTTTCGACAAGTTCAAGGTGTTGACTACAATGAGATTTTCTCAACTCAGTAGCGATGCTTAAGTCTGTCCAAATCATGTTAGCAATTGCCACATTTTATGAAATCGGCAAATGGATGTCAAAACATTCTTTAATGGATTTATTAAAGAAGAGTTGTATATGATGCAACCGAAGGTTTTGTCAATCCTAAAGGAACTAACAAAATGTGCAAGCTCCAAATGATCCATCTATGGACTGGTGCAAGCATCTCGGAGTTGGAATAAACGCTTTGATAGTGTGATCAAAGCATATGGTTTTATACAGACTTTTGGAGAAGCCTGTATTTACAGGAAAGTGAGTGGGAGCACTACAACATTTCTGATAAGTATATGTGAATGACATATTGTTGATCGGAAATAATGTAGAATTATTCTGCAAAGCATAAAGGAGTATTTGAAAGGAGTTTTTCAAAGAAGGACCTCGGTGAAGCTGCTTACATATTGAGCATCAAGATCTATAGAGATAGATCAAGACGGCTTGATAAGTTTTTCAATGAATACATACCTTGACAAGATTTTGAAGTAGTTCAAAATGGAACAGTCAAAGAAAGAGTTCTTGCCTGTGTTACAAGGTGTGAGATTGAGTAAGACTCAAAACCCGACCACGGCAGAAGATAGAAAGAGAATGAAAGTCATTCCCTATGCATCAGCCATAGGTTCTATAAAGTATGTCATGTCAGGTACCAGATCTATTGCATACCCTACCACTAAGCTTGGCAAGGAGTGCAATAGTGATCTAGGAGTAGATCAATGGACATCGGTCAAAATTATCCTTAGTAGAATAAGGATATGTTTCTCGATTATGGAAGTGAAAAAGGTTAAATCGTAAAGGGTTACGCCGATGCAAGTTTTAACACTAATCTAGATGACTCGAGTCTCAATCTGGATACATATTGAAAGTGGGAGCAATTAGCTAGAGTAGCTCCGTGCGAGCATTGTAGACATAGAAATTTGCAAAATACTTACGGCTCTGAATGTGACAGACCCGTTGACTAAAATTATCTCACAAGCAAAACATGATCACACCTTAGTACTCTTTGGGTGTTAATCACATAGCGATGTGAACTAGATTATCGACTCTAGTAAACCCTTTGGGTGTTGGTCACATGTCGATGTGAACTATGGGTGTTAACCACATATAGATGTGAACTATTGATGTTAAATCACATGGCGATGTGAACTAGATTATTGACTCTAGTGCAAGTGGGAGACTGAAGGAAATATGCCCTAGAGGCAATAATAAAGTTATTATTTATTTCCTTATATCATGATAAATGTTTATTATTCATGCTAGAATTGTATTAACCGAAACATAATACATGTGTGAATACATAGACAAACAGAGTGTCACTAGTATGCCTCTACTTGACTAGCTCGTTAATCAAAGATGGTTATGTTTCCTAACCATAGACATGAGTTGTCATTTGATTAACGGGGTCACATCATTAGGAGAATGATCTGATTGACATGACCCATTCCGTTAGCTTAGCACACGATCATATAGTATGTTGCTGTTGCTTTCTTCATGACTTATACATGTTCCTATAACTATGAGATTATGCAAATCCCGTTTACCGGAGGAACACTTTGTGTGCTACCAAACGTCACAACGTAACTGGGTGATTATAAAGGTGCTCTACAGGTGTCTCCAAAAGTATATATTGAGTTGGCATAATTCGAGATTAGGTTTTGTCACTCCGATTGTCGGAGAGGTATCTCTGGGCCTTCTCGGTAATACTCATCACCTAAGCCTTGCAAGCATTGTAACTAATGAGTTAGTTATGAAATGATGTATTACGGAACGAGTAAAGAGACTTGCCGGGTAACGAGATTGAACTAGGTATTGGACACCGACGATCGAATCTCGGCAAGTAACATACCGATGACACAGGGACCAACGTATGTTGTGATGCGGTTTGACCGATAAAGATCTTCGGAGAATATGTAGGAGCCACTATGAACAGCCAGGGTCCGCCATGGGTTATGGACCAAGAATAGTTCTAGGTCATGTCTACATAGTTCTCGAACCCGTAGGGTCCGCACGCTTAAGGTTTCGATGACAGTAATATTATGAGTTTATGAGTTTTGATGTACCGAAGGAGTTCGGAGTCCCGGATAAGATCGGGGACATGACGAGGAGTCTCGAAATGGTCGACACGTAAAGATCGATATATTGGACGACTATATTCGGAGTTCGGAAAGGTTCCGAATGATTCGGGTATTTTTCGGAGTACCGGAGAGTTACGGGAATTCGCCGGGGAGAAGTATTGCGCCTTATTAGGCCCTGCGGGAAAGAGAGAGGGGCTGCCTAGGGCAGGCCGCGCTTCCCATGGCCTAGTCCGAATTGACTAGGGAGGGGCCGCACCCCTCCTTCCTTCCCTTCTCTCTTCCCCTTCCTTGTCTCCTACTCCTAATACATGGAAGGACTCCTAGTTGGACTAGGAAAGGGGAATCCTACTCCGGTGGAGTAGGACTCCCCATGGCGCCGCCTCCTAGGGCCGGCCTCCTCCTCCCTCCCTCCTTTATATATACGGGGCAGGGGCACCACATGGACACACAAGTTGATCTACGGATCGTTCCTTAGCCGTGTGCGGTGCCCCCCTCCACCATATTCCACTTCGGTCATATCGTCGCGGAGCTTAGGCGAAGCCCTGCGCTGGTAAAGTCATATCGTCGCAGAGCTTAGGTGAAGCCCTGCATCGGTGGAGCATCATCATCGTCACCACACCGTCGTGCTGACGGAACTCATCCCCGACGCTTTGCTGGATCGGAGCCCGGGGATCGTCATCGAGCTGAACGTGTGCTGAACTCGGAGGTGCCGTACGTTCGGTACTTGGATCGGTCGGATCGTGAAGACGTACGACTACATCAACCGCGTTGTTATAACACTTCCGCTTACGGTCTACGAGGGTACGTGGACATACACTCTCCCCTCTCGTTGCTATGCCATCACCATGATCTTGCGTGTGCGTAGGAAATTTTTTGAAATTACTACGTTCCCCAACAGTATTGATTTCACAAGACTCAACATCATTAAAAGGAGCAATCGTAGTACTAAGGAAATCTATTATTGGTATTGGAGAAATCACACAATTTGGTATTATCTTGCGCCATGGCGACAAGTAATCCAACACGCAAGCAAACAGAAAAAGGCAAGCGAAAGAGAAAGGAGATTGGGAAAGAGAGGGCGAATAAAACGGCAAGGGTGAAGTGGGGGAGAGGAAAACAAGAGGCAAATGGCAAATAATGTAAATGCGAGGGAGATGAGTTTGTGATGGGTATTTGATATGTCTTGACTTGAGCGAAGACCTCCCCGACAACGGCGCCAGAAATCCTTCTTGCTAAGTCTTGAGCTTGTGTTGGTTTTCCTTGAAGAGGAAAGGGTGATGCAGCAATAGTAGCGTAAGTATTTTCCTCGATTTTGACAACCAAGGTATCAATCCAGAGGAGGCTCCTCAAAAGTCCCACACACCTACACAAACAAACAAAGAACTCGCAACCAACACAATAAAGGGGTTGTCAATCCCTTCACGGCCACTTCATGTAAAGTGAGATCTGATAGAGATAATATGATAATATAAATATATTTTTGGTATTTTATAATATAGATTGGAAAATTAAAGATGCAAATAAAAGTAGATTGAAAGCTTATATGATAAAATATAGACCCGGTGGCCATAGGTTTCACTAGTGGCTTCTCTCAAGATAGCATAAGTATTACGGTGGGTGAACAAATTACTGTCGAGCAATTGATAGAAAAGCGAATAATTATGAGATTATCTAGGCATGATCATGTATACATGTTGGGGAACGTAGTAATTTCAAAAATTTTCCTACGATCACGCAAGACCATGGTGATGGCATAGCAACGAGAGGGAAGAGTGTCCGTCCACGCACTCGTG
Source organism: Aegilops bicornis (assembly GCA_021605145.1). Lineage (NCBI taxonomy): Eukaryota > Viridiplantae > Streptophyta > Magnoliopsida > Poales > Poaceae > Aegilops > Aegilops bicornis. The sequence goes on along the minus strand of CM038675.1, from coordinate 105,611,294 downwards.
AGACCGTGGCGGAAGCGTTATAACAACGCTGTTGATGTAGTCGTGCGTCTTCACGATCCGACCGATCCCGCATCGAACGAACGGCACCTCCGAGTTCTGCACACGCTCAGCTCGATGACGATCCCGGACTCGATCCAGCAAAGTGTCGGGATGAGTTCCACAAGACGACGGCGTGGTGACGATGTTGATGCTCCACCGACGCAGGGCTTCGCCTAAGCTCTGTGACGATATGACTTCTCCGGCGCAGGGCTTCGCCTAAGCTCCGCAACGATATGACCGAGGTGGAATATGGTGGAAGGGGGCACCGCACACGGCTAAGGAAAGATCCGTAGATCAACTTGTGTCTTGGGGTGCCCCCTGCCCCCGTATATAAAGGAGCCAAGGGGAGGTGGCGGCCCAAGGGGAGGAGGCACCAAGGAGTCCTACTCCTCCGGAGTAGGACTCCTCCTCCAATCCTAGTTGGATTAGGATTCCGGAGGGGAAGAGAGAGAGGGCCGGCCCACCTTTCCTAGTCCTAATAGGACTAGGGAAAGGGGGGGGGGGGGCGGAGTGACAAATCCTAATCTCGAAATATGCCAACCCAACATTTAACATCGGAGACACCTGTAATGTACCTTTATAATCACCCGATTCGTTGTGACGTTTGGTAGCACCCAAAGTGTTCCTCGTGCAAACGGAGTTGCATAATCTCATAGTCATAGGAACATGTATAAGTCATGAAGAAAAGCACTAGCAACAAACTATACGATCAGGTGCTATGCTAATGGAATGGGTCATGTCAATCAGATCATTCAACCAATGATGTGATCCCGTTAATCAAATAACAACTCCTTGTTCATGGTTAGGAAACACAACCATCTTTGATTAACGAGCTAGTCAAGTAGAGGCATACTAGTGACACTCAGAGGTTTATGTATTCACACATGTATTATGTTTCCGGTTAATACAATTCTAGCATGAATAATAAACATTTATCATGATATAAGGAAATAAATAATAACTTTATTATTGCCTCTAGGGCATATTTCCTTCAGTCTCCCACTTGCACTAGAGTCAATAATCTAGATTACACAAGAATGATTCTAACACCCATGGAGTCTTGGTGCTGATCATGTTTTGCTCGTGGAAGAGGCTTAGTCAACGGGTCTGCAACATTCAGATCCGTATGTATCTTGCATATCTCTATGTCTCCCACCGGACCAAATCCCGGATGGAGTTGAAGCGTCTTTTGATGTGCTTGGTTCTCTTGTGAAATCTGGATTCCTTTGCCAAGGCAATTGCACCAAGATTGTCACAAAAGATTTTCATTGGACCCGATACACTAGGTACAACACCTAGATCGGTTATGAACTCCTTCATCCGCACTCCTTCATTAGCTGCTTCAAGCAGCTATGTACTCAACTTCACATGTAGATCCCGCCACGACGCTTTGTTTGGAACTGCACCAACCGACAGCTCCACCGTTTAATGTAAATACGTATCCGGTTTGCGATTTAGAATCGTCCGGATCAGTGTCAAAGCTTTCGTCGACGTAACCGTTCTGACGAGTTCTTTGTCACCGCCATAAATGAGAAACATATCCTTAGTCCTTCTCAAGTACTTAAGGATGTTCTTGACCGCTGTCCAAAGGATCCACTCTGGATTACTTTGGTACCTGCCGCTAAACTTACAAAGAAGGCACACATCAGGTCTGGTACACAGCATTGCATACATGATAGAGCCTATGGCTGAAGCATAGGGAACATCTTTCATTTTCTCTCTATCTTCTGCGGTGGTCGGGCATTGAGTCTTACTCAACTTCACACCTTGTAATACCGGCAAGAACCCTTTCGTTGCTCGATTCATTTTGAACTTCTTCAAAACTTTATCAAGGTATGTGCTTTGTGAAAGTCCTATTAAGCGTCTTGATCTATCTCTATAGATCTTAATGCCCAATATGTAAGCAGCTTCACCGAGGTCTTTCATTGAAAAACTCTTATTCAAGTATCCTTTTATGCTATCCAGAAATTCTATATCATTTCCGATCAACAATATGTCATCCACATATAATATTATAAATGCTACAGAGCTCCCACTCACTTTCTTGTAAATACAGGCTTCTCCAAAAGTCTCAGATAAAACTAAATGCTTTGATCACACTATCAAAACGTTTATTCCAACTCCGAGAGGCTTGCACCAGTCCATAAATGGATCACCGGAGCTTGCACACTTTGTTAGCTCCCTTTGGATCGACAAAACCTTCCGTTGCATCATATACAACTCTTCTTCCGTAAATCCATTCAGGAATGCAGTTTTAACATCCATTTGCCAAATTTCATAATCATAAAATGCGGCAATTGCTAACATGATTCGGACGGACTTAAGCATCGCCACGGGTGAGAAGGTCTCATCGTAGTCAATCCCTTGAACTTGTCGAAAACCTTTTGCAACAAGTCGAGCTTTATAGACGATAACATTACCATCAGCGTCAGTCTTCTTCTTGAAGATCCATTTATTCTCAATTGCTTGCCGATCATCGGGCAAGTCAACCAAAGTCCACACTTTGTTCTCATACATGGATCCCATCTCAGATTTCATGGCCTCCAGCCATTTTGTGGAATCTGGGCTCACCATCGCTTCTTCATAGTTCGTAGGTTCATCATGTTCCAAAGAATATGACTTCCGTAATAGGATTACCGTACCACTCAGTGCGGATCTTGCTCTGGTTGATCTACGAAGTTCAGAGAAACTTGATCTGAAGTTTCATGATCATCATCATTAGCTTCCTCCCTATTTGGTGTAGGTGTCACAGAAACTGTTTTCTGTGATGTACTACTTCTCAATAAGGGAGTAGATACAGTTATCTCATCAATTTCTACTTTCCTCCCACTCACTTCTTTCGAGAGAAACTCCTTCTCCAAAAAGTTTCCGAATTTAGCAACAAAAATCTTGCCTTCGGATTTGTGATAGAAGGTGTACCCAACAGTCTCCTTTGGGTATCCTATGAAGACACATTTCTCCGATTTGGGTTCGAGCTTATCAGGTTGAAGCTTTTTCACATAAGCATCGCAGCCCCAAACTTTCGTAAACGACAACTTTGGTTTCTTGCCAAACCACAGTTCATAAGGCGTCGTCTCAACGGATTTAGATGGTGCCCTATTTAAAGTGAATGTAGCCGTCTCTAAAGCATAACCCCAAAATGATAGCGGTAAATCAAGAAGAGACATCATAGATCGCACCATATCTAATAAAGTACGACACGACGTTCGGACACACCATTACGTTGTGGTGTTCCAGGTGGCGTAAGTTGCGAAACTATTCCGCATTGTTTCAAATGTAGGCCAAACTCATAACTCAAATATTCTCCTCCACGATCAGATCGCAGAAACTTTATTTTCTTGTTACGATGATTTTCCACTTCACTCTGAAATTCTTTGAACTTTTCAAATGTTTCAGACTTGTGTTTCATTAAGTAGATATACCCATATCTGCTCAAATCATCTGTGAAGGTGAGAAAATAACGATATCCGCCATTTAGCCTCAACATTCATTGGACCACATACATCAAGATGTATGATTTCCAATAAATCTGTTGCTCTCTCCATAGTTCCGAGAACGGCGTTTTAGTCATCTTGCCCATAAGGCACGGTTACGCAAGTGCCAAGTGATTCATAATCAAGTGACTCCAAAAGTCCATCAAGATGGAGTTTCTTCATGCGCTTTACAATCGATATGACCTAAACGGCAAAGTTGCCACAAATAAGTTGCACTATCATTATCAACTCTACATCTTTTGGCTTCAACATTATGAATATGTGTATCACTACTATCGAGATTAAGTAAAAACAAACCATTCTTCAATGGTGCATGACCATAAAAGATATTATTCATATAAATAGAACAACCAGTATTCTCTGATTTAAATGAATAACCGTCTCGCATCAAACAAGATCCAGATATAATGTTCATGCTCAACGCTGGTACTAAATAACAATTATTTAGGTCTAATACTAATCCCGAAGGTAGATGTAGAGGTAGCGTGCCGACCGCGATCACATCGACTTTGGAACCATTTCCCACGCCAGCATCGTCACCTCGCCCTTAGCCAATCTTCGCTTAATCCGTAGTCCCTGCTTCGAGTTGCAAATATTAGCAATGTAACCAAGATCAAATACCAGTGCTCTGCGAGTATTAGTAAGGTACACATCAATAACATGTATATCATATATACCTTTGTTAACCTTGCCATCCTTCTTATCCGCCAAATACTTGGGGCAGTTCCGCTTCCAAAGGACCAGCCTGCTTGCAATAGAAGCACTCAGCCAGGCTTAGGACCAGACTTGGGTTTCTTCTCTTGATTAGCAACTTGCTTGCCGCTCTTTTTGAAGTTTCCTTTTCTTTCCTTTGCCCTTTTCTTGAAACTAGTGGTTTTGTTAACCATCAACACTTGATGCTCCTTTTTGATTTCTACTTCGCTGACTTTCAGATCGCGAAGAGCTCGGGCATTGTTTTGGTCATCCCTTGCATATTATAGTTCATCACGAAGCTCTTGTAGCTTGGTGGCAGTGATTGGAGAATTCATCAATGACGCAATCATCCGGAAGATTAACTCCCGCTTGAATCAAGTGATTGTTATACCCGGACATTCTGAGTATATGCTCACCGACATAACCGTTCTCCTCCATCTTACAGCTATAGAACTTATTGGAGACTTCATATCTCTCAATCCGGGCATTCGCTTGGAATATTAACTTCAACTCCTGGAACATCTCATATGCTCCATGGTGTTCAAAACGACGTTGAAGTCCCGGTTCTAAGCCATAAAGCATGGCACACCGAACTATAGAGTAGTCATCGCCTTTGCTTTGCCAGACGTTCTCAACATCTGGCGTAGCCCTTGCACCAGGCCTGGCACCTAGCGGTGCTTCCAGGACGTAATTCTTCTGTGCAGCAATCAGGATAATCCTCAAGTTACGGACCCAGTCCGTGTAATTGCTACCATCATCTTTCAATTTTGTTTTCTCAAGGAACGCATTAAAATTCAACGGAACAACAAAGACGAGCCATCTATCTACACAACATAGACAAGCAAGATACTATCAGTACTAAGTTCATGATAAATTTAAGTTCAATTAATCATATTACTTAAGAACTCCCACTTAGAAAAATATCCTCCAATTCTCTAAGTGATTGCGTGATCCATATCAACTACACCATGACCGATCATCACGTGTGATGGAGTAGTTTCAATGGTGAACATCAATATGTTGATCATATCTACTATATGATTCACGCCGACCTTCGGTCTCCGTGTTCCGAGGTCATATCTTATATGCATAGCTCGTCAAGTATAACCTGAGTATTCCGCGTGTGCAACTGTTTTGCACCCGTTGTATTTGAACGTAGAGCCTATCACACCCGATCATCACGTGGTGTCTCAAAGACGAAGAACTTTCGCAACGGTGCATACTCGTGGAGAACACTTCTTGATAATTTAGTAAGGGATCATCTTATAATGCTACCACAATCAAAGCAAGATAAGATGCATAAAGGATTAACATCACATGCAATCAATATAAGTGATATGATATGGCCATCATCATCTTGTGCTTGTGATCTCCATCTCCAAGCACCATCATGATCACCATCGCCACCGGGCGCGACACCTTGATCTCCATCGTAGCATCGTTGTCGCCTCGCCAATCTTATGCTTCCACGACTATCACTACCGCTTAGTAATAAAGTAAAGCATTACATCGCGATTGCATTGCATACAATAAAGCGACAACCATATGGCTCCTGCCAGTTGCCGATAATTCGGTTACAAAACATGATCATCTCATACAATATAGCATCACGTCTTGACCATATCACATCACAACATGCCCTGCAAAAACAAGTTAGACGTCCTCTACTTTGTTGTTGCAAGTTTTACGTGGCTGCTACGGGCTGAGCAAGAACCGTTCTTACCTACGCATCAAAACCACAACGATAGTTTGTCAAATAGACTCCGTTTAACCTTCTCAAGGACCGGGCGTAGCCACACTCGGTTCAACTAAAGTTGGAGAGACAGTCTTCCACAAGCCATCTATGTGCAAAGCACGCCGAGGGAACCGGTCTCGCGAAGAGTCCGCGTCAGGTTGGTCTGGATCGTCTGTCCAACAATACCGCTGAAACAAAGTATGACATGCTGGTAGGCAGTATGACTTGTATCGTCCACAACTCACTTGTGTTCTACTCGTGCATATGACATCTACGCATAAAACCAGGCTCTGATACCACTGTTGGGGAACGTAGTAATTTCAAAAATTTTCCTACGATCACGCAAGACCATGGTGATGGCATAGCAACGAGAGGGAAGAGTGTCCATCCACGTACCCTCGTAGACCGTAAGCGGAAGCGTTATATCAACGCGGTTGATGTAGTCGTCGTCTTCACGATCCGACCGATCCCAGATCAACGTGACGGCACCTCCGAGTTCTGCACACGCTCAGCTCGATGACGATCCCGGACTCCGATCCAGCAAAGTGTCGGGATGAGTTCCACAAGACGACGTGGCAGGACGATGTTGATGCTCCACCGACGCAGGGCTTCGCCTAAGCTCCGCGACGATATGACTTCTCCGCGCAGGGCTTCGCCTAAGCTCCGCAACGATATGACCGAGGTGGAATATGGTGGAAGGGGGCACCGCACACGGCTAAGGAAAGATCCGTAGATCAACTTGTATCTTGGGGTGCCCCCTGCCCCCGTATATAAAGGAGCCAAGGGGGAGGTGGCCGGCCCAAGGGGGGGAGGCGCACTAAGGAGTCCTACTCCTCCGGAGTAGGACTCCTCCTCCAATCCTAGTTGGATTAGGATTCCTGAGGAGGAAGAGAGAGAGGGGCGGCCCACCTTTCCTAGTCCTAATAGGACTAGGGAAAGGGGGGGCGCGCCACCTAGGGCTGCCCCTTCTCCTTTCCTCTAAGGCCCACTATGGGCCCATGTAGTTCTGGGGTTCCAGTAACCTCCCGGTACTCGATAAATTCGATTTCACTCGGAACCATTCAAGTCCAAACATAGGCTTCCAATATATCAATCTTTATGTCTCGACCATTTCGAGACTCCTCGTCATGTCCGTGATCACATCCGGGACTCGAACAACCTTGATTGCATCAATACTTATAAACTCATTATGAACCGCCATCGAAGCGTTAAGCGTGCGGACCCTACGGGTTCGAGAACTATGTAGACATGACCTAGAACTATTCTCGGTCAATAACCAATAGCGGAACCTGGATGCCCATATTGGTTCCTACATATTCTACGAAGATCTTTTATCGGTCAAACCGCATAACGACATACGTTGTTCCCTTTGTCATCGGTATGTTACTTACCCGAGATTCGATCGTCGGTATCCAATACCTAGTTCAATCTCGTTACTGGTAAGTCTCTTTACTCGTTCCGTAATACATCATCTCACAACTAACACATTAGTTGCAATGCTTGCAAGGCTTATGTGATGTGCATTACCGAGAGGGCCCAGAGATACCTCTCCGACAATCGGAGGACAAATCCTAATCTCGAAATATGCCAACCCAACATGTACCTTCGGAGACACCTGTAATGTACCTTTATAATCACCCGATTCGTTGTGACGTTTGGTAGCACCCAAAGTGTTCCTCGTGCAAACGGGAGTTGCATAATCTCATAGTCATAGGAACATGTATAAGTCATGAAGAAAAGCACTAGCAACAAACTATACGATCAGGTGCTATGCTAATGGAATGGGTCATGTCAATCAGATCATTCAACCAATGATGTGATCCCGTTAATCAAATAACAACTCCTTGTTCATGGTTAGGAAACACAACCATCTTTGATTAACGAGCTAGTCAAGTAGAGGCATACTAGTGACACTCTGTAGGTTTATGTATTCACACATGTATTATGTTTCCGGTTAATACAATTCTAGCATGAATAATAAACATTTATCATGATATAAGGAAATAAATAATAACTTTATTATTGCCTCTAGGGCATATTTCCTTCAGTCTCCCACTTGCACTAGAGTCAATAATCTAGATTACACAGTAAGAGTCTAACACCCATGGAGTCTTGGTGCTGATCATGTTTTGCTCGTGGAAGAGGCTTAGTCAACGGGTCTGCAACATTCAGATCCGTATGTATCTTGCATATCTCTATGTCTCCCACCTGGACCAAATCCGGATGGAGTTGAAGCGTCTTTTGATGTGCTTGGTTCTCTTGTGAAATCTGGATTCCTTTGCCAAGGCAATTGCACCAAGATTGTCACAAAAGATTTTCATTGGACCCGATACACTAGGTACAACACCTAGATCGGTTATGAACTCCTTCATCCAGACTCCTTCATTAGCTGCTTCCGAAGCAGCTATGTACTCAACTTCACATGTAGATCCCGCCACGACGCTTTGTTTGGAACTGCACCAACCGACAGCTCCACCGTTTAATGTAAATACGTATCCGGTTTGCGATTTAGAATCGTCCGGATCGATTGTCAAAGCTATGCGTCGACGTAACCGTTCTGACGAGTTCTTTGTCACCGCCATAAATGAGAAACATATCCTTAGTCCTTCTCAAGTACTTAAGGATGTTCTTGACCGCTGTCCAAATGATCCACTCTGGATTACTTTGGTACCGCCTGCTAAACTTACTGAGCAAGGCACACATCAGGTCTGGTACACAGCATTGCATACATGATAGAGCCTATGGCTGAAGCATAGGAACATCTTTCATTTTCTCTCTATCTTCTGCGGTGGTCGGGCATTGAGTCTTACTCAACTTCACACCTTGTAATACCGGCAAGAACCCTTTCTTTGCTCGATTCATTTTGAACTTCTTCAAAACTTTATCAAGGTATGTGCTTTGTGAAAGTCCTATTAAGCGTCTTGATCTATCTCTATAGATCTTAATGCCCAATATGTAAGCAGCTTCACCGAGGTCTTTCATTGAAAAACTCTTATTCAAGTATCCTTTTATGCTATCCAGAATTCTATATCATTTCCGATCAAGAATATGTCATCCACATATAATATCGTAAATGCTACAGAGCTCCCACTCACTTTCTTGTAAATACAGGCTTCTCCAAAAGTCTCATATAAAACTAAATGCTTTGATCACACTATCAAAACGTTTATTCCAACTCCGAGAGGCTTGCACCAGTCCATAAATGGATCATTTGGAGCTTGCACACTTTGTTAGCTCCCTTTGGATCGACAAAACCTTCTGGTTGCATCATATACAACTCTTCTTCCGTAAATCCATTCAGAATGCAGTTTTAACATCCATTTGCCAAATTTCATAATCATAAAATGCGGCAATTGCTAACATGATTCGGACGGACTTAAGCATCGCTACGGGTGAGAAGGTCTCATCGTAGTCAATCCCTTGAACTTGTCGAAAACCTTTTGCAACAAGTCGAGCTTTATAGACAGAAACATTACCATCAGCGTCAGTCTTCTTCTTGAAGATCCATTTATTCTCAATTGCTTGCCGATCATCGGGCAAGTCAACCAAAGTCCACACTTTGTTCTCATACATGGATCCCATCTCAGATTTCATGGCCTCCAGCCATTTTGTGGAATCTGGGCTCACCATCGCTTCTTCATAGTTCGTAGGTTCATCATGTTCCCGAACATGACTTCCGTAATAGGATTACCGTACCACTCTGGTGCGGATCTTGCTCTGGTTGATCTACTGAGTTCTCAGAGAAACTTGATCTGAAGTTTCATGATCATCATCATTAGCTTCCTCCCTATTTGGTGTAGGTGTCACGTAAACTGTTTTCTCGTGATGTACTACTTCTCAATAAGGGAGTAGATACAGATTATCTCATCAATTTCTACTTTCCTCCCACTCACTTCTTTCGAGAGAAACTCCTTCTCCAAAAAGTTTCCGAATTTAGCAACAAAAATCTTGCCTTCGGATTTGTGATAGAAGGTGTACCCAACAGTCTCCTTTGGGTATCCTATGAAGACACATTTCTCCGATTTGGGTTCGAGCTTATCAGGTTGAAGCTTTTTCACATAAGCATCGCAGCCCCAAACTTTCATAAATGACAACTTTGGTTTATTGCCAAACCACAGTTCATAAGGCGTCGTCTCAACGGATTTAGATGGTGCCCTATTTAAATTGAATGTAGCCGTCTCTAAAGCATAACCCCAAAATGATAGCGGTAAATCAAGAAGAGACATCATAGATCGCACCATATCTAATAAAGTACGACACTGACGTTCGGACACACCATTACGTTGTGGTGTTCCAGGTGGCGTAAGTTGAAACTATTCCGCATTGTTTCAAATGTAGGCCAAACTCGTAACTCAAATATTCTCCTCCACGATCGGATCGCAGAAACTTTATTTTCTTGTTACGATGATTTTCCACTTCACTCTGAAATTCTTTGAACTTTTCAAATGTTTCAGACTTGTGTTTCATTAAGTAGATATACCCATATCTGCTCAAATCATCTGTGAAGGTGAGAAAATAACGATATCCGCCACGAGCCTCAACATTCATTGGACCACATACATCAAGATGTATGATTTCCAATAAATCTGTTGCTCTCTCCATAGTTCCGAGAACGGCGTTTTAGTCATCTTGCCCATAAGGCACGGTTCGCAAGTGCCAAGTGATTCATAATCAAGTGACTCCAAAAGTCCATCAAGATGGAGTTTCTTCATGCGCTTTACACCGATATGACCTAAACGGCAGTGCCACAAATAAGTTGCACTATCATTATCAACTCTACATCTTTTGGCTTCAACATTATGAATATGTGTATCACTACTATCGAGATTAAGTAAAAACAAACCATTCTTCAATGGTGCATGACCATAAAAGATATTATTCATATAAATAGAACAACCAGTATTCTCTCGATTTAAATGAATAACCGTCTCGCATCAAACAAGATCCAGATATAATGTTCATGCTCAACGCTGGTACTAAATAACAATTATTTAGGTCTAATACTAATCCGAAGGTAGATGTAGAGGTAGCGTGCCGACGCGATCACATCGACTTTGGAACCATTTCCCACGCCAAGATCGTCACCTCGTCCTTAGCCAATCTTCGCAATCCGTAGCCCCTGCTTCGAGTTGCAAATATTAGCAATGTAACCGGATCAAATACCCAGTGCTCTGCGAGTATTAGTAAGGTACACATCAATAACATGTATATCATATATACCTTTGTTAACCTTGCCATCCTTCTTATCCGCCAAATACTTGGGGCAGTTCCGCTTCCATTGACCAGCACGCTAGCAATAGAAGCACTCAGTTTAGTGCTTAGGACCAGACTTGGGTTTCTTCTCTTGATTAGCAACTTGCTTGCCGTTCTTTTGAAGTTTCCTTTTCTTTCCTTTGCCCTTTTCTTGAAACTAGTGGTTTTGTTAACCATCAACACTTGATGCTCCTTTTTGATTTCTACTCACAAGCTTTCAAAGATCGCGAAGAGCTCGGGCATTGTTTTGGTCATCCCTTGCATATTATAGTTCATCACGAAGCTCTTGTAGCTTGGTGGCGATGATTGGAGAATTCTGTCAATGACGCAATCATCCGGAAGATTAACTCCCAGTTGAATCAAGTGATTGTTATACCCGGACATTACGAGTATATGCTCACCGACGTAACCGTTCTCCTCCATCTTACAGCTATAGAACTTATTGGAGACTTCATATCTCTCAATCCGGGCATTCGCTTGGAATATTAACTTCAACTCCTGGAACATCTCATATGCTCCATGGTGTTCAAAACGACGTTGAAGTCCCGGTTCTAAGCCATAAAGCATGGCACATTGAACTATAGAGTAGTCATCAGCTTTGCTTTGCCAGACGTTCACAACTTCTGGCGCAGCCCTTGCACCAGGCCTGGCACCTAGCGGTGCTTCCAGGACGTAATTCTTCTGTGCAGCAATAAGGATAATCCTCAAGTTACGGACCCAGTCCGTGTAATTGCTGCCATCATCTTTCAATTTTGTTTTCTCAAGGAACGCATTAAAATTCAACGGAACAACAGCACGAGCCATCTATCTACACAACATAGACAAGCAAGATACTATCAGGTACTAAGTTCATGATAAATTTAAGTTCAATTAATCATATTACTTAAGAACTCCCACTTAGAAAAATATCCCTCCAATTCTCTAAGTGATTGCGTGATCCATATCAACTACACCATGACCGATCATCACGTGTGATGGAGTAGTTTCAATGGTGAACATCAATATGTTGATCATATCTACTATATGATTCACGCCGACCTTCGGTCTCCGTGTTCCGAGGTCATATCTTATATGCATAGCTCGTCAAGTATAACCTGAGTATTCCGCGTGTGCAACTGTTTTGCACCCGTTGTATTTGAACGTAGAGCCTATCACACCCGATCATCACGTGGTGTCTCAAAGACGAAGAACTTTCGCATAGCGGTGCATACTCGGGGAGAACACTTCTTGATAATTTAGTAAGGGATCATCTTATAATGCTACCGTCAATCAAAGCAAGATAAGATGCATAAAGGATTAACATCACATGCAATCAATATAAGTGATATGATATGGCCATCATCATCTTGTGCTTGTGATCTCCATCTCCGAAGCACCATCATGATCACCATCGTCACCGGCGCGACACCTTGATCTCCATCGTAGCATCGTTGTCGTGTCGCCAATCTTATGCTTCCACGACTATCACTACCGCTTAGTAATAAAGTAAAGCATTACATCGCGATTGCATTGCATACAATAAAGCGACAACCATATGGCTCCTGCCAGTTGTCGATAATTCGGTTACAAAACATGATCATCTCATACAATATAGCATCACGTCTTGACCATATCACATCACAACATGCCCTGCAAAAACAAGTTAGACGTCCTCTACTTTGTTGTTGCAAGTTTTACGTGGCTGCTACGGGCTGAGCAAGAACCGTTCTTACCTACGCATCAAAACCACAACGATAGTTTGTCAAATAGACTCGTTTTAACCTTCTCAAGGACCGGCGTAGCCACACTCAGTTCAACTAAAGTTGGAGAGACAGTCTTCCACAAGCCATCTATGTGCAAAGCACGCCGAGGGAACCGGTCTCGCGTAAGAGTACGCGTAAGGTTGGTCTGGATCGTCTGTCCAACAATACCGCTGAACCAAAGTATGACATGCCGGTAGGCGTATGACTTGTATCGTCCACAACTCACTTGTGTTCTACTCGTGCATATGACATCTACGCATAAAACCAGGCTCGGATGCCCTTTGTTGGGGAACGTAGTAATTTCAAAAATTTCCTACGATCACGCAAGACCATGGTGATGGCATAGCAACGAGAGGAAGAGTGTCCGTCCACGCACTCGTGAGACCGTGAAGCGGAAGCGTTATAACAACGCGGTTGATGTAGTCGTCGTCTTCACGATCCGACCGATCCCGATGCGAACGACGGCACCTCCGAGTTCTGCACACGCTCAGCTCGATGGCGATCCCGGACTCCGATCCAGCAAAGTGTCGGGATGAGTTCCACAAGACGATGGCGTGGTGGCGATGTTGATGCTCCACCGACGCAGGGCTTCGCCTAAGCTCCGCGACGATATGACTTCTCCGGCGCAGGGCTTCGCCTAAGCTCGCAACGATATGACCGAGGTGGAATATGGTGGAAGGGGCACCGCACGGCTAAGGAAAGATCCGTAGATCAACTTGTGTCTTGGGGTGCCCCTGCCTCAGATATAAAGGAGCCAAGGGGAGGTGGCCGCCCAAGGGGAAGGCGCTAAGGAGTCCTACTCCCTCGGGAGTAGGACTCCTCCTCCAATCCTAGTTGGATTAGGATTCCTGAGGGGAAGAGAGAGAGGGGCGGCCCACCTTTCCTAGTCCTAATAGGACTAGGGAAAGGGGGGGCGCGACCACCTAGGGCTGCCCCTTCTCCTTTCCTCTAAGGCCCACTATGGGCCCATGTAGTTCAGGGGTTCCGGTAACCTCCCGGTACTCCGAGAATTCCGATTTCACTCGGAACCATTCAAGTCCAAACATAGGCTTCCAATATATCAATCTTTATGTCTCGACCATTTCGAGACTCCTCGTCATGTCCGTGATCACATCCGGGACTCCGAACAACCTTCGGTGCATCAATACTTATAAACTCATTATGAACTCGCCGAAGCGTTAAGCGTGCGGACCCTACGGGTTCGAGAACTATGTAGACATGACCTAGAACTATTCTCGGTCAATAACCAATAAGCGGAACCTGGATGCCCATATTGGTTCCTACATATTCTACGAAGATCTTTTATCGGTCAAACCGCATAACGACATACGTTGTTCCCTTTGTCATCGGTATGTTACTTACCCGAGATTCGATCGTCGGTATCCAATACCTAGTTCAATCTCGTTACCGGTAAGTCTCTTTACTCGGTTCGTAATACATCATCTCACCACTAACACCTTAGTTGCAATGCGTGCAAGGCTTATGTGATGTGCATTACCGAGAGGGCCCAGAGATACCTCTCCGAGCAATCGGAGTGACAAATCCTAATCTCGAAATATGCCAACCCAACATGTACCTTCGGAGACACCTGTAATGTACCTTTATAATCACCCGATTCGTTGTGACGTTTGGTAGCACCCAAAGTGTTCCTCGTGCAAACGGGAGTTGCATAATCTCATAGTCATAGGAACATGTATAAGTCATGAAGAAAAGCACTAGCAACAAACTATACGATCAGGTGCTATGCTAATGGAATGGGTCATGTCAATCAGATCATTCAACCAATGATGTGATCCCGTTAATCAAATAACAACTCCTTGTTCATGGTTAGGAAACACAACCATCTTTGATTAACGAGCTAGTCAAGTAGAGGCATACTAGTGACACTCTGTAGGTTTATGTATTCACACATGTATTATGTTTCCGGTTAATACAATTCTAGCATGAATAATAAACATTTATCATGATATAAGGAAATAAATAATAACTTTATTATTGCCTCTAGGGCATATTTCCTTCAATACAGGCATCACGTCCGTGACAAGTAGACCGACTCCTGCCTGCATCTACTACTATTACTCCACACATCGACCGCTATCCAGCATGCATCTAGAGTATTAAGTTCATAAGAACAGAGTAACACATTAAGAAAGATAACATGATGTAGAGGGATAAACTCAAGCAATATGATATAAACCTCATCTTTTTATCCTCGATGGCAACAATACAATACGTGCCTTGCTGCCCCTCATCCTTTGGGAAAGGACACCGCAAGATTGAACCCAAAACTAAGCACTTCTCCCATTGCAAGAAAGATCAATCTAGTAGGCCAAACCAAACTGATAATTCGAAGAGACTTGCTAAGATAACTCAATCATACATAAAAGAATTCAGAGGAGATTCAAATATTTCTCATAGATAAACTTGATCATGAACCCACAATTCATCGGATCTCAACAAACACACCACAAAAAGAGTTACATCGAATAGATCTCCACAAGAGAGGGGGAGAACATGGTATTGAGATCCAAAAAGAGACAAGAAGCCATCTAGCTAATAACCATGGACCCGAAGGTCTGTCGTAAACTACTCACAACTCATCGGAGGGGCTATGGTGTTGATGTAGAAGCCCTCTGTGGTCGATTCCCCCTCCGGCGGAGCACCGGTGAAGGCTCCAAGATGGGATCTCGCGGATACAGAAGGTTACGGCGGCAGAACTAGGTTTTCGTGGCTTGTTCTGATGTTCTCGTGGTACGTGGGTATATATAGAAGGAAGAAGTAGGTCGGTGGCCGCCCGAGGGTGTTGGAAATATGCCCTAGAGGCAATAATAAATTAGTTATTATTATATTTCCTTGTTCATGATAATCGTTTATTATCCATGCTATAATTGTATTGATAGGAAACTCAGATACATGTGTGGGTACATAGACAACACCAAGTCCCTAGTAAGCCTCTAGATGACTAGCTCGTTAATCAATAGATGGTTACGGTTTCCTGACCATGGACATTGGATGTCATTGATAACGGGATCACATCATTAGGAGAATGATGTGATGGACAAGACCCAATCCTAAGCCTAGCACAAAGTTCGTAGTTCATATGCTAAAGCTTTTCTAATGTCAAGTATCATTTCCTTAGACCATGAGATTGTGCAACTCCCGGATACCGTAGGAATGCTTTGGGTGTACCAAACGTCACAACGTAACTGGGTGGCTATAAAGGTGCATTACAGGTATCTCCGAAAGTGTCGGTTGGGTTGGCACGAATCGAGACTGGGATTTGTCACTCCGTGTAAACGGAGAGGTATCTCTGGGCCACTCGGTAGGACATCATCATAATGTGCACAATGTGACCAAGGGGTTGATCACGGGATGATGTGTTACGGAACGAGTAAAGAGACTTGCCGGTAACGAGATTGAAAAAGGTATCGGTATACCGACGATCGAATCTCGGGCAAGTACAATACCGTTAGACAAAGGGAATTGTATACGGGATCGATTGAGTCCTTGACATCATGGTTCATCCGATGAGATCATCGTGGAACATGTGGGAGCCAACATGGGTATCCAGATCCCGCTGTTGGTTATTGACCGGAGAACGTCTCGGTCATGTTTGCATGGTTCCCGAACCCGTAGGGTCTACACACTTAAGGTTCGGTGGCGCTTAGGGTTATAGGGAACAGATATACGTGGTTACCGAATGTTGTTCGGAGTCCCGGATGAGATCCCGGATGTCACGAGGAGTTCCGGAATGGTCCGGAGGTGAAGATTGATATATTGGACGAAGGGTTTTGGAGTCCGGAAGTGTTCCGGAGGTACCGGGTGATGACCAGCATGACCGAAAGGTGTATCAGGAGCCCTGGTAAGTGTTGGGGGGCTTCATGGGCCAAGGGAAGGGGGCAAACCAGCCCACTAAGGGGCTGTGCACCCCCCCCCTCACCTATTCCCACGTGACCAGGGGGTTTGGGGCGCCCCATCTAGGGTTCCCACCTCCGGCTTGGGGCCAAGTCACCCAAAGGGGAGATCCCATCTGCCCTGGCCGCCGCGCCCCTAGGGGAAACCCTAGGGCGCCTCCCCTCCCCTTTGCCCCTATATATAGTGGAGGTTTTGGGGCTGCCTAACACACGAGAACATCTCCCTCCTGGCGCAGCCCTACCTCTCTCCCTCCTCATCTCTCGTAGTGCTTGGCGAAGCCCTGCTGGAGTACCGCGCTCCTCCACCACCACCACGCCGTCGTGCTGCTGCTGGACGGAGTCTTCCCCAACCTCTCCCTCTCTCCTTGCTGGATCAAGGCATGGGAGACGTCACCGTTCCGTACGTGTGTTGAACGCGGAGGTGCCGTCCGTTCGGCACTAGGATCTCCGGTGATTTGGATCACGACGAGTACGACTCCATCAACCCCGTTCACTTGAACGCTTCCGCTTAGCGATCTACAAGGGTATGTAGATGCACTGTCCTTCCCCTCGTTGCTAGATTACTCCATAGATTGATCTTGGTGATGCGTAGAAAATTTTGAATTTCTGCTACGTTCCCCTACAGAGGGGCCCACGAGATAGGGGGGGGCGCGCCCTCCACCCTCGTGGCCGCCTTGGCTGCTTCTTGACTTGCACTCCAAGTCCTCTGGATCACGTTCGTTCCAAAAATCACGCTCCCGAAGGTTTCATTGCATTTGGACTCCGTTTGATATTCCTTTTCTTCGAAATACTGAAATAGGCAAAAAAACAGCAATAGGGGTTGGGCATCCGGTTAGTAGGTTAGTCCCAAAAAAGATATAAATGTGTAAAATAAAGTCCATAAACATCCAAAACAGGTAATATAATAGCATGGAACAATCAAAAATTACAGATACGTTGGAGACGTATCAATTGTTTGTACCATGGTGTCCGGTCCTAGGATGACTACTTCATCCTGAAGAAGGACGCCGTGAGAATGATTGGCTTCTCTGGTTACCAGGAGTGCACGGCCGCACTCCGGATGCTTGCTTATGGCACGGCCGCTGATTCGTGGGACGAGTACCTACGGATGTCTGAGAGCACATGCGGAGATGCCATGGTCAGGTTTGCAAATGTCGTGGTCAAGGTGTTCGGGCCTTAGTACCTGAGAGAACCAACTGTGGCAGACACCGAGAGGCTCTTGCCAATCTCAGAAGCAAGAGGGTGGCTAGGTTTGCTTGGATCTCTTAACTGCATGCATTAGAAATGGATGATCTGCCTGAAGACTTTACAAGGGCAATATCAGGGTTATGTTAAGAAGCCCACCATCATTCTTGAAATAGTTGCATCACATGATCTTTGGATTTGGCACGCTTTCTTTAGCATGCCCGGGTCTCGCAATGATATCAATGTTCTGCAACGATCGCTGTTGTTTGCGAGGCTGACTGAAGTAAAGCTGCTCCTTGCCACTATACTATCAGTGGGCATGAGTACAACATGGTCTACTATCTGGTTGACGGTATCTATCCTTCATGGGCTACCTTTGTCAGCACCATCTCAAACCCAGTTGGTCAGAAAAAGGCTAAGTTTGCCCAAAGACAAGAAGCAGCTAGAAATGATGTCAAGAGGGCATTTGGAGTTCTTCAGGCCCGTTTTGCAGTTGTTCGTGGAGCTGCTAAACAATGGGATATGAAGACCTTGTGGGAGGTGATGACATTTTTTGTGATCATGCACAACATGATCGTCGAGGATGAGGATGACGATGCTGCCGTAACTCTTGAATTTGAGAACATGGGTGATCCTATCCAACTTCCGGACCATAATCCGCCACATTTGAGGAGTTTATTCAAATGCGTAAGCAAATTCGGCATCGACCAACTATAGTGTAGCTCAAGGAGGATAACAATGGGCGTTAAAAGGGGACAACAATGTTGGGATATAAAATATTTGAACTTTTTTAAGTTTTAACTAGTGCCGCGTGCAGCTATTTGAACTTTTATGTGCCCTTTGCATGCGGCTACTTGATCGTGCAGACTGGAAAAAAGAACCCGGAAGGCCGGATGTATGCGGCTACGGTTGGATGGCTGCCTCCCACATCCGTGTCCGCGGACTGATCCCCTATCTGTGGACGGATGCAGAAGGTTTTTTGTGGGTTGCCGTTGTAGATGCCATAAGTGGCATGATGTCCACCAATCCTAATTTGAATTGTCGACTGTTCTTATTGAACTGTCCAGATCTCGTTGGTGCTGGAGTACATAGAAAATGGTAACTGAACGACAACATACTCCTTCCGTGCCTCAATACATGTCGCACACACATTTCAAAACTCAAGTTTGACCGTTAATTTGACCGACTAGAAGTGGGTTATGTTTAACAAAATAAATAAATCATATTATCGGATTCGTGTTGGAATGAAGTTTCCAATGGTATAATTTTTATGACATATAAGATATATTGTTAATCAAATTAGTGGTCAAAGTTGAAATGCAAAACAAGGACACCTATGTAAAAGGGGACACAAGGAGTATGCCTTTTCTTTACATCCATTGGGCCCAAAATCAATTGAAATTTGCGCTGTGACATAAACTATTGTGATGTTGTATATTTTCTCGCCCAGATGAAGATTAGATAAAATAATAGAAAAGTAGACTTAAAAGGTTCTGAAGAAAAACTGCTCGGAATGAGCGGTCAGCTATCTTACAAACCAACAATAAAAGTTTTTGAAGAGAAATCCAGGACGCTTATAATTGGATGAAGTACTCCCTCCGTTCCAGAATATAAGAATATAAGACGTTTTGGCAGTTCAAATTGAATTGTCAAAATGTCAAATATCTAGGAACAGAGGGAGCTGTATGGAACTCCAAAATATTGAAGGGGCAAAATTATCCCACAATGTACATGCAGTAATTTATTTGACTTCTTTCGGACTGGGAAGTTTTTTTTGTGTATGTGTGTGCAGAGGTGAACCGAGATCATCCAAACATTCTTCTACTGACAGATGTGATGGCACCCACATACTTTCCAATGACATCAGTATTTGGCTACTTGCTGATGCTAAGTTTTTTCTTTCTGGAATGCAGAGTTTAAAGTTGAGATTGTTCGGTGTAGACGCCAACTGAAGAAGCAGATCCTAGCATCTATCCAATCCGACTGTGTGGAGAAGGCGGGGACCATTTCTTATTATTTTTTGTGAATTCTACCTAACATCACTCAATTTTGCATTTTTTTTACCAAAAAAGGTTTCCCTTCGCTTTGTATTACAAAGCAACTAACTGATGCAACCAACGAAGATGCTGGGGCGGAAGCGGCACAGACACGCCCAAAAGAACCGAAAGAGAAAGAACAAAAGAAACAAATGCTGACAACGGCGGATCGACAAAAAGACAAAGAAACCTCGCGACCAATGCACCCATCGGAAATCTCCCATCGAGCTCCTAGACTCCGAAGCGCCGGTACCAATCAACACCTCCAAAAAGGGACGCCACGATGACGACGCTGCTGCCAAGGGTTTCCCCTGGTACGCGATGAGGAGAGAGGAAGGGTAGCCCCCGACGCCCTCCAGGAAGGTCCGGCGGCACCCTCAGGTGCCACCACGTCGGTGTCGGTCAAGTCGACCTGGATTTCTCCCGATCCTAACCTTCACCTCGGGCACACTGGAGCCCGCCACCAAACCGAGACATGGTCTTGAAGCTTTCATGCCGTCTCACCACGGCACCATACATGAAGTGAGGTCTGCACATCGAAGATGAGGAGCCGGGATTAGAGGCAGCAGCACCGTCAGCACGCGGGAGGGCTCAACCTCCACTGTCAACGACGGTAGCCGACCAGACGCAGTAGCAGGAGCATACCAGACCTATGGGCCCACAAGCCCGTCCGGGCCCTCATAGGCCCGTAAAGCTCCCGCATTCACGCTGCAACAGGCACGCCATCGGTGCCGCCACCCCCGGTCCGAGCTGCTCCTCCTCCCCACCGCGCAGAAGACAACGAAGCCACGCCGGGGGCCAGCCAACTAGGACCCAGATGGGGCCCACATGGGCCAGATCTGAGCCGGGGGCGTGCCGCAGACCACCCCGCGCGACCAAGATGCCCCGCAGCCAAGGAGTCGCGCCGCCACCTCGCCTGCCGCCGACCACCGCTGCTGGGTCGCCTGACCGCAGCCAAACCGAGGAACAACGCCGCCGTCCCCTGTCCCGGGAAGGGGAAACGGGCGCGCGGGGACAGGAAGTCCCGCCGCCGCCGACACCACCCGAACAGCGCCGGGGGCGACCGCCGGTGGCGGCAGGGGAGGAAAGGGGAGGTGGGCCGCCGAGGACTAAGAGGGAGGCGCGCCGCCCTAGCCACCTCCCGGGGAGGCGGCGCAAGGGCAGATCCGGGAGGGGGAGGGAGGGGCTTGGCCGGGCCCAGGCGACCAGCGGTCGGCGGCAGCACGTGGGCGGTAGGACGGCCGACGGCGGCAGGAGGTGTGGATGAGGAACCCTAGCGAGAGCCTGGTTCGGGAGCGGGTCAGTAGTGAGCCTGGGTTGGGAGACTTTGTTACTTCTTTTGATCCTCAATTTTGCATTTGTGTAGTTAATTAACTGTTTTTCTTCCGTGGGCTAACTGGAGCATAGCTCGTTCTCCCACGGGAGCGCTCTCATGTTAAGAGAGAAGTTTCTGTTGTGGCCAGTTATAAGTTGCAATTTCTTGAAATGAATGAAGCAATGTGGTCCTTTACCTCTAAACCGAAAGGTTTCTGTGCTTTGTTGTGGCCTTGCTTACAATTTCGACAAAATATAGGTGGAGTAAAGAATCCCTTCTCCAACCGTTGAGTCTCTTCAGCAATTTTTCAGTCAAGGAATTTCAAATACCCACTGTCCATTTCAATATACTCGGAGTCATAGGTTCGCCCTTAGTCAAACTTTCGTAAGTTTGGCCATGTATATATAGAAAAATATATTAACATCTACTCCCTCGGTCTCTAAATATAAGACCTTGTAGAGCTTAAATACGGACTACATATAGATGTATATATACATATTTTAAAGTATAGATTCACTCATTTTGCTCTCTATGTAGTCTGCATTGGAATATCTAAAAGGCTTTAGATTTAGGAACGGAGGGAGTACCAGACTACAACATCAAATAGCTCTCCTTAAAAGACACACCATCAGGCAAGATTTGAAGGGAGTCAACAAATACCCATTCGTCGGCGCAGGATCAAAGGTAGGAAGAGCCCGAGGAGACCTTATTCCAACATGCCATGGCCACCACCACCTTGTATGTTGCCAGAGAAACAAAATTCTAAGGAAAGAAAACTAGGAGGGGGACTGAGGCAGCGGCATGTAGAAAAGCTTTGGTGGCAGCGACTAGGGTTGGGAACCCAAGACATTGTTTACTTTGGGGCCTTTTGTTAAGCACGTTAGAATTGTAAGGTGGTAGATCGTATGGTTAGATTGCAGCCCTAATATTGATTCGCGTAACTAGAGAAATTTACACTATATTATGATGTATAATTGCTCACAAGTGCGTGCTGATCTACACTAACTGAAAACAGGTTTTTTTTTGAAAACTAGTTTAATTATCTTGCTACTGTTGACGATTAGTCCACAACTCTCAAGCGATGCCTTGTTGACCACCATGGTCAACATTTGTTGTGTTTCCCCAGACTCATATAGTTCGAACAACTCATCAAGCTGATCAACCCTTTCTAAACAAAGGCGGATTAACCTTCCTAAGTTACAAGTAATGTAACAAGCATAGCAATTTTGACTTGATTTTTATATGGACACAGAATTCCTTTCGTACTTCAAATTGCAAAACTAACTTTTAGAACACCAAAAGCTCATGAAACAACAATTGTGTGTATGTCTCTGTTCTTCACCATCATCTGCATCCTGGGTACTAATGCCTTCAGTCCACTTCCCTTCTTAAACTTTTATCTTAAGAAAAGAAGTGTTCTCTACACTAATGTTCTCTGCTTGCGCAGTCAGGTCATTCCCGAGTCCATCAAGAATTGCATTCCTCTGCTCCTCCAAACTAGCATTCTCAGCTTCATTTTCCTGCATCATTCCTTCTACACTTTTTTACTGGGTGGCAAGATTTCTACACCATCTGCATCTGCACTATTACTGGGCGGCAAGATTTCTACAGCACCTGCATCAACTAAATTTTTTCAATAAATCATATTTATTGGGACAACACAACACCAGCTCAATGATTTTTCAAGTACAAAACATGAATGCTCTTTCCCATCGTCAAGACATCAAAACTTTGAGGAGGGACGTTGGGGCCAATAGAAATAAACTGATTATAGTAGTTGTTTTTATAATATCTTTTACATACCAAAAATATATTATTGAACAAGATTGGCAACTAAAGCATACTGCATATTGAAGCAAGCACTTCAGGCCATCGATGTGTCTGAGTTTAGGGAAAGAACTTAGGATTTCTTATATTCGTCAGCTTTTGAAGTTTAATAACACCTTGGCCCACATGACATGCTTCCATCATCCAAACTAGACTACACAGCTTACAGTAACTTTAGAGTTTTAGCGATTTACTGATATTCTTCACAATCCACACAAAATGTACACTAAAGAGTACCATGTTTTGACCTTGTTGATTGGTCTTGAAGACTTCAACGATGAACTGATTAGCATATACAACATGATACACTGTCTTCACCAAGATCACACAACCAAGAGCTCAGAATTCTCACCTGTGATATTACATTGTTGGTTGCGTACTTCCAGGTCCACTGCTAAACATGTATGGTCAACTTGCTGCATGGAGTAAACACCATTAGTTGCAGCTTTCTCCAGCACATCTTCAGTTTCCACTTCTGCTTCAGCCTTCTTAAGCAAGTAGTGCAATTTCAACAGCACTTTGTCCACGTATTCACGGAAAGCAACAATGTCATCATAGATTTCCGAGATTGTATCCCTGTCTAACAGATCTTCATATTTAGGTGCATCAAGCTCGATCAATTTAGCCTCCTCACGCGAGAACATCTGTAAACAAACATATACTTCAATCTTTAGCCAAAATGAAAACTTTCCAGCATATGCATACTAAAATTTTGCAGAGAAGAAAGTAAGATTCACCTCGAAAGCTTTGGTAGTTGGAAGACGTGTATCATCAGGATCGACCATTGTCTTCAACGCTGTTGCAAGTTTGACTAAATCCCAATCCTTTGCGTCAAATCCAGAAATGGCCTTCAGATGCTTATCAAGACCAAGACTTCTGCGCAAGAATTTTGAATGTTCATTTTCACGTAAATCAACATGATACACCTTGAGAGCCAGCTGAAGAATATCTTCATTAATCTGGATAAAAATGAGCATTTGCTTAATCACTGAAAGGAACATGAAAAGGCAAAATTTTCTATAAGATGACTTGAACAGATTGAGTTCCTATGAATGCCTTTCATCACTGGTAAAGTGGCAATAAGGTGTTATGGGGTCACGATGGATCAGAAAGGAACATTACATGACAAGATAGCAATAAAGCAGAAAACATTGCATACTACTCCCTCTGTAAACTAATATAAGAGCATTTAGATCACTACTTTATTATTCTAAACACTCTTATATTAGTTTATGGAGGGAGTATCAGACAAGAGAAGGACAAAGCTTAGTAAGCTCACCCACTCTTGCTTGACATTATCAATGCCGTGTCGAGATAAGAGCATATCCAATCCTTTGCATATGGGGAGCCGGTCCGCTTTTGTGAACACAGATTGTTCTTGAGGGATCAAAAGAGGCATGAGATTCTGCATACCCCACATAATCTCCCTCACTATGTCATTGCACACACAGGCTCGCCTCTGAAAAAGGAATGGGTTATATTGTACAGTTGAACATGCATGAACAACTAGGGATCTTATACAGTTACACAAACCAGCTTCTCTTGGATTATTGATTTATATTCGGGCCTTCCAACAATGATTCTTTCTCCAGGAGGCAGTAATCGCAGAGCAGTCCCATCATTCGCCGCCTACTTGCCTGGTGGTGAGGTTGATGGCATCAGACTTATCCTCAAACCTACGGAAAGCATGCATCGCGAGGAACTGAGGAACAAGGGCAAAGCATGATTAGAGAGAAAAACATAAAGCTTGTAAAATACTCCCTCTGTAAAGAAATATAAAAGCGTTTAGATCACTACCTTAGTAATCTAAACGCTCTTATATTTCTTTACGGAGGGAGTACTTGTAATTATGCAATGTGTCTCCATGAGATAGGATTGTGCCAGCCACAAATATAGCCCTGCTCGAATCTTGGTTCAACCTACTCACGCGTTAATGCAGTGCTTACTGATTGGTATGTGAAAAAAGGGAAGAAGAAAAAAAGACATGGTGGCATCCTTAGCAATAGTGTATCATGTGTGAGTGCTCGAAATTTAGTTTTGGGGTGTGCACACGTTCATGCATGCGTGATAGTATCATGTCTGCACACCTAAATGATACTGTACATACATAGATTTAGTGTTATGAGTTGGTTTAGCAACCCCAGTATATTAGAGTTAAACATGGCTTAGGTATTCCATACGTGTACGTGTCGAGTACGTGCCAGTGTAGTGCTAGAAGTCCTAGCCGACTAGGTTAGCTGAGGTTGCTGGCTTAGTATATATATATACGTACCCCCTATAATCTTTGAACCAACGAAAAATCAAAGCAAGAGATAGAAAAGTAACAGGTGCGACACACACCTGTGGCCATCACATCAATTCGTGCCTTCGTGTCTGTTCCGTTGTGAGAGAACCAAGTCGCTGTGTTCCGTTGTCATCGATCCGATCCACTGGAGAGCTAGAAAGCCAGGTTCAAGTACGGCTACACGAGCACGCATTGCTCGTGTAGATAAATCAAGCTAGCTGCTTGCTTGCTTGCAAGTTTTGTACGTGTTTTCAACTCCGGGTGATCTGCTCTAGCGATCTAAAGCCAACAATTGGTATCAGAGCCTCGACGATCTACGATGACGGACAGCGACGCTGAGTCGGTCAGGTCCGGCAACGGCGGTTCCAAGGCGAACAAGAAAGGTGACAATGTGAAGAAGGGCGGCAAGTCAGCAACAAGTGGTGGCGGAACGGGCGGCGCCAACGTACAGGCGCATCGCAACATTCCCATCCAGTACCCGATGCTCACCGACGCCAACTACGGCGTGTGGGCGGTCAAGATGAAGATTATTCTCCGAACCCTTCGAGTGTGGGAGGCCATTACGGACGACGACGTCGACAAGGAGTGCGACGAAGGTGCCATGGCCGCCATAGCCCAGTCTGTGCCGGATTCCGTGCTGATGACATTGGCGGAGTTCGAGACAGCAAGAGAGGCGTGGAACGCACTCAAAGAGATGAGGATCGGAGAAGATCGCGTCACGAAGGCTCGGGCACAAGTGCTGAAGCGCCAATTTCACAAGTTGCAGATGGAGGAAACTGAATCGGTAAACGACTATGCCATGCGTCTGACTACATTGATGGGAGAGATCCGTGCGCTTGGTGCAAAGCTCGACGAGACCGAGATTGTGGAGAAGTTTTTTCAGTTCGGTGACTGATAAATTCACGTACATCATCGGCACGCTCGAGCAGCTTTACGACATCGACGACATGACCATAACGGAGGCGATCGGACGCTTGCGGACGTGGGAAGAGAATGCTCGTGGTTGTCAGAAAGGCTATGGAGGAGGTAGTGACCAACTCATGTACTCGCGCGCAGATTGGGAGTCCCCAAATAGCAAAGGAAGGCGCAACGTTGGCGAAGGCTCAAGCAACGCGAAGCGCGGCGGACAAACCGAAGATGGCAAAGGAAAAGGCAAGCCACAAGGCCGTGGTAAGGCAGACCATCTAAAGAGCGGAAGCCACGGAACTTGGATATGTCCGAGGTCAAGTGCTATAACTGCAACGAGATGGGTCACTTTGCGAAGGATTGTCCGGAGCCTAACAAGAGGGAGATCAAGGCAAATTTGGCGAAGCAGGAAGACGAACGTCCAGGTCTTCTGATGGCCGAAGTTTGTGATCTCGTGGAGCCTAACAAGTGTGAAAGGACATGCGGTGCCCCCATGTGTGGTTTTGGTAATTGATGACATTCTCTATGGACTAATGGTTGCCTTGAGTTTATTTGAAGGTTTTGTCCATAGGCTTTTCTTGGAGTACATGTGTTGGTTTCAAGGAGAGTTTTGTGTCGACCAAGGTGCTATTCAAGGAATTATCCAAAGATTGGTCATGTGAGTGTTGAGCTTATTGCAAGCATGTCTTGAAGAAGAAGATTGTGTGATCATTCATGATTACCTTCAAGACTTCATCCAAACGAAGAGAGTTGGAAAGATTCAAGGTTGATCAAGACTAAGTCAAGAGTGAATCAAGTTGATCAACTCACAAAGCGTAGAAGATGTACCGAGAGGGATCAAGTGTTCCCATGGTATGGTAAGCATTGTCCATTACGCTTTGTATGCTAACCCATGGTCTTCGTGAGAGTTCTTTGTGGGGTTAGGTTGCGGTGTGCAAGTTCAAGTGATGCATCACGAAGAGATCAAGTGCTTGAAGCTTGCCGTCCATTTGGTGACAATGGACTTGTGAAGATGTCTTGGAAGAGTGGCTCACCCATAGTGGAGTATGGGGGAGCAATCAACTAGTCTTCTTCGAGCCAACGCAATCAAGAAAGGTGGTCCAACTTGAGGAGTCAAGATCGTCATCATCTAGCTCAAGTGGACCATGTGCAAGGCAAAGGTTTGCCCTTGATAGGTTTTCTATTTTACCGGTCTCATGGTAGTTGTGGTAGACCGGGTTATAGGATCGATAGCCGTACTATCAAGGGGGGCTCTCAAGTGAGTAGCTTGATCGTATCGTTCGTCGAGAGCTCAAACCATTGCATCCTTGCATCATGTTTCTTGGTTCTTGTTTGGTTCTTCTCCTGTGAGATTTGGAGCTTATGGTCATTTTTATGACAAGCTCGAGTTCATCGAAACGGAGTTCTCATGCATCTTCTATGATGTTTTCGATGTTGGAGGGTATGCCGGTTCTTCTCGGTTGGAGGTTTCACTCCTTTGTTTGCTAAGCATACCTCCACTGTTTTGATGCTACTCGTCGTCTTGTTTCAAACAAGCTTGAGTTTGCTCAATTCGGAGCTCATATGAAGAAGTTATGGCAGTTCTGGTTTTCCTGGAGTATTCTTTGTCTTCGTGGTTGTGGCTTAAGATTGGTGCCAGCGGTAGTACCGTGGCCTTCAGCGGTAGTACCGCCGAAGCTCCTCAGCGGTAGTACCGCTCTCGGAGCGGTAGTACCGCTCCAAGCGGTAGTACCGCTCTCCGAACGGTAGTACCGCTTGGGAGTTTCGGCCGTAGTACCGCTGTGTGTCTGGGCTACTTCCGCCTCGATTCTCAAACGAAGTTTTTCGTGTCGGGTTTTGCGGCACTAGCAGCGGCGATGAAAGCGGTAGTACCGCTCTACTCCTTGATAGTACCGCTCTGGGGCGATGGCCTGTCTTTCTCTTCAAGCGGTAGTACCGCTGGATAGGGAAGCGGTAGTACCGCCCTCGGTGATAATGCCGCCCTCAGCAATGCCGCCCTTCCCTAGCGGTAGTACCGCTCTGTCTTGAGGGCTGCTCGATTGGGGTAACGGTTGGATTTTCCCCTCCTATAAAAGGGGTCTTCTTCCCATTGAACCTCATCCTTTTGAGCTCGTGTTCTTCCCCCATTGTTGACCTTCTCCGAGCTTGCTATCTCTCAATCCCTCCATGGTTTCTTGCTAGTTTTTGGGGGAAAAGAGAGAGGAGATCTAGATCCACATTTCCACCAATCACTTTCTTCTCTATGTGAGGGGAACCCCTTGGATCTAGTTCTTGGAGTTCTTGGTGTTCTCCTTCTTGTTCTTCCTCTCATTTTCCTCCCTAGCATTAGTTGCTTTGGTGGGATTTGAGAGAGAAGGACTTGGGCACTCCGTGTGCCCTTGCCATTGCATTTGGTGCATCGGTTTGAGTTCTCCACGGTGATACGTGGAAGTTACAAGTTGAGAAGCTTATTACTCTTGGGTGCTTGGTGCCCTTGAGCTTGTTCCTCTTGGGTGCTTGGGCGCCCTAGGCAGTTAGTAGTGTTCGGAGCTCAATCATTGTGGTGTAAAGCTCCGGGCAAGCGTCGGGTCTCCAATTAGGTTGTGGAGATCGCCGAGCAATTTGACGGGTTCCGTGACCGCCCCAAGGGTTACCAAAGTGTCTGGGTTCGGTGACCGCCCCAAGGGTTGCCATTTATGCGGGTTCGGTGACCGCTCTCAAGGGTCCCTTAGTGGAATCACGGCATCTTGCATTGTGCGAGGGCGTGAGGAGATTACGGTGGCCCTAGTGGCTTCTTGGGAGCATTGTGCCTCCACACCGCTCCAAGCGGAGATTAGCATCCGCAAGGGTGTGAACTTCGGGATACATCGTCGTCTCCGCGTGCCTCGGTTATCTCTTACCCGAGCCCCTTTACTTATGCACTTTACTTTGTGATAGCCATATTGTTCTTTGTCATATATCTTGCTATCACTTAGTTGCTTATCTTGCTTAGCATAAGTTGTTGGTGCACATAGGTGAGCCTAGTTGTTGTAGGTTTTGTGCTTGACAAATTAACCGTTAGGTCTATTCCGAACAAACCTAAACCGTAATTTTTTTTAAAGCGCCTATTCACCCCCCCCCCCCTCTAGGCGACATCCTCGATCTTTCAAAGTGTGAGATCAAGGCAAATTTGGCGAAGCAGGAAGACGAACGTCCAGGTCTTCTGATGGCCGAAGTTTGTGATCTCGTCCAAACAGCGGTTGTGAAACCAAACCGGAAGGTGCTACTTTATGAGAAAAGGTAACACCAAAGTTATCCGGATGCCAGAACGTGTCATGGTATCTAGACACGGGTGCCAGTAACCACATGACGGGGTGCAAGGAGAAGTTCCTCGAGCTAGAATATGATGTTCAAGGCTCGGTCAAGTTCGGTGATGGTTCAAATGTGGAGATTTGTCGGCAAGGTTCTGTCCTCTTCGAGGGTCTCACAGGAGAACATCGCATACTCACCGGAGTGTACTACATCCCACGGCTTCGCAACAACATCATCTCTGTCGGGAAACTTGATGAGAATGGATGCAAGGTGGATATTGAAAACGGAGTGATGACGATCTTCGACAACCTCCGAAATGTGCTAGCGCATGTGAATCGCACGCGGAATAGGCTCTATATCCTCAACCTTGATCAATCTCAACCGGAGTGTTGGCTCGCCAAGAGTGATGATGATTCGTGGTTATGGCATGCTAGATTTGGACACGTTAACTTCTACGCCTTGAAGAAGATGTCAAAGATGGAGATGGTATCTGCGATGCCGCTTATCGACCATGTTGATCGAGTATGTGACGGGTGTTTGGTTGGAAAACAGCACCGCAGGCCGTTCCCTGCTCAGTCTACCTATCGTGCAAGTGATGCACTCGAGCTGCTCCATGGTGATCTATGTGGCCCTATCACCCCAGCAACTCACGGAGGAAAGAAATACTTCTTCCTTGTGGTAGATGACTACTCGAGATATATGTGGGTCGTTCTCCTACAATCTAAAGATGAGGCGTTTGAAGCGTTCAAGAAGCTGAAGGCTGCAACGGAGATGGAACACAAGCTAAAGGTTCGCGCTCTACGGACAGATCGCGGCGGCGAGTTTACGTCAAGCGAGTTCAACAACTACTGCGAGAAGATTGGCATAAAAAGGTTCCTCACTGCACCTTATACGCCGCAGTAGAACGGGGTTGTTGAAAGGCACAATCGAACCGTCATTGACATGGCGAGAAGTTTACTCAAGAGCAAGAACTTGCCGGGGACTTTTTGGGGAGAAGCTGTCTCGACGGCGGTCTGTCTTCTCAACCGGGCTCCAACGAAGGCGGTGATCGGCAAGACTCCGTATGAAGCAATTTACGGACGTAAGCCGAATGTGTCTCATCTACGGACGTTTGGGTGTGTGGCACATGTGAAGACGGCAGAGCCGCATCTCTCTAAGCTTGCCGATCGTAGCACCAAGATGGTGTTCATCGGATACGAGAGGAGTTCCGGCACCAAGGCATACCGCTTCTACGATCCACGAACCAAGCGTCTACGGATTTCACGCGACGTCGTGTTTGAGGAAAACCAAGAGTGGAATTGGAGCGCAGCAGCCGACGATGCTCCAAACGGTAATATATTCACAATTGAATTTCCAGCCGATGATGATGCAGGGGAAGACATCCAGGTGGTTGGCAAGACGCACAACCAAGGTGACCGCAATGGCAGTGATCACCATGGTGCCGACACCGATGACGACGCGCATGGGTCGCAAGGTGATAGCGACAACGACGCGCACGACACAGGCGGAGATCTCGACAATAAGGCGCATAGTGATGATGACAATCAAGATGATGGTCACGATCACGACGACTACGCCAACGACGCGGATGCCAACGACCCGGCATCTACCACGCTCGAGACTCAACCGTCTTCCTCAAGTGCATCGACACCGACAAAATTTGTGTCGTCTCCTTCGCAAGCCACGACGGATTCTTCCGGGCCTCGTCGCTACAAGCCCCTCAAGAAAGTCTACAAGTATGCAAAGCCAGTTACACTCGAGTACTCCGATTTGTGTTTACTCGGAGTTGAGGAGCCGGCGAACTTCGTAGGGGCGAGCAAAAGTTCAAGTTGGATGCACGCCATGGATGAGGAGATGAAGGCGATCGAGAGCAATGGCACGTGGACTTCGGTAACCCGACCTCCAAACCAAAAGGCCATAGGTTTGAAGTGGGTTTACAAGTTGAAGAAGGACACGAAGGGTGCCATTGTGAAGCACAAGGCAAGACTCGTTGCAAAGGGCTACATACAACGTCAAGGAGTTGACTATGAGGAGGTGTTTGCACCGGTTGCTCGAATCGAGACGGTGAGAGTGCTCCTAGCTTTGGCAGCACAAGAGGATTGGAAGGTTCATCATATGGATGTGAAATCCGCTTTCCTCAACGGCGACCTCAAAGAAGAAGTGTACGTGGAACAACCCCTCGGCTAAGAGAAGAAAGGAGAAGAAGGGAAAGTTTACAAGCTCAAGAAGGCACTTTACAGGCTGAAAGAAGCGCCAAGAGCTTGGAATATAAAGTTAGACCGAAGTTTGGTCCCGCTCGGGTTCAAAAGATGCCTCCACGAGAATCCGAAAGACAGTCTATCAAGCACCAATGAATAGGTGAAGGTTGAAGACGCGACCAAGGAGAAGCGTTGGCGTCAAGCTACAGATGAGCTGACGACAGCAAAAACGGCCCCTGAAATGCTACGAGTGACGGCAAAAGCAATGCCAAAGATAACCACTGCAAGTAGCAGCAATTATGTTTGGGACCCAGATCGAATGAAGAGAAGCCATGTTTAAGGGGGTGAATATTAGAGTTAAACACGGCTTAGGTATTCCATACGTGTACGTGTCGAGTACGTGTCCGTGTAGTGCTAGAAGTCCTAGCCGACTAGGTTAGCTGAAGTTGCTGGCTTAGTAGTATATATATATGAACCAACGAAAAATCAAAGCAAGAGATAGGAAAGTAACAGGTGCGACACGCACCTGTGGCCATTACATCGATTCGTGTCTTCGTGTCTGTTCCGTCGTGAGAGAACCAAGTCGCTGTGTTCCGTTGTCATCGATCCGATCCACTGGAGAGCTGGAAAGCCAGGTTCACGTACGGCTACACGAGCACGCATTGCTCGTGTAGATAAATCAAGCTAGCTGCTTGCTTGCTTGCAAGTTTTGTACGTGTTTTCAACTCCTGGTGATCTGCTCTAGCGATCTAAAGCCAACATAGCAAGGTTCCGCTTATAGGCTGAGTTTCTTAATGCTTTCACTCTCTAGTTTAAATTGAAAAGAAGAGGAAATGAAAATGGTGTGATGACTAACACAGTTGTGCCAATAGTCGCCCACGAAGTAGGTCTAGGTGTCCTGCAGGGAAACCAAAAGTTGAGAGATTTAGGCGATGTTTAGTAGAAGAGGATTCTTTTTCTAGCTATGTGAGCCCAAGATTTGTGATGCTCAAGAAAGTATGTCTCTGTTTTGGAGATCAACCTCCTTTTGGAGCATATTAGACTGGATTTCAATTGATGTTGTGATCTGGCATCAACCTTGTAAGATGTCACCTCTCAGTTAATATAGATAGATTAGCTTATATGCGACAACTGAACACTTTGCTGCTGCACTTCCGTTAAGATTTTTTTAAACAACTGGCGTTTTTTCTGGGCTGCATACACACGTTGACAAATGTATTAGCTAGATTGGTGCGCACAAGACCACTGGTGCGCCCTTGCCACTAGAGTAGATCTTCAACAATGAACTGGGAACATTAAAACAAATACAACATATACGACAGTAAAAACTACGCTGCTTCACAAAGATCACACGACCAAGGTCTGAGAATTCTCACATGTGATATGACGTTGTTGCTCCTAAGCAATGCTACTTTGGTTGGGTACTTCCACCGGAACCACTGCTAAACATGTACGGTCAACTTGCTGTATGGAGTCGACACCATTAGTCGCCCTTCTCCAGCACATCTTCAGTTTCCAGTGCTGCTTCAGCCTTCTTAAGCAAGTGGCGCAATTTCAACAGCACTTTGTCCACGTATTCACGGACAGCAACAATGTCTTCATAGATTTCCGAGATTGTGTCCCTGTCTAACAGATCTTCATATTTAGGTGCATCAAGCTCGATCAAGTTAGCCTCCTCAGGCGAGAACATCTGTAAACAAGCATATACTTCAGTCTTTAGCCAAAATGAAAACTTTCCAGCATATGCATACTAAAATTTTGCAGAAGAAAAGTAAGATTCACCTTGAAAGTTTTGACAATTGGAAGAAGATTATCATCGGGATCGACAATTGTCTTCAACGCTGTTGCAAGTTTGACTAAATCCCAATCCTTTGCGTCAAATCCAGAAATGGCCTTCAGATGCTTATCAAGACCAAGACTTCTGCGCAAGAACTTTGAATGTTCGTTTTCACGTAGATCAGCATGATACACCATGAGAGCCAGCTGAAGAATATCTTCATTAATCTGGATACAAATGAGCATTTGGTTAATCACTGAAAGGAACATGAAAAGGCAAAAATTTC
This sequence comes from Aegilops bicornis, assembly GCA_021605145.1. Taxonomy (NCBI): domain Eukaryota; kingdom Viridiplantae; phylum Streptophyta; class Magnoliopsida; order Poales; family Poaceae; genus Aegilops; species Aegilops bicornis. The sequence continues at coordinate 105,577,340 of CM038675.1, read as the reverse complement.
TTTAAGATGACTTGAACAGATTGAGTTCCTATGAATGCCTTTCATCACTGGTAAAAGTGGCAATAAGGTGTTATGGGGGCACGATGGATCAGAAAGGAACATTACATGACAAGATAGCAATAAAGCAGAAAACATTGCGTACTATCAGACAAGAGAAGGACAAAGCTTAGTAAGCTCACCCACTCTTGCTTGACATTATTAATGCCGTGTCGAGATAAGAGCATGTCCAATCCTTTGCATATGGGGAGCCGGTCCGCTTCGTGAACACAGATTGTTCTTGAGGGATTAAAAGAGGCATGAGATTCTGCATACCCCACATAATCTCCCTCACTCTGTCATTGCACACACATGCTCGCCTCTGAAAAAGGGAATGGGTTATGTCGTACTGTTGCACATGCATGAACAACTAGGGAGTTTACACAGTTAGACAAACCAGGTTCTCTTCAATTATTGATTTATATTCAGGACTTCCAACAATGATTAGTTCTTCAGGGAGGCAGTACTCGCAGATCAGTCCGATCATTCGCCGCCTACTCGCCTGGTGGTGAGGTCGATGGCATCAGACTTATCCTTGAACCTACGGAAAGCATGCATCGCGAGGAACTGAGGAACAAGGGCAAAGCATGATTAGAGAAAAACATAAAGCTTGTACAATACTCCCTCTGTAAAGAAATATAAGAGCGTTTAGATCACCACTTTAGTAATCTAAACGCTCTTATATTCTTTCTGGAGGGAGTACTTGTAATTATGCAATGTGTCTCCATGAGACAGGATTGTGTCAGCCACAAATATAGCCCTGCTCGAATCTTGGTTTAACCTACTCACGCGTTAATGCAGTGCTTACTGATTGGTATGTGAAAAAAGGGAAGAAGAAAAAAAGACATGGCAATAGTGTATCGTGTGTGAGTGCTCGAAATTTAGTTTTGGGGTGTGCACACGTTCATGCGTGATAGTATCATGTCTGCACGCCTAAATGATACTGTACATAGATAGATTCAGTGTTATGAGTTGGTTTAGCAACCCTAGCAAGGTTCCGCTTACAGGCTGAGTTTCTTAATGCTTTCACTCTAGTTTGAAGTGAAAAGAAGAGGAAATTAAAATGGTGTGATGACTAACAAAGTTGTGCCAATAGTCGCCCACGAAGTAGGTCCAGGTGTCCTGCAGGGAAACAAATGAGGTTAATCCGTCGGATGGTGCTTGGCAATGGCATTGTCAACGACAGAGAAGAAACAAGAAATCACGTAGTGGTCACCTCAATAGTTTTGTGGAGGAAGTGCAGATCAAAAGAGAAAATTGCGAATCCGGATGGTGTCTCGAATAGCAGCTTGCATGTCCCAGGAATCTTCTTTTTATTTATTGCTGGTAAATGAATGAAGCAAAACACAAATCAAGCAAACGTAAGTAAGTAAGCTCTGGATCTGGGACTTTGGATATAATAAACCCAACTTTAGAAAGGTAGGTGAATAAACAAAGATCTGCCGGCCCTAGCTAGCAAACGCATCGGAATAATGCAAATCGGGCGCGAGAATCGCCTCGCCGGTCCGCCCCACAACCGAATCCGCATGTACAACGAGGCAAAGGCTCGGATCTACAGTAGGTTTCATTGCTTGCCCTAACGATTCCAGATTTGCTCCGGCATGCACAGCGTTGGAGAGAGAGACGCGGGGCGGGGTAGAGGGATAGTTGAGGCGACTTACGAAAGTTGGTGACGGGCGGAAAAATAGGAGAAGCCATGGTGGTCGTGAGCATCTGCAGGCAGCACGAACGATGTGCGGCGGGGTGGGGAACCGAACCGCGCGGGGAGGATACGAGGCGAGAGGAAGCAAGGAATCCAATCGAGCCCTCCTTTCCCTTTTATATTAGCGAGGGAAATTGGGAATCCGAGTCGACTAGGGTCGAACCTTCTCTCGCGAGGATTCCCGGAGAAGGAACGACGATGTGCAGCGGAGCACACGCCTTCCATACTGCCCTGAGTTTTTCTTTTGTTTTTTGATTGATTGAAAATGTGATGTACATCCCGTGCTTCAGAAATAGGACCCGGTTTAGCCAACCAGAAGGTTTTTGAAATTGTCACATCCCTGTAAATTTTGTGACAATTTAAATAAAACCTAGCGAGGATGTCTCAAAAAAGAAGGTTTTAAAATCCCGCCCACCCCGCCTCTTTGGGGTTTTTCTTTTACCTTTTCTTCTTTCTTTTTTCCAAAAATTTCAAAACAATCCATCTCTTTTTTTAAATGGAACTTTAAATTTGTTTGCATTATTTCCAAAATATCCGAAATTTTAAGAATTCATTATTCTTTCAGAAAATGTTGGAAATTTCAAAAAACATGTTTGTAGAAAATATTCAGCAATTTGAAAAAAAACATGAATTCCAGAAAATGTTTGAACTCTGAAAAAAAATGTTTGCATTCTCAAAATGTGTTTACTTTTTCAAAAAAAGGTGCAATTATGATGGTCATAACAAAATGATCATAATTAGGGATAATCATGGATGAACAATCAATGTAACACACATACGAATCCACTTAGGGTTTTGGTATTACAAAGAGAATGAATATGCGTGATGATGATGGTTTATGGCGTGGCAGAGCCCCTCACTAGTGCAGAACCGGGCAATAGCACCGGTTCGTAAGGCCCTTTAGTGCCGGTTCTATAACCGGCACTAAAGTGTGGGCACTAAAGCCCCCCCCCCCCTTTAGTACCGGTTCAGCACGAACCGGTGCTAAAGGGAAACCACGTGGCACGAGCCAGCTCCAGGGGCCTGGAGCCCTTTAGTACCGGTTGGTAAGACCAACCGGTACTATAAGGTTTGGGGTTTTTTTAGTTTTATGATTTCTTTTTCATTTAATTTTGTGTTTCCATTTTAATTCTTTTTCGTTTGCTGGTATTTTACGATACTACTATAAATAGAATTTCTAGTAGAACCAATCATGCATATATATATATATATATATCATCAGTGTCTCACAAACCATCATATTAATTATTTCACATATACACACATGTATAGCTATATACAATTTCTCCTACATATGCATGTTGCCTTCGGAGCCAGTGGCATTAGCCTAATTGGTGCCTTGAGCACGATGACAATTGGAAGTGGTTTTCATGGGGGCGGTGGCGGGTAATAGTATTCTCCTTGAATTTATGACCTGGTCGAGCAAAAATCCCGTTATTTCCTCTTGAAGTGCTTCTCTACGCTCCGTTTCTAGGAGCTTCTCCGCATCTCTGTGAACTGTTAAGAAGGAGATCAATATGCATGTGTATTAGTTGTGTGACTAGATATCGATAATGGTGTAAAAATTATGAATAGTGTTTTGACAAGCGTACCCATTCCTGTCTTTGAGATCTGCTCCTTTCGGACGCCATCATGCGAATGTTCTCGCAAACACAGAATACACACATATCAGTCCCCTGCGCCTGCTTCAGGGCCTTTACGAGAATGGAATTTGATCAGATAATAATTAATCAAGCATGATAATTAAAGAGATGGCAGCTAGCTAGCTAGCTAGTACTTAATTACTTACCTTGGGTCGAAACCATTTAAGTTTTTGTTTTCATTCTCCTGGGGTCACGCTGATGAACCTTGCCCAAGCCCTGCCCGCCGACAATGAAAATGAATAAAGGGGTTATTAAATAGTTCATATCATGAAAAATGACGAACTAAATAGGCCGAGATATATAGTTAATAATGATTGAAATTACCTGTTGACTATCCCAAACAAGATGTTATAGTCAGTTTTTTCTTTGAGTAGTGAGTCCAGTATTTCAACTGTTCCGGCGTCAACTTTAATGATACACAAGACCCAGTGAAATCTGCATGCACACACGTTTGCATGTCTTAATTAAGCGGGCATATGTAAGCAAAAACATGTAGCTAGCTAGTAGGCAAAAAACAGAGAATTTGTAGTACAAGACAGTGTGACTCACTGGAAGTTGTAAGGAAGTAGTATATCTTCATTGTATTTGAGGCGCTTCAAGAACTCTAGCATGTTGTCCTCCACGGCCTTTTGATGACGTTGATTTATTTTCCATGTGTATTCATTAACGGTGTTTGGGTCAATGAACCCAATGCCAAAGCGTCCACTTTTTTCATTTCATACATCTTCATCCTGCATATAATACCACAGAAAAGAATATAGTGAGGATAATTACAGGTAATGATTGATCAAAAGGATCACTACAACTAGCTTGAGACTTAAATTACAGAAAGAAATCACTTACGAGACAATATGGCAATCGACGATAGATTTGTCGAGTGCGTCTTGATTGTATAACTGAAACATTTCAGAATACTCAACGGACACAACTTTCTCATGGAAGTAATGCTCCTCCTTGACATTCACCATGAGGGACAATCGATCGGAAATCTTGGTAATGTTCATGTACCATTGATGCAATTCATACATTCTCGTTGGGAGGTTCTTGACCTTGTCTGGCTCGACCAAAGGTTGGCCCTGGACATATTTCCGTTTTATTTCATCCTCTCTAAGCACAGGCATGGGCTCGATCTCGAGGAGTTGTCCAACAGTGATTTTGAGAACTTCAGCCTGCATTATATGGTCCTCCGTTATTACCACATTACCCACCTCAGGAACGTAAACTGTTTGCCCACAATAATATTGGGCGCGCGTACTGCCACGTGTTGTTGGCACAACAAGCGAGGAATCGATTCGCCGCTGTTCTCCCAGCTGGGGAATGGTTTTCCGCATTTTTGACAGCTGCTTCTTGTTTGCTCGATCCAGCTCGCCTCCTTACGTGGGCGTGCTCGATTTAACTTCCTGATGTGGTGCTCATAGTCTGTGTCAACAGGCTTGGGAGCTGGTGGTTGAGCCATACGAATGAAGTGGTCAATCGTTTCCTCAGGCACTTTCTCCCTTGGAGGCGGTGGCGGTTTCGGTGCAAAATGGGCTTCCACCTCGGACTTCGATATGGCTGCGATTTCCTCCTCGAACCTGTCATAAGACCTCTGCGAAAGAGGCGTGAGGCTTGGACCATATTTATATCGCTTGCCTCCGCCTGTACTTCCTGTACTACCTCGACTCGTACCGCTACGCACCATAGCTGCGGGGTGTCTCTTCTGCGATTGCTGAGGCGGCGGAGACGCCTGCTGACGGGGCTGAGTTGGACGAGGAGGAGTGGCCGCCTGAAGATGTGCCGGACTTGGAGGAGGAGTGGCCTGAGGTTGTGCCGGACTTGGAGGAGGAGTGGATGTCTGACGCTGTGGCGGACTTGGAGGAGGAGGAGTGGCTGACACTTTGCGGACTTGGAGGAGGAGTGGCTGACACTTTGCCGGACTTGGTGGACTTGCAGGAGCGGGAGACTGCTGACTCGGTGACGGACTTGACGAGGAGTCGGATGGCGTGGTGTCGGTGGCCTTGAAAGATGATGCAATCCTTTTCCATAGGATGATACGATGGTTGGCGTCTCCGAGAAAGCGCTTGTCGTCACCTCCAAGAATGTCGAGCTCTAGCCCCGAATATGGGTGCACCACCTCGTCAACCATGACACGTGCATAGCCCTCTGGAATCGGGATGCAATGGTAGGTTGCTTTGGGGGTAACTGGAAAAGCAACGCCGTCCGCCACCTTCATGGATATGTTCTTCATTTTGACGTGTAGATCGCAGCTAGTGTTCTCCGTGATGTCATCCACGGGGTATCTATCCAGCATTTGTCGTCCGGGGCGGAACCCACGCTGCTTCTCGGCATGGATGGGGCGGTGCTATCCAATGCTGGATCATTCGCTAGCTGCTGCAGCTGCTGAGACCCCCTTTGCTGGGTAAGTGAGTCGATCTGCTCCTGCTGCCGCTGGAATTTGACTACCAATTCCGCTTGACTTGCTTCTAGGCCTTGAAGGCGTTCATAGTCCCGCTTCCTCTGCTCCTCCTCCATCTTCCTCTTCTTCTCCTCCGCAATCTTCTTTCTCGCACGAGTTCTGTAGTCGGTGTTCCAGTCTGAAAACCCCTCATACCACGGAATAGCGCCCTTGCCTCGTGTTCTTCTCGGGTGTTCAGGATTTCCCAGGGCACGCGTAAGCTCGCCGTTCTCTCTGTTGGGCTGGAACACCCCCGATCGTGCCTCTTCTATTGCAACAAGTATCGCATCGTCGGCTCCTTCAGACTTGCCCTCGTCGAAACATTGCACGCCTTGGGTCCAACTCCCCCATGCGCATAGAACCAAGTCCTGACCCTGGGGGGCCAGCTCTTAGTAACCGGAGTGGCACGTGCATCCTCCATCTCTTTCTCAGACTTATCCCACTTAGGCATTGCCACCGCATAGCCACCTGGCCCCAGCTTATGGAACTTATCCTTTTTTCGGCATTCTTCTTGTTTATTCTCGACCGTTCCTTAGCTAATTCCGAATCCTTGAATTTCACGAAATCGTCCCAATGAGCACGTTGGTTCTCTAGTGTTCCCTCGAATACTGGAGTCTTCCTTCCTCCCTTGACGTACTTGTCCCATTCACGATTCTTGTGGTTCTTGAATGCAACCGCCATCTTCCTAAGAGCAGCGTCCTTGACTTTCTGCACATCTGCTTCTGTGAAATGATCTGGTAGGGTGAAATGTTCCATGAGAGTATTCCAAAGCAGATCTTTTTGATTCTTGTCGACAAAAGTAACATCTGGACATGGATCAGCGTCCTCTTTGCCTTTTTGTCCTTTGTCTTTTGCTGGCTCTCTCCATTCTTGATGGGAGATCGGGAGTTGGTCCTTCACAAGAACTCCGCACTGACGAACGAACTTGTCCGCAATCTTCTTAGGCGCTAATGGTTCGCCATTAGGTCTGACTGCCTCGATATTGTACTTTACGCCCTCCTTCAATTTTTTTTCGGGCTTCGTTTCGTCCTTTTGCACGAAGATTTGCTCGATCCGGATGGCTGAAAGAACAAAGATCGATTCGTTAATATATCTTCAAGTCATTTAAAACATGTGATGATCACCAGATACCTGCTTATATAAATATATATACCTCGTCGGTCTTTGTTGTTTCAGGATCAACATGTTCTTCGTCATCGTCATAATCGTAGTTCATGACTTCATCAATTCGGTCGTCAGCGATCGAATATCATATCACCCTCTCCGGTGTTGTTTAGAAATTCGAGCCGTCATAATCTTCTTCATTCTGATCATCATCTGCCCGCGTATCATATCGAATATGGTATGTTCTCCCTCTCTGTCGGTATTATGCGCCATAGCTTTTATTTAAATAATTCAAAAGAAATATAAAACAATTTAGTATTCAAATTACATCGTCTCGAATAATAGATATAATCTCGAATACTTCGTCTAGAATAATAGATACAATCTCGAATACATCGTCTCAAATAATATATAATATTGAATAGTACATCACTGGCTAGCTAATTAAAGATTGAATACTACAGAAGAATCTAGGACACTTTCGCGGTTCTGCGCGGGCGGTGGACACCCAAAGAGAAGGAACCCTCACAGGATCATAGCTGAAGTGAGATCCCTAAAGATATCGCCGGTATTGGAGAACCTGCCGCCTCTAACGCAACCATGTAGCGATGGACGTGCTCGTCCTCCTCCCCGACACGGCGACGCATTCCTCCGGCGGGGCCGGGTCCCTCCACCAAAACTGGCCCACGCGAACGCCACCAAACGGGACCTGGGGTCGGGTTCCTCATCAAGCGGCGCGCCCCTCCAGGCAGCACCTCCCAGTGCCAGCCCGGCGGAGCCCAGTCCCGGACATGGGTCGGCTGGACGTCGTCGCGGACGGGTCGACAGCGAGGATGCGGGCGTCGAGAACAAATACTAGCTATATGCCCGCAAAAAGTAATATTTTTTAATGATTGGATTTTGATAACTAAAATTTCTAACATTTCTACTATTTCAAAAATCTATATACTATTTCATACTAATTAAGCATCTAACACTAAAACAGAAAACACAACTTCTATACATCCATTAAAAACTGAAAAACAACATTATATAAAAAATTTCCATACTAATTAAACACTAATTATATCCATCTAACATGCATTCATACGTATATAATAGTGAAAAAATAATAATCTAAATAATCTAAACTAATTAAACATACAAAATACGTATATACTAAAATATACATTCATTAATTCATAATTCTGTGTGGGTGTGTGTTCATCATGCTTGTGTGTGTGTATGGGCTCGGGGAGGGGCGGCGCCCTTGGGGGCCACCGGGGGCGTGGGAGAGGGGTTAGAGGGGGAGAGCTCACAGCGTGGCGACGGCGACGGCGAGGCGACGGCCGGGGGCGGTGACGGGCCGAGGCGGCGACGCGGGGACGGCGCGACGGGACGGGCCCGGGCGGCGACGGAGACGAGGGCGGCGACGGGACGGGCGGCGACGGGAGGGCGGCGACGGAGACGAGGGCGGCGACGGGGATGGGGGCGGCGACGGCGACGGAGACGCATTTAAAACAGAGGAAGAAACAGAGGGGAATGAAAATTTCAAGTGTTGTATATATAGAAGGCACCTTTAGTACGGTTGGAGCCACCAACGGTACTAAAGGTCTGTTTGGGCCAGCCCATGCAGCGGGATGCGACCCTCTTTCGTACCGGGTGGTGGCAGAACCCGGTACTAATGGTCCCCCGTTTAGTACGGGTTGGTGCCACCACCCGGTACTAAAGGCCTCAAGGCCTACCACCCAAAGTTTAGTCCCACCTCACTGGGCGAAGGGCAGCTGCACTGGTTTATAAACCCAGCCGCGGCTACCACTTGAACTCCTTCAGATAGCAGGCTTGTGGGCCTAAACTCTGCGCTGCCACAATGAGTCTGCTTTGGGCCTTTAAGGCTGTTATTACACACAGCCTATCAGGCCCACAGGCAGCGCCTTCAATTTTTTATAGTTTTTTTTTTTCTGCTTTATTTTCTTATATTTCTTTTTGCGTAGTTTGTGTATTGTTTTTTCTTTTCTGTTATATTTTTTTTATTATATTTATTTTTTATTAGTTTTTCATCTAGTTTTCCAAAATTCAAAATTTTCAGAGTTCATTTTGTAGTTATTTTCAATTTCACGGTCATTTTGTAAACGATTGAAAAATAGCAAATATTTTTTTTTCTTTTCTGCTTTATTTTTTCTTCTATTTATTTCCGAGTAGTTTTTTTTCTTTTCTGCTATATTTATTTTCTTCTATTTATTTTTGAGTAGTTTTTTTATATAGCTTTTTTCTTTTCAGCTATAGTTTTTCTTTCTTTTCTGCTATTTTTTCTTTTCTGCAAAAATTGATGGTCAAAGTCTGGAGTTATAACTTTAAAAAAAAATGTCGACATGCAATTAGTTTTTGCCATAACAGAAGAAGTCCGGAGTTGTAATAAGTTATTAAAAATAAAAAAGAGGTGCAATGCTCGTTAATTTGCTTCAAGCCTTTCGGAATAGTGTAAACTGCACTGCGCATAGCTCCATGCAGTCTACCGTATTCCTGAAGGCTTGAAGCTAAGCAACGTGAGCATTGATCCTCTTCTTCATCGTCTCTGCACTCAGGGCTTATAAACCGCTCCTAGTCCCTCTCACTTCGCGAGGTGGGACTAAAAAACAACTTACGTCTGGTTCATCCATGAACCGGTACTAAAGGTGCTCGTGGGGCCCCAAATTACGACACAACCTCATTAGTACCGGTTCGTGGTAGAACCAACACTAAATGGTGATGGTGGGGCCATAGCCTGACGAAGGCTGACACAACCTCTTTAGGTACAAAAATTACAAACTTTACATTAGTGCCCGTAGTTTTCAAATTTGAATAGTTTAAATTTTGAATTATTTGAAATTAGTGTGAATTTGTTTGCACATAAAATTTCTTCGCGTTTCAAATGCCAAAACACATAACTACCCTAACTATTACAGAGATTCCCCTCTCGGTGCGTAAACACGTAAGAAAGTGATGATAGCTAGTGAAGCCGATCACATCCCGGATCTTTGGGTGTGAAACTTTTTCTTCAAGGTGTGTCCCTTTGCGCCAGTAACCATGGAAAATCTTCATCATTTAACGGGATGCTCGGGTCAATATTCACTGTGAATGGAGCAATTTCATCAAACTTTTCATAATCTTCTGACTTGTCTGTCTTGTCATCCACTCCCACGATGTTTCTCTTCCCAGAAAGACCAATGTGTCGCTTTGGCTCATCGTACGATGCATTCGCATCCTTATCTTTTCTTTTTCTTGGCTTGGTAGACATGTCCTTCACATAGAAAACCTGTGCCACATCATTGGCTAGGACGAATGGTTCGTCTGCATACATAAGAGATTGTTGAGATCCACTGTTGTCATTCCGTCTTCGCGGGTCTTCCGTTACCCGCCTCGTGTCATATTGACCATTTGCACCGAAACAAAGGGACCTTTAAACCACGTCGATAGTCAAGTTCCCATATGTCCTGTATATAACCATAATATGTTTCCTTTCCGTCTTGGTTTACGCATCAGCGGACACCACTGTTTTGGTTGGTGCTCTTCTTATCTTGGGCGATCGTGTAAAATGTATTACCATTTATCTCGTACCCTTTGAAAGTCATTATATTCGAAGATGGTAAGCGGGACAGCAAGTACATGTCATCTTCAATAGAGGTGTCATGCATGGTACGTGCGTTCTGCAACCACCGTGGCGAAACTCCTGGTTTGTTCACGTGTAATCCGGTCATCGACCGCTCCGGGTGTTTGGAGCGTAGCAAATTCTTGTGTTCATCCATATACGGAGCCACCAAGGCGGAATTCTGTAGAACTGTGTAGTGTGCTTCATTGAGAGAATGTCCGTCCATACATATTATTTGTTCCCCTCCTAGCGTGCCTTTTCCATCGATGCGCCCTTATGCCGCGATTCAGAACACCAATCGGCTTAAGGTCAGGAATAAAGTCAATACAAAACTCAATGACCTCCTCATTTTTATGGCCCTTGGAGATGCTTCCTTACGGCCTAGCACAGTTATGAACATATTTCTTTAAGACTCCCATGAACCTCTCAAAGGGGAACATATTGTGTAGAAATACAGGACCCAAAACGTTAATCTCTTCGCATAGGTGAACTAGGGCGTGCGTCATGATGTTGAAGAAGGATGGTGGGAACACCAACTCGAAACTGACAAGACATTGCACCAAATCATTCTGTAACCTTGGTATGATTTCTGGAGCGATTACCTTCTGAGAGATTGCATTGAGAAATGCACATAGCTTCACAATGGCTAATCGAACGTTTTCCGGTAGAGGCCCCCTCAATGCAACCGGAAGTAGTTGCGTCATAATCACGTGGCAGTCATGACACTTTAGGTTCTGGAACTTTTTCTCTGCCATGTTTATTATTCCCTTTATATTCGACGAGAAGCCAGACGGTACCTTAATCGAGCAGGCATTCAAAGAAGATTTCCTTCTCTTCTTTGGTAAGAGCGTAGCTTGCATGACCACGATGTATGCCGTCTTCTCCGTGCATACGTTGCTCTCCGTGCCTCTGGTGTATCTTTTGTCTTCCCATACACGCCCAAGAAGCCAAGCAGGGTCACACAAAGATTCTTCGTCACGTGCATCACGTCGATTGCGGAGCGGACCTCTAGGTCTTTCCAATATGGCAGGTCCCAAAATATAGATTTCTTCTTCCACATGGGTGCGCGTCCGTCAGCGTCCTTTGGAACAGGTTGTCCGCCAGGACCCTTTCCAAATATCACCTTCAAATCCTTGACCATATCATGTACATCAGCACCAATACGGTGGCGAGGCTTCGTCCGGTGATCCGCCCCACCTTTGAAATGCTTGCCTTTCTTTCTTATGGGATGCCTGCTCGGAAGAAATCGACGATGTCCCAGGTACACATTCTTCTTACAACTATTCAAATATATACTGCCGGTATCATCCAAACAATGCGTGCATCCGCGGTATCCCTTGTTTGTCTGTCCTGAAAGGTTACTGAGAGCAGGCCAATCATTGATGGTTACGAATAGCAACGCCTTTAGGTTAAATTCTTCCCCCATGTGCTCATCCCACGCACGTACACCTGTTCCATTCCACAGTTGTAAGAGTTCTTCAACTAATGGCCTTAGGTATACATCAATGTCGTTGCCGGGTTGCTTAGGGCCTTGGATGAACACTGGCATCATAATGAACTTCCGCTTCATGCACAACCAAGGAGGAAGGTTATACAAACATAGAGTCACAGCCAGTGCTATGGTTGCTGCTCTGCTCCCCAAAAGGATTAATGCCATCGTGCTTAGACCAAACCATACGCTCCTTGCGTCATCGCAAACTCCTTCCCGTACTTTCTTTCGATTTTTCTCCACTGCCACCCGTCACCGGTACTCTCAACTTTCCGTCTTTCTTATGGTCTTCTACGTGCCATCGCATCGCCTTGACATGCTCTTTGTTTTGGAACAAGCGTTTCAACCGTGGTATTATAGGAGAATACCACATCACCTTGGCAGGAATCTTCTTCTGGGCGCTCGCCCTCGACATCACCATGCTCATCGCGGCTGATCTTATAGCGTAATGCACCACATACCGGGCAAGCGTTCAAATCCTCGTACTCACCGCGGTAGAGGATGCAATCATTAGGGCATGCATGTATCTTCTGCACCTCTAACCCTAGAGGGCAGACAGCCTTCTTTGCTTCGTACGTACTCTCGGGCAATTCGTTGTCCTTTGGAAGCATATCCTTTATCATTACCAGCAACTTTTCAAATCCCGATACACCATTCTCTGCCTTCCATTGCAGCAATTCCAGTGTGGTGCCCAGCTTTTTCTTGTCACCTATGCAATTCGGGTACAACAATTTTTGTGATCCTCTAACATGCGCTGCAACTTCTTCTTCTCCAAATCACTTGCGCAGTTTCTCTTTGCATCGGCAATGGCCCGACCTAGATCATCAATGGGCTCATCTGATGCCTCTTCTTCAGCTTCTTCCCGCATTGCCGGCCCAGCTTCTTCCCGCATTATCGGCTCAGCTTCTTCCCCATTGTTGTATCATCGTATTCAGGGAACCCATGGCCAGGATAGCTGTAAATGCGTCCTCTTCTTCTTCATTGTCTTCCATCATAACCCCTCTTTCTCCGTGCTTGGTCCAAACATTATAGTGGGGCATGAAACCGGACTCAAACAGTGGGCGTGAATGGTTCTTGACGTAGAGTAATTGCGACCATTCTTACAGCCCGACATGGACAAGGCATAAAACCATCCGCCCGCTTGTTTGCCTCAACCGCAAGCAGAAAAGTATGCACGCCCTCAACGAACTTGGGAGAGCATCGGTCATCGTACATCCATTGCCGGCTCATCTTCATTACACAACACCGAATAGACCAAATTAATACAAGTTCATACATAAAGTTCATACAACACTTAAATGCAACAAACAAATAACTCTCTAGCTAAAGCATTTAAATGCAACAACAAATGCGATCAAGATCGCAACTAAGGTAACAATTGATCCAACAAAGCATAATGATACCAAGCCTCACTATCGATGGCATATTTTCTAATCTTTCTAATCTTCAAGCGCATTTTCTCCATCTTGATCTTGTGATCATCGGCGACATCGGCAACATGCAACTCCAATTCCATCTTCTCCCCTCAATTATTTTCAATTTTTCTTTCAAGTACTCGTTTTCTCTTTCAACTAAATTTAACCTCTCGACAATAGGGTCGGTTGGAATTTCCGGTTCACATACCTCCTAGATAAAAATATCTATGTCAACTTGATGGGCATAATTTGTCATAAACACGAAATGCAACAAATAGTTCTAAAAGAGAATATACCACATCCGAATCATAACAAGGACGAGGGGCGACGGGACGGATATCAAAACCATGGCACTATGTATAACAAACAACGTCACGGGTAAGATAATTATTATACGAGTAACTATATATCCAAATCACACAAACATCAATTTTTTATATAAAACTTCATGAACAAGAGGCTCACCACAAGGTGGTGCCGGCTGACAGAGACGGTGCAGGCGATCGGCGGTGGTTCTGACGAGAGATTTAGAAGGCACTAAGTAAACCACACCTACATATGCAAACTAAGTGTTATTTTGACCTCAAATTGCATATAAATAAAATACTACCACATATAATTCCTCCCAAATTACTAAAACCCACAATTAATCACTATATAAACCAATGCAAGAGCTAATCTAGCAATGAGAGATGAAAGGACAAAGTTGCTAACCTTGGTGATCATTTGAATGGATGAGGGCTGCAAATCTTGACAAATTTGGGGCAAATTTTGTGATGAACTTCGAGAGGAAGAAGGGAAGAACAGAGGAGAGGGAGAGGGAAAGGGGAAGAACAGAGTGCGGGTGGACGAAGGATTTATATAGGGCGACATTTAGTACCGGTTCGTGCCACGAACCGGTACTAAAGGTGCCGGAAGGGCCCCATTCGACAACATCCTGCCACCACTCTCATTAGTACCGGTTCGTGGCACGAACCGGTGCTAAAGGTTTGCCACGAACCGGTACTAAAGAGCTCCTCCCGGGTAGCCGTTGGAACCGGCACTAATGGCCACATTAGTGCCGGTTCTGTTACAAACCGGGACTAATGTGTCTCACATTTGACCCTTTTTCTACTAGTGCCTTCTATCTACCCCTCCCCCCCCCCCCCACACACACACCCACAGCCCTCGTAGTTTCTGATCTCCTCGTGTGTCTATTGTGTGATGCGAAGCCACGAGGGTGAAGTAGTCGACCAGAGGATGGCGCGCTCGTACCAGGCATCATCTTCTCTTCTAGAAGTTGTTGTGTGGCTGATTTTTGCTCTATTCGATTGCTGTTTTTTTGTGGTAGTTTCCTATCATGCCAACTAACGCGAAATTCACCCATATACTTGTATTCTCCTCTATAATATTTCAAATCTCCTCTTTCGCCGAGATCCTGGTGAAATCAAACAAAAGGTGCGTGAACGCGATAAAACCCCAAAAATCATACGAGTACGGTGCAAAACATAAAAGTAAAAAGTGATGCAAATTTGGACTCATCAACTCCCCCAAACTTAGACTTTGCTCGTCCTCGAGCAAATACCGCAGCTTGAAAGAACAAGGTCGTCATGTTGGGCAAACCTCCATGTTGGGGAAAAGAGGAGGTGGCTACAAAGTTCTCTATGAAGCTGAAGCAATCCTCCAACAGTCGAACCGATCATTTTTCACTGCTTGTCTTTAAAGCTGGATGTTTTATATGCTATTTTTATATCATTTTCTGGTACTAACTTATTAACCCAGTGCCTAGTGCCAGTTGCTGTTTTTTGCCTCTTTTTGTTTTCGAGGAAATCAATGCCAAATGGAGCCCAAACGCTATGAAACTTTTTGACGTTTTTTTTCTAGACAAGAGAGACCCTACAAGCTTCGGGAGGAGACCAATAGGCAAACAAGGAGACGACAAGGCAACAAGGGTAACCAGAAGATAAGGCCACTCGGCAAGACTATACTAGTTTAACACGACTATCTAGTGGAACACTATATATATAGGACTTGTAGAGCTTGAAAAAGCTTGTTTTGCTCTTTTTTCTCTCTTCTGGGCACTGAACTTCATAGACAGACTTACCAACTGATGAGCGAAAGTAGCAAATTTCTTCTTCCTGGGAGGGACAGACTCTACGTTGGTAGATCGAACTTTCATTTGACGGCCGACGTGTTGGATGTCCATCCAACGGCCGACGTGTTTCTTCAATCTCTAATCTTCCTGCTCCAGCCGCCTAAACTAGCGCCGGCGGGACTGCCTGCTCCCTCATCTTGTGGTTCATTTGTGATGCCTTGCAGCTTCCCTGGCCCACCCTACTCCCTCCACTGGCCTGGCTGCGCGCAATCAACTGCCTCCTTATTACACGAAAAAAATGATTCCTCCCACTGACATCTGGGGCGCACCGGTTGGGAGGCCGACCTGTGGGCCTACTAAGTTGACGTGTACGCAGGGCTTGTCAACTTAGTCAACAAACGATTCTAGCAGCAGTAACCGTTGGATTTGAATCGAACGGTCCTGCTGCTTCTTCAATCGCTTCTCTTCTTGCAACAGCCGCCCAAACCAGCGCCGGGGAGACCGCCTGCTCCTGCCTCCAATGGTCGGCTGTGCTGCCGATGAGGCCTCATCGCCCCCTACTACTCCCACCGCTAGCCAGGCCCTGTGGCGACGACAGCCTCACACCGCAGCCGAACCAGTGAACCCTCGTACTCCTCTCCGCATGGGCATCCACTGTCGCGTCTTCCCCGGCTCCGCGTCGTCCCCTTCCTAGGCCTCGCCGTCGTCCACCGCCTTGGTGCTCTCGGCGCGGCGTGGTCAACGTGGTCAACGACATTCCATCGGAAGAGTACTGTACGTGGAGAGGCTGACAGCTGGGTCCACGGCCACAGCCCAGTTTTTTGTGATTTGCCAAGTAAGTCGCTTTGTCAGGCCTGTTGGGCTGCAAATCTTTCAAGACGAGGAGAGCTTTCATTCGGCTGGCCGAGAAAATGGCCCATCGGTAATGAGAAATGGGATGTACATTTTTAAAACACATCAAACAGGCAATTAGTTTCAAATATCTTTTTTTCATTTTGAGATTTGAAATTACATTAATTTTTATGCATGGAGAATTTGTTGGATTTTTTTATATTGATATACATTTATTTTTAAATCAGTTTGAATGTGAGTCGAAATTTCGGGATTAAAAACAGTTCGGACCACACCGAAATATGCAAAACTTCGTATAATTTTTTAACCGTGGCCACAATATGGGCTATAACGCTAACAAAAACAATATGGACTCCAAAAAAAACCTTAATAATTAGCAAATGGGCTATAAATTATTAGAAATAATGGCAGATGGGTTGTATGTTGTTTCCCTCAGATTTGAGGCTTTCCTAAAAAAAGGTTGACACACAAGCAGTGACTGTTGGATGGCCATCCAACAGCCGTCGTGCTTCTTCAATCTCTGCTCTTCCTGCTCCACCCGCTCAAACAGGCGCCGGCGGGACTGCCTGCTCCCTCCTCCCCGCGGCTGGCTTTGCTGCCACACAGGCCTCACCGCCCCACTGTACTCCCATCGCTGGCCTAGCCATCCCTCTACTCACCCACACCTGCTGTTATTCTCCGGCGACGACAGACGAAGATAAACCCTAAATGCAGTCGTACTCCCCTCCGCGTGGGAAACAACTGCAGAGTCTTCCCTGCCTCTGTGTCGTTCCCTTCCTAGGCCTCGCCGTCGTCCACCGCCCTGGTGCTCTCGGCGCGGCCTGGTCAACATGGTCAACGACCGACATGCATCTGAAGTGGACTGTACGTGGAGAGGCCGACAGCTGGGTCCACGGCCACACGCAAGGAAATGCCTCCTTATTACACGCAAAATAATGATTCCTCCACCTGACATCTGGGACCCACCGAAAGGGCCTCTGTATTTCGCGAAAAAACGTTACCGTCGCTGACAGCTCGGACCCACCAGCTATATCTTCGCACGCAAGGAAGTGCCTCCTTATTATGCACAAAAAAATGAATACTCCCCTGTTAGCTAGGACCCAGTATAGTGGCAGGCTGACTTGTGGGCCTACTAAGTTGACGGGAACGGAGGGCTTTGTCAACTTAGTCAATATGCACGATTCTAGCTCCAGTGACCGTACGATGTCCATCCAACGGCCGTAGTGCTTCTTCAACCTCTGTTCTTCTTGCTCCAGCCGCCCAAACCAGCGCCGGTCGTGCCTCGTGCTCCTACCTCCCGTGGCTAGCTGCGATGCGGCGGAGGCCTCACCGCCCCCTACTACTCCCACCACTGGCCAGGCCATCCCTCTACTCACCCACACCCCCTGTTACTCTGCAGCGACGGCAGCCTCACACCGCAGTGAACCAGTGCCCTCGTACTCCTCTACGCGTGGGCATCCACTGCCGCGTCTTCCCCGGTTCCGCGTCGTCCCCTTTGTAGGCCTCGTCGTCGTCCACCGCCCTGGTGCTCTCGGCGCGGCGTGGTCAACGTGGTCAAGGAACGGCTTCCATCGAGCGTGGACTGTACGTGGAGAGGATGGCAGCTGGGTCCACGGCCGCAGCAAGGAAGTGCCTCCTTATTACGTGCAAAATAATTATTCCTCCACCTGACAGCGGGGACCCACCGGACGGGCCACCGTATTTCGCCCCCCTGACTGCTGGGACCCACCAGCTACATCTTCGCACGCAAGGAAGTGCCTGACAGTCGGGACCCACCTGGTCGAAGCGTACGTAGCGTTGTCATTCTGGTCGCGAACGTGTACGTACATATATACTGATCTATGTAGAGGCGCGCACGTGTCGTAGTAGAGGCGCACACGTAGCATGTACACATACGTACAGCGGCCAGGGTGCAAGAAAGAAAATACGGCCACGTATGTGTACATACGGGCGGGGTCTCAAACGCCTACTCGCGCATACGTACGGCGAGGGCTCGTTGACATGGTTGGGTCGGAACGGAGAAACAACGTCGTCGTCATGTTCATGGGGAGGCAACGGAATGCGTCATGTTCATCGGGAGGCAACGCGGCTGGGTCGGAACGGAATGCGTGGTCGTGTTCATCGGGAGGGCTTGGACGGAAGAGGCGATGGAAACGAGGCCTGGCGTACCGCAAAACGGAGGAAACGGACCTCCTACGTTCGGAACGGGGTCCTGTTGATCGGGAGGTTGTGACGTACCGCAAAATGGACGAAACGGACCTCCTACGGTCGAAACGGGGGTCCTGTTGATCGGGAGGGGTGTGGCGTACCGCAAAACGGAGGAAACGGACTTGTGTTGGAGCGCTACGGTTGAAACGGGGGTCCTATTCATCGGGAGGGGTGTGACGTACCGCAAAATGGGACTCCACGGGATACTGTTCATCTCCACCGTCGACCCCCTCCAGCATCCACGAGCTACTGTTCATCCACCATCGACCTCCTCCAGCCTCCACCTGCGAATGTTCATCCACGGGCTCCTGTTCATCCAGCCTCCACCGCGCGCTACTCCACCGGCTACTGTTCAACCAGCCCTCTCCACGGGCTCCTGTTCAACCACCCCTCCACGGGCTACTGTTCATCCTCCACTCCACCGTCTACTGTTCATCCAGCCCTCTGATACGTCTCCATCGTATCTACTTTTCCAAACACTTTTGCCCTTGTTTTGGACTCTAACTTGTATGATTTGAATGGAACTAACCCGGACTGACGCTGTTTTCAGCAGAATTGCCATGGTGTTGTTTTATGTGCAAAAAATAAAAATTCTCGGAATGACCTGAAACTCCACGGAACACCTTAGAAAAAATAAAGAAAAATCGTCGCCAAAGATGAAGGCCAGGGGGCCCACACCCTGTCCATGAGGGTGGGGGGCGCGCCCCCTACCTCGTGGGCCCCCTGGTGGCCCTCCGACGCCAACTCCAACTCCATATATTGGCTTTCAGGGAGAAAGAAACAGAGAGAAGAAATCATCGTGTTTTACGATATGGAGCCACCGCCAAGCCCTAATCTCTCTCGGGAGGGCTGATCTGGAGTCCGTTAGGGCTCGGGAGAGAGATTCGTCGCCCGTCGTCATCATCAACCATCCTCCATCACCAATTTCATGATGATCACCGCCGTGCGTGAGTAATTGCATCGTAGGCTTGCTGGGCCGGTGATGGGTTGGATGAGATTTATCATGTAATCGAGTTTGTTTTGTTAGGGTTTGATCCTAGTATCCATTATGTTACGAGATTGATGTTGCTATGACTTTGCTATGCTTAATGCTTGTCACTAGGGCCCAAGTGCCATGATTTCAGATCTGAACCTATTATGTTTTCATGAATATATGTGTGTTCTTGATCCTATCTTGCAAGTCTATAGTCACCTACTATGTGTTATGATCCGGCAACCCCGAAGTGACAATAATCGGGACCACTCACGGTGATGACCATAGTTTGAGGAGTTCATGTATTCACTATGTGCTAATGCTTTGTTCCGGTTCTCTATTAAAAGGAGGCCTTAATATCCCTTAGTTTCCATTAGGACCCGCTGCCACGAGAGGGTAGGACAAAAGATGTCATGCAAGTTCTTTTCCATAAGCACGTATGACTATATACTGAGAATACATGCCTACATTACATTGATGAGCAGGAGCTAGTTACATGTCACCCTATGTTATGATCATTACATGACAAACCGCATCCGGCATAATTATCCATCACTAATCCGGTGCCTCGAAGTTTTCCATATACTGGTTCTCGCTTATTTACTTTTCCGTTACTCTTTATACAATCACTACAAAATACCAAAAACATTACTTTTTTGTCTTTACTTTTGTTACCGTTACCACCACTATCATATTACTTTGCTACTAAACACTTTGCTGCAGATACTAAGTTTCCAGGTGTGGTTGAATTGACAACTCAGCTGCTAATACTTGAGAATATTGTTTGGCTCCCCTTGTGTCGAATCAATACATATGGGTTGAATACTCTACCCTCGAAAACTGTTGCGATCCCCTATACTTGTGGGTTATCAAGACCTTTTTCTGGCGCCGTTGCCAGGGAGCATAGCTCTATTCTTTGAGTCACTTGGGATTTATATCTGCTGGACACTATGAAGAACTTGAAAGATGATCGAACTACTATTTTGCCCTCAACTACGAGGGGAGGTAAGGGACTGCCATCTAGCCTTGCACTAGATTCTCCTTCTGTTATGAGTAAGTTTGCGACACCTAAACCTACTACTGCTATGAATTCTGATATGTCGCATGTTATTGATGATGCCACTTCTGCTATTAATGATACTTATGATGAAACTACTTCTATGCTTGATACTACTGTGCCCCTTGGTGAATTTCTTGATGAGCAAATTGCTAGGTCTAGAGAAAGAGAAATTATTGAACCTGAACACGATGATGTTAGTGATGATGAAACTATGCCTGCTATTCCTGAAGGTTATCTTTTTTATGTTGAATCTTCTGCAGCTATTCTTGCTTGCCAGGATAGAAAGGAACTTAAGAGGTTGCTAGTTAAATGGAGTAAAGAATCTTTTAGAGATAGAATGAAACCTGACCCTGCTTTTGCTACTTCACCTATCTGTGTTCCTGATCAGGATTATTATGATTTTTCTGTTGATCCAGATATAATTATTTTGGTTGAATATGATCCTTTTTATGGCTATGAATCTGAAACTGTTGTGGCACATCTTACTAAGTTAAATGATATAGCTGCCCTGTTTACTAATAATGAGAGATCGCGCTACCTTTATTTACTCAAAATATTTCCGTTCTCATTAAAGGGTGATGCTAAGATATGGTTTAATTCTCTTGATCCTGGTTGTGTGCAAAGTCCCCAGGATATGCTTTATTACTTCTCTGCCGAATATTTCCCTGCTCATAAGAAACAAGCTTCTTTGAGGAAAATATACAACTTTGTGCAAATTGAAGAAGAGAGTCTCCCACAAGCTTGGGGGAGGCTTCTCAAGTTACTTAATGCTTTGCCTGATCATCCTCTTAAGAAACCTGAAATATTTGATATCTTTTATAATGCACTAACTGATGCTTCCAGAGACTACCTGGATAGTTGTGCTGGTTCTCTTTTCAGGGAAAGAACACCGGATGACGCTGAAATTCTATTAAATAATATGTTGGCAAATGAAAATAATTGGGCACCTCCTGAGCCAATTGCTGAGCCAATTACTGAGCCTATTCCTAAACCAACTCCGAAAAAGAGAGGTGTTCTATTTCTCAGTCCCGAATATATGCAAGAGGCAAAGAAATCTATGAAGAAAAAGGTATTAAAGCTGAAGATGTTAAGAATCTACCTCCTATTGAAGAAATACATGGTCTTAATTTACACTTTGTTGAAGAAGTATATGATCTCAGTTACTTATTTACTGAAGAACCTCTCGATATCCCGACACAGGTAGTAAAGGTAAATTCTCTCTATAGATATGATAAAGCTGAAGTCCCTCCTACTAAAATTGCTAGTCAGTGCTTAGATGAGTTTGATGACTTTATGTTTAAGCAAGATGAATGTAATGCTTATTTTGGTAGACAATTAAAACAGAATACCTTTATGATTAAACGCTTGGATGATTATATGGCCGATATTAGAGGTGGACTTAAACTTGTTAGCAAACATGCTTCTATGGTTACCACTCAAGTAGAACAAGTACTTAAAGCTCAGAAAGAAGTGCTTGATGAAATGAATAGTAAGAAAAATGATTATGCTGTTAGAGTGGCTACTAGAACTGGTAGAATGACTCAGGAACCTTTGTATCTTGAAGGCCACCCTAAGAGAATCGAGCAAGATTGAGGGAGTTCCGGACTAGGGGGTGTCCGGATAGCCGAACTATCATCATCGGCCGGACTCCAAGACTATGAAGATAGAAGATTGAAGACTTCGTCCCGTGTCCGGATGGGACTTTCCTTGGCGTGGAAGGCAAGCTTGGCGATGTGGATATGTAGATCTCCTACCATTGTAACCGACTCTGTGTAACCCTAACCCTATCCGGTGTCTATATAAACCGGAGGGTTTTAGTCCGTAGGACGAACAACAATCATACCATAGGCTAGCTTCTAGGGTTTAGCCTCCTTGATCTCGTGGTAGATCCACTCTTGTAACACACATCATCAATATTAATCAAGCAGGACGTAGGGTTTTACCTCCATCAAGAGGGCCCGAACCTGGGTAAAACATCGTGTCCCTTGTCTCCTGTTACCATCCGCCTAGATGCACAGTTCGGGACCCCTACCGAGATCCGCCGGTTTTGACACCGACATTGGTGCTTTCATTGAGAGTTCCTGCGTATGCGTCACCGATAGGCCCGATGGCTCCTTCGATCATCAACAACGACGCGATCCGTGGTGAGACCTTTCTCCTGGACAGATCTTCGCTGGCGGCTTTGCTGCGGGCCAATTCGCAGCCATCCGGAAGCAGATCGAAAGCTACGCCTGGCCGTCGGTCAGATTTGGAAGTTTAAACTATCGGCCGATATCCGCGGAGACTTGATTTTCGACGGATTCGAGCCGCAGCCAAGCGCGCCGCCTTGTCTCGATGGGCATGATCTAGCTCTGCAGCGAGCGATTGCCACGGAGGCCGCACGGAATCCGCTCCGACCCTTAATTCGAGCCGGATCCCCGATCGAGGGCGAGTGGTTGGACACCGCCTCGGGGCTACAATCTCTGGCGATCAAGCGAACTCTATCCCTGTCGCTGCGAAGACCTCGACTCCGGTGCGGACTCCTCTCCGGACTCCGAACCCTCCAGCGCCCTTGCCAATCGAATCCGATTGGGCGCCCGTTATGGAGTTCACGGTCATGACATCTTTCGGCACTCGCCCTTTTGGCGACATCCTGAATTCACTAAAGTCTCTCTCTTTATCCGGAGAGCCTGGCGGACTGCGGTCGGGGCGGTTGGGATGCAGACGGCGAAGAAATTCAAAGCCCACCCACCACCCACTTCATAGCCACCGCCGAAAGCTTACACGGCGTGCTCGATTTCGACTCAAGACATCGACGGTATGGGCGGCGATGTAGGAGACAACAATGAACCAGCACCTATAGGACGCTGGAGAACCTCATCCCATGATGTATACATGGTGGATACACCTAAAGGAAATGAAGACGAGGAACAACGGGACGCTACGAAGGATAAATCCCTCGAAAAGCAGTCAAAACGGCAGCGTAAACGCCGAACAAAGTCCCGCCTCAACAAAGACCCAGCCATAGAGCAGGGCGAACCGGTGGACAACGAACAAGCTATCAAGCAATCGTCCGAACAAGACAACTTGGATAAACAATCTGTCCCCGGCGAAGACAACAGTCGGACGACCTCACGCCGGACAAACCATTGGAGCAAAATAACCTCCAGAAAAGGCTCGTCGCCACTGCGCGTAGCCTGAAAAAGCAGAAGCGGAAGCTCAAAACAGCGGAAGATGCACTCAGGATCAGATGGAGCAAAATATTCAGCACCGCAGGCAAGTACGGCGACAGGATTCGACGAGGAGGCCTTAGAGCCCCCACAATTAAAAAGTAAGAAGGCCACCCGGTCGGATGGACGACCCCACGGCGAAAAGAGAGCGGTGAATGGCGCCGCACACAAGCCAGTATGCGATCCGCATAAGGATTCACATCAAGAGGATGGCCCAATTAGGTCCATCTATGGGCCAAGAAAGCGAGCTCGTCAAAACAATGCAATACGCCAAAATTCCGAAGATCACGGCACACCCAAATATAGGGGTGCCGCACACTATGTTTCAGCGATGAGGTGCCGGATCATGAATTTCCGGTGAGATTCAAACCCGTAAACATAGAGGCATCTGACGGAACAACAGACCACGGATTACGGATCGAGGATTACATCCTCCACATACACATGGCTAGAGGAGACGATCTCCACGCCATAAAATACTTACCCTTAAACTCAAAGGGCCAGCTCGGCATTGGCTTAAAAGCCTCCCCGAAAATACCATTGGAAGCTGGGGAGAGCTCGAGGACGCATTCCGGGCAAATTTTCAGGGGACTTATGTCCGCCCTCCGGATGCAGACGATCTAAATCACATAACTCAACAGCCCGGAGAGTCAGCCCGTAAATTCTGGAACATGTTCCTTACTAAAAAGAACCAAGTAGTCGACTGTCCGGACGCCGAAGCCTTAGCAGCTTTCAAACACAACATCCGAGACGAATGGCTCGCCAGACACCTCGGCCAAGAAAAGCCAAGAACAATGGCCGCATTAACAAGCCTCATGACCCGCTTTTGCGCGGGAGAGGACAGCTGGCTGGCTAGATGCAGTACCAGCGACCCGAGTACATCCGAAACCAGGGATGGAAATGGGAAATCACGACGCAGAAAAGATCAGCACCGGAATAAGGAAAATGGCCAAAATAGTACGGCGGTCAACGCCGGATTCAAAAGCTCTCGGCCAAACAACAAAACACTGCCCCTAAAGGATAACAGTGACGAGCTATCCAACCTAAACAAGATTCTGGATAGACTGTGTCAAATACATGGTACCTCCGGGAAGCCTGCAAACCATACCCACAGAGATTGTTGGGTCTTCAAACAGTCCGGCAGACTGAACGCCAAACACAAGGGGCTCGACACACAAAGTAAAGATGACGACGAGCACCACAAGCAGAACCCCGGAAAACAAAAAACTTTCCCACAGGAGGTTAAAACAGTAAACTCACTTCACGTGATCAAGAGGAAAAACAAAGCGGCGCCCCCTAAAAAGCGCGTCGCACACTGGTTGTCAAAACCAATCACCTTCGACCATCAGGACTATTCCGATAATATCCGGAACGCAGAATGGACTGCCTTGATATTGGATCCTATAATCGACGGATTCCAATTTAAACATGTCCTCATGGATGGCGGCAGTGACATAAACCTGATATATCAGGACACAATCCGCAGGATGGGGATAAACCCAACCAAAATTCGCCATAGCAACACCTCCTTTAAAGGAGTACTGCCAGGCCCATACGCCCTTTGCACGGGCTCCATACTGCTAGAAGTTGTGTTTGGTTCATCCGACAACTTCCGTCGCGAAAGGTTACTCTTCCATGTCGCCCCGTTTAAAAGTAGCCATCAAGCACTATTGGGACGCGAAGCTTTCGCCCGCTTTAACGCAATACCGCATTATGCATCTCTAACACTTAAAATGCCCGGTCCACGCGGCATCATCTCGTTAAAAGGAAGTATTAAGTGTTACTCGAGCATGGAAGAAGGGGAGACTGCATCGGCAGCTCCTCAGCTATCCGGCTCCACTAGGCAAAGAACCTGAAATTGATCATTCAAACCCCGGACACGGTTAGACGAGTCCGGCGCCTACTAGCGGCATACCCCCATACGAGGGGCTGCATGCATGTATAACAAGAGACAATAAAGCTCAATTTTGTTCACTTCTTTGAACCGTACTCTGTTCATTTAATATTAAGTACATCTTTCGCAC
The DNA here is from genome assembly GCA_021605145.1 of Aegilops bicornis. Lineage (NCBI taxonomy): Eukaryota > Viridiplantae > Streptophyta > Magnoliopsida > Poales > Poaceae > Aegilops > Aegilops bicornis. The sequence continues at coordinate 105,551,510 of CM038675.1, read as the reverse complement.
ACTCCTTTTTCTTTCAAACTAAGTCCCTCTCTTTTACAGATGAACAACGTGCTACACCCATCCAGGATATGGCACAACGGAGACACAAAAGCAGGCGTGCAGCGAGGACCCGTTGCAAGTATTCTTTTCAGATTAAGACCTGCGTAAACCTTTTTCACTTTGTCTCTTGTTGATATACATTCCCCCAGTTCCTTAAATATAACTGAGGAGGAGGCTGGTGCTTTGGCATTGGCCGCACCAGTACTTTTGCGCGTACCTTGACACAAAGGGCCTAGGGCATTATTCTGCCCATTTTCATAAAGACCGAATACCTTAGGGAGTATTCGGCGTCTCGAGTTAGGCCTTATATGCATCAGCTCCGAATCATGTCTTTGGTCAAATGTTGGGTTGCCCGGCTCCTGTGTTTTGCTGCCTTACGTTCCTTTTTCACGGCTAACGTGGCACCAGGAGAACTGCTGCGATTGTGCCCCGGTTCGGCCGGGCGAGCACCTCAGTAGAGAAAGCCGAAAACTGACTGTCATGATATAGCGAGAGACTGGTCAACCACTCGATGACTCACATGAATGTTTAATATTCCTCCGCATTAACGAATGACCGGTTTTCGATCGTACATACGCACCCCGGAATTCGGGAGAGTGCGGTGCCCCGAGGGCTATATAGTAGCCCCACCCTCGAACTCATATGGCTAAGTGAAAGTGATAAAGCATTATAGTCCGGTTGCATGGTTTGCTACGCTATCACCTCCTTAACAGGACCAAGACGTTGGATTAAGTGTGAAAGAGCGCTTTTTTGCAAACACCCCGCACTATGTGCGTGGGGGCTGAAAACAAGGACTGCATCTTTCGGGTTATATACACATATACATAAGCGGCCGCCTGAGGAGTAGTTTACTACTTGAACGCACAAGTATAAAAAGCACTTATATTACATTGAAACATTGTTTTCACAAATCATACATGTCATTTAAACATAATATCCTTGAGCACCGCGTCTCTATTAAGCGGCGCCCGGAACTTCTTCAAAGTAGTGCTCGGCGGTACTCGGCCTTTGTCCGAATCACGGGATGCAACGTCGGTGGCCTTCATCTCTGCCCGGTATGTCTTGACACGGGCAAGAGCCATCCGCGCTCCTCAATACACGCCGATCGCTTTATTGCGTCGTCGCTGCACCGCACCAAGAAACTGCTGCACTAAACCAAAATAGCTCTTGGTGGGGTCCGTCGGCCACAAGTGAGTCAAGACATGCTTCATGGCAAATCCGGACGGTCGATTCAGCTTGGCCCATTCGGCCAACCGATCGGTCGTGGCGGAAGGGCGCTCCGGACTATGGAATTGCGACCAATATAGCTCTTCCCTTCATGCCCCTTACGGCCCGGAAGTGCTCAACCGCGTCCACAGCGCTCGCCGCCAAATCCAGATAAGCATCCTCTGAACTCCACAATTTATCCAACTGAGCATACTTTGGATCAGTATATTTCCTCCGTAGCAGAAACGGTTTTCCAGCCGCAATTGCCCCGACCTGACTCAGCTCCTCCTTGGCAGCTCTCAAAGCCGATTGGGCCTTCTTGGATTCAGCGGCGGTCTTCTTTAGGTCCTCTTGTTCCGCTTGACGTTCCTTTTCAAGAACAGCGCAGCGATCGGTAGTATTCCTTATCTTTTTGGCCATCTTGGCCATCTCCTCTTTGCTTCAGCAGTGAGCAGCCCGTTCAGCTTCTAGCTCTTCGGCCGCCTTTAAAGCGGCCGCATTACTAATTCTGGCTTGCTCTTTCGCTCGGGCGAGTTCTGCCCGCAGCTCTTCCACGGCAGCGGCACCATCTGCATTAAGCATATGATTAGTAAGACATGGGCGTCAAGCTCCCTTACCAAGTGTCCGCATAGAAGTCGCATACCTTGTGACTCGTCAAACCGTTTATTGACCAGCGCGATGTCCGCATCCGCCTCATCAAGCTGCCGCTTTAGTTCGGCATACTCATCAATCCGGCTGGCCTCCGGACGCCCCGCCACCTGTTTAGGAGCGGCGATATGTCAAAAGCGAAATTTTATCCTCGACGCGTCGTCAATTTTTGACAACATACCGAGTCTCGGGGCTACTATCTATACATGGCACATTTTATATGCATAATCATCGGCGGTACATTATTTTTTGCGTACCTCAAACCCCGTCGATAAGCTTCGGCGGCTTCGTAATCCGTTCTCTGCGGATGCAATTCTTTCAATCACCGTACCCATTAGAGCACGGTGATCTTACGAGATAACCGCCGCCCGAGCAAATCCTTCAGCTCCTCCGACCGCACACCACTTGGCGCGGACCTTCCGCCTCACCGGACTTGGGGGAACCCTCTGCGACGACACCTCCGGGTCGTCCGCTTCACATGAGGGTCCGACAGGTGGAGGCATTTCGCTCTCCATCATCTCCGGAAGAAGATCCCCCGAAGACGAGCTCTGCTGAGAAGGGCTGAGGTCCGAACTACAAGGTACAATTTGGTTATCTTAATAAATAAATACAGGATGTTCCTTATTTACAAGACCCCTTCGTTTTACTTACGGCTCATTTGGAGGGCTGATCCCTTGGGGAAATAGTGCGGCTGGGTTACTTCCCAGCGCCGGACTCTCCGACGAAGATTCCCTTCCTTTCTTTGAGGCCTTGACCTCCGGATCTTCTGAAGCGGTCCTCTTCTCTCCTCGGAAGGTGGGACTCTTAATCCCTCCTTCCTGGATAGCCTCCTTCACAGAGGCAGTTGCTCCCCCGCTCCTCCCTTCCCCTTCTTCAAAAGGCGCGACCTTCAACATCTTGGTCAACATGGGATCCGGCGTGGTCTCTGGGAGGGGAGCCGGACACCTTATCAACTTTGCCTTGGCAATCCACTCCTGTTCAAGAAACGGCTCCTTTAAAGGGCATACATATAAAATAAATGAATGAACGGCTTGTCCGGTTACAGGACTACTTACTTGAGTATCTGGGCGATTGCAGCTTAGTCCTGCGTCCTCGGTCAAGTCCGGACACTTCTCTTGTGATCCGAAGAATAGTTTATACATCTCCACGGGCGTCGTGCCCATAAAATTTTGGAGAGCTCGTGGTCCCTCTGGATTGAATTCCCACAGGCGGAGGGGGCGAAGTTTGCAGGGCTGAAGGCGCCGGATCACCATAACCTGCGTCACTGCAACCAGATTGATCCCTCTTTCCTGGAGATCTCGAATACGGCCCTGCAGCAGGGAACATCCTTGGATGGCCCCCAGTCGAGCCCCTTGTTGACCCATGACGCCAACCGCTGTGGTGGACCTGAGCGGAAGGCGGGAGGCGCCACCCATTTGGTGCCCCTGGGAGCGGTGATATAGAACCACTCCCGTTGCCACAAACCAAGCTCCTCTTGAAAAGAGCCCTCGGGCCACGGAGCATCAGCACATTTTCTTATGACCGCCCCTCCGCACTCTGTTTGCTGCCCCTTGATCGTCTTTGGCTCCACCTTGAAGGTCTTGAGCCACAATCCAAAGTGAAGGGTAATATGGAGGAAGGCCTCACATACAACAATGAATGACGAGATATGGAGGATGGACTCCGGATTCAAGTCATGGAAATCGAGCCCATAATAAAACATGAGCCCCGCACAAAGGGGTCCGTCGGAAGCCTAAACCCGAAGGAAGTGAGACACGAACACCACGTTCTCGCCGGGCTCAGGAGTGGGAATGACCTGCCACAGGCAGGCAGCCTATGCGAGATCTCGCCGGTTAGATACCTGGCGTCTCACAGCTTTAGCACGTCTTCTTCTGTAACGGAGGAAGACACCCATCGGCCATGCTGGTCGAAGCCGGACATCGTCGAAAGTCTGAAGCGCCTGAATCTAAAGCTTTGGGGTGTTGGAACTCGAAGCGAGGCGAACTTCGATAGAGGGTGTAAAAGGAGAGGGCCTTGGTCTCGTTATAAAGAGGTTGAATACCAAGAGCCCACCCGTGGCCGATTAGGACTCGCCTTTGATAGAGAAGGCAGGCCAGCAGACGCAGTTGGGTTACCCACGTCCGTATTAATGAGAATCCGGGATAAGGGGCACGATCTATGCTTTGATAGGGCGTGCCAAGGAAACCGCCTCGCTAAACACGCTGAGGTGGAACAATAAAAACGATTCATATGAAGGCACGGCCGTGGTGTGATGTCACGCCGCGGAATACGTCAGCAGATCTGTGCAAAATTATTCTCTCTACGGTGTTATGTGGAACTTGTTTTGCGTAGCTGGACACTATCCTGGTGTTCACAATCTTCTATAAATTATTCGAGGAAGAACCCGCCTTGCAATGCCGAAGACAATATGCGCGCCGGACTAAATGCGTCATTGAAGCCTGGTTGAGGGGACTCTTGAGGAGTTCCGGACTAGGGGGTGTCCGGATAGCCGAACTATCATCATTGGCCGGACTCCAAGACTATGAAGATAGAAGATTGAAGACTTCGTCCCGTGTCTGGATGGGACTTTCCTTGGCGTGGAAGGCAAGCTTGGCGATACGGATATGTAGATCTCCTACCATTGTAACCGACTCTGTGTAACCCTAACCCTATCCGGTGTCTATATAAACCGGAGGGTTTTAGTCCGTAGGGACGAACAACAATCATACCATAGGCTAGCTTCTAGGGTTTAGCCTCCTTGATCTCGTGGTAGATCCACTCTTCTAACACACATCATCAATATTAATCAAGCAGGACGTAGGGTTTTACCTCCATCAAGAGGGCCCGAACCTAGGTAAAACATCGTGTCCCTTGTCTCCTGTTACCATCCGCCTAGACGCACAGTTCGGGACCCCCTACCCGAGATCCTCCGGTTTTGACACCGACAAAGATTCTCAGAGAAACAATATTGATGTACCTAGTTCTTCTAAGAGGAAGAAAAAGAAAAATGATAGGACTTTGCAAACTTCTAGTGAACCTATTGCTGAACCACCTGAGAATCCAAATGATACCTCTATTTCTGATGCTGAAACGCAATCAGGTGATGAACATGAACCTAGTGATAATGTTAATGATAATGTTCATGTTGAGGCTCAACCTAGTAATGATAATGATGTAGAAGTTGAACCTGTTGTTGATCTTGATAACCCACAATCAAGGAATCAACATTATGATAAAAGAGACTTCGTTGCTAGGAAACATGGTAAAGAAAGGGAACCATGGGTTCGGAAACCCATGCCTTTTCCTCCAAAACCATCCAAGAAAAAGGATGATGAGGATTTTGAGCGCTTTGCTGAAATGATTAGACCCATCTTTCTGCGTATGCGATTAACTGATGTGCTCAAAACAAATCCTTATGCTAAGTATATGAAGGATATTATTACAAATAAAAGAAAGATACCTGAAGCTGAAATTTCCACCATGCTTGCTAATTATACTTTTAAGGGTGGAATACCAAAGAAACTTGGAGATCCAGGAGTACCTACTATACCATGCTCCATTAAAAGAAGTTATGTTAAAACTGCTTTATGTGATCTTGGAGCAGGTGTTAGTGTTATGCCTCTCTCTTTATATCATAGACTTGACTTGAATAAGTTGACACCTACTGAAATATCTTTGCAAATGGCTGATAAATCAACTGCTATACTTGCCGGTATTTGTGAGGATGTGCCTGTTGTAGTTGCAAACGTTACTATTTTAACTGACTTTGTTATTCTTGATATTCCCGAGGATGATAGTATGTCTATTATTCTTGGAAGACCTTTCCTTAATACTGCAGGGGCTGTTATTGATTGCACCAAAGGCAATGCCACTTTTCATGTTAATGGCAATGAGCACACGGTACACTTTCCGAGAAAACAACCTCAAATTTATAGTATCAACTCTATTGGAAAGATTCCATCGATTATATTTGGAGGTTTTGAATTTCCTCTCCCTACTGTCAAGAAAAAGTATGATATTCTTACTGTTGGGGATTTTCATATCCCCGTTGAGGTAACTTAGTGTTATTTGAAATTTCTCCGGTTCCGTGATTATTCGGAATGAGTTTGTTAACAAGACTTGATCAACCTTGTTAGTGGGTTCATTTTGATGATCACGAGATGGATGAAACTAGAAGTACAACCTTCTGTACCCTTTTTATATTTTCTGTTATTTAGTAGAAATAAAGTAAAAATATTATTTTTTTGTCTGTTTCCTGACTTATCCGTGCAATATAAAAATATCCCGAAAATAAAAGTCCTCAGAATGCCATGCCAATTTAATATGATTTTTTCGGGAATATTTGAGGATTTACTGTGCAAAAATTACCACGGGGGCAGCTACCACCTGGCCGCGAGGGTGGAGGGCGCGCCCTACCCCCTGGGCGCGCCCTGTCGGTGTACAAAAAGAGGGGTACACTTTTCGTACCCCTATAATTGTGCACGGGCAGTTCGAGCCACGGTCTTGCCGGGGCTACGGCGAGGCCCTTGCCAAGGACACCCGTAGGGCCACCATCGGGCCCACGCCAATCCAGACCTCCACCACCGCTCGCATGCGGCTGCTGGCCCAACCTGTTGGGCAAGCACCTGCGTGGCGGCAAGCAGATCTTTGTGGAGACCCACCGCTGCGCCACCTCAGCTGCCTGCCTGCCTACATGGCACCACAGGCACCGCTGGCCAGGGCACGTGTCGACATGAAAGGGAGTGGCGACGGACGAGACTGGGCTCTCCCCCATCCCCGATCAAGCAAGGACACCTAAGCAAGACGCATTAAATGCGCCTTGTCATGTAATGCGAGGGATAAACTCGTATCACTGTGCCCTTTCCACCTCCTGTGTGCCACTGTGGCGGCCCCTTTCCCTATAAAAGGAGGCCCAGGGCGACCAGGAGGGGGATTCGGCTTTTTGGAGCTCTTCACGCCCCATTGCTAGCTCAAGAACACAGATAAACAAATCACCAAAGCAGGAGTAGGGTTTTACGCATCCTCACGGCCCGAACCTGGATAAAAAGTCTGTGTGCTACCTGTTTGATCCGCCCTTCTCACAACCCCGCGCCTCGCAACCGTAGTAGGGATCCTCGTGATCCCATAGGTGTCGTCCTCGCACCGACATCTTTGGCGCGCGCCGGTAGAAGCGCGATTGTGAGAATCGGCTCTAGCAGTTAGTTCGACGCTTCTTCATCGTCATGGCACCCAAGAAGAAGACGACGGCGGCGGTTGGACCGTTTGGAGCCGGGCATTCTGTCCCGACGCGGGCGAGCAGCGGACCGGTCGCAGAAAGGACCCGGGGCGCCGTTCGCGAACACCAACACCGTCCCAGCAGCCGAAGTTTGGGAGGCAACGATGTTCGTGCGCCTGGTAACGGGCAGCACGCCGCCAAATCCAAAGACGGAGCCAGGCCCTCCGCGGGTGGCGCGGGGCCTTCCAGGATCGCCGCCACCCCGCTAGAAGGCGACGCGAGGGCTTCCAAGACTCCCACATTGACACCGACGATGCACTCTTCTCAAGCGGCGCGCGACGAACGGCGTGATCACGCCGAGGACCCCGGGCATCGCCGCGGAAAGAGCCCCGAGCGCCACTCCCGGGATTTAGAAGACCTGCCCGCCCGCCGAGGCGCTGGTGATGATGGCACGCGACCGCGGGGTCGTGATAGAACTCCTTCTGACATAGTCAGAAGTCGAAGCGCATCGCGATCCATGCAGGTTTCGCTGCCACCAACACCAGCAGAGGCCCTGGCACGCGCGCAGTTGCTCCTCGATTTCCCTCCCATCACGGGGAAACTCGACGAATGGAGAGCCACTATCCTAAGTCTTGTTGCGATGACCAACAAAGACGGACTGAGCCCGGCGGAGCCCCCGGGTCGACGCTCCGACGGAGTCCCACGCACCAGTGGCAGAAGGGCCGGCGGCGCCGCGACCACGGTGCACTCGCCTCCTCCTCGCCCGGTACCTCGGACGCCGGCCCGTCGCGACGTCACGGGTGACAAGATCTCCGTAGCATCGTCCGACCCGCGGGCCCACTGTGACCAGCGCCAAGTTCTTCGGGAACGAGAACATGAAGATGCTCGAACCACTATCGGCGCCCGGCGAAGCGCGCCACCAATCGAGCAATGGCGAGGCCTGCTGTGAGCCACCCAGCACCGGGAGCCACGGAGGCCTACCTTACGAGGTAGGCTGCCCGTCTTTACCCGTGAGCTGCGGCAGTTCGATGGCCCACTCAACGCACCTTCAAACCTGGCGTGGGCGAGAAATGCGATGGCAAGACCCATCCGTCCGAGTTCCTCGGCGTCTACACCATCGCGATGCAAGCTGCGGAGCCAGCGGCGATAAGGTGCTTCAATTACTTTCCGTTGGCTCTTAAACCCAATGCCATGTCATGGTTGATGCACTTGCCGGTAGACTCTATTTCCTCCTGGTCGGATTTGTGCCATGAGTTCGAGGGCGCCTTTACTGGAGGCCACCAAGCCCATGGCCAGGCAAGCGACCTGCACGTCATTCCCCAGAAGGGAGGCGAGAGTCTCCGTAAGTATATTCAGAGGTTCAGCCGGGTACAGTACAACATCCCTGATGTTCACCCTGCTGCCATCATCAGCGCGTTCCACCAGAACGTGCGTAACCGCAAGATGCGCGAAGAGCTGGCAATGAACAAGGTGAGGGATGTGGCAGAACTCTATGTTCTTGCTGGCAAATGTGCCCGGGCCGAAGAGGGAAGGAAGTACCCCGGCGAAGATGCCGGCATGGAAACCGACTCTTCAGATGAGGATACGGCTGCCCCGGCAAAGAAAGGCCGACGCCGCAACAGGAAGCGCAAAGGAAAAGCCGTGCTTGCCGTCGAGGGATCCGAAGACGCCGGCTCCACCAAGAAAACCAAGGCAGATGACCCCGGCAAGGAGGTTTCCGGGTGCGTCGCATGCCAGGCCTTGGCGGCTGCCGAGAAGCCGGGAAACTCCGACAAGCGATACTGCAAGATCCATCGCACCAAGGGCCATGCTCTCCAGGACTGCCGACAGGTCGAGCTCCTCGCTGAAAAGCAGAGGGCTGAGTATGAGAGGCGGGACAAGGAGAAGGGCCGAGATGGTGCTGAGGGGTCCGGCAAGAAGCGTGACGGCCAGGTGGGCCGTCGCGGCAAGGATAAGCAACAGGAGAGGCCCGCCCGGGGCCGTGATGTAAAGCCGTAAGGCGATGATCACGAAGAGGATGACGAATCCGGCGACCAAGAGTTTCAGAAAGCTACAGAGGCCATGTGCATCGATGGCGGCGCCTCGCTGCATACTTCTCACCGCCGGTTTAAACCGTGGGCGCGAGAGATTACAGCAGCGGAGCCGTCGTTTGATGCCCAAAGGCCGCTGAAGTGGTCCAGCACACCTATCATTTTCGACACTGAGGACCACCCTGATCGCACTACTGCGGTCGGGTGCTTGCCATTGTTGGTTTCACCGACGATACGTAACCTCAAGGTGACGAAGATGCTAGTCGATGGCGGGGCCGGTCTGAACTTGATCTCGCCTGCCGTGATCGAGAAACCGCAGATTCCTGATGGAGACCTCGAAGAGACGGGCACGTTTCAGGGGGTCAACCCGGGAAGAAGCCAACCCAAGGGAAAGGTCACGCTGCCCGTGACTTTTGGAAGCGACCTGAACTTCAGGATGGAGAGGATTGTGTTCGATGTTGCCAGGATCCCCTTGCCCTACAACGGGATCCTCGGCCGCCCAGCGCTGGCCAAGTTCATGGCGGCGTCACACTACGCCTACAACACCCTGAAGATGCCTGGGCCTATGACGATCATCACCATCCCCTCCGACAAGAAAGACGCGTTGGTTTGTGCTGACCAACTATACCAGCAAGTAGTTGCAGCAGCCGCCGCCGCTAGGGCACCTGCTCCTACCGCCGGGACCCCGGGAGGGAAGAAGAAGAAGACCGGTGAGACCTCGGACACCCACTCCGGCAAGCGCACCTCTTCGGACTGTGGCGCTGCCGTCGAGGACGTGCCAGAGAACTCTACCGGCAGGAACAAGAAGCCCAGGACCGTATCACCGGGAGCCAAGAAGGTCTCTGTCAATGAGGACGACACGGGAGGAGCTTTTACCATAAGCTCCGCCCTTGACGGCAAATAGGAAGACGCGCTCGTCACCTTCCTGCGGGCGAATGTCGATGTGTTTGCATGGCAAGCTTCCGACATCCCCGGTGTTCCCAGGGAGGTGATTGAGCACCACCTTGCTGTCTGTCCTCATGCGCGGCCCGTCAAGCAGAAGGTCAGAAAGCAAGCTTTGGAACGATAAGAGTTCATTACCGAAGAGATCCGGAAACTGGAAGCAGCGGGTTTGGTAAGGGGAGTGTTCCATCCAATGTGGTTGGCCAATCCGGTCGTGGTGCGCAAGGCGAATGGGAAGTGGAGACTGTGTATTGATTACACAGATATCAATAAGGCTTGCCCTAAGGACCCCTTCCCATTGCCGCGCATCGACCAGATTATTGACTCCACGGCTGGGTGTGATCTGCTGTCATTCCTCGACGCCTACTCCGGCTACCACCAGATCTTCAAGACAAGAGAAGGCGAAGAAAACAACATTCATCACCCCATGTGGTACGTATTGTTTCATGCGGATGCCTTTCGGGTTGAAGAGTGCTGGCTCGACGTTTGCGAGGGCGGTCCAGATTGGTTTTGAACCCCAGCTCCACAGAAATATGGAGGCTTACATGGATGACATAGTGGTCAAAACCAAGGACAGGGCAACCCTCATACCAGATTTGCAAGAAACATTTGCAAACCTGCACAAGATCAATCTCAAGCTGAACCCTGAGAAGTGCGTCTTTGGCGTCCCGTCCGGCAAGCTTCTCGGGTTCTTGGTGTCTACGATGGGATAGAGGCCAACCCGGACAAAATCAAAGCTATAGAGCAGATCGAAGCACCCAAGCGAATCAAGGATGTGCGTCGGCTTGCTGGTTGCGTCGCCGCCATGGGCGGGTTCATTTCCAAGTCTGCCGAGCGCGCCCTTCCCTTTTTCAAGATCCTGAAAAAGGCGGGCCCGATGGAGTGGACGCCAGAAGCCAAAGCAGCATTGCAAGATTTGAAGAAGTACCTCTCCTCCACGCCAATACTAGTCGCGCCCAGGCCACAGGAGTCGTTGCTGCTATACCTGGCGGCGACAGACCAGGTGGTCAGTGCCGCGCTGGAGGCACAGAGAGAGGTCAACGACGAGGATATGGCAGCGGCAGAGCCCGACACCACCAATGCGGAGACGCTGCAGCCAGTTGACGTGCCGCCGAAGAAGAAAATGGTGCAGCACCCGGTCTACTTTGTTAGTTCCCTCCTGCAGGGGGCTAGATCGAGGTACTCCGGCGTGCAGAAATTGCTCTTCGGCCTTCTTATGGCCTCGAGGAAGCTGCGCCACTACTTCCAGGCACACGAAATCACCATCATCACTCGCTTCCCTCTGCAGCGGATATTGCACAATCCGGATGTGACGGGAAGGATTGTGGAATGGGCACTGGAACTGTCCAGCTTTGGTCTCAAGTTTGAAAGTACCTCGACAATTCAGAGTCGAGTCCTAGCAGAGTTCATTGCAGAATGGACCATAGCGCTGACGAAGAAGCTCAAGAGACTGCTCTCCCGGCAAAGAGGCAAGTTGTGATTGAATCATGTACTTTGATGGAGGTTTCTCCTTACAAAGGCGCCCGGGGCTGGCGTCTTTGCTTGTCTCGCCTTTGGAGAGCACCTCAAGTCGTGGTCCGGATGCACTTCCCGTGGAGGTGTCAACCAACAATACAACAATCTGAAGGGCTGCTTGCGGTCTTAGAATCATGGCCGGACCTCGGAATCAAGAAACTCATCGTCGAGGGGACTCGCAGCTCGTCGTCAAGCAAGTCAACAAGGATTACGAGCCCGTTGATGAAGGCCTACGTCGATGAAGTGAGAAAATTTGGAAGAAGCGTTTGACGGTATCACGGGCTGAACATGTTCCCCGGCGAGAAGCGATATCGCCGATTACCTGTCCAAACGCGCTGCCCTCAAGCTACCTGTGGAACCAGGTACCTTTGTGCTTCAGCTAACTCAGCCATCCATTGATCCATCAACAGAGCAGAATAAGAGGAAATCAGGGCCCGACAAGTACTTCCCCGCCGAGCTCCCCAGAGCAGCCGGCAAGGATGTTGCCGAGGGTACTGAGCCCGCCACGGGACGACTGGCTCCGGCGGAGCGTCAAGCTCTCGCCGTCGAGACAGCCGTTCCTATAGCGGAGGAAATGCCTTTAGCCCTCGCCGTCAAGCCCCAGGCTCCAGCATGGGCAGAGCATACCGTCCGATTCCTCCAAACAGGGGAACTTCCTGACGAGCAGGAAGAAGCAGAGAAAGTAGCCCGTCGCTCTACCATGTACCCGGTTAAATCGGCGGCGTCCTGTACGAAAGAAGAGGCCAAACGTTGTGAAATTGAAGTGTATCCCTCGAGAGGAAGGACTGGAGCTGTTGGTGGAGATACACGGAGTCATCTGTGGATCCCACATTGGGTCAAGGGCCCTTGCCGGCAAGGCATTCCGGCAAGGTTTCTTCTGGCCCACCACCCTCGAGGATGCAACGACACTCGTCACCAGGTGTGAAGCGTGTCAGTTCCATTCAAAGAAGCTCCATTAGCCAACCCAAGCCCTTCAAACCATTCCTCTCTCCTGGCCCTTCTCAGTCTGGGGGCTCGACATACTGGGCCCTTTCTCCCGCGCTGTCGGGGGCTTTGAGTACTTGTACGTTGCAATCGACAAGTTCACAAAGTGGCCAGAGGTGGAGGCAGTAAGGAAGGTCACAGCCCAGTCAGCCGTCAAGTTCTTCAAGGGACTGGTGTGCCGTTTTGGCGTACCTAACAGGGTTATCACCGACAACGGCACCCAGTTCACAAGCCGCACCTTCATGCAATATATCCAAGACCTCGGCAGCAGAATCTGTTTTGTTTCCGTCACTCACCCATGAAGCAATGGTCAAGCTGAGAGGGCAAATGCTGAAGTACTACGAGGCTTGAAGACCAAGACCTTTGACATGCTGCATAAGAGTGGAAGGCACTGGATTGATGAGTTGCCAACGGTTCTTTGGTCGATCAGGACAACACCAAATCGAGCCACCGGCCAGACACCTTTTGCCCTGGTATACGGGGCGGAAGCAGTTCTCCCCACTGAACTCATATACGGGTCACCTCGAGTGCTCGCTTATAACGAGCTTGAGCAAGAGCTGTTGGGGAACGTTGCAGAAAATTAAAATTTTTCCTACTGTTTCACCAAGATCCATCTATGAGTTCATCTAAGCAACGAGTCAAGGGAGTGAGTTTGCATCTACATACCACTTGTAGATCGCGTGCGGAAGCTTCGAGGGGCGGTGATGATGGAGTCGTACTCGGATCACCGATGACCAAGTGCTGAACGGACAGCACCTCCGCGTTCAACACACGTACGGTACGGGCAACGTCTCCTCCTTCTTGATCCAGCAAGGGGGAAGGAGAGGTTGAGGAAGATGGCTCCAGCAGCAGCACGACGGTGTGATGATGGTGGAGTGACAGTTCTCCGGCAGGGCTTCGCCAAGCACACGCGGAGGAGGAGAGGTGTTGGGGAGGGGAGGGGCTGCGCCTTCAAGTTGTGTATGCAGCCCTCCCCTCACCCCTCTATTTATAGGGGAAGGGAGGAGGGGGCCGGCCCCTCTAGATGCATCTAGAGGGGGGGCGGCGGCCAAGGGGAGGGGGGCTTGCCCCCCAAGCAAGGGGGGCGCCACCTCTAGGGTTCCCCCCTTCAACCCTAGGCGCAAGGGCCCAAGGGGAGGGGGTGCGCCCAGCCCACCAGGGGCTGACTCCCTCCCACGCAGCCCAAGTGGCCCCCGGGAGGGGTGGCCCCTCCCGGTGGTCCTCCGGAACCTTTCCGGTGGCCCCGGTACAATACCGATATGACCCGAAACTTTTCCGGTGTCCGTTTGACAACTTCCCATATATAAATCTTTACCTCCGGACCATTCCGGAACTCCTCGTGACGTCCGGGATCTCATCCGGACTCGAACAACATTCGGTAATCACATACAAGTCTTCCTAATAACCCTAGCGTCACCGAACCTTAAGTGTGTAGACCCTACGGGTTCGGGAGACATCTTGAACATGACCGGCGCTCTCAGGTCAATAACCAACAGCGGGATCTGGATACCCATGTTGGCTCCCACATGCTCCTCGATGATGTCATCGGATGAACCACGATGTCGAGGATTCAAGCAACCCCGTATACTATTCCCTTTGTCGACGATATGTTACTTTCCCGAGACTCGATCGTCGGTATCCCAATACCTCGTTCAGTCTCGTTACTGGCAAGTCACTTTTACTCGTACCGTAATGCATGATCCCGTGACCAGACACTTGGTCACTTTGAGCTCATTATGATGATGCACTACCGAGTGGGCCCAGTGATATCTCTCCGCAATACGGAGTGACAAATCCCTGTCTCGATCCGTGTCAACCCAAAAGACACTTTCGGAGATACCTGTAATGCACCTTTATAGTCACCCAGTGACGTTGTGACGTTTGGTACACCCAAAGCACTCCTACGGTATCCGGGAGTTACACGATCTCATGGTCTAAGGAAGAGATACTTGACATTGGAAAAGCTCTAGCAAAACGAACTACACGATCTTTGTGCTATGCTTAGGATTGGGTCTTGTCCATCACGTCATTCTCCTAATGACGTGATCCCGTTGTCAATGACATCTGATGTCCATAGTCAGGAAACCATGACTATCTGTCGACCAACGAGCTAGTCAACTAGAGGCTCACTAGGGACGTATTTGTGGTCTATGTATTCACACGTGTATCCCGATTTCCGGATGATACAGTTATAGCATGAGTAAAAGACAATTATCATGAACAAGGAAATATAATAATAATGCTTTTATTATTGCCTCTAGGGCATATTTCCAACAGTCTCCCACTTGCACTCGAGTCAATAATCTAGTTACATTGTGATGAATCGAACACCCATAGTGTTCTGGTGTTGATCATGTTTTGCCCGCGGAAGAGGTTTAGTCAACGGATCTGCGACATTCAGATCCGTATGCACTTTGCAAATTTCTATGTCTCCATCTTGAACATTTTCATGGATGGAGTTGAAGCGACGCTTGATGTGCCTGGTCTTCTTGTGAAACCTGGGCTGCTTGGCAAGTGCAATAGCTCCGGTGTTGTCCGCTGAAGAGTTTGATCGGCTCCGACGCATTGGGTATGACTCCTAGGTCGGTGATGAACTCCTTCACCCAAATTGCTTCATGCGCTACCTCCAAGGCTGCCATGTACTCCGCTTCACATGTAGATCCCGCCACGACGCTCTGCTTGCAGCAGCACCAGCTTACTGCTCCACCATTCAACATATACACGTATCCGGTTTGTGACTTAGAGTCATCCAGATCCGTGTCGAAGCTAGCGTCGACGTAACCCTTCTGACGAGCTCTTCGTCACCTCCATAAATGAGAAACATGTCCTTTGTCCTTTTCAGGTACTTCAGGATATTCTTACCGCTGTCCAGTGTTCCTTGCCGGGATTACTTTGGTACCTTCGTACCAAACTTACGGCAAGGTTTACATCAGGTCTGGTACACAGCATGGCATACATAATAGATCCTATGGCTGAGGCATAGGGAATGACACTCATCTCTTCTTTATCTTTTGCCATGGTCGGGCATTGAGCCGAGCTCAATCTCACACCTTGCAACACAGGCAAGAACCCCTTCTTGGACTGATCCATTTTGAACTTCTTCAAAATCTTATCAAGGTATGTGCTTTGTGAAAGACCTATGAGGCGTCTCGATCTATCTCTATAGATCTTGATGCCTAATATATAAGCAGCTTCTCCAAGGTCCTTCATTGAAAAACACTTATTCAAGTAGGCCTTAATGCTGTCCAAGAATTCTATATCATTTCCCATCAAAAGTATATCATCTACATATAATATGAGAAATGCTACAGAGCTCCCACTCACTTTCCTGTAAACGCAGGCTTCTCCATAAGTCTGCATAAACCCAAATGCTTTGATCATCTCATCAAAGCGAATGTTCCAACTCCGAGATGCTTGCACCAGCCCATAAATGGATCGCTGGAGCTTGCATACTTTGTTAGCATTCTTAGGATCGACAAAACCTTCGGCTGCATCATATACAACTCTTCCTTAAGATAACCGTTAAGGAACGCTGTTTTGGCGTCCATCTGCCATATCTCATAATCATAGTATGCGGCAATTGCTAACATGATTGAGACGGACTTAAGCTTCGCTACGGAGAGAAAGTCTCATCGTAGTCAATCCCTTGAACTTGCCGATAACCCTTAGCGACAAGTCGAGCTTTATAGATGGTGACATTACCATCCGCGTCCGTCTTCTTCTTAAAGATCCATTTATTTTCTATATCGCTGATCATCGGGCAAGTCAGTCAAAGTCCATACTTTGTTTTCATACATGGATTCTATCTCGGATTTCATGGCTTCTAGCCATTTGTTGGAATCTAGGCCCGCCATCGCTTCTTCATAGTTCGAAGGTTCACCGTTGTCTAACAACATGATTTCCAGGACAGGGTTGCCGTACCACTCTGGTGCGGAGCGTGTCCTTGTGGACCCTTTGAAGCTCAGTAGCAACTTGATCCGAAGTACCTTGATCATCATCATTATTTTCCTCTTCAGTTGGTGTAGGCATCACAGGAACATTTTCTGAGCTGCACTACTATCCCGTTCAAGAGGTAGTACTTCATCGAGTTCTACTTTCCTCCCACTTACTTCTTTCGAGAGAAACTCTTTTTCCAGAAAGGATCCGTTCTTGGCAACAAAGATCTTGCCCTCGGATCTTAAGTAGAAGGTATACCCTATGGTTTCCTTAGGGTATCCTATGAAGACGCATTTTCCGACTTGGGTTCGAGCTTTTCAGGTTGAAGTTTCTTGACATAAGCATCGCATCCCCAAACTTTTAGAAAGCGACAGCTTAGGTTTCTTCCCAAACCATAATTCATACGGTGTCGTCTCAGCGGATTTAGACGGTGCCCTATTTAAAGTGAATGTAGCTGTCTCTAGAGCGTATCCCCAAAATGATAGCGGTAAATCGGTAAGAGACATCATAGACCGCACCATATCTAATAGAGTGCGATTACGACGTTCGGACACACCGTTATGCTGAGGTGTTCGGTAGCGTGAGTTGTGAAACGATTCCACATTTTCTTAAGTGTGTACCAAATTCGTGACTTAAATATTCTCCTCCACGATCCGATCGTAAGAATTTTATCTTTCGGTCACGTTGATTCTCTACTTCATTCTGAAATTCCTTGAACTTTTCAAAGGTCTCAGACTTGTGTTTCATCAAGTAGACATACCCATATCTACTCAAGTCATCTGTGAGAGTGAGAACATAACGATATCCTCCATGAGCCTCAACGCTCATTGGACCGCTTTACATCGGTATGTATGATTTCCAACAAGTTGGTTGCTCGCTCCATTGTTAGGAGAAGCGAGTCTTGGTCATCTTGCCCATGACGCATGGTTCGCATGTGTCAAATGATTCATAATCAAGAGACTCCAACAGTCCATCAGCATGGAGCTTCTTCATGCGCTTGACACCAATGTGACCAAGGCGGCAGTGCCACAAGTATGTGGGACTATCATTATCAACTTTACATCTTTTGGTATTCACGCTATGAATATGTGTAACATTACGCTCGAGATTCATTAAGAATAAACCATTGACCATTGGAGCATGACCATAAAACATATCTCTCATGTAAATAGAACAACCATTATTCTCGGATTTAAATGAGTAGCCATCTCGTATCAAACAAGATCCAGAAACAATGTTCATGCTCAAACTTGGCACCAAATAACAATTATTAAGGTTCAAAACTAATCCCGTAGGTAAATGTAGAGGTAGCATGCCGGCCAGCGATCACATCGACTCTGGAACCATTCCCGGCAGCGCATTGTCACCTTGTCCTTCGCCAGATCTCCGCTTATTCCGCAGTTCCTGCTGTGAGTTACAAATATGAGCAACGGCACGGTATCAAATACCCAGGAGTTACTACGAGTACTGGTAAGGTACACATCAATTACATGTATATCAAATATACCTTTGGTGTTGCCGGCCTTCTTGTCCGCTAAGTATTTGGGGCAGTTCCTCTTCCAGTGACCCCTCCCCTTGCAATAAAAGCACTCAGTCTCGGGTTTGGGACCATTCTTTGACTTCTTCCCGGCAACTTGCTTACCGGGCGCGGCAAACTCCTTGCCGTCCTTCTTGAAGTTCTTCTTGCCCTTGCCCTTCTTGAACTTAGTGGTCTTATTGACCATCAGCACTTGATGTTCTTTCTTGATTTCAACCTCTGCTGACTTGACATAGAGAATACTTCAGGAATGGTCTTTACCATCCCCTGCATATTGTAGTTCATCACAAAGCTCTTGTAGCTTGGTGGGAAGCGGCGAAGGATTCTGTCAATGACCGCCTCATCGGGGAGGTTAATATTCAGCTGGGTCATACGGTTGTGCAACCTGGACATCTTGAGTATGTGCTCAGCGATGAACTATTTTCCTCCAACTTACAACTATAGAACTTGTCGGAGATGTCATATCTCTCGACAGGCGTGAAGCTTGGAAAACCAGTTTCAGCTCCTCAAACATCTCATATGCTCCGTGATGCTCAAAAGCGCTTTTGGAGCCCCGGTTCTAAGTCAGTAAAGCATGCCGCCTTCGAGCGAGGGAGTAATCATCAAGACGAGACTGCCAAGCATTCATAATGTCTTGGTTCTGCAGAGACGGAGCGTCACCTAGCGGTCCTTCTAGGACATATTGTTTCCTGGCAGCTATGAGGTTGATCCTCAAGTTCCGGACCCAGTCCGTATAGTTGCTGCCATCATCTTTCAGCTTGGTTTTCTGTAGGAACACGTTGAAGTTCAAGTTGACATGAGCGTTGGCCATTTGATCTACAAGACATATTATGCAAAAGTTTTAGACTAAGTTCATGATAATTAAGTTCATATAATCAAATTATTTAAATGAACTCCCACTCAGATTAGACATCCCTCTAGTCATCTAAGTGATAACGATCCCGAGTCGACTAGGCCGTGTCCGATCATCACGTGAGACGGACTAGTCATCGTCGGTGAACATTCTCATGTTGATCGTATCTTCCATATGACTGGTGTTCGACCTTTCGGTCTCTGTGTTCGAGGCCATGTGCATACATGCTAGGCTCGTCAAGTTAACCCTAAGTGTTTTGCGTGTGTAAATCTGTCTTACACCCATTGTATGTGAGCGTAAGAATCCATCACACCCGATCATCACGTGGTGCTTAGAAGCTGACGAACTTTAGCAACGAGTGCACGATTAGGGAGAACACTTCTTGAAATTGTTGTAAGGGATCATCTTATTTACTACCGTCGTTCTAAGTAAACAAGATGCATAAACATAATAAACATCACATGCAATTATATAGTAGTGACATGATATGTCCAATATCATATAGCTCCATTGATCTCCATCTTCGGGGCTCCATGATCATCTTGTCACCGGCATGACACCATGATCTCCATCATCATGATCTTCATCATTGTGCCTCCATGAAGTTGTCACGCCAACGACTACTTCTACTTCTATGGCTAACGTTTAGCAATAAAGTAAAGTAATTTACATGGCGTTCTTCAATGACACGCATGTCATACAAAAATAAAGACAACTCCTATGGCTCCTGCGGTTGTCATACTCATCGACATGCAAGTCGTGATTCCTATTACAAGAACATGATCTCATACATCACAATATGTCATTCATCATTCATCACAACTTGGCCATATCACATCACATGACAATTGCTGCAAAAACAAGTTAGACATCCTCTAATTGTTGTTGCATCTTTTACGTGGCTGGAATTGGGTTCTAGCAATAACGTTTTCTTACCTACGAATAACCACAACGTGATTTTGTCAACTTCTATTTACCCTTCATAAGGACCCTTTTCATCGAATCCGCTCCAACTAAAGTGGGAGAGACAGACACCCGCTAGCCACCTTATGCAACTAGTGCATGTTAGTCGGTGGAACCGGTCTCACGTAAGCGTACATGTAAGGTTGGTCCGGGCCGCTTCATCCCACAATACCGCGGAAGCAAGATAAGACTAATAGCGGCAAGTAAGTTGACAAGATCCACGCCCACAACAAAATTGTGTTCTACTCGTGCAATAGAGAACTACGCATAGACCTAGCTCATGATGCCACTGTTGGGGAACGTTGCAGAAAATTAAAATTTTTCCTACGGTTTCACCAAGATCCATCTATGAGTTCATCTAAAGCAACGAGTCAAGGGAGTGAGTTTGCATCTACATACCACTTGTAGATCGCGTCGCGGAAGCTTTCGAGGGGCGGTGATGATGGAGTCGTACTCGGATCACCGATGACCAAGTGCTGAGCGGACAGCACCTCCAGCGTTCAATACGTGCAGTGCAGTGCAGACGCGTCTCCTCCTTCTTGATCCAGCAAGGGGGAAGGAGAGGTTGAGGAAGATGGCCCCAGCAGCAGCACGACGGCGTGATGATGGTGGAGTGACAGTTCTCCGGCAAGGCTTCGCCAAGCACACGCAGAGGAGGAGAGGTGTTGGGGAGGGGAGGGGCTGCGCCTTCAAGTTGTGTATGCAGCCCTCCCCTCACCCCTCTAATTATAGGGGAAGGGAGGAGGGGGGCCGGCCCCTCTAGATGCATCTAGAGGGGGGGCGGCGGCCAAGGGGAGGGGGGCTTGCCCCCCAAGCAAGGGGGGCGCCCCCTCTAGGGTTCCCCCCTTCAACCCTAGGCGCAAGGGCCCAAGGGGAGGGGGTGTGCCCAGCCCACCAGGGGCTGGCTCCCTCCCACACAGCCCAAGTGGCCCCCCGGGAGGGGTGGCCCCTCCCGGTGGTCCTCCGGAACCTTTCCGGTGGCCCCGGTACAATACCGATATGACCCGAAACTTTTCCGGTGTCCGTTTGACAACTTCCCATATATAAATATTTACCTCCGGACCATTCCGGAACTCCTCGTGACGTCCGGGATCTCATCTGGGACTTCGAACAACATTCGGTAATCACATACAAGTCTTCCTAATAACCCTAGCGTCACCGAACCTTAAGTGTGTAGACCCTACGGGTTCGGAGACATCTGAACATGACCGGGGCGCTCTCAGGTCAATAACCAACAGCGGGATCTGGATACCCATGTTGGCTCCCACATGCTCCTCGATGATGTCATCGGATGAACCCACGATGTCGAGGATTCAAGCAACCCGTATACTATTCCCTTTGTCGACGGTATGTTACTTTCCGAGACTCGATCGTCGGTATCCCAATACCTCGTTCAGTCTAGATTCTTGGCAAGTCACTTTTACTCGTGCATCGTAATGCATGATCCCGTGACCAGACACTTGGTCACTTTGAGCTCATTATGATGATGCACTACCGAGAGGGCCCAGTGATACCTCTCCGCAATACGGAGTGACAAATCCCTGTCTCGATCCGTGTCAACCCAAAAGACACTTTCGGAGATACCTGTAATGCACCTTTATAGTCACCCGGTGGCGTTGTGGCGTTGGTACACCCAAAGCACTCCTCACGGTATCCGGGAGTTACACGATCTCATGGTCTAAGGAAGAGATACTTGACATTGGAAAAGCTCTAGCAAAAGCGAACTACACGATCTTTGTGCTATGCTTAGGATTAGGTCTTGTCCATCACGTCATTCTCCTAATGGCGTGATCCCGTTGTCAATGACATCTGATGTCCATAGTCGAGGAAACCATGACTATCACGTCGACCAACGAGCTAGTCAACTAGAGGCTCACTAGGGACGTATTTGTGGTCTATGTATTCACACGTGTATCACGATTTCCGGATGATACAGTTATAGCATGAATAAAAGACAATTATCATGAACAAGGAAATATAATAATAATGCTTTTATTATTGCCTCTAGGGCATATTTCCAACAAGAGCAACTGCGGCAAGATGACGTGGTGCTCCTTGAGGAAGATCATCTTCGGGCGGCTGTAAGAGCAGCATGCTACCAGCAAGCCTT
The DNA here is from genome assembly GCA_021605145.1 of Aegilops bicornis. Classification (NCBI taxonomy): domain Eukaryota; kingdom Viridiplantae; phylum Streptophyta; class Magnoliopsida; order Poales; family Poaceae; genus Aegilops; species Aegilops bicornis. The sequence goes on along the minus strand of CM038675.1, from coordinate 105,529,553 downwards.
GCGCCGCTACCATAGCCGCAAGGTACATGCCCGGAGCCTTGAGGAAGGCGACCTTGTCCTTCGGCGCGTTCAATCGGCCAAGAATTCCAACAAGTTGACGCCAAAGTGGGAAGGCCCTTATCGGGTAATACGAGTCACCAGGACTGGTGCAGTCCGCCTGGAGACCGAAGATGCTGTTCCGGTGAGTAACTCCTGGAACATTGAGCATCTTCGCAAGTTTTACCCGTGAGGTGCGGCTTGCAGGGCCCCACGGCAATCCACCTTTTGTACAAGCATTGCCGATGATGCATGTAACCCTTTGTACAAAGCGGTATGAGACCACGAGCATAAATAAATGAAGCGCTAGCGCCCTAAGTTATAGCATGCATGCTAGGTCAAGTCCCGTCCTTGGTTAGGGTTGATAGTGCTTAGCGGCAACTAACCCCTAGCTTAGAGGTCGGGTGTGCATCTCTTTGCCGATCTTTTGTCTTCTTTGGTTCGCAGGACTCACGGATATCCTTGTCGGATCACTTGGGGACGATAAAGGAAAGAGGAACAGACTGGCATCTAAACCCCCAGCAAGCCAGTGTTGCCGGGGGCTGCGAGTACAAAGATTTGCCCACGGCAAACCAGAGTTGCAGGGGGCTACAGCTTCAGATAAGTTCTTCATCCCTTATCATGCGTTCCCCCATGGACTGACGGATGTGAAACCTCGTTTTTTCCAAAGCTACCGTGCTCCCCTAAAAACTCTAGGACCTAGGGCTCGTTCCTGGGGCCAGGTTTGGTCGTAGTCGCGGCAGCGAAAGAATGAAACGAGGAGCCTGAACCCACCTCATCCCTGCCTCCACCGAAAGCGTGAGAAAGGACGAGCGAAGTGGGAAGACGGCAGGGGCTGTTGCCGGGCAAGGAAATGTTTATCTTAAGGATATCAAGGATTTATTCCTCATCGTGGGTTCTACACGGAAACAAATGACCCGGCAAGCATCCCCTTTTTTCATTAAAAACATTCCACTCAGGTACGACCCATAGGGAATGAAAAACATGAATAGTGGGGTGAGGGAGTTCCGGACTAGGGGGTGTCCGGATAGCCGAACTATCATCATCGGCCGAACTCCAAGACTATGAAGATACAAGATTGAAGACTTCGTCCCGTGTCCGGATGGGACTTTCCTTGGCGTGGAAGGCAAGCTTGGCGATATAGATATGTAGATCTCCTACCATTGTAACCGACTCTGTGTAACCCTATGTAGCGACCTGACCCAAAATCGGTCAAATCTCTATGTCTGTACCATCCCAAGATCATGCTGGTACTCACAGTACATCGATAAAGTAATCAAAGTTCAATCACACCTGAATATCATTAAAGCGATTCTCATATAGAGTCTTTATTACAAGGGAATAAATTGGCTCAAGGCCAACTCATGAGAAAAAAACTCCTAAAGCTGCCAAAGCGTCGAAGAAAAGCCAGTCCATCCGACTCCCAAGGGCAATCGCCAAGCGCGGAGCGTAGCCTCACTCCTGATCGGAATATATCTCTGCAACATAATACGTTGCAGCCATGTAGGTCAGCTTTTGGAATAAGCTGGCAAGTCATGAAGAACAACAATAATAAAGTTACTATCACTATATGCATTTTGGCTGTGGAGCTCTAAGTTTCATCATTTTGCGAAAAGCAAATTTTATCCTACTACAGTGGACTTGCTTGCAAATTATTACAATTGTTGGTAGTTATTGAGATGGTTCCGCCAACCAATATCTCGTTCCCAATTATTAAGTCATAAAACCCCTCAAATTAATTCATTAGTTTTAGTGTTGAGATATCCGAATACTTCCAAGTTCCAGAGGCTCAAATGTCCGTAACCGGGGACACGGCTAATCGATTAGATCTTTAACTCTGCAGAGGGTTGCGCACTTTCCCCGCAAGAATCATTCCCTCCTTTAAAGTCTTCGCACTTCATGGTGTTTGAAGGCGGAGACGAATGAAACAGGGTCTTCCAAAGAGTTCTTACGGCCCTTGCCGGTACCCATCCAATCCTACCGTTCTTCTACTTCTCGTAGTACCGTGCATCCTGCGTCACTACTAGGGTCAACCAAGCCAGAGCCCATAATGGCTTGCGGCTGCCTGAGTAAGCTTCCGGTCATGGGGCATCCATCCTTCTCTTTGTGGCTGGGTGAAGCTTTCCGCAAGATGTCATGGCACTTCTCCATGCATCCCGGCCACCACTGGTTTCTCCAGGGTGCCCATCAACCGTCCTCCACCCAGTAGTGATTTTCCGAAGTCCATCTTGATCATTGTAGTTCATGGGGTTGTCATCATCATTGACTCTCACATCTTGCTTATGAATTTCACTCAACCCTAAACCCGTCTACGAGCATAGCAAAGTAACTACTACGTCCCGGGGTCATGGTAACAAGGGGATTGGTTCATCCTACCACATGATACTACTCAAGTTTAATGACTTCAAGATTTCACTACTGCATGCATGGTGGAGTGGTGACAATTACTAATGCACAAAAACATAGGTATAGAAATAACATGATCAAAACTTGCCTTGCTGATGATCCTCGTAAGCTAAAGAGTCGTAGTAGCAAGCTTCGCACTCCGGAAACTCTACCGAGACAAACAATAACACAATAAGCACAAAGCAATAGGATCACACAACATAACAAAAAGTAACATAACACAACAAAACAACCAAAACCAAATCCAAAAAGGAAAACTCAAAGAAAGCAATTCAAAGTTTTCCCTACTCCAAACAATAACTAAAATAGTTTTTATATAACAAAAATTCCTTAATATAACCTAATCATGGTTTTAAGTTAACCCTAACAGAAAAGAACTCACTAAGCAACTAGGAGCAAAAAGAATTAATTAAAAAGCTATTATAAAACTCATTTTAGGCCTAATCCAATTACTATTAGGAAAATAAAATAAAACTTTTATTAATTATAAATAAAAGTTCAACTACTAGAGTGACAGAAACTAACCTAGAATAACTAATCACAAGTTAAAAATAAATTCATTTACTAATTAAAATATTAGGAAAACAGGAGCTAGTTAATTAATTAGGATTAATAGGATTCTGTTTAAAACCAATTATTTATTAATCCTAAAATACCCAAGTTAATTTCTAGCGTTTGGTAATGTCAAAATAAAGTTGGGACAAAAAGAATCATGCAAAAAATAATTTTTCTAACTCAAGTTATAGCAGATTTACTATTCTGACTAAAACTAAAATAAAGCAATTTTAATTATTTTTAACATAGCTAAATATATATTCTACAACAACTACATAAAATTTGCAATCCAACAAAGAAAGAATCATCTAAAAATAATAAACAGAATAAAAGATATCAATTTTTCAAAACAGAAACTATTCTGCTAAAACAGAAAATCAAAATAAAAGAAAAAGGCCTAATGGGCCTATACTGTGCCCTGTGCGTCAAATAGTCTAATTGGGCCTAGGTTTAAACTAAACGAACCGGGCTAAAAAAAATAAACCTAACTAATAAATAAGCCGATTGAACCGGCCGGTTTTCTAATAAAAACTTACCCCTTCGGGGGTTCTAATCCTAGCCGCTTATTTAGGATCGGACGGAAGTGTTTTCCGACGACGTCGAGTCCGGCGACGGCGGCGGCGGCGAGAGTCGTCAGGGCTTCGGCGTCGGGAGGTCCGGGAGTCGCCGTGCGAATGACGAGGTCGGGAGTGGTTCGGTGGGGTCGGGGTGGTCGGGAGGGGTAGAGGCGTCGGCAATGGCGACTTTGGCGGTGCGATCTTCGGCTCAGCGAAACACGAGCAGGAGGAGAGTGCGGCGAGGTCTCGGGGGATGGGGAATGCGGAGGATCGGCTTTTATAGCGGGGCCTCGGGCGGCTTCGGGGGTCGATCGGGGCGGCTCGGAATCCTGGATCCTTCGGGATCCAGCGATCTCCGGCTTGCGGCAATGCGTGGGCGAGGGGGGAAGAAGATGGGGCGGGGCCCACGGGTCAGAGAGAGAGAGGGAGGTGAGGGTCGAGCGGGTGGTCGAGGCCAAGCGTTTCGGTGGTAGCTGGCTCGGTGGCGCTGTGATTGGCAGTGGGCAGCGTTGCTGGGCAGGCCAGCGGGCGCTTGGCTGGGCCTGGGGTGGCCTAAATTTGGCGCCCACAGGGTTTTCTTTTTAAAACTTTATTTTTAAATAAAACAAAAACAGAAATAAAACAATATCTATAAATATTTTATATAGGGTATATATATACCAAAATGATCAGGGAATATTCCCTTTCATTTGAACATTTTCAAAAGGCAAAATCCAAACTTTATAAAAATCCATTTTTTTCAAATTCAAATAAAATTCAGATTTGAATCCAAATCTTTTGGCAATGTTTTCCTCTGATATTTTTGGAGTGTCATGTTTGCTCCTCTCATACTTTTGACAAGTGTTTATCAGGCTTAGTTTTTGAAATGATTCCCACATGCCAAAGTTTGAAATTCAAATTCAAAACTCAAAATTTCTCTGAAACTTCAAATGGCATTCAAATTCAAACAGGATGCATAGGATGCTTTGCTATAATTGTAAAACATTCCAAATAGGAAATTTGGGATGTTACAAACCTACCCACCTTAAGATGAATCTCGCCCTCGAGATTCGGGTTGGCTAGCAAATAGGTGCGGATGTTCTCGAAGAAGATCTTCTTCGCGCTCCCAGGTGGCTTCTTCCTCGGTGTGGTGACTCCACAACACCTTGCAAAATTTGATGACCTTGCTGCGGGTGACTCTGCTTGCAGTCTCGAGAATTCGGACGGGTTTCTCCTTGTAAGTCAAATCACTGTCAAGCTGTATGGCCTCTAGGGGCACTGTGTCTCTCAACGGAACATCGGCCATGTCGGCATGGCACTTCTTCAGCTGAGAAACGTGGAAGACATCATGAACTCCGGACAATCCTTCCGGCAATTCCAACTTGTATGCAACTTCTCCACGACGTTCGAGGATTTTGTAGGGGCCAATAAATCGGGGTGCTAACTTTCCCTTGACACCAAACCTCTTGATTCCACGAAGTGGAGACACACGAAGATATGCTCGGTCTCCCACTTCGTAAGTCACCTCCTTGCGCTTACTATCGGCATAACTCTTCTGTCTCGACTGTGCTATCTTGAGCCTGTCTCGAATCAGCTTGACTTTCTCTTCGGAATCCTTGATAAGATCGGAACCGAAAAGTGATCTATCTCCAACACTCTCCCACAAAGAATGGTGTTCTGCACCTCCTTCCGTATAGAGCTTCGAAAGGGGCCATCATCAAACTGGATTGATAACTGTTGTTGTATGAGAACTCTGCGTACGGCAAATTATCATCCCAGCTAGACCCATAGTCTAGCACACAAGCTCTCAACATGTCCTCCAGAATTTGGTTGACTCTCTCGGTGCATCCATCATCTGCGGATGAAAAGTCATCTTGAATTCCAGCCTCGTACCCAAAGTTTCATGCAACTGCTTCCAAAACTTTGAGGTAAACTGCGTTCCTCTATCTGACACGATTTTCCTCGGAACTCCATGCAGACATACGATCCTGGTCATGTATATCTTGGCCAACTTGGCACTGGTATAGGTAGTCTTCACGGGAATGAAGTGAGCTACCTTAGTCAAACGATCAACCACTACCCAGATAGAATCATAACCTGAACGGGTCCTGGGTAATCCTGTGATGAAATCCATACCAAGTTTCTCCCATTTCCAATCGGGAATCGGCAAAGGTTGAAGTAACCCTGCTGGCTTCTGATGTTCTGCCTTTACACGTTGGCAAACATCGCATACTGCTACGTACTCGGCAATATCCTTCTTCATACCATCCACGTAAACTTTGCTTCAAATCCAGTACATCTTGGTGTTGCGGGATGAATCGAATCTGATGAATCATGAGCCTCCTGAAGAATTAGCTTCTGAGCTCGGGATCATTGGGCACATAAATCGATCCTCAAACCATATAGTTCCATGTTCATCCTTACGGAATCCTTTAGCTTTTCCTTCATCCATCTTTTGCTTAATCTCATCAATTTCCTTGTCCGACTTACGGGCTTCACGAATCCTTTCGGTCAAGGTGGACTGAACTTCGAGTTGCAACAAATCCTTTCGGAACTATCTCGATCGGAGATCTACGAGGTCATCGACTAACTCCTGGGGTAATCCTCCTGCGTAAGAGTATTCACATAACTCTTACGGCTCAAAGCATCTGCTACAACATTAGCTTTACCGGGGTGGTAATGCAATCTCATGTCGTAGTCCTTTATCAACTCTAGCCATCTCCTCTGCCTGAGGTTCAATTCCTTCTGTGTGAAGATATACTTCAAACTCTTGTGATCTGTGTAGACATCACAACGATTTCCGATGAGGAAATGTCTCCAGTCTTGAGTGCATGCACTACAGCTGCTAACTCCAAATCATGCGTGGCATAATTCATCTCATGAGGTCGTAGCTGTCTGGAGGCATAAGCTACAACCTTACCTTCCTGCATCAATACTCCTCCGAGTCCTTGACGAGAAGCGTCACAATAAACCTGGTATTCCTTGTGTATGTTTGGCAAAATCAGTACTGGGGCTGTGACCAACCGTTTCTTCAATTCCTGAAAACTGGCTTCACATTCCTCGGTCCAAACATACTTAGCTTCCTTCTTCAACAGCTCAGTCATGGGCTTGGCAATCTTCGAGAAGTTCTCAATGAATCTCCGATAATATCCTGCGAGTCCGAGAAAACTACGGATCTCCTTGACTGAGGTGGGTGACTGCCAATCGGTGACTGATTCAACCTTGGCGGGATCAACTGCTATTCCTTCCCCTGAAATAACATGTCCGAGGAATCCAACTTCCTTCAACCAAAATTCACATTTGCTGAACTTGGCATACAAGCGATGTTCTCGAAGTTTCTCGAACTAGACGCAAATGTTCCTTATGCTCTTCCTCGCTCTTGGAGAAAATCAATATATCATCGATGAACACCACGACAAACTTGTCCAGATATTCCATGAACACCTTGTTCATCAAATTCATGAAGTATGCAGGAGCATTAGTCAATCCAAATGACATGACGGTATACTCATATAAACCATACAGTAGTGAATGCTGTTTTGGGTATATCCTTTTCACGAATCTTCAATCGATGACACCACGATCGAAGATCGATCTTAGAGAATACCTTGGCTCCAACAAGCTGATCAAACAAGTCATTGATCATCGGCGGAGGGTACTTGTTCTTGATGGTTACTTCGTTCAATGCACGATAATCCACAACCATCCTCAAGCTTCCATCCTTCTTCTCTACCAAAAGAACTGGGGCTCCCCCAGGTGATGAGCTTGGACGAATATATCCTTTCTCCCCGAACTCATTTATTTGATCCTTGATCTCTTTCAACTCATTCGGTGGCATCCGATAAGGTCTCTTGGATATTGGGGCTGTCTTGAAGCAATAGCTCAATCAGAAATTCAATGTCCCTGTCCGGTGGCATTCTGGTAATTCCTCCGGAAACACATCGGGAAATTCTTGCACTCTTGGCACTTCCTCTGAACAACTCCCGTGAGGGAATGCACTGATTCTTCATCGCGTGCTGGCTACATACTTGATCCTCTTACGCTCCGGGGTGGTGAGCAGAATAGACTTCTTGAACACGATCAATGTTCCCTTCAAACTTTGACAACCAATCCATGCCTAGGATTACATCCAAGGTCTGAGTTTCCAACACTATGAGGTCCACGGGAAATTTGTGGTTCCCGATGTTGAGGGTTGCATGACAGCCTACGCCTGCCATCATTTCTCCTCCTGCGGAACTGATGCGAAGGGGGCTTCTAAGGGTTCTAGTGCGCAACCCGTACTTTTCCACAACTACCCTTGATATGAATGAATCGTTGCACCGTAATCAAAGAGAACCAAAACTGAGCGTGAATTCAATAAAACTTACCAACCACGATTATACGGCTGATCATAGGCGTCCTCCACGTCGATGTGGTTCCACTGAGCACGAGGGAACGGATTTGGCTTCTTCGCTGAGCCTCCATTGCCATTTCCATTCCTCTGCTTGGCCTCCGGGCAGTCGGTGGCGTAGTGCCACTGTCTTCCGGCACTTGAAGCGGTGATGTGGCTCAGATCCTTGAATGGGGCGTAACGGTGCTGATTGCCATTACCATTGCCATTGCCATTGCCATGGCCTGACTTGTTGTCCTGGCTGCGGTTGTTCCCATTTCCTCCATGGTTATGACCTCCATGGTTATGATGGGTGTGCCCTCCTGAGTACGGTGCATAGCGGGGCTTCTGCTGAGCTCCTGAGTTGTGCTTCCCTTGGCTGTACTTCCGCTTGCGGCTTTCTATCTGCTGCTGCTTGCCTTCAAGAATGGTGGCCTTGTCTACCAGCTCCTGGTAGTTGTTGAAAGTAGCCACAATAAGCTGCATGCTCAGTTCATCATTGAGTCCCTCAAGGAACTTCTCACCTTTGCGGCATCTGTGGCCACATCATCGGGGGCATAGCGGCGAGCTTGCTGAATTCATCCACGTCTTGTGCCACAAGATGCGGTTCCCTGGCGCAAGTTGCGGAACTCACGCTTCTTGGACTCATGGCTCTAGCTGAGACATGAGCGGTGCGGAAAGGCCTGCTGGAATTGATCCCAAGTGATGGCACCAATGGGAAAAGTGGCGGTGTAATTCTCCCACCAAGAAGCTGCAGGTCCATCCAGTTGATCTTGCGGCAAAGCGCACCTTCTCAAGATCGGTGCATCCAACGGTGACTAGCTCTCTTCCAACTTTGCGGAGCCAATCATCAGCCACAATCGGCTCAGTGCTACTAGAGAACACTGGCGGATTCAACCTCAGAAATCGAGTCAAGTTGTCCACAGTGGGTGGTGGAGGTGGCGGTGGATTGTTGGCGTTGTTGTTCTGATTCTGAATAAGTAGTTGCATCAGTGCATTCTGCTGCTGGAGCAGCTGGGTGAGCTCGGCGGAAACCGATTATCACGTCTCGGAGGCATCTGGTGTTTTGGAGGGGATGAGAAAATTAGAATAGAACAATGGTCTATGAGGAATAACACTACCCATATGAATGCACAATCATAACACACCAATCATTTATTCATTCCACTCAAACATGGTTCAAACTCGATTACAAAAGCTCATGACTAATCGAAGGGAAACATCGGCCTAACTGATCGACGAAAAAGTGAAAGATAACATGGTGGTCGACTAAAAAGTCTTCATCAGTGGCGCCTCCTCTTGGGGTTTCCTTCAGTGGTACTCCCTTCGAAATCCTGATCATTGCTCACGAAGGGTCCTTCATCTCCACTCGGGTAAAGGTCCTCTCCCAAGTCCATCTTTTCCTCTATCGCGGCAAGCTTCATCTTCAGGTCGTCGACTATCTCCATGAAGTCCGTGATTTCTTCCTCATGGCCAAGGAAGTCTGCGCGTGCCTTCTCCTCCGATTCGATTCATGGAACAAAAGCTTCCGTGTGTCTTGAAGTTACGGCGAGTCTGAATCTCCCGTTTCCTGAGAAGACACTCCAAGTCCTGTATGTACGAGAGAGTGGAATCGTCCTCAATGGTACGGATGATATCTCCATTCCTTGCCCTGCGAGAAACCATGGCGAGGTCTGAGCGATCGAGCTCGGCCCTGTACTCCTCTCGGAGATGTCCAAGTGCTCGATAGATCGCCACGTCCCTTCCAATGATCCAGTTGAACTCTGTGAACTCAAAGTTGATAGGCTCCGTGTGTCCTCCAAAGGTTCTCCCTGGGATATGCACTTCAATCCTGTAGCGGGTGTCCGTCGGAAGTGCATTAGTGGGTTTCCCGATGATCGAGGGTAGAGCAATCTTCAGCTGCTTCACCATCTGGACCAGCTTTCTTCCGAAGGGCATCGTCTCATCGGGCTGGCAGAACTCCGGTAGCAAAACTGGGGTGAACTCGGCGGCCATATAGAATGTTGCAAATGGGAGAAGAGTCAGAATTGAACAGGGGAGAATTATGGAATGAAAAGGATTCAAAGTAAATGGTCTCTGCTTATGGCTTTCCGATCCTAGGGGTTACGATCCTACGGTCAGCGTGTGCTCTGATACCATCTCTGTAGCGACCTGACCCAAAATCGGTCAAATCTCTGTGTCTGTACCATCCCAAGATCATGCTGGTACTCACAGTACATCGATAAAGTAATCAAAGTTCAATCACACCTGAATATTATTACACGATTCTCATATAGAGTCTTTATTACAAGGGAATAAATTCGGCTCAAGGCCAACTCATGAGAAATAAACTACTAATGATGCAGAAGCGTAGAAGATAAGCGAGTCCATCCGACTCCAAGGGCAATCGCCAAGCGCGGAGCGTAGCCTCACTCCTGATCGGAATATATCTCTGCAACATAATACGTTGCAGCCATGTAGGTCAGCTTTTGGAATAAGCTGGCAAGTCATGAAGAACAACAATAATAAAGTTACTATCACTATATGCATTTTGGCTGTGGAGCTCTAAGTTTCATCATTTTTGAAAAGCAAATTTTATCCTACTACAAAGGACTTGCTTGCAAATTATTACAATTGTTGGTAGTTATTGAGATGGTTCCGCCAACCAATATCTAGCTCCCAATTATTAAGTCATAAAACCCCTCAAATTAATTCATTAGTTTTAGTGTTGAGATATCCGAATACTTCCAAGTTCCAGAGGCTCAAATGTCCGTAACCGGGGACACGGCTAATCGATTAGATCTTTAACTCTGCAGAGGGTTGCGCACTTTCCCCGCAAGAATCATTCCCTCCTTTAAAGTCTTCGCACTTCATGGTGTTTGAAGACGGGACGAATGAAACAGGGTCTTCCAAAGAGTTCTTCTGGCCACTGCCGGTACCCATCCAATCCTACCGTTCTTCTACTTCTCGTAGTACCGTCCAGCCAGCGTCACTACTAGGGTCAACCCAGCCAGAGCCCATAATGGCTTGCGGCTGCACAGGTAAGCTTCCGGTCATGGGGCATCCATCCTTCTTTTTGTGGCTGGGTGAAGCTTTCCGCAAGATGTCATGGCACTTCTCCATGCATCCCGGCCACCACTGGTTTCTCCAGGGTGCCCGTCAACCGTCCTCCACCCAGTAGTGATTTTCCGAAGTCCATCTTGATCATTGTAGTTCATGGGTTGTCATCATCATTGACTCTCACATCTTGCTTATGAATTTCACTCAACCCTAAACCCGTCTCTGAGCATAGCAAAGTAACTACTACGTCCGGGGTCATGGTAACAAGGGATTGGTTCATCCTACCACATGATACTACTCAAGTTTAATGACTTCAAGATTTCACTACTGCATGCATGGTGGAGTGGTGACAATTACTAATGCACAAAAACATAGGTATAGAAATAACATGATCAAAACTTGCCTTGCTGATGATCCTCGTAAGCTAAAGAGTCGTACTAGCAAGCTTCGCACTCCGGAAACTCTACCGAGACAAACAGTAACACAATAAGCACAAAGCAATAGGATCACACAACATAACAAAAAGTAACATAACACAACAAAACAACCAAAACCAAATCCAAAAAGGAAAACTCAAAGAAAGCAATTCAAAGTTTTCCCTACTCCAAACAATAACTAAAATAGTTTTTATATAACAAAAATTCCTTAATATAACCTAATCATGGTTTTAAGTTAACCTAACAGAAAAGAACTCACTAAGCAACTAGGAGCAAAAAGAATTAATTAAAACGCTATTATAAAACTCATTTTAGGCCTAATCCAATTTCTATTAGGAAAATAAAATAAAACTTTTATTAATTATAAATAAAAGTTCATCTACTAGAGTGACAGAAACTAACCTAGAATAACTAATCACAAGTTAAAAATAAATTCATTTACTAATTAAAATATTAGGAAAACAGGAGCTAGTTAATTAATTAGGATTAATAGGATTCTGTTTAAAACTAATTATTTATTAATCCTAAAATACCCAAGTTAATTTCTAGGGTTTGGCAATGTCAAAATAAAGTTGGGACAAAAAGAATCATGCAAAAAATAATTTTTCTAACTCAAGTTATAGCAGATTTACTATTCTGACTAAAACTAAAATAAAGCAATTTTAGTTATTTTTAACATAGCTAAATATATATTCTACAAAAACTACATAAAATTTGCAATCCAACAAAAAAAGAATCATCTAAAAATAATAAACAGAATAAAAGATATCAATTTTTCAAAACAGAAACTATTCTGCTAAAAGCAGAAAATCAAAATAAAAGAAAAAGGCCTAATGGGCCTATCTTTGTATACAATGCGTCAAATAGTCTAATTGGGCCTAGGTTTAAACTAAACGAACCGGGCTAAAAAAAATAAACCTAACTAATAAATAAGCCGATTGAACCGGCCGGTTTTCTAATAAAAACTTACCCCTTCGGGGGTTCTAATCCTAGCCGCTTATTTTGGATCGGACGAAGTGTTTTCCGACGACGTACCGGAGTCCGGCGACGGCGGCGGCGGCGGAGAGAGTGCGTCGGGGGCTTCGAGCGTCGGGGAGGTCCGGGGAGTCGCCGTGCGGGTGCGGACGAGGTCGGGGAGTGGTTCGGTGGCGTCGGGGGTGGTCGGGGAGGGGTAGGGCGTCGACGGCGGCGACTTTGGCGGCGGTGCGATCTTCGGGCTCCGGCGAGCACGAACGGGAGGGAGAGGGGGTGCGGCGAGGTCTCGGGGGGGGGGGGGATGGGGTACGGAGGGGATCGGCTTTTATAGCCAGGGCCTCGGGCGGCTTCGGGGGTCGATCAGGCGGATCAGAATCCCGGATCGCTTCGATCCGCGATCTCCAAGGCGTCTTGGCGATGCGTGGGGCGAGGGGAAGAAGTGGGGGCGGGGCCCACGGGTCAGAGAGAGAGAGGGAGGTGAGGGTCGAGCGGGTGGCCGAGGCTGCTGCTGGGCGGGCGTGGCTGGCTCGTCATACTGGGCTGGCTGGGCCATTGGGGGTGGGCCGGGTCAGGCTGGTCATACTGGGCCTGGGTGGCCTATTTAGCGCCCTGAGGTTTTTTTTTCTTTTAAAACTTTATTTTTTAAATAAAACAAAAACAGAAATAAAACAATATCTATAAATATTTTATATAGGGTATATATATACCAAAATGATCGGGGAATATTCCTTTCATTTGAACATTTTTCCAAAGGCAAAATCCAAACTTTATAAAAATCCATTTTTCAAATTCAAATAAAATTCAGATTTGAATCCAAATCTTTTGGCAATGTTTTCCTCTGATATTTTTGGAGTGTCATGTTTGCTCCTCTCATACTTTTGACAAGTATTTATCAGGCTTAGTTTTTGAAATGATTCCCACATGCCAAAGTTTGAAATTCAAATTCAAAACTCAAAATTTCTCTGAAACTTCAAATGGCATTCAAATTCAAACAGGATGCATAGGATGCTTTGCTATAATTGTAAAACATTCCAAATAGGAAATTTGGGATGTTACACCCTAGCCCTATCCGGTGTCTATATAAACCGGAGGGTTTTAGCCCGTAGGACGAACAACAATCATACCATAGGCTAGCTTCTAGGGTTTAGCCTCCTTGATCTCGTGGTAGATCCACTCTTGTAACACACATCATCAATATTAATCAAGCAGGACGTAGGGTTTTACCTCCATCAAGAGGGCCCGAACCTGGGTAAAACATCGTGTCCCTTGTCTCCTGTTACCATCCGCCTAGACGCACAGTTCGGGACCCCCTATCCGAGATCCGCCGGTTTTGACACCGACATGGGGATTACAAGTTTTAAATTCAGCTAGAGCCTAAGGGCTTACAAACTAAAAAGAGATAAGGTGCCCGTAATCCCTTTCTTGTCCCTCTCCTCAGGAGGCAGGTCAAAGAGACGAAAAGGGCCAGAGGGAGCGCCTAGGCGAACTACGGGTGGCGGGAGGCATCAAGAGAACATCTCGGTGACCGTCCGAAGGCTGGACGGTGATGGCGACGCCGGAAGCAGAGCTCGAAGATGAGGTGGCAGGACGTCAGCACGTGTCGAAGGCATCGGTGCCCGCGTACTCCGATTTGACGGCCTTGCCGCCCGCCCTATTCGTCTTCCGCAGCTTCCCAACGCCAGCCGCCCAAGGAGACGACCCCAAGAAGTTCAGGAAGCCAGCGACACGGATGATGGGATCGCCGGTGCCGCGCGGAGCGACGCCCGGCACCTAGTCGGACCCGTCATCCTGCCGCCCGCTACCCTCGTCGTCGCTGCCGCTGTCCTCCTCATCACTCCCGCCTGAGGAAGAATCTTCGCTATCAGAAGAGCTCTCCACGCAGCAACTCGCCCGAGTCCCGAAGCACCCAAAGACCTTGACGGAGAGGAGGCCGCCCTCCATCAGCTTGAAATGGAGGGTAAGCCCCGCCGTCAAGCGATGGATATGAGCTAACGTCTTCCACCCTCGGCCAAGATACATCACGTGAGGGGCTGGGAAGTCGGCGCGAGCTCGCGTACCGCTGATCCAACAGCCCCTCATGTGCAACTGCAAGGACTCTGGCGGATCCAGCTCCATCTCGCTCGCGAGTGGGGTCGGGAGACGAAGACAACGGCGAGGCGACCGACGCAGCCTGACGAAGAACTCGCAAGGGTCATCTCCAACATGGCCCTCCACGGGGGGAGAAACTACTGGCGGAGGCGCGCCGCCCCGTTCTCCTCTTCCCTGAGCACCTCGACCTCGTCCGCGGCCTCGTCCGCGGCCTCGCCCCCTCCCCCTTCCCCTCGCGGCTGGCTCTGCCACCGCGGGTAAAGGGGAAGGGAGGGCGCGTTGTCGAGCAGTGACCCTCGCCGCCACCGTTGAAGAGCCAGGATCCCCTCTCTCCATGAAGGACGGGGGGAGCGGAAGGGCAGAAGCTGAAGAAAGAAGAAGACGGAAGAGTGCGGGACTCCATTTCCTTCCCCCGGCTCTTTATAAAGAACCAGGATGGGGGCTCAAGCCGCCCCACTCAGCCAATCGAGACACGGAGGGCGCAGGGAACTGGGACCAACTCACTGCCCCGGCCTGCAACGGACCGATTCCCCGCCTCCACCGTTCGCCACCCTGAGCGCGTGAGAACCACGTGGCGGGCATGCAGGACCGAGGCGACGGGTGAGGTGACCTCTCCCCGCCCCGTGATCGTGGGGGGGGGGGGGTGAGCGCCTTGAAGACCACACCCCGACCCCGTTCAGTAAATGGGCCGAGCCTCCACGCCTCCCTCCGTTTATGGGGAAGGTGCGAACCGCCCCCTTTTACTGCGACGTGACGCATGCGCGCAGAGCTCAGCCCCACGCATGCCGCCCACGTCATGCACGCCTCCCCACGCCGAGCCACGTGCGGGAGGCATGGGAAGCGCAACACGCGAAGAGGCCTACCGCGGTAAAAACTACCCTGCCTGCCCGCGCACCGTTTTTGGGCCTAGCCCAACGGCGCGATTACGCTCACGTGTGGACCAGGCCCGGGGGCTCCTGTCGGTGTACAAAAAGAGGGGTACACTTTTCGTACCCCTGTAACTGTGCACGGGCAGTTCGAGCCACGGACGCCACCACGCCAAGCAAGGCAAGGGAGGTAAGCCAAGGTAAGACCGAAGCTCGGAAGGAGCAGAACGACGCCAAGGCCAAGACCATAAAGTGCAAAGGGGACGAAGCGGACTCCCCCGACAAGATCCTTGCCGGGGGGCGGTTTTAGCGAACCCGGCAAGGCCCTTGCCATGGCAGCTCGCCCCACACCTATGGAGCGAGTCACCCTTGAGTCCACTGCCCCCATGGGGCAAGGATTCGGGAGACATCCCCGTGGTGGCATGCAGATCTTTGTGAAGACATTCAAGATCAGGTACACACTATAGAAGATGACGACCCTTGGCGGGATCCCAACCAAGGAGGACCACAAAGCACCTGGCAAGAGCCTTGCCAGGTACGACAGCAGGAGCCATGGCAAGACCCTTGCCGGGGCCCCGGCAAGACCCTTGCCGGGGCTACGGCGAGGCCCTTGCCAAGGACACCCGTAGGGCCACCATCGGGCCCACGCCAATCCAGACCTCCACCACCATTCGCATGCGGCTGCTGACCCAACCAGTTGGGCAAGCACCTGCGTGGCGGCAAGCAGATCTTCGTGGAGACCCACCGCTGCGCCACCTCAGCTGCCTACCTGCCTACATGGCACCACAGGCACCGCTGGCCAGGGCACGTGTCGACACGAAAGGGAGCGGCGACGGACGAGACTGGGCTCTCCCCCGTCCCCGATAAAGCAAGGACACCTAAGCAAGACGCATTAAATGCGCCTTGTCATGTAATGCGAGGGATAAACTCGTATCACTGTGCCCTTTCCACCTCCCGTGTGCCACTGTGGCGGCCCCTTTCCCTATAAAAGGAGGCCCAGGGCGACCAGGAGGGGGATTCGACTTTTTGGAGCTCTTCACGCCCCATTGCTAGCTCAGGAACACAGATAAACAAATCACCAAAGCAGGAGTAGGGTTTTATGCATCCTCGTGGCCCGAACCTGGATAAAGAATCCGTGTGCTACCTGTTTGATCCGCCCTTCTCACAACCCCGCGCCTCGCAACCGTAGTAGGGATCCTCGTGGTCCCATAGGTGTCGTCCTTGCACCGACACGCCACCTGTCTCGTGGGCCCACAGTGGCCCTCCTCCACTTATTCCTGCACCCATCTTCTTCCTCTGCCTCACACAAACACGAAAAACCAACTCAAGCACGAGTTCCACCCCGTTCTTTGTGATTTTCGATCTCCTTGCTCAAAGCACCTCTCGTAAAACTGCTTGGGGAGATTATTCCTTGGTATGTGACTCCTCCATTGGTCCAATTAGTTTTTGTTCTAGTGCTTTATTCATAGCAAATTTGTGCTGCATAGGTGACCATGTTCTTGAACTTGCATGTCAAATTTATATGGTTCTAAGTAGTTCCGATGCTTTATATAGGCTCTAGGCACTTGTGGGAGTTGTTACTATCAATTTTATTGAAGTTGGTTCACTTTTATTTGAAGTTACTAAAAATTTCAGGTTGTTTCAGAAATAATGAAGAAATTTTTGAGGGCTCGTCGAGCCGAAGCTCTAAGGAGAAACAAAAGGAAGAAGAACAGAAGCCCAAATTTAATTTGCCTCGCACCGCGGAGGTCCGGCTGTGTGAATGGCCTTCCGGTGACTTCTTGAGGAGAGCCGGGATTTATGAAGATTTCTATTTATTGATTGAGAACGCCGGCCTCACCAACTTCCTCCGCGACCAACGTCATCAGTATCTCTTACTCACAAATACTTTTGTGCAAAACTTCTACTTTTTCCCTAAGAAATCACCTCCAACAGTAGAGTTTCATTTATATGACGTTGTTAAAGAGATGACATTAGCTGAATTCTGCGAGGTTTGTAGAATACCCTTGGAGGGCACCTTAGATGAACCCCACCGTAACGAAGTAGAAGCTTTTATTAACACCATCACGGTGGGAGAAACCAGGAAGGTTTCTGACGCAAGGATCACTAGCATACATTTTCCCGTTTTACGCTACTTTGCCTTATTTGCTAGTCGTTGCTTGATTGGACGCGGGAACTGTGGGAACCTTAGTATTCCTGATATTATTATTTTGCTCCATGGTTTATACTGCAATAACTCTGTTAGTATGGGTGGAATTGTTGCTAGACGGTTAAGTCTGAACCGTACTAAGGGCCCCATCTTTGGAGGCATTTATGCTTCACGCCTAGCTGAACATTTTGAAATACCTATTAGGCATGAGGAGAAAGAAGAAACAGCGCTGCCCCATGTTTATTTAGATTATAAGAGTAAGATAGCGCATGATTTTCTTGTTAAGCGTCGCGATGGGGAGCTCAAATATAAATTATACTTTGATAAACATCACCCTGAGACTATTACTTTGCCTGATCCTTCTTTGTTTAACTTGTCTGCAGGACCTCACATCGTTCCGTGGTCGGCTGTTCAAGCCTATCAGAATCCTGCACCAGCCCCGGAGCCGGAGCCACATTTTGAGCCTCCATGACTATCTGTTTATTCTTGGGATCCAGAGGAGGTTGCCAGCCAGTGGCAGCCAGAGCCTTCTTCGTCACAGTACGACCCCAGCTTCACCTACGGGTATCCGCCACGCTATCCTTGGCAATAGACCAACTTAGGCCAAAAGCCTAAGCTTGGGGGAGTACGTATTTCCCACCGACATTACATTTATGTTCACACACACTCATTGCTAGATGCCGGTGCTCATACTCTTTCATTGTATTATCCATGTTAGTTTAACTTTCTTTTTCCTGCTTTCTTCTTGTGTTTTTAATAAACCTTAAGAAAAAAAAATAGTAGTAGTTTACTTCTTTGCTTGTAGTAGAATTAAAATGAAAACCCAAAAATATTTCCCGTTCTTCTTTTACTTGTTGGGAGCTTTCCCATGTAAATAGTTTTTATTTTCTTTTCCTTTCCTTGGGGGTCGAGAAGACCATATTGAAAATGCTTAGTGGCTCCTATATACATGATTGTTTATTTAACTTAGAGCCCATATTACTTGTCTTCTCTCTTGAGTTGAATGCTTGCAGATTCCAGCTTAGTCCGATGCACGTGCACTCTTATTATTATACACACTGTTCGGTCGTGCAAGTGAAAGGCAATAATGATGATATATGATGGACTTATTGGGATGAGAAAAGCTGGTATGAACTCGACCTCTCTTGTTTTTGTAAATATGATGATTCATCGTTCTGAGTCAGCTATTATGAAGTAAACATATTTGCAATGACATTTAGAGATTATAGTTGCTTGTGCCATGCTTGATTAGCTATGAGTTATAATGGTTTACCTTAATGCGTGCCAACATGCTATTAGAATGATTATGATGTGGTATGATGGGATGGTATCCTCCTTTAAATGAATTGAGTGACTCGACTTGGCACATGTTCACGCATGTAGTTGAATCAAATCAACATAGCCTTCATGATATTTATGTTCATGGTAGATTATATCCTACTCATGCTTGTATTCGGTGTAAATTAGTTTCAATGCATGTTCACGCCTGTTGTCGCTCTCTTAGTTGGTCGCTTCCCAGTCTTTTGCTAGCCTTCACCTGTACTAAGCGGGAATACTGCTTGTGCATCCAAACTCCTTAAACCCCAAAGTTATCCCATATGAGTCCACTATACCTACCTATATGCGGTATTTACCTGCCGTTCCAAGTAAATTTGTATGTGCCAAACTCTAAACCTTCAAATAAACATTATGTTTTGCATGCTCGAATAGCTCATATGTCAACTAGAGCTGCCCTTATCTTCCGTGTTAGGCGGGTTATTCTCAAGAGGAGTGGACTCCGCTCCTCATTCATTTAGAAAATGGCTGGTAACCGGGATGCCCAGTCCCATGCTTTATGCAAACTAAATCAAAATAACTGCAAACAAAACTCCCCTTGGGACCCGTTGAATATTGGAGGAACTCGTTGTTTCGAGCAAGCCATGGAATGATGCTTGTGGAGGAAGGGGAGTATAAACTTTACCATTGTGTTTGGGAACCGCCTATAATCTGTTTAGCATGGAAGATATCGTCGTCTTTTAGTTGTTATGTTGACAATGAAAGTATGCCGCTCAAAATATAATTTATCTCTATTTCAAAACCGAGCTCTGACACCTCTACAAATCCCTGCTTCCCTCTGCGAAGAGCCTATCCATTTACTTTTATGTTGAGTCATCATCCTTCTTATTAAAAAGCACCCGCTGGAGAGCACACTGTCGTTTGCATTCATTATTATTGGTTTATATTGGGTATGACTTGGCGGATCTCTTTTACCATGAATTACAATGTGTAGTCAGTCCTTGATCTTTAAAGGTGCTCTGCATTTATGTTTTGCGGTCTCAGAAAGGGCTAGCGAGATACCATTTTTGTTATATCATGTTATGATTATTTCGAGAAAGTGTTGTCATCCGAGTTTTATTATTATGGCTCGCTAGCTGATTATGCTATTGATATGAGTAATTGTGAGACCTACGTGTTATTGTGAGCATGGTTAGTTTATAATAATTGTTGAAACTTGAATGCTGGCTTTTCATGTTTACAACAACAAGAGCAAACAGAGTGTAAAAGTTTTTCTTTTCCTCTTTCAGTTTGTCAACTGAATTGCTTGAGGACAAGCAAGGGTTTAAGCTTGGGGGAGTTGATACGTCTCCGTCGTATCTACTTTTCCAAACACTTTTGCCCTTGTTTCGGACTCTAACTTGTATGATTTGAATGGAACTAACCTGGACTGACGCTGTTTTTAGCAGAATTGCCATGGTGTTGTTTTATGTGCAGAAAATAAAAATTCTCGGAATGACCTGAAACTCCAAGGAACACCTTAGAAAAATTTTAAAAATCGTCACCAAAGATGAAGGCCGGGGCCCACACCACATCCCACGAGGGTGGGGGCGTGCCCCCCTGGGCGCGCCCCCCTACCTCGTGGGCCCCCTGGTGGCTCTCCGACGCCAACTCCAACTCCATATATTGGCTTTCGGGGAGAAAAAATCAGAGAGAAGAAATCATCGCGTTTTACGATACGGAGCCGCTGCCAAACCCTAATCTCTCTCGGGAGGGCTGATCTGGAGTCTGTTCGGGGCTCCGGAGAGGGGGATTCGTCGCCGTCGTCATCATCAACCATCCTCCATCACCAATTTCATGATGCTCACCGCCGTGCGTGAGTAATTGCATCGTAGGCTTGCTGGACGGTGATGGGTTGGATGAGATTTATCATGTAATCGAGTTAGTTTTGTTAGGTTTGATCTCTAGTATCCATTATGTTACGAGATTGATGTTGCTATGACTTTGCTATGCTTAATGCTTGTCACTAGGGCCCGAGTGCCATGATTTCAGATCTGAACCTATTATGTTTTCATGAATATATGTGTGTTCTTGATCCTATCTTGCAAGTCTATAGTCACCTACTATGTGTTATGATCCGCAACCCCAAGTGACAATAATCAGGACCACTCCGGTGATGACCATAGTTTGAGGAGTTCATGTATTCACTATGTGCTAATGCTTTGTTCCGTTCTCTATTAAAAGGAGGCCTTAATATCCCTTAGTTTCCGATAGGACCCTGCTGCCACGGGAGGGTAGGACAAAAGATGTCATGCAAGTTCTTTTCCATAAGCACGTATGACTATATACGGAATACATGCCTACATTACATTGATGAACTGGAGCTAGTTCTGTGTCACCCTATGTTATGACTATTACATGACGAACCGCATCCGGCATAATTATCCATCACTAATCCGGTTCCTACGAGTTTTCCATATACTGGTTCTCGCTTATTTACTTTTCCGTTGCTACTGTTACAATCACTAAAAAATTCCAAAAACATTACTTTTGCTGTCTTTACTTTTGTTACCATTACCACCACTATCATATTACTTTGCTACTAAACACTTTGCTGCAGATACTAAGTTTCCAGGTGTGGTTGAATTGACAACTCAGCTGCTAATACTTGAGAATATTCTTTGGCTCCCCTTGTGTCGAATCAATAAATTTGGGTTGAATACTCTACCCTCGAAAACTGTTGCGATCCCCTATACTTGTGGGTTATCACCCTCCATGGGGTGGTCCTGTTCATCCAGCCCTCCACGGGGTCCTGTTCATCCAGCCCCAACCGGCTCGATCGATCGGGGTCCTGTTCATCCAGAGGCAACACCACGGGGTCCTGTTCATCCATCCCCACCGGGAACTGTTCATCCAAACCCTCCCCTATCGTGGTTCTAAGTCTGACAGTAGAATGGGGGGGGGGGGTAGGTATGGAGAGGCAAGATCCTAACTATGGAGAAGTTGTACACACAGGAGATTTACGAGTTCAGGCCCTTCTCGGAGGAAGTAACAGCCCTACGTCTCGGAGCCCGGAGGCGGTCGACTGGATTATATGTGTGTGAGTTACAGGGGTGCGAACCCTTTACACTGAGGAGGGGGTGGCTTATATAGAGTTCGCCAGACCCCTCCGGCCCTTAGTTATGCAGGGTTTAAAGTACATTAAGACAGGGGGTTACTGGTAACACTCACATAAAGTGCCATGAAGACTATCAAAGCTACTTAATGACAGACCGTTGCATGCTGAGTGACTTTAGGTCTCCTGGCCATCGAGTGGTTAGCTTCATGGTCGAGTGGCTATCTTCATCGTCGAGTGTCCTTGAGTTCGTCGAGTGGAGTCCGTCGACTGGAAGGTAGCTTCTTCTAAAGATGTCCTTGGGTAGGGTATTTTAGACAGGTCCATGACCCTACCCTAGGTACATGACTTCATCATTAGCCCTCGAATGGATCGAGGTTTGAGTGAGGAATGAGTTGATAATTTTTCCGACCTATTTCCCGTGTTCTGAGTATGTCATATTCTGGATCAATGACCTTTTTAGCAATGGCATCAACTTTTCTTTCAGTCGCCTTGATGCATTCTTTTCCTCTGTCGAGTGAACTTTTGAACCTGGTGAACTTCCGAGCGACGGATCGCAGGAAATCTACCGTCTGACAGGTTGATCTATTGTTAGCGGATTTTGCGGGATCCAAATTTTGGGAAGCGCGCGAAGCGGGGTGGACCGCAGTACTCGGATGGGATAAGGCGTAGATGCCTTGATTTCTGTGCCGCCTTTTTCGCCACGTATCGCGCGCGCGCGACTGTTTCTGGATCTGATAGGTCCGCCCGGGCCTACTTGTCAGCCACTCGGAAGCGTCCCTATATAAGGTGCCGGGCGAGGGTTTTTGAACAGTGCCTCTCCATTCCCCTTTCTGCCTTCTTCACCTCCGCCTGCCGCGCCCGCTTTTGCCTCCGCCCATCCACTCCTCGCACGCTTCACCGGCGACGATGGTGAAGGAGAAGACGGCGGCCTTGGAGCGAGCGAAGAAGGCGACGGCGAAGGCGAAGGGAAGAGCAACCAGTCGGGGTGGATCTTTGTCGAGGTCTCGCCTCCCGCAAGATTGGGTCCAAGGGGATTGGATCCGCTCGACCATCACCCAGGCGGATCTCAACGACCTGGCCAATGAGGGACTAATCCCTCACGGGTCAGCAAGGCTTCCGGGGACCGAGTGGCAACCGCAGCCACTGGAGGGTGAGTGCGTTCTCCTAGCCACTCATGTAGATCATGGATTCTCCTTGCCACCGAGTCTTTTCTTCCGAGGGTTTCTGAACTTCTTTGGGGCGCAACTCCACCATTTCACTCCCAATTCCATCGCCTACCTCGCCGCCTTTGTGTCTCTGTGCGAAAACTTCCTGGGTTGTCGACCGCATTGGGGTCTCTTTAAGCACATATTCACTTGTCGCTCTCAGATGGTGAAAAAGGCGAGTCCGGATGACGATAGGACTAAAGTAATCCAGATGTGCGGGGGTCTTGGAATCCAAGTGAGGAGTAAGAGCGCTTTTCCGGCCATGACCCTTCCCGAGTCGGTTAGAGGGTGGCAGTCGACCTGGTTCTACTGCCAAGACGAGTCGACGCCGGGGCAGTCGACTGGTCTCCCTCTGTTCTCCATGGACCGAGTGAACAAGCCGTCTTCTCTGAAGGTGCTCCCGGAGGATAAGGGTCAGGTAAAAATGTTGATGGAGCGTGTAGTCCAGCTCATTCGGGACAGAGTGACTGGCATGGACCTTCTGGAGGTTTTCCTTCTACGACGTATTCAACCGCTCCAATACCGAGGCCACCCGATGTGGCTGTACTGCGGCACCAAAGATACCACTCGGGTCCATCCAGAGGCGGTCGATGACACCACACTGGAGAGGTGGTTGGCTGCCATCACAGGGAATAAGGATAACCCTCGAGGGGCTAGGAGGATCCCACCACTCGACCATACCTATACACCGGACACGGTATGACCACTTATCCCCGGTTGTGATCTTTCTTTATTCATTCTGCTTCACTGCAAATTGGTCGATTGACCTTTGTCTTGTTTTGTTGTCTGTCAGGCCACCACTGAGTTGTACTCGATGCCCAATGGAGCGCAAGCGCTGACTGAGGAGGAGGAAGGAAGTGGGGGCGAAAGCCCGGAGGAGTGGGACTCGGATGCTGATGACGACGATGAAGACGATGACTCTGATGAGGAGGAAGAGGAGGAGGAGGAAGTTTCACCTCCTCGTTCGGAAAGACGCTCGAAGCTTGTCCATGACCCTGCAGCCGAGCATGGTAAGGGGGTTGCGCCCGTCGCGCAGTCGACCAAGCGTCCTCGGACGACTTCTCTGGCGCTGACTGAAAAAGCTCCGTAGCAATCTCGAGTGGCGCCGTCGAAGCCGACGAAGGTCTTGCCGAAGATGAAGGTGGTGATCCCCACTATCTCAGGGTAATAGTGTAACTTGAGTTTCCTCGTTTCACATGAATTTATTCTTGGCTGATTCGTGAGCTGACCGACTAACTTCTGGAGCTGCAGTGCTGCTACTTCTGATACCTCGGCCAGGGCTGAAGATCACGAGATGGAAGATGTTGTTACTTCAAAACCTGGTATGACTTTTGTAGTTCTGTCTTCAGTCGGTTGGCTCTTTGTCTTTAATTTTGACTCTTTTCTGCAGCTCCATCTAACGTCGTTATTGACCTTCCCGACGACGATGACGAGGAACCATTGAGGCAGAGGAGGAACAGGAAGGCGTCTGCTGGCAAGCAGACTCAGGACGTGCCAGCACCCGAGACGTTGGTCGTAGAGGGGGACAACGTCACTCGGCCTACCGTATCTTTTGCGGTGCCGCTGACGAGTGCTCACCCTCCGTCGTCGAGTGCTGCTCAGCCTTCACTTTTCTCGACCCACCACGTCCCAGAAGACCAAGCCAGTGCTGCTAAAGAAGCAATATGCCAGGCAGGGATCATGATGGAGCAAGTGAAGGCAATCCGAGACGCCAGTCAGGCGGCTTATGAGCCAGTTCAGCTCTTCAGAGTAATGTTCAGGTTAGTCGATCACCGCCTGTTCTGTTAGGATATGATATCTTGAAATCCTTCTTTCTGAAAATTTCAGTATCTGTCGTACACCCACTGGGTGTTTTGATTGACTTTCCGGATTAGTGGGGGCACGCTCAGTGCACCCACTGGGTGTAGTCCCCAAGGCTATGGTCGACTGCTGGCAGTCGACCATAGTCTTTATGTCTTAAGCTTTTTCTTTATTCGACCCGGTCGAATGGGTTGATAAATCGGTGGGGGCACGCTGAGTGCACCCACTGGGTGTAGTCCTCGAGACTGTGGTCGAGTGGCAAATCGGCATTTACATCAAGATAACCTCTTTTTGCTATTTGTTGGTCGATAGATCGACTCTAACTGATAGAACTAGTGGGGGCACGCTGAGTGCACCCACTGGGTGTAGTCCCCGAGACTATGGTCGAATGTTTATATTCGGCTGTAGTCTTAGAAATGATATGATTTTTCCTTACTCACTCGGAAGTGACTGTCTTTGACATTTGTCGATTGGTTCTTCGCAGAAATCTTGTGAGCTTGCGGCTCGTTACACTGAGTTGGAGAAGAAGCAAATCCATCTCGAGCTTGATCTGAAACTGGTCCAGGAGAACTTCACGAAGTTGAAGGAGGAAGCAAAAGGTATGTTTGGTGAGAACCTCGACGACTGCTTTTTGCCTCTCGTCCGTTTCAGAGTCTAATCTTACTGTGACTTTGTAGACAAACTGAGGGATGCTCTGAAGAAGAAAGACCTTGACTTGACTGAGATGCAGAAAGCGGCTTTAGAGAAGACCAAGCTCGCAGATGAGAAGCTGGCTTCAATCACCAAGCTTGAAGAGGAAAATACCACTCTAAAAGCTGCTCTTGATGCGGCCAACAAGGAGGTCAGTCGATTGAAGAGTGACAAGATTGCCTTGAGTGACAAGGCCAGTGAGTTGGTGGGAAAGAATAATGATCTGGAGGCTTATCTGGGAGGACTCGCCAAAAAGCTATTCCTCATGCTTGAAGGTAATCTTTTGTATCAAATAGACATTTTAACTATGATCTCTCCATCCGACTGCTGTCTTGACTCTGGGGTTGTGCTCGCAGAGTTCTGCCAGAACTTTGAAGAGGAGACTGGTCGACTGGAAATAAACCTGGATCCCATCAACTCTCCTGTGAAAGATGAAGTCGCCATGAATGTGTTCCGACTCGAATCTCGCGTTGCTGCTGTTGTCGACTATCTTGCAAGGCTGAAGGTCGCAACTTCCCGCATCGACACAACACTCTGGCCAAGAGAGACGCTTCAGAACGACCTCGAGTCTCTGATGACTCGACTGAACGAGGTTCCAAGTCGAGTGCAAGAATGGAAGAAGTCTTCTGCCAGATGCAGCGCGGATGTTGCTGTCTCTGGCCCGTGTTCACTGCAAGGAGGCGCGAGAGGACAAGCTGGCATCCCTTAAGGTGGCTAATACCAAGAAGCATGATTTCCGATCTTTCATGGAGACCTTCATCGCCGCTGCCACTCGGATTGCAGATGGAATCGACCTGGATGAATTTGTTGCACCTTCCAGCCCTCCGCAGGAGGGGTAAAAAACTTCTATGCTTGATACTTTAAATTTGCCTCGGTATGCCGAGTGATTTTTGTAACCGATAAACCTTAACGGGCTTAGCGCATGAGCACTTTCGGTTCCGTTGGATGTTATCTGAACTTGGATTCGATGTTGAATATGTTTGCATTTGGTTTGAGGTGTCTTTTGCAGGCTAGGGAGAAGCGCTTGTTGCAATCGACTTGTTCCTCAACACACTTAGGCGAGCACTGGGCTGCAGCTAAGCCTCTGAATGGGAGGTCTGCTCTCCACTCGGTAGGATTTTCAAAAACTTAGGCGAGCAGTGGGCTGCAGCTAAGCCCCCGAGTGGGAGGTCTGCTCTCCACTCGGTAGGATTTTCAAAAACATAGGCGAGCACTGGGCTGCAGCTAAGCCCTGAGTGGGAGGTTTGCTCTCCACTCGGTAGGATTTTCAAAAACTTAGGCGAGCACTGGGCTGCAGCTAAGCCCCCGAGTGGGAGGTCTGCTCTCCACTCGGTAGGATTTTCAAAAACTTAGGCGAGCACTGGGCTGCAGCTAAGCCCCCGAGTGGGAGGTCTGCTCTCCACTCGGTAGGATTTTCAAAAACTTAGGCGAGCGCTGGGCTGCAGCTAAGCCCCCGAGTGGGAGGTCTGCTCTCCACTCGGTAGGATTTTCAAAAACTTAGGCGAGCACTGGGCTGCAGCTAAGCCCCCGAGTGGGAGGTCTGCTCTCCACTCGGTAGGATTTTCAAGGCGTACCTCTGGAGAAGGAGGTAACAGTCGACCTGTACTTCGTCCTCCTTGCAGAGCGCATGTTGTATTTGTGGCGTAGCTCGGAAGGAGAGGGTAGCAGTCGACCTGCACCTCATCCTCCTTGCAGAGTGCATGTTGTATTTGTGGCGTAGCTCGGAAGGAGATGGTAATAGTCGACCTGCACCTCGTCCTCCTTGCAGAGCGCATGTTGTATTTGTGGCGTAGCTCGGAAGGAGAGGGTAGCAGTCGACATGCACCTCATCCTCCTTGCAGAGCGCACCTTGTATTTGTGGCGTAGCTCGGAAGGAGAGGGTAGCAGTCGACCTGCACCTCATCCTCCTTGCGTAGCGCATGTTGTATTTGAACTTAGACGAGCGTAATGCTGCAGCTAAGCCTCCGAGTGGAAGGCTGGCTTACCACTCGGTAGGATTTTGTTTAACTTAGGCGAGTACTTGGACTGCAGCTAAGCCTCCGAGTGGAAGGATGGCTTACCACTCGGTAGGATTTTGTTTAACTTAGGCGAGTACTTGGACTGCAGCTAAGCCTCCGAGTGGAAGGCTGGCTTACCACTCGGTAGGATTTTGTTTAACTTAGGCGAGTACTTGGACTGCAGCTAAGCCTCCGAGTGGAAGGCTGGCTTACCACTCGGTAGGATTTTGTTTAACTTAGGCGAAACGGATTCGCAGCTAAGCCCCCGAGTGGGAGGCTGGCTCACCACTCGGTAAGGATTTTTTTTACAGACTTAGGCGAATCGGATTTGCAGCCAAGCCACCCACTGGGGGATTGCTTTATGTGGACAAAAGTAATGACAATTACTGGGAAAATTATAAAGCTCTTGTCTTTGATAAATAAACTACAGAAGCACTTTTATTACAATCCATCTGAGTGAATACTTAAGTATAAAAGGGGCGGAGAAGCTCCGCATTCCAAGCTTGGGGCTCGTCGATCTGATGCTCGACATTGTAAAGACGGTATGCTCCATTGTGGAGAACCTTGGTGACGATGAAGGGGCCTTCCCAAGAAGGAGCAAGCTTGTGTTGTTTCTGCTGATCCACTCGGAGAACCAGATCTCCTTCCTGGAAGGCTCGACTCCTTACGTTTTTGGCGTGGAAACGCCGCAAGTCCTGTTGGTAAATGGTCGATCGGATCAGAGCCATCTCCCTTTCTTTCTCCAGAAGGTCGACTGCGTCCTGCCGGGCTTGTTCTGCTTCAGACTCGGTGTAAAGCTCGACTCGGGGAGCGTTGTGAAGCAGGTCGCTTGGCAAGACCGCTTCAGCTCCGTAGACCAAGAAGAACAGAGTTCTCCCAGTCGACCGGTTAGGCGTGGTCCTTAACCCCCAAAGCACAGACGGAAGCTCGTCGACCCATGCACCAGCCGCATGCTTGATATCACGCATCAAACGGTGTTTCAACCCTTTGAGAATCAAGCCGTTGGCTCGTTCTGCCTGTCCATTCGACTGAGGATGGGCGACCGAAGCATAGTCGACTCGTGTGCCTTGAGATGTGCAGAAAGCTCTGAATTCTTCGGAATCAAAATTTGACCCGTTGTCAGTGATGATGTTGTGCGGGACCCCATATCTGAATATCAATTCTCTGATGAAGCTGACAGCCGTACCGGCATCAAGGTTCTTGATGGGTTTAGCCTCAATCCACTTGGTGAACTTGTCGACTGCTACCAGCACATGGGTGAAACCGCTTCTGCCTGTTCTCAAGGGGCCAACCATCTCCAACCCCCATACTGCGAAGGGCCAGACGAGTGGTATGGTCTTTAAAGCTGAGGCGGGCTTGTGTGACATATTGGAGTAAAATTGACATCCCTCACACTTGTCGACTATCTCCTTTGCCATTTCATTCGCTCTTGGCCAGTAAAATCCGGCTCGGTATGCTTTGGCCACGATGGTCCGAGAGGACGCATGATGGCCACAGGTCCCCGAGTGGATGTCGTCAAGGATTATTCGACCTTCTTCTGGCGTTATGCATTTCTGACCAACTCCAGTCGCGCTTTCTCTGTACAGTTGTCCCCTTATCACGGTAAAGGCTTTAGATCGGCGGACGATCTGTCGAGCCTCTTCTTCGTCCTCTGGGAGCTCTTTCCTTAAGATATACGCGATATACGGTACTGTCCAATCAGGAGTGATCACCAATGCTTCCATGATCAGGTCGACCACCGCTGGAACTTCAACTTCAGTCGGATCTGTGATACTCTTAGGCTGCGGAGCTTCTTCGGTAAAAGGATCTTCTGTGACTGATGGAGTATGGATATGCTCCAAGAACACATCACTGGGAATGGCTTCTCTCTTGGACCCTATCTTCGCCAAATCATCAGCCGCTTGATTCTTCAGTCGGGGTATATGGTGGAGCTCTAACCCTTCGAATTTCTTTTCAAGCTTCCTCACTGCATTGCAAGATATCCGGTCATGGCTGGGCTTCTAACGTCCCACTCCTTCATCACCTGATTGACCACCAAATCTGAGTCGCCATAAACCATAAGGCGACGGACGCCGAGTGAAATGGCCATGCGCAATCCATACAAAAGTGCTTCATATTTGCTTCATTATTGGAGGAATCAAAGTGGACCTGGAGCACATATCTGAGCTTATCTCCTCGGGGGGAAACCAAAACCACCCAGCACCGGAACCATTTAACATCTTAGAGCCATCAAAGAACATGGTCCAATGCTCCGAGTGAACTTGAGTCGGCTGCTGTTGTTCAATCCACTCGGCAAGGAAATCTGCTATCGCCTGGGACTTAATGGCTTTCTTTGCCTCAAATTTGATATCAAGGGGAAGTAGTTCAATCGCCCATTTAGCCACTCGACCAGTTGCATCTCTGTTGTGCAGAATCTCTGACAGTGGTGCGTCGCTGACGACTATAATGGAATGATCAGAGAAATAATGAGCAACCTTCTTCATGGTCATGTAGATCCCATATACAAGCTTCTGATAATGAGGATATCTTTGCTTCGATGGAGTCAAAACTTCAGAGAGATAATACACCGGGTGCTGAACTTTGAAGGCTTTCCCTTCTTCTTCCCGCTCGACCGTAGTAAATCTTGTCTTGTGACTTGTCCTGTGGCTGCAATGTAAAGCAACTGAGGCTCTTTGCTGATTGGAGCAGCAAGCACCGGCTGGGTGGAGAGCAGAGCTTTTAGCTCGGCAAACGCTGCATCAGCTTCTGGAGTCCACTCGAACTTGTCTGCCTTCTTCATCAATCGGTAAAGAGGTAATGACTTTTCACCGAGGCGAGAGATGAATCGACTTAACGCGGCCACGCATCCAGTAAGCTTCTGGACATCATGCACACGCACAGGGCGTTTCATTCGGAGTATGGTGCCAACTTTTTCTGGGTTAGCGTCGATTCCTCGTTCTGAAACGAGAAAACCGAGTAACTTTCCGTCAGGAACTCCGAATGTGCACTTTGATGGATTAAGCTTGATATCATACCTCCTGAGATTGGCAAATGTTTCAGCGAGGTCAGTCAACAGGTCGGAACCCTTTCGTGACTTGAGCACGATATCATCCATGTACGCTTCCACATTCTGACTGATTTGAGTGAGTAAACACTTTTGAATCATCCTCATGAACGTGGCTCCGGCATTCTTGAGACCGAATGGCATGGTGACATAGCAGAAGCACCCGAATGGAGTGATGAAAGCTGTTTTGATCTCATCGGGTCCATACAGACGGATCTGATGGTACCCGGAATAGGCGTCTAAAAAAGACAATCTCTCCTACCCCGCAGTCGAGTCGACAATTTGGTCGATGCGAGGGAGAGGAAAATGATCTTTCGGGCAGGCCTGATTGATATGTTTGAAATTGATGCACATGCGAAGTGACTTGTCCTTCTTGGGGACCATGACGACATTGGCGAGCCACTCGGAGTGGTATATCTCTTGGATAAACTCTGCTGCAAGGAGTCGAGCCACCTCCTCGCCAATGGCTTTTCTCTTCTGAACGGCGGACCGTCGAAGATCTTCTTTGACATGTTTTGCTTTTGAGTCGACTCTAAGGCGATGCTCAGCCAGCCCCCTGGGAACACCCGGCATGTCAGCAGGCTTCCATGCAAAGATGCCCCAGTTCTCACGGAGGAACTGGATGAGCGCTTCTTCCTATTTAGAGTCGAGTGTTGTGGAAATATGGGTCGGAGCTGCGCTGGGGTCAGTCGGGTGAATATGAACGGGCTTCGTCTCACCAGACGACTGGAACGCTGACTCTGTGGCGGGCTTCTTGGCCAGCAACAAATCACTCGGATCTGCATTTTTCTTGTATCCTTCCAGCTCTACCACTATTATCTGGGCATCCGCAATCTTCGAGCCTTTCTGAAAACACTCTTCTGCCTTCTTCCGGTTGCCAGTGATAGTGATCACACCTTTGGGGCCAGGCATCTTTAATTTGAGGTACACATAACATGGTCGAGCCATGAACCGTGCATAAGCTGGTCTCCCCAAAATAGCGTGGTAAGCGCTCTGGAAATCCACGACTTCAAATGTCAGCTTCTCTTTGCGGAAATGCTTCGAGTCGCCGAACACCACATCTAGAGCTATTTGGCCAAGTGACTCAGCCTTCTTTCCAGGAATGACTCCATGAAAACTCATGTTGCTGGAGCTGAGTCTGGACATCGGAATGCCCATTCCCTTTAACGTCTCCGCATACAATATATTCAGCCCACTTCCACCATCCATCAGCACCTTCGTCAATCGAGCCTTCGACGACTGGGTCGACCACCAAAGCTTGCCTCCCAGGGGTGGCTATGTGAGTCGGGTGATCGGACTGGTCGAACGTAATGGGAGTTTGAGACCATCTCAGATAGCTTGGTGTCGCCGGGGCGACCATATTTACCTCACGGTTGATAACTTTCAATCGACTTTTGCTCTCCACATCAGCAAAAATCATCAGGGTGGAATTGACATGAGGATACCCTCCATCACTGTCATCCTTGTCCTCAGCCTTGTCCGACTCCTTTTCTTTGTCCTTGGGCTGTTTTCCTTGAAACTGCTGGATTAAGAGCCGGCACTGGCGAGTGGTATGTTTCGGGTAGATGAAGTTACCCTCTTCGTCTTTCTTCGTGTGATGTGACACGGCAGATCCATCACGTCATTTCCTTCCTTATCCTTCACCTTCTCGGGGTTCCAAGATCCTTTGGGCTTCCCTTTGAATTTGCCCTGAGTCACGGCCAGAGCCTCTCCAGGAGCAGCTGGCTCGGCTTTCCGCTTCTGCTTCCGATTGGAGTTTACTTTTTCCGACTGACTCGGCTTATACTTGCCACTCCGGAGCATGTCCTCTTCTTCACCGTTAGCGTATTTGGTGGCAATCTCCATCATTCGACTCAGGGTCATATCCGCGGTTCGACCAAACTTCAGACTTAACTCTCTGTTCTTGACACCATCCTTGAAGGCACAGACCGCTTGATGGTCAGACACATTCTCCACGGTATGATGCAAAGTGATCCATCTCTGGATGTAACCTCTCAGTATTTCATTCGACTTTTGCATGCAGACTTGCAACTCTGTCAATCCAGCCGGTCGCTTGCAAGTTCCCTCGAACGTCCTGACGAACACTCGGGAAAGATCTTCCCAAGTGTAAATGCTGCTAGGAGCTAACTGATTCAACCATGCCCTGGCTGAACCCTCTAACATGAGTGGTAAATGCTTCATGGCCACCTCATCATTACCGCCGCCAATCTGTACCGCCACTCGGTAGTCTTCAAGCCAGGTTTCAGGCTTGGACTCACCGGTGAACTTACATACCCCAGTCGCCAACCTGAAGTTGGGGGGTATCACTGCGGCTCTGATGGCTCTGCTAAAACATTCTGGACCTGAAACATGGACTCGACTGCTAGTGGGCGCATCTTTGTCATGGCCACCTCGATGAGCTCTGTTCCGATCGACCAAACCTTGCACGATGATGGATCTCGCGTCAAAGCCTGGTTCCCTGGGGTCGACCGGAACTCTCCGCCCAACACTGAGCTGGCGCCTGTCATCTTGCTGCCGATGGGCGTAAGACCCACCCCTTGGGGGAGGAGTGGGCACTCGACGCCTATCATCACGATCAAATCGGTCATCATACTGGTCCCGCCGACCTTCACGTCCCTCGCGCTGCGGAGGCGATCTTGGGCTATGAGCCAACTGAACTGTATTCGCAGCGACGGATCGACTGTGAATCCTGTTGCGCGACTATGACACAGCTGAATTATGATCTCCTGCGGCTCGGAGCAAATCCCTGATCTGCATCAAGCCTCTGCCAGCCTCCGACTGAGAGGGCTGAATTGACTCTGCTATACAGGCTGCAGCTGCTAAATTCTGAATCAGGGTTCGATATACCTGAGTTGGTTGCGGAAAGAGCTGACGTCGACTGGAGTCGGGTACTCGTTGCCGCGCGCGCTCGTCGAGTGCTCGCTGGAGGTTCTCCAGTCGAGTGCGTTCAGCCAAGTTGGCCAAACGCGCCTCTTCCAAGGCACGAGCTTCGGGAGTTTCTCCTGCGATGGGAGTATGCAGGGCATCCATGTTCCGGCGGCGAAGATCTTCTCTTTGCTAAGAAGTGAGTGGCTCGGGTTGATATTCCTCGTGGGCCTGAGCGGGGTCGCCTCCACCGTCCATCCCGTCGATGCGGGGGAAGCTGGGAGGGCTACGAGGCCCATTGACCATCAGGACCTCTGCCGCTGGATCCTTTGCGCACTTTTCGGGACGTTGATCTCTCTGAACCGGTCGACAGATCGAACAGGCCGTAGAGAGATTCGTCGGGCTCAATTGCCGCGATTTGGGTGGTGGCCGATTGGCGTGCTACTGCGTGTCTTACCCACCGCTGAAGCCTCGACCGACCAGAGCGCTTGCGCTGGCGGGAGACAGGGAGGGAGAACGGCACAGGAGTCGACCGGTACGGAGTCGACGGCTGCCGCAGCAGGACACCGCGGACACACGCCCGAAAATGCGTCGCACCACGGACGGGGAGCGCGTCGATGTTGAGTGGTGCCTCCTGGAGCCAAGCGGAGTCGTCGGCAATGAAAGTGAGCGCACCGAGACGGATCACGCGGCCCTCGACCAGAACTCCGCCAGAAACCATGATGAAGGCAATCGGAAAAATTGCAACTTCTCCAAAAAGTCGCTAAGACACCTGCCCCACGGTGGGCGCCAACTGTCGTGGTTCTAAGTCTGACAGTAGAATGGGGGGTAGGTATGGAGAGGCAAGATCCTAACTATGGAGAAGTTGTACACACAGGAGATTTACGAGTTCAGGCCCTTCTCGGAGCAAGTAACAGCCCTACGTCTTGGAGCCCGGAGGCGGTCGACTGGATTATATGTGTGTGAGTTACAGGGGTGCGAACCCTTTACACTGAGGAGGGGGGTGGCTTATATAGAGTTCGCCAGACCGCTCCAGCCCTCAGTTATGTAGGGTTTAAAGTACATTAAGACAGGGGGTTATTGGTAACGCCCACATAAAGTGCCTTGAAGACTATTAAAGCTACTTAATGACAGACCGTTGCGTGCTGAGTGACTTTAGGTCTCCTGGCCATCGAGTGGTTAGCTTCATGGTCGAGTGGCTATCTTCATCGTCGAGTGTCCTTGAGTTCGTTGAGTGGAGTCCCTCTTGGTCGACTGGAAGGTAGCTTCTTCTAAAGATGTCCTTGGGGAGGGTATTTTAGACAGGTCCATGACCCTACCCTAGGTACATGACTTCATCATCCCCCCCCCCCCGCAACGCTCACTATTCATCCACAGGCACCATCAATCGGCTTCAGTTAGCAGCAGTAGCGAAGGAATCGCTCGATCGGGTTCAGTTAACATCCATCGATCGATCGCTCGGGTTCAGTAACGCGTAGCCTGCAGTGCAATCTCTCGGGTTCAGTTAGAGCCCAACGCCTCGCTCGGGTTCGATTAGAGCTAACGCCTTGCACACACGCAGCAGACGTGCGTGTACGAGAAAGCAGCGCATCGCTCGGCCCCGACCTCCCACCGTGAATCGGAACTCCCGAAATTTTCCTCCCCTCGCTTCTACCACGGTTTTTCCGTCATGGACGGCCCAAAGAATGTCATGCAGCTACGTCTCCGGCCGCCCAGACGAAAAGCCCATTTTCTGTCATGATTTTTTTGTCATAGAAGTAGGAGCCCACCACATCTATGATGATACCGGGTTTTGTCACAATTATCGTCATAGAAGTGTCATATGTATGACAGAAAAAAATTTCGTTCGGCCCAAAATGTCATGGATGTGTGTTTTTTTGTAGTGTTGGTGTATTCGTGTGGCATTTCTATGCCTAGTATGTATCCCCAACTACTATATAATGGTACGATGTAATGATATCCACCTTGCAAAAGCATTTCAATATGCGGCTCTATCCTTGGTGGGACCCTCGAGTTCCTCTCGGATAGGATCGCATATTGGGCGTGACAAGTTCAGCCAAACCCAAACCTCGGAATTGATCTCTCTAAGGTCTGATTCCACTTCATTTACGTGGCTATCATCAGGTGTCACTTCTCGATTTTGTGCCCTCGAAGAACCATTTGCTGAGAAATCTCGTGTTGCAAGAGATTCCAGCGACCGAGGCATCTCTTCAAACTTGGATTGCTCCACACTACAAGTACATAACATGATGGCAACCATTTTCTGCTTTGCGGATACTTTCACTTAATTTAGATTAAAAATGTCATCTCTGTCTGAAGATCTTCCTTGGGGCCAATGGTATTGATCATTCATCAATGAGAACCCGGAAAGGAGATAATGTAAGGTGGTAAGTGCATATTTTTATAATCTTACACTAACTAGGCAAATAATCACATGTGTCAGTAAAGTAATAAACGATAGTAGCAAGTCGACCAAATCTA
Organism: Aegilops bicornis; assembly: GCA_021605145.1. Taxonomy (NCBI): domain Eukaryota; kingdom Viridiplantae; phylum Streptophyta; class Magnoliopsida; order Poales; family Poaceae; genus Aegilops; species Aegilops bicornis. The sequence continues at coordinate 105,493,644 of CM038675.1, read as the reverse complement.
TAAAAACAACCAAGACATGTACTAATTCGGATGCCAAGCTTAGCAGATCCCTTCCCAGTGCTGACTAACAAACATGATGACTCAAACAAAACAAGCAACTATATTTTTGAATGCTAACAACATTGTTTAAGCAAAACAGTATAAGGGTCGTTTGGAGTTCCAGGCACCAAACAATTCTACAGACTGGGTATACCAAACAGTTGATCAACAAGGCAAATGTCCACTAAACCAGATAAATGGCTCACGAATTGTTTGGAATGCGATGGAAAAAGTGATCTCCCAGCAATATCTCGAGTCCAAAACCTTACCCATCTACATCAAGAACATAGCAACATCAAAATCCTACCAGCAACTGCAGCAAGGCACCCTCCTCACGACAGCCAATCGTCGACGGTGTCAAACTATGATTCAGTTGTTTTACTATTCCTCTTTGTTCTGTTTCATGTTTTTGGCACTTTTGTTCTTGTGTCTGAGTCCGAAGAAGGCGGTGGATGTTGATCCAGCAGCAAATTTGTGCTTCCTATTGCAGGATTTAAGTATCGTGCCGTGCGTAGGCATACGGCATGGAAAAAATCCAGGTTTATGTACGACATGCTCTTTCCTTCATTCGGTGACGCACAGAGGTGGCAGAGTCTTGTTCCTGGAGTCGCTCACAACTTTTGGGAGCACCAAGATCCTAAATAAGATGCTGCATGAATTGGCTGAGGTATTGGGAGCCCCCAATAGAGAAGGACAATGCGGAAAGGTACGGTGGGAATACAAACAGGCCTGGATAGAAGAAATGAACTCAATCAATATGAATAAACCCTGTCGTTTTATCCTTAAGGGAAACAATACAAATATGTGTCTTGTCCCCTTCTGTCACTGGGATATAGAGCACTGCAAGATTGAACTCATTACAAAGCATCTTTCTCACTGAAGATAAAATAATCTAGTTGGCCAAACCAAACAGATAGATCAGAGAGAAATACAAAGCTCTAACAATCATGCATAATAAAGTTCAGAAAAGCCTCCATTACTTCTCATAAATTGTTCAAATCATTAACCCATAACCCATCGGATCCCAACAAACACACCGTAAAAGAAGATTGCATTGAATAGAACTCCAAGAACATCGAGAAGAACAAACACTACAAAAAAATATACTTCCATGATGATACGTGTTTGTCACATTAGGTCGCTTTTTTTGTCATGCATGTACATCCATGACAAATTTATGACAGAATCAAGATAGTCATACCTGTGCTGTCGTAGAAGTGTTCCATGACATTACCAAAATTATCATCATAGAAGTGTCCACTTCCATGATGATAAATCGCGCGTCATAGAAGTGCTTTCGTCAATGGTGACCGACACATGGCATCCACCGTAACGGAATGCCGTTAAGCTATCGGGTAGGGTTTTGGATCCGATAACCCGTTAACAGCCCCGACCAATGGGAAATTTCCACGTGTAAAATTCTTATTGGCCGGCCGAAACACATGTCACTCGTCGATTGGGTCGAGATAAGCGCCTATGATACGTCGACACGTGGCACTTCCCAACAGAGGCCCATTCTCGTGAAAAAGGCCGGCCCGTTTGACTTGGTCAAAAGCTGGTGGGCCGGCCCATGGAAAGCCTGTTAACGGCCTATTCGCATATAGCCCATTTACAACACGCTAACCTAAGGCCCGTTACGCCCTATTTGAATTAGGCCCAGTAGCGTCATCTGGGCCATCCAATATGATTCCAGCCCGTTTTCACTTCTGGCCCATGTATGGCCCATGACGTCTTTCGGCCCATATGAGGCCCTATGTAACTCTTGGCCTATTAACGGCTGTGGTGAACCGCCCGTAATGAACAAAGGTATCACTTTACACCCATTAACGGCCCGTGGTGAAACCGGCCCGTAATGAACAAAGTGTATCACTTTATACCCATTAACGGCTCGTTATTCCGCTAATGCTTTCCAGCCCATGTTATCTTTTGGCCTTCTCGAGCCCATTTATTCTTGGGCTCATTTCCAAGATTCGCTTACTTACGGCCCGTTCATCGCTATTTTCGCTTGTGGGCCAAATTCAGCCCGTGGTTACAATCGGCCTGTTTGTGGTCCATTAATACGTTGGGCTGTTTCCATAGCGTCATCAAATACGGCCTATTAACGATGGCCCGTTACGGTCGGCCCATGAACGGACGATTCCAACTCTAGCCCGTTTACGGCCATAATGCGGCCTGTTATTGGCCCATGTTTGGCCAATTGATCATACGACCCGTATAAGGCCCATTGATGATACGACCCGTAGAAGGCCCATTGTTTCTATGGCCCGTAGAAGGCTCATCGCTTTCACGGCCCGTAGAAGGCCCATTGTTTCTACGGCCCGTAGGAGGCCCAAGATTACCACAAGAAATATTAGCCCATGGTTATTGTGGCCTAGTTTTAAAAAATAGGTTATTGCAGCCACTAGTTAACCGCGAAAAAATAACTGCAATGACTACAAGCAAACAAATAAACAAGACGACAAGGAAATAAATAAGCAAGCAACTAACACTAGGCTATCACGGCTATTACACATATTACATCCACTGGGCATCAAAGTTCGCCACCAGTGCAAATATAGGGAACAAAGCAGCATATCATATACGCTGGCTGTCAAAATTGGCCACCAGTGCAAATAAACGCGGCAGCAAAACAAGAGCATAACTGAAGCAACTTCAGAAGAGCTCAAGAAACGTTATCCTGGGTATCCACCATGCTGGCAATAATCTTAGAAAGTTGATTAGCTTTGTCCTGTTTGGCGCTAAAATCCTCCAACGCTTGCTATTGCACCAGAAAGTATGCATCTGAATGCTCCAGGGACTTCTGCAGTTCTTCCGCTTCTTGTCGCAGCACAAATTGATCGATGTCTTTCAAATGTAGTTGAGACTCAAGAAACCGAACTGATTCAGATAAAGGAGTTTGAATAGCTTGTGCAAGCGGTAGTGGCCAAGAACTCCAACACTAAACCAAGACAGGATGTGTCACTATCCCTGAACCTTATCTGCATTACTTCCTTTACCGTTGCTTAATAAGGCACTCTTCCCCAATATTCTCACAAGATTCTAAAAGAAGAAACAAGCGCACACATAACAAGTTTAGCATGTACTTGTATATGAAACTCATTTCACGAACCAGTTCATTAGTAAGGTGGACAGGATTAAACTACCAAGTCTTCTATTGCCAAGTACTAGTACATAATAAAAGCATCAAACAAACATATATCTATGTCCTATGGTAGCAATGGAATCTTAAATTAGAACAGTTGTTCTTCAGGTTTAGGCACTTGTTCTACATGAATGCAGTACAAAGAAGATGCAAGAATATAATACTGAAAAATAGAAAATGAGCTCATAGACCTTACCACATTCTTGGTTCGGGACCAAGTCTGAGAACAAAGGCGTTCCCGATCATCGTCCAAAGAATGTGTCTCAGGAGAACGTAAGGGAATTTGATGAGTTTCTTTGCCGGTGAAGTACGTTTTCTTCAGGTAATTCCGATACTGCCACCAAGCATTCTTCAAGATAGCAGAGGTATTAGCACAGGTTACCTCAACCTGAGTGTCCAAATCGGTCCGTCTCTATAGAGAAAAATGGGAAAATTTGCTGTATTATAACCATCATGGAGGTAGGATGTATGGGACGAAGCAAAGTAATTGCCATGAATAACATTACTTACACATAACTCCTGGACAAACACCTGCAATCGGCATTTTCCTTCATCTTCAGATAATATTTCCAAGATGGGAAGATACGCACATACGATTTAACAACATCAAATGCGATAGATGCTAAACTACGACTAGCTGGTTGTGCTTCCTCCACAGGAATAGGCTTACTAACTGGTGGACTTGGGGTTCGCCGTCACTACTAGGGAAAAGCCTATACACAGAATCTTACCAGCAACGCACTTTAAAATCAGGCGCCGCTGCTAAGTAGTAGTAGCGCGTGCGGACAAAATTCGCCGCTGAAACAAGTTTATCAAGATGGCCAGACACTCAAAGACGCTACTGCTAAAATTCCCACGACGCCGCCCATGAGGCAGTTATAGCGGCAGCGCGTTAATACAAAGAGCGCTACTGCTACGGGTCGTAGCAGTAGTGCATTTACGCAATAACCGCTGCTGCTAAGTTAACTAGTCGCAATAACCCACAGATCCACTCACTCACGCGATCTCCCCCTCAACCCCCCGCGCAGCTGGTCCTCCCCCATCGCCCCTCCTCCGATCTGCGCTGCCGTCACCTCATCCTCCTCGCTGGACTCGGTACCGTCCTCCTCCTCCGTCCTCCCTCCACTCGCCGCTGGCCGGCCCCTCCTCGCTCCGCCTTCCTCATCCTTCCTCCCTCCACTCGCCTCAGCCTCCTCCTCGTTCCGCCTTCCTCCTCCGTCATACTCTCTACTCCCTCCTCGAGTCGCCCCTCCTTCTCCCTCCTCCCTGCTACATTTTGATTTAGTAGGCTAGTTTATATGCAACATTTTGATTTAGTTGATATGATTCTATTGATTTAGTAGGCTAGTTGATTTAGAACATTTTCATTTTACTTGATTTAGTAGGCTAGTTGATTTAGTTGATTTAGTAGGCTAGTTGATTTAGTTGATTTAGTAGGCTAGTTGATTTAGTTGATTTAGAACATTGTGTCATTTAGTTGATTTAGTATACTAGTGGATTTAGTATGCTAGTTGATTTAGTATGCACCATTTTATTGTTATTTTTTCTGTACATGGATAGGTAGATGCTTTTGTTTTTTTGTAATAAGTTATTTTTTGGCAAAATGTAGGTGCCAATTTAGATAAATTTGCCACTTGTTTTTTTAATCAATTATCTTATGCAATAGGTGCCATCGAAATGCTTTGGTAGGTGGTACCTTGTCATCTAATCGTTAATCCTTTGCTCATATTGCTTTAGGAAAATGGCGCCACCACCACCACCACTATGTCGATCAGTAAGTCAAGGTGCGCCAGCAGCCTTGCAACTAGCAAGCTATTCGGCATCTACTCCCAGCCGAGTTTTCGTCATGCGGCGGTAAGAAATTAGATGAAATGTAAAAACTATTTTATTTTTAGTGTTGGCATTACTGCATTGTGTCATTTTGCTTTTCTTACACAAATCGTCCCATGCAATGTGAGGTTGAAATTCAACAAGCTAACAGGAGACACTGTGACATTTGAGGCTCCTGGGGGGCCGTACACTATGGAGGTCGAGAAAGGACGTAATATGTCACAGATTGGAGGAGATGGATGGGCCCGCTTCCTCGCCCAAGATGCGTCTTCTTGGTGGTGAGTTGATCAGCTTCTCCTTGAGCGTAAAGACCCAAGCTGGCTGTCATTTATCTCAACCTGGTGGAAGATGATGAAGATGACGAAGATGATGAAGATGACGAAGATGATGCAGATGACGATGATGATGAAGATAATGAGGACCCACTTCATGAAGCCATCGTAGCTCAAAGAATGAGGCTGAGCGAGGACAAGGTGTGCAACCTATGGGACATAATTCCGCCACGTGATGACTTTGTCGGGGTGCCATTCGTGACCCGCCTGACAAGTACCATGGTCGATCGGCATGAAATGATATGTTATATGTACTGACTGTAGTAATTTGATGATATATATATGCTTTATTGTTATACTTACAAATGCAAATTATCCGATGATATGCTTAGTGAATCCGATGAAATGCTTAGTGTAGAGTCCAATGATATGCTTAGTAGAATTCATGATTAATCAAGACAAATGCGTAGTACTGTGTCTTTTGATAGTGTAGAAATCTAGACTTAATAGAAATATATTTGCAAGAGTATGTGTGAGGCTATTTATTAATTGATATATTTTTCTTATTCAGAAATTGCCAAAGAACCTATCTGTGAGTTGTGGTATCGAGCACGATGAAGAAGGCTCACTGGACTACGCCTTACCGCAAGGGGCTCCGTCACCACCGTACTAACCGCATGGACATGACGGTCGCACACACTTAAACTTCGGTTGGGTGGAAGAAATTCCTCGTTGGCAAGAATCTTCGTGTCGGACAGGCCATCCTAATTACTATCAGAACACCCACCGCCTGTGCTTGAGGATGATGATCGTCGTCGATATCATCTAGTACTACATATGTGTGGCTATATCATCTAGAACTACATATGATGATCGTCGTCGATATCATGTAGAACTACATATGATGATTGTCGTCGATATCATCTAGAACTAAATATGATGATCGTAGTCGATGTTACCTTGTACTGCTTGAGGATGCATGTTGAGTATATATGAAATTGTAATCTAGTACTTCCTCGGTTCCAAATTACTCGTCGTGGTTTTTGTTCAAATTTGAACTAAAACCACGACGAGTAATTTGGAACCAAGGGAGTACTACCTAGTACCTATAATGCTTTATGAAATTGATATCTAGTAGAACTAGTATCTGAAAATTGCAGCCATCAAGCCGGAATGGGGAAATGGTGGAAGATATAATAGTAGCGGAGCAGGAAATCGCTACAGCTAACTAATAGTAGCGTTGCTCGAAATGCGCTGCTGATATAGTCAATAGTAGTAGCGCGGGTACAGGCAGCGCTACTACTAATGGTTAGCTGTAGCGCCTTATTCATAGCGCAGGTGCCCGCGCTACTGATAGCCTCAAAACCCGCGCTACTACTAGGGTTTTCCCTAGTAGTGCGTGATAGTACTGGCCCTTTGGGCACTGGAGCTGCCTTACTAACTGCTCTTGTTTGGGAGCTCTGTGGTGGAGATGGTGATGTGTCAACAGGAACAGGGTTACTATCGGCTGGGGTTGGGGTTAGATTGGGTGAAGCTGGTTCTCTGTCCATTGTAATAGGGGTACAATCTGCGAGAGTTTGGGTTATGTGTGGTAGGGTTGGTTCTTGTGCATGTACAACCGGGGTGCTATCTCCACCAAGACGTAGTAATCGCTTTTATTTGAAGACCGTGTTTTTAGTCTGCTAGATATATCGCATCACCCGCTCCAAGTCAAATGGCGGAGACACAGGAAACATAGTTGAATGTACATACATTGTATGAGAGACCGATGCAATAGATAGTGTGGAAAAAAGAGGGCATGAAATAGTTGACATGTATATTGTTTAACTAAAACGGATAGCATGACATAATTTCACATATATGATGTCTATCTAAACTGGATAGCATAGCATAACATAATTCAAAGATATGATGAATAACTAAACAAGATCGCATGACATAATTCACCTACATGTTATCTAAGTAATCAGGATCGCATCATTTAATTCACATATATGATTTATATGCTAAACAGAGGGCATTCGATATGATGTCTGAACTAAGAACATGGTGTTGAATATTGTGTATATGATGTCTAAACTATGCAATGCAAGACACCGTATGCATGATATGAGCAGTATAACCGCCAAGTTAGAGCATACACCTCGATTGGGGGAATAGGACTGGTCATTTGTCTCTCGAATCCATCTCTCGAGGAGCTATCGGGACCCAACAAGAGATCTACTTGACAGTAGCACTGACTGCTCTCAAGGCCTTGTTTTCAGTCCAGATTTTTCCATCTCCCACCCAAATGGCTGATTCACGGGAAGAGTAGTTTAATGTACAAACATTGTCGACAAATGGAAATGTAATGAAGAAAAGGATGGGCAAGATATCTTTCAAATATATGATGCCTGGTTAAACAGGATGGCATTGCACATTTCACATATATTATGGCTGGCTAAAAGACATGAGACTGCATAATTCCCATATATGATATAGAAACTAAACAGTGGCATTACGTAACATGTCTAAACTAAGCAGATGACATATATGATGTCAAAAGTAGGCACTGCAAGGCAACATATGCATGATATGACTAACATCATCATGCCAAGGTAGAGCAAACACCTTGGGGGGTAAATAGGAGTGGTCAGCGGCATCCGAATCCGCCTCAGAACAGATATCTTCCCCTGGATTACAATCTGGAGAGGGGTGGGGAGGGTTTGCCATTGAACCCACCATGGAGCGATGTCTGCATGACATTGTATTGCCGTGCAAAACTCTTCTCTTTTGCTCTACATGTTCAGCATGACTGTGTACAATATCTGACATTCATACGAAAAAAATATGGTGAGATTATGTAAGGAGAGCATGCAGAAATTTAGAGTGATGGTAACAACCAGTGGATCGATGTTTTTCCGTTGAACCAAAATAGCCCTAATGGATCGACGTGAATGTATACTAATAAGTGATGCAACAAGTGTACAACCTCTTTGTCAGAAGCCGTGTTTAACCTCAGATCATTGGGTTAGTCATTTGAAGCAGTTGAGGCAGAGGTGGTTGTCGGAGGTGTGGAGGAAGATCTAAGGAATCAGAGACGGCGTCCGAGCACCGCTCTGTTGTGATGGATCGTCTTTGTCATTGGAGCAGCTCCGGTGAGTCAGAAGACGCCGTGGCTGAAGCAGCACAAGACAGACATCGTTAATCTCAAGTGGGATTATAATAGCATCTCCAATAGATGATGTAAAATGGATGTAAAATTAAAATCACCAAAACCACCTGACTACAAATGTATGAGGTAAAAACTGTTGACTCGAACTTAATCACGAAACTGAAATTTACTGTGGAATCTGAATGCTACCGTCGAAACTGAACGCAATGGTAGAAGAGAGGCACTTGACATGTAGTTTAGGGAGGGCCTGCAGTTCATCTTCAACCTGCACCCCCCTGAGCCGCCAGCCATCACCGGCCGAACCGCCGGCCCCAGCGCCGCCTCGCCGCCCCGAAACAACTCGCCACCGCCGCCCCGGCCAGCCCTCTAGGTCCCCCGCCCCCACCCTGGACCCTAAGATAAGATAGTGGGGTACCTCTCCGGCGAGCCCCCGTCCCCGCTGCGGGGGATTCTTACATAACTCCGGCGAGCCCCCAACCCCTGAAAATTGATCGACCCAAAAGTCGATTCAGTCGATCAAGTGTGGCTTAATCGAGCAGCAGCAAAGACGAAGCGAGGGGGAGAGCAGCAGCAGCAGCTGGGCGAGCGAGCGATCGAGTGAGAGCCGGAGCAGCAGCAGCAGATCCGGCTGGTATGGACGCCGCCGCCGAAGGGGCCTCGCACTGGGGGAGAGCCGCCGTGGAGATGTCGCCCGCGGCGCCGGCTTCAAGGTAGCCGCTCCATGGGGGTGCGGGATGGAGCACCGTCGGTGCCGGGAGGTCGAGTTAAGGAGAAGGTGCGATGCGATGAGTGTACAACCTCTTTGGTGGCACCGAGTAGGCCTCAGCTTCGTCCGAGGAGTCGGTGAGGATGCCGCGGTTCTGGTGGAGCAGGTTAAGGCGGCGCTGTGGGGATGGAGCAGCCGCGATAGACGAGGCGATCGTCGCAGCAGCTCCTTGGAGGTGGAGGACGGGGCGGCTGAACCGGCGGGACGGCGAGATGGACGACGGATCCTCATCCAGGGAGGTGGACGAGGGACGTCGAGCTGTTGCGGTGGACGACGTCATCGGGGAAGAGGCTCCGGCTGGGCAGCGGTGACGTGGCAGACGAAGGAGGGTGGGGTTTCGCGGCTGGAGCGGAGAGGTTATGGCGGCCTGGGATTTCGAATGGCGAAAAGGGGGCGATGCGAGGGGATGAAGCATGACTTAGGAACACGCTTGTCCAAAATGTAGGGTGTGTTACAAAAGTACCCCCCACCGATTTGAACTAGCGGCCCTTTCGGCTCAGGGTTAGAAGGGGGATTTCACGTGTCGGGATTTGGCAGCTGGAGGGAGTTTTCGCGCGTGTTGTAATTTCGGGATAGCAAGGCGCGGGTTGTGAAGGCGCCAGTTTTGGGAGCATGATATCTGAATTTTTGGGATATAACAAGACGCGGGTTGAATTTTAGGGACAAGCCTAACATGTCGTAATATTGTACTTGTACGTACCAAATCAATTCGCACTTCCCTCAACCAAAAGAAAACGAAAAAATAAAACTATTCACACCACATAAAGAGAGAGTCTTGCCCGCTTTTACTATACAAATGCTATTCAGCTACTCCCTCCTTCCATCTATATAGGGCCTAATGCATTTTTCGATGCTAACTTTGACCAAATATTAGAGCAATGATATATGACATGCAACTTACACAAAGCACACCATTAAATTAAATGCATGAAAGGTTCTTTCAATGATATAATTTTCACATTGTGCATGTCATGTACTATTAATCTTTTCAATAGTCAAAGGCGGTCTTAAAAATCTCATTACGCCCTATATAGATGGAAGGAGGGAGTATGAATCCATGTTATGTCCGATTAAATTTTTTCGCTTGCTGCATAATGCATGTAACCTACTCATACCAACATTTTAGTGCATCCCAAATGTCTATACTACCGCTGCAATTCGAACTAAATTTGAATTCGTTTCTCTATCTCAATAAGAATCTACAATCATGATTGTTGCCAACTTCAACCATCATAGTTTCCTTGCTATCCACCAGATATAAATCAGACGGCCTATAATGCAGGATGGCAAGCACACCATCATCAACAACTCCGTTTTTTTATAAGAGTAGAGATAAAATATATTAAATGTAGTATACCATGTTCATAACCACACCATGTGTATCACCTTATATATATTCACACATCCGTCGGTTTAAAACACTATGATAAATTCTTCAAATATCCGAATTTGCTTTTTATAATGAAGTATATATGATCTCTATTCGTCTTTTACACCCACACAACCCTCTTATCTTTGTAGCTAGCGCTAACTTTCTCTTGTGCATGCACACGCCCGCATCCCTCTCACCCTCCCTCAGCATTCTCTAGCTCCATCACGCAAATTCGTCTTTTCACTTTAGGTCATTCACCCATGGTGTGTGTAGGCCCCCCCAGCTCCTTCTTTACGGCACACATCGATCGATATGCCTCTCTAGCCAGGTGTGCCTAGCACAAACACAAGCTTCCCCTCTTCTCTTGTCACCATCCATGCCTCACTCCCACAACTCTTTTCATCGTTCTCGTGCACTTTCACTCCTCCCCCTCGATATAGTATGCCTCTCGTACCACCTCCTACATGCATCCCTCTCTCTATCCTTCTCCTCGTGCCTCATTTGATTCTAACACACACATGCATGTATACCGATCGATCTCCCAACATATACCTAGATCGACTTTAACTACCCCCATCGATCGACGTACCTCACAAGTTATGTCTCTCCTTTCTCTTACAAAGGGCGATTGATCTTCCTATGTAGTTACGTCTGCTTACCACAGCCACATCGTCCCCCTCATCATTCGTGCATGCCTCCAGACCCGTCTCTCAACCATCTCCTCTCTTATTTATATTGCGGGCACGCCCTCTGTTTGTCTAGCAAGCCTATCCCACCATTTGTTAGAAGCAACACCACTACCACCCCCTCCAACACTCTAGCTTTATCTCTCTACCAACCTTATTCATCTCCTGCACATATGCATGGATGCCGATCGATCTCCCTTAATACATGAGGCAGATCGATCTCCTTAATACATGAGGTAAGCCTCTCTCCTCCTCCACACATATACCAGCCATTGTACCTCTATAGTTAATTGGGCCTCCCTCTTCCCCCACCACACACCGATAGTCGAGCGCCATGTGTAGGTATCCATGCCACAGAGACAAACCGCACATGTCCCATCTCATGTTCCAAAGAGGGCCAGCTACTCTATATCTTTGACGTGGGCACACACAAATTCGATGGCACTCTTTATCGATCATACACAAGGACACACACACACAAACACATAATCCCTCTCTTCGTTTCTATGGACACCTCAAGCCGACGATACCTCCACTCTCTTCTCGTGGATCGCCCCCTCTCTATATATGTTATATCCAGGACTCTATTTCACACACATTGCATATGTTAATTTTTTTGATTGACCCCCCCCCCCCACAAAAAACACTCAAGAACCCACACACTATCTCTCTAGGTTTGTATCTCTCTCACACAACCCCATGTAGGTGGTGTATGTATACAAGAAGAGAATAGGTGCACCGTGCATGTACTCACGCTTCGTACTGACAAAATATTAATGCATGTCACTAAGAACTATATCGTTGGATTCGTATTTGAACATAATTTCAAATGGTGTAATTTTTAGTGACATGCATTGGCATTTTCTTAGGTAAATCTATGGTCAAAATTTTATACTAAATACGAGGTAGTATTACAAAAGTGGGCTATGTAGGCAAAAACATGTGCCAAATTCACTTGTGATGCATTTGGCATCGATGCACCTCCATTTCTCACATGGTGTCCCAATCTGGATCACCTACTTTGCTCCGGTGCCAAATTAACTCACGCAATGAAAAAACACCTATGGGAGAGAGAGAGAGGTCTGAGGCAATAAAAAACACTTGTTTGGGAGAGTGAGAGGCTGGTGTAGTTGGTTTGATTGATTTGTTTATACATGTGGGTCTATGTGCACAGCGGTGCCAACTCTGTCACATCGCGAGAGCGGTGCCAAAATCTTTTTGATTTGACATCGATGCGTGTTATGTGGCATACTTTTGCGAAATATGGCATCGACCACATAGTGGAAGGCAACAAATGCCCAAGCTCTTCACGTGCTCCTAGTTAAATGAGAGGAAACAGAAAGAGAGAGAGAGAGAAAGAGAGAGAGTGAGAGAGAGAGAGAGAGAGAGAGTGAAAAAATATCACTAGCCAGCCAACCCTATCGTATGAGCGAATGATATTGGTACCTCTTGATGACACGACAATCTTATGCAGCCAGCTGCTCTAATATGTTCTCTTCTTTTGTAGATAAAAAAGACCCGAAAGTGAAAAATGTGCTGCACTATAACAATCTCATCGAATGCCTTGATCTCCATCTTACAAAAATTGATTTGATCGACTACCGAGGCAGCACATCTGAGATTAAATTGGCCAGGTTCTTTGTTCTGGAGGCAAGTGTGCTCAAGGTAATGAGGTTTGGCGTTCTCTGGCGCAACAATGAATGGCGTGCTGATCACCGCAAGCGTCTAAGCCTAAATGACAAAGTCTCCGCAGAAGCTGAACTTGTTTTTGAAACATCAAGTGGCCAGAGACTCGAAAACCATTTTTCCCATTAGTGACTTGTCAGGGCGGTGGATTTTAGTTTGTACGATAATGCTGCATCCACCTAAAGTAACGAAAGTTCTTACGTAAACTTCCTAGTAATTCCCTCTTCGTAGGTGCAGCATTACTCCTAACATTTGTAATATCAGTTTGAAACTTGTAATATTGCCGTGTCATATTCTTGCGTTTTCAAAATCCTACAAATCAAACAAGTCCTGAGTTGGTGATGATGTTGTGCCTCCCATCTTTCACCAATAGCCGTCGGATCTAGATCTGACGCATACAAACCAAGCTTCTCCATTTTTGCAAAAAGATGCCCGCACTTGTTCCCTATTTACAAACAACTCCATATCTCTCACAATCAGCCTCATCTCCTCCCCACCACATCTAGGAGTAGAAGGACGTGGAAAAATCTGGTGCGATGGCTGCTGCCGGAGCCGTCCACCCCCAATCTTGGTGTTCCGTGAAATGCACGGGCATCTACACACGGGAAATTATGTCGAACATGGCTAGTTGTAAGCAGGCTAGCTCTACAGCCATGATGATAGTGACTGCAGACGGTGAGGCTGACTATGGTATGCCGAACACGGCGCCTATACTCAGGTGTCATCTCCAAATAAGTGGTCTTGTCACTTCACTGCGAGGAGCAGCACGTAATAATTTGACCAACGGGTAGTATAGTGCTAGTACTCCTACTACTACATTGGTAGTACTACTACTAGTACTAGTAGCACCACCGTATGGATTTAGGAGTACTACCACGTCCATCTGGATTTTAGTATTTGACTAGCAATATCTAGTAATGCATGTTACCAAAAATGTACTACTCCCTCCTCAGAATAAATACATGGTGTTTTATTCCTATCGGCCAGAGAACTTAATGTTTTTTGCTAACTAGAGTACTAATAGGATTACATGCAATGAACTAAACACTGCATGTCATGTTTGGTAGTCTCAAGTCATTGAAAGCATGCACGACCCACATCTCTCATTGGTTGATATGTCACGAAATAAGAAACAAGGAAGGAGTTAATGCACCGTGACTAAGTATTTTGGGATTATTTGGTTTTCGTAAGGTGACTTACACAACATTTTTGTTTACATGCATTAACATTTTATTAGTTAAATCAAAGGTCAAAACTTGGCGCAAAATGCAAAGGGGACCAATAAACGAGTAAACATCAAACTTCTCTCGTTTGGCCCCAACTAGAGGTCCGGTGAGATGACTATACTGCACCGGCACGGAGGGGGACATAGCTTCATTGACTTACGGCAACTGCCTTTGGGTGAATGACACGTGGCCCCAGGGGGTGGCTGGCCCACCTATCATACAGTAGAGGGCTAAGGAGTAGTACGAAATCCTACGCACCTACGCACGCTAACCAAGGGCTGAGTGATCACTCGAATCGCAAGATCAGTTGACTAGAAGCTACGCTAGACCCATGGAGGCGATGAGTGTGAGCATCAGCCGGCTGTGCCAGATGGTCCATGACGCCGGCCTGCGGCCCGGCAGGTAGTATTGCTTGAGGCCACCAGGGCGAGGGGCCGCTTGGACGACAGCTTCGTCTCCTTGTTCGACGAGGTCCTCGTCGGTTTCCTCGACAAGTTCACCGTCGTCAAGAAGCTTGCGGACGACTTTGACGTAAGCCTCCAGCCGACGCACCAGTGCTCTGCGATGCTCGCCACCCTCAACGGCCACTATGGTAACAACCTCTTCGACGATCGGTGGCCCTGCGACTGCCCGCGCCGTCGACCGAGAATGTCCACCTCGAGGTCGCGCCGCCACAGAAGCGCCTAGCACAGCAAGACACCATCGACATAATCACCCACGTCTACGCGCAAATCGTCCACAAGGACTACTACATGCAAGAGGAGGACGATAGGACGCTGGCCTTCTTGGAGCGCAGGGCAACCTTGGACAGCACTGTTCAGAAGCACGTTGAGCTCGCCGCCAACGCCGCTGCTCCTCACATGTCGGTTGGTGTCCCCGCGCACTAGGGCGTGAGGATGTCATTGAACGTTGATGGATCCGTATGTATTTTTATCTTTCCGTCAAATCCATGTAGTAGTATATGATACTACAGTAATTATCTTACCTTTCGCATCAACTTCATAATTTTCGTACGTACTCCATGCATGAACGGCACCAGAACCAAACTTCTCATTACTCTAGGCAAAATTGTTATTTTCTATCTATCGTTTGTGCCATGGAGCAGAACCAAATTTTACAAGTTACGAGTTCAAAAGGAAAAGCCTGCCGTGTTCGCGTCGCAACCCCACACGGTTGGTCCGGCACACCGCTCAAGCGGGAATGCGTGCGGTGTTGCATTTTCACTTACAAGTGGGACCGCAGTTGAGCAAACCGACTATCGGCAAACCCCCACCCCGCCCACCGCGCGATGGCTGAGAAAACAGGAGGGAAAAGAGATGGCTGTAGCACGGACTCCAAGAAAATTGGTGTCGGATGGGACTCGTGTGGGTGGCGTGTGCCGTACTGCTAGACGTGAATACTAGTTATGGCCCATGCCACCCCACTATATCGAGCCTATATCGAGGTACATAGAACAAATTTCCTGCAGTACGTGCTCAGCCCTCCTCTATCTCTCTTCTCAGCCAGCCAGCGGACGCCTTGAGCCCATCGTCTGCTTGCTCACATGCGCCCCACATGTCGCTGAAAACGCAAGAGGACCCATCGAACCTGCACATCTTTCACCTCGACGTCTGGTGATGAAAAATAAATCAATAAAGATCTTCGGTGGCCGCTTTTGGAGTTACTCAAGAGTAGTAAGATTCTATTTACAATTTAACCCAAGATGCACATCTCGTGGCTTCAACTACCACTCTATTTTCTTTCATGACACGACCTGGATGCTGGATGTCCCACATGTCGGCAAAAGGAGGAAGAACCCGACCAAATCTTCGGTTCTGCTCTCAGATTAGACTAGTTGTGCTAACTTAAAATTTTTATTGGGTACTCCCTCCGTTCCAAAATACTTGACTTCCATTTGTCCAAAAATGGATGTACCTATATACTAAGACATGTCTAGATACATATATATTTTGACAACTAAAAGGCATGTATTGTGCAACAGAGGGAGTAGAATGGATGCAAGTTTTTGTATTGGGAAGAAGAGTACATCCATATACTGATAGAGCGCAATTTAGTAGATGTTCTATCACTTTTAGCTAGCACAGACGCAAGATCGAGCCTCCGCAGATCAACAATGAATGCATCGAGAAGGCACTAATCCAACTTACAGGAGTAGTAAAATGTATTCTTGTGGTTCTTGTTTTCTTTGGTCTTGCTTTTCTAGTCAAAATTATCGTTGGAGTTCGTGCAAAACGGAGGTGCGTTTGGGGTCGTGCGTTGGAGTTGGCCTTACAAGTGGGACCACAGTTAAGGAAACCGACTATCGGCAAACCCCCACCTCGCCCGCCGCGCGATGGCTGAAGTTAGAGAAATGACGAGGTTGAAGAGATTGCTCTAGCACGGGCTCCAAGATATAATATGGTGCCAGATGGATGTCGTGGTGGTGGCGCAGCCGTACTCTCGGACGTGAATGCTTGTTCTCGCCCATGCCACCCTACTACTCCTACTACTTACTCCTACTATATAGTATACTAGCATCGAGGATTCGAGGTGCTGGTTACGCATAATCTAACACATTAACATATGGCTACAAGAAAACACCCGCCCGACGCACGAAGCATGTGAAGCTAGTACAAATAGTGTACTACTATTGTTGATTGGCCTCATCCGATAACCTGTTGCAATGCACGTACAATTATGTATTCAGAAAATATTTTTTTGCCTCGTCGCACCACTCACTCAGAGAAGCGACTCGAAAGCCATTCATAAATTTAGTAAGTTTATCACATGCATATCATTTTATTACATACAACAGGTCATCAACCCACATCGATAACGAGGATACATTGTAAATACTAAAGTTTTCAGCACACAACAAATAACAAGCCATGAAATGAACTTCAACTCAACCATTCCGCGCATTGGATTGGGGCAATGGTACGCACCTATGTTTGGTGTCCCCTCTCTCACTTCCTCGTCAGATCCTGGTCCCAAAGGGCAATACATTGAGTCGGAAAGACGGGCCCACCTCCTCTCATTGAGCACTGTCTTCAGCAAAAGCAGGTTTCTAGTTTGCTTTGTTTGCGGACAAGAAGGGAGAAGTGAACTACTGAGCAAGTTCCCTATACTACCTTCTTTCCCTCCTCTGTTTCTGTCTTTAAGAGGCAGTGCATCCGGCAGGAATCGAACCTACTTTTTGACCCATTTTGCCTTTCTAGGCGTTGGAAACGCTTGCTTTGAACCACAAGTGATTCTCTGGGATGGGCCATCCATTGTCGATCTCGAGACCAATGCAGGACTGATCATCAAGGCTGAAGCAGCGTACTATATCAGTACCAGGGTAGGGAACCACCCAAATGTCCGAGGTATAGACACAGTTGCTTCTCATAAATGTGTCAACAGCAGTTGGATCACATTTCACCATCATCGGATAGTTTTGTCCAAGGAAGAGCGAGTTTTCTCCAAGACTATCAATTCTGTGCCAGGGAGAAGGAGTTGGCACTAGCACACTAGTATCCATCCGAATACCATGCAATGGGTGTTGGAATAGGTCCGGAGAGTGCGACCATGGGAGACACCTGCTTCCTTAGCAGTAACATCATCAGTGGGCTGTATACAAACAAGAAGAGGTGATCCATCGGAATTAGTTGCCAGGCGCCACAGAGTATGTGGGCGCTGCTCGTGATCATCACCATCGGCATCTCCCCCTTGGTTATAAAAAATTTCAAGTATAGGTGGTGGGATGTTCACAGGATCTTGGAAACACAAGAAGAAGGTTAGTTAGTAAAGGGAAACTTGCTAACCTGCATGCATGTGGATGAAACAATTATAATTACGGTGGAAGACAAACATACCGAAACTACGAGGATACCATGCATAAAGAGTGCCACGAGTGGTGGCAGCAAACACAAGGCCCTCGTATTGAATTGCATCACAAGATTCTTCGCAAGTACGTAAACTGGTTTTTGAGCAATATCCATCGAGTAAAACCACTAAGGATGGCAACAAGCTTGTCGAAGATAGCAACAACTTCATAGTTGTTGTAATTCCAAGAGCGGTTGGGAACTCGACAAATTGCTATCTTCCATAGAAGACAGTCACCAGGATCGTATTTGAACGTGCGTACATTACCGGTGTGCTCAACCTCTGGGCAGTGTGCTGAGATTTTTGGAAGTGGAACCCGGTGACGAGTGTACATATTCACAAGTTCCCACTCGCAGTTGGACCCAATGTAAACAACCCAATCTCCATTTGCGCCCGCCCAAGCCTTGCCCTCAAGCGATGGCATCTTAACATCATACGTATCATTATCAAGCGGCATCAACTTGCACAGGGCGAGGCCTCCGTCGTGTCGGCGCCAGTCACCAGGATCACGGCGAAGATGATAGGGGAGATCAAACCGCTCCTTGACTCTTGGGTTCCTTGCAATGATGTTATTAGTTGAGTCGAGAATGGGCTTGAACGAACCTGCCATGCTAGCCGAGGTGATGACGTCGCACCGATCAATGAGTTCCTCCACCATGTCATCTTTCAGATCAGGGCAAGAATAACGGGGTCGTTTCCGGCATGTTCCCTCCATGGAGAAGACGATCGAACAATGGCAGAAGAAAGGGCGAAGGGCTGAAGGAAAATGGAGGAGGGAGAGGAAGAGCGTGCGACAGCAGCTCCAAATCGAGAGGGAAAGGCAAAGAGTCGGTGGACGGTTGCGAGTTTGCCACGGTTCACGAAGAGGCGCCCCGGCCTACACATCCGTTCGGAAATACTCCTACTACTCGCCGTCGTCTCACTGATATGTTGGAACGGGACCACATGTCAATGAAACATGGTGTGTAATTTCTCGTGCAAAATGCGATCTGGCCATGTTGGCCCGAGGTGCCGCATTAGTTATCGACCTTTATTTTTTTAGTGGCGTGCCGATCAGTTTTGAAGGACGACTAACTGGTACTGTACACAGAGAAAATATAAACTACTCTACCACTACCCCACCTCCGGCTCGTCAAGTGGGTTTCCCGCTTGGAAGCCGAAGCTTCGGTGGACCACGCCGGCATGGAAAGGGCTAACACGCGCGAGCAATGCGCCCTATCGCACCTCTGGCAAGTCCGAGGCGAGGCGGAGGACGCCGGTGCCGGCATTTAGCATGGACAGCAGATGGCGGCCGACATCGTCTAGTTAGCTAAGAGTAAGTTAGTACTTGTACACTACTAGAGTGTTAGTGGGAGTAGATAGTTAACTTGGCTATGATGGTTGTCAACGTGGAAGTTCAGTACTCTATATGTGGATCAGACCTGTTACTTTTCTCTGAATATTGAACTTTCCGCTTGAACGTATGGAATGGGCTGTTATTTTTTTAAATGGGTTGTATTTGTCCTCCACGATTTAGAGGCTGACTTGTGGGCCTAGCAAGTTGACGCGTACACAATCAGGAGATGATTGTACGTGGAGAGGATGACAGCAGGGACCCGCCAAGGTCATGGCAGTACGCAAGCAAGTGCCTCCTTATTTCAAGCCAATAAAAATGGCTCCTCCTAGTGGATTTCTGACATCTGGGTCCCATGCCATTGTCAACGTAGTCAATAAACGAGAGAATTGCACAACGAGCGGCTGACACCAGGGACCCAGCAGCTCGCCAAGTTATTTTTTTTGGTTAATTTGATAAATGCCACTCCAAATCTGGTGTATCCGAGAAATGCCACTGCAATTTCCAAACTTTGAAATTTGCCATTTCATGCCATTTCTAGTGGCATTTTTCAAGTCCGAGTGGCTTTTTTCAAAGTTTGCAAACTGCAGTGGCTTTTTTCAAAGTTTGCAAAAATTGCAGTGGCATTTTTCAAAGTTTGGAAATTGAAGTGGCATTTTTATGAATCGCCATAATTGGAGTGGCATTTATCTAATTTGTTTTTGAGACGGAAGCAGGGTGTCAACTGGGCTGTGCGGGACACTCTGGCCTGTCTAGACAACCCTTTCTTTTATGTTTACCATGCATCAGCCCAGTAGTTTTTTTTTTCTTTCTGAAAATGGCTAGCCCAGTTTTTTTGTGATTTGTCAAGGAAGTCGCTTTATCACGCTTTGTTAGGCTGCAAATCTTTCAAGACAAGGAGAGCTTCATTCGGTGGCCGAGAAAATGGCCTATCAAGAATGAGAAATGGGTTGTACATTTTAAAACACATCAAACCGCAATTATTTTCAAATATCTTTTTTCATTTCGAGATTTTAAATTGCATTGATTTTTTATGCGTGGACAATTTATTGGCTTTTATATTGATATACATTTATTTTTAAAATCAGTCAGAATGTGACTCGAAATTTCGGGATTAAAAACAGTTCAGATCAAGACCGACATATGCAAAATTTCGTATAATTTTTTAACCGTGGCCACAATATGGGCTGTAATGCTAACATAAAGAATATGGGCTCCAAAAAACCGTAAGAATTAGCAAATGGGCTGTAAATTATTTGAAATAATGGCAGATGGGTTGTATGCTGTTTTCCACAGATTTGAGGCTTTCCACAGACGGCCTGTATACTGTTGGATGTCCATCCAACGGCCGTCTTGCTTCTTCAATCTCTGCTCTTCCTGCTCCAGCCGCTCAAACAAGTGCCGTGGGACTGCACCTCCCTCCTTCCCGCGGCCGGCTGTGCTGCCGCGCAGGCCTCACCGCCCCACTGTACTCCCATCGCTGGCCTAGCCATCCCTCTACTCACCCACACCTGCTGTTATTCTCCGGCGACGGCAGACGAACCAGTAAACCCTCGTACAATCGTACTCCCCTCCGCGTGGGAAACAAAAACAACGGCCGAGTCTTCCCTGCCTCCGTGTCATTCCCTTCCTAGGCCTCGCCATCGTCTACCGCCCTGGTGCTCTCGGCATGGCGTGGTCAGCGTGGTCAACGACCGACATGCATCTGAAGTGGACTGTACATGGAGAGGCTGACAGCTGGGTCCACGGCAGCCGCAAGGAAGTGCCTCCTTATTACGCGGAAAATAATTATTCCTCCACCTGACAGCAGGGACCCATCGGACGCCCACCAGTATATCGCGAAAAAAACATTTGCCCCTGACTGCTAGGACCCACCCGACGGGCCACCGTATTTCTTGAAAAAAACGTTCCCCCTGCTGTCAGCTCGGACCCACCGGAAGTGCCTCCTTATTACGCACAAAAAAATGAATACCCCCTGCTAGCTGGGACCCACCTTGGTGGGAGTCTGACTTGTGGGCCTACTAAGTCGACGAGGACGACTTAGTCAATATGCACGATGCTAGCTCCATTGACCGTACGATGTCCATCCAACGGCCGTAGTGCTTCTTCAACCTCTGGTCTTCTTGCTCCAGCTGCCCAAACCAGCGCAGGTCGTGCCTCGTGCTCCTGCCTCCCGTGGCCGGCTGCGATGCGGCGGAGGCCTCACCGCCCCCTACTACTCCCACCGCTGGCCAGACCATCCCTCTACTCACCCACACCCCCTGTTATTCTGCGGCGACGGCAACCTCACACCGCAGCAAACCAGTGAACCCTCGTACTCCAATACGTGTGGACATCCACTGCCGCGTCTTCCCCGGCTCCGCGTCGTCCCCTTCCTAGGCCTCGCCGTCGTCCACTGCCCTGGTGCGCTTGGCGCGGCGTGGTCAATGTGGTCAAGGAACGGCTTCCATCGGACGTGGACTATACGTGGAGAGGCTGACAGCTGGGTCCACGGCCGCAGCAAGGAAGTGCCTCCTTATTACGTGCAAAATAATTATTCCCCCACCTGACAGCGGGGACCCACTGGACAGGCCACCGTATTTCGCCCCCTGACTACTGGGACCCACCAGCTACATCTTCATAGGCAAGGAAGTGCCTGACAGTCGGGACCCACCTGGTCAAAGCGTACGTAGCGTTGTCATTCTGGTCGCGAACGTGTACGCACATATATACTGGTGGATGTAGAGGCGCGCACGTGTCGTAGTAGAGGCGGCCAAGGTTCAAGAAAGAAAATACGGCCACGTATGTGTACATATGGCCAGGGCTCGTGTACATGGCTGGTCGGAACGGATAAACAACGTCGTCGTGTTCATGGGGAGGCAACAGAATGCGTCGTGTTCATGGGGAGGAAACGGAATGCGTCGTGTTCATGGGGAGGCAACGGAATGCGTCGTGTTCATCGGGAGGCAACGGAACGCGGGAGCCAACCGGCTGGGTCAGAACGGAATGCGTGGTCGTGTTCATCGGGAGGGCTTGGACAGAACAGGCGATGGAAATGAGGCCTGGCGTACCGCAAAACGGAGGAAACAGACCTCCTACGTTTGGAACAGGGTCCTGTTGATCGGGAGGGTCCGGGCGTACCGCAAAAACGGAGGAAACGGACCTCCTACGGTTGAAACGGGGTCCTGTTGATCGGGAGGGTGTGGCGTAGAAAACGGAGGAAACGGACCTCCCTACGGTCGAACGGGGTCCTGTTCATCGGGAGGTGTGGCGTGCCGCAAAACAGGACTCCACGGGATACCGCTCATCTCCACCATCGACCTCCTCCAGCCTCCACGGGTCTTGTTCATCCAGCCTCCACGGGCTCCTGTTCATCCAGCCTCCACCGCGCGCTACTCCACCGGCTACTGTTCAACCACCCCTCCACCGTCTACTGTTCATCCAGCCCTCCACACCACGGGGTCCTGTTCAACCACCCCTCCACGAGCACCCCTCCACCGTCTACTGTTCATCCAGCCCTCCACACCACGGGGTCCTGTTCAACCACCCCTCCACGGGCACCCCTCCACCGTCTACTGTTCATCCATCCCTCCACACCACGGGGTCCTGTTCATCCACCCCTCCACGGGCACCCCTCCATCGTCTACTGTTCATCCAGCCCTCCACCACACCACGGGGTCCTGTTCATCCAGAGGCAACACCACCGCTCACTGTTCATCCACCCCCCCGCAACACTCACTGTTCATCCCATCGACCGGCTTCAGTTAGTAGCAGTAGCGAATGAATCACTCGATCGGGTTCAATTAACAACCATTGTCGTGGAATTGTCACGTCAGATGTCCTAGTGAAAGGACTTAATCGTGGAGCCATCGTGACTAGGAAGCTTGAAGGGGTTAGTTAGGACAAGAGACACGAAGGGTTTATACTAGTTCGGCCCCTTACGATGAAGGTAAGGCCTACGTCTAGTTGGGTTGGTATTGCTTGATGTTTCGATGACTAGGGAGCGAGATACGCTATGCCTGGTTCTCGATCAGTTGTTTCTTGCCCTTAGACGCCAGCGGGTCGCCCCCTTATATACACGGGTTGGCGCCCTGTGGCTTACAGAGTCCCGGCCGGCTCATTGACAGTGTCCGGCTCGGTGACTAGTTAAATCTACCTTATGTTACAAGTCATATTATCATGACAGTTTACCACTATGGGCTTTAAGCCTCTTGCGGGCTTTAGACCCTTTATTGAACCGCCATCTTCGTGCTTGGTCTTGGGCTTCTTTCTGATGGGTCTTCTTTGCGTAACCCGGCCCCTCCTGGGTGGCTTACAAATAGTTATATCCCCAACATTAGGCCCTAGATTGATTTGAACCGGTTCATGTCAAACTTAAAATACCTTAAAAAATAAAGCTTCAGCCTTCTGCCTGTGCAAAGGTTTTTAACCCGCCTTGATGTCATCTTCCGGATCCGCGTTAGCCCGCCGTGACGTCATCTTTACTTAAATTCATTTTTTACTCCTCCATATCTTCCAACGGATCTTTGCTTTTACTGACCGCTCCGAAAACCAAGGCGTCGGGGCCGCTGGATAATGATGTTTAGTCTCCTCGTTTCTCGCACCATCCCGGTCGGCCCTTCCCTATAAATAAGCTTGACCTAGACCTTCCTCAGTCATTCGTCTTCTTCCTTTTGCTCTCCCTCTCTGCCGCTCGACCTTCGCCGCCGCTGTCATCGCAGATCTCCTCGTCCTCACCAACTCAGGCAGCTGCATCAACCTGACTTGACCAGAAAATCGCGACGGATCTCCGCAGCAACTCTGCATCTGTAAGTTTCCTCCTTGTTCCTCAGATCTGCATTAGGACCTTCGAGTTCTTCGGTGTTCTTCGTTGTTCATCAGTAACCCTTCATAGATTTCATCACCACCGCCGTTTCTTGATCTTTAAGATGGTATAAAACTGATGCGGTAGCTGTTTCGCACCCATTTTGAATGCAAACAGATCCCTTTCCGTCACACAGAGGCCTTGTTCAGCACGGATGAACTTATCTGTACTAGTTTTAGGTCTAGAATTTTTTTCTTTCTGTGCACCTGTTTGATCCAAAATAATATCCACCAACTGCAAAACCTGTTTCTGTTAAGCCCATTTAACTCTAGCGGCCCTCATTGTCGGTTTAAAATAGACAACGTTAATTGACAGCCTTGCCAGCTCCTGGCAACTTAAAATATCTTTTAACTATTACTGATTCCCATAGCGGCTTAGGCAACCAGATATAGTCAGCCATATGTCATTAGGCCCCTTCTTAAGCCGCCATATTGTTTAAACATAAAATGTTTTCCTCCGGGTTAAACTTGAACCAGAACCTCTTATTTTGTCATAGGCTTCAATTTACGTAATGGCACCCAAGGCTCCTAAAGCTCCCGTGACCTGCAACTGGGTCAAATCCACTGTTACAGAGAGCATCTTGTCTGATTTTGTGAAATCCGGCCATTTGCCCAAGACGAAAGAGGTCATGTCTTATCATGCTCCTAACCCGTCAGGAGGAGAAGCCTCATCCCAAAAAGGGGAGGTAATCGTGTTTACTAATCACATGAACCGGGGCTTCGCTCCACCCGGTTCAAAATTCTTCAGAGATGTGCTGCATTTCTTTGACCTTAGACCTCAAGACATCGGGCCCAATTCCGTGTCAAACATTTGCAACTTCCAAGTCTTCTGCGAGGTGTACCTTGGAGAAGAGCCCAATATACTTTTATTCAGAGAGCTGTTCTATTTAAACCGGCAGAATGAACGTGCCAACGGGCCCAGTCTTGAACTTGGTGGCATCTCGATTCAGCGGCGGAGAGACTGCCTCTTTCCTTATGCTGAACTGCCGAGTCACCCAAAGGATTGGAATCAGACGTTGTTCTACTGCCAAGACACTTCTCTGGCTGAAGAAAATCCTCTGCCCGGCTTCCGTGCCCTGCGCCTTGAGTCCAACCACCCGCTGCCGGATAAACTGACTACCGTTGAACGTCTGCCACTTTCTCCCACGATTAGAAAAATCAAAGCTCTTTTGGGAAATGGCTTAGACGGCATTGACCTGGTCCGAGTCTGGGTTACTTGGCGAGTGCTTCCATTAAGCCGCCGCCCCGGCTTAATGTGTACTTACTCCGGCGAGAAAGATGACCCACTGCGTCATAGCCCCGATGACTTACCAGAAGATGTGGTGGAGGCCACGATCCAATCGTTGTTGAAAGAAGGCACGGTGATTAGTAACACCTTTGGCTTACTTCCCTTCTACAAGAAGAACCCGGCCCCTGCTGTGAGTCACCAATCTTAACCAATATTCTTTACTATATCACATCTTGCTTTTACTCGTAGCTCCTTATCATTTTTCACAGGCCGATGACAATTTCTGGAAGGTCAAATATGACCATGAGGCGGCCAAACAAGCCAGAGCGACAAAAAGAGTTGAAAGGAAAGCCGTCAAAATAGGAACTTCAAGGAAGAAGAAACCAAGCACTTCGGATTTACTCAAATTGGATGACACTTCTGATGAAGAAGAAGAGGTAATCCTTAACTCTCCTGACTCTTTTGTTATTATTTTATTGACATTCTATCCTTTCAGGAGGATACGGGGAACAGCCAAGCGATTGACGAAGATGTAACTATAATCTCCTCTAACTCAGAGCCTTTGCCGAAGCAAAAAATCCGAAGGGTGACCGGGAAAGTAAGATTTTCACATCCTCTAGCTTATCAAGATCCTCAATTTCTTTTGAAGCAACAACAGTTTGAAAACCGGAGGCAGACCCGGAACAACAAGGATGTAGAGCTTTCCTCTGGCTTACCTAACGTAACCAGGAAGCGTCGGACTGAGGTTATCTCCGATTTACGTTCTGTTTTTCCTTTGGCGGGTTACTTTCGCCAACCTCTCAATTCATCTGACTCCAATTATCAGGATACCTCTCCTTCCTCTGGCGAGTCTATGCAATCTAACATGCCGGCTTTCAAAACTGCCCCCGGGTAACTTATTTTTGTTTACCTTTATGCTTTACCTTACCCATGCTTTTGTACTCATCCTTCTGCCTTTATCCACAGCGTTCAAGTGAAGCCCAGTAAGAGGGCAAAAAAGAGTAAGCCGTCCCAAGACCCGGTCGTGACTGAACCGGAGCTTGCCACGACTGCTCCTGATAGTTCTACCCATCAGCCGCCGCCTGAACCAGTCTATGACATTCCAGCACCAACCTCTGATCCACCTACCGAAGACACTCTCAACATCTCTGATAACCAGGAAGCTCCTAGCTCGGTCAAGACAACTGATCCGAACGTTGAGATTCTGAAGACTCACTTTGTTGAGCCAGGGCGAGCCACTGTCCTTGCCAAGTGCTCTGCTAAGGAAGAAATTTTGGAACGTCAAAAGGCCAAGCTAGATATTGCTGACTATACTCATTTGAGTATTGGAGATATAGTCTCTGGCTATCTCAATCAATTACATAGTAGCCGTGACCTGGAAATTGGCATGGTGAAGCAAATACAACAAAAATCTGAGGTATGACTTATGCTACTTTTCCGAATCATACTTACTGTATCAGCCCCCAAGTCTATTGCTTATGAATAAATATGCTGTAGACTTAGAAAACTGCTTAGCTCTGATTTAACCGGTATTTGAAAGAAGATATTTAACCCGGTTGTGACATGATACTTAAGACTTGCAATACACATTAGCCCCCAAGTGTAAAGCATCTTTGCTTGCAAAGTGCTTGAGACTTAATTTTCATGAGCCGGCATTGTAAGTTAAAATTCTTCAGCACACATTAGCCCCCAAGTGTCAAGTATCTTTGCTTGCAAAGTGCTTGGGACTTAATGCTATCTTACCATGATTCGGATTATAACCCGGTATTAATGCAGGCCACCATAAGTCAATTTAAGTCGGAGATGGCTGACCTGAAGAGCCGCCTGGCCGCTCAAGAACTTGAAATTCAAAAGGCCAACTCCAAATTTGAATTCAACGTCTCTGAACAAGAGAAACTGAAGAAGAATTTTGAGGCAGAGAAGAAAATCTGGGCTGATGAAAAGGCTTCTCTAGTGACCCGGGCTGAGACGGCAGAGGCATTACTTGCAGAAGCAACAACGGACCTGTCCGGCTTAAAACGCCAGATATCTCAAATGGTCTCAACAATCTTTGGTAAGTTACCCATATAAACTTTAAACCTTGCAAACCTCCTTTCAATGATTACTTCAATTGTCAGCTCCGGCTCACCTTATGTTTAATAATGCAGGCCCTAGGAGCACAAACCTCAAACAGAACATGTTGATCAAGCTGAAGGCAGTTTATACTCTTGTGGAGCAGCTCTACACCGGGTCACAACGTGCTCTGGCCGTTGTAGCTTTATCAGATGACGTTCCTTACCTCCTGCAAGATGTGCTGAAATGGCTTGCTTTACTACCTCAATGGATACAAGATCTAAGGCGGGCGTCCGCTAGAGCCGGGGCCGTAGCTACGTTGAGCCGAGCGAAAGCATGGATTCCGGAACTAGACCCGGCCGACCTTGCTCTTGGATACCCCAGTCTTAAGGAAGATGGGACCGTATTTGATGGACATGACTTCACCGCCTGTGTCAAAGATATATGCCCCGTGGCCACCCTTATTGGGAACGATACTGATCTTACCAAGTATCAGCCGGGCTATGATAGCGACAACCGGAGAATCCCAACACCTCCCTATGATGAAGTCGGCCTGATCCCTCCAACTCGTAAGCATACCTTTGCCCCTGAAATGGACCCAGCCGGTTTAATAGATGATGAAGCCGAGTTTGAAGCCTTGAGCGGCATTGACTGGGCCTCGTCAACTTTCCAGGACAAAGCAGCCGACGGAGAAGCGGAGAAGGATAACTCGGAGCATTCAAGCCCACCAAAGGAATGAATCGCCAGGCGTTTATTACCTTGCAGAACAATGTTTCATTATTCAGACTCGAGGAGTCTTGTAATAGGGTAGAAAAACCTCTTCAATTTTGTCATGCCTTCGCGCATGTTTATGGCGCTTAATACTTTCGTAAGCCGCCATCACTATATACTTCCAGCTTATATTGATCTTTTATCTCCTTGATGTCAAATTTGCTTGTCTTATCCTGCAATCCTTTTGATGATCTCACCTGCTTATATGACCTACCCCATGTGAATAAGTTCAACTCCTGAAGGTTGGAACATATGATGTTCACTTGGCACTTAACAAGCAATGGTGATAAATATTAAGCTGAAAGAACCAATAAATCATCTCATAGTGCTTTCAAAGAGGTCTCAAGATAGTCAAAAAACTATGCATATAAAATATAATGGATAATAAATAAAGGCTTCTGATTCGAATACGATCAGTAAACCGTTCCAAAGGGGTTAAGCTAAGATTCGGATACGATCATATAGCCCCCAGTGGCTTTGGCGATGCCGATCAAGTGGGTATCGACAGCTATGTTCTCTTTGGTTCGAATACGACCTATGTTTGAACAGGAAGCCCCCAAGTGACCACAAGAGTTGTTTAATGACGCTGATTCGAATACGATCCACGTCAGACCCAAAGGGGTTAAGCTATGATTCAAATATGATCAAGAAGCCCCCAAGTGGGTTTGGCAGTATGCCGATCAAGTGAGTATCGACAGCTATGTTCTCTTTGGTTCGAATACGACCTATTGTTTGAACAGGAAGCCCCCAAGTGATCATGGCTAGATTCAGATATGATCATAAGCCGGACCAAAGGAAGAGCCGGATTCAAATATGATCCGCTCCCTGTTGGTTGTTTCCACCATCTGACAAAAAGACATATAGACTTTTGAGGGTAAAAAAGGACAGAGGTCCTGCTTTATTGCTTTATATAATATATACATCGTCAAAATATATACATCTTGAGAACCGGTGGCTCAAGTATAGTAAGGCCGAAGATGGGCGATATTCCACGGCCGGCGGGTCTCCTCCTCTGACTTACGTGAATCTTTGCACTCTCAAATATCAATGAGGTAGTATGACCCGTTGTTCAGATTCTTGCTGACCACAAAGGGTCCTTCCCAAGGAGGGGATAGCTTGTGCATGTCAGACTGATCCTGGATGAGCCGGAGCACTAAGTCGCCTTCCTAAAAGGTTCTGCTTCTAACCCGACGGCTGTGATAGCGACGAAGGTCTTGCTGGTAAATCGCCGAGCGGGCTATTGCCAAGTCTCGCTCCTCATCCAACAAGTCAAGTGCCTCCTGACGAGCTTTTTCATTATCAGCCTCAACGTAAGCCGCCACACGGGGTGAGTTATGCCGGATGTCACTTGGCAGGACTGCCTCTGCTCCATAGACCATGAAGAAAGGTGTATAACCCGTGGATCTGTTAGGCGTAGTGTTGATGCTCCACAGCACAGAGGGTAACTCCTCCACCCAACAACCCGGAGTTCGCTGTAAGGGGACCAAGAGCCGTGGTTTGATACCCTTCAGGATCTCCTGATTAGCTCTTTCTGCTTGACCATTGGATTGAGGATGAGCAATAGCCGAAACGTCAAGCCGGATATGTTCTCGTTGACAGAACTCTTCCATGGCACCCTTGGAAAGATTAGTGCCATTATCAGTTATGATGCTGTGTGGAAAACCAAAACGAAAGATCACCTTTTTGATGAACTGAACCGTTGTGGTTGCATCACACTTACTGACCGGCTCTGCCTCAACCCACTTTGTAAACTTATCCACTGCCACCAGGAAGTGTGTCTTTTTATCCTTAGACCTCTTGAAAGGTCCAACCATGTCAAGCCCCCAGACTGCAAACGACCAAGTAATTGGAATCATCCTCAACTCTTGAGCCGACACATGAGCTCGTCGTGAGAATTTTTGACATCCGTCACATTTGCTGACGAGATCCTTTGCATCAGCATGAGCCGTCAGCCAATAAAAACCATGACGAAAAGCCTTGGCCACAAGAGATTTTGAGCCGGCATGATGACCAAAATCTCCTTCATGGATCTCTCGAAGTATCTCTTGACCCTTCGCAGGCGACACACAACGCTGGAATGCCCCCGTGACACTGAGGTGATGTAACTCACCATTAACAATTGTCATGGATTTGGACCGCCTAACGATTTGTCTCACCAAGGTCTCATCCTCAGGAAACTCTCCCCGGGTCATATAGGCCAAATATGGCAATGTCCAATCTGGGATGTCGTGAAGCTGCCACCACCGTGCCTCCGGTCCGCATCGCTAATTCTTCCTCTGTAGGTACCTTGACAGAAGGATTATGCAAAACATCAAGAAAGGTGTTGGGCGGCACCGGCTAACGCTGAGATCCCAACCGGCTTAACGCATCAGCCGCCTCATTCTTCCTTCGATCAATGTGCTCCACTTGATACCCTTTGAAGTGCCCAGCCACATCATCTACTTCACGACGGTAAGCCGCCATAAGGGGATCCTTAGAGTCCCACTTGCCTGACACCTGTTGAGCCACTAGATCTGAGTCGCCCAAGCACCTTACCCGGCTCAAATTCATCTCTTTGGCCATCCGGAGACCATGGAGCAAGGCCTCATACTCAGCTGCATTGTTAGTACAAGGAAACATGAGCCAGAGCACATAACGAAATTTGTCACCTCGAGAGGAAGTTAAAACAACTCCAGCCCCGGAGCCTTCTAACTGCTTGGACCCATCAAAGTGAATAGTCCAATATGTATTATCTGGCTTCTC
The DNA here is from genome assembly GCA_021605145.1 of Aegilops bicornis. NCBI lineage: Eukaryota > Viridiplantae > Streptophyta > Magnoliopsida > Poales > Poaceae > Aegilops > Aegilops bicornis. The sequence goes on along the minus strand of CM038675.1, from coordinate 105,462,660 downwards.
CTCAGGTGCCTGCAACTCTGTCCAATCATTGATAAAGTCCACCAAGACTTGAGATTTAATAGCAGTACGGGGCATATACTTCAAACCATAGGGCCCAAGCTCAATAGCCCACTTGGCGATTCGTCCTGTGGCTTCCCTGTTCTGAATGATGTCTCCCAAAGGGGCGGAACTCACCACCGTTATAGGATGACTTTGGAAGTACTGCTTCAGCTTCCGGTTTGCCATGGACACACCATAAACAAGTTTCTGCCAATGTGGATATCTTTGTTTAGACTCAATGAGCACCTCGCTGATGTAGTAAACCGGCCGTTGAACCGGATGCTCCTTGCCTGCCTCCTTACGCTCCACCACGATGGCGACACTGACGGCTCGTGAGTTAGCAGCCACATATAACAGCAGCGGCTCTTTATCAATGGGAGCCGCAAGGACCGGTGGCTCAGACAACCGTCTCTTTAAATCTTCAAAGGCAGTGTTAGCAGCATCACTCCAGACAAAGGTGTCTATTTTCTTCATCATCTGATACAGTGGTAGGGCCTTCTCACCTAACCGGCTTATGAACCGGCTTAAAGCAGCAACACGACCCGCCAGTCGCTGAACATCATTGATGCATGCTGGTTTAGCCAGAGAGGTAATTGCCTTGATCTTCTCCGGATTAGCTTCAATGCCTCTGTTTGAAACCAAGAAACCCAAGAGCTTGCCTGCAGGTACACCAAATACACACTTTTTCGGGTTAAGCATCATTTTATAAACCCGAAGATTATCAAAGGTCTCCTTCAGGTCAGATATCAAGGTTTCCTTCTCTCTGGACTTCACCACGACCACATAAGCATGAACATTGGGCCCAATTTGATCGTGGAGACAGTTCTGTACACATCGTTGATAAGTCGCTTGAGCACTCTTGAGCCCAAATGGCATGGATACATAACAGAAGGCTCCAAACGGAGTGATGAAAGCCGTCTTCCCCTGGTCCTTAACTGCCATCTTGATCTGATGATAACCAGAGTAAGCATCCAACAAGCTTAAATGCTCACAACCCGCCGTAGCATCAATGATTTGATCAATACGGGGGAGAGCAAAGGGATCAGCCGGACAAGCCTTATTTAAGTCCGTGTAATCCACACACATCCGCCAGGTGCCGTTGTTCTTGAGCACGAGCACCGGGTTAGCCAACCACCCCGGGTGAAAAACTTCAACAATAAACCCAGCCGCTAAGAGCCGGGCGACTTCCTCTCCAATAGCTTTCCACCTTTCTTCGTTGAACTGTCGAAGAAACTGCCTGACCGGCTTATACTTCGGATCAATATTGAGAGTGTGCTCAGCGAGTTCTCTCGATACACCTGGCATGTCAGAAGGTTTCCATGCAAAGATGTCCCGGTTCTCACGGATGAACTCGATGAGCGCGCTTTCCTATTTAGGATCCAAATTGGCACTGATACAGAACTGCTTAGATGAATCACCTGGATTGAAATCCACAAGCTTGGTTTCAGCAGCCGACTTAAACTTCATCGCCGGGTCATGCTTGGTGGTTGGCTTCTTGAGAGAGGTCATATCTGCCGGGTCAGTTGTTTTGATAAAACTTCAGTTCCTCCGCGGCGCAAACAGACTCAGCATAAGCCGCGTCTCCCTCTTCACATTCCAGGGCTACTTTTCGACTTCCATGCACGGTGATTGTACCCTTGTGACCCGACATTTTAAGCTGCGGGTAAACATAGCACGGCCGTGCCATGAACTTGGCATAAGCCGGCCGTCCAAACAGAGCATGGTATGGACTCCTGATTTTGACCACCTCAAAGGTTAATTTTTCAGCTCTGGAGTCATACTTATCTCCAAAAGCCACTTCCAGCTCAATCTTGCCAACTGGGTACGCCGACTTACCAGGGACCACTCCATGAAAATAGTGTTGGACGTCTTCAAATTCTTATCAGTTAACCCCATGCGTTGAAAGGACTCATAATAGAGGATATTGTTGCTGCTACCCCCGTCCATGAGTACCTTAGTGAATTTATAGCCACCAACCTGAGGTGCTACCACCAAGGCTAACTGACCCGGATTATCAACCCAGATGGGGTGATCTTCCCTGCTCCACACAATGGGCTGTTCTGACCACCTCAAATAACGGGGAACCGCCGGCTCAATAGAATTTACAGCCCTCTTATGAACCTTCTGGTCACGTTTGCACAAGCTAGTGGTAAACACGTGATACTGCCCACTATTCAGCTGCTTCGGATGGCTTTGATAACCCGACTGCTGCTGCTGTTGTTCTCCTTGACCAGATTGCCGCTGATTATAACCGCCCTGATGTCCCTGAAAGCCGGAACTTGAACCGCCACCCGGGCCATGAAAACCGCCAGCTCCTGAGCCGCCGCCCGACCCATGATTGCCATCAAATGTGTTGGAATTCTTAAAAGCCTTCATGATGGCACAATCTTTCCATAAGTGGGTGGCAGATCGTTCCCGGGTGCCGTGTTTCGGGCACGGCTCATTGAGTAGCTGCTCAAGATATGGGCCTGACCTGCCATATCAGGGCGGTTTGCCTTTACGTCTCTTATTGTTATCCTGTGCATTGGCATTGGCTACAAACTCCGGGTTACCCTCGGCCTTACGCTTGTTGCCCCCTTGATTCGTCGGGTTATGCTGTTGTCACTTTCCTTTGCTGTTCTTCTTTCCCTCACCTGTCTTTTCCTCATCAGACGCGGGGTCCTTGGTACTATTAGAGTCGGCGTATTTGACTAAAGTAGCCATCAGCATACCCATATCGTTGCAATCACGCTTAAGGCGCCCCAGCTTCTGTCTCAGCGGCTCAAAGCGGCAATTCTTTTCCAACATAAGGATTGCAGAGCCAGCATCCATCTTGTCAGATGAATGTATTATCTCCTTAACCCGGCATACCCAGTGAGTCATGGACTCACCCTCCTCCTGCTTACAATTTGTTAAATCCACAATCGACATGGATTGCTTGCAAGTGTCCTTGAAGTTCTGGATGAAACGGGCTTTTAGCTCTGCCCACGAATCAATGGAATTGGGGGGCAAGCCCTTTAACCAGTACCAGGCCGTTCCATCTAACATCATTGTGAAGTACTTAGCCATTGCTGCATCACCGACCTCCAACAGCTCCATGGCCATCTCATAGCTCTCGATCCACGCTCCAGGCTGTAAGTCGGCCGTGTAATTCGGCACCTTTCGAGGTCCCTTGAAGTCCTTGGGAAGGCGTACATTATGCAAAGCCGACACCAAACAAGGAACACCGCCAGTTCTAGAGGCCACTCCCGTCTCAACAGAAACCATCGGATACTCCGGGAAATCTCGATGAACCGTCTGTTGAGCCGCTAGCTGAGCCGCCCGCTCGTTTTCCTGACGTACCCGATCTTGTACCGTGTTATAGCCACCGGGATGGTTCTAGTGCTGGGCGTTGCTTGACAAAGCTTCTGACTCCATGTGCCTGCTGTAACTTGGACTCCGGTTTTGACAAGGTGGTGCTAACCAAGGCGGAGGAGTTGAGTGAATCCTTTCCCGACTATAAGAATCAGTCTCTTGCTGAGCCAGGGCCGTCTGGACAAGATCCCTGATTCTCCGGGTCTCCACCGCTGCCGGATCATCACCGTCCACTGGGAGAGCCGCCAAACGCGCTGATGCTGCGATTAAGTTCTCCATGGGATTGGAAAAGTGACCCAGCGGTATCGGTATGTAACGAGGCGGTGCCATGTTCCCATGAGGAGGTACCGTCTCCCGAGGCTGAGCCGGTCCTCCTGTTCCGGCTGTCATAAACTGATTTTCATCTGGCGGATTACTTGGGCCGGCTCCGGGTGTAGCAAAAAGAACCCGAGGGACATAAGTCGGAGGCAAATGGGATTGAGTTTTCTGGTGCCTCCTTCTCATCACCTCATTAGATGCGTTCAGGCTCATCGTAAGCTGGAAAGCCTCTGACTGGAGCTGTTGCGCACATGCATCTAAAGCCGCCCGTTCCATGGCTAACCTGGTATCCTCAGCTGCTAAGGCCTCCTTGGCTCGAGCTATTTCCTCGCGCACCCGCGCCACCTCCGCATCATGCTCATCTTTATTTGCAAGAATAACCGTGGCGGTTAACAGGGCCGTAAGCTTATCCATGAGATCTATCAGCTCTTGAGCCGGCGAGCGCACAGGGCCTCCTGCCCCGGCCGCTCTTATCCCGGACATTATCGCAGCAACGGCTGTAGAATTTTGGCCAGGTTGAGTCCTAGCCATGAAGACTCCGGCCCAGTTTGGTGACTCATAGGGGTCCGGAATAATGGAGCCATCGGAACAGCCCCCAAGCACGCCATCTTGCATTTGATACAGCGAATCTGTTGAACCGGCGGACGAATCACCATCGGAGAGGATGGCAGTCTCACCACCATCTTCAGGTCCTTCAGAAAGTTCTTCTCCGTGGACGCAACCCACAAAGACACGCTTCATGCCGGGTTGAGCTCGGGCGGGTTTCGCACGCTGAGCCGTCTTGACGAGGTCGGTGCAGTTGTCCGGCTCAGGGCCCGGCTCACCAATCCAGCCGATGAAGATGTGGATTCCACCGAAGGAGACCGGTACCCGTACTCAATTGAGCCGGCGCCGGGGCCCCAGCCTTCGTCGTCGATGTAGATCTTGCCGTGACGACTCTTGGTCATCCGGCCCACTGCGTATCCCTTGAGCCCTTCGAAGTTTCCCTTCAAGAACTCAAATCCACCGTGCGTTGTCCCCACGGTGGGCGCCAACTATCGTGGAATTGTCACGTCAGATGTCCTAGTGAAAGGACTTAATCGTGGAGCCATCGCGACTAGGAAGCTTGAAGGGGTTAGTTAGGACAAGAGACACGAAGGGTTTATACTAGTTCGGACCCTTACGATGAAGGTAAGGCCTACGACTAGTTAGGTTGGTATTGCTTGATGTTTCGATGACCAGGGAGCGAGATACGCTATGCCTGGTTCTCAATCAGTTGTTTCTTGCCCTTAGCCGCCAGCGGGTCGCCCCCTTATATACACGGGTTGGCGCCCTGTGGCTTACAGAGTCCTGGCCGGCTCATAGACAGTGTCCGGCTCGGTGACTAGTTAAATCCACCTTATGTTACAAGTCATATTATCATGACGGTTTACCACTATGGGCTTTAAGCCTCTTGCGGGCTTTAGACCCTTTATTGAACCGCCATCTTCGTGCTTGGTCTTGGTCTTCTTTCTGATGGGTCTTCTTTGCGTAACCCGGCCCCTCCTGGGCGGCTTACAAATAGTTATATCCCCAACAGCCATCGATCGATCGCTCGGGTTCAGTAACACGTAGCCTGCAGTGCAATCGCTCTGGTTCAGTTAGAGCCCAACACCTCGCTCGGGTTCGATTAGAGACGCCAGCGCCTACACGCTGCAGACGTCGTGTACGAGAAACGCCAGATCGCTCAGCCCCCGACCTCCCACCGTAACCGGGAACTCCCCGAAATTTTCCTCCCCCTTGCTTCTACCACGGTTTTTTCCGTCATGGACGGCCCAAAGAATGTCATGCAGCTGCGTCTCCGGCCCACCCAGGACGAAAAGCCCATTTTCTGTCATGATTTTTTGTCATAGAAATAGGAGCCCACCACATCTATGATGATACCGGGTTTTGTCACAATTATCGTCATAGAAGTGTCATATGTATGACAGAAAAAAATTTCGTTCGGCCCAACATGTCACGGATGTGTCTTTTTTTTGTAGTGAAAGAGAGAGAAGAAGCCATCTAGCAACTAGCTATGGACCCGTAAGTCTGTGGTAAACTACTCACCCATCATCGGAAGGGCAATAAGGATGATGTAGAATCCCTTCATGATCGATTCCCCCTCCGGCAGAGTACCGGAAAAGGCCTCCAGATGGGATCGCAGAAGAATAGAAACTTGCGGCGGCGGAAAAAGTGTTTTGGGTGGCTCTTTGTTGGTTTCACGATTTTAGAGAATTTATAGAGGTGGAATTAGGTCAGTCGGAGCCACGAGGGGCCCACATGGTAACAGGCCGCGTCCCCCAGGGCGCGCCCTGTTGCCTTGCCGTCTCCTCGTTTGCCTTCTGGTCTCCTCCCGAAGCTTGTAGGGTCTCACTTGTCTAGAAAAAAATCGTCAATTTTTTTTTGTAGCGTTTGGACTCCGTTTGGCACTGCTTTCCTGGAAAACCAAAATCAGGCAAAAAAACAGCAACTAGCACTACACACTGGGTTAATACGTTAGTACCAGAAAATGATATAAATATAGCATATAATTGCATATTAAACATCCAGCTGTAAAGACAAGCCGTGAAAAATGATCGGTTCGACTGTTGGAGGATTGCTTCAGCTTCATAGAGAACTTTGTAGCCATCTCCTCTTTTCCCCAACATGGAGGTTTGCCCGACATGACGACCTTGTTCTTTCAAGCTGCGGTATTTGCTCGAGGATGAGCACAAGTCTAAGTTTGGGGGAGTTGATGAGTCCAAATTTGCATCACTTTTTTACTTTTATGTTTGCACCGTACTCATATGATTTTTAGGGCTTTATCGCATTCACGCACCTTTTGTTTGATTTGACCGTGATCTTGGCGGAAGAGGAGATTTGAAACATTATAGAGGAGAATACACGTATATGGGTGAATATCACGTTAGTTGGCATGATAGGAAACTACCATAAAAAGCAGCAATCGAATAGAGCAAAAATCAGGCACACAACAACTTCCAGAAGAGAAGATGATGCCTGTTATGAGTGCGCCATCCTCTGGTCGACTAATTCACCCTCATGGCTTCGGATTGCACAATAGACACACAAGGAGATTAAAAACTACGAGAGAAGCAAGAACCCTAACCTCCGGAAGGGATCCGAGGGGTGGGTGTGTGTGGGGGGGGGTAGATAGAAGGGCTCTGCCACGCCATAAACCCGATCAAGGAGACTCCAACATAAATGGTCAAAAAATTAACTAAATATGTGGAAAATTTTGAAAATTCGTAAATTTTTGCTGGGGAACAAAATATTCGTAATCCAAAAATTAATAGCCATAGTAAAACAAATTTAAAAATAAATTAGAACTATGTCATGTTAAATCCAATGAAATACATATAAGATACCAGTGAAGAACAAAAACAAAAAAAGAAACTTATATCCCATTTGCTATAATTTTTTTGGAATTTTCAACCCCTTTTGATATTACTTTTAACAGACATTGACCATACTCTTAAGCCAGGCCGGAATGCATCCCTCCTTGTCTTGAAAGATTTGCATCCCAGTAATTCGGAGAAAACAAATAGGCCTAGCTTGGGTATTCGTCAAAAAGAAATACTGGGTTACCCATTTTCCCAAAGAACTAGTGCATGAGCATTTAGCTTTATTTATTTATTTATTTATTTACTTACTTATGTTTAGGGGACCATGAGCATGTACCTGGGCTGGATTCATGTGAGAGCCTCCCTTCCAGTTAATTATGGGCTTCTCTATTGGGCCTTCATCAGTGGGCTGCATGTTATCAACAAGTGGCAAATGTGTTCCGTACGATAAATAGTATGCGCTACGTACGGTATGGGGCACTAAAGGATCGAACCGTGCAACGACTTCCAAAACATTGTATTTGTCGTTCTAACAACACATTTATTCAACGAACAGACGAAATATACTACTGATTGTACATTGAAAACAGCAGCAGCAACAACCAGGGCTGGGGGTGCAACAGAAGCGATGGTGCCGTAAGAGTGAAGACGCGACTCTCTCTTCCAAACCAAACATCAGCCATCATTACAAAAGGGCTACCAAAAAAGAACAAGTGTATGCATCAAACTAAATAAAGATCCTACTACACCAAGTGTACGCATCTAACTAACTGGCTCAGTTAGACGTTACTATTTATTAAGCTGTGGAGATTGGCTGATGGCTTGAACCAGATGGGTGCCTGACAGGGGAAACTCCAGCCAGCAGGTCGAAATTTGATACTTGCAACCCTCTCTCCTACTTTGGGATGCAGAGCGTGGCGGCACATATCAGGGTATGGTGCATGCAGAGACGCATGGTACGCTGTGTACACACAGTTTTGCCTGATGAACGAAACCGTGCTGCCATCATGATCCTTGCCGTCGGTTATCTCCTGGTTAATGGGATAATTCAGTCCGACAAACAGAGAGCGTGTACCAAGGCTACTTACCAGCCTCCAGTCAAAAATTCCTGAAGGCCCAGAGAAGCTGGGATCCTGCTCAAAGACCTTGCAGTGACTGTGATTGTATTCCGTGAAACAACAGTCCGGTACGTGCGAACGATCATCAATCTTTAGATGTCGTCTGATCGAGCCAGGAACCACCTGCAACTGCCATGCCGCTTTTCTTTGAAAGGTTCTGGGATTAGGAAGGGTAGGGACACCAGGCGGCCTACAACATCATATCAAGTTGGAGTCAAATAAAAAAGGGCTCTTGGTTTAGTTAATCTTAAGAACAGCATGTTATGAGCATGAATATTTTTTCAGCAAATGTTGACAGTAATATAAGAAAGCCATCATGATATCATAGGAAAGTAACATACTGCTGTAATAGCCGTTTGTAGCGATGACTGGAGTAGGCCAGCAATACATCCAACCATAGAAGGAGTCGACAACGTAAATGAAGCCCTTGTGTTCAATGGCATCAGAGAACCATGGAGGATGTATGATCCTGCGATGGACGTGCAGATTTATCCACTTACCGCAGTGACCTGTCAGATAGGCGAGACCGTGGTTGAAGAACGCAATTAGCCTGAAGTCTTTATAATTCACAGATCTTGTGGGCACTTGGTAGATTACAACCTTGAGCAAATCAAACTTGGTATCATGTTGGCTACTGTAAGATTCCGAGTATTCTGGGCCGTGGTGCCAAAGTAGTGCAGTATTAATCGAAGGAAGGGGGATCAATCGCCGGGTGTAGACCTCCACGAGCATCCAGCTACCGCGACCGTCGACGAGCACCATCCAAGACGTGTTCATGCCGACCCAGTACATACCGTTAATGTAGTTGAGGCTGACGGGGATCGGATCGCAGTCAAGGGGGTTGATGCTCGCCACCCTACGATCATTATGCTGTGTGACACACCGTTTCTGAAGATCAGGCGGCATCAGCAAGCAAGGAGCTGGCTTGAAAAGCTCCGGCCTGAGGGCTTTGAGTAAACGATACAGCCCTGACAAGCACGCGGCGAGCGGCATGGTATTGAGATTGTCCACACGCGAAACAATGAGCTTGATTACCTCTGTGGGGAGCGAATTCCATCCACTCTTTCGACGGACGCTGCTCGGTTCTGCCATTGTTAGTGCTTGGGTTTCGGACAACGGCGGGAGGCGCCTTAGCGGGGATGGAAGATTGGACGAGATTATGTGCGGACAAAGATGGAGAAGTGAATATGTGCTGTGGGAAGTAGACAGGTGATGATGACTACAGCACGCCGCTTGACTTACGAGACACATACCAGCAGCGTAGGGTCATGTCGATGCCAGACAACTTGCTTGAGTGATCACAGTACTGGTACCCTACAGTGCTATGCCCTAACTTGCTTGAGTAGAGTAGTAGAGTAGGACTCTGCTCTACTACTACCACCGGAGGAGTAGTATATTATAATCTAAAATAGTTACAAACTTCAATGCCCGAGCGTGGAATCCACTACGAACCATGCTCAAAGACCGTGTCTCACGTGGTGTTTGGACATGGGCGACAACCTCAACGCCAACGGTGCTGCTCCTGTTGCACCGTATGTGTTTCTGTCCTTCCTGTTCGAAATCGTGGTAGAATTCATGTTTCTACTCTGTATCCTACTACTATGCTAGTCCACATGATTAGTTTCATCTCTGTTATAGCCATCATGATTTATTTTGTGCCTATTCGGATAAGTACACTGTAGCCAGCCTACAAGTCATGTACACTGTACTGACAGTGGAACCCACAGAGTACTTAGAATACAAGATTAAGGATGCCATTAACTTTTTATAGAGGGAGAATCATACACGCAATTAACTCAAATGGATTGGACGTGACTCTATTATTCTCCAACGGCAACTGGCAAATTTCCTCCCGCGGGCTGGAGTAGGTTTCTCGGTTTGCATGCGGGTTTAACGGAGGGGTTTGATGGAGGTGAGGAGGTGTGTTCAGCCGGCGTGTGCAGTGGACGGCACAGTACTATTTGATTTGACAACTACAACCAGTATATTATAAAAAACAAAGAAGAGTAGTAGAGATAGAGATAAGAATAGAGACTAGGGAGGAGCACCATCTACTGCTTCGTGGGCTACTCTTGCGCTCCATTCGGCGGCCGCAACGTCCCCTATAGCCACTCCCTCCTCAAGGCCCATTCAAGCGGGCGCCTGTTGAAATTTGGGAGCACACTCTCGCGATCGCTAGCAGCGATTTACTTCACCGACGCATTTACTTCTTCCCTGACCTCGGCAACCTCTTCCTCAATGACATGGGTGACAACCTCAACGCCAATGGTGCTGCTCCCGTTGCACCGTATGTGTTTCTGTCCTTCCTGTTTGAAATCGTGGTCGAATTCATGTTTCTAGTCCGTGTCCTAGATTCGATCTGTTCATCTACTATGCTAGTACACATGATTAGTTTAATCTCTATTATAGCCTTCATGATTTATTTTGTAGTAAATCTCGTAGTAACTTGCTCATATATTCAACTGGCGGAACGTCCCCTACAGCCACTCCCGTTTCATGGACGGCCTGGTCGATGCCTCCAAGGAGCCCTTCGTCTACTGCTATGAGTGCCCGGTGCCGTTTTGTGGCTCGCCGGCGGACATGGTGCATCACCTCACGGATGCGTGCGGCAATCACTGCTGGCCCTTGGCGGAGAACATCAAGTACGAGATGTGCTACCTGTTCACCGTGCCGGAGTCGCTGGAGGATCAGCACCGCCTGCTAGTCTCGGAGGAGGACGACAACGTCTTCCTCTTGATCGTGGCCACCGGCGAGGCCCGCGCAGGCCGCCGCCACATCTCTGTAGTGTGTGTCAGGGGCGACGCCGCTGGCGCTAACGCTGACACAAGGCCGATGTACGGGTGCGTGCTCACTATTACTACCCCTCGGAGGTACGTGGGCAGCGACACTGGCTACGACAAGCATACTTGGACTCTGCCGAGCTGGGACTTTCCCGCCGATGTGGACATGGAAAGGGCACGGTGTTATTTGAACCCCAATGATGTGCGCGGGGACTCCAAGGAGGTTCACCTGGACATCTGCATTATCAAGTTAAATGTTGATCATTAGTCTTCGCTCAATGTAATCAGTTGTCTAAGCATGTGGAGACTTCCATGCATGATCTTGCTGTATTGGAGTATCGCGCATGAATAAAAGTGTATCCATTTATGTTTTAGTCTAGAATCTTCCATGTATGAATTTTTACTACAGTACTGGTGAAAGACTTATGATGAACCATTTCTTACATATCCTCTGCCCCCTCCCAAGTCATCCTGATTTAATCCCTCCGTCTAGGTGTATAAGGGCATGGTTAATACTTAAATAGTATAGCCAACTGTTGGCTACAAGAAAGTGCCATGTCATCTGTAGCCAACATGTATAACAATGGATACTCAAAAACTAATTCTCGAAGATCATTTCCTGCAAAGCACAATAAGAGTTATTTCTTCACAAGTTTTGGATGCAGGTTGAACAGTTGAACGCTTTTGTTTGCAAAAGATACTTTTTATCTATTTCACCTGGATGTTTGTGAGCTCTAGAGATGAAATAATATCCGAACAAACCTATCCAAATGAACTAACCGAGGCATCTCCATCTTAATTTTATCTTGCAAGTCGTGCGTGGTCCCTTCATCGTGAAAATGCTCTGGTCGTCGCATTGATTTGCATGCATGGATAGCACCACCATATTTTCAAAGGAGGAGTGAGCTCTATATTTCAGCCAAGGCATGCATGATTTGAGGAATTATGGTTGGTCATGCATGTAGAAAAGGGAGGAGAGTAATTTGCATGCGAGGGATTAAAGGAAGGGAGGCCAGCGGCTAGGCATTCAAAGGAGGCTGCATGCAAGATACTAGTCCCAAAATCAGTTCCTCTTTTTGCGGACAAGCCTTGGTATGAGAGATTGACAAGTTAGGCCCTGTAAAAATGGATGGAGGGAGTAGTAGTACTAGTGTAGAGGGCGGCGCTGCACGGGAGTCTCACCTCTCACCCCGCTCGTGGCGCGGCAGTAAAGCCGTCATATCACAAAACCCAACCACTCCCAGTAATAAGTGGCCTGGTAAAATAAACGGACAAGCAACCATCACATCCCTCCATCTTTTTTGCATTTCATCTCTCTAGATTTACTTTCTCCGGTTCATCTCGCACACTCGATCCCTAGCTACTACTCCTAGGGCCAGTTCTTTTGGCGGCTTCCCCAGCTTTTCCCACAAGACTATCACAGTGGAGAGTAACAATAAGGCGCCTCACTCATTTATTTGGGCTTCTAAACTACTATTCCGTCCTGGTTTATTCCTCACCATTGTAATTTGTGCTAAATTTTGACCAAAGATTTAACTGGTTTATTCCTCACCATTGTAATTTGTGCTAATTTTTGACCAAAAATTTGACACAGATTACAATGGGGACCAATAAACCAGGACAGAGGTAGTAGTTATGGGATTACTAATCTAGAAGCCTAAAAGAACTGGCCCTGGTACTCCTACTAGTAGTAGTACTCAAGTTGGAATTCCAATTGCACGGCACAACCTGTTAAGCAAAAAATTCGATACAGGGTGTAGGAAGCGGTTTGGGAATTTGCATGCCTTTCCAACCAGTGAGATACTCCGTACAAAGTACGACAGAGAAATAACCACAGAGAAGGAAGCTAAAATTAAAAAATCAAACGAGCATTTTTGCATTTGTTTTGCATTGAATCGTTTCACAAGCTTGACTAGTGCTGTTTTTTCACTTTTACAAAAACCTCATCGTAATGTTAAAACGTGCATTTGCATGTACATAAGTAATAGTAGTACTCCCTTTGTCTAGGTGTATAAGTCTTCCCTCCTTGGTCACGGTGCACAACCGAAGATGACTTATTGACCTGGACGGAGGGAGTAGCACAGTCTGCAAGCATGTATCGAGAGAGACGTGTAGTGCGATAGTATATAGTAAAGTTTGTGCTATATGCACGTACTTGCAAAATGCGTACGAATACACAAGGTTTCCAAACTTTCCCTTTTACATACTTAATTAAGGACGCTAAAAATTCCTGAATGTTTGGGATTTATCATTTGCGTCCCAAAACTAATGATATCGCCTTACGAAACAAAAATTATACTCCTCCTAAAAGCCACGGCCTTTCGCAGAGCGCTTGCGGCGCACCACGAAGTGCCCAGTGCGCGGCCGTTTCCCAATGCGCCCGACACAACGCCTCTTCCTCAGCCTTGCAACTCGTGGAGGTGCTCATTGGCGGCTTGTTGCGAGCGGCCATGATCTCACCGGTGTGGTGATCCGGCGCCAACAGGTACTCCTCCTCGCTGGAAGCGTGCACCCGGTCCACGTACCGCCAAGCGTAGATGAGGCTCTTGGGCCCGACTGCACTCAGGGCGTCGGCACGGGCGTCCTCCGCCACCCTCACGACCCTCGCACGAGCCTTCTGCCAAAGAGCCAATTGCCTGACTCTCTCGGACGCGACATAGGCCTCCCAGGCAGCTTGTTCCACGGTGCGCTTATCTTCCTCGTCCTTCTTCTCTACCTCTATTTTGGCGCGCTCTGCTGGAGGCAAAGCCTCCCACAAGGCGACATCCATTTCTTTCCAAAGCTCATCAAGGCTTGGGGGCTCGGCGGGCGGCGCGGCATTCTCCTCGTAGCGGGGAGCCGACGCGTCCTCCGGCGTGCGTGCTGGCGAGATTGGGAACACCGACGCGTCCACCTTGATGCGTCGCGGCGAGGAGCGGAACGACGGCGCGTCCTCCTCGACTAGTGGCAGCAAGGAACGGAACAGCGACGCGTCGCGTCACGGCGAGGAGCGGAACGCCGACGCGTCCTCCTCGACTAGTGACGGCGAGGAACGGAACGGCGACGCGTGACCGTCCACGCGGTGCAGCGAGGGGCTCCTAGGGCTTGGGAGGGGCGATGCCATGGTGGTTGACGTGAGAGGGAGGGGGAGGAGATAGTGATGAACGTGAACGTGAGGGGGACGAGATAGCGATGTCATGGGAGGCGCAGTATTTATAGCAAGCAATGGCACACCTACGTAAGATATGGATCGAAGTTGCACCGACTTAATCAAGTCGGTTCAGCGTCACCGACATGTGGGCGGACCCGGTCGGGCCCATATGTCAGTGACCCAATGCACCTGCAGTTAAGTAATAGCTACGTGGGCATATTTGTTGGAGTAAATTACGGGGGAGCGAAGGGGTGGAAATATTGCTGGTCACAACGGATTGGACGAGCGTGGGGGAGGAGAGTCATGCATGCAGATTTTTTTCACACGGGGTGGAGTGGTGGGACCGCCGGAGGGAGAAGGAGAGTTTGGCAGGCATATTGTTTCCACACATGGAGAGGAAAAGATTTGGAGACGAACGAGCTTCCTGCAGGTATGGGGAACGGTGCATAATAAGTCATCTTGCATGCCGGGCTAGGTATAGTCTCAAGTCATTAAAAACAAACACGCCCCACACATGTTCATATTTCAAGGTGCACTAAATTATTGCATGCGATGATTAAGGCTGGCCATAATGGTGGTATCTTAGCTGGTATCATGCACACGGGAATAGCAAACATGCTGATGTGGCAAAGAATTAAAGAAGAGAGGGGGTTAGAGTAACTAGTGTTCATGCATGCATTGGTAAACACATTTTTTTGTGGAGAACGACAACACTAGTTGAGTACTTTTGCAGACTTCAAAAACTATTTCACAATGTGTCAACATTCACAATATCAAATCAATATTTTTACACTCATTATAAAACATAGTTCTTATACTCATTATAATCAGTACTCCCTCCGTCTAGGTGAGCAAGTCATCTTAGATGTGCACTGTGACCAAGGAGGAGGGGAAAACAAGAGATCTTAATGTTTATTTGCTAATTAATAGCATTGCATGCAATGAACTAACCACTGCATGTCGTGTTTGGTAGTCTCAAATAGGGCTGCAAGAAAAGCTTGAGCTTCGTAAGCCACTCGAGATCGACTCGTTTTTTGGCTTGACTCGAGATCGACTCGAAAATAAATGAATCGAGTTTGAACACTTTATGTAGCTCGACGGAGAAACGAGTCGATCTTAAGCCAATATTGGCTCGCTCGATTTTAGCTCGATAGCTCGACATAATACCATTATGTTCAATGATTATGCCATATATTAAATGAAAATAAGATAATTTGTTACAATATATGATGTCCATGATTTTTCTCCATTTTATTAACTAGCAAACATGGTATCTTAATTAAGTGTAGAAAAGATTTATGTCTAATTATGGTACGTGATCGGCTATGTGTTAAATATCCTATTGCTTTTGGCAAAATTTCCCAGCATATGCACATTCTTTTTCTTGTTTTTCGTCCACGAAGACCACCATCTATTTCTAGTTCGCCCAAGAGACAAAGATGTGCTCAGAGCTCTCCTGAGCACGACGAGACTGACGTATAAAGTTGTGTCGTGTTGTGTCCTTATCTAGTCTGAATAATCATCATAGATTTATAATTTTTACCATTTTATTTAGCTCAAAACTAGCTCGATATCGACTCGAGATCGGTACAAGCTGAGCACGAGTCATGTTCTACAACTTGATCTTGAGCTTCACTCAGATTGAGCTCGCTCGAATTTTAATATGAGTTGAGCTGAGCCAACTCCAACTCGCTCGCACTCGACTCGTTTGCAGCCCTAGTCTCAAATCATTAAAAGCATGCACACCCACATCTCCTATTGGTTGATATGTCAAGAAACAAGAAACGAGGTAGAAGTTAATGCACCGCGCCTAAGTGTTTTGGGAGTATTGTAGATATTGATATTTTTAGTATAAATTTGGTCGTGGGATTTCATTGATGCCTGTCAAAGCGTTGACAGGTCTGCTATGCGTGACCTGAAGATGAAAGCGTTGAGCATCTCGAAGTTGATCAACAATCTTCAATTGTCAAAGATTAGCCATTCGGCCAATAAGGTGGCACACTTAATCGCTAAGTATAGCTTTGACAATAGATTAGATGGTATTCTTGTAAATAACGTACCGCCCTGTGTGGTGAATATTGTATCGAATGAGTGTACTGGTGTGGCTGGTTAATTAATATAAGGTGGTGTTCAAAAAAAGTATAAATTTGGTCAAACACTTTGCAAACGGTTGACGGGAGTAAAAAGGACCAGAGGGAGTATCATGCATGCGGAGTAGGCAAAAAAATTGCTTGTCTAAAAAAAAGGCAAATAAATTTGCTCATTTATAGTCGGTCGAAGTCTCAAAGGGCACGACCGCGCGAGGGAGGCGAAGGTCGTGGGAGGCGCGACGTTTGACGGAATTAAGTGAAGTTACATCCACGCTACCGGCATGGCGTATGGACAGGCGTAAGCTATCTTGTCAGCCTACGGTATGGGTCTAGTAGACATGACATCTAGTGGGTCCTGCATAGTTCTCGAGAACTCTTTGGGGCTTGCAGCCATTTATCCACCGAGCAAGCCAGCAACCCCATGCCGTTCAGACGCCCTACTCGTCCCGTCTTCTACCTTACAACAGTTCGCTTCCCCAGTCGTCTCCGTCCTTTCACATTAGTTCGCTCCAGTTTTTTTATGGGTACAACAGTTCAACTTCTCCTAACCCTCCTCCAAAATCCATGGCCTCCCAAATCTCCATGGTCGCCACGAGTATCGTGTTAGAGCCATCATCGGGCGATCAGTTCATCGTCATCTACACACGTGGATCCGAGACGGTGAAAGCATGGCTTGCTCGCTTCCTACGCATGTTCAACAGTTCAACAGATGAGTGGGTCGCTGGGTTAGATGTTGAGTACACCACAGTCCTGGGACGAGAGAAGGATCTAAAGGACGAAGAGAGGAAGAAGCCTGTCGTGATCCAGGTTTGCGTACATAACGTTTGCTTGGTCTACCACATATGCCATGCCGACGTTGAGTGCCAGGATTTTAAGAACTTCCTCAAGGACAAAAGAGTGAAATTCGTTACTGTAGGCTTTAAGAACGACAGTGACGTCCTGCGTCGGATAGGTCTCGTTGTAGGCCAGCCCTTCGATCTCCAGAAGGCAAGCCTGGTGTCCTCCTCTCAACCTTCAATGCTGACTCTGGCAGCAGCCATGATTGATCCTTCAGACGCTTAAACTGAAGAAACCTCATCACGAAGTTTCATCATGCATGGGAGTCGAAGACATTAGATGAAGATCACATCCTGTGCGCAGCAATGGATGCCAACCTTTGTTTAAATATCTACAAGGGTTGTATGAAGAAGCGAGCCCGGTCCGGTTCAAGCAAAGAAGGCCGTCGGCGAAGAGGAAGAGGAAGAGGGACGAGGACGAAGTCGAGGACGTGGACTCGGACTCCAAGTAGGTGGCAGTGCCGTCGCTCATGCTGGTTCTACTGCAGTGTCAAGCGGACTAGTTGCTTATTAGTTTATTTTCAAGGGTGTGTTGTGCTGAGGCCCCAGCAGAACTATGTTTATGTTCTTTCTTAACTCTTTAGTACGTATAGTAGTACTAGTACTATGTATTACTACTGTTCTTCTTGCAGTTGGTACTACTGCTCGTATCTTCGTGTTCCTACTGTACTTAATACGTTCGTACTAGTAGTATAATTTGGGTCAGTCGATTTGTGAAAGAAGTTCGACGGAGCGAAGGAAGAAGACAGCAGAAGAGGTGGAAGAAGCCCTTCTAGCCATCCATGTTGCATCAAACGGCTCACATGAGTCGACTGACCCAAATTGCTCCTTCAGATTGCAGGATCCACGTGGCATTCAAGGTCTCGAAGGTAGATTCCGCGTCCGCACCCGGTTTGCAGGCTCGACGCGCGCGTGACCGGCTTCCGCCGTGACATCCACCATGCGCGCCTCCTCCGCGTGGGCGGAGACGACAATGACACGCTAGTTCCTCCTCGCCAGTGTGCTGGAGCACGCGCTCGTCCTCCTCTTTGTATGCTGCGTGCATAGACGCGGCTCCACCAGTTGCTCGCGTGCTTGGCAGCGCGGCGGCATCGCGAGGAGGGACTGCAGACGATGTGAGCGGGCGAGCCTTGGCTTCATGGCACAGGATGGATGATGGCGACACGGCGGTGATGGGCGAGAAATTGTTGGCCGGAGCAGGCGGGCGCCGGCATGCGCAACGGCGGCGGCGACATATTGATGAGTGCGCGTGTGGGAGCTTACTTTAGTTTTATATATAAGGTTGGTCAAACTTAAAAGAAAACTTTACTAGTACACGTAAACATTAGACTTAGGCAGCGGTTTTATTAGTTAGTACCACAACCACGATACGGAATCTTGTGCAAGCGCGTGAACCGTGGCCGCGCGGTCGATCGAACGGTGCGTCACCGTGTCGCGCTCGAAGGACATCCACCGAAACTTTTTTGTGTGTGTGAAAAAAATCCTCGAACATTACTCAACTTTTTTTCCTGTGAAAGTTCTTGACGCTGCAATATTTCCATATATTTTAATTTAGCTACAGTTCGTGTTTATTTGGATTTGGACGTTTTAGGTGTGCCCTAGTTTCTTTTAATACTGATTTTGTGTGTGTGACTGAGAGAGAACGTGTGTATGTGTCCATATGTGTGTTGTGGCGGAAGGGCAATGTGGATACAGTGTGCATGTGATACAGACATAGAGAGGTGTGAATGTGCAAATGATCATGCATGAGTGAGACATAGACAGATGCCGATACATTGTGTATACATGAGAGAACGGTCTTCTAGTTTGCTTGTGTGTGTGTGAGAGAGAGAGAGAGAGACAGAGAGAGGAGCATCCGTAACACAACAATCATCTCTCTCGATTCGTCCGTCCCTCGCACGGTCGCATGCAACACATGCATCAACGCGTACATTTTGACACCCTCACTCGGCCCCTGCCCACCTCAAGGCCCGCACAATCTCATCATGAATACCCATCTCTCTTCTTAGGTTTATTTTCTCTCAATATCACACACACACACACACACACACACACACACGCACGCGGCACAACACACACACACACTCCCCCGAGCACACAATTCATTCCCATCCAAGGTTATACAGAGACCACTCTCGCTTGTGCTTCTTTGCACCCCAACATGCACAACACCTCAATCTTCAAAGAGGGCAGCGAGCAGATCGAAGACGGCGACCACACCGTGCTAGAGAATGCGGGGTCATTTGGAAGCAGGGTGATGTGACGACAGTTGACTGACTCCTCCCCCCACCCCCTCTCTCTCTTGTACAAAATTACCAATCCCTCTCTCCCCCGCACAAAATTGCCAATCCGTCAACCCACGAGATCCTTCCCCTCTCGTCCATGTTTTTCCTGCTCTCTCATCAAACATGTTGTCTCTTCTCCTTCCACGTATACAGAATCCAGATGCACACGCATCTCATGTATATTACATGTATGCATCTTTCTCACAGACCTAAATTCTTCCTCTCTCTCTCTCTCTCTCTCTCTCTCTCTCTCTCTCTGTCTCGTTAGGTTTGTCTCCTACTCTCTCGTCCACATACATACAATCTTTCCCGCCCTATCTGTTCCATCTTCAAAAGCTCTCTCTGCACATTTCATTCACACATTGGGATATGTCAAAATGTTGCTTCTATAATGGCTGATGTAGAGTTATCGTTGTTCTTGTTTCATCCTACAAAGTAATAACTATGAAATGCATTTATATTCTCATTTGACTGGGATTATGTGAGTTTGAGCATGTTGTGAAGTACTATAGACCTTGTATATATATTGGGATTCGACAATGATTGTAACTATTGAATTGTATAGACCATTACATTCGAAGTCAATAGCCTAATATATTTATTTCACAATTTCAACAAATGATTAGTTCACTACAAACTAAGAAAACAAATGTGTACTCCCTCCATTTTTATTTAAGTCTGCGTATTAGCATTGGTCAAAGTCAAGTTTTGTAAACTCTCAGAAAGCTTATAACAAAAAACATTAACATATACAATAACAAATAAATACCATTAGATTCATTATTGAATGTACTTTCACATCATACATATTTGTTATGGTAAATGTTTTTATTTTTCTATAAACTTGGTCAAACTTTAGGAAGTTTGACTTGATCAAACCTAATATGCAGAGTTTACTACTACTACTTGCTAGTTGCTTAGCCGAATCACTCAACACGCCACACGGGAGTCCAGTGTCACAAAATTTTGAGGTCGGCGGAAAATCTCCCGCACCCTGATTCGAGCAAAGGAAGTTACCATCATAGCCTTGAACAGGCCTCACGAATGACGCTTGGTAGGGGTTGTTTTCGTAACTTCAGTTCACCCTACCCAGCCAACCCCACCCCGCACCCAGAGTAGTACACCTGAATACTCCCCAATTTCTATCCCCACCGCAAAATAGACTTCTCCACGGCAGACCGCAGCCTTCGTGCTCCTCCCTTTACATCGGCGCACTCGTCCACCGCAGCGCCTTTGCCTCATCGATAACCTCAGACGCCAGACCGGAGACGGTCCACCGTCGTCGCCATACATGGAGCCTCTTCCCGGTATCGCCTTCCACGGTCTCGGATCTACTTCCCGGAAGCCGACGCCAAGCGCAGAAGTACCACCATCATGGACAATGAACTGACTCCCGTTGCCGACCATGACTCACAGAGGCCGCCACGACCATCGTTCTGCTCCTCAATTGGTAATGTGTGTATTGAATCACTTAGCAGTACATGTGCAGTTCCAATTTTGTTCATACCTACCCTTCAAATTTCCTGGGTGCTATTGTTCCCGTAAAATTAATTGGTTATAGCCTCCATTGTCCAACAGAATATCAGCTTGTAATTGTGCGTCGCTCCTGTATCGCGTTGTGCTTGGGTAGGTTTTTCATCTGCAACCAGTAGTGTGGCAAATGATGGAATGGTTTTTAGAACTTGCAAGATGCCCATGCGTTGCACACATCAAGATGCATTTGTATGAGTAGTTTATCTTGTTGGAGATGCTCTAACATGGCAGCCGAGTGCTTTAATGTTGCCCACAAGATGCGCGAGTATTACTAGTAGTATATTTTTCTTGCCATGTTGAGATTTTAAAACCACGAAAAGCGAACATGCAGAGGAGCAATGAAGACCAAACACGGGATATTCGGGACATCTTCAAGGAGCGTGGCAAGTTAAAGAGGAGTTGCACTGAACCTGTAAAATGAGCTTTGGTAAGTAACACCCTTTCATTTACTTTCGCGTAGCCTCGTGTTCTTCGATGTGTATATGTTGTAGTTTCTGTTTCTCTTAAGTGTGGCGTTCTTCAATGTGTAAAAAGAAGAGTCTTAATCGTCCTAATGCTTTCATTTTTAGCTTGATGTAGGAAGTGGGTGTTCTCACCTTGTAGTCTGTTTTTATTTATTTATTCCTTTTGAATTCACTTCTCCGAGTTCTGTTCATCTGGCTTCTACTAAATGGATCTAGGTTGCTCTGAGTATTGATCAAAAAAAGAAGTAACTTCATGTCAGGATGCAGTTCCTGCGAGGAGGGAAGTATGGTCAACCTCGAGATCATGTTTCCAAAATGAGGCTGGATTACACACAAGGTGCAAATTCCCAGATGATGCTGGATTACACACAAGCCAGGTGGAGTCGTCAGTTGTTCGTGTCCTCGTGGCATTAGTAAAGGCTGAAAGAAAGTGTGCAGCAGCCCTTGAGAATGTAGCTGAGTTCCCGAAGAAGCGAAAAGAGCAATCAGATGCTCTCTTCACCCAAGCCAAAGAAGAGATGGAAGAAGCCAGAAATAAGCTAGCAGAGGCAGAGCAGGCTAGGCGTCTCCTGCTATCTAAAACTGTTGTCAATACAAAATTTCCTTCATAATAGCTAGGTTCAAATGTTTATCCAGTCAACATGCCTATTGTGATGTCCGTGCATCTACTGATGTGGCACAAAATGTTTTTTTTTGGGTCATGTAATAACATCAATTACTTTCCAAACAATAATGTATTTAAGCATTGGACATGGTATAGTTCACGCCAAGAAGCCCGACATTCCAAGTTCAACTTCCACATCAAACTCATGTTCACGAGATATCTGCACATTCATACATAATGTCCACAACCATGATTCACTTCAAAGCCAAAAAATGTGAGGAGAGTTATAAATAAAGAAAATCCTCTACTAGTTCCTCGCTACCAAAGGTCTGAGCACAACAAGTCAAGACCATGCGTAAATTAATTATATTTTAGTCATTTTTTGTGTTCTAAAATGTCTGTCGGCTCGCGGAAGGACGTGTTGCCGGCACACGCGCAGATTCAATGAAGGCAGGCGGGGCAGTCTTAAGCTGGTTGCACGCGTCGAGGAGGTGTGCTCAGCCGGGCCTGCAGCGAGTGCGGCCCTCTTGGCGGCGCACGGTTCAATGCCCTCAGAGAAATCACTCCCTCTAGTCCTTTTTTGTTTGGGTATAACAAAATCTCGTTTTCCATTCATATTTTACAAGTAAAGTTCGTGGACAAACTTTGACCCAAAGTACGATGGGGACTAGTAAACCAGAATGGAGGTAGTAGTTTTTTTTAATCGAAGAAGGGTTTCCCCTTCCGATTTTCATTAAACCCATAGAATGGAGGCATATAAATCTAAACCATAGTATTTGCCCTAGAACTACCAGGTTCAACATCTTGCAACATAAACCCATACAACCTCCATCGCAAAAAAAAACAAACAAACCATACAACCATACGCCAAGGAGGTACGTAGTACTATGAATTCCATTTTTGCTCCATACCAATCGTTCTAAAAACCTACTTACTTATAACGCGCCATTGAAAATCGGAACTCTTAACCCCGCTAAAAAACGATATTTTAAACGTGGCTACTCGATCTGTGGCAACTGGCGAGCCACCGCGCTCCAAGTCGTTCACCTGTGCTCCCGACCATCAACTCCCTACGGATCAAATTATCACGCCGAGCTGACTATTCCTACAAAGGTGCTCCACCACGCACTCCAGTACCCATGAATGCAGCAATCATGCCCCTAGGGTTTTAGGGTTTATTTGTTAACGCCGCTTTACGTAACACTCATGTGTGCGAGACAATGAGAGGCCGATCGCGTGTGCGCCTCTTCTCTTCAGATATGTACTCCACCGTTTGTCCGGTGTCCAAAAATTATAATAACTACTAGCAATGTGCCAATGCGTTGCCACACGATCAAAGTAGATTAATACAAAGGGCGGAGCTAGATGCAGATTACGCCTAGGGCTGTGCTATGTTGAGTGATAAACTTCTATGATTTTCTATGCTTTGCATGAAGAAATTACAAAGGAAGTTGTTTCTAGGCCTCGGGCTATAGCCCTAGCTGCCCCAGGCATGTCTCTGCCACTGGATTAATACATATTCACCGATTTGATAGGAAAAAAAGTCTAGCTTTGAAATATGTATATCACTAAAAATATGTTATGTTTCACTCAAAATATATTCCTTTGGCGGTTTTGATGAGATAAGGGAGGAATGTTGTTGGTTTCAAGATTCAAGAAGTGGTATATGTCTAATTTCTACTCTTACTAGCAAGATGCTCGTATGCTGCACGGAACATCAAGATCTTGTGGGAGAAAAGGATGACCGAGGGAAGGCCTTATCTGCAAATGTGGTGAAGAGTGCGGGTAAATTGCCATATTTTCCTTCCTATCCGCCGATATAAATCAGACGACCTACATTGCAGATGGCAGGCCCACCATCATCACCAACTCTATTTTTTATCCCTACTCTTATAATAAGCATTGTCGGTGATGATCGTGTGCCTGCCATCCTCAAGAATATAGGCCATCCGATCTATATCGATGGATAGGAAGGAAACTATGGCAATTTTGCAAAAAGATACCCACACCCCTCTCCACATTTGCGAATAAGGCCTTCCCTCGTTCATCCTTTTCCCCCACAAGATAAACTACTCATACAAATGCATCTTGATGTTCCATGCAACGCATGGGCATCTTGCTAGCTGTTGCGAAAAGCCCATGTGTGTGTGAGAGAGGGGGCGAGTGGAGGAGGACGGAGTGCATGTGTGACAAAGACACAAGGAGTGTGTGTGCGATAGGTATCAGCTTAAAATGAGGCAATAGTGTGTGAGTGCACGATCGAGAGGGCGTGTCTCAAGAAGGGAAGAAAAATCTACATAGATACAAGGAGCGGGAGAGAGACATGTATGCGATGGTGGAAGCACGAGTGTGCGGGTATATAAACCTATCTAGAGGCTAGTTAGTCGATAAATGTTTGTGAGAGAAATACGAGTCGGGTTGCGAAAGCGAGAGTTTTGTGTGTGTGTGAGAGAGAGACGGTAGTTAGGAAGTGGAGTGGAAGCAGGAGTTGTGTGTGTGTGTGTCTGTGTGTGTGTGAGAGAGAGAGAGAGAGAGGAGACGGTAGTCGGGGTTGTCTGATTGGTAAACAAATGAATAATGTCAGTCTGGGATGGAGACGAAAAGGAGACCGCAACAAATGTTGTGTCTACAGGAGAGATAGAGAGAGTAATTTTAGTGGTATGAGTCATATGTAGAGACATATAGGGTGTGTGAGAGAATCCCATAGAGAGAAACATGAAGTGAGCGTGCGGGTGATCTAGAGAAAAGAGATACTGCTAGGGAGAGACAGTAGAGACGTGAGAGATAATGAAAACCGTGTAATGTATAATGATAGGGAGAGTGTGACACTTCTCAAGGGAGACGTCGAGAGACCATGTTTGCGAGGATAGGAGCAACATGAAGTGAGCGTGCGGGTGATCTGGAGAAAAGAGAGTGATAGCTACCTGAAGGAGCATGCATGCGAGAGAGATGGGCGTGAAAGGATTGAACAAAAAAGGGATTCAAATATTTGAATTCGAGATGATGATACATGTAATCCATACTCGAACCAAAATTGATCTATCAAACATGCATACTCATATGAATTCACGCACATCTATGTTATTTAATATGTAGATATTACTGATCCATACATTTTAGTAGAACATAATTTGGTTAATTTTTTTCAAATTCAACCTTAAGATTTCGAGATCGTTGTATTTGTAAATCATATTATACATATAAAGGAGCAGAATTCTTTATTGTGCTTTTCAAAGTATATAAAAAAATGATGTATATAGAATGTAATTCCAATTGAAAATGGATCCCGCCCGAAAAAAATAGAATACAAACGGGATTCGAATTGAGTTGGCACGGTAAACGTGCACTCTGCAAAATTTGAACGAAGCGGGGAAAGTCGCAGTAACCGCCCGAAACCAAAATCTGCGAGATGGAAATTACTACTGCCTATCCCTGCCACGCAAAGCCTATTTGCTGGATTTCTATAGGTTTTGATAGGGGTAGGTTTGTAATTTCACCCAAACATGACGTAACCGCCTCTCACCCGGATTCATACACGATGGGCGCCAAAACATAGTGTGTCCTCGACCGAAATCGACTCCCTCCCCGATTCATATTCATACACGGTGGGCGCCAAAAACAAACTCTCATCGGCAAATATTCGGTGCATGCGGGATTACCGTCCTATCCCCAACAAACTGATGTTGCTGTGATGTAGTAGAAATTTGAAACGGGGGTTAAGTTTGTAAATTTCCTCGCATTTGAGACAAGTGCGCCCTGAATACATGGTTCCCCCCTTCCTCTCTACCTCCCTTTTCCCCGTTCGTACTCCGTGGGCGCCAAAACACCCTCTCCACCCCACCCTCCTCCATCCGCCGCCGTCCGCCACCCCATCCACCGCCGTCCTCCTCCACCATGCCGGAGCTGATACCCCGACGTCGTCGTCCATTACAAGAGATCGAGCTCTCTCATCCACGGCTTCGGACCGGGATCCTTGCATGCCGCACTCTAGCTTCATCCTCGCCGTCCGTCCACCTTGCCAAGACCGCTCCTACGACCGTCTCGTCCACCATGCCCCGCCGCCACCGTCTACCCTCCTAGATCTGCTTCCACGCTGCCGACAGCCATCGCTACCGCAGCACCGTCAAATTCTCACCAGACGCGTACACGGTGCCGCACCAGAGACAGTACTCTTTTCCGGGTCTGCTCAACGTCTTTATCGCAGCAAGAAAATAGATCGCCACCGCTTTACTCTGATTTCTTGTCTTGGTTGCGGTTGCCTTTGTCCGGTTTTCACCTTCAGGTTCGCCATGGCACGCTCAACACCATACTCGCAATGCTTATGGTTTCCCCTTTTATATTCCACACTAGTTAAATCACAGTAGACTAATTTCAAAATTGGGGCAGTCAGTTTTTCAGAGCTCGCCGGAGTTCGCTGGTGTGATCGAAGGGGGTCGGGTGCGGACGGTGGTTGTGGGGGGCGGTGGTGGGGCCTCGTCGAACAAAGAAAACTCGACGTGGGTGGGGGCGGGGGTGGGGGTGGCGTTGGAACACAGGCGGTGGGGCCGGTGGTTTGGCCGGTGGCCCGTGCGGTGTTCTGTATGGGAAGCATAGTATGTTCCTTGTCAGGAAGGGGAGCAGGGACATCTGCAGTCAACAGCTGATAGAGCTGGCCTGTACGTGATCGATAGGCTTTCAATTACTAGCGGCAATAAAACACCGTAATTTCCAGCCAGTTCCACTTTCCCGATTTATATATCCTGGTTATGGTGTACCCCTGTTATGTACACTATGATCTGCCTAGTTGCTGTGTGCTCTTGTTATCATGGTTTGGCAATAAACTCTCTATACAATATATTATGAACCTATCATCTGCCAGCTATCCTTACTTCTGGAGCCTATTTTTTTGTGTACTTGTGCCAGATTATATAAATGCACGCACCATATTATAGCACACATGAGCTCTCTCATCAGAATCCAGTGATAGCACACAAGTGTTTACAGGGGCGCCCCTATATTAGAATATCATCTGCATTACAAAGATAATCTCACAACTATTTATGTTTTCATGGTTCTCAGATATCATACGCAATTACAGTGAATATCAGAATCCGCGCATCAGAAGAATATTGTGGAACACTTCAATGACTTACAAAATTGGCACCAAGGCATTGAGTGCCATTCTGGAAGCAATGAAACTCGTACGCTCCCCACCTGTTGATTCTTGTTTAGAATATCATCCTAATGACTATTCTAACCTCGAGGAGTCAAAGGCAGATGGCCTATCCTGTTCACCCATCAAGGTGCATGTTCTAATTTGGCAAGGTTTTATTGATTGCGCGTATCGTGCATATGTTGTCTTGCATTTCTTCTACTTTGTTGCACCGCCATCTGCTTAGTTTACTCATCACATATGTCGAGATGCCATGCCCATCCATTATCAATACATATTCCATCTGTCATTGTACCATGTTTTTCCACTCAAATGTTGTTCTTGTGCATCAGACATCAAAAGGGAAGAGGGTGATTGCCGAACCTGAAGGAGCACCAGCAAAGTCCTTGAAAAACGTGGTGGTGCCGGAGAAATCAGACAACACCCACTTATATTGGTTGTACAACCGGTGACACAAAACGTAGGACCGACTCCAAAGAAACTATACCCATACTTCATCGGCCACACCACTAGCCCCACCACACGTAACCTGCACTCCAGCAAAAGGTATACCGATTTCATTTGCCATAGCACCAGCTGTACCACGTAAAAATCCCACTCCAAAGAAAAAGTACAGCAAGTACACCTGACGAAGACCTATCCCAACTGCAGAGACAGCCAATTCCTGCAGATTGGAACCCCATTCCATTTATTCCTAGTTTAAAAGACAATGCTTTCAATGTTTTTAGGGACTACGTGCATATATTCCCATCATGGGAAGATTATTGTGAAGACAAACACCATTTTCACATCTTCCTGTCCAACTTACGTGTAAGTGCTATATTCATGGTTATTATTTTCCTGTTTTCTGCTGACTGAACACATCAATGATTTACATTACATTGTTGTAACTAGCCGAGGGTCAATCTGGACAGTCATGGCGAGCAAATCTTGCTTATGCTTTTCAAGGAAGCATTGCAGCAGTATCGGTGTTATATGAGGAAATCACACTTTGATGGCAAGTCTAAAAAAGAATTTCCGGTCAAGTCTCATGTGCTAAATTTAGAAGACATTGAATGGAAAAACCTTGTTATGCACTGGTCTCGTTCCTGTGATGAGGTAATCGCCTACGAAATCACATGACAATTTGAACTTCTACTTTTCCGCATGTGCCTTACGGATCTTTTTTGCAGGAAATCGGCTCGAAGAAGAATTCCGGTTTGACAAGAACGTCAGGATATCGCAAATATGTTTCCTGCTGCTTTGCTCTTGTTAGTACCTGTTGTTCTGTATCACTGTACTTGCATACATACCTGGTTCATTATGTGACAGCAGTATGCATGATAGGTTGCTTATCAATTGTTCGCTCCAAATTATCTGATCTGCATTTAATGGTTACATTAGTGTAGAATATATCCAATGCCAATGTTTTTTTAGCTCTGCATTGTTCTTGTAAGTACATGTTGTCCTTTATCAGTGTACTTATAATGACAGGTAGGTGTTCATGTACCATCACTCTGCAGCTTATTTTCCTTTTCCCTCCATTTTCTACACATCAGATCTATATTTACTCTTACCATAAGGTTGGTACTGAAGAAGTTTAGCTGTGCATTGCTCTTGGCTGTACCTTTTGCCTGTATCGCTGCACTTACATTTATAGCTACTTGGTTATGTAGCATCACTCTTCATCTTATCCTAAATATTCTCCATTTTTTCATATATTATCACATCTATATTTACTCTTAACAAAATGTAGAATAAAGGCAATGCTTTTGAAGAATATTCTGTGGTAAACTTCTAGAATTGCCCCCCATCAGCATGGACAAGGCCTTTATAGAGCCTGTCTTCACCAATAATGTAAGTTTGTCCATCTCAAACCTTCAAACTTTGTTGTATATATTTGGTTAGGCATGACTGCAACAGCTGTTTATTTTTGGTGTTTGCATCAAATTGCTTGTTTAAAGTTTATTATATGTAGTTCATAAACAAAAAGTTTGTCCTTTCTCAATTTAAGTTTTCAGTTGTACAACCAAGTTCCTTCTTCATACCATGTAAATTAAACTATACAGAGCAAGGGATCTTCTTTTGCACTGCATGTATGCTTCTGTTCTTGATCTGTAATCCAGTGGTGTGGTGAACCTACCCACTACATCACAATGTCATATTCTGCAATGTCTTAACTATGAACAATGTCATATCATTCTACTATTATTTAAACCGTCTCTTTATTTGCCAATCTGAAATGGTATAAATTGACAGCACACTAACCATTGATACTTATGAGTTCTTGATCTGTAATCCAATGGTGTCGTGAAGCTGCCAACTCCTTCACAATGTCATTTCCTGCCATGTCTTGACCTGAACAATACCATATTGTGTTAATGCAAATTTAAACTGTGTCACTTTATTCGTCAGTAAGAAATGTGATGAATTGTCAGCACTGATACTTTTATGTGCAAAACCTGTCATCTGTTTGCTTGTTTATCTTTCGTAGTGAGGAAGAAATAAGTCTTTGAACAAGCACGCCTCGCCATCTTGCTCAGCTTCTTGCGCTGCAGTTTCCCAAAGAGGCTAACCTTTCTTGAACTCTATTGAAGTGTTGTCGGTTTTGTATATTATTTTGTCGGCGTGTTTATTTGCACTGGTGGCGATCTTTGATGCCCAGTGTATGTAATTTGTTGTCTGCTTGTGCTTTATTATCATAGTGGCGAACTTTGATGCCCAGTGGATGTAATATGCCGTAATTTCTTTATTGTATAGTCTAGGTTTTTTCTTATTCACGATGCTGCGGTTCTTTTACTGTATATATATCCTGTCTTCGCAGTAAACCGACCAAACCGTAAAATTACGGTACATAATCGAGTCGTCATGCAATCACGATGTAGGTTGGGCCTAAAACGTGCCGATCGGCTCACGGGCCGGCAGCAGCCCAAATGAACCCCGGCCCATGATTGTGCGAATCAAATCACGGGCTTTTAACAGGCCGAAAAATTGTCTCGGTTCTTGTTTGGCCCAATCAGATATCGGCTGCGAGCAGGCCGGATGCAAACCGGGCCGTAGTTAGGCCCAACTATATGACGGGCCTTTAACAGGCTGGAATTAATATAGGACCGAAATGTTAAACAGGCCCTTAACAGGGCAAAACTAATATCAGGCCGAATTACTAAGTGGGCCTTTAGCAAGTGGGCCCAAAAGCATAGTGTCCAGTTGACGGGCCGAATCTGATATGGGCCATAATTGAGCCCAAAGCCTCTTAAAGGGTCGGACCTGATCTGGGCCGTAATTTGGCCCAGAACGTGGTAGGCCTTTAACGGGCCGGATCTCATATGGGCCACTATTAGGCCCGGAGCGTGGCAGGCCATTAATGGACCGGATCAAATATGGGCCGGCATTTGGCCCAAAACATGGCAGGCAGTTAATGGGCCGGCCTACTAGGGTCCTCAAAATCTTGTGGGCCTACAGCTGGGTCGGCCCATTAATGTCGGCGAAATCTCGTGGGCCTTTAGCTGGGCCGGCCCATTATGATCCGCAAGAATCTTGTGGGCCTTTACCTGGGCCGGCCCATTATGGCACACAAAAATCTTGTGGGCCTTTACCTGGGCCGGCCCATTATGGCCCGCAAAATCTTGTGGGCCTTTAGCTGGACCAGCCCATTATGGTCCGCAAAATCTCGTGGGCCTTTAGCTGGGCCAGCCCATTATGGTCCGAAAAATCTTGTGGGCCTATAGTTGGGCCGGCCCATTTAAACTTGTTGGGCCGTGCCATGTGTCGACGTATCATAGGTGCCTTCTGTACAGTGAGTGGATGACATCTGTCCCGACGATGAGCCGACACGTGTTTCCTCTAGCCAATGATGATTTTACACGTGGAAAATCCCCATTGGTCGGGGTTGTTAACGGGTTATCGGATCCAAAACCCGACCCAATAGCTTAACGACGTTCCGTTACGGTGGATGCCACGTGTCGGTCACCCTTGACGAAAGCACTTCTGTGACGCGCGATTTATCGTCATGGAAGTGGACACTTCCGTGATGATAATTTTGGTAATGCCATGGAACACTTCTACGACAGCACAGGTATGACTATCTTGATTCTGTCATAAATTTGTCATGGATGTACATGCATGACAAAAAAAGCGACCTCCTGTGACAAACACGTATCATCACGGAAGTGTATTTTTTTGTAGTGCAAACATCATACATGAGAACAACATCCGACTACGAATGAAAACAGAAACTGAAACGACATCCACCCTGCTAGCCCAGGCTGCCGACCAGGTACCTAACCCCTGATCAGAGAAGAAGCAGAAGAACTCGAAAACAATCAAGCACCGCTCTCACGTCGGATCATCGCATTACCTGTACCTGCAACTATTGTTGTAGTAAACTGTGAGCCATAAGGACTCAGCAATACCATTACCATGGGTATCTAGACTAGCAAAGCTTAATGGGTTTGGAAAGGATAAGTGATGAGCTTGCAGCAAGCGGCTAAGCATCTGTATGGTGACTAACTTACGAGTACAAGAGTAAGAAGAGAAACTACGGAAACGGCCGCAAACTAGTAATGATTAAGAAGTGATCCTGAACTACTTATGTTCGTGTTCTCTTCTCGACTCCCTCGAAAAGAGACGGTCACGGTTACACACGCGGTTGGTGTATTTTTAATTCAGATCTGGTGTCAAGTTCTCTACAACCGGATATTAAAAATTCTCATCTGCCACATAACCGCGAGCATGGCTCTTGAAAGTTTATACCCTGCAGGGGTGTCCCAACTTAGCCCACGACAAGCTCTCACTATCAATGGAGGAAAATCCTCCTCCCGGAACAACCCGATCAGACTCGGAATTCCCGTTCACAAGACATTTCTTC
The DNA here is from genome assembly GCA_021605145.1 of Aegilops bicornis. NCBI lineage: Eukaryota > Viridiplantae > Streptophyta > Magnoliopsida > Poales > Poaceae > Aegilops > Aegilops bicornis. Next base: position 105,430,791 of record CM038675.1, on the reverse strand, counting down.
AATGGTAAAACAAAACCAACAAGACCGCCCGGTGCACTGACCTAGCCTGATAGGAGTCACACATATCTCGTTCTTAGGGTACACCGAATGGGCAATACGTCGGGTTAGCTGAGACCCTGGTTGCCCAGGGGGCGCCGGACAACGTCCAGTTTGGACCAGCACCAACAACACTGGCCCCCCTGTATTATGTTGAAAAGAATCCTCAGGGACGCGACCCCCTATGCCAATTAATTAATTATCAGGTTTATTATGTTGAGCAAATGTTAAAACCAATGTTGGGCCTTGCTGGAAGAGTTTTATTCAAAGCGAACTGTCAAGGGGGCCCCATAAACCCCAACCATGTTAGGAACGCAAAATCAAGGAACATAACACCGATATGACGGAAACTAGGGCGGCATGAGTGGAACGAAACACCAGGCAAAAGGTCAAGCCTTCCACCCATTGCCAAGTATATATGTGCATTAATTAAATAAGAGATATTGTGGTATCCCAAGATACCCATGTGTAACACCCACAATGCGGCTATATCTCCCACGTGTCGAGGCACGACCTGGAGGCATAACCGCATGGTGGTTTTGTCGCAAGAAGGGTCATCTTCACACAATCCCATGTAATGAACAAGAATGGGATAACGAGAGTTGGCTTACAATCGCCACTTCACACAATACATAAATTAAACATACATCATTCAGAGTACACACAAGGTCCGACTACGGAACCAAAATAAAAGAAGACAACCACAAATGCTAGATCCCCGATCGTCCCAACTGGGCTCCACTACTGATCATCTGGAAACGAAACATAGTAACGACCAAGGTCCTCGTCGAACTCCCACTTGAGTTCGGTAGCATCGCCTGCACTGGTAGCATCGGCACCTGCAACTGTTTTGGTAGTATCTACGAGTCACGAGGACTCAGCAATCTCACAACCCGCGAGATCAAGACTATTTAAGCTTATGGGTAGGATGGGGTAATGAGGTGGAGTTGCAGCAAGCACTAAGCAAATATGGTGGCTAACATACGCAAATAAGAGCGAGCAGAGAAGCAATGCAACAGTCGTGAAGCTAGAAGTGATCAAGAAGTGATCCTGAAACTACTTACGCACAATCATAACACAAAGACCTTGTTCACTTCTCGAACTCCGCTGAAAAGAGACCATCACGGCTACACACGCGGTTGATGCGTTTTAATTAAGTGAAGTGTCAAGTTCTCTACAACTGGACATTAACAAATTCCCATCTGCCACATAACCACGGGCACGGCTTTCGAAAGATAATACCCTGCAGGGGTGTCCCAACTTAGCCCATCACAAACTCTCACGCTCAACGAAGGATATTCCTTCTCCCAGGAAGACCCAATCAGACTCGGAATCCCGGTTACAAGACATTTCGACAATGGTAAAACAAGACCAGCAAAGCCGCCCGAATGTGCTGACAAATCCTGATAGGAGCTACAAATATCTCGTTCTCAGGGCACACCGGATTGTCCAAACTTCTAGTAGGCGAGGCCAGAGTTGCCCCTGGTGGCCACCGGCGGCTGACAGATTGGACCAACACGCAGAGGAGCACTGGTCGGGGGTTTAAAATAAAGATGACCCTTGAGTCTGCAGAACCCAAGGGAAAAGGCTTAGGTTGCAAATGTTAAAACCAAGGTTGGGCCTTGCTGGAGGAGTTTTATTCAAAGCGAACTGTCAAGGGGTTCCCATAACACCCAACCACGTAAGGAACGCAAAATCAAGGAACATAACACCGGTATGACGGAAACTAGGGCGGCAAGAGTGGAACAAAACACCTGGCATAAGGCCGAGCCTTCCACCCTTTACCAAGTATATAGATGCATTAAGTAAAATAAGAGATATTGTGATATCAAAACATAAACATGTTCCAACATGGAGCAATCTTCAACTTCACCTGCAACTAACAACGCTATAAGAGGGGCTGAGTAAACGCAGTAACATAGCCAAACAACGGTTTGCTAGGAAGGTGGGTTAAAGGCTTGACCTGGCAATATGGGAGGCATGATAAACAAGTGGAAGGTAGCGCGACATAGCGATAGAGCGAACAACTAGCAAGCAAACATAGAAGTGATATCGAGGGTAATGGTCATCTTGCCTGGGATATCGCAAGGAAGAAGAACGAGTCCATGAAGTAGATGAACCAACGTAGTCGAACGGATCCTCACAATCGCAACGTTATCGGAACTAACCCGAAGAAGCAACACCAGAAAGAAGCAAACAACATGGTAAACAACCATCACATAAACATGGCATGATGCACAATCAAGTATGATGCATGTCCAGTTTAAAGAGGCATGGCATGGCAAAATGCAACAAACAACACTACAAGTTAAGTGGAGCTCAATATGCAACGAGTTGCATATTGACGAAACTTCACAACATTTATTTAGTTCGCTCTTGTTTATGTACCCAACAATATTAAATGTTGATTAACGTGGCAAGAGGTGAAGCATAAGAAAACTAACTATTTAGGCAAGTTTAAATGAGGCCGGAACAACAAACAACAATTTCGAAAAATCCTCATATGCATATTTTGGATTTGGTATTGTTCTGTCCTAAAGCATATTTTATTGTTGTTAAACATGCAAGATAGGTGCACCATGTTAAACTAGGCATTTTCTACCCAATTTACATATAAAGAACATTTAATTTGGAGCTACGGTTAATTAGTTACGAAATAATTCATTTTAACATGCTATTTATGCAAATTAATTCAAACAGCACATTTAAACATTTTAAACATGGATGAAAGTGGCATATTATTAAACTACACAAATTTCTGAGCATTTTACATATTTAAGACATTTTAATATGATGCATGGTTGTGGAGTTATTATATGCATGATCTAGAGGGACTTTTTTGTAAAACAGTAAAACTGTGGATAAATAGACAAATTCTCCCGGAACAGGGAAAAAACATGGCAGGCCGAATCTGATGGAACTGGGCTGCTCACATTGGGCTTCAGAGAGCTGGCAGATCTGGGCCTGGTGCGGCGCGGGAGTGGCTGGAGCTGGGCCACGAGGTGCGACCGGTCAACGGGGAGGTCGATTTAGCGGGCGCCGCTCATTCTCGAGCGAAACGACAACAAAGCGGGCGCCGGCGAGGACTTGGCGCGGCGGCGCGGCTTGATGCAGAGAAGACGACGACGCGGGAGGAACTCGCCGGCGTGGACGAAATGACAGGGCGCGGGGATCCGGGCGAGGACGGCGTTCTTCGGCGAGGTGGCGTGCGGGCGGAGCTGAAGAAGGCAGCAACGCTGCTTGTTCTCCTCGGTCGAGGCCGAGGCGAAATGGGGCATGGCGGGCGGACTTGGCGTAGAGGAAGGAGGTCTGGCGGGGACGCGGGTCTCCAGGGCATCGGATCTGGCCGGCGTCGAGGAGCTCCGGGCGGCGCAAAAGCTTGAAGCGAATGCCCTGGCGCTCCTTGTCCATGGAGAAAACAGACAGGGGAAAACGAGGTAAGGTTGGGAGGAGAAGGAAGGAAGAGGAGCAGGGAAGGAGCGGCGATGGGGTTGGCCTGCAGGTGGCCGAAGGCTGGCCGGGGTGGCCTGGTTCGGTGAGTTCGCCGGCAGCGGTGCTAGGAGGTGGCAGAGGCAAGGGCAAGGGAGGAGCACGGCGCAGGGGCTCCTCGGGCTCAGACGCGAGGAAGGAGGAGGCAGCTGCGGGCTGGTTGGTCTGGTGAAGAAAATGAGGGAGGATTTTTGGATCGGGAGGGGATCCCGAGGTGGGAGACGACCAGGTGGAGTGTGGCGGCAGCTAGGAGGACAAGGGGGAGGATTTCTAGGGTTATCCAAAATGGACTAGGAATGGACTATATATATGGAAAGGAGGGAAGTTTGGATCTTCTAATTGAAATCTGACGGATGAGAATAAATAGGCTACGGAGTCCAGTAAATAAAACAATGATATCTTAGGGATACTTGGAGATGATCCGGATCCATCGGTAACGACAGCCGGGTTCGGGTTCGGGGAAGTTTCGGAAGCGCACACGAAGGGGGTCTGTGCACTATACAGAGAGACTCCGGTTTAGGCAAGAGGGAAACGAAGAACAAGGTTGGTCTCGGAACGGTCAACAAAAGCAAGGGGGACGCGGCCACAACGAGCAGATGCGAGTTTTAAAAACAATGACGACAACGAGTGTCGATGCAATGCGGATGATGCCATGATGAAATGCAACAAACAAAATAAAACACACGACGACAACGAAGAACATTGAAGGCTTCTGAAGCGTCGGTCTCGGGGCGTTACACCATGTCCCAACATGGAACAAACTGCAGCTGCACCTGCAACTAGCAACGCTATAAGAGGGGCTAAGCAAAGCGGTAACATAGCCAAACAACGGTTTGCTGGGATGGTGAAAAAGGTTAGAGGCTATCATGGGAATTTGGGAGGCTTGATAAACAAGTGGTAGGTAGTGCGACTTAGTGATAGTATCGAGACAACTAGCATAGCAAAGATAGTAGTGAGATCCAAGGTGACGGTCATCTTGCCTGAAATCCCGCTAGGAAGAAGATCATCTCCATGAAGAAGATGAACGGGCGTAGACGAACCAAGCGTAGTCAAATGAATCCTCACGATCACAATGAAACAGGAACTATCGAGAAGAAGCACAACCGGAAAGAAGCAAACAACATGGTTGATACGTCTCCAACGTACCTATAATTTTTTATTGCTCCATGCTATATTATCTACTGTTTTGGGCAATATTGGGCTTTATTATCCACTTTTATATTACTTTTGGGACTAACTTATTAATCGGAGGCCCAACCCAGATTTGTTGTTTTTGCCTATTTCGATTGTTTCAAGAAAAGGAATATCAAGCAGTCGAACGAACGAAATCAACTGGAGAAGTTATTTTTGGAAGGAAAGCTACCGGATGGACTTGGACCCCACGTCAGGAGAGAAAGGAGGTGCCAACGAGGGTGGGGGCGCCCCCCCCCTAGGGCGCGCCCCCTGCCTCGTGGGGCCCCCGAAGCTCCACCGACGTACTTCCTGCACCCATATATACACACATATCCTAAAACTTCTAGAACAGAGAATAGATCGGGAGTTCCGCTGCGGCAAACCTCCAGAGCCACGAAAACCCAATCGGGACCCTGTTTCGGCACCCTGCCGGAGGGGGGAACCCTCACCGGTGGCCATCTTCATCATCCCGGCGCTCTCCATGACGAGGAGGGAGTAGTTCACCCTCGGGGCTGAGGGTATGTACCAGTAGCTATGTGTTTGATCTCTCTCTCTCTCTCTCTCTCTCTCTCGTGTTCTTGATTTGGCACGATCTTGATGTATCGCGAGCTTTGCTATTATAGTTGGATCTTATGTTGCGTCTCCCCCTCTACTCTCTTGTAATGGATTGAGTTTTCCCCTTGAAGTAATCTTATCGGATTGAGTCTTTAAAGATTTGAGAACACTTGATATATGTCTTGCCGTGCGTATCTGTGGTGACAATGGGATATCACGTGATTCACTTGATGTATGTTTTGGTGATCAACTTGCGGGTTCCGCCCATGAACCTATGCATAGGGGTTGGCACACGTTTTCGTCGTGATTCTCCGTAGAAACTTTGGGGCACTCTTTGAGGTTCTATGTGTTCGTTTGAATAGGTGAATTGAGATTGTGTGATGCATATCGTATAATCATACCCACGGATACTTGAGGTGACATTGGAGTATCTAGGTGACATTAGGGTTTTGGTTGATTTGTGTCTTAAGGTGTTATTCTAGTACGAACTCTAGGGCTGTTTGTGACACTTATAGGAATAGCCCAATGGATTGATTGGAAAGAATAACTTTGAGGTGGTTTCGTACCCTACCAAAATGTCTTCGTTTGTTCTCCGCTATTAGTGACTCTGGAGTGACTCTTTGTTGCATGTTGAGGGATAGTCATATGATCCAATTATGTTATTATTGTTGAGAGAACTTGCACTAGTGAAAGTATGAACCCTAGGCCTTGTTTCATATCATTGCAATACCGTTTACGCTCACTTTTACCACTTGTTACCTTGCTGTTTTTATATTTTCAGATTACAAAAACCTATATCTACCATCCATATTGCACTTGTATCACCATCTCTTCGCCGAACTAGTGCACCTATACAATTTACCATTGTATTGGGTGTGTTGGGGACACAAGAGACTCTTTGTTATTTGGTTGCAGGGTTGCTTGAGAGAGACCATCTTCATCCTATGCCTCCCACGGATTGATAAACCTTAGGTCATCCACTTGAGGGAAATTTGCTACTGTCCTACAAACCTCTCGCACTTGGAGGCCCAACAACGTCTACAAGGAGAAGGTTGCGTAGTAGACATCAAGCTCTTTTCTGGCGCCGTTGTCGGGAGGTGAGTGCTTGAAGGTATATCTCTAGATCTTGCAATCGAATCTTTTGTTTCTTGTTTTATCACTAGTTTAGTTTATAAAAGAAAACTACAAAAAATGGAATTGAGTTTGTCTCATACGCTTCATCTTTTAATATCTTTCGTGAGTATGATGGAAAGGAAAATTGTGCCAAAGTGTTAGAAGAAGAATGCATTAAAATGTTTGGCACTAAATATTTGAATGATGAGCATGATTGCAATGTTGTTAGTACGAATTCTTTGAATATCCATGATGCTAATGATATGCAAAGCCACAAGCTTGGGGATGCTATGTTTGATGAAGCTGATATGTTTAGTCCCCCAAGTTTTGATGAGCAAATTTATTATGATGAAAGCATGCCTCCTATTTATGATGATTATTGTGATGACACGAATGCTATAAAGAATAAATATAACCATGAAACTTGTCATCATTTTCAATTGGATTATGCTTCACATGATAGTTATTTTGTTGAGTTTGCTTCCACTACTATTCCGAATGAGAAGAATTTTGCTTATGTGGAGAGTAGTAAATTTTCTATGCTTGTAGATCATGAAAAGAATGCTATAGGTTCTCATTATATTGTTGAATTCATTCATGATGCTACTAAAAATTATTATGAGGGAGGAGCATATGCTTGTAGGAATTGCAATAACATCAAGTTTCCTCTCTATGTGCTTAAAGTTTTGAAGTTATGCTTGTTTTGTCTTCCTATGCTAGTTGATTATTGTTCCCATAAGTTGTTTGCTCACAAAATCTCTATGCATAGAAAGTGGGTTAGGCTTAAATGTGCTAGACATATGCTTCATGATGCTCCCATTATGTTTTAATTCTTATCTTTTATGAGAGAATCATTGTCATCATCATGCCTAGCTAGACAGGCATTAAAGAAAAGCGCTTGTTGGGAGACAACCCAATATTTACCCTTACTGTTTTTGTGTGTTCACATGATTATGCTACTGTATTAATCATGTTTTATAGCTTTTGTTTCAATAAAGTTCCAAGTAAGACCTTTGGGATAACCCACGGTGATAGTCATTTGATCTTGCTGTAAAAAACAGAAACTTTGTGCGCACGAGATTCGTTTTCATAAATCACAGGAACGTTTGTTTCAGTTGATTCTTTTTGCAGTAGATTAATAAACAAATTATCTAGGACTTCCTAATTTGGTAGAATTTTTTAGGTTCCAGAAGTATACGTTTGATACAGATTACTATAGACTGTTCTGTTTTTGACGGATTCTGTTTTCTATGTGTTGTTTGCTTATTTTGATGAATCTATGACTAGTATCGGAGGGTATGAACCATAGAGAAGTTGGAATACAGTAGATATTACACCAATATGAATTTAGAATGAGTTCACAACAGTACCTAAGTGGTGGTTTTATTTTCTTATACTAATGGAGCTTACAAGTTTTCTGTTGAGTTTTGTGTTGTGAAGTTTTCAAGTTTTGGGTAAGGATTCGATGGACTATGGAGTAAGGAGTGGCAAGAGCCTAAGCTTGGGGATTCCCAAGGAACCCCAAGGTAATATTCAAGGATAACCAAGAGCCTAAGCTTTGGGGATGCCCCGGATGGCATCCCCTCTTTCGTCTTCGTTCATCGGTAACTTTACTCGGAGCTATATTTTTATTCACCACATGATATGTGTTTTGCTTGGAGCGTCACTTTCTTTTGTTAGCATTTGCAATAAAAATGTCAAGGATAGCCTTTACCATGCTTATTTTGCAAGTATACATGTTGCTGTTTCAAAACAGAAAGTTCACCGCTGTTGCAAAAATTCCCTAGAAAAGTCAGAATATCATAAAATGTTGAAAAGTTTTGCATATTGAGCTCTGATAAATTTACTACAGTGGGAATTTTAGTTCATAATTTTTGGAGCTAGGAAAGTATTGATACTCTTGCATTCTTTACAGACTATACTGTTTTGGCAGATTGCTGTTATGTTTGCATATGTTTGCTTGTTTAATGATTCTATTTGAGGATAGGAGTATTAAATACGCAGACATTTAGTATGCAATGTTGAATAATAATTTTTGTGATTTGCTACAGTAGAGGATGATAAGGTTTTTGCATTGGTTTATACTAACTTATCTCACGAGTTCTTGTTGAGTTTGGTGTGGATGAAGCTTTTGAGATTTAGGGAGACCGTGATATGAAAGGAATTAAGGAGACATAAAAGCTCAAGCTTGGAGATTCCCAAGGCACCCCAAGATAATATTTCAAGAAGTCTCAAGCATCTAAGCTTGGGGATGCCCCGGTAGGCATCCCACCTTTCCTCTTCAACAACTATCGGTTAGTATCGGTTGAGCCTAAGTTTTTTGCTTCTTCACATGAGTTGTGCTATCCTTGAAATGTCATTTTGTTTTGCTTTGCTTGCTGTTTGAATAAAATACCAAGATCTGAAATTATTAAATGGGAGAGTCTTCACATAGTTGCATAATTATTCGACTACTCATTGATCTTCACTTATATCTTTCGGAGTAGTGTGTTATTGCTCTAGTGCTTCACTTATATCTTTTAGAGCACAACGGTGGTTTTATTTTGAAGAAATAGATGAACTCTCATGCTTCACTTAGATTATTTTGAGAGTCTTAAATAGCATGGTAATTTGCTTAAACAATCCTAATATGCTTGGTATTCAAGATTTGTAAAACTTTCTTTTGAGTGCGTTGAATACTAAGAAAAGTTTGATGCTTGATGATTGTTTTGAGATATGGAGGTAGTAATATTAGAGTCATGCTAGTTGAGTAATTATGAATTTGAGAAGTACTTGTGTTGAAGTTTGTGATTCCCGTAGCATGCACGTATAGTGAACCGTTATGTGATGAAGTCGGAGCACAATATATTTATTGATTGTCTTCCTTATGTGTGGAGGTCGGGATCGCGCGATGGTTAACTCCTACCAACCCTTCCCCTAGGAGGATGTGTGTAGTACTTTGTTTTGATGACTTGTAGATTTTTGCAATAAGTATATGAGTTCTTTATGACTAATGTTGAGTCCATGGATTATACGCACTCTCACCCTTCCACCGTTGCTAGCCTCTCTAATGCCGCGCACCTTTCGCCGGTATCATACACCCATCATATACCTTTCTCAAAACAGCCACCATACCTACCTATCATGGCATTTCCATAGCCATTCTGAGATATATTGCCATGCAACTTTCCACCATTCCGTTTATTATGACACGCTCCATCATTGTCATATTGCTAGCATGATCATGTAGTTGACATCGTATTCGTGGCAAAGCCACCGTTCATAATTCTTTCATACGTGTCACTCATGATTCATTGCATATCCCGGTATACCGTCGGAGGCATACACATAGAGTCATATTTTGTTCTAAGTATCGAGTTGTAATTCTTGAGTTGTAAGTAAATAAAAGTGTGATGATCATCATTATTAGAGCATTGTCCCAAGTGAGGAAAGGATGATGGAGACTATGATTCCCCCACAAGTCGGGATGAAGCTCCGGACGAAAAATAAAAAAAAAGAGGCCATAAAAAAAAGAGAAAAGGCCCAAATAAAAAAATGAGAGAAAAAGAGAGAAGGGACAATGTTACTATCCTTTTACCACACTTGTGCTTCAAAGTAGCACCATGATCTTCATGATAGAGGGTCTCTCGTTTTGTCACTTTCATATACTAGTGGGAATCTTTCATTATAGAACTTGGCTTGTATATTCCAATGATGGGCTTCCTCAAAATTGCCCTAGGTCTTCGTGAGCAAGCGAGTTGGATGCACACCCACTTAGTTTCTTTTTTTTAGCTTTCATATACTTATAGCTCTAGTGCATCCGTTGCATGGCAATCCCTACTCACTCACATTGATATCTATTAATGGGCATCTCCATAGCCCGTTGGTATGCCTAGTTGATGTGAGACTATCTTCTCCCTTTTTGTCTTCTCCACAACCACCATTCTATTCCACATATAGTGCTATATCCATGGCTCACGCTCATGTATTGCGTGAAGGTTGAAAGAGTTTAAAAATTCTAAAGTATGAAACAATTGCTTGGCTGAAACCGGGGTTGTGCATGATTTGAGTATTTTGTGTGATGAAGATGGAGCATGACTAAACTATATGATTTTGTAGGGATGAACTTTCTTTGGCCATGTTATTTTGAGAAGAAATGATTGCTTTGTTAGTATGCTTGAAGTATTGTTATTTTTATGTCAATATGAACTTTTGTCTTGAATCTTTTGGATCAGAATATTCATATCACAATTAAGAAGAATTACATTGAAATTATGCCAACTAGCATTCCACATCAAAAATTATCTTTTTATCATTTACCTACTCGAGGATGAGCAGGAATTAAGCTTGGGGATGCCTGATACGTCTCCAACGTATCTATAATATTTGATTGCTCCATGCTATATTATCTACTGTTTTGGGCAATATTGGGATTTACTATCCACTTTTATATTACTTGTGGAACTAACCTATTAACCGGAGGCCCAGCCCAGATTTGCTGTTTTTTTTTTGCTTATTTCAGTGTTTCGAAGAAAAGGAATATCAAACGGAGTCGAAACAGAACAAAATCAACTGGAGAAGTTAGTTTTGGAAGGAAAGCTACCGGATGGACTTGGACCCCACGTCAGAGAGAAGGAGGTGCCCACCGTGGGCGCCCCCTAGGGCGCGCCACCGCCTCGTGGGGCCCCTCAAGCTCCACCGACGCATTTCCTGCACTCCATATATACACACATATCCTAAAACTTCGAGCAGAGAATAGATCGGGAGTTCCACCGCCAAACCTCCAGAGCCACGAAACCCAATCGGGACCCCTGTTAAGCACCCTGTTGAGGGGGGAACCTCACCGGTGGCCATCTTCATCATTCCGGCGCTCTCCTTGCCGAGGAGGGAGTAGTTCACCCTCGGGGCTGAGGGTATGTACCAGTAGCTATGTGTTTGATCTCTCTCTCTCTCGTGTTCTTGATTTGGTATGATCTTGATGTATCGCGAGCTTTGCTATTATAGTTGGACCTTATGTTGCTTCCCCCTCTCTACTCTCTTGTAATGGATTGAGTTTTCCCCTTGAAGTAATCTTATCGGATTGAGTCTTTAAAGATTTGAGAACACTTGATGTATGTCTTGTCGTGCGTATCTTTGGTGACAATGGGATATCACGTGATTCACTTGATGTATGTTTTGGTGATCAACTTGCGGGTTCCGCCCATGAACCTATGCATAGGGGTTGGCACACGTTTTAAATCGTGATTCTCCGGTAGAAACTTTGGGGCACTCTTTGAGGTTCTATGTGTTGGTTTGAATAGATGAATTGAGATTGTGTGATGCATATCGTATAATCATACCCACGGATACTTGAGGTGACATTGGAGTATCTAGGTGACATTAGGGTTTTGGTTGATTTGTGTCTTAAGGTGTTATTCTAGTACGAACTCTAGGGCTGTTTGTGACACTTATAGGAATAGCCCAATGGATTGATTGGAAAGAATAACCTTGAGGTGGTTTCACTCCTACCATAATCTCTTCGTTTGTTCTCCGCTATTAGTGACTTTGGAGTGACTCTTTGTTGCATGTTGAGGGATAGTCATATGATCCAATTATGTTATTATTGTTGAGAGAACTTGCACTAGTGAAAGTATGAACCCTAGGCCTTGTTTCCTATCATTGCAATACCGTTTATGCTCACTTTTACCACTTGTTACCTTGCTGTTTTTATATTTTCAGATTACAAAAACCTATATCTACCATCCATATTGCACTTGTATCACCATCTCTTCATGAACTAGTGCACCTAAACAATTTACCATTTTATTGGGTGTGTTGGGGACACAAGAGACTCTTTGTTATTTGGTTGCAGGGTTGCTTGAGAGAGACCATCTTCATCCTACGCCTCCCACGGATTGATAAACCTTAGGTCATCCACTTGAGGGAAATTTGCTATTGTCCTACAAACCTCTACACTTGGAGGCCCAACAACGTCTACAAGGAGAAGGTTGCGTAGTAGACATCAATGGTAAACACCCAACACATAAGCATGACATGATGCTCAACCAAGTATGATGCATGACAAGATATATGATGCTACTCATGGCAAGAGATGATGCATACAAGAACAATGAAGGAAATATGCCCTAGAGGCAATAATAAAGTTATTATTCATTTCCTTATTTCATGATAAATATTTATTATTTATGCTAGAATTGTATTAACCGGAAACTTAGTACATGTGTGAATACATAGACAAAACTAAGTGTCACTATGCCTCTACTTGACTAGTTCGTTGAATCAAAGATGGTTAAGTTTCCTAGCCATAGACATGAATTGTCATTTGATTAACGGGATCACATCATTAGAGAATGGTGTGATTGACTTGACCCATTCCGTTAGCTTAGCATTTGATCGTTTAGTATATTTCTATTGCTTTCTTCATGACTTATACATGTTCCTAGGACTATGAGATTATGCAACTCCCGAATACCGGAGGAACACTTTGTGTGCTACCAAACGTCACAACGTAACTTGGTGATTATAAAGGTGCTCTATATGTGTCTCCGATGGTGTTTGTTGAGTTGGCATAGATTAAGATTAGGATTTGTCACTCCGATTGTCGGAGAGGTATCTCTGGGTCCTCTCGGTAATGCACATCACTATAAGCCTTGCAAGCAATATGACTAATGAGTTAGTTGCGGGATGATGCATTACATAACAAGTAAAGAGACTTACCGGTAACGAGATTGAACTAAGTATTGAGATACCGACGATCGAATCTCGGGCAAGTAACATACCGATGACAAAGGGAACAACGTATGTTGTTATGCGGTTTGACCGATAAAGATCTTCGTAGAATATGTGGGAGCCAATATGAGCATCCAGGTTCCGCTATTGGTTATTGGCCGGAGACGTGTCTCAGTCATGTCTACATAGTTCTCGAACCCGTAGGTTCCGCACGCTTAAAGTTTGGTGACGATCGGTATTATGAGTTTTTGTGTTTTGATGTATGGAAGGTAGTTCGGAGTCCCGGATATGATCACAGACTTGACGAGGAGTCTCGAAATGGTAGAGACGTAAAGATCGATATATTGGATGACTATGTTTGGACACTGGAAGTGTTTCGGGAGGTTTCGGACATTTATCGGAGTACCAGGGGGTTACCGGAACCCCCCGGGGAGTATATTGGGCCTAATGGGCCTTAGTGGGAGAAGAGGAGGGGCGGCCAGGGCAACCGCACGCCCCCTCCCCCTCTAGTCCGAATTGGACAAGGAGGGGGCGGCGCCCCCCTTTTTCCTTCTCCTCCTCTCTCCCTTCCTTCCCTTCTCCTACTCCAACAAGGAAAGGAGGAGTCCTACTCCTGGTGGGAGTAGGACTCCTCCCTTGGCGCGCCCTCCTTGGCCGGCCGCCTCTCCCCCCTTGCTCCTTTATATACGGGGGCGGGGGGGCACCTCCAGACACACAAGTTGATCTGTTGATCTCTCCCAGCCGTGTGCGGTGCCCCCCTCCATCATAATCCACCTCGGTCACATCGTAGCGGTGCTTAGGCGAAGCCCTGCGTCGGTAGCATCATCATCATCGTCATCACGCTGTCATGCTGACAGAACTCTCCCTCGAAGCTCTGCTGGATCGGAGTTCGTGGGACGTCATCGAGCTGAACGTGTGCTGAACTCGGAGGTGCCGTGCGTTCGGTACTTGGATCATTCCGATCGTGAAGACGTACGACTACATCAACCGCGTTGTGCTAACGCTTCCGCTTTCGGTCTACGAGGGTACGTGGACAACACCCTCCCCTCTCGTTGCTATGCATCACCATGATCTTGCGTGTGCGTAGGAATTTTTTTTGAAATTACTACGTTCCACACAGTGGCATCCGAGCCAGGTTTATGCGTAGATGTTATATGCACGAGTAGAACACAAGTGAGTTGTGGGCGATACAAGTCATACTGCTTACCAGCATGTCATACTTTGGTTCGGCGGTATTGTTGGATGAAGCGGTCCGGACCGACATTACGCGTATGCTTACGCGAGACTGATTCTACCGACGCAGCCAGACACGTGTGGCTGACGGGTGTCAGTTTCTCCAACTTTAGTTGAACCGAGTATGGCTACGCCTGGTCCTTGAGAAGGTTAAAACATCACTAATTTGACGAATTATAATTGTGGTTTTGATGCGTAGGTAAGAACAGTTCTTGCTCAGCCCGTAGCAGCCACGTAAAACTTGCAACAACAAAGTAGAGGACGTCTAACTTGTTTTTGCAGGGCATATTGTGATGTGATATGGTCAAGACGTGATGCGATATAAGTTGTTGTATGAGATGATCATGTTTTGTTGAAGTTATCGGCAACTTGCAGAAGCCTTATGGTTGTCTCTTTATTGCATAAGATGCAAGCGCTAAATAATTGCTTTACTTTATCGCTATGCAATAGCAATAGTTGCAAGAGTAATAGTTGGCGAGACGACCATGTGACGACACATTGATATAGATCAAGATGATGGAGATCATGGTGTCATGCCGGTGACGATGGAGATCATGATGATGGATTGATTGTTGATTGATTGCGCTTGGTTGCCTTATATGAATTATTTCTGTACCAAAGATAGAGTCGATTGGAGGGAGAAAAGAAAATCGGTTGTGGGAGAAAACCAGTGGAGAGAAAACCGTTGGAGGGAGGAAAAAAATCGCTCGAGGGGAGGGGGAATCGTACGAAGGGGTTGGACCAAGAGGGGGAACACGTAAGAGGGGAAACGGAACCTTACGTTTCTTTTAGGTAGTAGAGATTTGTAATAAATATGAACTAGTTAGCTATTGTCGGATATCTGGACTACCATCACTCGATGAAATCTTATTTGGTGTCTGTTTAATGCAATGCATGTGGAGAATATGTCCTTCTTTTACGCTGAGCTCACATTGGTTCACTACGCAATGCTTATCTACTCGCAATCTGTGTCATTGCAGCAATATCCTAAAGCACCATATCGGCTTGGCCGAGTTACAATTGATGTACGTCTTCCTACTCACTTTTTCTGAAATCTGATTATTACATCAAACCAGAGTTTGAGTTATAATGATCCTCCTGCAATATTTAATAAGAATGATATATAGTACTGGAATAATTATCTTATAACAATGATGATATAAAGGCACTACTTACAATTATTGGATCATTTTCGCCATATCATTACATTTTCATAACCCAAACAACATTTTTTTAAATGCTCTTAGGCTAGGGCGGCGAGATGCAGAGGAGCCCTGGGAGCAACTATGGTCAGGGCGGCTGTGTGAAGAAGAGAGAGGTGGGCATGGAAGTGTTAGAACTAACTGAAGTGGGTGGAGGTGAATAGCTTAGGAGACTACGCGCTATTCTTGGGGCTAACATGCTCCAAAGCAGTGTGCGTGCCAGCAAGCGGGAGTGGCGACGTGCAGAGGAACCATATTTACTTCTCCCACCATCGTTGCTTACGAAGAGACAATGAGATCCCTGACAGTGCCAATGTGTTCTTGACGACAACCAACAATGATGATTGTGTATATTACGAGCAAATCAAAAGTGTCGGTGATGGTGTGGAAGGCATCATGTCAACAGGTTACTACGTGATGGGTGACGTCCGTCCTCCCATGTGGCTTTTACCTCCGATATCGAACTAGTTCGGATTCGACTACATCAACAATTAATTCAGTTCTGCATGGTTTACTCAACAACACTTTCTTGTAGTTATAGTTCTGATTTCCCTTTTTACGGTTATGATTTCGTAACTACAGTTCACATAATGTGAACCTCTTTTTATTTGGCAATGCAAAATTTGGTTTGGCCAACATTTAAGTAGCCATGCATGCTTGGAAGTCCACTTTGCGATCACCAATTTTGCTATTCCAGTAATCTGTACTTTTCAGTACTTGCCAAAAGGGTCATCTGCCTCTCCTTGAAATTTGGCAATGCAAAATTTGGTTTGGCCATATGGCACCTTTGGCCTGTGTTCCTGGTAGACTTTGTATTTGTAGCTTCTAGTACATGTGGTCATATTATAAATATATGCAACGCCACCCCTCGAGGGTTGAGCAATCCACCCAAATATCCGGAAACCCTTAATTTTACACATGATATTTGTACATATTATATATGTGGTTAACTGTTGAGTAATCCACCCATATCTTACCGATCGAATCGGATTGCATGAGCAACTCATGTTCTAACTAGTCAACTGATGGATGCCCAAAACTATGTGGAATTTGAACCTTTTTTTTTTGTCATCATAGTTCACTGTGCTACAAGGAATAATTAAATGAGGAACGGCCAAATTAAATTCCAGCTAAAAAGGAAGTACGACAGTCATGCTTAGAAACTACTTCCTCCGTCCCATAATGTAAGATGTTTTCTGACACTAGTGTAGTGTCAAAAAATGTCTTACATTATAGGACGGAGGGAGTAGTAAACCATTAAAGAACACCTACCTGGTCACCCAGCGCTTTGCTGATCTGGATGTTTATCATTTCTTGTTACTGCTATGATGGTTGATGCTCTACAATCGCTTGTTCATACTCTGATACTCGCTGCATTAATAGTTCCCTCTAGTCTTCCGGTGGCTGTCATGCTATGGAGATGAATCAGGGAGATTAAAGGAGAGAAGTTGAGAGATTTAGGCGATGTTTAGTAGAATAGGATTTTTTTTCTAGCTATGTGAGCCCAAGATGTGTGATGCTCAAGAAAGTATGTGTCAGTTTTGAAGATCAACCTCCTTTTGGAGCATATCTCTACCCCTAATGAACGACTTGGTGAATAGTCTGCGTGGTTTAATTTCGCTGGGTTTTTTCGTCATCCTCCCACCTTGGTTTTTATTGTCATCCTCCCACCTCCGTTAACTCGCAACCTCCCGCGAAAAAAAACCGTGCCAAAAAAAATCTGCCTCCCGATCCCATCTCGATCTCCAAGCTCCAGCGCGCCGCCACCTCCCGCCGGCTGCCCCGGTCGTTCCGCGCCCTCTCGTCCTCAGCGCCGCTCGCAGCCTCCCCGCCCAACGCGCCCGCACCTGCGCCCGGGGTGGTCCAGATCAGCGAGGAGCACCTCGTGCGGTGCGCGGCAGCGGGGAGGGCGCCGCTGCGGGTGGCGGTGCTGCTGAGCGGCGGGGTCGACAGCAGCGTCGCGCTCCGCCTCCTCCACGCAGCCGGGCACAGCTGCACCGCCTTCTGCCTCAAGATGTGGTTCCAGGTCCGTACACACTCCCCCGTCGCTATGCTCTGCAATGCTACGCTACGGGATCACTTAATAAGCTCGGTGTGATTAATCTGTAGGAAGATTTCATGAACTTTTGGTCCGAGTGCCCATGGGATGACGATTTGAAGTATGCACAGGCTGTGTGTGACAAGGTATATTTCAGAAAATTCATCCGGTGGATGCTGTTTCATTGAATGGCCAGTGTGCAGCATACGTAAACTAGCTCTGGCTGCACGAACTGACTGATCTAATGGCTGTCTTTTGTAGATTGACGTGCCATTGGAGGTGGTACATCTATCTGATGAGTACTGGAACCATGTGGTAAGCTTCACTTCAAACTTTTTGCGCCTGATCCTCGCAGACACCATATGTTTTTCTGCATTCTAAGAAACTGTAATGGATTTTATATCTAGGTGTCTCATATGATTAATGAGTACCGCAACGGACGCACACCGAACCCTGATGTTCTTTGCAACACAAGAATAAAGTTTGGTATGGATGTGCACACTTCTATTACTGAAATTTGATTGTGCATCGAGGTATAGTCTTTGAACTGTGTTCATGTGCTTATTCTTTTTCACTCATTTTCTGCAGGAGCTTTCTTAGAAGCAATTGAAAATTTAGGATTTGATTACATAGCTTCAGGACATTATGCACATGTAGTCCATCCACACGTTGAGAACGCTAAAGAGCCATCGGTGCTCCAACTTTTGAAAGACGAGGTGCTTTAAAATAGCTTGCTTAGCTTCAGTGTTACTGAATTTGATGTCAATTGAGTTCTATTATTCATCCTAGAAGGAAAGTTGTGATACAGTGAAACAAATATATGGTTCTTCTGTTTAAATAAACTAGAGGATGCCCCGCGCGTTGCTGCGGAACCATTGCGATAACTATGTTGTCTTATAGAAAATCAGAATAAGAAAATATGATAGTGCATAAACTCAATGTACCATACAATCTAGCAAGTGCTCACAAAAATATTGGTGATGCTGGACATATCGTCAAATATTGCTGCTATAAGAACACAATGGAAATGGAAGAATGAGCTCCAGTTCCAAGGACTGGAACGGAGCACTATCTATCAGACCTGTATATGAACCACTGAATGTTTGCTCTTTGTAAATCCCTGAAGCATAGATTTTGAATGGGAAAAGTGAACCATTGAAGCTAGTAGAAGACAAAATCTGTGAAGAAGGAAAAAATTGACAATATTATATTAGCATGATTTGCAATTCCAGCCAGCAATTGATGAGACATGTTCCAGATAGCAACTTTCTCCAATCCAAGGTTCCTGCCAGAGACTATGACCAGCAGTGCCAAGCCACTAAAATCAATCGCATGTACGTAGCAACTAACAACAACTAAACACACAACTCTCACAAATGATCTTTGTATCCATCGCTGGAGTTAGTTCCTTTGATCTCACATAATAGCTAAGCTGCTCCAAAATTCAAAGAGTCGAAAAAATAGGGTGCATCTACTCAATAAATAAATATCTGAATGACATATCAAGAGCTGCTAAAGAACGTGATGGTGAATTTGTGTGTGCTGGCGTGGATATATAACAGTGCATAGACGGAAATCATTGGAAGCTCGCTGGATGCATGTATGGTTCCATGTGCTAGCTACAGTAAATTGGTGTTCCGAAGCGAGCATGGCGCATGGAATGTCTTGTGTGGAATGATCATGATACGGCCAAATAACTGTGCAGAAGCGGATGAGGTTGTAACCACCTCATTGATGATATATATGCGCATAATTCCGGCACCTCCACCCTGTGTACATTAGAAGAAAGGGAAAAAATGTTGACTCACATATACTACCTCTGTTGAACTGTAAAAATGTCTTATATTATTGTATGGATTGAGTATATGCCAACGTAACGCCATCTTAGCCTTTCTTTTAACTTAAGTGATGATCATGACTTGCATATATTAAAGGATACTAAGTTGCAGTCCTGAGTATTGCATGATTTGTTTGAACCAATGCATTGCACGGAATGGAAGGAATGATATGTCATTGCCGTCTTATATGTACTGAAATAGATATAAGGAAAATGTGACGTGTTAATCTAATTGAAATAATAAATTTCAGACATGGGAAACCTGTTTACTGAGCAGGAAGAGACCTATGTTCGATAAACCACAAATAGCCCTCACTATCTGCAGCGAATTGCCAAGCAGCTTGTGGCCAAATCTAACAAAATGAAAAACAGATAAAACATTAGTTAGATGAAGTAGGGAAGACCTAAGATGGATCTGATCACTCACCAGTCACCACGCATCAGGAAGTTGCGGCAGATGATGGGTAGCTTCTTGACGTGGTCATCAAAGTCGATCTTCTTTCACCCCTCGTGGTATAGGAACAGCCCTTACCTATCGAAGGAGATGTTGTTGGGAGCCGGGATGGGGATCTAGGTCCAGTACATGTAAGTCATCTGGAGCATGTTGGGCGCTGGCGGCACCAGCCTGTTGAGCGCCGCGAGCGTGATGCAGAGGGGAAGAAGAGCATGTTCCCCAGGCTGCAGTTGTCGAAAAAATTTAGATCAGACCTTCCATGGACTTAGCAGAAACAAAATTCTGATTTGTTTCCTCACCTTTTCTTTGGGCTGCATCTAGGCAAAATTTGAAGAAGATTGGGGACGGAGGGAGGGCGACGGAGCTCGGCCGCAAAAGGCATTGGCGCAGCTCCTCTGATTGTCGGGGTAGCGAAGACCTGAAGGCATCCTTTGATTCATAGAAGAGAGAGATGGAGAGGTGAACTGTAGATGAACAACATCGATCAGACAATGATGCAGGCAGAAAGATTTTCTGTCTTGGCCTCCTACACAGATGTGGGACTACCTTGTGAGGCGGCACTGATCCTCAAAGGCGGATGACATTGACATCGCTGGGTAGCGGCTGCAGCTTCGATGCTCAACGGCGGCGCCCTTCATGGCGAAGGAAATCAAAGTGGACGGGGGAGAATAGGAAGGGAACTTAGTTTTTCCAGGGAGAAGAGGAAGGGATATGGACCGAGAAGATGGGGCGGCGAAAGTAAGAAGAGATGGGCGGTTTGTATCTCACCGTGTCAAAACTAATTACTTGTAAAACAAATGATGACATGGATAGCTGAGGTGGATAGGCTGCATGTCAAGAGAAATAGGATAGTGGGGATGAACTATTTAGTTATTATAGATATTGGTTAGTCGAAACCACCTTTCAGACTCTGATTGTTGTTTCAGATCAAGGATCAAACTTATTTCCTCTCACATCTCTCTCAGCCCCAGCTTAGAAGGCTTCTTTTTCCACTGGGGTGTATAACAAAGGTGATATATTTTCAGGATCTGGCGGTGTATTTATCTGTAAATGGAGCTCATCTTTTGCAGGATGAAGTTCGCAGTCTGGCTGTTCAGATGGACCTTCCTAACCAAGCTAGAAAGGATTCTCAGGGGATATGTTTTCTTGGAAAGGTTATTGCTTTAATATAGTTGCTAATATTTCACATGTTTTTTGCAAAATATGGTTCTGTTCTTTATCCTTGTGTTGTCTCATTTTAAGCTTAAAAAGTCACTCTTTCTAGGTCAAATTCAGTGAGTTTGTTCAAAGACATATAGGAGAAATGGAGGGTATACTTCTTGAGGCTGAAACTGGAGATTACCTAGGGATGCACCGTGGGTTTTGGTTCTATACGATTGGTCAGCGACAAGGTTTGCGACTTTCTGGAGGACCTTGGTATGCACTGTACATGATACTAGCCTCTTTTATGGTACAATAAGATCAGCTAAATTAAATGTATATTAGCCTGAAGTAATCTACAATTCAAGGAAGATCTGTCCTCATGTAGCACATATCTATTTATCCATAAATTCATCAAATGAGTGGTCATTTTCTCTTACACAGGTATGTTGTGGAGAAAGATGTGCAAAATAATGTGGTTTTTGTATCAAGGAATTACTATTCGCTGGATAAGAGGAGGCGAACATTTCGTGTTGGATCGCTGAACTGGTTCAGCGATTCTGGGCCAGCGACATCGCTACGCCACGAACGCCGCGACGAGGAAATCTTTTAGTTACATTACATCGTTGGCCTTCTTCCTGTGACAGAGAAAGTTATGGACACGGTAGAGGCTGCCGAGAGGAGTTCCCTTGCTGCAACCTCCAATGGTATTTCCGGTGCAGTGTCCAAGATGTTAGTGGACATTGTCCCTTTCTTTCGTATTCAGTGTTGGATGAAAAGTCAGAAATGACAATTCTGCTGTATTATTCAATTCGAGCTAATGTTTAGTACTTTATATTGCCGATAGAAATAATTTTATCCGCTTGATTTAGGAAGTGCACATAGGTAGGTCAACATATTTTGTAGCTCTTTCACATGTAAAAGCATATGTTGCATAAGAAATTATTATCTTCGAAGCATACTCACATTTCACTAACAAATAGGGGGAGGTTCAGACTTCAGAGCAATGATAACAAGGTTTGTTCCTCACTCTTTTGTTGGAATTTTAGTTCCAAGTTAACATGATTTCTTATCCGCTTCATAAGTCATGCATTTGCTTAATTAGGTGATAAGTAGAGCAAAAAAAATTAATCATGTTATTGTGGGGTTTGTTTAAACTCCAGCATAAGGAATTCTAGTTTAAGAAAAAAGACTTTTGGCTTCTTTAATTGCAACATCATGTTAGTATGTGATTTCTCACATGTGGTTATAATATTTGTGAAGACATGCATTGCACGTGCACTTGGAAGCGGGCCCGTGGCCCGCGCCGGACGGGCCACAAATCATTGGTAGTACATGTCGTGTTTATCCTCACTGTTGAATATTCTGTATATAACTATTTATGCAATACTTGGACCATAGGAGCAATTCATTCTGTATATTTTGCTGGGGATTGTGCCTTCCAGTCAATTTATAGATGGGTAAGATGTATCACAATATCTTTGACTTGCATTCTCTATGATGTCAAGTAAGAAAATAGAATATATACTCCTTGGGTTATCTTTTCTTTTTTTCGATGTCTCTATCTTACTTATATAATCCAATTGGCATTCGCTAGAGTTTCTGTTGATGAAACATTTGTTTTGTGATGTCAGGAGGTTCTGTTTGTGACTTTGCAATCAATATTCGTTGATACGGTTCGTAGATCATGATATCTGCACAATCTCAATCTACTTCCTGTGACTATATATTGTATTAATGGGTTGTGTCAGGGTTATTTTATCAACTACTCGGTTGTTGATCTACATTACGGTTTATTTCTTACGAATTAATGTTGACTCGATTCCTGTAGTAGGTTGAGAGGCTTCTCCTCTCATGATTTGCTCTGATTAGTTTGCTTGGCTCCATGCTACTCATGATTTCTTTGAATTTTTCTGTAGGAGCTCGATCAAAAATAACCTATGAAAAATATGTCGTTCTTCTCTACAGGGGTTGAATGTGGAATTTGAGGAGAATATGTGCACCAGCATCCGACTCCTTGATGTTGCTCTAATCATATTGTGTAAATATATTTCTAATAAAGCAATCGCCCGATGGTGTACATGTTAGAAATAACAAGATGCAATCATCAAGTGTGAGAGATGGCAACATCATGATGGGATGGTATGTACTGTTGTGCTCATCAATAGGTTCGTCTTTCATTCTCTTGCAGCCAGCATGTTTTTTGTTATGCAAACAATTAGGAAATATCTAATTTCTATGTACGTCCAAATATATATAAGTAGTTGTTGTTAGCATTGAATTTGGATTTGTTAACTGTCGCTGCATTTGGTCTATCTCGAGCCTCTGGCTGTGGATCATGTTCTTTTGATATCCGCTTGCCATGATATGTTATATCTGGTATGTGTTACCTCTATTTTTTTTTGTCTGGACTAATTAGGGCCTGCTTCTGTTTGCTCTAATTGATATAATTGTTGTGGCATGCAGCAGCCAAGCCAACAACAGAGCCAGGCTTAGGCCTGATGACGACTTGACAAATATGATCAAGATGCTGAAGATGAGGAATCTGACAAAACTGAAGAAATAGGGGGTACTCTTAGCTTTAGTTCCTTATATCATTTTTGATATTCATTGCTATGTATCTGTATAAACTTGCTTCGGCCATTATTGACAATTGGTCAGCAAAAGAATTGCATATCTCTAGCCATCCAGAATAAGCGGATGAGATGATGTGCATTCATTTGGTGGCACAAAATCAATTTCCTTTGCCAACTAATAGTACATACATTAAGAAAATTACTACAATTGGCAGCTCTTCACTGCATGTTTTGAAATGTTCTGTGTGCTTGTCCTACCAAGTCACTTACAAAAGTGGGTACAACATGCTAAGTAAGCATCCAATTATTTACTCTATTTTTTGTATCAATCCAAGAAAGACGAGAACGATGGCTGGAAGGCAGGGCATTGTTCGATGGAAGGAAGAGTGAGAGAGATAGGAGGGGCATGAGGTGACAAGTTCAATGGGGTTGCCAAGGAGGTTTGACGGAAACAGGCCGCCATTGAGATTTTTATATCCGCTGGCATGCGCGCTTGCTTGCTGATGTGCGTGTTTGGCTGTTGTTGCTGCACATGTGTGCGTGGTATGCCCCTGCCACTGTGTATCGCTGCGATGTTGTGCTTGCTGCTGCTGATCAGCGTGTGTGTGCGGTTGTGCGGTTGCTGCCGCGTTTTCTGGTAAAACCGCCATGCACTTCACTTTTCACGCTTCTATGGTTGGTTCATATGTGGTTATCGAAGCAGGATAAGTTATTGAGAAGGACTCTAATTGCTATGGACCACAAGATTTCAGATGTCGCTCCCTATTGCGTATTGCCGTTGACATTAGACTTTCTATCCAGTAAGAGGGACATTGGGATCATTGTTCATCTAGAGAAGTCAGTGCCAAATCTACGTCAGGACATTGGGATGTTAATGATTGGAGGTGATGTTTTTCTCTTCCATACCTAAATTGTCTTTAGTATAAGTCCATATAAAGAGAACTGCAGTGTTCTAACTATTCAAGCACAATTGTTAAATTAATTAATTTTTGCTATGTTATAGTTTGAGCTGAGGGCTTCTTACCATTTTTACTTCTACTAGATTCATTTGTCACACAGTTTTTAGAGCAGGGTACTTGACAAATGAGTTAGATCACTTTTCTGTCTGAGAGTCGATTTTTTTGTGTGTTAGATGGATTGACAAGTACCAAAGATTGATGCCAAGCAGAACTAAAACCTGTGCATGGATTACCTTCAGTCCCGCATTCCAATCAACAACATTGGGCCGAGCGAGCGCGCGGGTGGCGCAAGAGGCAATGGGCAGCCGGTGGCGATTGAGTGGTGAGCGGCGGTGGCGAGGTCGAGCGGTTGGCACAAATGGCGAGTAGGCAATTACCGTGACGGGTGAGCGGACGGGGCGAGTATGTGTCACGATTGCATCACAATTAGAATAAAGTAGACAATGCATATGTGTGGCCATTGACTGATTTTGTGTGTTGTGTACTTGTGTTAACAGCCAGCCAAATCAATCAGACAAGGACCATTATGTACGTGAGTGTGTTAGCAGTGGGTATATCTGAAGATTATTTCTCAACTCGGCATGTGGGTAGAGACTAAAAAGACGATGCCATGGTAGCATGGCAGACCTGCCAAGTGCCACGAACATGATGATATTCTTCCTTTTCTTAATTCCTTGATTTAAAAAATAATTTGCTCTGCGCGTGTAGGAACATAGCAGTCGGGCAAACGACACTTTGTCATCTTGATCTATCGAGGGAAATAATTTCTCTACTTTAGAAAATGTGGGTTCGGATTGGTCTGTTGAGTTATGGCTGGCTGATCGGAATAATTTTTTGATGTAAAATATGTAGCAAATAGCATTTCATTAGAGATTGGTATGTTGAGTTATGGCTGGCTAATCGGAATAATTTTCCTATTTAAAAATGTAGCAAATAGCATTTCATTAGATGGCTTTGCAGCAAATTGCAAATGGCTCAAACCAAGCCATCGCTGCCTCGTCGCTCTAGCCGGGAGCGACAACGACCGCCGGTCTCTTCTTCGCCTTCTTAGTCGGCATCTCCTCCATCCGGATGCCCTGCGGCATGAGCCACTCTGCCACCGCCTGGGACTCGACCTCCGGGAAGTTTAGGTCCGTCTTCGTTCGTCCGGCACGTCACACCGCCACGTCGGAGGCACGCGCGGCCTCATCGGCGGTGGGATACGTGTCGAGCCACCAACGCTGCCCATCGTCAGAGAACTCCAGTCTGAAGTTCCCGGAGGGCTTCGCCCTCATGGCGAAGAAACCAGACTTGCCCTTCGGCGTCTTCTTCGGCGCCATCGGGGAGTGGGCGGCGGCCGAGCGGGGAGCGAGGCGGCGACGTGCAGCGCGAGGCGGAGGCAGACGGAGCGAGATGGCGGCATGCGACGCGGGGCGGAGGCGGACGAACCGGAGAGAAGGAAGACGGAGCATGGCCGAAAAGGAGGCGGATGGAGCGGCGCCGGGCGGAGGATGGACCGAAGGCGGAGGCGGCCGGAGAGGAGGCGGGCGGGGTCCGGGCGAGCGGAGGCGGCCGAAACGGAGGCGAACGCGATGGGGCAGTGCGGTGGCAGGCAGCGGCCTAGGCGGGGTGGAATCAATGGCAGGGGTCTGAATCTACAGTAGGGCGAGGCCTTAGAAAGTTAACATGTAACTCTTGCAAACTATTTCAAGAGCTTGTGGCAACGCACGGGCACTCTACTAGTTAGACTTGATTCCAATCGATGCTGTGCTCTGGCATCAACCTTCTAAGATGTCACCTCTTAGTTAAAATAGATAGATTACCTTATATGCTTGACGACTGAACACTTCGCTGCTGCACTTCCGTTAAGCTTTTTTTAAACAACTGGCGTTTTTTCTGGGCTGTATACACAAGTTGACAAATGTATTAGCTAGATTGGTGCACACAAGACCACTGGTGCGCCCTTGCCACTAGAGTACACTAAAGAGTACCATCTTGATCTTCAACAATGAACTGGGAACATTAAAACAAATACACCATATGCAACAGTAAAAACTACGCTGCTTCACAAAGATCACACGACCAAGATCTGAGAATTCTCACATGTGATATGACGTTATTGCTCCTAAGCAATGCTACTTTGGTTGGGTACTTCCACCGGAACCACTGCTAAACATATACGGTCAACTTGCTGTATGGAGTCGACACCATTAGTTGCAGCCTTCTCCAGCACATCTTCAGTTTCCAGTGCTGCTTCAGCCTTCTTAAGCAAGTGGCGCAATTTCAACAGCACTTTGTTCACGTATTCACGGACAGCAACAATGTCTTCATAGATTTCCGAGATTGTGTCCCTGTCTAACAGATCTTCATATTTAGGTGCATCAAGCTTGATCAATTTAGCCTCCTCGCCGAGAACATCTGTAAACAAACATATACTTCAGTCTTCAGCCCAAATGAAAACTTTCCAGCATATGCATACTAAAATTTTGCAGAGAAGAAAGTAAGATTCACCTCAAAGCTTCGTCAAGTGTAAGATGTTTTTCATGAGGATCGACCATTGTCTTCAACGCTGTTGCAAGTTTGACTAAATCCCAATCCTTTGCGTCAAATCCAGAAATGGCCTTCAGATGCTTATCAAGACCAAGACTTCTGCGCAAGAACTTTGAATGTTCGTTTTCACGTAAATCAACATGATACACCTTGAGAGCCAGCTGAAGAATATCTTCATTAATCTGGATAAAAAATGAGCATTTGCTTAATCACTGAAAGGAACATGAAAAGGCAAAATTTTCTATAAGATGACTTGAACAGATTGAGTTCCTATGAATGCCTTTCATCACTGGTAAAGTGGCAATAAGGTGTTATGGGGGCACGATGGATCAGAAAGGAACATTACATGACAAGATAGCAATAAAGCAGAAAACATTGCGTACTATCAGACAAGAGAAGGACAAAGCTTAGTAAGCTCACCCACTCTTGCTTGACATTATTAATGCCGTGTCGAGATAAGAGCATGTCCAATCCTTTGCATATGGGGAGCCAGTCCGCCTTCGTGAACACAGATTGTTCTTGAGGGATTAAAAGAGGCATGAGATTCTGCATACCCCACATAATCTCCCTCACTCTGTCATTGCACACACATGCTCGCCTCTGAAAAAGGGAATGGGTTATGTCGTACTGTTGCACATGCATGAACAACTAGGGAGTTTACACAGTTAGACAAACCAGGTTCTCTTCAATTATTGATTTATATTCAGGACTTCCAACAATGATTAGTTCTTCAGGGAGGCAGTACTCGCAGATCAGTCCGATCATTCGGCCGCCTACTCGCCTGGTGGTGAGGTCGATGGCATCAGACTTATCCTTGAACCTACGGAAAGCATGCATCGCGAGGAACTGAGGAACAAGGGCAAAGCATGATTAGAGAGAAAACATAAAGCTTGTACAATACTCCTCTTCAGAAGAAATATAAGAGCGTTTAGATCACCACTTTAGTAATCTAAACGCTCTTATATTTCTTTACGGAGGGAGTACTTGTAATTATGCAATGTGTCTCCATGAGACAGGATTGTGTCAGCCACAAATATAGCCCTGCTCGAATCTTGGTTTAACCTACTCACGCGTTAATGCAGTGCTTACTGATTGGTATGTGAAAAAAGGGAAGAAGAAAAAAAGACATGGCAATAGTGTATCGTGTGAGTGCTCGAAATTTAGTTTTGGGGTGTGCACACGTTCATGCGTGATAGTATCATGTCTGCACGCCTAAATGATACTGTACATAGATAGATTCAGTGTTATGAGTTGGTTTAGCAACCCTAGCAAGGTTCCGCTTACAGGCTGAGTTTCTTAATGCTTTCACTCTAGTTTGAAGTGAAAAGAAGAGGAAATTAAAATGGTGTGATGACTAACAAAGTTGTGCCAATAGTCGCCTAAGTAGGTCCAGGTGTCCTGCAGGGAAACAAAAAGAGGTTAATCCGTCGGATGGTGCTTGGCAATGGCATTGTCAACGACAGAGAAGAAACAAGAAATCACGTAGTGGTCACCTCAATAGTTTTGTGGAGGAAGTGCAGATCAAAAGAGAAAATTGCGAATCCGGATGGTGTCTCGAATAGCAGCTTGCATGTCCCAGGAATCTTCTTTTTATTTATTGCTGGTAAATGAATGAAGCAAAACACAAATCAAGCAAACGTAAGTAAGTAAGCTCTGGATCTGGGACTTTGGATATAATAAACCCAACTTTAGAAAGGTAGGTGAATAAACAAAGATCTGCCGGCCCTAGCTAGCAAACGCATCGGAATAATGCAAATCGGGCGCGAGAATCGCCTCGCCGGTCCGCCCCACAACCGAATCCGCATGTACAACGAGGCAAAGGCTCGGATCTACAGTAGGTTTCATTGCTTGCCCTAACGATTCCAGATTTGCTCCGGCATGCACAGCGTTGGAGAGAGAGACGCGGGCGGGGGTAGAGGGATAGTTGAGGCGACTTACGAAAGTTGGTGACGGGCGGAAAAATAGGAGAAGCCATGGTGGTCGTGAGCATCTGCAGGCAGCACGAACGATGTGCGGCGGGGTGGGGAACCGAACCGCGCGGGAGGGATACGAGGCGAGAGGAAGCAAGGAATCCAATCGAGCCCTCCTTTCCCTTTTATATTAGCGAGGGAAATTGGGAATCCGAGTCGACTAGGGTCGAACCTTCTCTCGCGAGGATTCCCGGAGAAGGAACGACGATGTGCAGCGGAGCACACGCCTTCCATACTGCCCTGAGTTTTTCTTTTGTTTTTTGATTGATTGAAAATGTGATGTACATCCCGTGCTTCAGAAATAGGACCCGGTTTAGCCAACCAGAAGGTTTTTGAAATTGTCACATCCCTGTAAATTTTGTGACAATTTAAATAAAGCCTGGCGAGGATGTCTCAAAAAAAAGAAGGTTTTTAAAATCCCCGCCCACCCCGCCTCTTTGGGGTTTTTCTTTTACCTTTTCTTCTTTCTTTTTTTTCCAAAAATTTCAAAACAATCCATCTCTTTTTTTTAAATGGAACTTTAAATTTGTTTGCATTATTTCCAAAAATATCCGAAATTTTAAGAATTCATTATTCTTTCAGAAAATGTTGGAAATTTCAAAAAAAACATGTTTGTAGAAAATATTCAGCAATTTGAAAAAAAAACATGAATTCCAGAAAATGTTTGAACTCTGAAAAAAAAATGTTTGCATTCTCAAAATGTGTTTACTTTTTTCAAAAAAAAAGGTGCAATTATGATGGTCATAACAAAATGATCATAATTAGGGATAATCATGGATGAACAATCAATGTAACACACATACGAATCCACTTAGGGTTTTGGTATTACAAAGAGAATGAATATGCGTGATGATGATGGTTTATGGCGTGCAGAGCCCTCACTAGTGCAGAACCGGGCAATAGCACTGTTCAGAGGTTCTTTAGTACCGGTTCTATAACCGCACTAAAGTGTGGGCACTAAAGCCCCCTCACCCCTTTAGTACCGGTTCAGCACGAACCGGTGCTAAAGGGAAACCACGTACGAGCCAGCTCCAGGGGCACAGTTTTTAGTACCGGTTGGTAAGACCAACCGGTACTATAAGGTTTGGGGGTTTTTTAGTTTTATGATTTCTTTTTCATTTATTTTTGTGTTTCCATTTTAATTCTTTTTCGTTTGCTAGTATTTTATGATACTACTATAAATAGAATTTCTAGTAGAACCAATCATGCAATTATGATGGTCATAACAAAATGATCATAATTAGGGATAATCATGGATGAACAATCAATGTAACACACATACGAATCCACTTAGGGTTTTGGTATTACAAAGAGAATGAATATGCGCTACCCCTCCCCCCCCCCCCACACACACACACCCACAGCCCTCGTAGTTTATGATCTCCTCGTGTGTCTATTGTGTGATGCGAAGCCACGAGGGTGAAGTAGTCGACCAGAGGATGGCGCGCTCGTACCAGGCATCATCTTCTCTTCTAGTAGTTGTTGTGTGGCTGATTTTTGCTCTATTCGATTGCTGTTTTTTTGTGGTAGTTTCCTATCATGCCAACTAACGCGAAATTCACCCATATACTTGTATTCTCCTCTATAATATTTCAAATCTCCTCTTTCGCCAAGATCCTGGTGAAATCAAACAAAAGATGCGTGAACGCGATAAAACCCCAAAAATCATACGAGTACGGTGCAAAACATAAAAGTAAAAAGTGATGCAAATTTGGACTCATCAACTCCCCCAAACTTAGACTTTGCTCGTCCTCGAGCAAATACCGCAGCTTGAAAGAACAAGGTCGTCATGTTGGGCAAACCTCCATGTTGGGGAAAAGAGGAGGTGGCTACAAAGTTCTCTATGAAGCTGAAGCAATCCTCCAACAGTCGAACCGATCATTTTTCACTGCTTGTCTTTAAAGCTGGATGTTTTATATGCTATTTTTATATCATTTTCTGGTACTAACTTATTAACCCAGTGCCTAGTGCCAGTTGCTGTTTTTTGCCTCTTTTTGTTTTCCAGGAAATCAATGCCAAACGGAGTCCAAACGCTATGAAACTTTTTGACGTTTTTTTTCTAGACAAGAGAGACCCTACAAGCTTCGGGAGGAGACCAATAGGCAAACAAGGAGACGACAAGGCAACAAGGGTAACCAGAAGATAAGGCCACTCGGCAAGACTATACTAGTTTAACACGACTATCTAGTGGAACACTATATATATATAGGACTTGTAGAGCTTGAAAAAGCTTGTTTTGCTCTTTTTTCTCTCTTCTGGGAACTGAACTTCATAGACAGACTTACCAACTGATGAGCCAAAGTAGCAAATTTCTTCTTCCTGGGAGGGACAGACTCTACGTTGGTAGATCGAACTTTCATTTCTTCCTTCCATTTCATCTGTTCAAGTAGTCTCCTTTTCTAGTAGATACGCTTTGATACCGTGACCGGGTGTGCATTCTATGCTTACCCCAACGAGCGAAGGAGCGAGCCAATTCCTCTGTTCTGGTAGAGCCAGTTCCTTTGAAGAATTGTTTACTTTCTTGTCTTTCCTCCAGTGAACAGAGTGGAAGACCAGGTATCTTTGCAGTTGGCTCTGGAATGATTGCTTGCAGGATTTCATAGTTTCCAGTGATTAGCTTAGTTGGAATAGATAGGAGAAGCGAATGCCAGATGTGCGGTGTGCCAATAAATCCAATTTTTGTGAGATCGAGTCAAGATAATAAGGAAAAATCCTTTGGAGTAAAGTCGCCTGGAAGAAAGAATAGGAATTGATCTAGCTATAGTATAGATAGAGTGTCAGACGAAATGCTTCACAAGGCAAGGAAACATAACGTCCACATCCTCTGTTCGCACTACGTGGATTGGAATTGGTTCTATCGAGATATATTGACTTAAAATAGGAATTTCTTGGTAACAGCTCCTTCTTTGAAGCAAGTGCTTTCGGGTCGGCTCTTCTAATATGTGTATTTTCTACCCATACAGAACAAATTTAAGTCTCAAGCTAGTTGTAGTGCTCTCGTTGATCATTACCTATAATTATCCTCACTATATTTTTTTCTGTGGTATTATGCAGGATGAAGATGTATGAAATGAAAAAAGCTGGACGCTATGGCATTGGGTTCATTGACCCAAATACCATTAATGAAGAGACATGGAAATATGAATGGTATCGACAAGAAGTAGAGAAAAACATGCTAGAGTTCTTGAAGCGCCTCAATAGCAATCTAGATATACTACTTCCTTACAACTTCCGGTGAGTCACACTGTCTTGTACTACAAATTATGTTTTTGCTTACTAGCTAGATGTTAATAAGTGTATAGGGTTTAGGGTAGTTGATGAGTGTTATGCACATGCCCTCTTAGTTTATACATGCAAACATATGCGCATGCAATTACCACTGGATCTTGTTAGTCATTCAAGTTGAAGAAGGAACAGTTGAAGTACTGGACTCACTACTTAAAGAACCTAGTGACTACTCAATCCTGAAGGGGGTATTCAACAGGTAATTTCAATCATTATTGAACTATATGGCGGCCTCTTTAGTTCGTCATTTCCTGATATCAACTAATTAATAACTCCTTTATTTATTTTCTTTGCCGGCGGGCAGGGCTTGGCAAAAGTTCATCAAAACGGTTCCAGGCGAATGGAAACAACAGCTGTATTGGTTTCGACCCAGGGTAAGTAATTAAGTAGTACTAGCTGAAAGTGCGTTATATCGACTAGAGGGGGGTGAATAGGCGATTTTTACAAATTCGTTACTGAGGAATTTCAGGGTGAGGAAATTCCTAAGTCATGAACAACTAGCAGCGGAATAAGTACTCAGATGCATGCATAACATAACAGAAGCATAGTCGTCAAGATGAAATGAAAGCAAGCAAAAAGTACAAGTAGCGTATAATCAGGATAAGCAGGGTGAAGACAAACTGATTGAAAAAATTGAACTGAGGATATTGAGAAAGTCTTCAGTCAAAGTCTTCAAACAGTAATGATCAAGTATGTACAACAGTATCTAAATGAGGAAATAAAAGGTTTGAGGAAATAGAACCAGTAGCTCGGTGAAGACAGTGATTTGGCAGACCAGTTCCAACTGCTGTGACAGTCGTACGTCTGGTTGGAGAGGCTAGGTATTTAAACCTCAGGACACACAGTCCTCACCGTATTCTCCTTGAGCTAAGGTCACACAGACCTCGCCCAATCACTCATGGTAAGTCTTCAGCTGACTTCCAAACCTTCACAGACTCGGTCACTCGGCGATCCACAATTTCCTCTTGGATGCTCTAGACCATGACGCCTAACCGTTTGGAAGATGCACAGTCCTCAAAGGTAACAAGCGTCGGTTCCACACAGGAACAATCTGAAGGAAATATGCCCTAGAGGCAATAATAAAGTTATTATTTATTTCCTTATATCATGATAAATGTTTATTATTCATACTAGAATTTTATTAACCGGAAACATAATACATGTGTGAATATATAGACAAACAAGATGTCACTAGTATGCCTCTACTTGACTAGCTTGTTAATCAAAGATGGTTATGTTTCCTAACCATGAACAAGGAGTTGTTATTTGATTAACAAGGTCACATCATTAGTAGAATGATCTGATTGACATGACCCATTCCGTTAGCTTAACACTTGATCGTTTAGTATGTTAATGCTTTCTTCATGACCCATACATGTTCCTGTAACTATGAGATTATGCAACTCCCGTTTACCGGAGGAACACTTTGGTTGCTACCAAACGTCACAACGAATCGGGTGATTATAAAGGAGTACTACAGGTGTCTCCAAAGGTACTTGTTGGGTTGGCGTATTTCGAGATTAGGTTTTGTCACTCCGATTGTGGGAGAGGTATCTCTAGGCCTTCTCGGTGATACACATCACTTAAGCCTTGCAAGCATTACAACTAATGAGTTAGTTGTGAGATGATGTATTACGGAACGAGTAAAGAGACTTACCGTAACGAGATTGAACTAGGTATTGGATACCGACGATCGAATCTCGGGTAAGTAACATACCGATGACAAAGGGAACAACGTATGTCGTTATGCGGTTTGACCGATAAAGATCTTCAGAGAATATGTAGGAACCAATATGGGCATCCAGGTTCCGCTATTTGTTATTGACCGAGAATGGTTCTAGGTCATGTCTACATAGTTCTCGAACCCGTAGGGTCCGCAACGCTTAACGCTTCGATGACGACAGTTCATAATGAGTTTATAAGTATTGATGCAATCAAGGTTGTTCGAGTCCCGGATGTGATCACGGACATGACGAGGAGTCTCGAAATGGTCGAGACATAAAGATTGATATATTGGAAGCCTATGTTTGGACTTGGAAGGGTTCCGAGTGAAAACAGGATGTTATTGAACACCGGGTTACCGGAACCCCCGGGGTATATGGGCCTTCATGGGCCACAAGGGAGAAGAGGAAGGGCCGGCCAGGTGGGCTGCGCCCCCTCCCCTCTAGTCCGAATAGGACAAGGAGAGGGGCGCGCCTTCCCTCTTCCCTCCCCAATCCTACTCCAACTAGGACAAGGGGAGTCCTACTCCGGTGGGAGTAGGACTCCTCCAAGCCAGCCTCCCAAGGCTGGCCGCACTTCTTGGCTCCCTTTATATCTGAGGGCAGGGGCACCCCATGACACACAAGTTGATCTACGGATCTTTCCTTAGCCGTGTGCGGTGCCCCTTCCACCATATTCCACTTCGTCATATCGTCAGAGAGCTTAGGCGAAGCCTCGCTACCGGAGAAGTCATATCGTCGCAGTGCTTAGGCGAAGCCCTGCGTCGGTGGAGCATCAACATCGTCATCACGCCGTCGTCTTGACGGAACTCATCCTCGACACTTTGTGGATCGGAGTCCGGGATCGTCATCGAGCTGAGCGTGTGCGAGAACTCGGAGGTGCCGTGACGCTCGGTGCTTGGATCGGTCGGATCGTGGAGACGTCACGACTACATCAACCGCGTTGTTATAACGCTTCCGCTTTCGGTCTACGAGGGTACGTGGACGGACACTCTTCCCTCTCGTTGCTATGCCATCACCATGGTCTTGCGTGATCGTAGGAAATTTTTTTGAAATTACTACGTTTCCCAACAGTGGTATCAGAGCCTAGGTTTTTATGGTTTGATGTTATTTGCACGAGTAGAACACAAGTGAGTTGTGGACGATACAAGTCATACTGCCTACCAGCATGTCATACTTTGGTTCAGCGGTATTGTTGGACGAGACGATCCGGACTAACCTTACGCGTGCATTTCCACGCGAGACCGGTTCCTCGGCGTGCTTTGCACATAGATGGCTTATGGAAGACTGTCTCTCCAACTTTAGTTGAACTGAAAAGTGCTACGCCCGGTCCTTGAGAAGGTTAAACGGAGTCTATTTGACAAACTATCGTTGTGGTTTTGATGCGTAGGTAAGAACGGTTCTTGCTCAGCCAGCCCGTAGCAGCCACGTAAAACATGCAACAACAAAGTAGAGGACGTCTAACTTGTTTTTGCAGGGCATGTTGTGATGTGATATGGTCAAGACGTGATGCTATATTTTATTGTATGAGATGATCATGTTTTGTAACCGAGTTATCAGCAACTGGCAGGAGCCATATGGTTGTCGCTTATTGTATGAAATGCAAACGCCATGTAATTGCTTTACTTTATCACTAAGCGGTAGCGATAGTCGTAGGAGCAATAGTTGGCGAGACGACAACGATGCTACGATGGAGATCAAGGTGTCGCGCCGGTGACGATGGTGATCATGACGGTGCTTATGATGGAGATCACAAGCACAAGATGATGATGACCATATCATATCACTTATATTGATTGCATGTGATGTTTATCCTTTATGCATCTTATCTTGCTTTGATTGACGGTAGCATTATAAGATGATCTCTCACTAAAATTATCAAGAAGTGTTCTCCTGAGTATGCACCGTTGCCAAAGTTCGTAGTACCCGCATACACCACGTGATGATCGGGTGTGATAAGTTCTACGTCCATCTACAACGGGTGCAAAACAGTTGCACACGCGAATACTCGAGTTAAACTTGACGAGCCTAGCATATAACAGATATGGCCTCGGAACACGGAGACCGAAGGTCGAACGTGAATCATATAGTAGATATGATCAACATAGTGATGTTCACCGTTGAAACTACTCCGTCTCACGTGATGATCGGACACGGTTTAGTTGATATGGATCACGTGATCACTTAAGATGACTAGAGAGATGTCTGTCTAAGTGGGAGTTTTTTAATATGATTAGTTGAACTTAAATTTATCATGAACTTAGTACCTGATAGTATTTTGCTTGTCTATGTTTACTGTAGATAGATGGCTCGTCTTTGTTGTTCCGTTGAATTTTAATGCTCCTTGAGAAAGCAAAGTTGAAAGATGATGGTAGCAATTACACGGATCGGGTCCGTAATTTGAGGATTATCCTCATTGCTGCACGGAAAAATTACGTCCTGGAAGCACCGCTGGGTAGCGAGCCTGCTGCAGATCTTGAGCCGGAAGTTATGAACGTCTGGCAAAGCGAGCTGATGACTACTCTATAGTTCAAAGTGTGCCATGCTTTATGGCTTAGAACCGGGTCTTCAACGACGTTTTGAACGTCATAGAGCATATGAGATGTTCCAGGAGTTGAAGTTAATATTTCAAGCAAATGCCCGAATTGAGAGATATGAAGTCTCCAATAAGTTCTATAGCTGCAAGATGGAGGAGAATAGTTACATCGGTGAGCACATACTCAAAATGTCCGGGTATAACAAACACTTAATTCAGCTGGGAGTTAATCTTCCGGATGATAGTGTCATTGATGTAATTCTCCAATCATCGCCACCAAGCTACAAGAGCTTCGTGATGAACTATAATATGCAAGGGATGACTAAGACAATTCCTGAGCTCTTCGCGATGCTAAAAGCTGCGGAGGTAGAAATCAAGAAAGAGCATCAAGTGTTGATGGTCAACAAGACCACTAGTTTCAAGAAAAGGGCAAAGGGAAGAAGAAGGAAACTTCAAAAGGAACAGCAAGAAAGTTGCTGATCAAGAGAAGAAACCCAAGTCTGGACCTAAGCCTGAAACTGAGTGTTTTACTGCAAGCACCGGACCTTTGGAAGCGGAACTGCCCCAAGTATTTGGCGGATAAAAAGGATGGCAAGGTGAACAAAGGTATATGTGATATACATGTCATTGATGTGTACCTTACTAGAGCTCGTAGTAGCACTGGTATTTGATACTGGTTCTGTTGCTAATATTTGCAACTCGAAACAGGGGACTACGGAATAGACGAGCACAGCTAAGGACGAGGTGACGATGCGCGTGGGAAATGGTTCCAAAGTCGATGTGATCGCGGTCGGCACGCTACCTCTACATCTGCCTTCGAGATTAGTTTTAGACCAGAATAATTGTTATTTGGTGCCAGCGTTGAGCATGAACATTATATCTGGATCTTGTTTGGTGCGAGACGGTTATTCATTTAAATCAGAGAATAATGGTTGTTCTATTTATATGAGTAATATTTTTTATGGTCATGCACCCTTGAAGAGTGGTCTATTCTTTTTGAATCTCGGCAAGAGTGATACACATATTCATAATGTTGAAGCCAAAAGATGCAGAGTTGATAATGATAGTGCAACTTATTTGTGGCACTTGCCGTTTAGGTCATATCGGTGTAAAACGCATGAAGAAACTCCATCTTGATGGGCTTCGGAATCACTTGATTATGAATCACTTGGTACTTGTAACCATGCCTCATGGGCAAGATGACCAAAACGCCGTTCTCCTAACTATGGAGCGAGCAACTGATTTGTTGGAAATCATACATACCGATGTTTGTGGTCCAATGAATGTGGAGGCACGCGGCGGTATCGTTATTTTCTCACCTTCACAGATGATTTGAGCAGATATGGGTATATCTACTTAATGAAACACAAATCTGAAACATTTGAAAAGTTCAAAGAATTTCAGAGTGAAGTGGAAAATCATCGTAACAAGAAAATAAAATTTCTACGATCTGATCGTGGAGGAGAATATTTGAGTTATGAGTTTGGTTTACATTTGAAACAATGTGGAATAGTTTCAAACTCATGCCACCCGGAACACCACAGAGAAATGGTGTGTCCGAACGTCAGAATCGTACTTTTACTGGATATGGTGCGATCTATGATGTCTATTTCGATTTACCGCTATCGCTTTTGGGGTTATGCTTTAGAGACGGCCGCATTCACGTTGAATAGGACACCGTCAAAATCCGTTGAGACGACGCCTTATGAACTATGGTTTGGCAAGAAACCAAAGTTGTCGTTCTTAAAGTTTGGGGCTGCGATGCTTATGTGAAGAAACTTCAACCAGATAAGCTCGAACCCAAATCGGAAAAATGTGTCTTCATAGGATACCCAAAGGAGATCATTGGGTACACCTTCTATCACAGATCTGAAGGCAAGATTTTCGTTGCTAAATTCGGATCCTTTCTAGAGAAGGAGTTTCTCTCGAAAGAAGTGAGTGGGAGGAAAGTAGAACTTGATGAGATAATCAGCATCTGCTCCCTTATTGGAAAATAGTTCATCACAAGAAATGGTTCCTGTGACAACTACACCAATTAGTGAAGAAACTAATGATGATGATCATGAAGCTTCGTATCAAGTTACTCTGAACCTCAGAGGTCAACCAGAATAAAATACGCACTGTGAGTGGTACGGTAATCCTATTCTGGAAGTCATGTTACTTGACCATGGCGAACCTACAAACTATGAAGAAGCGATGGTGAGCCCAGATTCCGCAAAATGGCTGGAAGCCATGAAATCTGAGATGGGATCCATGTATGAGAATAAAGTATGGACTTTGGTTGACTTGCCCGATGATCGGCAAGCCATTGAAAATAAATGGATCTTTAAGAAGAAGACTGACGCTGATGGTAATATAACCGTCTACAAAGCTCGACTTGTTGCGTAAAGGTTTTCGACAAGTTCAAGGGGTTGACTACGATGAGACTTTCTCACCCGTGGCGATGCTTAAGTCTGTCCGAAGCATGTTAGCAATTGCCGCATTTTATGATTATGAAATTTGGCAAATGGATGTAAAAACTGCATTCTTGAATGGATTTCTAGAAGAAGAGTTGTATATGATGCAACCAGAAGGTTTTGTCGATCCAAAAGGTGCTAACAAAGTGTGCAAGCTCCAACGATCAATTTATGGTCCGTGCAAGCCTCTCGGAGTTGGAATAAACGCTTTGATAGTGTGATCAAAGCATATGGGTTTACATGACTTTTGGAGAAGCCTCAGATTTACAAGAAAGTGAGTGGGAGCTCAGAAAGCATTTCGATATTATATGTGGACGACATATTATTAATTGGAAATGATATAGAATTTCTGGATAGCATAAAAGGATACTTGAATAAAAGTTTTTCAATGAAAGACCTCGGTGAAGCTGCTTACATATTGGGCATCAAGATCTATAGAGATAGATCAAGACGCTTAATTGGACTTTCACAAAGCATATACCTTGATAAAATTTTGAAAAAGTTCAAAATGGATCAGGCAAAGAAAGGTTTTTTGCCTGTGTTGCAAGGTGTAAGATTGAGTCGAACTCAAATGCCCGACCACGGCAGAAGATAGAGAGAAAATGAAAGATGTACCCTATGCTACAGCCATAGGCTCTATCATGTATGCAATGCTGTGTACCAGACCTGACGTATGCTTAGCTGTAAGCTTGGCAGGAAGGTACCAAAGTAATCCAGGAATGGATCACAGGACAGCGGTCAAGAACATCCTGAAATACCTGAAAAGGACTAAGGATATGTTTCTCGTATATGGAGGTGACAAAGAGCTAGTCGTAAATGGTTACGTCGATGCAAGCTTTGACACTGATCCGGACGATTCTAAATCGCAAACCGGATACGTGTTTTTATTAAACGGTGGAGCTGTCAGTTGGTGCAGTTCTAAACAAAGCGTCGTGGCGGGATCTACATGTGAAGCGGAGTACATAGCTGCTTCGGAAGCAGCAAATGAAGGAGTCTGGATGAAAGAGTTCATTTCCGATCTAGGTGTTGTACCTAGTGCGTCGGGACCGATGAAGATCTTCTGTGACAATACTGGTGCAATTGCCTTGGCAAAGGAATCCAGATTTCACAAGAGGACCAAGCACATCAAGAGACGCTTCAATTCCATTCGGGACCAAGTCCAAGTGGGAGACATAGAGATTTGCAAAATACATACGGATCTGAATGTTGCAGACCCGTTAACTAAGCCTCTTCCACGAGCAAAACATGATCAGCACCAAGACTCCATGGGTGTTAGGATCATTACTTTGTAATCTAGATTATTGACTCTAGTGCAAGTGGGAGACTGAAGGAAATATGCCCTAGAGGCAATAATAAAGTTATTATTTATTTCCTTATATCATGATAAATGTTTATTATTCATACTAGAATTTTATTAACCGGAAACATAATACATGTGTGAATATATAGACAAACAAGATGTCACTAGTATGCCTCTACTTGACTAGCTTGTTAATCAAAGATGGTTATGTTTCCTAACCATGAACAAGGAGTTGTTATTTGATTAACAAGGTCACATCATTAGTAGAATGATCTGATTGACATGACCCATTCCGTTAGCTTAACACTTGATCGCTTAGTATGTTAATGCTTTCTTCATGACCCATACATGTTCCTGTAACTATGAGATTATGCAACTCCCGTTTACGGAGGAACACTTTGGGTGCTACCAAACGTCACAACGTGAATCGGGTGATTATAAAGGAGTACTACAGGTGTCTCCAAAGGTACTTGTTGGGTTGGCGTATTTCGAGATTAGGTTTTGTCACTCCGATTGTCGGAGAGGTATCTCTAGGCCTTCTCGGTGATACACATCACTTAAGCCTTGCAAGCATTACAACTAATGAGTTAGTTGTGAGATGATGTATTACGGAACGAGTAAAGAGACTTACCGGTAACGAGATTGAACTAGGTATTGGATACCGACGATCGAATCTCGGGTAAGTAACATACCGATGACAAAGGGAACAACGATGTCGTTATGCGGTTTGACCGATAAAGATCTTCAGAGAATATGTAGGAACCAATATGGGCATCCAGGTTCCGCTATTGGTTATTGACCGAGAATGGTTCTAGGTCATGTCTACATAGTTCTCGAACCCGTAGGGTCCGCACGCTTAACGATTCGATGACAGTTCATAATGAGTTTATAAGTATTGATGCACCGAAGGTTGTTCGGAGTCCCGGATGTGATCACGGACATGACGAGGAGTCTCGAAATGGTCGAGACATAAAGATTGATATATTGGAAGCCTATGTTTGGACTTCAGAAGGGTTCCGAGTGAAAACAGGATGTTATCAACACCGGGGTTACGGAACCCCCGGGGTATATGGGCCTTCATGGGCCACAAGGGAGAAGAGGAAGGGCCGGCCAGGTGGGCTGCGCCCCCCTCCCCTCTAGTCCGAATAGGACAAGGAGAGGGGGCGGCACCCCTTCCCTCTTCCCTCCCCCAATCCTACTCCAACTAGGACAGGGGGAGTCCTACTCCGGTGGGAGTAGGACTCCTCCAAGCAGCGCCTCCCAAGGCTGGCCGCACCCCTTGGCTCCTTTATATCTGAGGCAGGGGCACCCCATGACACACAAGTTGATCTACGGATCTTTCCTTAGCCGTGTGCGGTGCCCCTTCCACCATATTCCACTTCGGTCATATCGTCAGAGAGCTTAGGCGAAGCCTCGCGCGGAGAAGTCATATCGTCAGCAGTGCTTAGGCGAAGCCCTGCGTCGGTGGAGCATCAACATCGTCATCAC
The DNA here is from genome assembly GCA_021605145.1 of Aegilops bicornis. NCBI lineage: Eukaryota > Viridiplantae > Streptophyta > Magnoliopsida > Poales > Poaceae > Aegilops > Aegilops bicornis. Next base: position 105,388,993 of record CM038675.1, on the reverse strand, counting down.
GCCCGTCGTCTTGTGGAACTCATCCCGACACTTTGCTGGATCGGAGTCCGGGATCGCCATCGAAGCTGAACGTGTGCAGAACTCGGAGGTGCCGTCGTTCGGTGCTTGGATCGGTCGGATCGTGGAGACGCATTTACTACATCAACCGCGTTGTTATAACGCTTCCGCTTTCGGTCTACGAGGGTACGTGGACGGACACTCTTCCCTCTCGTTGCTATGCCATCACCATGGTCTTGCGTGATCGTAGGAAATTTTTTGAAATTACTATGTTTCCCAACACAATCTCTTCAGTGATGCTCAATCACTTTGGGTTTGTAGGTGTTTGGGTTGGGTTTTCCTCACTTGATGATTTTTGCTCAAAGTCCTCAGAGGATGGGATGCTCTCAATGACAAGTGTTAGTTTCTTTTGGAGCAGCCAACCGGCTAGTGGTTGTAGGGGACGACTATTTATAGCCTAGGGAGCAGCCCGACATGATAAGACATAAATGCCCTTCAATGTATGACTGTTAGGTGGGTAGATATTTTGGGACAGCTGGCGCGTAGCACGGTAACAGCCGAAAAATTGGCTATCATGTTCCTCACTTGTAGGCAATCCGCACTAGCGAATTCCTAACTCCTCAGTCAGAACAAATTCTTTAGAGACCAGAAGAACTTCGTCTCTGTCACTGAAGAAATTCACTGAACGGTATGAGATTTCCAATGGCTTCACTCGAAGGGATTGGTAGGTGTAGGATTTTGAGATGAGCATCACTTGGAAACTTTTCCTTAGTTTTACGTCGACCCCCTTTAACAGTACGGTGTTTCCTATGACTCAAGAAAGAGAAAATGAAAGTATGAAAACAAAAGTCTTCACGCTTCATATTCCACGCATGAATATCAAGTCTTCAAGGTCACACCAGTTTCTTCACTCTCAAAGTCTTCAGAAAGCCAAAGTCTTCAGTTGAAGACATTCATTTTTAGGGGTCGACTTTCTCTGTAAATATCAAACTCCTCATAGACTTATAGACCTGTGTATACTCACAATCACATTAGTCCCTTAACCTATAAGTCTTCAATACACCAAAATCACTAAGGGGCACTAGATGCACTTACAATCTCCCCCTTTTTGGTGATTGATGACAATATAGGTTAAGTTTTCAACGGGGATAAACATATGAAGTGTAAATACTGATATTGAGGAATTTGATTGCAAGTGAAAGTGCGTTAAGTCGACTAGAGGGGGGTGAATAGGCGATTTTTACAAATTCGTCACTGAGGAATTTCAGGGTGAGGAAATTCCTAAGTCACGAACAACTAGCAGCGGAATAAGTACTCAAAAGTAAGCATAACAAAGCAATAGCACAGTCATCAAGATGAAATGAAAACAAGCAATAAGTACAGGAAGCATAAACACAGGATAAGCATGCTGAAGACAAACTGACTGAAGAAATTGAACTGAGGAAATTGAGAAAGTATTCAGTCAAAGTCTTCAAACAGTAATGATCAGGTACAAAGACACAAAACGAGGAAATGAAAGGGTTGATGAAATAGAACGAGTTAGCTCGGTGAAGACAGTGATTTGGTAGACCAGTTCCAACTGCTATGCCAGTCGTACGTCTGGTTGGAGCGGCTAGGTATTTAAACCTGAGGACACACAGTCCTCACCGTATTCTCCATGAGCTAAGGTCACACAGACCTCGCCCAATCACTCGTGGTAAGTCTTCAAGTGACTTCCAAACCTTCACAAACTCGGTCAGTCGGCGATCCACAATTTCCTCTTGGATGCTCTAGACCATGACACCTAACCGTCTAGAAGATGCACATTCTTCAAAGGTAACAAGCGTCGGTTCCACACACGAACAATCTCTTCAGTGATGCTCAATCACTTTGGGTTTGTACATGTTTGGGTTTGAGTTTTCCTCACTTGATGATTTTCGTTCAAAATCCTCGGAGAATGGGATGCTCTCAATGACAAGTGTTAGTTTCTCTCGGAGCAGCCAACCAGCTAGTGGTTGTAGGGGGCGGCTATTTATAGCCTAGGGAGCAGCCCGACATGATAAGACATAAATGCGCTTCAATGATATGACCGTTAGGTGGATAAGATATTTTGGGACAGCTGATGCGTAGCATAGCAACGGTCAGAAATTTGGCTATCAAATTCCTCAGGGCTATCATGTTCCTCACAGGTAGGCAATCCGCACTAGTGAATTCCTAACTCCTCAGTCAGGAAAAATTCCTCAGAGACCAGAAGATCTTCGTCTCTGTCACTAAAGAAATTGACTGAACTGTATGAGATTCCCAATGGCTTCACTCGAAGGGATTGGTAGGTGTAGGATTTTGAGATGAGCATCACTTGGAAACGTTTCCTTAGATTTACCTCGACCCCCTTTAACAGTACGGTGTTTGCTATGATTCAAGAAAGAGAAAATGAAACTATGAAAACAAAAGTCTTCAAGCTTCATGTTCCTCGCACGAATATCAAGTCTTCAAGGTCACACCAATTTCTTCACTTTCAAAGTCTTCAGAAAGCCAAAGTCTTCGGTTGAAGACACCCATTTTTAGGGTTTGACTTTCACTGTTAATATCAAACTCCTCATAGACTTATAGACCTGTGTACACTCACAAACACATTAGACCCTTAACCTATAAGTCTTCAATACACCAAAATCACTAAGGGGTACTAGATGCACTTACAATCTCCCCCTTTTTAGTGATTGATGACAATATAGGTTCAGTTTTCAACGGGGATAAACATATGAAGTGTAAATACTGATTTTGAGGAATTTGATTGCAAGATATAGAAGAACTCCCCCTGAAGATGTGCATATGTGAGGAATTTGCTTTTGAGAAGCAATGCACATTGAAGAGTAGAATCATGGATATCTCTCCCTATATCCTTTAATTCATACACACATTTAACATATGATATGAAGAATTTGAAATGCATGATGAAATATGGTGACTGATGTAATTCAACATGCGTGCATTAACATATATGAGGAAATAACATGCATAAGAACATAGAAAAAGTATCAGACCACCATCGGGTTTAAGTGTACAACTCGATCCAATCAAAAATTCAGAAGAACGAGAGTTGCAACTTATAAAACGCCCTAGTTGTGGTTGTCGCATTAGGCATGTTCTATGCGCTATTTGCAATGATGATTAGAGGTTTTGTTTGACAGTATTTGAGGGAGTCCTGGATTAGGGGGGTCTCCGGACAGCCGGACTATATCCTTTGGCCGGACTGCTGGACTATGAAGATACAAGACTCAAGACTTTGTCCCGTGTCCGAATGGGACTCTCCTTGGCGTGGAAGGCAAGCTTGGCAATACATATATGTAGATCTCCTCCCTTGTAACCGACTCTGTGTAACCCTTGTTGGAAATATGCCCTAGAGGCAATGATAAATTAGTTATTATTATATTTCCTTGTTCATGATAATCGTTTATTATCCATGCTATAATTGTATTGATAGGAAACTCAGATACATGTGTGGATACATAGACAACACCATGTCCCTAGTAAGCCTCTAGTTGACTAGCTCGTTGATCAATAGATGGTTACGGTTTCCTGACCATGGACATTGGATGTCATTGATAACGGGATCACATCATTAGGAGAATGATGTGATGGACAAGACCCAATCCTAAGCCTAGCACAGATCGTAGTTCGTATGCTAAAGCTTTTCTAATGTCAAGTATCTTTTCCTTAGACCATGAGATTGTGCAACTCCGGATACCGTAGGAATGCTTTGGGTGTACCAAACGTCCACAACGTAATCGGGTGGCTATAAAGGTGCACTATGTATCTCCGAAAGTGTCATTGGGTTGGCACGAATCAAGACTGGGATTTGTCACTCCGTAAACGGAGAGGTATCTCTGGGCCCACTCGGTAAGACATCATCATAATGTGCACAATGTGACCAAGGGGTTGATCACGGGATGATGTGTTACGGAACGAGTAAAGAGACTTGCCGGTAACGAGATTGAACAAGGTATCGGGATACCGACGATCGAATCTCGGGCAAGTACAATACCGCTAGACAAAGGGAATTGTATACGTGATCAATTGAGTCCTTGACATCGTGGTTCATCCGATGAGATCATCGTGGAACATGTGGGAGCCAACATGGGTATCCAGATCCCGCTGTTGGTTATTGACCGGAGAACGTCTCGGTCATGTCTCATGGTTCCCGAACCCGTAGGGTCTACACACTTAAGGTTCGATGACGCTAGGGTTATAAAGGAAGTTTGTATGTGGTTACCGAATGTTGTTAGGAGTCCCGGATGAGATCCCGGACGTCATGAGGAGTTCCGGAATGGTCCGGAGGTAAAGATTTATATATGGGAAGTTCTATTTTGGTAACCGGAAAAGTTTCGGGTTTATCAAGACGTCTGGGACCACCGGGAGGGTCCCGGGGGTCCACCAAGTGGGGCCACCAACCCCAGAAGGATGCGTGGGCCAAGTGTGGGAGGGAACCAGCCCCAAGGGGGCTGGTGCGGCCCCCACAAGAGGCCCAAGGCGCAAGCGTGAGTGGGAGGGGGCAAACCCTAGGGCAGATGGGCCTTAAGGCCCACCTAGTGGGCGCCTCCCCTCTCCCCCCTCTTGGCCGCCCCCCCCAAAACCCATCTAGGGCTGGCCGCCACCCCTAGGGGGTGGAAACCCTAGAGGGGGCGCAGCCCTCCCCTTCCCCTATATATATGAGGCCTAAGGGGCTGCCCATAAAACACGAGAGCCTCCCTCTCCAGGCGCAGCCCTGCCTCTCCTGCTCCTCCTCTCCCTTGGTGCTTGGCGAAGCCCTGCGGGATTGCCACGCTCATCCTTCACCTCCATGCCGTTGTGCTGCTTCTGGATGGTGTCTCCCTCAACCTCTCCCTCTCTCCTTGCTGGATCAAGGCGTGGGAGACGCCACCCGGGCTGTACGTGTGTTGAACGCGGAGGTGCCGTCCGTTCGGCACTAGGATCTCCGGTGATTTGGATCACGGCAATGCGACTCCTTCAACCCCGTTCTCTTGAACGCTTCCGCTTAACGATCTACAAGGGTATGTAGATGCACTCTCCTTCCTCGTTGCTAGTTTCTCCATAGATAGATCTTGGTGACACGTGGGAAAATTTTGAATTTCTGCTACGTTCCCCAAAAGTGGCATCATGAGCTAGGTCTATTGCGTAGATTCTTTGCACGAGTAGAACACAAAGTAGTTGTGGGCGTTGATTTTGTTCAATATGCTTACCGTTACTAGTCCAATCTTGTTTCGACGGTATTGTGGGATGAAGCGGCCCGGACCGACCTTACACGTACTCTTACGTGAGACAGGTTCCACCGACAGACATGCACTTGGTGCATAAGGTGGCTAGCGGGTGCCAGTCTCTCCCACTTTAGTCGGAACGGATTCGATGAAAAGGGTCCTTATGAAGGGTAAATAGCAATTGGCATATCACGTTGTGGTTTTTTTGCGTAGGTAAGAAACGTTCTTGCTAGAAACCCATAGCAGCCACGTAAAACATGCAAACAACAATTAGAGGACGTCTAACTTGTTTTTGCAGGGTATGCTATGTGATGTGATATGGCCAAGAAGAATGTGATGAATGATATGTGATGTATGAGATTGATCATGTTCTTGTAATAGGATTCACGACTTGCATGTCGATGAGTATGACAACCGGCGAGCCATAGGAGTTGTCTTTATTTATTGTATGACCTGCGTGTCATTGAACAACGCCATGTAATTACTTTACTTTATTGCTAACCAGTAGCCATAGTAGTAGAAGTAATAAGTTGGCGAGACAACTTCATGGAGACACGATGATGGAGATCATGGTGTCATGCCGGTGACGATGATGATCATGGAGCCCCGAAGATGGAGATCAATGGAGCTATATGATATTGGCCATATCATGTCACTACTATATAATTGCATGTGATGTTTATTATGTTTATGCATCTTGTTTACTTTAGAACAACGGTAGTAAATAAGATGATCCCTTACAACAATTTCAAGAAGTGTTCTCCCCTAACTGTGCACCGTTGCCAAAAGTTCGTCGCTTCTAAGCACCACGTGATGATCGGGTGTGATGGATTCTTACGTTCACATACAACGGGTGTTGATGAGCCTAGCATGTACGCATATGGCCTCGGAACACACGCAATACACTTAGGGTTAACTTGACGAGCCTAGCATGTACGCATACATGGCCTCGGAACACGTAGAGACCGAAGGTCGAGCATGAGTCGTATAGTAGATACGATCAACATGAAGATGTTCACCGATGATGACTAGTCCGTCTCACGTGATGATCGGACACGACCTAGTTGACTCGGATCATGTAATCACTTAGATGACCAGAGGGATGTCTATTCGAGTGGGAGTTCATAAGATGAACTTAATTATCTTGAACATAGTCAAAAGACCTTTTGCAAATTATGTCGTAAGCTCGCGCTTTAGTTCCACTGTTTAGATATGTTCCTAGAGAAAATATAGTTGAAAGTTGAAAGTAGCGATTATGCGGACAAGAAAGCTTATGTCCTTAATGCACCGCCAAGTGTCTTTGAACCCCAAACGTCGTCTGTGGATGTTGCGAACATCAGACATACACGTTTTGATAACTACGTGATAGTTCAGTTAAATGGTTTAGAGTAGAGGCACCAAAGACGTTTTCGAAACGTCGTGGAACATATGAGATGTTTCAAGGGCTGAAATTGGGATTTCAGGCTCGTGCCCACGTCAAGAGGTATGAGACCTCCGATGATTTTCTTAGCCTACAAACTAAGGGAGAAAAGCTCAATCGTTGAGCTTGTGCTCAGATTGTCTGAGTGCATCAATCACTTGAATCAAGTGGGAGTTGATCTTCCAGATGAGATAGTGATGTTTCTCCAAAGTCATTGCCACCAAGCCGCTAGAGCTTCGTGATGAGCTATAACATATCAGGGATAGATATGATGATCCTTGAGGTATTCACGATGTTTGACACCGCGAAAGTAGAAATCAAGAAGGAGCATCAATTGTTGATGGTTGGTGAAACCACTAGTTTCAAGAAGGGCAAGGGCAAGAAGGGACACTTCATGAAACGACAAATCAGTTGCTGCTCCAGTGAAGAAACCCAAGGTTGAACCCAAACCCGAGACTAAGTGCTTCTGTAATAAGGGGAACAGCCACTGGAGCAGAATTACCCTAGATACTTGGTAGATGAGAAGGCTGGCAAGGTCGATAGAAGTATATTCGATATACATTATGTTAATGTGTACTTTACTAGTACTCCTAGTAGCACCAGGGTATTAAGATACCGGTTCGGTTGCTAAGTGTTAGTAACTCGAAATAAAAGCTACGGAATAAACGGAGACTAGCTAAAGGTGAGCTGACGATATGTGTTGGAAGTGTTTCCAAGGTTGATGTGATCAAGCATCGCACGCTCCCTCTACCATCGAGATTGATGTTAAACCTAAATAATTGTTATTAGGTGTTTGCGTTGAGCATAGACATGATTGGATTATGTCTATCGCAATACGGTTATTCATTTAAGGAGAATAATGGTTACTCTATTTATTTGAATAATACCTTCAATGGTCTTGCACCTAAAGGAATGGTTTATTGAATCTCGATCATAGTAATACACATTTTCATGCCAAAAGATATAAGATAGTAATGATGGTACCACTTACTTGTGGCACTGCCATGTAAGTCATATTGGTATAAAACGCATGAAGAAGCTCCATGTTGATGGATCTTTGGACTAACTCGTTTTTGAAAAGTTTGAGACATGCAAACCATGTCTATTAGTGTATACGCATGATGAAACTCCATTCAGATGGATAGTTTGGACTCACTTGATTTTGAATCACTTGAGATATGCAAATCATACCACATGGGCGTAGATGACCTAAAAGCCTCGGTTTCAAAGAAGATGGAACAAGATAGCAACTTGTTGAAGTAACACATTTTGATGTGTGCAGTCCAATGAGTGCCGAGGCATGCGGTGAATATCGTTATGTTCTTACTTCACGTATGATTCGAGTAGATGTTAAGTATATTTACTTGATGAAACTCAAGTCTGAATTATTGAATGGTTCAAGTAATTTCAGAGTGAAGTTGAAGATCTTCGTGACAAGAGGATAAAATGTCTGTGATGTGATCATAGAGATGAATATCTGAGTTGCGAAGTTTGGTACACAATTGAGACATTGTGGAAATTGTTTCACAAATAATACCGCCTTTAACACCATAGAGTGATTGTGTGTCCGAACATCATAGTTGCACCCTATTAGATATGGTGCGTACTATGATGTCTCTTATCGAATTACCACTATCGCTCATGGGTTAGGCATTAGAGACAACCGCACTCACTTTAATAGGGTACCACGTAATTCCGTTGAGATGACACCGTATGAACTATGGTTTAGAGAAACCTAAGCTGTCATTTCTTAAAAGTTTGGGGCTACGACGCTTGTGTGAAAAAGTTTCAGGTTGATAAGCTCGAACCCAAAGCGGATAAAATACATCTTCATAGGACACCCAAAACAGTTGGGTATACCTCCTAATTCAGATCCGAAAGCAATAGGGATTGTTTCTTGAATCGAGTCGTTTCTCGAGGAAAAGTTTGTCTCGGAAAGTTGAGTGGGAGATGGTGGAGACTTGATGAGGTTATTGAACCATCACTTCAACTAGTGTGTAGCGAGGGCACGTGAAGTTGTTCCGTGGCACCTACACCAATTGAAGTGGAAGCTTATGATAGTGATCATGAAGCTTGGATCAAGTCACTACCGAACCTCGTGAGGGCGACAAGGACGTCTTTGCTTGAGTGGTACGGTGATCCTGTCTTGATAAACCTACGAGCTATGGGGAAGCGATGGTGGGCCCAAATTCCGACAAATGGTTAGAAGCCATGAAATCCGAGATAGGATCCATGTATCATAACAAAGCATGTACTTTGGTGGACTTTCCCGATGATTGGCAAGCCATTGCAATAAATGGATCTTTAAGAAGAAGACGGACGTGGACGGTAATGTCACCTTCTATGAAGCTCGACTTGTGGCGAAGAGTTTTTCACAAGTTCAAGGAGTTGACTACGATGAGTTTTTTCTCATCCGTAGCGATGCTTAAGTCTGTCGGAATCATGTTAGCATTAGCTGCATTTATGAAATCTGGCAGATGGATGTCAAGACGAGTTTCCTTACCAGTTTTCGTAAGGAAAGGTTGTATGTGATACAATTAGAAAGGTTTTGTCGATCCTAAGGATGCTAAAAGGTATGCTAGCACCAGCGATCCTTCTAAGGACTGGAGTAAGCATCTCGGAGTTGGAATGTGCACTTTGATAAGATGATCAAAGATTTTAGGTTTATACAAAGTTTATGAGAAACTTGTATTTCCAAAGAAGTGAGTGGGAGCACTATAGAATTTCTGATGAGTATATGTTGTTGACATATTGTTGATCAGAAATGATGAAGAATTTTCTGGAAAGCATATAGGGTTATTTGGAAGGTGTTTTTCAATAGAAAACCTGGATCAAGCTACTTGAACATTGAGCATCAAGATCTATGAGGATAGATCAAAATGCTTAATAATACTTTCAAATGAGCACATACCTTGACATGGTCTTGAAGGTGTTCAAGATGGATCGATCAAAGAAGGAGTTCTTGCACGAGATGTAAGGTATGAAGTTAAGACTTAAAGCTCGACCACGGCAGAACAGAGAGAAAGGACGAAGGTCGTCCCCTATGCCTTAGATGTAGGCTCTACAGTATGCTATGCTGTGTACCGCACCAGATGTGTGCCTTGCCATGAGTCAGTCAAGGGGTACAAGAATGATCCAGGAATGGGGATCATTGGACAGCGGTCAAAATTATCCTTAGAGGAATAAGGAAAATTTTCTCGATTATGGAGGTGATAAAGAGTTCGGCGTAAAGGGTTACGTCGATGCAAGCTTTAACACCTATCCGAATGACTCTAAGTAGCAAACTGGATACGTATAGTGGAGCAACCATTTGGAATATCTCCAAGTTGAGCGTGGAAGCAGCATTTACAATATGACCTAGAAATTTGCAAAGCACACACGGATCTGAAAGGTTCAGACCCGTTGACTAAAACCCGTTGACTAAAACCTCTCTCACAAGCAAAACATGATCAAATCTCAGAACTCATTGAGTCTGAATCACATGATGATGTGAACTAGTTTCTGAGACACTAGTAAACTCTTTGGGTGTTGGTCACATGGCGATGTGACCTATCGATGTTAATCACATGACGATGTGAACTAGATTATTGACTCTAGTGCAAGTGGGAGACTGTTGGAAATATGCCCTAGAGGCAATGATAAATTAGTTATTATTATATTTCCTTGTTCATGATAATCGTTTATTATCCATGCTATAATTGTATTGATAGGAAACTCAGATACATGTGTGGATACATAGACAACACCATGTCCCTAGTAAGCCTCTAGTTGACTAGCTCGTTGATCAATAGATGGTTATGGTTTCCTGACCATGGACATTGGATGTCATTGATAACGGGATCACATCATTAGGAGAATGATGTGATGGACAAGACCCAATCCTAAGCCTAGCACAGATCGTAGTTCGTATGCTAAAGCTTTTCTAATGTCAAGTATCTTTTCCTTAGACCATGAGATTGTGCAACTCCCGGATACCGTAGGAATGTTTTGGGTGTACCAACAACGTAACTGGGTGGCTATAAAGGTGCACTACAGGTATCTCCGAAAGTGTCTGTTGGGTTGGCACGAATCAAGACTGGGATTTGTCACTCCGTGTAAACGGAGAGGTATCTCTGGGCCCACTCGGTAAGACATCATCATAATGTGCACAATGTGACCAAGGGGTTGATCACGGGATGATGTGTTACGGAACGAGTAAAGAGACTTGCCGGTAACGAGATTGAACAAGGTATCGGGATACGAACGATCGAATCTCGGGCAAGTACAATACCGCTAGACAAAGGGAATTGTATACGGGATCAATTGAGTCCTTGACATCGTGGTTCATCCGATGAGATCATCGTGGAACATGTGGGAGCCAACATGGGTATCCAGATCCCGCTGTTGGTTATTGACCGGAGAACGCCCTCGGTCATGTCTGCATGGTTCCCGAACCCGTAGGGTCTACACACTTAAGGTTCGATGACGCTAGGGTTATAAAGGAAGTTTGTATGTGGTTACCAAATGTTGTTTGGAGTCTCGGATGAGATCCCGGACGTCACGAGGAGTTCCGGGATGGTCCGGAGGTAAAGATTTATATATGGGAAGTTCTATTTTGGTAACCGGAAAAGTTTCGGGGTTTATCGGTAACGTACCGGGACCACCGGGAGGGTCCCGGGGGTCCACCAAGTGGGGCCACCAACCCCAGAAGGCTGCGTGGGCCAAGTGTGGGAGGGAACCAGCCCCAAGGGGGCTGGTGCGCCCCCCACAAGAGGCCCAAGGCGCAAGGGTGAGTGGGAGAGGGCAAACCCTAGGGCAGATGGGCCTTAAGGCCCACCTAGTGGGCGCCTCCCCTCTCCCCCCTCTTGGCCGCCCCCCCAAAACCCATCTAGGGCTGGCCGCCACCCCGAGGGGTGGAAACCCTAGAGGGGGCGCAGCCCTCCCCTTCCCCTATATATATGAGGCCTAAGGGGCTGCCCATAAAACACGAGAGCCTCCCTCTCCAGGCGCAGCCCTGCCTCTCCTCCTCCTCCTCTCCCTTGGTGCTTGGCGAAGCCTGTGGGATTGCCACGCTCCTCCATCACCACCATGCCGTTGTGCTGCTGCTGGATGGAGTCTTCCTCAACCTCTCCCTCTCTCCTTGCTGGATCAAGGCGTGGGAGACGTCACCGGGCTGTACGTGTGTTGAACGCGGAGGTGCCGTCCGTTCGGCACTAGGATCTCCGGTGATTTGGATCACGGCAGTACGACTCCTTCAACCCCGTTCTCTTGAACGCTTCCGCTTAACAATCTACAAGGGTATGTAGATGCACTCTCCTTCCCTCGTTGCTAGTTTCTCCATAGATAGATCTTGGTGACACGTAGGAAAATTTTGAATTTCTGTTACGTTCCCCAAAAACCCAAACCCCCTCCGGTGTCTATATAAACTGGAGGGTTTAGTCCGTAGGACAACAACAATCATACCATAGGCTAGCTTCTAGGGTTTAGCCTCTACGATCTCGTGGTAGATCAACTCTTTTAATACTCATATCATCAAGATCAATCAAGCAGGAAGTAGGGTATTACCTCCATTGAGAGGGTCCGAACCTGGGTAAACATCGTGTCCCCCGCCTCCTGTTACCATCCGCCTTAGACGCACAGTTCGGGACCCTCTACCCGAGATCCGCCGGTTTTGACACCGACATTCGTGCTTTCATTGAGAGTTCCATGTGCCATCACCGTAAGGCTTGATGTCTCCTTCGATCATTGGTAATGATGCGGTCCAGGGTGAGGTTTTCCTCCCCAGACAGATCTTCGTATTCGGCGGCTTCGCATCAACCAACTCGCAGCCATCTGGAGCAGATCGAGAGCTACGCCCCTGGCCACCAGGTCAGGTTTGGAAACTTGAATTACACCACCGACATCAGCGGAGACTTGATCTTCGACGGATTCGAGCCCAAGTCAGGTGCGCCGTGAAGGAAATATGCCCTAGAGGCAATAATAAAGTTATTATTTATTTCCTTATATCATGATAAATGTTTATTATTCATGCTAGAATTGTATTAACCGGAAACATAATACATGTGTGAATACATAGACAAACAAAGTGTCACTAGTATGCCTCTACTTGACTAGCTCGTTAATCAAAGATGGTTATGTTTCCTAACCATAGACATGAGTTGTCATTTGATTAACGGGATCACATCATTAGGAGAATGATCTGATTGACATGACCCATTCCGTTAGCCTAGCACTTGATCGTTTAGTATGTTGCTATTGCTTTCTTCATGACTTATACATGTTCCTAAAACAATTAGATTATGCAACTCCGTTTACGGAGGAACACTTTGGTACTACCAAACGTCACAACGTAATCGGGTGATTATAAAGGAGTACTACAAGTGTCTCCAAAGGTACTTGTTGGGTTGGCGTATTTCGAGATTAGGTTTTGTCACTCCGATTGTCGGAGAGGTATCTCTGGGCCTTCTCGGTAATACACATCACATAAGCCTTGCAAGCATCACAACTAATGAGTTAGTTGTAAGATGATGTATTACGGAACGAGTAAAGAGACTTGCCGGTAACGAGATTGAACTAGGTATTGGATACCGACGATCGAATCTCGGGCAAGTAACATACCGATGACAAAAGGAACAACGTATGTTGTTATGCGGTCTGACCGATAAAGATCTTCGTAGAATATGTAGGAACCAATATGGGCATCCAGGTCCCGCTATTGGTTATTGACCGAGAATAGTTCTAGGTCATGTCTACATAGTTCTCGAACCGTAGGGTCCGCACGCTTAAGGTTTCAATGGCCGGTTATTATGAGTTTATGTATTTTGATGTACCGAAGGAGTTCGAGTCCCGGTTGTGAACACGGACAAGCCGCGGAGTCTCGAAATGGTCGAGACATAAATATTGATATATTGGATGGTTATATTCGGACACAGGAAAGGTTACGGAAGATTCCGGAGACAACAGGAGTGCCTGAAGGGTTACCGGAACCCCCGGGAAGTTATGGGCCTTATTGGGCCAAGAGGGAGAGAGAGGGCTGCACCAGGAGGTGGTGCGCCCCCTCCATGGGGAGTCCGAATTGGACTAGGAGGGGGGCGCAGCCCCCTTCCCTCTCCTCTCCCTCTCTTTCCTTTCACCTTCCCTCTTCCTAGTGGGACTAGGAAAGGGGAGTCCTACTCCTACTAGGAGGAGGACTCCCCCCTACCTTGGTGCGCCCCAAGGCTGGCCGGCCCTCCCCCTTGCTCCTTTATATACGGGGGCAGGGGGCACCCTAGAACACACAAGTTGATCCTTGAGATCGTTCCTTAGCCGTGTGCGGTGCCCCCTCCACCATATTCCACCTCGGTCATATTGTAGCGGTGCTTAGGCGAAGCCTGCGACGGTGAAACATCAAGATCGTCCTGCCACGTCGTCTTGTGGAACTCCCCTCCCGGAGCTTTGTGGATCGAAGCCCGTGGAGCGTCATCGAGCTGAGCGTGTGCCAAGAACTCGGAGGCGCCGAATGCTGGCGCTGTGATCGGCTGGATCGTGAGGAGAACGTCGACTACTTCCTCTACGTCATCATCGACTCGGAGGTGCCGGAGTAATGGCGCTGGGATCGGCAGGATCGCGAGGAGAAAATCTGACTACTTCCTCTACGTTGTGATCGCTTCCGCTTACGGTCTACGAGGGTACGTAGACAACACTCTCCCCTCTCGTTGCTATGCCATCACCATGGTCCTGTGTGTGCGTAGGAAATTTTTTGAAATTACTGCGTTCTCCAACAGTGGCATCCGAGCCTGGTTTTATGCGTTGATGTCATATGCACGAGTAGAACACAAGTGAGTTGTGGGCGATACAAATCATACTACCTACCAGCATGTCATACTTTGGTTCAGTGGTATTGTGAGATGAAGCGGCCCGGACCGACATTACGCGTACGCTTACGCGAGACTGGTTTCACCGTTACGAGCATTCGTGCTTAAAGGTGGCTGGCGGGTGTCTGTCTCTCTCACTTTAGTTGAACCGAGTGTGGCTACGCCCGGTCCTTGAGAAGGTTAAAATGGAGTCTATTTGTGAAGTATCATTGTGGTTTTGATGCGTAGGTAAGAACGGTTCTTGCTCAGCCCGTAGCAGCCACGTAAAACTTGCAACAACAAAGTAGAGGACGTCTAACTTGTTTTTGCAGGGCATGTTGTGATGTGATATGGTCAAGACGTGATGCTATATTGTATGAGATGATCATGTTTTGTAACCGAGTTATCGGCAACTGGCGTGAGCCATATGGTTGTCGCTTTATTGTATGAAATGCAACGCATCAGTAATTGCTTTACTTTATCACTAAGCGGTAGCGATAGTCGTAGAAGCAATAGATGGGCGTAAACGACAACGATGCTACGATGGAGATCAAGGTGTCGCGCCCGGTGACGATGGTGATCATGACGGTGCTTTGGAGATGGAGATCACAAGCGCAAGATGATGATGGCCATATCATATCACTTATATTGATTGCATGTGATGTTTATCCTTTATGCATCTTATTTTGCTTGATTGACGGTAGCATTTTAAGATGATCTCTCACTAAAATTATCAAGTAGTGTTCTCCCTGAGTATGCACCGTTGCCAAAGTTCGTCGTGCCGAGACACCACGTGATGATCGGGTGTGATAAGCTCTACGTCCATCTACAACGGGTGCAAGCCAGTTTTGCACACGCAGAATACTCGAGTTATACTTGACGAGCCTAGCATATGCGGATATGGCCTCGGAACACGGAGACCGAAAGGTCGGCGTGAATCATATAGTAGATATGATCAACATAAGATGTTCACCATTGAAAACTACTCCATCTCACGTGATGATCGGTTATGGTTTAGTTGATTTGGATTACGTGATCACTTAGATGACTAGAGAGATGTCTATCTAAGTGGGAGTTCTTAAGTAATATGATTAATTGAACTTAAATTTATCATGAACTTAGTACCGGATAGTATCTTGCTTGTCTATGTCTGTTTGTAGATAGATGGCTCGTGCTATTGTTCCGTTGAATTTTAATGCGTTCCTTGAGAAAGCAAAGTTGAAAGATGATGGTAGCAATTACACGGACTGGGTCCGTAACCTGATAATTATCCTCATTGCTGCACAGAAGAGTTACGTCCTGGATGCACCGCTAGGTGCCAGGCTCGCTTCCGATGCAACCGACGACGTTAAGAACGTCTGGCGAGCAAAGCTGATGACTACTCTATAGTTCGTGTGCCATGCTTTACGGCTTAGAACCGGGTCTTCAACGACGTTTTGAAAGTCGTGGAGCATATGAGATGTTCCAAGAGTTGAAGTTGATATTTCAAATGTAATGCCCGGATTGAGAGATATGAAGTCTCCAATAAGTTCTATAGCTGCAAGATGGAGGAGAATGGGTGCATCGGTGAACACATACTCGTAATATCTGGGTATTACAATCACTTGACTCAACCGGGAGTTGATCTTCCGGATGATTGTGTCATTGATGTAATTCTTCAATCAACGCCACCAAGCTACAAAGGCTTCGTGATGAACTATAATATGCAAGGGTTAGTAAAAACTATACCGAGCTCTTCGCAATCTTTGAAAGCTGCGAGGTAGAAATCAAGAAGGAGCATCAAGTGTTGATGGTCAATAAGACCACTAGTTTCAAGAAGAAAGGCAAAGGGAAGAAGAAGGGGAACTTCAAGAAGAACAGCAAACAAGTTGCTGCTCAAGTGAAGAAACCCAAGTCTGGACCTAAACCTGAAATCGAAAGTGCTTCTACCGCAAGCGTGACTGGTCACTTTGGAAGCGGAACTGCCCCAAGTATTTGGCGGATAAGAAGGATGGCAAGGTGAACAAAGGTATATGTGATATACATGTTATTGATGTGTACCTTACTAGAGCTCGCAGAGTACACAGGTATTTGATACTGGTTACATTGCTAATATTTGCAACTCAAACAGGGACTACAGATTGCGAACACCGGCAAAGGACGAGGTGACGATGCGCGTGGGAAATGGTTCCAAAGTCGATGTGATCGCGGTCGGCACGCTACCTCTACATCTACCTTGAGGATTAGTTTTAGACCTAAATAATTGTTATTTGGTGCCGCCGTTAAGCATGAACATTATATCTGGATCTTGTTTGATGCGAGACGGTTATTCATTTAAATCAGAGAATAAAGGTTGTTCTATTTATATGAATAATATCTTTTATGGTCATGCACCCTTAAAGAATGGTCTATTTTTAATGGATCTCGATAGTAGTGATACACATATTCATAATGTTGAAACCAAAAGATGCAGAGTTGATAATGATAGTGCGACTTATTTGTGGCATTGCCGTTTAGGTCATATCGGTGTAAAGCGCATGAAGAAACTCCATCTTGATGGACTTTTTGGAGTCACTTGATTATGAATCACTTGGCACTTCGAACCGTGCCTCATGGGCAAGATGACTAAAACACCGTTCTCGGTACTATGGAGAGAGCATCAGATTTGTTGGAAATCATACATACAGATGTATGTGGTCCAATGAATATTGAGGCTCGTGGCGGATATCGTTATTTTCTCACCTTCACAGATGATTTAAGCAGATATGGGTATATCTTCTTAATGAAACATAAGTCTAAGACATTTGAAAAGTTCAAAGAATTTCAGAATGAAGTTGAAAATCATCGTAATAAGAAAATAAAGTTTCTTCGATCTGATCGTGGAGGCGAATATTTGAGTTACGAGTTTGGTCTACATTTGAAACAATGCGGAATAGTTTTGCAACTCACGCCAACCGGAACACCACAGCGCAATGGTGTGTCCGAACGTCGTAATCGCACTTTACTAGATATGGTGCGATCTATGATGTCTCTTACAGATTTACCGCTATCGCTTTGGGGTTATGCTCTTGAGACGGCCGCATTCACGCTAAATAGAACACCGTCAAAATCCGTTGAGACGACACCTTATGAACTGTGGTTTAGCAAGAAACCAAAGTTGTCGCTTTCTTAAAGTTTGGGGATGCGATGCTGATGTGAAAAAGCTTCAACCTGATAAGCTCGAACCTAAATCGGAGAAATGTGTCTTCATAGGATACCCAAAGGAGACAGTTGGGTACACCTTCTATCACAGATCCGAAGGCAAAACATTTGTTGCTAAGAATGGATCCTTTCTAGAGAAGGAGTTTCTCTCGAAAGAAGTGAGTGGGAGGAACGTAGAATTTGATGAGGTAATCTGTACCTTCTCCCTTATTGGAAAGTAGTTTATCACGAAACCAGTTTCTGCGACATCTACACCAAATAGTGAGGAAGTTGATGATGTTGATCATGAAACTTCAGATCAAGTTACTACAGAACCTCGTAGATCAACCAGAATAAAATCCGCACTGAGTGGTACGGCAATCCTGTTCTCGAAGTCATGCTACTAGATCATGATGAACCTCACGAACTATGAAGAAGCGATGGTGAGCCCAGATTCCATAAAATGGCTTGAAGCCATGAAATCCGAGATAGGATCCATGTATGAAAACAAAGTATGGACTTTGGTTGACTTGCGAGGGTCGGCAAGCAATAGAAAACAAGTGGATCTTCAAGAAGAAGACCGACGCCGACGGTAATATTGCTGTCTACAAAGCTCGACTTGTCGCAAAGGGTTTTCGACAAGTTCAAGGGATTGACTACGATGAGACCTTCTCACCCGTAGCGATGCTTAAGTCTGTCCGAATCATGTTAGCAATTGCCGCATTTTATGATTATGAAATATGGCAAATGGATGTAAAGACCGCATTCCTGAATGGGTTTCTGGAAGAAGAGTTGTATATGATGCAACCAGAAGGTTTTATCGATCCAAAGGGAACTAACAAAGTGTGCAAGCTCCAGCGATCCATTTATGGACTGGTGCAAGCATCTCGGAGTTGGAATAAACGCTTTGATAGTGTGATCAAAGCATTTGGGTTTATCTGAGACTTATGGAGAAGCCTGTATTTACAAGAAAGTGAGTGGGAGCTCTATAGCATTTCTGATCTTATATGTAGATGACATATTATTGATCGGAAATGATATAGAATTTCTGGATAGCATAAAGGGATACTTGAACAAGAGTTTTTCGATGAAAGACCTTGGTGAAGCTACTTACATATTGGGCATCAAGATCTATAGAGACAGATCAAGACGCTTAATTGGACTTTCACAAAGCACATACCTTGATAAAGTTTTGAAGAAGTTCAAAATGGATCATGCATAGAAAGTATTTTTTTAATGTATTACAAGGTGTGAAATTGAGTCAGACTAAATGCCCGACCACAGCAGAAGATAGAGAGAAAATGAAATATGTTCCCTATGCTTCAGCAATAGGCTCTATCATGTATGCAATGCTGTGTACCAGACATGACATATGCTTATCTATAAGCTTGGCAGGAAGGAACCAAATTAATCCAGGAGTGGATCCTTTGGACAGCGGTCAAGAACATCCTGAAATACGAAAAGGACTAAGGATATGTTTCTCGTATATGGAGGTGACAAAGAGCTAGTCGTAAATGGTTACGTCGATGCAAGCTTTGACACTGATCGAGACGATTCTAAATCGCAAACCGGATCGTGTTTTTGTTAAACGGTGGAGCTGTCGGTTGGTGCAATTCTAAACAAAGCGTCAGTGGCCGGGATCTACATGTGAAGCGGAGTACATAGCTGCTTGGAAGCAGCAAATGAAGGAGTCTGGATGAAAGAGTTCATTTCCGATCTAGGTGTTATACCTAGTGCATCGGGACCAATGAAGATCTTCTGTGACAATCTTGGTGCAATTGCCTTGGCAAAGGAATCCAGATTTCACAAGAGGACCAAGCATATCAAGAGACGCTTCAATTCCATTCGGGACCAAGTCCAAGTGGGAGACATAGAGATTTGCAAAGTACATACGGATCTGAACATTGCAGACCCGTTGACTAAGCCTCTTCCACGAGCAAAACATGATCAGCACCAAGACTCCATGGGTGTTAGAATCATTCTTGAGTAAACTAGATTATTGACTCTAGTGCAAGTGGGAGACTGAAGGAAATATGCCCTAGAGGCAATAATAAAGTTATTATTTATTTCCTTATATCATGATAAATGTTTATTATTCATGCTAGAATTGTATTAACTGAAAACATAATACATGTGTGAATACATAGACAAACAAAGTGTCACTAGTATGCCTCTACTTGACTAGCTCGTTAATCAAAGATGGTTATGTTTCCTAACCATAGACATGAGTTGTCATTTGATTAACGGGATCACATCATTAGGAGAATGATCGATTGACATGACCCATTCCGTTAGCCTAGCACTTGATCGCTTAGTATGTTGCTATTGCTTTCTTCATGACTTATACATGTTCCTATAACTATGAGATTATGCAACTCCGTTTACGGAGGAACACTTTGGGTACTACCAAACGTCACAACGTAATCGGGTGATTATAAAGGAGTACTACAAGTGTCTCCAAAGGTACTTGTTGGGTT
Organism: Aegilops bicornis; assembly: GCA_021605145.1. NCBI lineage: Eukaryota > Viridiplantae > Streptophyta > Magnoliopsida > Poales > Poaceae > Aegilops > Aegilops bicornis. The sequence goes on along the minus strand of CM038675.1, from coordinate 105,368,898 downwards.
GGCGTATTTCGAGATTAGGTTTTGTCACTCCGATTGTCGGAGAGGTATCTCTGGGCCTTCTCGGTAATACACATCACATAAGCCTTGCAAGCATCACAACTAATGAGTTAGTTGTAAGATGATGTATTACGGAACGAGTAAAGAGACTTGCGATAGCTAGATTGAACTAGGTATTGGATACCGACGATCGAATCTCGGGCAAGTAACATACCGATGACAAAAAGGAACAACGTATGTTGTTATGCGGTCTGACCGATAAAGATCTTCAGAGAATATGTAGGAACCAATATGGGCATCCAGGTCCCGCTATTGGTTATTGACCGAGAATAGTTCTAGGTCATGTCTACATAGTTCTCGAACCGTAGGGTCCGCACGCTTAAGGTTTCAATGACGGTTATTATGAGTTTATGTATTTTGATGTACCGAAGGAGTTCGGAGTCCCGGATGTGATCACGGACATGACGAGGAGTCTCGAAATGGTCGAGACATAAAGATTGATATATTGGATGGTTATATTCGACACCGGAAAGGTTAGGAAGTTTCGGAGAAAACCGGAGTGCCTAAGGGTTACCGAACCCCGGGAAGTTATGGGCCTTATTGGGCCAAGAGGGGAGAGAGGGCTGCACCAGGAGGTGGTGCGCCCCTCCATGGGGAGTCCGAATTGGACTAGGAGGGAGGCGCAGCCCCTTTCCCTCTCCTCTCCTCTCTTTCCTTTCCCTTCCCTCTTCCTAGTAGGACTAGGAAGGGAGTCCTACTCCTACTAGGAGGAGGACTCCTCCCTTGGTGCGCCCCCAAGGCTGGCCGGCCCTCCCCTTGCTCCTTTATATACGGGGCAGGGGGCACCCTAGAACACACAAGTTGATCCTTGAGATCGTTCCTTAGCCGTGTCTTGGTGCCCCCCTCCACCATATTCCACCTCGGTCATATTGTAGCGGTGCTTAGGCGAAGCCCTGCGATGGTGAAACATCAAGATCGTCCTGCCACGTCGTCTTGTGAATTCCTCCCGGAGCTTTGCTGGATCGAAGCCCGTGGAGCGTCATCGAGCTGAACGTGTGCCAAGAACTTCGGAGGCGCCGAGTAACGGGCGCTGTGATCGGCTGGATCGTGAGGAGAACGTCGACTACTTCCTCTACGTCATCATCGACTCGGAGGTGCCGGAGTAACGGCGCTGGGATCGGCAGGATCGCGAGGAGAAAGTACGACTACTTCCTCTACGTTGTGATCGCTTCCGCTTACGGTCTACGAGGGTACGTAGACAACACTCTCCCCTCTCGTTGCTATGCCATCACCATGGTCCTGTGTGTGCGTAGGAAATTTTTTGAAATTACTGCGTTCCCCAACATGCCGCACAATCATGACGAGCATGATTTAGCTCTGCCGTCGGACAGTGTTTGGGAGATCGCACCGGCAACTACTCCGGCCTTCAATCCGGAGCAAATTGCGCCATCCGAGGACGGGTGGATAGACCCCGCCAAGGAGGCCGCACTCTGAGCGGCGATAGAGTCGGATACTGACGTTACTTCTCACGAGAGCTGTGATGCCGAACTACTGGATTCGTCCCCGGCCACTGACTCCGAGCTGCCTACGCCCGTAGCCATCAAATTCGATTGGGCGCCGATCATGGAGTTCACCTCCGTGGATATCTTTCAGCACTCGCCTTTTGGCGACGTGCTAAATTCATTAAGGTCTCTCTCCTTGTCAGGAGAACCTTGGCTGAACTATGTCCGGCTAGAGTGGGAAGCGGACAACGAAGAAATTCGCAGCCCACCCACCACCCATTTGTTAGCCACTGTCGACGATTTAACCGACATGCTCGACTTCGACTCCGAAGACATTGATGGTATGGACGACGATGCAGGAGACGAACAGGAACCACCGCCCACAAGGCACTGGACCACCACCTCATCATACGATATATGGTGGATACCCCCAAAGAAGACAATGGCGACAAGACAGCAGAGGATGACCCCTCCAAGAAGCAACCCAAGCGCCGGCGTCAGCGGCGCCGCTCTAAGTCCCGCCACAGCAAAAGTAGTGATACCGGCACAAGAGACAATAACACTCCGGATAGTGCCGAAGACGATGAAAATTCCCTCCAGCCAGATTTAGAGCAGTTTGAGGAACAAGCTAGCCCTCCAGAACGGGCAGCAGACGGAGAAACGGAGGAGGACAATTACATGCCTCTCTCTGAAGATGAGGTGAGCCTCGGCGACGAAGAATGTATCGTGCCCGAGGATCCCATCAAACAGGAGCGCTTCAAGCGCTGGCTTATAGCCACAACAAATAGCCTGAAGAAAAAGCAACAACAACTTCGAGTTGATCAAGATTTGCTAGCAGACAGATGGATCGAAGTCCTTGCGAATGAGGAATACGAACTCGAACGCCCCTCCAAGAGTTACCCAAAATGCAGGTCGCTACTTGAGGAGGAAGCATTGAAATCTACCTCACCAGCGTACGATGCGGCTGACCGGCCACCGCGTGGCCGAGATAGAGAGGCGTTACAGGCTGAACATGCGGGACCTGCGAGACCTGCGAGACGTATTGGAGAGCAAGGCAAAACATGCAAGATCGATCTACGGATCACGGGGGCGCGCACCAACACGTGGCGATGATCGTCACGCCGGATACAATAAAAGTAAATCCGGCCGGGCCGAATACAGCAGACAAGACTCCTATGAACTGCGTCGTGATATAGCCCGACACAGAGGCGCTGCACACCCCCTATGCTTCACTGATGAAGTTATGGATCACAAATTCCCGGAGGGTTCTAAACCCATAAATATCGAATCATATGATGGTACAACAGATCCCGCAGTATGGATTGCGGATTTCCTCCTCCATATCCACATGGCTCGCGGTGATGATCTACACGCCATCAAGTACCTCCCACTAAAACTCAAAGGACCAGCTCTGCATTGGCTGAATAGCTTGCCAGCAGACTCCGTCGGCAGTTGGGAGGATTTGGAAGATGCATTCCTTGACAACTTCCAAGGCACTTATGTGTGACCACCGGATGTTGATGACTTGAGCCATATAACTCAGCAGCCAGGGGAATCGGCCAGGCAATTTTGGACACGGTTCCTAACCAAGAAAAACCAAATTGTCGATTGTCCGGACGCCGAAGCCTTAGCGGCATTCAAGCACAACATCCGTGACGAGTGGCTCGCCCGGCACCTCAGTCAGGAAAAGCCGAAATCTATGGCAGCCCTCACGACACTCATGACCCGCTTTTGCGCGGGAGAGGACAGCTGGCTGGCTCGCAGCAACTACACATCAACGAATCTGGGCACTTCAGATACTAAAGATGCTAACGACAGACCACGTCTTAACAGACACAAGTGCCGCAATAACGGCGATAACACTGAAGACACGGCAGTCAATGCCGGATTCAAAGGCTCTAGACCCGGTCAGCGGAAAAATCCATTCAAAAGAAGTACTCTGGGCCCGTCTAGCTTGGACCGCATACTCGATCGCTCGTGTCAAATTCACGGCACCCCTGACAAGCCAGCCAATCACACCAACAGAGAATGCTGGGTGTTCAAGCAGGCCGGCAAGTTGAATGCTGAAAACAAGGACAAGGGGTTGCATAGCGATGACGAGGAGGAGCCCCGGCCGCTGAACACGGGAGGACAGAAGAGGTTCCCCCCACAAGTGAAAATGGTGAATATGATATACGCAACCCACATTCCCAAGAGGGAACGAAGCGAGCACTAAGGGACGTCTATGCGATGGAGCCTGTCGCCCCAAAGTTCAACCCATGGTCCTCTTGTCCGATCACCTTTGATCGCAGGGACCACCCCACCAGTATCCGTCATGGCGGATCCGCAGCATTGGTCCTAGACCCCATCATCGACGGATTTCACCTCACTCGAGTCCTCATGGACGGCGGCAGCAGCCTGAACCTGCTCTATCAGATACAAGGTCGCAAAATGGGCATAGATCCCTCGAGGATCAAACCCACCAAAACCACCTTTAAGGGTGTCATCCCAGGTGTAGAGGCCCATTGCACGGGCTCAATCACACTGGAAGTGGTCTTCGGATCTCCGGAGAACTTCTGAAGCGAGGAGTTAATCTTCAATATCGTCCCATTCCGCAGCAGCTATCACACACTGCTCGGGCGAACCGCATTTGCAAAATTCAATGCGGTACCGCAGTACGCGTACCTCAAGCTCAAGATGCCAGGACCTAGGGGGGTTATAATAGTCAATGGAAATACAGAGCGCTCGCTCCGCACGGAGGAGCACACTGCGGCCCTCGCAGCAGAAGCACAAAGCAGCCTTTTAAGGCAAACCGCCAATTCGGCGATAAAGCCCCCAGACACCGTCAAGCGAGTCCGGAGTAACCTACAGCAGGACCGCCTGGCACGTTCAGAGCTCGCATAGCAATTCGGCCCCCGTCCAAGTCCCAGTCAAGCGACAAAATCCATGCTGCGCGTACACAATTACGCACTGAAAATACCATGGTCATAGGCGGGGGCACGATCAGAGCACGTCCCGCAATGCGGTTCAACCTCCCTAGGGGCTGCATACCTTTATCGTTTTTCCTCTTTCAGGACCTTATTCTCTGGAAACCCTTTCCAGCAGTATGATTGCCGGACACATTACGGGAAGGAACAACCAAGGAGGCAAGAAGCTAAGTCGTGCAATGGAATCCCCAGGTGGTCTTTGATAACGATCGAAATACCTGCTTTAAATACCCGCATACAGCTTGCCCTTGGATAGGACATGTCAAATAGTCCTATTTTTTGCTTATTGCACTACTTGTATCAGTACGCTTTGACGTATTATTTAAATAACAATGCATAACATTAGTCTATTATTGCATTATCCATCTTTTTTTTCTTATATGTTCATTTACAACAACTTGCACCTGTACATTCTGGTATGGCCAGTACGCCAGGGGCTTTCGTATACCCCATAACACGGCGTGAGAAGTCCGAACACTTTCGACAGTGCGGCACCCCGAACTTATAGCATTATATGCATCAGCTCTGAATCATGTCTTGGGTCAATAGTTGGGTTTGCCCGGCTCCCACGTTTTGGTACCTTATGTTCCGCAATATCGGCTAACGTAGCACTGGTAGAACTACTGTGATTGTGTCCTGGTTCTTCCGGACGAGCACCTTAGTAGAGAAAGCCAAAACTGACTATCATGATAAGGCGAGAGTTGGTCGCTGTTCGAGAGGTTTCAAGTCCTTAAAGACTTTTTCCGCTTCGGGCGAGGAGTCGGCCTTGCCCGACTTAGGCGTATATAGCGCCCCAAATTCGGCCTTCCGAATACTAGGGGCTTCGCCAAAATTCAAAATTGTAGACTTCTATGGCTAAGTGAGAGTGATAAAGCCTTATAGTCCGATTGCCTGGTTCGTTGTGCTGAACACCTCCCTCGAAGCACCCAAAAATTGGGATAAAGAGTGCTCAGGTTTATCCCGAACACCCCAATACTAGTTACATGGGGGCAGAAGCCGACGACTGGCCAACTCTCAGATTTTATAAACGGCCGCACAGAAGGTAATATTTTAAATTCAAAAAGCGTTGCATAGCGCAAATGAACTAGTTTTCACATTACAGGATCACATGAGCATATTCATTCAAAAATTACATCTTTAGCACATTCCTCCGCCACAAGGCGGGCACCCTTCAGGACACCTTCATGATACATCTCGGGGTGGCGATGCTCCTTGCCCTGCGGCGGCCCCTCCTTCACCAGCTTCTCGGCGTCCATCTTCACCCAATGCACTTTCGCACAGGCAAAGGCCCTGCGCGCACCTTTGATGCAGACGGACCACTTGATGGCTTCAAGCCGGAGGCAGGCGTTCACAAGCCGCCCCACCAAACCGAAGTAGCTGTTAGGCAGGGGATCGCCAGGCCACATCCGGACTATAAGGCCCTTCTGTTGGGGAACGCAGTAATTTCAAAAATTTTCCTACGCACACACAGGACCATGGTGATGGCATAGCAACGAGAGGGGAGAGTGTTGTCTACGTACCCTCGTAGACCGTAAGCGGAAGCGATCACAACGTAGAGGAAGTAGTCGACTTTCTCCTCGCGATCCTGCCGATCCAGCGCCGTTACTCCGGCACCTCCGAGTCGATGATGACGTAGAGGAAGTAGTCAGACGTTCTCCTCACGATCCAGCCGATCACAAGCGCCGTTACTCCGGCGCCTCCGAGTTCTTGGCACACGTTCAGCTCGATGACGCTCCACGGGCTTCGATCCAGAAAGCTCCGGGAGGGAGTTCCGTCAAGACGACGGCGTGGTAGGACGATCTTGATGTTTCACCGTCGCAGGGCTTCGCCTAAGCACCGCTACAATATGACCGAGGTGGAATATGGTGGAGGGGGCACCAGACACGGCTAAGGAACGATCTCAAGGATCAACTTGTGTGTTCTAGGGTGCCCCCCTGCCCCGTGATATAAAGGAGCAAGGGGAGGCCGGCCAGCCTTGGGGCGCACCAAGGGAGGGAGTCCTCCTCCTAGTAGGAGTAGGACTCCCTTTCCTAGTCCTACTAGGAAGAGGGAAGGGAAAGGAAAGAGAGGGAGAGGGAGAGGGAAAGGGGCTGCGCCTCCTAGTCCAATTCGGACTCCCCATGGAGGCGCACCACCTCCTGGTGCAGCTCTCTCTCTCCCTCTTGGCCCAATAAGGCCCATAACTTCCCGGGGGTTCCGTAACCCTTCCGGCACTCCGGTTTTCTCCGAAACTTCCTAACCTTTCCGTGTCCGAATATAACCATCCAATATATCAATCTTTATGTCTCGACCATTTCGAGACTCCTCGTCAGTCCGTGATCACATCCGGGACTCGAACTCCTTCGGTACATCAAAATAAATAAACTCATAATAACCGTCATTGAAACCTTAAGCGTGCGGACCCTACGGTTCGAGAACTATGTAGACATGACCTAGAACTATTCTCGGTCAATAACCAATAGCGGGACCTGGATGCCCATATTGGTTCCTACATATTCTCTGAAGATCTTTATCGGTCGGACCGCGCATAACAACATATCGTTGTTCCTTTTTGTCATCGGTATGTTACTTGCCCGAGATTCGATCGTCCGAATCCAACAACTAGTTCAATCAAGTTAAGGGCAAGTCTCTTTACTCGTTCAGTAATACATCATCTCACAACTAACTCATTAGTTGTGATGCTTGCAAGGCTTATGTGATGTGTATTACCGAGAAGGCCAGAGATACCTCTCCGACAATCGGAGTGACAAAACCTAATCTCGAAATCGCCAACCCAACAAGTACCTTTGGAGACACTTGTAGTACTCCTTTATAATCACCCAGTTACGTTGTGACGCTTGGTAGTACCCAAAGTGTTCCTCCGTAAACGGATTTGCATAATCTCATAGTTATAGGAACATGTATAAGTCATGAAGAAAGCAATAGCAACATACTAAACGATCAAGTGCTAGGCTAACGGAATGGGTCATGTCAATCAGATCATTCTCCTAATGATGTGATCCCGTTAATCAAATGACAACTCATGTCTATGGTTAGGAAACATAACCATCTTTGATTAACGAGCTAGTCAAGTAGAGGCATACTAGTGACACTTTGTTTGTCTATGTATTCACACATGTATTATGTTTCCGGTTAATACAATTCTAGCATGAATAATAAACATTTATCATGATATAAGGAAATAAATAATAACTTAATTATTGCCTCTAGGGCATATTTCCTTGATCTCCCACTTGCACTAGAGTCAATAATCTAGTTTACTCAAGAATGATTCTAACACCCATGGAGTCTTGGTGCTGATCATGTTTTGCTCGTGGAAGAGGCTTAGTCAACGGGTCTGCAATGTTCAGATCCGTATGTACTTTGCAAATCTCTATGTCTCCCACTTGGACTTGGTCCCAATGGAATTGAAGCGTCTCTTGATATGCTTGGTCCTCTTGTGAAATCTGGATTCCTTTGCCAAGGCAATTGCACCAGTATTGTCACATAAGATCTTCATTGGTCCCGATGCACTAGGTATAACACCTAGATCGGAAATGAACTCTTTCATCCAGACTCCTTCATTTGCTGCTTCCGAAGCAGCTATGTACTCCGCTTCACATGTAGATCCCGCTACGACGCTTTGTTTAGAACTGCACCAACTGACAGCTCCACCGTTTAACAAAAACACGTATCCGGTTTGCGATTTAGAATCGTCCGGATCGCTGTCAAAACTTGCATCGACGTAACCATTTACGACTAGCTCTTTGTCACCTCCATATACGAGAAACATATCCTTAGTCCTTTTCAGGTATTTCAGGATGTTCTTGACAGCTGTACAGTGATCCTCTCCTGGATTACTTTGTTACCTTCCTGCCAAGCTTACCGCTAAGCATACGTCAGGTCTGTTACACAGCATTGCATACATGATAGAGCCTATGGCTGAAGCATAGGGAACATCTTTCATTTTCTCTCTATCTTCTCACGTGGTCGGGCATTGAGTCCGACTCAATTTCACACCTTGTAATACAGGTAAAAACCTTTCTTTGCCTCGATCCATTTTGAACTTCTTCAAAACTTTATCAAGGTATGTGCTTTGTGAAAGTCCAATTAAGCGTCTTGATCTGTCTCTATAGATCTTGATGCCCAATATGTAAGTAGCTTCACCAAGGTCTTTCATCGAAAAACTCTTGTTCAAGTATCCCTTTATGCTATCCAGAAATTCTATATCATTTCCGATCAATAATATGTCATCTACATATAAGATCAGAAATGCTATAGAGCTCCCACTCACTTTCTTGTAAATACAGGCTTCTCCATAAGTCTCAGATAAACCCAAATGCTTTGATCACACTATCAAAGCGTTTATTCCAACTCCGAGATGCTTGCACCAGTCCATAAATGGATCATTGGAGCTTGCACACTTTGTTAGTTCCCTTTGGATCGATAAAACCTACTGGTTGCATCATATACAACTCTTCTTCCGTAAAACCCATTCAGAATGCGGTCTTTACATCCATTTGCCATATTTCATAATCATAAAATGCGGCAATTGCTAACATGATTCGGACAGACTTAAGCATCGCTACGGGTGAGAAGGTCTCATCGTAGTCAATCCCTTGAACTTGTCGAAAACCCTTTGCGACAAGTCGAGCTTTGTAGACAGCAATATTACCGTCAGCGTCAGTCTTCTTCTTGAAGATCCACTTGTTTTCTATTGCTTGCCGACCTTCGGGCAAGTCAACCAAAGTCCATACTTTGTTTTCATACATGGATCCTATCTCGGATTTCATGGCTTCAAGCCATTTTTGCGGAATCTGGGCTCACCATCGCTTCTTCATAGTTCGTAGGTTCATCATGATCTAGTAGCATGACTTCCAGAACAGGATTGCCGTACCACTGCAGTGCGGATTTTATTCTGGTTGATCTACGAGGTTCTGTAGTAACTTGATCTGAAGTTTCATGATCAACATCATTAACTTCCTCACTTTTTGGTGTAGATGTCGCAGAAACTGGTTTACGTGATAAACTACTTTCCAATAAGGGAGAAGGTACAGATTACCTCATCAAATTCTACTTTCCTCCCACTCACTTCTTTCGAGAGAAACTCCTTCTCTAGAAAGGATCCATTCTTAGCAACAAATGTTTTGCCTTCGGATGCATGATAGAAGGTGTACCCAACTGTCTCCTTTGGGTATACTATGAAGACACATTTCTAAGTTTTAGTTTCGAGCTTATCAGGTTGAAGCTTTTTCACATAAGCATCGCATCCCCAAATTTTAAGAAACGACAACTTTTGTTACTTGCTAAACCACAGTTCATAAGGTGTCTTCTCAATGGATTTTTACGGTGTTCTATTTAGCGTGAATGCGGCCGTCTCAAGAGCATAACCCCAAAAGCGATAGCGGTAAATCTGTAAGAGACATCATAGATCGCACCATATCTAGTAAAGTGCGATTACGACGTTCGGACACACCATTGCGCTGTGGTGTTCCGGTGGCGTGAGTTGCTAAACTATTCCGCATTGTTTCAAATGTAGACCAAACTTCGTAACTCAAATATTCGCCTCCACGATCAGATCGAAGAAACTTTATTTTCTTATTACGATGATTTTCAACTTCATTCTGAAATTCTTTGAACTTTTCAAATGTCTCAGACTTATGTTTCATTAAGAAGATATACCCATATCTGCTTAAATCATCTGTGAAGGTGAGAAAATAACGATATCCGCCACGAGCCTCAATATTCATTGGACCACATACATCTGTATGTATGATTTCCAACAAATCGATGCTCTCTCCATAGTACCGAGAACGGTGTTTTAGTCATCTTTCCCATGAGGCACGGTTACTTAAGTGCCAAGTGATTCATAATCAAGTGACTCCAAAAGTCCATCAGTATGGAGTTTCTTCATGCGCTTTACACCGATATGACCTAAACGGCAATGCCACAAATAAGTCGCACTATCATTATCAACTCTGCATCTTTTGGTTTCAACATTATGAATATGTGTATCACTACTATCGAGATCCATTAAAATAGACCACTCTTTAAGGGTGCATGACCATAAAAGATATTATTCATATAAATAGAACAACCTTTATTCTCTGATTTAAATGAATAACCGTCTCGCATCAAACAAGATCCAGATATAATGTTCATGCTTAACGCTGGCACATAGCGGGATCTTCTTACCACTGTTGGGGAACCACTGTTGGGGAAATACTGTTGGAGAACGCTGATACCACTGTTGGGGAACGCAGTAATTTCAAAAATTTTCCTACGCACACACAGGACCATGGTGATGGCATAGCAACGAGAGGGGAGAGTGTTGTCTACGTACCCTCGTGAGACCGTGGCAAGCGATCACAACGTAGAGGAAGTAGTCGTACTTTCTCCTCGCGATCCTGCCGATCCCAGCGCCGTTACTCCGGCACCTCCGAGTCGATGATGACGTAGAGGAAGTAGTCGACGTTCTCCTCACGATCCAGCCGATCACAGCGCCGTTACTCGGCGCCTCCGAGTTCTTGGCACACGTTCAGCTCGATGACGCTCCACGGGCTTCGATCCAAAGAAAGCTCGGGGAGGGAGTTCCGTCAAGACGACGGCGTGGCAGGACGATCTTGATGTTTCACCGTCGCAGGCTTCGCCTAAGCACCGCTACAATATGACCGAGGTGGAATATGGTGGAGGGGGCACCGCACACGGCTAAGGAACGATCTCAAGGATCAACTTGTGTGTTCTAGGGTGCCCCCTGCCCCCGTATATAAAGGAGCATGGGGGAGGGCCGGCCAGCCTTGGGGCGAACTATGGGTGGGGGGAGTCCTCCTCATAGTAGGAGTAGGACTCCCCTTTCCTAGTCCTACTAGGAAGTGGGAAGGGGAAATGAAAGAGAGGGAGAGGGAGAGGGATAGGGGGGCTGCGCCTCCTAGTCCACCGGACTCCCCATGGAGGGGGGCGCACCACCTCTGGTGCAGCCCTCTCTCTCCCTCTTGGCCCAATAAGGCCCATAACTTCCCCGGGGTTCCGTAACCCTTCCAAGACTCCGGTTTTCTCCGGAAACTTCCGAACCTTTCCGTGTCCGAATATAACCATCCAATATATCAATCTTTATGTCTCGACCATTTCGAGACTCCTCGTCATGTCCGTGATCACATCCGGACTCGAACTCCTTCGGTACATCAAAATACATAAACTCATAATAACCGCCATTGAAACCTTAAGCGTGCGGACCCTACGGTTCGAGAACTATGTAGACATGACCTAGAACTATTCTCGGTCAATAACCAATAGCGGGACCTGGATGCCCATATTGGTTCCTACATATTCTACGAAGATCTTTATCGGTCTGACCGCATAACAATATACGTTGTTCCTTTTTGTCATCGGTATGTTACTTGCCCGAGATTCGATCGTCGGTATCCAATACCTAGTTCAATCTCGTCACCGGCAAGTCTCTTTACTGCTCCGTAATACATCATCTCGTAACTAACTCATTAGTTGTGATGCTTGCAAGGCTTATGTGATGTGTATTACCGAGAAGGCCCAGAGATACCTCTCCGACAATCGGAGTGACAAAACCTAATCTCGAAATACGCCAACCCAACAAGTACCTTTGGAGACACTTGTAGTACTCCTTTATAATCACCCGATTACGTTGCCAGGACGTTTGGTAGTACCCAAAGTGTTCCTCCGTAAACGGGAGTTGCATAATCTCATAGTTATAGGAACATGTATAAGTCATGAAGAAAGCAATAGCAACATACTAAACGATCAAGTGCTAGGCTAACGGAATGGGTCATGTCAATCAGATCATTCTCCTAATGATGTGATCCCGTTAATCAAATGACAACTCATGTCTATGGTTAGGAAACATAACCATCTTTGATTAACGAGCTAGTCAAGTAGAGGCATACTAGTGACACTTTGTTTGTCTATGTATTCACACATGTATTATGTTTCCGGTTAATACAATTCTAGCATGAATAATAAACATTTATCATGATATAAGGAAATAAATAATAACTTTATTATTGCCTCTAGGGCATATTTCCTTCAGTCTCCCACTTGCACTAGAGTCAATAATCTAGTTTACTCAAGAATGATTCTAACACCCATGGAGTCTTGGTGTTGATCATGTTTTGCTCGTGGAAGAGGCTTAGTCAACGGGTCTGCAATGTTCAGATCCGTATGTACTTTGCAAATCTCTATGTCTCCCACTTGGACTTGGTCCCGAATGGAATTGAAGCGTCTCTTGATATGCTTGGTCCTCTTGTGAAATCTGGATTCCTTTGCCAAGGCAATTGCACCAAGATTGTCACGTAAGATCTTCATTGGTCCCGATGCACTAGGTATAACACCTAGATCGGAAATGAACTCTTTCATCCAGACTCCTTCATTTGCTGCTTCAAGCAGCTATGTACTCCGCTTCACATGTAGATCCCGCTTCTGACGCTTTGTTTAGAACTGCACCAACCGACAGCTCCACCGCTTAACAAAAACACGTATCCGGTTTTTGATTTAGAATCGTCCGGATCAGTTTCAAAGCTTGCATCGAAGTAACCATTTACGACTATCTATTAGTAACAACCATATATGAGAAACATATCCTTAGACCTTTTCGTGTATTTCGTGATGTTCTTGACCGCTGTCCGAGGATCCACTCTGGATTACTTTTGGTACCTTCCTGCCAAGCTTATCGCTAAGCATACGTCGTGTCTGGTACACAGCATTGCATACATGATAGAGCCTATGGCTGAAGCATAGGGAACATCTTTCATTTTCTCTCTATCTTCTGCCGTGGTCGGGCATTGAGTCCGACTCAATTTCACACCTTGTAATACAGTAAAAACCTTTCTTTGCACGATCCATTTTGAACTTCTTCAAAACTTTATCAAGGTATGTGCTTTGTGAAAGTCCAATTAAGCGCCTTGATCTGCCTCTATAGATCTTGATGCCCAATATGTAAGTAGCTTCACCAAGGTCTTTCATCGAAAAACTCTTGTTCAAGTATCCCTTTATGCTATCCAGAAATTCTATATCATTTCCGATCAATAATATGTCATCTACATATAAGATCAGAAATGCTATAGAGCTCCCACTCACTTTCTTGTAAATACAGCTTCTCCATAAGTCTCAGATAAACCCAAATGCTTTGATCACACTATCAAAGCGTTTATTCCAACTCCGAGATGCTTGCACCAGTCCATAAATGGATCGCTGGAGCTTGCACACTTTGTTAGTTCCTTTGGATCGATAAAACCTTCTCGTTGCATCATATACAACTCTTCTTCCGTAAACCCATTCAGAATGCGGTCTTTACATCCATTTGCCATATTTCATAATCATAAAATGCGGCAATTGCTAACATGATTCGGACAGACTTAAGCATCGCTACGGGTGAGAAGGTCTCATCGTAGTCAATCCCTTGAACTTGTCGAAAACCCTTTGCGACAAGTCGAGCTTTGTAGACAGCAATATTACCGTCAGCGTTAGTCTTCTTCTTGAAGATCCACTTGTTTTCTATTGCTTGCCGACCCTCGGGCAAGTCAACCAAAGTCCATACTTTGTTTTCATACATGGATCCTATCTCGGATTTCATGGCTTCAAGCCATTTTATGGAATCTGGGCTCACCATCGCTTCTTCATAGTTCGTGAGGTTCATCATGATCTAGTAGCATGACTTCCGAACAGGATTGCCGTACCACTGCAGTGCGGATTTTATTCTGGTTGATCTACGAGGTTACGTAGTAACTTGATCTGAAGTTTAATGATCAACATCATCAACTTCCTCACTATTTGGTGTAGATGTCGCAGAAACTGGTTTCTGTGATAAACTACTTTCCAATAAGGGAGAAGGTACAGTTACCTCATCAAATTCTACTTTCCTCCCACTCACTTCTTTCGAGAGAAACTCCTTCTCTAGAAAGGATCCATTCTTAGCAACAAATGTTTTGCCTTCGGATCTGTGATAGAAGGTGTACCCAACTGTCTCCTTTGGGTATCCTATGAAGACATATTTCTCCGATTTAGGTTCGAGCTTATCAGGTTGAAGCTTTTTCACATAAGCATCGCATCCCCAAACTTTAAGAAACGACAACTTTGGTTTCTTGCTAAACCACAGTTCATAAGGTGTCGTCTCAACGGATTTTGACGGTGTTCTATTTAGCGTGAATGCGGCCGCCTCAAGAGCATAACCCCAAAACGATAGCGGTAAATCTGTAAGAGACATCATAGATCGCACCATATCTAGTAAAGTGCGATTACGACGCTCGGACACACCATTGCGCTGTGGTGTTCCGGGTGGCGTGAGTTGCGTAAACTATTCCGCATTGTTTCAAATGTAGACCAAACTCAGAACTCAAATATTCGCCTCCACGATCAGATCGAAGAAACTTTATTTTCTTATTACGATGATTTTCAACTTCATTCTGAAATTCTTTGAACTTTTAAAATGTCTCAGACTTATGTTTCATTAAGAAGATATACCCATATCTGCTTAAATCATCTGTGAAGGTGAGAAAATAACGATATCCGCCACGAGCCTCAATATTCATTGGACCACATACATCTGTATGTATGATTTCCAACAAATCGATGCTCTCTCCATAGTACCGAGAACGGTGTTTTAGTCATCTTGCCCATGAGGCACGGTTACTTAAGTGCCATGTGATTCATAATCAAGTGACTCCAAAAGTCCATCAAGATGGAGTTTCTTCATGCGCTTTACATCGATATGACCTAAACGGCAATGCCACAAATAAGTCGCACTATCATTATCAACTCTGCATCTTTTGGTTTCAACATTATGAATATGTGTATCACTACTATCGAGATCCATTAAAAATAGACCATTCTTTAAGGGTGCATGACCATAAAAGATATTATTCATATAAATAGAACAACCTTTATTCTCTCGATTTAAATGAATAACCGTCTCGCATCAAACAAGATCCAGATATAATGTTCATGCTTAACGCCGCACCAAATAACAATTATTTAGGTCTAAAACTAATCCCGAAGGTAGATGTAGAGGTAGCGTGCCGACCTGCGATCACATCGACTTTGGAACCATTTCCCACGCCAAGATCGTCACCTCGTCCTTTGCCGTTGTTCGCTAATCAGTAGTCCCTGTTTCGAAGTTGCAAATATTAGCAATGTAACCAGATCAAATACCTGTGTACTATCATGAGCTCTAGTAAGGTACACATCAATAACATGTATATCACATATACCTTTGTTCACCTTGCCATCCTTCTTATCCGCCAAATACTTGGGGCAGTTCCGCTTCCAAAGGACTAGTCATGGCAGAGAAGCACTCAGCCAGTGTTTAGGTCCAGACTTGGGTTTCTTCACTTGAGCAAAGAACTTGTTTGCTGTTCTTCTTGAAGTTCCCTTCTTCTTCCCTTTGCCTTTCTTCTTGAAACTAGTGGTCTTATTGACCCTCAACACTTGATGCTCCTTCTTGATTTCTACCTCCGCAGCTTTCAAGATTGCGAAGAGCTCTGTATAGTTTTTACTAACCCTTGCATATTATAGTTCATCACGAAGCCTTTGTAGCTTGGTGGCGTTGATTGAAGAATTCTCACAATGACACAATCATCCGGAAGATCAACTCCGCTTGAGTCAAGTGATTGTAATACCCAGATATTCTCGAGTATGTGTTCACCGATGCACCCATTCTCCTCCATCTTGCAGCTATAGAACTTATTGGAGACTTCATATCTCAATCCGCATTCTGCTGAAATATCAACTTCAACTCTTGGAACATCTCATATGCTCCACGACTTTCAAAACGTCGTTGAAGACCCGGTTCTAAGCCGTAAAGCATGGCACTTCGAACTATAGAGTAGTCATCGCCTTTGCTCGCCAGACGTTCTTAACGCCGCCGCCAGCATCAAGAAGAGTCTGCACCTAGCGGTGCATCCAGACGTAACTCTTCCAGGCAGCAATGAGGATAATCCTCAAATACGGACCCAGTCCGTGTAATTGCTACCATCATCTTTCAACTTTGCTTTCTCAAGGAACGCATTAAAATTCAACGGAACAATAGCACGAGCCATCTATCTACAAATGTATATAGACAAGCAAGATACTATCAGTACTAAGTTCATGATAAATTTAAGTTCAATTAATCATATTACTTAAGAACTCCCACTTAGATAGACATCTCTCTAGTCATCTAAGTGATCACGTAATCCAAATCAACTAAACCATAACCGATCATCACGTGAGATGGAGTAGTTTTCAATGGTGAACATCTTATGTTGATCATATCTACTATATGATTCACGCCGACCTTTCGGTCTCCGTGTTCCGAGGCCATATCCGCATATGCTAGGCTCGTCAAGTATAACCTGAGTATTCTGCGTGTGCAAAACTGGCTTGCACCCGTTGTAGATGGACGTAGAGCTTATCACACCCGATCATCACGTGGTGTCTCGCACGATTTAACTTTGGCAACGGTGCATACTCGTGGAGAACACTACTTGATAATTTTAGTGAGAGATCATCTTAAAATGCTACCGTCAATCAAGCAAAATAAGATGCATAAAGGATAAACATCACATGCAATCAATATAAGTGATATGATATGGCCATCATCATCTTGCGCCAGGATCTCCATCTCCGGCACCGCCATGATCACCATCGCCACCGGCCGACACCTTGATCTCCATCGTAGCATCGTTGTCGCTACGCCATCTATTGCTTCTACGACTATCGCTACCGCTTAGTGATAAAGTAAAGCAATTACGTATGCTTGCATTTCATACAATAAAGCGACAACCATATGGCTCCTGCCAGCTGCCGATAACTCGGTTACAAAACATGATCATCTCATACAATATAGCATCATTCCTTGACCATATCACATCACAACATGCCCTGCAAAAACAAGTTAGACGTCCTCTACTTTGTTGCTGCAAGTTTTACGTGGCTGCTACGGGCTGAGCAAGAACCGTTCTTACCTACGCATCAAAACCACAACGATATTTCACAAATAGACTCCGCTTAACCTTCTCAAGGACCGGCGTAGCCACACTCGGTTCAACTAAAGTGAGAGAGACAGACACCCGCCAGCCACCTTTAAGCACGAATGCTCGTAACGGTGAAACCAGTCGCGTAAGCGCACGCTGGCGTAATGTCGGTCCGGCCGCTTCATCTCACAATACCGCTGAACCAAAGTATGACATGCTGGTAGGTAGTATGACTTGTATCGCCCACAACTCACTTGTGTTCTACTCGTGCATATGACATCAACGCATAAAACCAGGCTCGGATGCCACTGTTGGGGAACGCAGTAATTTCAAAAATTTCCTACGCACACACGTGACCATGGTGATGGCATAGCAACGAGAGGGGAGAGTGTTGTCTACGCATCTCGTGAGACCGTGGCGGAAGCGATCACAACGTAGAGGAAGTAGTCGATTTTCTCCTCGCGATCCTGCCGATTCCAGCGCCAAGCATTCGGCACCTCCGAGTCGATGATGACGTAGAGGAAGTAGTCGACGTTCTCCTCACGATCCAGCCGATCACAGCGCCCGTTACTCCGGCGCCTCGAGTTCTTGGCACACGCTCAGCTCGATGACGCCCACGGGCTTCGATCCAGAAAGCTCCGGGAGGGGAGTTCCACAAGACGACGTGGCAGGACGATCTTGATGTTTCACTGTCCGCAGGCTTCGCCTAAGCACCGCTACAATATGACCGAGGTGGAATATGGTGGAGGGGGCACCGCACACGGCTAAGGAACGATCTCAAGGATCAACTTGTGTGTTCTAGGGTGCCCCCTGCCTGCAGACATAAAGGAGCAAGGGGAGGGCCGGCCAGCCTTGGGGCGCACTAAGGGAGGGGGAGTCCTCCTCCTAGTAGGAGTAGGACTCCCTTCCTAGTCCTACTAGGAAGAGGGAAGGGAAAGGAAAGAGAGAGGAGAGGGAGGGGGGGCTGCGCCTCCTAGTCCAATTCGGACTCCCCATGGAGGGGGCGCACCACCTCCCGGTGCAGCCCTCTCTCTCCTCTTGGCCCAATAAGGCCCATAACTTCCCGGGGTTCCGTAACCCTTCCCAAGACTCGTTTTCTCCGAAACTTCCGAACCTTTCCGTGTCCGAATATAACCATCCAATATATCAATCTTTATGTCTCGACCATTTCGAGACTCCTCGTCATGTCCGTGATCACATCCGGGACTAACTCCTTCGGTACATCAAAATACAGAAACTCATAATAACCGCTATTGAAACCTTAAGCGCATGGACCCTACGGTTCGAGAACTATGTAGACATGACCTAGAACTATTCTCGGTCAATAACCAATAGCGGGACCTGGATGCCCATATTGGTTCCTACATATTCTACGTAAGATCTTTATCGGTCGCATCAAGCATAACAACATACGTTGTTCCTTTTTGTCATCGGTATGTTACTTGCCCGAGATTCGATCGTCGGTATCCAATACCTAGTTCAATCTCGCTACCGGCAAGTCTCTTTACTCGTTCCGTAATACATCATCTCACAACTAACTCATTAGTTGTGATGCTTGCAAGGCTTATGTGATGTGTATTACCGAGAAGGCCCAGAGATACCTCTCCGACAATCGGAGTGACAAAACCTAATCTCGAAATACGCCAACCCAACAAGTACCTTTGGAGACACTTGTAGTACTCCTTTATAATCACCCAGCTTACGTTGTGGACGCTTGGTAGTACCCAAAGTGTTCCTCCGTAAACGGAGTTGCATAATCTCATAGTTATAGAAACATGTATAAGTCATGAAGAAAGCAATAGCAACATACTAAACGATCAAGTGCTAGGCTAACGGAATGGGTCATGTCAATCAGATCATTCTCCTAATGATGTGATCCCGTTAATCAAATGACAACTCATGTCTATGGTTAGGAAACATAACCATCTTTGATTAACGAGCTAGTCAAGTAGAGGCATACTAGTGACACTTTGTTTGTCTATGTATTCACACATGTATTATGTTTCCGGTTAATACAATTCTAGCATGAATAATAAACATTTATCATGCTATAAGGAAATAAATAATAACTTAATTATTGCCTCTAGGGCATATTTCCTTCACCTTCATGGCCTGTTCGGCTGCCTTGTGGAGCTCGACCAGTTTCTTCAGCTGATCGTTCAAAGGCACGGGGTGTTCGGTCCTAGTATACTGAGACCAGAAAAACTTCTCTGTTGAGCTCCCCTCCTCAGCCCGGTAGAACTCCGCAGCATCTGACACACTACGGGACAAATCTGCGAACGCTCCTGGAGAGCTCCGAACTCGGGTAAGTAAAAAGAAAGTTTCCTTCACATGCTTGCTTTGCATAAAGAATGCCTTACCCGCCGCTATCTTCTTAACCGCCTCAATTTCCCGGAGGGCCTTTTGGGCTTCGGCCTTGGCATGTTTTGCACTTTCGAGGGCCTTCGCAAGCTCGGACTCTCGTGTCTTAGAGTCAAGCTCCAGGGACTCGTGCTTCTTGACGAGAGCCTGGAGCTCTTGCTGCACCTCGCCTACTCGGGCCTCTTGTTTTTCTCGCTCGATGCACTCCTTGGCCGCTTTGTTTTCGGCCTCGAACATCGCCTTCTTCAGGGTCGCCACTTCGGTCGTGGCCCCTGACACATTCATGATGATCCTATTATTTTGCAAACAACATTTCTTTTTAATATATAGACAAGGTACTACTTACCTTTGCTCTCCTCGAGCTGCCTCTTGGTGAGGCCGAGCTCTTCCTCGGACCGCTCAAGGTCCTGCTTCAGAGCAGCGACCTCCGCAGTACGTGCGGCGGCGGCCAGCAGTGAAGCCTGCATACGCATATATACATATTCGGATTATACTCCTGAGTCATTATTTGATCCTCTATTCAGCCTTTCTTTGCGAACGCCAAACAGAGCATCAGGGGCTACTGTCTATGCGGTAATATTTTCCTACATTTTGATTACTCACCTGAAAGCCTGTTAGGAGGCTGGTACAAGCTTCAGTTAGTCCGTTTTTGATGGACTGAACTTTCTCGATCACCGCACTCATGATAGTGCGGTGCTCTTCGTCGATGGAAGCGCCGCGAAGCGCTTCCAGCAAGCTGTCCAGTGCCTCTGGATGGACAGAGGCCACCGGCACGGGTGGCTTGCCCCTCTCGATGGGGAGTCGCTCGCCGGAGTCCGGAACCACTGGAGGTTCCGGCGCGGTGTTCGGCTGGGGCCGAACTTGGAGCTCTTGCTCCCTTTGCGCCCAGGGTCCGGAAGGTCGCCTTGAGGCGCCTCCAAAACTACTTCCGCTCGGCTCGGTGTCCTTTGAGACGACACCTCGATGTTGCCCGTAGGGCGGGGGGTGGAGGCGGTCGGAAGTGACTCACTATTCATATCCTACGGGTCCAAAGAGCCATCCGACAAAGATACGTCAACATGGGCTCAGGGTGGACTACATAATCATGTTCGGCATGATCAGAAGCAGTGCAATAAGACATACCATGAATTACTATGAGATCCGGATACTTACGACTTCGCGAGGGGCCTGTCCCTGAGCAACCACTCGTCGTCACTGTGGGCGGCTGTCGTGGAGCAGTCCGGGAGGAGGGTCCTTCCTTTCTTGGACCCTTCGGCCTCCCCGGTTGGGACGGCCTTCCTTTTCTTGTCTCCCCGGCTGGGGGGGGGAGAACTTTCCTCTTCCTCCTTGTTTTCATGGGAGGAGTGCGCCTCGGAGTTATCGGACGATGAGCCCGATATATATCACCTGGCGCTGGAGACTCTTTCGGGTCCCCGCGGCCTTCATCTTGGCCTTCTTCACCGGCACCTCGTAAGGTGCCGAAACTAGCATCTCTATTAGGAGAGCATCTGCCGGATCCTCGTGCAGGGGGGCTGGACAATCAATCTGCTCCGCTGTCTCGACCCAGTCCTAAAAAATGGCGTGGAAGCTTAGATCCCGCACATGATTAAACTGGGGAAAATAAATATCCTGTCAGATACAAAACTTACCGGATTGGCAGGGCACTTTGCACTGAGTCCACGGTCCTCGGTAAGGGAAGGAGGTACCTCGGCGCCCTTGAACAACACCCTCCAGACGTCCTGGTGCGTCGTGTCATAGAGCTCTTGCAGTGTCTGGTGTTGGGTCGGGTCAAACTCCCACAAATTGAATGCCCGTCGTTGACACGGGAGGATCCGGCGGAAGAGCATGACCTGGACCACGTTGACGAGCTTGATTTTCTTGCTCACCATGTTCCTGATGCATTTTTGTAGTCCGGTCAGCTCCACCGAAGAACCCCAAGATATGCCCTTCTCCTTCCAGGAGGTAAGACGCATGGGGATGCCGGATCGAAATTCGGGGGCCGCCACCCAGTTGGTGTCGCGCGGCTCGGTGATGTAGAACCACCCCGATTGCCACCCCTTTATGGTCTCCACGTAGGAGTCCTCAAGCCATGTGACGTTGGGCATTTTGCCCACCATGGCGCCTCTGCACTCCGCTTGCTAGCCAACCACCACCTTCGGTTTAACATTGAAGGTCTTCAGCCACAGGCCGAAGTGGGGCCGGATGCGGAGGAAGGCCTCGCACACGACGATAAACGCCGACATGTTAAGGATGAAGTTGGGGGCCAGATCATGGAAGTCCAGCCCATAGTAGAACATGAGACCGCGGACAAACGGGTGAAGGGGAAATCCCAGTCCGCGGACAAAGTGGGTAAGAAAAACCACCCTCTCATAGGGTTCTGGAGTAGGGATGATCTGCCCCGCATTGGGCAGCCAGTGCGCGATATCCGCGGCCAGGTATCCGGCTCCCCGTAGCTTTTTGATGTCCTCCTCCGTAACGGAGGATTTCATCCACTTGCCTCCCACTCCGGACATGCTTGAGAGGTTTGAGGAGAAGGATGCGAACTTGGGTGCTGGAGCTCGAGTGCGCGAGAATGGATGAGCGAGGAGGAAGAATGCGTGGGTGAAAATGGTGAACCCTTATCCCTTTATAAGGGCGAACGGAACTACACGCCCCCCACCTGCCTAGTGAACTCGCTTATTCCCCAAGCGCCGTAATTGATGGCGCGGTTGGGTTACCCACGCCCGTATTGATGAGAATCCCGTGATAAGGCGACACAATCTCTGCTTCGACAAGACGTGCCAAGGAAACCGCCTCGCAATATGTGCCGAGGCTGGTTGAGAAAAATGGTTCGAATAATGACCGGGCCGTGGTGTGATGTCATGCTACAGGGTGTGTCAGCAGATTAGATTTGTGGTAATATTATTCTCTCTACGGTGGCATGTGGAATTTGATTTGCAGAGCCGGACACTATCCTGGTGTTCAAAATCTTCTATGGAGTATTCGGAGGAAGAACCCGCCTTGCAATGCCGAAGACAATCTGCGGGCCGGACTCATCGTCATTGAAGCCTGGTTCAGGGGGTACTGAGGGAGTCCTGGATTAGGGGGTCTCCGGATAGCCGGACTATATCCTTTGGTCGGACTGCTGGACTATGAAGATACAAGACTCAAGACTTCATCCCGTGTCCGGATGGGACTCTCCTTGGCGTGGAAGGCAAGCTTGGCAATACGGATATGTAGATCTCCTCCCTTGTAACCGACTCTGTGTAACCCTAGCCCTCCCTAAGGTCTATATAAACCGGAGGGTTTAGTCCGTAGGACAACAACAATCATACCATACGCTAGCTTCTAGGGTTTAGCCTCTACGATCTCGTGGTAGATCAACTCTTGTAATACTCATATCATCAAGATCAATCAAGCAGGAAGTAGGGTATTACCTCCATCGAGAGGGCCCGAACCTGGGTAAACATCGTGTCCCCCGCCTCCTGTTACCATCCGCCTTAGACGCACAGTCCGGACCCCCTATCCGAGATTCGCCGGTTTTGACACCGACAGTATTGCTAAAGCACATCTAGATGTGCTCTAAGTAATGCACATCTAGGTCCTATGCCATTGATGTTATGCGAAGATTCGTGCATATATTTTCCTTTGTCTTTTTTTCTTTGTAGTTTGATTATTACTGGATTTATCAATAAGAAGAGCTCAATGTATTGCTTGCCAACTGTCCTACTCCATTCGTATGGGTACCGGTGCATAATCCCAAAACTCGTTCCTTGTTTTTGTCCTAGAAAAAGAAACCAGCCAAATAGCCAATAGGATTCATGTGCAACCCCGGGAATTTGGAGCGACTGGGTACAAATAATTGCGGTTGATTATATCTGTGGTTAGATAATACGTCAACCCCCGCTTCAGTTGGCATTTCCTCTTCTTTGCATACCCCGCTTAAGTGTCCACCATCTTCATCGTCCCCGGCAGGCCGCGCTACACACTGACACACACTCTGCAGCCATGTCGAGCGACAGCGAGGACGATACGCTCGCCAGCAGTCCGCGCCCGATGATAGGTCAACATGGGAATCATCCGCCGTCTTCCATGAGTTCAAGGCCGAGCCCGCACTCGATTATATCCAGATCATGGAAGAGACACTGCCTCTGGAGTCGTCAGACGACAACCAGGCGGACGAGGAGCCGTCGGAGGACGAAGAAGAGGACGACAATGATGAGGAGGAGGAATGGTCGAACGAGGAGGATGACGACGACAGCAACGACGATGACGACAACGGTGGCGATGAAAAGCCAACGGTTAGCGGCAAGAAGCATCCTCGCCAAGACGATGTCGCGGGTCCATACAACAACAACAATAACAATAAGAAGAAGGACTAAATTAAGCAGACTGTATATATCTCTGTTTCCGTTCGCTCATATTAATTTGTTATCTCTGTTTATCCTATCAATCTCATGGCAGACGATTAGTAATACATATTCGATAGAGATCTTCTACATTATTGCCCACAGGTTGGTTTGTTGAACTGTGTGCCCTGACGAGCACACAACATCACCGCAATCTAACGCGCCGGACTCATCGTCATTGAAGCCTGGTTCAGGGGCTACTGAGGGAGTCCTGGATTAGGGGGTCTCCGGACAGCCGGACTATATCCGTTGGCCGGACTGCTGGACTATGAAGATACAAGACTCAAGACTTCGTCCCGTGTCCGGATGGGACTCTCCTTGGCGTGGAAGGCAAGCTTGGCAATACGGATATGTAGATCTCCTCCCTTGTAACCGACTCTGTGTAACCCTAGCCCTCCGGTGTCTATATAAACCGGAGGGTTTAGTCCGTAGGACAATAACAATCATACCATAGGCTAGCTTCTAGGGTTTAGCCTCTACGATCTCGTGGTAGATCAACTCTTGTAATACTCATATCATCAAGATCAATCAAGCAGGAAGTAGGGTATTACCTCCATCGAGAGGGCCCGAACCTCGGTAAACATCGTGTCCCTCGCCTCCTGTTACCATCCGCCTTAGACGCACAGTTCGGGACCCCCTATCCGAGATCCGCCGGTTTTGACACCGACAGTATTGCTAAAGCACATCTAGATGTGCTCTAAGTAATGCACATCTATGTCCTATGCCATTGATGTTATGCAAAGATTCGTGCATATATTTTCCTTTGTCTTTTTTTTCTTTGTAGTTTGATTATTACTGGATTTATCAATAAGAAGAGCTCAATGTATTGCTTGCCAACTGTCCTACTCCATTCGTACGGGTACCGGTGCATAATCCCAAAACTCGTTCCTTGTTTTTGTCCTGAAAAAAGAAACCAGCCAAATAGCCAATAGGAGTCCTGCGCAACCCCGGGAATTTGGAGCGACTGGGTACAAATAATTGCGGTTGATTATATCAGCGGTTAGATAATATGTCAACCCCTGCTTCAGTTGCCATTTCCTCTTCTTTGCATACCCCGCTTAAGTGTCCACCATCTTCATTGTCCCCGGCAGGCCGCGCTACACACTGGTACACACTCTGCAGCCATGTCGAGCGACAGCGAGGACGACAGTTCGGCCAGCAGTCTGGCGCCCAATGATAGGTCAACATGGGAATCATCCGCTCGTCTTCCATGAGTCCGGCGTCGAGCCCAGACCTCGATTATATCCAGATCATGGAAGAGACACTGCCTCTGGAGTCGTCAGACGACAACCAGGCGGACGAGGAGCCGTCGGAGGACGAAAAAGAGGACGACAATGATGATGAGGAGGAATGGTCGAACGAGGAGGATGACGACGACAACAACGACGATGACGACAATGGTGGCGATGAAAATCCAACGGTTAGCGGCAAGAAGCATCCTCGCCAAGACGATGTCGCGGGTCCATACAACAACAATAACAAGAAGAAGAAGGGCTAAATTAAGCAAACTGTATATATCTCTGTTTCCGTTCGCTCATATTAATTTGTTATCTCTGTTTATCCTGTCAATCTCATGGCAGACGATTAGTAATACATATTCGACAGAGATCTTCTACATTATTCCCCACAAGTTGGTTTGTTGAACTGTGTGCCCTGACGAGCACACAATTCACAAAAAGTATGAGCTGTATGCATCACCGCAATCTTCACCAACCCCTCTGTCATCTTCACCAACATCACCGCAATCTAAATCACCGTCGGGGCCATCAACATCACCGCAATCTACACCAACCCCTCTGTCATCTTCACCAACATCTCCATCACCTTCCCCCATCTATCTACAGCGGTCCACTCTCCCGCAACCCGTTGTACCCTCTACTTGAACATGGTGCTTTATGCTTCATATTATTATCCAATGATGTGTTGCCATCCTATGATGTCTGAGTAGATTTTCGTTGTCCCACCGTAATTGGTGAATTGCTATGATTGGTTTAATTTGCTTGTGGTTATGTTGCTGTCCTTTGGTGCCCATCATATGAGCGCCGCATGGATCACACCATAGGGTTAGTTGTATGTTGATAGGACTATGTATTGGAGGGCAAGAGTGATGTAAGCTTCAACCTAGCATAGAAATTGATGCATACGGGATTGAAGGGGGACCAATATATCTTAATGCTATGGTTGGGTTTTACCTTAATGAACGTTAGTAGGTGAGGATGCTTGCTAATAGTTCCAATCATAAGTGCATAGAATTCCAAGTCAGGGATGACATGCTAGCAGTGGCCTCTCCCACATAAAACTTGCTATCGGTATAGTAAAGTAGTCAATTGCTTAGGTACAATTTCGCAACTCCTACCACCACTTTTCCACACTCGCTATACTAACTTTATTGCTTCTTTGCCCAAAACAACCCCTAGTCTTTATTTACGTGCTCTTTATATTCTTGCAAACCTATCCCACAAAACCTACAAAGTACTTCTAGTTTCATACTTGTTCTAGGTAAAGTTTAACGCGTTGCGTATGAGAGTTGTATCGGTGGTCGATAAAACTTGAGGGAATATTTGTTCTACCTTTAGCCCCTCGTTGGGTTCGACACTCTTACTTATCGAAAGAGGATACAATTGATCCCCTATACTTGTGGGTTATCAAGACCTTTTTCTGGCACCGTTGCCGGGGAGTTATAGCGCGGGGTGAATATTCTCGTGTGTGCTTGTTTGCTTTATCACTAAGTAGTTTTTATTTTGTGCTCTTGTTTTCTATCTTTAGTTATGGGTAGGAAACGCAAAATACCAAAAAAATTAGTTGTACCTACTACACAAAAGGTTGAAGAACCACTCAAAATCTATCACACTCATGAAGCTTTTTACTTGGATCATCTTCGATCCCTATATGCTCGTGCTGAAACCCCAACTAGCTTAGTTGAGGGCAAATCTTTAGATGAGCATGCTTGTTATGTGCGACACCGCTTATCTCAAAAAGGGAAACTTTCACTGGATCAAATTCATCGTTTGCAATCACTACAAAAAAATACACTTCCGTGATGATACGTGTTTGTCATAGTAGGTCGCTTTTTTGTCATGCATGTACATCCATGACAAATTTATGACAGAATCAAGATAGTCATACCAGTGTTGTCAGAGAAGTGTTCCATGACATTACCAAAATTATCATCACGGAAGTGTGCACTTCCATGACGATAAATCGCGTCTCACAGAAGTGCTTTCGTCAAGGGTGACCGACACGTGGCATCCACCGTAACGGAACACCGTTAAGCTATCGGGTCGGGTTTTGGATCCGATAACCCGTTAACAGCCCCGACCAATGGGAAATTTCCATGTGTAAAATTCTTATTGGTCGGACGAAACACTTGTCAGCTCGTAAGTGGGTCAGATAGGCGCCTATGATACGTCGACACGTGGCACGGCCCAACAGAGGCCCATTCCTGTGAAAAGGCCGGCCCATTTGACTTGGTCAAAAGGTGGCCGGCCGGCCCATGGAAAGCCTGTTAACGGCTTGTTCGCATATAGCCCATTTACAGCCCGCTAACCCAAGGCCCGTTACGCCCTATTCGAATTAGGCCCAGTAGCGTCATCTCGGCCATCCAATATGATTCCAGCCCGTTTTCACTTCAAGCCCATGTATGGCCCATGACGTCTTTCGGCCCATATGAGGCCCTATGTAACTCTTGGCCTATTAACGGCCCGTGGTGAAACTGGCCCGTAATGAACAGTGTATCACTTTACACCCATTAATGGCCCGTGGTGAAATTGGCCCGTAAAGAACAATGTATCACTTTATACCCATTAACAACCCGTTATTCCGTTGGGCCATTTCCAGCCCATGTTATCTTTCGGCCTTCTCAAAGCCCATTTATTCTTGGGCTCATTTCCAGCATTCTTTTACTTACGGCCCGTTCATCGCTATTTTCTCGCCAGGGCCAAATTCAGCTGTGGTTATTGTCGGCCTGTTTGTGGTCCGTTAATACGCTAATGCTTTTCATAGCGTCATCAACACGGCCTATTAACGATGGCCCGTTATGGTCGGCCCATGAACGGACGATTCCAACTCTAGACCGTTTACGGCCATAATGCGGCCTGTTATTGGCCCATGTTTGGCCAATCGATCATACTGCCCGTATAAGGCCCATTGATGATACGGCACGTAGAATGCCCATTGTTTCTACGGCTCGTAGAAGGCCCATTGTTTCTATGGCCCGTAGAAGGCCCACTGTTTCTATGGCCCGTAGAAGGCCCACTGTTTCTACGGCCCGTAGAAGGCCCACTGTTTTTACGGCCCGTAGGAGGCCCAGTGTCACTGCAGTAAATATTAGCCCATGGTTATTGTGGCCTAGTTTAAAAAAATAGGTTATTGCAGCCACTAGCAAACCGCGGAAAAAGAACTGCAATGACTACAAGCAAACAAATAAACAAGACAACAAGGAAATAAATAAGCAAGCAACTTACGCTAGCCTATCACGGCTATCACACATATTACATCCACCGGGCATCAAAGTTCGCCACCAAAGGCAAATAAACGCCGACAAAAGAATATACAAAACTAAGAGCACTTCGTAATGCACTAGGCCCGCCAGTCGGGCCCCCAAACAATCAAGAAGCTGAGTAGACCTCGATTGTGTCAACGATAGATGCATCAACACTAGATTTAAGGCATGATGGTGCGCACGGCAGTCCTCCTCGACATCTTCATTGCATCTTTGACTTCAAGTCGAGCTGAGCTGAAGCAAGCCTTTCCGCTTTAAGTTGAGACTGAGAAGTCAAACTGATTGAGGCAGCGATCGCAGAGGTTGTCTCACACCTGCCGTGAGTAGCTTCAACTCACAGCCTTCATCAAGACAGACCTTGGGGTCATCTCGCTGTCCTCAAGATGGTTTGGCTCACTATTTTCCCTAAAGTTCTGCTTTGGCGTAAGAGATACGAAGTCCGAAAGAGAAACAAGGAGACACGTAACAGGTTTCACAATTATATAAGCAAATAAATGGATTTGTTCTCAAGATAAGGAACATGTTTTACAACTACAATTTGAAACTGGTAGTTGTTGCAAACATACAATCAGATGTAAACAAAGCAAAGCAAACAGCAGAGGAGGAAATGATGCCTATCCAAATCTATACTAGAACAAAGTTTGAAGGCTTGAGAAGGATGAACTTACATTACATGTTAACACGGGCTGGACAAAGCCCTTCTCCATGTTGATGGAAGGATAATTCAATAAATTCCCCAAAGAAAATTCTTTATAAGCGTTGCCATTATTCTACATTTTGCAAAGAGTAAATATAGATCAAATAATATTGGAAGAAACAGAGGATAATGAAGCTCAAAAGTGCATCGATGATACATAATCAAATAGCAATTAATTAAGTACAACGTTACAAGGCAAAAGGGAGAGAGGTACTGACAAGAGTAATGCAGAGCCCATTATTGTTTTGAGATCGTATGATCCTTTGAGCAAGGAGATTCATCTGAAATTAGTTTTCATACAAGAGAGAAGGTAAGGCACAAGCAGAAATTTAGGAGTTCAAATTTTGAATTGATATCATAGATGTACTGACGCTGGGCTCCCAGCAGTTCAAATAGGGGTTTGGCCAGGGGAGTAGGGGTAAAGTGTGGTACAGTTGGGCCTGTGTTTTCTATGGCTGCTGATCTATCTGATTTAACAGGTATCACTACCTTTTCCAAATACCTAGTTTGTACTCCTTGATGATCTGCACTCACCCTCTTCCTTTTGGACATCTATTACGAAAGAACAACATTTGACTGGAAAAACATAGTGTGACGCCACATGGAATAGGTACAGAAAATGGATAGGTATGGCATATACGCATATATGATACTTAAACTAAGCAGATGGTGTAACAAAGTAGAAGTAATGCAAGAGGTCAGATGCAAAATATAAAGTACCAATACAACTTTGCAAAGTTAAAGCAAGCACCTTGATGGGTGAATAAGATAGGCCATCCTCCACCATGCCAAGTTTGTTAGCCAAGGATCATTCCGCAATATTCCTCTCGTGTGCCCATTCTCATATTCATTTTGATAATGTTCAATATCCGACATGCATGAAAACATAAAAACAAGTGAGATTTTCTTTATAATGCGTAGTGATTCTAATCCAATCTGCCTCCCTCAGAAACCCCTTTGTGCTATCTCTGCAATTCTTTTAAAAGATGCCATGCATGCTGTAATTTGTTGTGTGCATTAATATAATGTGGCCTACTACTCAAAATATGAGAGCTCCACAAGTGATGACACTTCGCAAATGATAGCTTCAACATATAGTAAAGAAGAACAAGTCGACCTGACCTGACAGATTCAAAATATACTAAGGAGAACAACTCGATTCGACCAATCCCACAAGAGAAGAGTATCATCTTAAAGAAGAGCGGAAGAGCAAGCAGATTGAAGATATTACAAGTCTTTCAATACAATGTCGGTTGGCCACCCATGATGAACCGTGAGCGCACAGAAATACTATTCTTTCCGGTCTCTCCATATGTGGCTCACATGCATTTTGAAACTAAAGTAGGAACATTTAGCTAACCAATTAAACATCTCTCAGTTTTACTAATATCAGCAATAATATCAGATATGAATTTGTACAACTAAGCTTGTTTACCTCGATGGGTGGAGCAGTGCTATTACGACACGAACCACGTAGGCTGATTGTGGTCATCATAAAATGGGGAAAACATAAGCATGATGAGTACAGTCTTGACCGTGGCAGTGAGATGGCAGATCTGAAGCTGCAAACCGCGCAAAGGGTAGTTAGCAACCGATGTTTGTTTGTAAATAACAACTAAGATTTGGTATGAACAAGAAAGTACGGTCAACAAGTGACAAAGAAATGCAATTATGCTGTCTCTCTATATGTCGCGACATGCATTTGGAAACTTAAGTGGGACCCTTAGCCAACCAATTAAATGTGTCGGTTAACTAATATTAGTATCATATCACAATCATATTTGAACAACTAAGCTTTCGAATTCTGAGTGTTGTGTTGTTTAGCTTGAAGGGTGGAGTAATGCTAGTAGGACAGAAAGCACCTATGCAGATCATAGTAGAGTAGATAAAAGGGAAAACCCTAAGCATCAAGAGAAAAATCAGGAAAGTGGAACTAGCTGGACCAAGGGTGGCGCACATGCTTTTCGAAACGAATATAGGAACATTAGGTGACCAATTAAACATTCTCTGTTTTAGTGATATGAGCATCATATCAGATTCATATTTCAACACGTAAGCTTTGGGTTGAGGTCTTGAGGAGCAGTGCTAGCACGACACGAAGCACCTACGATGATGGTAGTGAATATAAAGGGGGGAAACCATAAGCTTTACGAGTATAGTGCCTGTGCCATGGTGGATCAAAGTAGCCACTACGAAGGTGCAAACCGGACAAAGCTACTTCACAACCAATGTTTGCTTTCAACTAGCCACTACGATTTGGTACGAACAAGAAAAGTACAGTAAACAAATTACGATGTATTTTCCGGGTGAGATCAATAACTTAAGCACATATGGAAGAGTACCACCTCTCTTGCGACACCGTGTAGGCCTATGCTGATACGTTGAGGGTGTTGCGGGTGCGATGGTTGTCGACGGCGGGGAAGAAGACTTTAGACGGCAGACGGCCGGGTCGGGGGATATATCCTGTTGCCGTGGACGAGGCGGTCGTAGGAACAACAACGACAAGGTGGACGACGGCGCCGATGAAGCGAGAGGAGGCGATGAAAGGATCCTGGTCCAGCACCGTGGATGAGAGACGTCCATCTCTTGCAGTGGACGACGGGGTAGGGGTAGCGGCTCCGGCAAGGTGGAGGATGGGGTGGCGGACGGAGGAGGCTGGCCGCAGTGCGGAGGTTGTCGTGCCGCCGACGGTGTATGCATGGGGAAATGGAGGGGAGGGGGGATCTCAAACTTTGGGACGTGCTTCTCTCAAATGTGGGAAAGTTACGAACTTATCCAAAATTTCGGACATCGCGTCGGTTGGGGATAGGACGGTAATCTCGCATCTCCCAAATATTTGCCGGTAACTATTTCGGGCGAGGAGAGGGTGTTTTGCCGCCCACGGTTGGCGCCCACGGTGTATGAATGGGGCTGACAGGTAGGGCGGTTGTGTCACGTCTGATGGAAGTTACACATCTGCCCCTATTTAAAATATTAGCCTACATCGATTTCGGGCGAGGAGAGGGTGTTTTGCCGCCCACGGTTGGCGCCCACGGTGTATGAACGGGGCTGACAGGTAGGGCGGTTGTGTCACGTCTGATGGAAGTTACACATCTGCCCCTATTTTAAATATTAGCCTACATCGATTTCGGACGAGGAGAGTTTGTTTTGCCACCCATCGTGAATGAATGGGGAAATGGAGGAAGAGACACATGTCTTTCAGACGAGCTTGAATCAAATATGTTTTGCCTCTCATGTTTGGCGCCCACCGTGTCTGGGGGCTCAGAGGCCGTCGTGTCACGTCTGATTGAAGTTACTAGTCTACCCCTATCGACAGCAGTGTAAATCCAGTCGATAAGGATGTCAAGTGTTAGGGGTAGACAGTAATTTCCATCTTGCAAACACTTGCTTCAGGCAGCCCACAAATTATAGTGGGTGTTTAGCCGCTTCGTTCAAAACTTGGGAGAATTAGAATTCATGTTTGCCCTAGGACCTGGCAAACTAAAATCAAATCCAATTTGTATTCGATTACGAATATCCACACATAATTATACGTTTTGTTATTTATTTCTTCAAAACCACAACAAAGATTTATTCCACCTTTATATATGATTATGATTTAGAAATGTCGTAGGTTGCGCCACGGACTATTGGGAGGCGATCTAGGTTTTGACCGCCGGCGGCGGCGGCGGCGGCCGCCTGCCCGGCCTCTGCCCTTGCGGGGGGCCATGATCCCCTCTTGGCAGTGAACTTGTTGCCCTGATGAGAGTAGGAGAAGAGTTGGCTTTATCCTGGTCGTTGTTTCTGCCGTCAGTACCTGGCGGCTTTGAAGGATCCATTGCCGCACAGTTTCTCGTCCTGACGTGCGTCCTGTGAAGCCGGTTGTCTGTCCCGGCGCAACTCCATTGCCCTGCAAGGTGTTGTGATCGGTTTTTGTCCCTCCGTATCGTTTAGATTACGACAGGTTTTGTGGAGGTTGGTCGTCTGAATCAATCTTGTTCCAGAGTCTCCATGAGTAAGGCTGACCGGAAGCAATGAGGATACTTAGTTGGAATTGCCGTGGCCTGCAACAGGCTGCGGCGGTGAGGGCTTTGCTACATGTCCAGAAGTGTAGAAGCCCTGACGTGATGTTTTTGATGGAAACGCATCTAGATGAATATCCAGCTGAATGTCTTCGTCGAAGGTTGAAGATGGATCACAAGTATGTTGTCCGGAGTAATGGCCGGAGTGGTGGTTTACTTCTGCTTTGGAAGAAAGAGGTCACTGTGTCACTTAGAGATAAGACTAATAATTTCATTGATATCTTTGTGGGAAGTGGAGCTGAGAATTTCTGGAGATTTACGGGGCTGTATGGGGAGCCCAAATGGGCAGATAAACACTTGACCTGGCAAAGATTAAGGGAGCTTAAGTCTGTGTGTGATATGCCATGGATGGTAGTGGGTGATCTTAATGACATCATGTACTCTTTTGAGAAGGAAGGTGGTAATCCTAGGCCAGCCCACTTCATGGCTGCTTTCAGAGAGGCACTTGAGGATTGTAATCTATCTGATCTTGGTTATTTTGGCGATAAATACACATGGCATCGTGGACAGATCCGGGAAAGATTGGACCGAGCTGTCTCCAACGATGCATGGAATAACATGTTCCCTATGGCGAGAGTTGAGCATATGGAATTTCATAAATCTGACCATCGCCCTTTACTACTGAACCTCGAGGAAGAAGCGACACATGAGGACTCGGGGCCGGTAGTATTACGTTTTGAAGCCCGGTGGCTGAAAGAAGCAAACTTCAGGCAGGTAGTTGAGGAAGCTTGGGAAGGCCTAGGCCCGGAGGTTCAGCATGAGGACCTAGCGGGAAAGCTAGCAAGAGTACATAAGGCGCTTCATCACTGGGACAAAACGGTGCTTAGGAATTCTTCAAAAAAACTGAAAACAGTACAACGCAAACTTGAAGCAGTCAGCAGAGATGTTTTGTCGGCTGAAAATGTGACGCGACAAAAAGAATTGGCCGAAGAGCTAGAAAAATTATTAGAGCAGGAGGAGATGTATTGGGCTCAGCGAAGCAGGATATATTGGTTGAAATATGGCGATCGGAACACATCATATTTTCATAACTTCGCTACAGCTCGCAGATTAAAGAACCGTATTACAAAACTTAGAGATGACCAAGGTGTGTGGCGTGAGGGTACTTCTTATCTTAACCCTCTAATCTCTGATTACTTTGCGGGCTTATTTGCTACTGAAATTGATGAGCCAGATCCAGTGTTGTTAAACAAAGTGGTGCCACGTGTAACTCAGGCCATTAATGATGAACTCATGAAACCTTATACAGCCGAGGAGGTGAAGAAAGCTTTGTTCTCGATTGGAGATATGAAGGCACCAGGTACGGATGGGCTTCATGCAATATTTTTTAAAAAGTGTTGGCATATTTTTGGTGATGTCCTCACTGCGGAGGTACTAAAGGCGATTAATGGCAAGGTAATCCCTGAAGGTTGGAATGACACGATAATTATTTTAATTCCAAAAGTTGATGAACCTGTTTAGATTACTCAATATAGACCCATTAGCCTCTGCAATGTCCTCTACAAAGTTATTTCAAAGATGATAGCTTTCAGATTAAAATCACACCTTGATGGTATCATCTCTCCAGTACAGAGTGCGTTTGTACCTGGTAGGCTTATTACTGATAATATTTTGTTGGCCTATGAAAGTATACATGCAATAAAGAACAGGAAGAAGGGGAAGGTTGGATATTGTGCAGTCAAGCTTGATATGCATAAGGCATATGACAGAGTAGAATGGAATTTTCTTGAGAAAATGATGTTACAGTTGGGATTCCATAGAGATATTGTGGAGCTATTAATGGCATGTGTTAAATCAGTAAAATATAAAGTAAGATTCAATGATCAAGAGACCGAAGTCTTTACCCCTAGCAGAGGGCTCGGGCAAGGGGATCCCTTGTCACCCTATTTGTTTCTGATTTGTGCAGAAGGTTTGTCTAGTGCTTTGGCTCAAAAGGAGGAGGTTCGTGGCATTGAAGGTGTTCGGGTGTGCAGAAATGCACCATCAGTTTCTCATTTATTATTTGCTGATGATTCCCTTATCCTTATGAAAGCAGATATGATTAATGCAACCTCATTGAGACAGGTGTTAGATGAATATTGTGCAAGCTCAGGCCAATTGGTGAGTGCAGGGAAGAGTAGTATTTTCTTTAGCCGTAATGTGGAAGTGGATGTGAGAGCACAAATATGTACAGAGCTAAATATTATGACTGAAGCCATCTCAGATAGATATTTGGGACTACCCTCCATGGTAGGACTAGATAAGAGTGGTAGTTTTGAGTATTTGGTTGAAAGAACTATTGACAGGCTAAAAGGATGGAAAGAGAAAATTTTATCTATGGGGGGGGGAGGAGATCCTACTCAAAGCAATTATACAATCCATTCCAGTTTTTGCAATGGCTGTGTTCAAAATCCCAAAGCAAGTGTGCAAAGAGATTACTGATGCAATGTCTGCTTTTTGGTGGGGAGATAAAGAAGAGCACAAGAGGATGCACTGGTTTGCATGGTGGAGGATGTGTCTCCCAAAATATAAAGGAGGCATGGGATTTAGAGATTTACATGCTTTCAATCTTGCTATGCTTGCTAACCAAAGTTGGCGGCTACTAACGCACTCGATACTTTGTGTGCACAGGTTCTTAGAGCAAAGTATTATCCAGATGGAAGTTTGCTTATGGCAGGCCCAAAGAAGGGCTCATCTTTTACATGGCAGAGCATTGTGGCAGGTCTTCAAACCTTCAAGAGAGGGCATATCTGGCGAGTGGGGACGGGTGCCAAAATAAATATTTGGACGGATCACTGGATCCCACAAAGTCCTACAAGGAAGGTTATCACGCCAAGGGGTAATATCTTGTTGACCACTGTTGATGAACTTATTGATCCAGGAACAGGATGGTGGGATGAAACCTTGGTTCTATCTATATTCTTTGGTGTTGATGCTCAACGGATTTTGAAGATCCCATTATCTACCCATTTACTGTATGATTTTGTGGCGTGGAATGTCACAAAAAAAATTTGTTTCTCGGTTCGATCAGCATACTATGTCGAGTGGGAGCACCAATTCGGCTCAAGAATGAGAAAGGACCCAGCCGAGACATCAGCAAACAACCCTATTTGGGAGACTCTTTGGAAACTACAAGTTCCAAGCAAGATAAAGATTTTTGTCTGGCGAGCACTACATGGAATCATACACAGGGTGGGAGTATTGCGGTAGACATATCAAAGTCTCACCTTCATGTCCTATATGTCACCAAGGACCAGAGGATATTCGTCATTTGGCTTTCACTTGTGATCGTGCACGTCAGGTTTGGAAGTCCTTGGGTTTGGATGAGATTATAGATGCAGCTATTCACACTGATCGCTCGGGCTCGGTTGTAATGGAGGAGTTACTCAGAAATCTGGTGAAAAAAATCTCCTGTCTTGGGACAACTGGGGCTCCAAGAAACGATTGTTGTTGGCGCATGGTATATCTGGTGGGAACGCCGTGAAGCTGTAAAGGGGGTGAATGTCAAGCCTGCACCAAGTTCCTCGTTTGCTATCCAAGCTATAACCTCAAATCACGCGACACGTCCAGCTGCGGAAACCTCTGAAGCTTCGATGGCAACGCCCAGCTCTGGGTCGCATAAACTGAATGTGGATGCGTCCTTCTTCGAGGACGGAGTGGGGCTGCAGCTGCTGTTCTTCGTAATTGCCGTGGAGAAGCGATTGCCGGGTCTCAGAGCTTATAGATAACACTCTTAGTGCACAATCAGCTGAAGCAATTGCTCTTCGCTTGGGGCTATGGCTGGTTTATGCAAAGGGTGCAGGAATATTGAAGTAGAATCAGACTGTGAAGAACTGGTACATGCATGTAATGGATGTACAGAAATTTGGAGCCCCTACTCAGCTACCCTTGCTGATTGTTTTCATCTCTCCCATGGCATCTCGAATATTTCTTTTGCTCATTGTCCGAGAGAAGCAAACAGAGTTGCACACTTCCTAGCTAGGCGATGCTATGATTCAAAAATATGTGAAGAGTGGTTAGATGAGATGCCTTCTTTCTTATTACCTCATGTAATCTCTGATGTAACACTTTCCCAAATTGAATAAAATGCCACAAGGCTTTTCCCTCAAAAAAATGATTTAGAAATGTCGTGATCTTCGAATTCAGTAGGTTGGGTACACTCTGAGTCAAACAGCTATTTCATCCAATACAATATGCTCACACGAAAAACAGTTCGCCTTATGTCAATCATACAAGTACTAAGGATTACCTCGCCTAAAAATTTCGGATCATTACAACACATGGACAACATAGGGGGTCTTGCAACATAATCCATTCAGAGACATGACACAACATGCAAGTACAATAATCTAATGACAATTTCAATTGGTATCTAAAGAAGAACCGGGATTATCTTGGGCTTCAGATAGCAGAAATAGCAGGACCTCCTCCGTCTTCAAATGCAACATTCTTACTTCCTCCATTCTTGGGTTGCTTGCATAATGCGTGCCGCTAATTCCGTAATTTCTAGCCTCAAGATAAAGATTACCTCATTCATGGCAGCCACACCATATCTTTCTGCCTCTAGTAGAGCCTCAAGCACTATAATATCTGTGCTCAGACTGCTCTCCGGCGGTGTTGCCTCTGAACTGCTACCATCTGGTAACATGGATGGCGCACTGCTTCCACAAATAGATTCTGGTGTTGTACATTGTGTCCTAGTGTGAACGGCATCCTGAAAGGTTTCCGTTGGACATCAGTAAGAGATAGTTATCGTATGATCCAGGCAGTAAGCTTACATGGTAAACAATGTATTTAATTATTGCCGAGCATGGCAAACTATATTTAAATGGTTCGAAGCAGCATCAGCCGAAAAGAAATTAAAATGGTATGAAACTAGGGATGTAAGTGGCAAATAAACGACATCCGCCATTCCCATCTAGTTAGTTTTTGCTACCTCCCTAGTTCATTTTCCTCAAAAAACAAAAACTCTTTTGAACTATCATACCACTAGTGGACTTTAATCGATTAAACGGGACCAAGTTGACATCCCTAGTTGAAAGGGAGTGTACAACCGCTATATTTAAGTTGCCAAGGCATCTAAGCAGTTGAAATAATCTGAGAAAGCACTTAACGGTGTGGCCTCATATAAACTACGAAGACAGTCTTGTGATGAAGTTGAGAGGAAAAGTTAAGGACTCAAATGAAATAGGCATGCATTTCTTTACGATAGTACAACAGGCACTTCTGACATATTGGCCAACTCAGGTATAGCGTAACAACAAATAAGCATTCGAATCAAGCAATACAGCAAAGCGCATAACCGAACTATTTGTAATTCGGTAGGATTACACGTTGAGGGCACAAGCCAAGAAAGCAGCCCACTCGCATTACATTTCACATGTACTAAAACACACTGGCTTACCATATGTTGCTGTGAAGCCTAGCTGCTGTTGCAATGTTCTTTGAAGATATCGTCAGCATCCCGTGGTTGCAAATCTAGTTGTTGTAGTTTATTCTGCACCATCTATTTAGGTAAAATTAATTTTAATTGCATGCACTGGTCCGAATTGATCATCAATGGTTCATCTAAACTATGAAAGAAGGGTGTGTGCATACATGACAATACTCCCTCCGATTCTTTTTACTTTACGTATAACTTTTTGTTAGTTTTCTCGTATTAGTCTGCGCGTCGCCGATTCCTAGCGCTGGTTTCCTTTTGTGCCCCGCCCCATCCGCCTCTGCCCTAATTAATTGGCAAATTAGTCCAGAAAAATTAAACCAGTGCCCTCCTTGGTATGTGGGTCAAGAGGTATGCGCAGAGTAAATAGAATCGGAGGGAGTATATCTGCTTCCCTCTATTTTTATGCTTGTTCGAGGTGCCAGCCCCAAAAGAACAAATATTTTGCTTGATGGGGTTGGCAGCTCCATAATTAATAGAAGCATCAAATTAGTCATGCAACTTGGGAAGATCAAGAACACACAAACAAGTAATGAACAGAGGCTCGAGCAGTGATGTCATAGCTAGCATCGTAAAATGTAGGGTAAAACGAGCAAAAGCAGCGGAACCACATGCTAGTTTGCTGATGTGTAATTAAGCATAGAGAACATTAAGCGATGCGATGGAACCAACAGGTGGCATCATAACAAAACTAAAGCATATTAACTATATGTGCACTGGTATGTAATTTAGCACATGTAACATGTTCACTGCCAGAAGTATGGCCCTACAGGTGCAAGCAGAATAACGCGTCTCATGAAAAACTGAATGATGCCCTAAAGAAATTCAAAGGTGCGGTGCTTATGCTAGGAAAGTGAACGTAGGCGCCGGCCGTTGGATAATAGTACCTGATTCTCGGCGGCGTATGGGTATCGTTGTCATACTTGATAGCTAAGGATCGTCGATGGTGCTCGTGTTGTAGTTGAGTTTGGGCCGGTCGTCGTCATCAAGCGGCTCGGTGCTACGATTGCGGCTTTGTCATACACGAAAGCTCATCTATGGTAAGTGAACAGTTGCACGATAAAGAGAAAACCCGAAGGAGTACAAATCAAAATAACCTGATGAGGCTGCAGCGTCGGTACAGCAGGGCCGGTGGAGTTGAATATGGCATCCGTGGAGCGGGTCCGGTGCAGTGGACGAAGGCTTTGGTGGGCGCGTTGTATAGTGCTTTCGGTGAGGCGGATCTGTTGCGGCGGACGAGGGCTTGTATGAAGGGCCAGCGAAGGGGCGGACGAGGGAGTCAGTGAAGGGCCTACGCTGTGGTGGACGAGGGCGCCGGTTAAGAAGATCCGGTGCGGTGGACCATGATGGTGGTCAAGGAGATCTAGAGCGGTGGACAAGCCAGTCGCTGAAGCGGCTCCAGTGAAGTGGTGAGTTGGCAGTTGGGGGTTCCAAGGTGCGGAAGGTAGATCCGGCGGGGTGTGAGGTCCACCGCTGCGGCGGAGGACTAGATTCGGCGGCTTGCCGTGGTTGGGGGGTCGGGGAAGGGAAGGGGAGGGGAAGGGGACGGGCTCTGGGGAAGAATGTTGGGGCAAAGAGGGGAAAACAATGGAGTTACCAAAGCAGCCCTTTTCCGTTCATGTGGCGGGGGTAAAACATGAATATCGCAGGGCTAAACTTTCGGGCACGTGATATTTCGATGTGAGCGGGAAGTTTGAAAGCTTTTGACGCCTAAAATTATAAGTATTCTGCTCTCGTACGGCCGACTATGATATCATGGCCGACAATTTGTTTGCTTTGCATGCAAAAAATGTGCAAGTTTTGAAAATCAATGTCTCCAACTCGAAACTTAGATTGTCCATTCAATTCAAATATGGATCATTGAGCTACTACAAGCAAATACCATCATACGGTCCAATTCAAATGAAATTCCAAATGTGTTTATCCTAAATATGATGACAAAAGCAAAAATGTGTATGTGTATGAATAAAGTGGATGATTATAAAGTTTGAACATGCCCGTATGTGTATATCTCTAGGTTTGATATATGAATTTGAAATCACGAAATCCCGGCTTAAAAAATGTACCTCCGCTTAAATGAATTACAAAAGCTAATGATGGAGTCAATTCCAAAATTCCAATCTTAGGTTTGTAATTCTGGTACATCAAGGTATATCACGCATGTTCAAAAGTATCGTTATCTCATAGTACAAACTGTGAAACAAATTGATCAACCATGAGTGCACAATATCTCAATTATGCTAAAGTCCCTCAAATATAGACACCTCACTCTTTATCTGAAGTCAACCCCCCCCCCACCCCACACACACACACACACATAGAGAAGTCGGTCGCGCCCCCAAACACCAACACACGAGCACATTAACACCTCTCTCTTGTAAAGTCTGGACCCCAATATAGGTCTCTATCACTTTGTCTCTCGGGCATGCACACATCTCTTCCCTCACTCTCTAGGTCTCCCGCTATCTCTCTTACCCAAGCACACGCACTATGTAGAGTGTATATTTCCCATACACACAAAAAGGTTGCCCCCAAACGTCTATCTCCCTAGTTATGTGGTTCTTGCGCACTCACCTCACACACCACCCCCACTGCAAACAAGCACACTTTGTCTCCTTGTGCACCACTCTCCTCTTTCTATCTCTCCCACATGCGGACCCGCCCCAGCTCCTTCCCTGTATACATATATGTCGTGACTCTTTACATAGCTCCCTAATGTATAATCATTCTCGATTTCGCACATTGTTCTCTACACCATCTATTCTAGATCTCTCATGAAGTCCCTATCACACACACGATGACTCGCTTCCCTTGCGTCTCGGTTCATAGGCCAATTTCGGACAACATCAACATTGTATCCCTATCTATACGCCATTTATGGACACAAACGACCCCTCTTGCCCCCTCTCTTCCTCTCTCTCTCTCTCCGTCGCTAGCTCTCTCTTTCTCTCGCTCTCACACCCCTCTCCCACACACACACTCGATGTCTCTTCCAAATAGTCTGCTCCCCCCGCCCGCACCCGTGCTATCTCGCTACTACACATGTCACACCATTCCCCCTTCCCTTATACCAGGTTTAAATCATCAGTGGTCTCTCTACTCCACATACACTCTCCGCCTCTCACACACAAACGCGTGCACAAACACACACAGACGCGCACAAACACCCATTTATCTGGATCCTCATCTCTCCTCATGTCCGCATGTGTATCTCACACACTCACTCTCTAATTATGTATATGTGTCTCAATGTTACACAACACAAAGCCCCATGTACATGTCTCTCTCTATCCTCCACACACATAGACACAAAGAATCTGTTATCATTGCCTCAGTCTCTAACATATCACACACGCACACTCTCTCTCTCTCTCTCTCTCTCTCTCTCTCTCTCTCTCTCTCTCTCTCTCTCGCAAACACGCTCAACAAGGGTTTCCCCGTGAATAACTTACCGTCTATTCATCAACAGTCATGGCAGTACGGCGAACACGAGATGTGAAAAAGAATAAATCTACACGTGCTTAGACAACCTAGTATGACTACTAGGACTAGAGCAAGCCAAAAAGCGCGCCGCCGTCACCCCCTCCTTGTCGGCGACGGGAAAATCTTTGTTTTACACAGTCGAGAAGTCATTGTGCTAAGTCCCCACATACCGAGGCGTTGAATAGAATGTAGATGCTAGTTTACAGAAGCAAGTATCGATAATACGTTTG
This sequence comes from Aegilops bicornis, assembly GCA_021605145.1. Lineage (NCBI taxonomy): Eukaryota > Viridiplantae > Streptophyta > Magnoliopsida > Poales > Poaceae > Aegilops > Aegilops bicornis. Next base: position 105,326,358 of record CM038675.1, on the reverse strand, counting down.
TATCTCCATACTTATATTTCTTCTCTTATAAAAAACCAATTTAGTGATGATGGTACGTGTGCCATCTTGCAATATAGACCGTCTGATCTATATCTGACGGATGGAAATTAAACTAAAAGATACCCGCACCCCTCTCCACATTTGCAGACAAGGCCTTCCCTCGCTCATCCTTATCTCCAACAAACCTCATTGTTGAGCAATTAAGAAAGGAAGCCTCCAACAAAGCGGCACAGTGGTGGCTGCCAGCGTCATCAATCCCGATACCTCCGCTCAGTCCGACCACCAACCACCACCACACCCCACTCCTCTTCACCTTATCTCATATTTCTCGAGATATCATTAGTTTTTACACATGGGATTACTCCCTCAAGGGTCAATCACAACAAGTGTTTTATAAAAAAATGCATCTTGATGTTCCGTGCAATGCACGGATCTTGCTAGTACTCCTACACAAGACTGAGTTGGTGATGCTGGTGTCCGCCATCCGTCAAGCTTTCGACCATTAGATCTACATCTAACGATTGTGAGGTAAGTTGTTTCCTTTTCTCACCAACATCCCACTTGTCTACCAATTTGCGTAAAAACCCATAATTAGTATCTTAAAACCAACCACATCCCTCCCCGAACTCACCAAAACAGCCCAAGGAATATATTCTAATTGAAACATAATATATCTCTAGTGACATATGTATATCAAAATTAGAGTGTTTTGTACCAAGTTTGTGAATAAGTATTATTCTAATTATGATTCGCTGTAAACGGACATGAACATTGCTAGTATTTCCAACCATGCATTTTTTCCTAGTATTCCATAGTATCGAAGTTTTCCATCAAGATATTAGTCACCGTGGTTGATATTTACTTTCAATCATGTACACATATGCACTATGTAACTAGCCTTGCTTATTGGCTTCCAAAGCTTAACTTCCACTCCTACTTACAATATGTAGAGTATTTAACAAAAAACTACCACTTTCAACCAGCCCTAGGAAGAATCTATTGTACAAAAAATAGCAAAAACATACCCAAAATTTCTTAATCCACGCCAAAAACTACCTAGTACTCCTACCGATTAGGTTCGTTTAAACCCATTTATGACAGGGTTGGCCTACATGTCCATGCTGACGACGCGGCTTAAACCAACACATTTTGTTTGACCGTTGACACGAGGGACCCACATCTGACCTTCTATCCTGTTATTCCCCCTCAAATCATTATTTTTCCTGAACATTACTTCAAACAAGATCGATGCGTGTTCGCCGGTGGCGCCGGTGATGAGCGAGTTGGCCGCCCGCTCACGCCGGACGGGACGGACGCCGCTACCGCTCGCAGGTTGGCAGGCTGGCCCGGCGTGACTCACGAGCGAGCAAGCCGCCGCTGGCCTTCGCCGAGCCAGATGGCTGGCCTTAGCGCGGCAGCCATGAAGCAAGCCGCCATTGCTGTGCCAATCTAGCTAACAAACCTTGCAGACAAGCAGCTGGACGGAGCTATCTTGGCTAGCTAGCAGCCACGAGCGCCGGACGGAGCTGGCATCCGGGCTGTCGCAACATGGGCTCCGCACCGCCGGCGGTTTTCACCTCGCCTTCTGCCGACGGCGGTAGCTGTGTCCCATGGCCGAGGATGACTAGGTGGACGGGCCGAAGGTAGGAGGTCACTCGAGGATTTTTGTTGGTAAGAGCATGTACAGTGGTTGATAAGGTAGTCTTATCTTAAGTCTGCCACGTATGCAAGTGGTAGTAGTTTCTTGGCATTTTAGTGGTTTCTTGCATTATTAGAGCAAGTACAATAGAGCTGAGTCAGCGGGCTATACGAAATAAACTAGTATATTTCTGCTTAGTTGGAGTAAAGAGAAGAGGAGAGAGAAGGTCCTAGGCACTTTGTGAGAATGAGAAGTGGGCCACATAATAAAAAGTAGTACACTCTTTTGATCTATTATTGTACTACATGTTGGCTATAAGATGGGCTGTAGATGACATGGCACTGGCTTATAGCCAGCAGCTGGCTATACTATTAACCATGCTCTTAGGGGTTTCTTGTAAGGAACAATGTACGTACTACTAGCGACAAAAGGCGATTCTAGGTTGCGTTGTACTCCAACGAGTACTACTAGTGGTCGCGGGAGTGTATACCTCATTTTGTGGGTTCGATCCCGGCCGAACGCACGGCGGCCTTTTTTTAAATAGTACTACTACACTTTGCTGCGAGCCAATATTTTACACGGGTAGTTTGAGTTTTGAAGTCAAACGGACGTGCGGCCCCACAATCTGGGTGCACTGGACAACCTAGCCACGTGAACGGGTTTTCCTTCCTAGCATCCCGTGGCTCGCGTGCTCGCCCTAGCCGCACCTCGCTTGCAGCTTCCAGCTAGTAGCATATTTAAACTAGCGCCTCCCAATTAAGCCCGAGGAGACGGAAAAGCCTGGTGGGGCATTGGTAACTGTGCAATATGGCTCTGTACGTAAAGTGCTCTACTACTACTCTGTAGCTTGTGGCGTTGCATGCATGGACTTCACTCCATTATGGGCTCTACTATAACAGAAATTCCTCTTGACGTGTTTTCTTTTAAACGGAGGCAAAAGCTTTGCTTCATCTCATTCATAAAGAAGGAACTACTAACAAAGTTCAACGAGATCCATTACACCTCCACAAATGGAAGCGAAAAGCCTAGTCTCGCTGTATCAAATAACTCAAATGTTCTGCCCCCGCAGTAACCGTCGCTGATAAACAGGCTGCTAGTGTGTGCGTGAGAGGAGCGGCTGAGTAGGCCAGCTACGTGAGAGGAGCGGCTAAATAGAGCACCAAGAGTACCCACTAGGCCACTACGCAGGTGTACTTCCCCTGCATTGATAGTACAACGATGGTTCTATAGAACAGTAGTACCCTCCACTTCCAACTGTAGCTCCTTGGCCCTGAGATTCAAGAGTTCAAAACTGGTGCACTATACTAGACTAGACTAGAAGTACAGTACATCGCACTACTAGTTGAGAAAAGTAGTACTAGTACTGCTACAGTACGAGTACGTACTCCTCCGTCACATAATGTAAGACGTTTTTTGACACTAGTTGGCGTGTACAAAAAATGGCAAAAACATACCCAAAATTTCTTAATCCACACCAAAAACTACTACCTAGTGCCAAAAATTTCTTACTAGTGCTATTATTTACAGTATAATGCAATCCCATAATGTTCCATAATGCTAGTACAAGTAGTAAATAATAGCCTCACCCCTTTGTTGAGGAACGATCTACAATTGAAAGGGACGAGGCCCTGTGGTTACTACGCTCTTATCTCCTCCTCGCCAGTTCCCCTCCCCCCGAAGAGAAGGCAGTTCGTCGCTGCTCCCATGGATTTGCCAGGCGGTTCTCCTCCTCGTCGGGGCTGGGATACCTTGGACGACGATCCTCTAGGAGAAATCGCACGCCGCTCCGACGTCCTCACCGCTGCAAGACTCGGTGCTTCCTGCACCAACTTTTTCAAGACGCTGCTTAAACAGGCTTGGAAAAAGGTCATGCTTGTTGGTCTTCCATGCGTCCTCGAGGAGAAGGTTCTTCTATGGGACAATCCTTCGAACAGTCCACCGCTCCCTGGCCATGGTTGCACGTTGACTCCGCTAGAGTTGCCGACATTGAGAGGTAGTCGGATTTTGTCCGATGAGCAGGTCAGTAATGGAGTTTGATCATGTAGTACTTAGTTATTCCATTTCCATCCCGTAATTTCTCCGCTGCCCACCGTCTTATATATAGGTCTGGGTCAGTGCCAACGAAGATTGGCTTGCATACCTCCGGCCGGATACCACCATCATTTTGCACAACATCCACAGCAGTGCGGCCGTTCCGGTAGACCCCTTCTCCACCATTGGGATCGGCCTTCCGGACTGGCTGGGCTTGAATACGTATGATGATGCCTACATGAGATTGAAGAAGATAGCAATTGCGGACCCGCCGACAAAGCGACGCGCCTACGACGATTACTATCTCATCGCGGTGTTCGACATAAGGATTGCCATCAATACAAGAGGCAGTAACGGCAGACAGGGCAGAGGCTGGCGCATGTTGGCCGCGGCAGATTTGTACCCCTACATGTTCGAAGACGTTGTGTTCCATCTAGGCCGCATCTTCGCGGTGACAAGCCAGGGGACTTGTTTCATCTGGTTGCCATCCTACGGTATGGGAGATTACAAACGGAATGCACAAACCATCATTTGCATCCCTAACGGTACTCCATTATTTTGCAGGGACCAGTCATCCCCCGATCAAAATAAGATCACCGATCCTGTATGTGCATTTGCATCCGCGATTCGGTCTAACCTGGAACCTTGTAGCTGACTTTGGCATATTGGGATCAACTATCTTAGCAGTCGTTACCCATGGTACCACTGATGTGCAACATGGTCACACAATCTACCACGATCGGACCATCACCATCTACCCAGGTATTCCATTTTTTAACCCTCTCGCCTTCTCTTTCATTGTTGTACTAGTAGTATACTTTGTAGTACTAGTAGGAGTACTTTTTACCTTGGAGGGCGCATATAGCTAGCTAGGCCCTTGAAGACTTGAACCCACTAGCTGCCACCATTTTTGTTTTTCCATGTCTTACTATCTCATCCATGTAGCCAAGAGTGGCTATATGTAATAAGCCGGTTATTTTACTTCCTCTATACCGGAGTAGTACTATTTGTTGCACAAGACATTGGCCGCCATATTTGAGCACAACATTATTATGCATGGACCTTGACTATGTACCTCACCATGTGTCCAGATCTGGGATGCCTCGTGTACCAGATGAACGGCGCCGAGTTCGACCCCCGTGATGCTACGTGGGTGTCGAGGAACACTCTTGGAGAGTACTCGCTTTTCATTGGGGACAGCTACCCCATTGTGAAGCGGATGCCACCTTCCGTGCACGACACGGAAGGCCTGCCATTCATGAATCATGGTTGTGTCTTCGGTCTGCCACGGATGAACGACATGCTGGGACACGCTATCCCTGATTTATGCCGCTTCAGCTTGGATGAGTCTCCATCGTGTGGAACCGTACTAGAAAGCTGCGACAATTATTCCCGTTGCCCACCGCTATGGATCGTGCCATCCATGAAGAACACCTAGGACTGGAAACTGGAGGAGGACATGTAGCCCATCTATAACATGTAAGTGGAGTACGGTAATTGTGAACGGTAGCGTTGTGAATATATGTAGACTAGTCGTTCACAAATTTATCACATGAATTGGAGATGAACTTGTGTGGCATACTGGCATTTCTCCTTTAGAATTTATTACTAGTAAATGTGTTATGTGTACGTGCAACTTGTGTGGTTGTTGCACGGGCTCCAACATGCTCTTTGAGAAAAAAAGGTGGCACAGCTTTGGATATACATGACGTGGCGACATCATACAGTAGCATCGTTCGCTATAGTTATAGTACACTCCTACTAGGACGACAACTCCTATAAAATCTTGCGCTTGGCTCTTTGCCTCTTCGGGAGGTTCAACAGTTCGTATTCGTGTGAACCTTGCACTTGGCTCTTTGCCTCTTCGGAAGGTCCAACAATGATGATACTACAGTACAATATGCTTCTGGCAACCTAACACCGACTGAACTGCTGCACGTCCACCGCGAGGGCAAGGGCGAGGGCGAGGGAGAGGGAGAGGGAGAGGGAGAGGGCGTTGTAGTCAAAACCCTCTCCTCGTCCTACGAACCACCGCGCGCGTAAGGGAGAGGCATAGTAAGCAAGCTTCTCCTCGTTTGACGAGTTGACGGGACACATCAAAGCAGTACTAGTACTAGTAGTAGTAGTCCATATTGCGTCCTTTCCGATTAATATGGCTTAATTTGAAACGAGAAAAATACACTGGCGGTCAACGTATGTAACAATACGCTCTTTACGGTCACTATATATAGTTTTGCGGCGATTATACGATCACTAGCTCATCGTAGAGCACCGTATTGCACCCTACTGACCGGCCACATAGTCGACGTGGCACTTTGTTGACTGGTTAAATTGTCACCTGGTTTCTGGGTCCCACCTGTCAGTTGGCAGAGCAAAGAAATCAGTTAAACAAAACTTTACGCAGGCGCGACACGAGTCCAACCCTTGCGCGCGAACCGCCCTGGCTGTGTATGTGAGTGCATGCACGTGTCCTCCCTCGGTCTTCCAACAAAGAGTGTACATCGGCTATAAAACAAAGAGTGTAGTACATGATGTACATCTACACTTCCAATGCATTTAGCCTTTAATCTAAATCGATATTGATTAACTAATGCACCAACTTGTGTTGTAGGTATAGGCTACATGTCTATCCTTAATTACAGCATGCAACGACCTTCATTTAATCTTCTTATCTCAATGGTCGCATGCACACATAAGTCTGCTACTTTTCAAGCTAATTATGCCCTGGTCAATGTGTAAATCTCTAAATGTACAGTCTTTCACGGACGTAGGGAGTAGGTTGAGCACTTGAGCGTGAGCGTGTGTGTTGCGTCGTGTGCTGTGTGCCGCATGGGTGCGTGAGTGTTGCATGCGTCCATGTGTACGTGTGAGTGTTGCATGTTGCATGCATGCATGCATGGGGCTTACTCCCTCCCATTGACATGTTCATATTTCAAGCTTCCTCTATTCCCTCCATATGGTGATACTCCCTCTGTTCCCAAATAGTACGGAGTAAAAGCCTCCCTCTGTTCCCAAATACGGAGTATTTGTCTTTCTACAGATTTCAACAAGTGAATAGGTACGGAGCAAAATGAGTGAAGTGAGCGTAGAGGCATAGGGATACTGTAGAAAGGAAGTCCTCGTGATCCATTATTCCCCATCTCGGTCAGAGAGAACTATTCAACTAGTCTTCGCAGTGAAGTGACAATACACGCTGCAGCAGATGGGACACATAATTAATAAGCTGAACCAACGTGTTGGTGTTACTAAATCAGCCTTACCTAGTACTGCCATCATGTTTTTCAGTAGAGCACGCTTCCGCAAATACGCCTACGCACCTCTATCCTCCATTGACTGACATATGGGCCCTGTTGTGGTAGACCCACATGTCATCGGTGTAACTATTTACACTCCGAAGGATGGTATATCCTGGTAGTAGTACTACTCCGTAGTAGAATTGAGATTGAATGCACTTTTTCCCCGTCTTCCACTCTTCTTCCTCCTCTCTTCTTCTTCCTCCTCTCTTCCCCATCGTCGGCCGCACACCATTTACCCCCGCTCACTGCTCGCCCGCCCGCGCCATCTTCCTTGGTAGCTCGCGCGTACCATATCCCCCCGCTCACTGCTCGGCCACACGAGGAGAAGCTTCTTTGCTCGCCCGCCCGAATCCACTTCCCCGCTGGCTCGCAGGCACCGAAAACCCCAATGGCAGAACCGACTGACACGCAGAGCCGCGATTGGAATTCCCTCCCCGATGTTCTCTTGGAGCAGATCTGTAGTCATATGGACCTACTCAGCATCGTCCGTCTGGCCGCATGCTCGGTGTCTTTGTACCGCCTACTGCTCGCAACCGGCCGGCTGTTTTCAAGACACCCTGCTTGCGATGCCCGATCCTCGCAGGTGGCCCGCATAATCGACTTGACGATCCTAAGGAGGTTGCCGTGGTGCCCCTCGACATGCTACCACTACCCGTCCACCTGTCCTTCATGCGCGGCCACTACTGGGCGGGCATGAAGGCCAACTGGATGACTGGATCGTCCTTATCCACCACACCGGTAGTCCGTGGCGTCTCGTGGATATATACACCCAGCGAGAGATCACCCTTCCATCGTTGGATACTGCCGCCATCGAGCCTCGCGGCCCGCCGAACACTCCTGCCTACTACGCACGAGACGCGTTAAGCTTTTGGCTCGACCTCTGTTTGCAGAAAGTTGTAATCTGCGGCGCCCACACCATCGAAGACTACATGGATTACAAGCTCATTGCCTTGTTCAACATGGGATTAGTCTATCTGGAATCCGTTCGCCATACATGGTTATGGCTCATCATCAATCCTGTTGAGGCAACATTTCTGTCTGATGCTATAATGCACGATGACATCGTTACTGTGTCGACGCATTGCAGATTGGCTGCATATATTGGTGGAATCTATCGTCGTGTAATTGTTCTATCTCATCTCATCTTTACCTTATGAATACGATTGCCTGTTCATTTGTTACAAATTTAGAATGCATAGCATGTCTATAACCACATCATTGCTATATGTTCCTCTCATTTCCTAGATTTTTATGACCACACATGTTATTGTTAGAGTTGATATGAGAATAATTGGCATCTAATGATTGTTAGAATACATATTATGAGCATAACATCATGATTGCTATATGTTACTCTCGTTTACAAGATTTTTATAACAACGCATGTTATTGCTTAGAGTTGATATGAGAACAGTAGTAGTAAGTGCTATGGTAGAATATGAGTAGGCGCTGTCATAGCTGTTTTCCTCTCATTGTTACATGATGTTTGAACCATGACATATTGCTAGAATATGAAAGCCATTGGCTTATTTTTTTTAAACTTGCGGTATGATTATGACCACGGCATTGCAATTCTCTGTCTATGATATGTGACACTGTTATAATAATCTTAACTCCACACATACTCTGAACATGATTGTTTATTTTTGTCCTTTTGGTCTCCAATTTGAATTGTTGCAGCAGACGCAAATGCGCTGGCCTTCATGATTCCAGGACCTGGAATCGTACCAGCCGATGGGTGGTGGTTTATCGCTCGTTCAGCTGACGGCGGTCATTTAATGCTCATTCATACGTACCAAATTGACCAAACCATTACATCAAACCACATGCAGTACAATGCGTGAGGCGTTCGTGACATTGATGGCTATGGCTGCTTCGTGTTCGAGAAAGATCCCAGCTCCGTTGGGTAAGGCGTATTCAACTGGAGGCGGGTTTACAGCCTCGGCAACCACTCCTTGTTCCTCGGGCTCAATTATCCGATCATCCAACCAATCATCGATCATATCACCGGCGATGATTCCTGTGCTATGCAACTTCCATTCGCGAGGGGGGGGGGGCTGTGTTTACACATCATACCATGGGTTTCATGAATCACCATATCCAGAGATTCGTCAACACAGCTTGTTGCCAGATAATCTTCAGTATGTGAAAGGCATCAGGCTTCCATGCGATGGATGGCTTTTGTAAACCCGACATGCGGCGATGTGGTTCATGCCAACAACAAATATGCACAACTTGATTCGTGCTGATATCTAGACTGAGCCATGTATTCTGCTGTCAGCACGACCCTCTTTTGTTGGATATTATGTACTGTTGTTAGTTTGAAGCACTCCTCTAGTTTGAAGGATAGATACCTTCACAGGATCAAGTGCATCCTAACTCACTGCGTAGGATGTACCGATAATGATGATGGAGATCTTGTCAGAAGACATATATATATATATATATATATATATATATATATATATATATATGTATATATATATAGACACACACACACACTATTCTGATCACAGGATCAGAATAATATTATGATCACAACATGAACTTCCCGAGTAACGCGCCTGACCTTCCCCGAGTACTAAGTTGAACTTCAGCTAAAATGTGTCCAAATGGGGCTTGCCATATACCGTTGGAAAGCTATGGACACCAATATCATGACCCAAGTTAAATTTTTGGCAAAATGTAAGCGGTTTAAGAGCAGTTTTGAAAACCGTTTTTTCTTCATACAAAAAACGTGAATCGTATTTTCGATCGCATTTCTAAACCGTTTATCGGAATGAGGTAAATAATATAGCGATGGAAAGCTGCTGGAAAACCGCTCCTTCGACATGTTGAAAGTTTTCTCTAATTCCCTATGATAAAGAGTAATTTTGAAAATCGTAAAATTTTACAAACCGAACGACGAAGTTCGTATTTTCAATGTAATTTCTAAACTGCTAATCCATTTGAGGCAAATGATATGGCATTCGAAAGCTTGGGAAAATGCGCTACTTTTTCATGTTAAAAGTTTTTTCTAATTTGGAACGGTTTAAAAGTAATTCGGAAAACGGTACAAGTTCCACCGAGTTCGTATTTTTGAGCTAATTTTTTTTAACCATGCGTCCGAATGCAACAAATGATACGACATTGGAAAGCTTGAGGAAATGCGATTTTTTTAATATATATTGTTTCCCCCAATTCCTTATGGTTTTAAGTCAAATTTGAAAATGGCTAAAAACGTATTTATGGCGTAATTTCTACAAACTTTATCGGGATGGGGCAAATAATATACCGCTGAAAAGCTACGGAAAATGCGAAACTTTTTCATGTTGATAGTTTTCTCTGATTCCTAGCTGTTTTCAAGTAATTTCAAAAACAGCGAGATCATGCGTTCTGCTTTTATCGCGAAACTAATTCTTCGAAAATGCACCGCGTGAAGAACCTGAACTTCTCGGCACGTGTACTTGAACTTCACTCTGTTTTTGACGTGTTTTTTTTCTCGTAGTCTCCATCCACTTCTTGTAACTCTCCATCCACTCCCCGGAATTGAGCAAGTGATATACCGATGGAAAGCTGCTGTAGACACGCTACTTTCCCGTGTTGATCATTTTTTCATACTCGTGACAATTTTAAAAGTTTTTCATCTGAAATTCAATATGTGTAGTAGGTGTACTTCCTGCTGTGTTCACGTTGAACTTATGTGACGTATTTTTCGTTTGCAATTTTCTTATTCATTCGTCAGTGTTACACAAATGATATTCCTTTGGTACAAACCTCTCTCACAATAATTTTTAACTTTCTCCGACCGAGGACTTGAACTTATAACAACAACAAAATTGGACCTTGTCTTTTAATTCATTTTTCTCATATTAAACACACACCATGTAGTACATGAACTTTTTTCATTTTTATAATTTAATTTTTTAATTTTCTTTTTGAAATCAAATTGCTCCCAAATAATAACTGAACTTCTTTGTGGATTGAGAGAATTACTTTCAAACGCAAACAATAATTTCTTTTTGTGTTTTCGAACATGGAAATACAAGGTGGACCTCTCTCGCAAGATTTTTTTGAACTTTTCCTCGCCGAGCACTTGAACTTCTAGCAACCATTTTTTTCGTTTATGAGTTGTTTAAAAGTGCAAAAAACGGCGTTGTGTTTTTTATTTTTTGAATAGGTAAATCCTAGGTTTTAATAAACTCTAAACTTCTCTGTTATTTCAATTTGAACTTCACCTTTTTATATTTTGAGTAAAGAATTGTATTCGATTTTTACACGGAAAAATCAAACATGGAATACAAGGTGAACCCCTATCGCAAGAATTTTTGAACTTCTGCGGACAGAGCACTTGAACTTCTATTAACAAACCTTCTAAGCTTTTATTTTTCTATACATTTATTCTCACCTGAAATTCATTCCTTGTAGTAGTTGAACTTCCCGTTGTTTTCACCTTGAACTTCTGTCACGTATTTTTGTTCAACCTCTCTCACAAGAATTTCTGAACTTTCTCAGGTCGAGCACTTGAACTTCTAGAAACAAAACTTTTAGCCTTTGATTTTTTTCATTATTTTTTAATACAAAATGCACACCGTGTAGTACGCGAACTTCTGGCAGTTTTCAATCTAAACTTCTTAGATAATGCGCTCTGCCTTCATTGTGAAAACAGAGTCTTCGGAAATGCACTGCGTGAAGAGGTTGACCTTCTAGAGCAGTTTTGTTTGAACTTCCATCTGTTTTTCACGCGTTGTTTTTTGCCCGTCACTCCACAACCACTTACCGGAATTGAGCAAATGGTATACCAATGGAAAGCTGCTGAGAACACGTAACTTTCCCGTGTTGATCGTTTTTTCATACTCGTGAAGGTTCGAAAGAAGTTTTACAATACATAAAAACGTGTTTTAATTGGTATACATGAAATTTTAAAACTGTACATCTGAATGTGGCATATAATATACCGTTGGAAATCTTATGAATAGGAGCAACCTTTTCATGTAGACATTAGATTCAAATTCGGAGTCTCACACTAGAATTTTTGAACCACGCAGGGGGGGAGCACGTGAACTTCTTGCAACAACCCTTTTATGCCTTTAGTTTTGAATTGTTTTTAATATCACCTAAAATGCATTCCGTGTAGTAGTTGAATTGCTCGTGGTTTTCACCTTAAACTTCGGTCGTGTATTTTTGTTTGTAGTTCCTCACCCAGTTCGACGGAGTTGCACAAATGATATACCTGTCGAAACTTGTTATTTTAATGCCAAAAATGCATTCAATTTTTGAACATGTAAATCTGTGTATTTTATAAACTCCGTACTTTTCTGTTATTTTAATTTGAACTTCTTATTTCTATTTTTATTGAAGAAAAAATCGACTTTTCTAAGGAAGCATTGAACAACTTTATTTGAATTGAATTAAAATACCTTTTTCCTAGTAATGAAGAATATGAGGTTTTTCTGTACATCGAGCTGCTCCGTTATTTTAATTTGAATATCTTGGTTTTATTCTTTAGTAACAAGGAAATGTGAGTTTTTTAAAACGCTAAAAATGACGTTCTTTTGTGAACCTATGAATCCTAGGTTTTAATATACTTTGAACTTATGTGTTATTTTTATTTGAACTTCACATTTTATTTTGAATTGAAGAATTGTTTTTATTTTTAAATAAACATCGACTTTCATTGTTTCTTTCAATTTGAACTTCATGGTTGATTTTTTAATATTAAGGGATATCTGAGTATTTTAATAACGGTAAAATCCTAATTTTTCAATGAACACCAAACCACTTCGTTATTTTGCTTTGAACTTCTAGATTTTTTGGAAATAGTGAAAATCTATTTTTAAACTAAGTTCCTTTTATAAAAATTTGAACTTCTTCATTTTATTCTTTAGTAACGAGAAAAATCTGAATTTTATCTAATCCTCAGACTTCTTTATTATTTTAATTTGAACTTCTTAGTATTATTCTTAGGAAAAAATAAGTTTCTAAATAATTTTGAAACACTTTTTTTTAAAATTGAACTTCATACTTTTATTTTTCTAGAAAAGGAAAGAATTTCAGTTTTTCGTGTACAACGAACTACTTCGTTATTTTAATTTGAACTTCCTAATGTTATTGTTTTAGTGCCAAGGAAAATCTATTTTTTATAAATATTGTACTGCTCTATTTTTCTAATTTTTAACTTCTTGGTTTATATTTTTAATAATGAAAAAAATCCTTGTTTTGGAATAAATATTGAACCGGTTTGTTATTTACATTTGAACTTCTAGAGAATAGAAAATAACATCATTTTTAATATGAAAACAGGGAAAATCATTTTTTATAAACTTTTTTATTTTGTTCTGTTATTTTAATATGAACTTCTTCATTTCATTCTTTAGTAATGAGAAGAAATATTAGTTTTTTATATACATCGGAACTGCTCTATTTTTTGAATTCGGATTTCTTGGTTCTATTGGGGAGTCGCGCGAGGCAAGATGGGGGCCGTGAGTGGCGGCGCGCATCGGGGAGACGATGTTGGCGGAGACATAAAGAAAAATAGCTCAACATGTTACTTTTATTCCTATTTTGGAAAAGAGAAACAAACACTGATTTTGTACTGTGAGATGTTCTTTTTTTTGGAGCGTGAAAAGATCCATCTTTTTTATGGTGATCTTTCTGTTGTTTATTTCCTTTTTTATATACAGTGAATTGTGCAAGTTTCACATGTTGAACTTCTGTCTTTCTAAAAAACACAACGAATTGTCAGAAATAAATACACAACTCTTCTTACAGAAACTATCCAATTGTTGCTCAAAATCTGTTTAAAACATTCAAAAGAGTAAACAAATTTAAAACAATTACTTGTAGATTGTCTTGCATTTTTTATGCATGAACATCATCTACAAAACAGAAAGTGCTAGAAAATGGGCATCTTCTTTCTTTGTTAAAGTGCCAAAACAATAGAACACGAATTGCCAAATGGAGCAATATTGAACTGCTACCGGAAGAACTCCCAGGGCGGATCCTCCTACAGGGGAATGGGAGGTATGTTTTCTTCAATCTTTTTGTGAACGTGAACTTACCTTTTTAGAAAAATAAGAAAATCGTACTTATCCCCCTGAAATGTTTGTGACTTAATAAACACACAAAGAGAACATAACTACACAAGATAAATGTCTAAATCCAGCCAAGAATAGCTTCAAAAAATAAATTGTTTTTTCTTGGAGTAGAACACGTGTCCTTTCTTGCTAGAGTATTACACGTGCTCTCTCTTCCACCACAAATGGTGTTTTCTACAGTAGTACACTATCCTCTCACAAGCACGTATCTCTTATGCATTCACAATCAAGCCACTCCTCTTCCACTCATCACTTTTTTTAGTTTGGTGTGCCCATACGACCAGCTCTAGCAGCACTTGTTAGTGGAAAAAGTAGCAAGTCCAAATTCTCCAAGAGCAGCAGGAATGATGGATAGAGGAATTGAGGAAGCAACAAGCCTTTGGTTTTGTTTACGGACAAGTACACGAATTTCTACCAGGAGAATTAGACATGGGCTAACTTGACTGGCGAGGCAGGCTACCTCGGTGCCAACGATGATGCAGCAGGGCCGGCACCTGTCGGCCTTGATCCGGCCTCGGCTGGAGGAGCTCGCCCTTGAGTAGGACTCAATATAAGGAGGGGAGCAGCAGTCGCGCCCCGTGCTCCACCGGTGCCCTTCGCCCTTGATCCGTCCTCGGCAGGAGGAGCTCGAGCCGAGGAGCGCGATCTCGATCCGGACTCGGCAGGAGGAGGGAAGCAGTAGCCGCGCCAGCCGACGCGCCTCGCGGCAACCTCCGCGATATCAGGCGCCATCTCATTCCCCATCTCTTCTGGTTGCACCTCCCCCCGTGAGTTCCTTCTTCTAATCCCCTTCCTCTCTCGATTTGATCTGCGGGAGAGAGAGAAGATAAGACGGAGAGAGAGAAGGAGAAGAGGAGGGAGAGGAAAGGAGGTGCGGTGGCAGGGAAATCATCGTCGGATGCGTCCTATATGTGGTGATGATCTCCTACTTTATTTTCTCGATTTGTGTTTTGTTCTTACTCTCTTTCCAACTCAGTAATCATGCTCTTGCTTTTCCTTTGGTCTCTATTATAGATGGGTGTGTTCCCATCAAGTTGATGGTGGGGTTGATGTGCCCGTCGATTCGGTGATCCGCTGGCTAAGCTCATCTTCTCAATGGCGGACTGGTGTTCTATGTTAGTCGGAGCCATTGTATGTGGTTGTGCAGTTGCTGATGTACAGGAGGCGTCCGTGGTGTCACTTCTTCATCGTCCATGCTTATCTTCTATATGCTCTAGCAGCCAGGTGACTACATATTACCTTTTCTATCAATTCGGCTAAGCATTAGCAGACATGCAGTGTG
The DNA here is from genome assembly GCA_021605145.1 of Aegilops bicornis. Lineage (NCBI taxonomy): Eukaryota > Viridiplantae > Streptophyta > Magnoliopsida > Poales > Poaceae > Aegilops > Aegilops bicornis. The sequence goes on along the minus strand of CM038675.1, from coordinate 105,311,034 downwards.
CTTCTCATTGTTCTCTAAGGAATCTGAATTGGATTGATTTCGTGTGCTTCTTAGTTTTAGGTAATAGAGGTGTAGGAACAAGAGAAGAGAGACACAAATCCCTAATTGTGATTCATGAATCACAATTAGATTTTTGGAACCAGATATACTATTGTTACTATGGCCAACACTTAGATTTTTTTACATATATGAGTCGGGAAGACATAGTGATTCTAATTATCGAGTAAAGTCATGTATATAGACTGATTAGTGTGATGTGTTTATGATTTTTTCTGAGGGCACCTAAGCTGAAAAGCGGTGGGTGTGGTGGCTAAAACAAAATTTGTGCAATTTCGCTTTAACTTCAAACTGTTGTTGGTGAGACTGCCATGTCAGGAACTCATGTACTTACAATACATTAAGTTAAATTAGAAAATGCTGTCTCATTTAAAAAATAACATCTCATTTTTCCCCTTGATTCAGTTATGAACTCTACTGTACGTTCAGACTCTAAAATAGTTATGTGAGAGTAGAAGAGGTTTATAGCCTCTGTTGCTGGTGGACTGACTATTTTATATGGACTGAAGCTGCAACTGAGGGTAGTCTGCTCTATGCTGGGCAGCAGTAACTTAGGTCCTGCTCTTTTGTGAAATTGACACACGAACTAAACATACACATTTGATTTTTCTCACAGTTTGTGCTCACACCAAATCAAGCTTTTCAAAGCATTATTACAGTGTTGTTTCTTCCTCTCTTTTAATTTTTAGATTGTTGTTTTTCTTGGTGACCTTCCTTGATTTGTGCTAATTTCTGCAAGAAATTTTTGGAAAACATGAATTCTTCTGCTTTACTGAAACCTGGATCGCTGTTAGGCATGAGTTGAGCTGCCTTATTTAATATGTTATTCATAGGCATCAATAAACTAGACGATTTGCCAGTAGAAACAATTATAACCGGGACATGCTTTCTCTTGACACTGAGCAATGGATAAATATTTTGGCTTATTTCCTTTTTGTATTTGAACATGATGTAAGTGTGGAAATAAGAAACAGATTATTTAGAGCTCTCTGCCCTTTTATTTTCTTTGTGGCTAATCTCCAACTACCCTATGGACTGTAGTAATCACTTTCTCTTTTTACCATCAGCAGGATTTAATTGATGGAGTCCTGCTGCTAAAGGACGTGAACAGGAAGTCCTATCGCTGGATGTTTACTGTCCGAATTGCAAGGATCTGGGAATACATGAGTACAGACCCTATTGAATTCAATAGCTCTATTCATTGGCACACCAGTTGATCAATTTTGAGGTAATAAAGCGAAGTTGTTATCTGGAAAATACTTACCTACTTAAAGAAGGTCAAAATAGAGAAATCGTTGGCATATTTTTATGTATATAATATACTAGCTTTCATATCTACTTTGGACACCAAATGGCACATCAACATTATGTACCTGAAGCGATCGCTACAGAAGAAAGGTACCAAACAAGATTAAGTGTTTCTATGCTTCTCAAAATACTTTAGTATATGCCCATAATATCACAGTATGAATTGCTGTGCGGGAAGTTTGCTTTTTCTACCATCACGGAATAATAGTTCATTTTTTAGTTTGATATATTCCGCGCCCAATTAACTATTTGTATTTGCCAGAGAATGCAGGAAAAAAATACTAACTTGATTGTGTTCCCGAGAGAGTGTATTTTCTCCATACCTCAACATTCTTGATACATATGGTCATCTCTGTTCTGGACAACACACTTGACGACCTCTCTTCATGGCACAAAACTGAAACTGTGCCATTAATATATTTTCCTTGCATGCTTGTCTAAATAAAGGGTGCAATACAAATGGCATAGTCGCATAGATATACAAATCCCTTATTCCTGTGAGCGAAACTGAAGCTTGCTACTTGTGTAAGACCAGTCATAAACATTTCTGTGATTGTAGCTGATTCCCGTCAGTGAAACTTTGCCATGACCATTGTTTATTCAATGAAATAGCTGATTCCAATCATTCATCAACTAGATTTGTGATAATCACAACAACAAGCTGATATCTTACAAATCGCCTGATTGGTGATTATCCATTTTATATGATGTTTTTCATTTGCAAGCGCTGAGTTTTTTCCTTTCAAGTTTCTCTCTCTTACTCTATTTCATTAAATATATTTCTCCTCTGTCGGTTACTCATGATGAGTGATTATATGCAATCATCCGACAATAATTAGTATAGATAATTAGTTATGCCAGGTTGCTACATTTCAATCTCCTTTTTGCCAATATGAAATATGATGGCATAATGCTATTGAGACACAGTCTCGTCGTCCGCTGCAGCATCACCCTTCTTTTCTGCCGCCCTAACTTTTTTGCACCCCAGGCCTAGCAGGCGATAACGGCGCCACGAGGATTCTCTGCGATGAGGAGTACCCCGACCCGTATGATGGCCACCGGAAGGTTACACACTTCTTTGGCTCGTTCAAACTAGCTCCATTGATGACTTCTCTAAGGTATCTTCTTATACAGCTTCACACCCGTTTGTGTTTCTTGCAAAAAAGTAAGCTACCTGGTACCTCTCTACTCTGCTTTAGCAGGCGTTTGCAGAGGACACTAGTAGAAAAAGGGTCAAATGTGAAGTACAATAGTGCCGGTTGGAATTTCAGCCGGCACTAATGTGTACACTAGTGCCGGTTCGTGGCGGCGATCAATAGCACCGGTTCGTGGCGAACCTTTAGTACCGGTTCATGCCACGAACCGGTACTAAAGAAAACTGTGTCAGCCTGCGGTCAGGCTATGGCCCCACCATCACCATTTAGTGTCGGTTCGTACCACGAATCGGTACTAATGACGTTATGGCAAGCTGTTTTTAGTCTCACCACGCTCCCCTAATAAGCCTTTTACCACCTTAAATATGTTATTTCTCAAACTATCACAAGCACTTGGTCTTCATTGAACTCTATGTGTGGAATTTGCGGCGCAATATGAGTCTTCATCGGTTTATAAATCGTTGATGACTCATATTGACAATTCAGATTGTACACACAAAGATCATTGATGATCAAAGTATTTTTGATGTTATAAGATCATATTGACAATTTAGATCAGTAAAGAAATATAAGATCATGATCTAAATGCTCTTATATTTTTTGCGTTAAGTATGCACCATTCAAAGCGACGCCATCAACTTTAAACCGTTTATGCCTTCATTTGCTATTTTTCATGCATTTAATGATTTGTTTTGAGAACTAAATGACCTGGAAATTGAAAAGCACTACAAATGAACTCTGAAAAAGTTGAAACTTGGCATGGTATCATCATTTTACCCACATATCATGTTCAAAAAAGTAGAGAGGGTTACGGCAAAAACTTGATGCACTTCGTTTACAAACTGGACAATCTCTTTCGAAGTATTCGGGTTTATGACGAAATTAAACTCATACATTACAAAGGCATTTCATTTTTTAAACTTATTACAAGTCCAGACTTTTGTGCATTCAGTATGCACCATTCAACTGCTAGGCGGGAGGCTCTTAAGTACCGGTTCCAACTGCTAGGCGGGAGGAGCTCTTTAGTACCGGTTCCAACTACTAGGCGGGAGGAGCTCTTTAGTACCGGTTCGTGGCGAATCTTTAGCACCGGTTCGTGCCACGAACTGGTACTAATGAGGTTGTGTCAGGTAAGGCTAGGGCCCCACAAGGACCTTTAGTACCGGTTCATGGATGAACCAGACGTAAGCTGTTTTTTAGTCCCACCTCGCGAAGTGAGAGGGACTAGGAGCGGTTTATAAGCCCTGAGTGCAGAGACGATGAAGAAGAGGCTCAATGCTCACGTTGCTTAGCTTCAAGCCTTCAGGAATACGGTAGACTGCACGGAGCTATGCGCAGTGCAGTTTACACTATTTCAAAAGGCTTGAAGCAAATTAACGAGCATTGCACCTCTTTTTTATTTTTAATAACTTATTACAACTCCGGACTTCTTCTGTTATGGCAAAAACTAATTGCATGTTGACATTTCTTTTTTTGAAGTTATAACTCCAGACTTTGACCATCAAGTTTTGCAGAAAAGAAAAAATAGCAGAAAATAAAAAATAGCAGAAAAGAAGAAAAACTATAGCTGAAAAGAAAAAACTATATAAAAATCTACTCAAAAATAAATAGAAGAAAATAAATATAGCAGAAAAGAAAAAACTACTCCGAAATAAATAGAAGAAAAAATAAAGTAGAAAAGAAAAAAATTATATTTGCTATTTTTCAATCGTTTACAAAATGACCGTGAAATTGAAAATCAATACAATATGAACTCTGAAAATGTTGAATTTTGGCAAACTAGATGAAAAACTACTCACAAATAAATAGAAGAAAATAAATATAACAGAAAAGAAAAAACTATACAAAAAACTACGCAGAAATAAATAGAAGAAAATAAAGCAGAAAAGAAAAAAACTATTAAAAAAATTGGGGCGCTGCCCGGTGGGCCTGATAGGCCACAGGTGTGTAATTACAGGCCTTAAAGGCCCAGCAGACTCACAGGGCAGCACGCAGAGTTTAGGCCCACAAGCCTGCTATATAGAGGAGTTCGAAGAGGTAGTCGTGGCTGGGTTTATAAACCAGTGCGGCTGCCCTTCGCCCGGCGAGGTGGGACTAAACTTTGGGGTGGCAGCGCGAGGACTTTAGTACCGGTTGGAGCCACCAACCGGTACTAAAGACCACCCTTTAGTACCGGTTGGTGGCTCCAACCGGTACTAAAGGCCTCGTCTTCCCGCCTCTTCGCCTGGCCAAAGTTGGCCTCCAACCGGTACTAAAGACCTCTCCTATATATACAACACTTACGAAAATTTCAGTTACATCTCCTACTTCTTCGCGTCTCTCTCCAACCTCTTGCGCATCGCCGCTCTCATCGCGCCCGTCGCCCGCCGCCCGTCGCCCAGCAGCGCCACCCGTCGCCCGTCGCCCGTCGCCGCTTCGTCGCCCGCCCGCCCGTCGCTTGCCGCCCGTCGCCCATTGTCGTCGCCGCCCGTCGCCCGTCGTCGCCCAGCGCATTGTACGATATCGTACACACATACACACATATATATACACACACATACACATGTACACACACATACACACACACACACACACACATATTATTTTACTTATTTTCTGTTTTCTGTTTTTAGAAAATTTAATTAGATATTAATTAGCTAGGTATGTGAGATTTGAACTAGTTGAATAATTAATATAACTAGTTTATTTTAGTAAGAAAATTGTCAAGTAGTTTATTTTTAGGTATTTGAGATTTGAACTAGTTGAATAATTAATATAACTAGTTTATTTTTAGTAAGAAAATTGTCGTATCTGAGATTTGATGATCTAATTAAAATATTATTTGTTAATGAGTTTTTCTGTTTATTTAATGTTTTTATATATTTTGAGTTTATATAAATGTTAGATTAATGTCCAATGTTAGATGAATTAGATAGAAAAGTTAAATATATAGTAATGTCAATTGTTAGAGATAAATATATATAGTTAGATATATATTTGAATTGGCTAGATATTAATTAATGTTAGATAGTAATAAGTGTTTAATGTTTCACCTATATGAACATATAGGAAATGTCATCTGATGACGAAAAAGATTTCATTATGTGCGAACACTGTGAAGACCAGCGCGGCCTATGCGACAGAAATTTCCTTGTTGATGGTAGGCGCTTCAGCATCAAGCTGAATGAGACATTCGAAGTGCATACGGTAAGTCACAACGGCAATTATTATTTGAATGCAAAACTTATGCTTCATTTGCTTCAACTTATAATTTTAAAGCATGACTTATGCTTTATTTGCTTCAACTTATAATTTTAAATTTTCACTATTCTACTAGCGCATCCCCTGCCATGCAAGAATTTTTGTCTTGGATAAGATAGGTTTTAGTGCTATAGATGATATGGAGGTAAAGAGAGTTTACTTGAAGACGGAGCATGGGTATACTTTCAACGTCAAATTATATAATGGAGACACATACACCCATTTTGAATGCAAAACTTGGCAAGCACTATGCAAGGCTTATGCATTTGAGCCTGATATGGTTATCACCTTTGATATTCGTCCGGAAGATGATATTGAAGGTAATATAGACATCTGGGTCGATGTGCAAACGCCTCCAGTTCTACCATTATGTGAGTTTTTCTCAACTATGGATGCATATGTTTATGTCTTTGATACAAACTATACAAAAATAGTTGACAACTAATTTGTATTGTCAGCTTATTTCGGTTCAAGCAAACATGTCCGACGCTTGGTAGACAGGACCTACTACTGCCCCGGGGCTCAACTAAACTGTGAGGAAATAAGTCATTTTGTTTCATGGCTTCAGGATCTTAATACTGTCAAGACAATTTTTTTTCCTAAACTTAGAAATGTTAGTACTCAAAACGTATGCGACCAATGGTGATCGTATTGAACTACGGTCACATCTATAATCGAAAGATGGTAAGATTTTAACTATTTGTCCTTAATTAGTGCATCTTTTGCATACATTATTTTTGAAGCTAAACTTTCATTGCTTAGTATATTAATTACTAAACGATGTTCTTTCATCAACAAGGACTTCTGATGACAGTTGTGCCTCAGTGGATCGAGAAAGCGAAGAATGTTTAATAGTGAAAGATTGGAGCAAAATTGTAAACGATCGCAGAGAAGTATTAGGGGGCAGCAAGGAGAAGCGCAACCCAAGATTAGGAGACAGATTCATCTGCATGCTCCAAAGATGATGAATCAGAGAGCTATACATGTTCTATGCTATTCTACGAGAGGGAGCAGCAGGAGTAGCTAGTTCATGCTCTTAATTAATTAGTACTTGTCCTCTCTCATGCATGTCCGTATTGTCCTGAACTTCGATGTTGGTGATGATTATGTTGAACTTCGATGATATCTTTGCTTCATTACAAAGTGAACTCGATGATTATGTTGGTGATTAGATAGCTAGCGGTAATGACTATGATGATTAAATAGTGGTAACTAATGACGACTATGATGATTTTTAGCTAGCTAAAGTTTATTTATTAATTAATATGCGATGATGATGATGATGACCACTACAACTCATTATAACGTAAAACAATCCTAAATTAAATTGATAACACAAATTTAATTGAAAAATAAAAAATAAAACAAAAACCCACAAACATTTACCTCATGCCACGTGGTTGGCCTTTAGCACCGGTTCGTGCTGAACCGGTACTAAGGGGGGGGGGGGCTTTAGTGACCACACTTTAGTGCAGGTTGTGGAACCGGCACTAAAGGGCCTTACGAACCGGTGCTATTGCCCGGTTCTGCACTAGTGGGAAGCCAAGGGGTACATGGTACTGGTAATTTACTAACGATACATATTGTTGGAATAATTTTGTCGCAAATATTTTTGTTGGTTGTCCTTTTATTTTATTTATAATCTTGCCTCGATCATGTCTTCCATTGTGCTTCTTCACTCAAAAGGTGTTCTGCATGTGTGCACTTGCTTGAGAATGGAATAATCTCATGAATTCTATTGAAAACAGAACTTACTTATTGCAGTATGCTTAATGTTTTGTTTTAGTAATTATGTCTGCTTTAGCAGCCAGGAGCATCCCCTTCCATTTCTGACTTTGAACCATGTGCCCTGTTTAAACCAGCATAATTCGATGACCTTATGCAATTATTTGGTACAAAGAATGTGCTAATAAAGTATTTTTATGTTTACTTTATTGTGTTTAGTTCCGAGGTATTTATACTCCTGTCAATCTGCTCTAATCTGGTTCGCCGATATCCTGAAGGAATTAAACCATCCTATATCTTTTTTTCTGATAGTTGGATACCTGCTTAGATGGGTGAACTTTTAACCCATCTTTTATTGCTTGCAGGTGTATTTGTTGGGTTCCTCTTGGCGTGTTGAACAAAAATTGGCGTTCAGCACTGCTATTTAAAGATGGTTTGATCAGTACTATGGAAAACCCATAGATGGAAGGAAATTATTGTATGTGAGAGCATGATACCCCGTCTCTTCCTATTTTGTTCCTTTCTTATAGTATTACTTTGAGGCATTATTTATAGCAAAAGAATCAGATTGAACATTTAATATCTTTATTCCTTATCATGCTAGGCAGAGGCCCTTAGGTTTGCATTCAGGTGCTAATTGTTTAATAAGCATCATGCATTAGTTAGCTATAATCATTTATCTTTTCCACAAACATGATGATTATGTTCAGCAGGATTGCCCGTTTCATATCCCAGAGATGTATCATTTTAAAATACTCCCTCCGTTCTAAAATAGATGATCCAACTTTATACTAACTTTATAGTAACTTTATACTAAAGTTAGTACAAAGTTGAGTCATCTATTTTGGAATGGGGGAGTAAGGTTAAGGAGATCTAATCCTGGACATATCAATGCAAGAGCACAACTTTGTATTAGAATGCTTACTGTGTTTTACATGGTGGTGTTTCTAAGAAAGTATATTTGGTTGTGATCTTCAAATGGTTTGAAATTTAGTTAAGGGATGTCAAAGCCTGAATGTGGCCACATTTTGGTGGGGAAGGAGGGATATAGTCTTTATAATTTAATCTTAGCCTTACGCTTCTGTGATTCGTTGAAGAAATGTATCTCGATGTAGTTTTGCTTGTATTGGGACTGGGATTTAAGCTTCTTTCCTTTCCGAGATGCATACATGAATACTGTGTGCTATATGGGTTGGAAAAATAGTGTTGAAATTTAAACTCGAATCGTATGGGCACTCCTAGAGAAGCGGCTGGGTCATATCTCTGTTTGGGACTAATTGTCAAATGAATAATATTATTTCATGCGTGTAATTCCTCTTTTTGATTGCTCATAGCCTGTTCTTTTTTGGTTGTTTGTTTAGGTATCTAAGAATGATGATGATTACACTCGGAGCAAGCCTTGTCGCGGCGCTGCAAGTGTTGCCCCGCTCCTCCGCAAGGGCAAGGTGAAGGAAGGTGCTGTGTGGTTCTTCTGCAGCTCACAGCGAGGATTGCTGTGTCCAACCTGCACAAGAATGCCAAGAAGTCCTTCTCGGAGACGTAAGCCATGGCGCATGTTTCTGCCATGATTTCCTTTGGTTGGATTTCGTGGATTTAGGTGTTGAAAAATTATGGGATGTGGATGCAGGATTAAGGACATGTACCTGCACTACAATGAGAGATCTGGGCTGCTTCTTTGTGGCTTCCAAACTTGAAATGTTTGTTTGGAAGTTAGTTTAGTTTTTTGTTGTGGATTCACAGCTTCTCACATGTACCTTTAGATTTCCAAAGAAACTAAATGAAGATATGGTGGTATGGTCTCAATAGTACAACTTAAAGCCTTCCATGCTTTATATTTTCTCTAAAATTTTCTCCTGAAGAATCATGTATTTATGTTAGATCCGGTGAGAAAAAAGATGGCTTCCAAGCAGAGGATGCAGGAGTGTTGGCCACATTTGGTCTTTGACTTGGGTGTGTAAATATTCTCACAATACTTGGCTCCCTCTCGGCCTTTGTGCCATTGGCGCAACGAGTCATCTAGTAACTGGAATTACCGATGCAAGTCGAAGAAGGATTGGCCGGTGCTGCCGGCTGGCGTCAAGTTCGATCCCACGGATCAGGAGCTGATCGAGCACCTTGAGGCCAAAGTGAGTGCTGACAGCGCGAGATTTCAGTCTCTCATCGATTTGTTCATACCAACCATCGACAGTGAGCACAGCATATGCTACACCCAACCCGAGAAACTTCCAGGTAAGACACCGATCGGCCGTCTACTTGCACAAACATATTTCTTTGTTTATATCTCTATTTTTCTTTTTAGACGCAGACCTGATGAAGCAATTACAATTTGGCAGTTATTAAAAAGTGAAACAAGTGACTGCAACATGCCAAAGATGTTATGAAAATGCCAACTAGGTACACTAAAACCTGTATTCCACAATACTGTAGGGATCACACTGAGTGGCCTAAGGAAGCATTTCTTCCAAATATAATTCCAGGCGTTCAAAAGGGCACGTGGACGCGTTGCAAGATACAGTCGGAGTGCGGCATGCACGCGATGTGGCACAAGACCGGCAATACCTTGCCGGTGATGGTCAACGGCCGGCAGACGGGCAGCAAAAAGGTTCTGGTGCTGCACACCAACAAGAACTTCGACCAGCAGAGGACCAACTGGGTGATGCACCAGTACCACCTCGGGGACCTGGAGCAAGAGAAGGAGCGGGAGCTGGTCCTCTGCAAGATTTTCTACCAGACGAACACTAGGGCCAGGAGTAAAAAGATTATAAGTTAGTTTCGTATTGGTAGTTGTACTACCTTGTCGTCCGCAAGTTGGTATTGTTGTTAACGATCCTTTGGTATGAACTTGCATTTCCTTCCAACCATCATGCCGAGGGTCGACGTGGATATAAAGCTGAATCATTTGTTTCGAAACGAATTTTCAGGCACCTGATTTTTATTTGATGGGTAGCATAAGCACCCGCCGTTCGAATTCCCAGTTCTCCAATTTTTTTAAAACAAGTGCATGCACTTATTATCACGATAAAAAAAATATCCGTGATGCATCCCAGTTATCAGTCTGTACTTGCAGAATTCTCTCGTTTATTAAGCACATATATTGTTTTTTCAGGTCGAGCAAGTTTCAACTGGGCTGTAGACTGCCCAAGGTTGGTTTTGTTTTTAACAGGCCCAGCCCATGACGACAACGAGGCACAAAGATCCAACAGGTATCTACTGGCCTCTGGCCCGCCAGCATTAGTTATATTTTCTCTTACAACATCCGCAGGCAGTTTTTTTACTGAATCAAACACACAGCTCAGTTCTATTTTCCTCTTGAAACGCATGTCCTACATCCGTTTTCTAATCTCTACTATAGTTTTACTAGTTCATATACACGTATCATTATATTGAAAACACATAAAATTCCCTTTTCATATTTACATCCTTATTTTTGTTATTTTTTCCCATCCAACGCTGATTTTTTTATCACTGGTTTTCCCTTAAACCAACTCAATTGTCCCATGTCTTATTTGCTTAAAAAAACAAAACAATTTTTTTGGAAAATCAATAAGTTCTTAAAAAATGTTTATCATTTCGGGATTACAACAGTTCGGACTCCACCGAAATATGCAAAATAAGGTTGAACTTTTTGACCGAGTCCTGGGCAGAAAATGGGCTGTAATAAATTACTTAAGAATTAGCAAATGGGCTGCAAATTATAAAAAATAGCAAATGGGCTTTATGTTGTCTGCCACAGATTTGGAGGCTGACTTGTGGGCCTACTAAGTTCATGCGTACACAAGGTTTCTCAAAAAAGAAACTTAGTCAACAATCGACTCTACCAGCGTTAGACCGTTAGATGTCAATCTAACGGCAATCGTGCTTCTTCAGTCTCTGATCTTCCTGCCCCAGCCGCCCAAACCAGCGCCGTCGGAACCACCTGCTCCCGCCTCCCGTGGCCGGCAGTGCTGCCGGGAAGGCCTCACGGCCCCATCATACTCGCATCCCTGGCCTGTCTATCCCTCTACTCACCCACACCTCCTGTTATTTTCCGGTGACGGCAGCCGAACCAGTCAACCCTCGTACTCTCCACCGCGTGGGCAGCCACTGCCGTGTCTTCCCCGGCTCTGTGTCGTTCCCTTCGTAGGCCTCGCCGTCGTCCACCGCCCTGGTGCTCTCGGCGCGGCGTGGTCAACGATGTCCATCCAACGGCCGTAGTGCTTCTTGAACCTCTGGTCTTCTTGCCCCAGCCGCCCAAAGCACCGCCGGTCGTGCTGCATGCTCCTGCCTCCCATGGCCGGATGTGCTGCCGCGGAGGCCTCACCGTCCCCATACTACTCCCACCACTGGCAAGACCATCCCTCCACTCACCCACTCCCCCTGTTATTCTGCGGCGACGGCAGCCTCACACCGCAGCCGAACCAGTGAACCCTCGTACTCCTCTCCGCGTGGGCATCCACTGTCGCGTCTTCCCCGGCTCTGTGTCGTCCCCTTCCTAGGCCTCGCCGTCGTCCACCACCGTGGTGCTCTCGGCGCGGCGTGGTCAATGTGGTCAACGACCGACTTCCATCGGAAGAGTACTGTACGTGGAGAGGCTGACAGCTGGGTCCACGGCAGCCGCAAGGAAGTGCCTCCTTATTACGCGCAAAATAATTATTCCTCCACCTGACAACAGGGACCCATCGGACGGGCCACCAGTATTTCGCGGAAAAAATGTTTCCCCCCTGACTGCTGGGACCCACCGGACGGACCACCGTATTTCGCGAAAAAAACGTTTGCCCCTGACTGCTGGGACCCACCGGACGGACCACCGTATTTCGTGAAAAAAACGTTCCCCCCCCCGGCTGTCAGCTCGGACCCATCGGAAGTGCCTCATTATTATGCACAGAAAAATGAATACTCCCCCTGCTAGCTGGGACCCACCATGGTGGGAGGCTGACTTGTGGGCCTACTAAGAGGACGGAGGGCTTTGTCAACTTAGTCAATATGGACGATTTTAGCTCCAGTGACCGTACGATGTCCATCCAACGACCATAGTGCTTCTTCAACCTCTGGTCTTCTTGCTCCAGTCGCCCAAAGCAGCACCGGTCATGCCGCGTGCTCCTGCCTCTCGTGGCCGGCTGTGATGTCGCGGAGGCCTCACCGCCCCCTACTACTCCCACCGCTGGCCCAGGGTATCCCTCTACTCACCCACACCCCCTGTTATTCATGCGACGGCAGCCTCACGCCGCCCCGAACCAAAGGAACCCTCAGACTCTCTCTCGCATGGGCATCCACTGCCGCATCTTCCCGGCTCCGTGTCGTCCCTTCCTAGGCCTCGTCGTCAGTCCACCGCCTTGGTGCTCTCGGCGCGGCATGGTCAATGTGGTCAACGACCGACTTCCATCGGAAGAGTATCTTGTCGTGGAGAGGCTGACAGCTGGGTCCACGGCCAAAGCCCAGTTTTTTTGTGATTTTCCAAGTAAGTCGCTTTGTCAGGCCTGTTGGGCTGCAAATCTTTCAAGACGAGGAGAGCTTCATTCGGCTGGCCGAGAAAATGGCCCATCAGTAATGAGAAATGGGTTGTACATTTTTAAAACACATCAAACCGGCAATTAGTTTGAAATATTTTTTTTTCATTTCGAGATTTTAAATTACATTAATTTTTATGCTTGGAGAATTTGTTGGATTTTATATTGATATACATTTATTTTTAAAATCAGTTTGAATGTGACTCGATATTTCAGGATTAAAAAAAGTTCGGACCGCACCGAAATATGCAAAATTTCGTATAATTTTTTAACCGTGGCCACAATATGGGCTGTAATGCTAATAAAAAGAATATGGGCTAAAAAATCTTAAGAATTAGCAAATGGGCTGTAAATTATTAGAAATAATGGCAGATGGGTTGTATGCTATTTTCCACAGATTCGAGGCTTCCCTAAAAAAAGGTTGACGCACAAGCAGTGACTGTTGGATGTCCATCCAACGGCTGTCATGCTTGTTCAATCTCTGCTCTTCCTGCTCCAGCCGCTCAAACAAGCGCCGGCGGGACTACCTGCTCCGTCCTCCCCGTGGCCAGCTGTGCTACCGCGTAGGCCTCACCGCCCCATCGTACTCCCATCACTGGTCTAGCCATCCCTCTACTCACCCACACCTGCTCTTATTCTCCGGCGAAACCAGTAAACCCTCGTACAGTCATACTCCCCTCCGCGTGGGAAACAACTGCCGAGTCTTCCCTGCCTCCATGTCGTTCCCTTCCTAGGCCTCGCCGTCGCCACCGCCCTAGTGCTCTCGGCGCGGCCTGCTCAACGTGGTCAACGACCGACATGCATCTGTAGTGGACTGTACGTGGAAAGGCCGACAGCTGGGTCCACGGTCGCACGCAAGGAAATGCCTCCTTATTACGCGTAAAATAATGATTCCTCCACCTGACATCAGGGACCCACCGAAAGGGCCTCTGTATTTCGTGAAAAAAACGTTACCGCCGCTGACAGCTCGGACCCACCAGCTATATCTTCGCACACAAGGAAGTGCCTCCTTATTACGCACAAAAAAATGAATACTCCCCCTGTTAGCTGGGACCCAGTATAGTGGCAGGCTGACATGTGGGCCTACTAAGTTGACGGGGACGGAGGGCTTTGTCAACTTAGTCAATATGCATGATTCTAGCTCCAGTGACTATACGCTGTCCATCCAACGGCCGTAGTGCTTTTTCAACATCTGGTCTTCTTGCTCCAGCCGCGTAAACCAGCGCCGGTCGTGCCTCGTGCTCCTGCCTACCGTGGCCGGCTGCGATGCGGCGAGGCCTCACCACCCCCTACTACTCCCACCGCTGGCCAGGCCATCCCTCTACTCACCCACACCCCCTGTTATTCTGCGGCGGCGGCAGCCTCACACCGCAGCGAACCAGTGAACCCTCGTACTCCTCTACGCGTGGGCATCCACTGCCGCGTCTTCCCCGGCTCCGCGTCGTCCCCTTCCTAGGCCTCGCCGTCGTCCACCGCTCTGGTGCTCTCGGCGCGGCGTGGTCAACGTGGTCAAGGAACGGCTTCCATCGGACGTGGACTGTACGTGGAGAGGCTGACAGCTAGGTCCACGGCCGCAGCAAGGAAGTGCCTCCTTATTACGTGCAAAATAATTATTCCTCCACCTGACAGCGGGGACCCACCAGACGGGCCACCGTATTTCGTGAAAAAAACGTTTCCCCCTGACTGCTGGGACCCACCAGCTACATCTTTGCACGCAAGGAAGTGCCTGACAGTCGGGACCCACCTGGTCGAAGCGTACGTAGCGTTGTCATTCTGGTCGCGAACGTGTACGTACATATATACTGGTGGATGTAGATGCGCGCACGTGTCGTAGTAGAGGCGCGCACGTAGCATGTACACGTGCGTCTGATGGCCAGGTGCAAGAAAGAAAATCTGACCCGCGTATGTGTACATATGGGCGGGGTCTCAAACGCCTACTCGCACATACGTACGGCCAGGGCTCGTGTACATGGCTGGGTCGGAACGGAGAAACAACATCGTCGTCATGTTCATGGGGAGGCAACAGAATGCGTCGTGTTCATGGAGAGGCATCGGAATGCGTTGTGTTCATCAGGAGGCAACGAAACGCGTGGGAGCCAACCGACTGGGTCGGAACGGAATGCGTGGTCGTGTTCATCGGGAGGGCTTGGACGGAACAGGCGATGGAAACGAGGCCTGGCGTACCGCACAACGGAGGAAACGGACCTCCTACGTTCGGAACGGGGTCCTGTTGATAGGGAGGGGTGTGGCGTACCGCAAAACATAGGAAACGGACCTCCTACGGTCGAAACGGGGGTCCTGTTGATCAAGAGGGGTGTGGCGTACCGCAAAACGGACGAAACGGACTTGTGTTGGAGTGCTATAGTCGAAACGGGGGTCCTGTTCATCGGGAGGGGTGTGGCGTACCGCAAAACGAGACTCCATGGGATACTGTTCATCTCCACCGTCGACCTCCTCTAGCCTCCACGGGCTCCTGTTCATCCAGCCTCCACCGTGCGCTACTCCACCGTCTACTGTTCAACCACCCTTCCACCATCTACTGTTCATCCAGCCCTCCACACCGCGGGGTCCTGTTCAACCACCCCTCCACGGGCACCCCTCCACTGTCTACTGTTCATCCAGCCCTCCATACCACGGGGTCCTGTTCAACCACCCCTCCACGGGCACCCCTCCACCGCTTCATCGTTCATCCAGCCCTCCACACCACGGGGTCCTGTTCAACCACCCCTCCACGGGCACCCCTCCATCGTCTACTGTTCATCCAGGCCTCCACCACACCACGGGGTCCTGTTCATCCGGAGGCAACGCGACCGCTCACTATTCATCCACCCCCCATAGCGCTCCTTTATTTCATCCCAAAGGCTGCATCGACCGGCTTGATTAGCAGCGATGGCGAATGAATCGCTCGATCGGGTTCGATTAACAGCCATCGATCGATCGCTCGGGTTCGATAACGCGTAGCCTCGCGGTCTGTCGCCGGGATCAGTTAGAGCCCAACGCCTCGCTCGGGTTAAGTTAGAGCCAACGCCTCGCACACACGCGCGTATGTGTACGAGAGAAACGCGCATCGCTCGGCCCCCGACCTCCCACCGTAACCGGGAACTCCTCGAAATTTTCCTCGCCCTCGCTTCTACCACGGTTTTTTCCGTCATGGACGACCCAAAGAATGTCATGCAGCTGCGTCTCCGGCCCGCCCAGGACGAAAAGCCCATTTTCTGTCATGATTTTTTGTCATAGAAGTAGGAGCCCACCACATCTATGATGATACCAGGTTTTGTCACAATTATCATCATAGAAGTGTCATATGTATGACAGAATTTTTTTTCGTTCAGCCCAAAATGTCATGGATGTGTCTTTTTTTTGTAGTGCTACCGGCAAAGAAAGTGAATAAAGGAGTTATTAATTAGTTGATATCAGGAAATGACGAACTAAAGAGGCCGCCATATAGTTCAATAATGATTGAAATTACCTGTTGACTATCTCCTTCAGGATTGAGTAGTCACTAGGTTCTTAAGTAGTGAGTCTAGTACTTCAACTGTTCCTTCTTCAACTTGAATGACTAACAAGATCCAGTGGTAACTGCATGCGCATATGTTTGCATGTATAAACTAAGCGGGCATGTGCATAACACTCATCAACTACCCTAAACCCTATACACTTATTAACATCTAGCTGGTAAGCAAAAACATAATTTGTAGTACAAGACAGTGTGACTCACCGGAAGTTGTAAGGAAGTAGTATATCTAGATTGCTATTGAGGCGCTTCAAGAACTCCAGCATGTTTTTCTCTACTTCTTGTCGATACCGTTCATATTTCCATGTCTCCTCATTAATGGTATTTGGGTCAATGAACCCAATGCCATAGCGTCCAACTTTTTTCATTTCATACATCTTCATCCTGCATAATACCACAGAAAAAATATAGTGAGGATAATTACAGGTAATGATCAACGAGAGCACTACAACTAGCTTGAGACTTAAATTTGTTCCGCATGGGTAGAAAATACACATATTAGAAGAGCCGACCCGAAAGCACTTGCTTCAAAGAAGGAGCAGTTACCAAGAAATTCCTGTTTTAAGTCAATATATCTCGATAGAACCAATTCCAATCCATGTAGTGCGAACAGAGGATGTGGAAGTTATGTTTCCTTGCCTTGTGAAGCATTTCGTCTGACACTCTATCTATACTATAGCTAGATCAATTCCTATTCTTTCTTCCAGGCGACTTTACTCCAAAGGATTTTTCCTTATTATCTTGACTCGATCTCACAAAATTGGATTTATTGGCACACCGCACATCGGCATTCGCTTCTCCTATCTATTCCAACTAAGCTAATCATCGAAACTATGAAATCCTGCAAGCAATCATTCCAGAGCCAACTGCAAAGATACCCGGTCTTCCACTCTGTTCACTGGAGGAAAGACAAGAAAGTAAACAATTCTTCAAAGGAACTGGCTCTACCAGAACAGAGGAATTGGCTCGCTCCTTCGCTCGTTGGGTAAGCATAGAATGCACACCAGTCTGGTATCAAAGCGTATCTACTAGAAAAGGAGACTACTTGAACAGATGAAATGGAAGGAAGAAATGAAAGTTCGATCTACCAACGTAGAGTCTGTCCCTCCCAGGAAGAAGAAATTTGCTACTTTGGCTTATCAGTTGGTAAGTCTGTCTATGAAGTTCAGTTCCCAGAAGAGAGAAAAAAGAGCAAAACAAGCTTTTTCAAGCTCTACAAGTCCTATATATATAATGTTCCACTAGATAGTCGTGTTAAACTAGTATAGTCTTGCCGAGTGGCCTTATCTTCTGGTCACCCTTGTTGCCTTGTCGTCTCCTTGTTTGCCTATTGGTCTCCTCCCGAAGCTTGTAGGGTCTCTCTTGTCTAGAAAAAAAAACGTCAAAAAGTTTCATAGCGTTTGGACTCCGTTTGGCATTGATTTCCTGGAAAACAAAAAGAGGCAAAAAACAGCAACTGGCACTAGGCCTTTGGGTTAATAAGTTAGTACCAGAAAATGATATAAAAATAGCATATAAAACATCCAGCTTTAAAGACAAGCAGTGAAAAATGATCGGTTCGACCGTTGGAGGATTGCTTCAGCTTCATAGAGAACTTTGTAGCCACCTCCTCTTTTCCCCAACATGGAGGTTTGCCCAACATGACGACCTTGTTCTTTCAAGCTGCGGTATTTGCTCGAGGACGAGCAAAGTCTAAGTTTGGGGGAGTTGATGAGTCCAAATTTGCATCACTTTTTACTTTTATGTTTTGCACCGTACTCGTATGATTTTTGGGGTTTTATCGCGTCACGCACCTTTTGTTTGATTTCACCAGGATCTTGGCGAAAGAGGAGATTTGAAATATTATAGAGGAGAATACAAGTAATGGGTGAATTTCGCGTTAGTTGGCATGATAGGAAACTACCACAAAAAAACAACAATCGAATAGAGCAAAAATCAGCCACACAACAACTTCTAGAAGAGAAGATGATGCCTGGTACGAGCGCCATCCTGCAGTCGACTACTTCACCCTCGTGGCTTCGCATCACAGAATAGACACACGAGGAGATCAGAAACTACGAGGGCTGTGGGTGTGTGGGGGGGGGGGGGAGGGGTAGCGCATATTCATTCTCTTTGTAATACCAAAACCCTAAGTGGATTCGTATGTGTGTTACATTGATTGTTCATCCATGATTATCCCTAATTATGATCATTTTGTTATGACCATCATAATTGCACCTTTTTTTTTGAAAAAAGTAAACACATTTTGAGAATGCAAACATTTTTTTTCAGAGTTCAAACATTTTCTAGAATTCATGTTTTTTTTTTCAAATTGCTGAATATTTTCTACAAACATTTTTTTTTGAAATTTCCAACATTTTTTGAAAGAATAATGAATTCTTAAAATTTCGGATATTTTTGGAAATAATGCAAACAAATTTAAAGTTCTATTTTTTAAAAAAAGAGATGGATTGTTTTGAAATTTTTGGAAAAAAAAGAAAGAAGAAAAGGTAAAAGAAAAACCCCAAAGAGGCGGGGTGGGAGAACAAGAAGCAGCTGTCAAAAAATGCGGGAAAACCATTCCCCAGCTGGGAGAACAGGCGGCGCAATCGATTCCCTCGCTTGTTGTGCCAACAACACGTGGCAGTACGCGCGCCCAATATTATTGTGGGCAAACAGTTTACGTTCCTGAGGTGGGCAATGTGGTAATAACGGAGGACCATACAATGCAGGCTGAAGTTCTCAAAATCACTGTTGGACAACTCCTCGAGATCGAGCCCATGCCTGTGCTTAGAGAGGATGAAATAAAACGGAAATATGTCCAGGGCCAACCTTTGGTCGAGCCAGACAAGGTCAAGAACCTCCCAACGAGAATGTATGAATTGCATCAATGGTACATGAACATTACCAAGATTTCTGATCGATTGTCCCTCATGGTGAATGTCAAGGAGGAGCATTACTTCCATGAGAAAGTTGTGTCCGTTGAGTATTCTGAACTGTTTCAGTTATACAATCAAGGCGCACTCGACAAATCTATCGTCAGTTGCTATTGTCTGTAAGTGATTTCTTTCTGTAATTTAAGTCTCAAGCTAGCTGTAGTGATCCTTTTGATCAATCATTACCTGTAATTATCCTCACTATATTCTTTTCTGTGGTATTATATGCAGGATGAAGATGTATGAAATGAAAAAAAGTGGACGCTTTGGCATTGGGTTCATTGACCCAAACACCGTTAATGAATACACATGGAAAATAAATCAACGTCATCAAAAGGCCGTGGAGGACAACATGCTAGAGTTCTTGAAGCGCCTCAAATACAATGAAGATATACTACTTCCTTACAACTTCCAAAGTGAGTCACACCGTCTTGTACTATAAATTCTCTGTTTTTGCCTACTAGCTAGCTACATGTTTTTGCTTACATATGCCCGCTTAATTAAGACATGCAAGCGTGTGTGCATGCAGATTTCACTGGGTCTTGTGTATCATTAAAGTTGGCCTTGGAACAGTTGAAATCTTGGACTCACTACTCAAAGAAAAAACTGACTATAACATCTTGTTTGGGATAGTCAACAGGTAATTTCAATCATTATTAACTATATATCTCGGCCTATTTAGTTCGTCATTTTCATGATATGAACTATTTAATAACCCTTTATTCATTTTCATTGTCGGCGGGCAGGGCTTGGGCAAGGTTCATCAGCGTGACCCCGGAGAATGAAAACAAAAGCTTAAATGGTTTTTAGGCCAAGGTAAGTAATTAAGTAGTACTAGCTAGCTAGCTAGCTGCCATCTCTTTAATTATCATGCTTGATTAATTATTATCTGATCAAATTCCATTCTCGTAAAGGCCACAGAAGCGGTATGACGGTATCGATCTGTGTGTATTCTGCGTTTGCGAGAACATTCGCATGATGGCGTCCGAAAGAAGCAGATCTCAAAGACAGGAATGGGTACGCTTGTCAAAACACTATTCATAATTTTTACACCATTATCGATATCTAGTCACACAACTAATACACATGCATATTGATCTCCTTCTTAACAGTTCACAGAGATGCGGGAGAAGCTCCTAGAAATGGAGCGCGTAGAAGCACTTCAAGAGGAAATAGCGGGATTTTTTTCTCGACCAGGTCATAAATCCGAAGGGAGAATACTATTACCCGCTACCGCCCCCATGAAAACCACTTCCAATTGTCATCGTGCTCCGAAGGCACCAATTAGGCTAATGCCACTGGCTCCGAAACACAAAAATACTAGCAAACGAAAAAGAATTAAAATGGAAACACAAAAATAAATGAAAAAGAAATCATAAAACTAAAAAACCCCCAAACCTTATAGTACCGGTTGGTCTTACCAACCGGTACTAAAACTCGAGCCCCTGAGCTGGCTCGTGCCACGTGGTTTCCTTTAGCACCGGTTCGTGCTGAACCGGTACTAAAGAGAGGGCTTTAGTGCCCACACTTTAGTGCCGGTTATAGAACCGGTACTAAAGGGCCTTACGAACCGGTGCTATTGCCCGGTTCTGCACTAGTGAGGGGCTCTGCCACGCCATAAACCATCATCATCACGCATATTCATTCTCTTTGTAATACCAAAACCCTAAGTGGATTCGTATGTGTGTTACATTGATTGTTCATCCATGATTATCCCTAATTATGATCATTTTGTTATGACCATCATAATTGCACCTTTTTTTTGAAAAAGTAAACACATTTTGAGAATGCAAACATTTTTTTCAGAGTTCAAACATTTTCTGGAATTCATGTTTTTTTTTCAAATTGCTGAATATTTTCTACAAACATGTTTTTTTTGAAATTTCCAACATTTTCTGAAAGAATAATGAATTCTTAAAATTTCGGATATTTTTGGAAATAATGCAAACAAATTTAAAGTTCCATTTAAAAAAAAAGAGATGGATTGTTTTGAAATTTTTGGAAAAAAAAGAAAGAAGAAAAGGTAAAAGAAAAACCCCAAAGAGGCGGGGTGGGCGGGGATTTTAAAAACCTTCTTTTTTTTGAGACATCCTCGCCAGGCTTTATTTAAATTGTCACAAAATTTACAGGGATGTGACAATTTCAAAAACCTTCTGGTTGGCTAAACCGGGTCCTATTTCTGAAGCACGGGATGTACATCACATTTTCAATCAATCAAAAAACAAAAGAAAAACTCAGGGCAGTATGGAAGGCGTGTGCTCCGCTGCACATCGTCGTTCCTTCTCCGGGAATCCTCGCGAGAGAAGGTTCGACCCTAGTCGACTCGGATTCCCAATTTCCCTCGCTAATATAAAAGGGAAAGGAGGGCTCGATTGGATTCCTTGCTTCCTCTCGCCTCGTATCCCTCCCCGCGCGGTTCGGTTCCCCACCCCGCCGCACATCGTTCGTGCTGCCTGCAGATGCTCACGACCACCATGGCTTCTCCTATTTTTCCGCCCGTCACCAACTTTCGTAAGTCGCCTCAACTATCCCCTCTACCCCCGCCCCGCGTCTCTCTCTCTCCAACGCTGTGCATGCCGGAGCAAATCTGGAATCGTTAGGGCAAGCAATGAAACCTACTGTAGATCCGAGCCTTTGCCTCGTTGTACATGCGGATTCGGTTGTGGGGCGGACCGGCGAGGCGATTCTCGCGCCCGATTTGCATTATTCCGATGCGTTTGCTAGCTAGGGCCGGCAGATCTTTGTTTATTCACCTACCTTTCTAAAGTTGGGTTTATTATATCCAAAGTCCCAGATCCAGAGCTTACTTACTTACGTTTGCTTGATTTGTGTTTTGCTTCATTCATTTACCAGCAATAAATAAAAAGAAGATTCCTGGGACATGCAAGCTGCTATTCGAGACACCATCCGGATTCGCAATTTTCTCTTTTGATCTGCACTTCCTCCACAAAACTATTGAGGTGACCACTACGTGATTTCTTGTTTCTTCTCTGTCGTTGACAATGCCATTGCCAAGCACCATCCGACGGATTAACCTCTTATTGTTTCCCTGCAGGACACCTGGACCTACTTCGTGGGCGACTATTGGCACAACTTTGTTAGTCATCACACCATTTTAATTTCCTCTTCTTTTCACTTCAAACTAGAGTGAAAGCATTAAGAAACTCAGCCTGTAAGCGGAACCTTGCTAGGGTTGCTAAACCAACTCATAACACTGAATCTATCTATGTACAGTATCATTTAGGCGTGCAGACATGATACTATCACGCATGAACGTGTGCACACCCCAAAACTAAATTTCGAGCACTCACACACGATACACTATTGCCATGTCTTTTTTTCTTCTTCCCTTTTTTCACATACCAATCAGTAAGCACTGCATTAACGCGTGAGTAGGTTAAACCAAGATTCGAGCAGGGCTATATTTGTGGCTGACACAATCCTGTCTCATGGAGACACATTGCATAATTACAAGTACTCCCTCCGTAAAGAAATATAAGAGCGTTTAGATTACTAAAGTGGTGATCTAAACGCTCTTATATTTCTTTACAGAGGGAGTATTGTACAAGCTTTATGTTTTTCTCTCTAATCATGCTTTGCCCTTGTTCCTCAGTTCCTCGCGATGCATGCTTTCCGTAGGTTCAAGGATAAGTCTGATGCCATCGACCTCACCACCAGGCGAGTAGGCGGCCGAATGATCGGACTGATCTGCGAGTACTGCCTCCCTGAAGAACTAATCATTGTTGGAAGTCCTGAATATAAATCAATAATTGAAGAGAACCTGGTTTGTCTAACTGTGTAAACTCCCTAGTTGTTCATGCATGTGCAACAGTACGACATAACCCATTCCCTTTTTCAGAGGCGAGCATGTGTGTGCAATGACAGAGTGAGGGAGATTATGTGGGGTATGCAGAATCTCATGCCTCTTTTAATCCCTCAAGAACAATCTGTGTTCACGGCGGACCGGCTCCCCATATGCAAAGGATTGGACATGCTCTTATCTCGACACGGCATTAATAATGTCAAGCAAGAGTGGGTGAGCTTACTAAGCTTTGTCCTTCTCTTGTCTGATAGTACGCAATGTTTTCTGCTTTATTGCTATCTTGTCATGTAATGTTCCTTTCTGATCCATCGTGCCCCATAACACCTTATTGCCACTTTACCAGTGATGAAAGGCATTCATAGGAACTCAATCTGTTCAAGTCATCTTATAGAAAATTTTGCCTTTTCATGTTCCTTTCAGTGATTAAGCAAATGCTCATTTTTTATCCAGATTAATGAAGATATTCTTCAGCTGGCTCTCAAGGTGTATCATGCTGATCTACGTGAAAACGAACATTCAAAGTTCTTGCGCAGAAGTCTTGGTCTTGATAAGCATCTGAAGGCCATTTCTGGATTTGACGCAAAGGATTGGGATTTAGTCAAACTTGCAACAGCGTTGAAGACAATGGTCGATCCTCATGAAAAACATCTTACACTTGACGAAGCTTTCGAGGTGAATCTTACTTTCTTCTCTGCAAAATTTTAGTATGAATATGCTGGAAAGTTTTCATTTGGGCTGAAGACTGAAGTATATGTTTGTTTACAGGTGTTCTCGCGTGAGGAGGCTAAATTGATCAAGCTTGATGCACCTAAATATGAAGATCTGTTAGACAGGGACACAATCTCGGAAATCTATGAAGACATTGTTGCTGTCCGTGAATACGTGAACAAAGTGCTGTTGAAATTGCGCCACTTGCTTAAGAAGGCTGAAGCAGCACTGGAAACTGAGGAGCAACGTCATGTCACATGTGAGAATTCTCAGATCTTGGTCGTGTGATGTTGATGAAGCGGCGTAGTTTTTACTGTTGTATATGTTGTATTTTTGTTTTAATATTCCCAGTTCACTGTTGAAAATCAACATGGCACTCTTTAGTGTACACAGTGGCAAGGGCGCACCAGTGGTCTTGTGCGCACCAATCTAGCTAATACATTTGTCAACGTGTGTGTGTAGTCCAGAAACAAAGTGTTCAGTCGTCAAGCATTTAAGCTAATATATCTATATTAACTGAGAGGTGACATCTTACAAGGTTGATGCTAGAGCACAGCATCGATCGAAGTCAAGTCTAAAGCTGTGTTCGGAACAGAGGGAAGGAAAACACGGGATTGGAGTGAAACAAAGGAAATGGAATGGAATAGCATATGCAGCGAACTGAACAAGTGCAGGTTCAGAGTTGCACCTGTACTGAACCTGCAACGCCCTGCGTGGCGGGCCGTGGGCCTTGTAGCGTGCGTCGCGAGTGACTGGCCGGGTGCCACCTACATATTGTACCGAGACCGATGGATTGGGCAGGAAGGAAATAGAATCTAAATCGAACATTCTCTCTCTCACCTCGCTCCTCCCCTGCTCCTTTCTCACCTTCTCCCCCAAATTCTAGATTGAAGATCCAGGGCATTACAATCTGGTAATCAGAGCCAAAAAATTTTCCCCGTTCCACGCCGCGCCGCGGCTTTCCTATCCTCTTGATCGTCCGGTAACATCCATTGAGCCAGGTGCGAGCCGCTCCGGCGGGCTCGCCCAAAATCCTGCTCGGGGTTCGGATCGATTCGGAGCGAGACGACGGCGCCGCCATCCAAACCCTCGGCGCAGACCCGCCGTGTCCTGGACGCGATGACAGAGACCCGCCGTGTCCTGGACGCGATGACGGAGACCACCGACAAGCTTCAGGGCCTACTTGAGTCGGTGATTCGCCGGCTGGACGCGAGCCAGAAGACCGCGGACGAACGCCACCAGGCCTAGCTCTCCTACAACGACCAAGTCTCCGTCGAACTCAAGCTCCTGTCCAAGTAGATCGATCTCACGCAAGCCGATGTGGACGAGGCCCGTAAGGTTGCGCCGACCGTGGATCCTGCAACGACCATCTCCGGCGCTGCATCTCCATCTGGCGTGCGCCCAGCTTTCCTACAACGACCAAGTCTCCGTCGAACTCAAGCTCCTGTCCAAGCAGATCGATCTCACGCAAGCCGATGTGGACGAGGCCCGTAAGGTTGCGCCGACCGTGGATCCTGCAGCGACCATCTCCGGCGCTGCATCTCCATCTGGCGTCACGGTCACCGGGGACTCCTCCGCGCATCGACCACCACCCCCACCACCACCACCCCCACCACCACCACCGCCACCACCGAGCCGCCCTCCGCCGCTGCCCCTCTACACTGACGATGCAGCACAGCTTCCGTTCGCCCGCCTCGTCAACCACGGGCCGCCGCTGCTCACCGCGCGGTCACCGCCGTCCTCGGAGCTCGACCGCCACGGCGACCACTACATCAAGCCTCCCAAGCACGATTTCCCCCGGTTCGACGGCGAAGCCCCGTGCATCTGGCTGGACCGATGCACCACCTACTTCGAGCTGTACCGCGTTCCCCAACACCACTGGGTCACCACCACGACGCTATACATGGACGGCCTGGCCGCAATGTGGCTCCAGGCTTATCGACAGACGCACCCTGGGGTCAATTGGCAACAATTCAGAGCTGCAGTGCAAGAGGAATTTGGCCCAGAGGAGTTCGAGGTTCAGATGCACAACTTCGTTCAGTTAAGGCAGACAGGAAGTGTTCAGGATTATCGCCATCAGTTCGAGACAACCATGTACCATTTGCTCGCTTTGGATCCGACCTTGAGCACCAAAATTTTCATCTCTCAGTTTCTGATCGGCCTCAAGGACGAGTTGCGCCTCAGCGTGAGATTACAAGCACCTACCAGCATCACTCGGGCCGCAGTGTTCGCACGCATTCAGGAAGAAGAGTTGGAGAAGCAGCGCACAGCGCGTCCGCGCATCACACCCGTAGGGCGACCACCACCAGCTGCACCACCAGTAGCTGCTCCTCCAGCCCGTGCCGCACCTGCACCACAGCAAGGGGGCGATGACTATGCACGGGAGCGCCAACTGCGTGAGTTCAGAAGAGCAAACGGCCTCTGTTTTCGCTACAGGGACAAGTACTCCAGAGAGCATCAGTGCAAACGCACCGGTCAGATCCTGATGATCGAAGTGGGCGACTATGGCAAAATTCTGTCAGACGATACGATACACGCACTGCAACTGCTCGATCCACCAGCAGCTCAAGAACCAGAGTGCTGTTCACTATCCCACCACGCCGTCTCAGGGGAGGAAGCACCATCAACCATGCGCCTCCGTGCTCAAGTTGGGGATCAAGTGATGTTATTGTTGGTCGATTCAGGCAGCACCCACAGTTTCGTAAGTGAGTCTTTCATCTCAAGGTTGTCTGTCCAATCTGAACCCCTACCGCATGTCTCCATCCGGGTGGCAAATGGCCAACGCCTGCAGTGTGACAAGATCATCAGATCCTTGCCATGGGAGGTGCCCGGACACACCTTCCACACCGATCTGCGGGTACTTCAACTTAGTGCATATGACGGGGTTCTTGGTATGGATTGGATGTCGCAGCACAGTCCCATGAACTGCCACTGGCAGTTGAAGACGATCTCCTTCCAAGTGGGCGGTAAAACTGTGCACCTCCAAGGCGTCAAAAACACAGACCTTCCTCCCATCACTGAATCAGATGCGTATGAGCTCCAGCGTATGGAAATCGCCAATGATATATGGACAACGGCATTGGTGACAGTCGAACGAACTGACAAATCTGAACCAGCGCCCATACCTCCAAATATTCAGAAGCTGCTATCTGAATACAAGGACGTCTTTGCCAAGCCCTGTACACTGCCACCCCGTCGACAGTACGATCATAGCATCAATTTGGAGCCCGACAGTGCACCAATCAACACTAAACCCTATCGCTACTCACCGGCGCAGAAAGTCGAAATAGAAAAGCAAGTACACGACATGGTGCAGTCTGGAGTGATCGCCCATAGCTCGAGGCCCTACGCTGCTCCTGTGTTGTTGGTAAAGAAAAAGGATGGAAGTTGGCGGTTTTGTGTTGATTTTCGACGGCTGAATTTAGTTACAGTCAAGAACAAGTTTCCCTTGCCCGTTGTGGATGAGCTCCTGGATGAACTGGCTGGTGCTGCATACTTCTCCAAGATCGATCTCCGTGCTGGCTACCATCAGATACGCATGCGGGAAGAGGATGAGGAAAAGACTGCCTTCAAGACGCACCACGAGCACTATCATTTTCGTGTGATGCCCTTTGGCCTGTGCAATGCACCGGCCACGTTCTAGTGTCTGATGAACACCGTCTTCGGGCGCCACGTACGTAAGTTCATCATTATTTTTCTGGATGACATATTGGTTTTCAGTGAGGAGCTGCAGGAGCACGAGGAACATCTACGCGTGACTTTGGACCTTCTCCGAGAGCATCAACTCTTCGCCAAGGCCTCCAAGTGCTCGTTTGCACAAACTAGCATTGAGTACTTGGGCCATATCATCTCCAAGGACGGCGTGGCAACAGACCCCAACAAGACCAGTGCGATGAACGCATGGCCCGTTCCCACAAACCAAACCGAGCTGCGCGGTTTCCTCGGCTTAACTGGCTACTACCGCAAGTTCGTCCCCCACTACGGCATCATCGCCAAGCCCCTGACACAGCTGCTCACCAAGAAAGGGTTCGAGCGGAACGAGAAGACCCAGGACGCATTCATCATGCTCAAGAAGGCGATGGTGAGCACACCGTGCTTTCGCCTTTGCCCGGACTGTCTTGCGCCCGTTCACCATCGAGACCGATGCCTGTGACACTGGCGTGGGCGCGGTGCTCATGCAAGATGGTCACCCCATGGCCTACCTCAACAAGGCCTTGGGCGTGCGCAATCAGAAGCTTTCAACTTACGAAAAAGAATTCTTGGCGGTGATGATGGCAATAGACAAGCGGAGACCGTATCTTCAGCGGGCGCCATTCGAGATCGTCACTGACCACAAGAGCCTCTGCGCCCTCGGCGACCAGCAATTGGCGACAGAACTGCAGCGCAAGGCCATGGCGAAGATGGTCGGCCTCCAATTTACCTTCCGCTACAAGCACGACACCGACAACGGTGCAGCGGACGCGCTGCCGCGTGTCGGCCACCTGATGACTCTCGACGCGCTATCCCTGTGCCAACCACAGTGGCTCCAGGAGGTCGCAAACTCTTATGCGACGGACCCGGACGCCCAGGAGTTGCTCGCCAAGCTCGCCGTCATTGACACCGACGACCAGGGGCGCGCCCTGCAGCAAGGCATCATTAGACAGCGCGGGTGCCTCTGGATTGGAGCTAATTCAGCCTTGCAGACGAAGCTCATCTCGGCGCTGCACCACAGCGCTGTGGGCGGCCACTCTGGGGCCACAACGACCTACCACCGCGTCCGCAAGCTGTTCGCCTGGACCGGCATGAAGCGCGCAGTCGAAGATTTCGTGAAGCAGTGCGCCATGTGCCAGCATGCCAAGCACGAGCACACGCATCCGGCAGGCAAGCTCCAACCGCTGCCGATTCCGCAAGAACCATGGCAGGAGCTGACCATGGATTTCGTCGAAGGACTGCCGAAATAGGAGGGCTACGATGCTATTATGGTCGTCGTCGATCGCCTCACCAAGTACGCACATTTCGTGCCGCTTCGCCACCCCTTCACGGCAGCACAGGTCGCCCGCGCGTTCTGGGAACATGTCATCAAGCTTCACAGTGTGCCTCATTCCATCGTGTCCGATCGTGACAAGATATTCACCAGCGCAATGTGGCGTGAATTGCTCGCGACTGCTGGGACCAAGCTTCTGTATTCCACGGCTTACCACCCGCAGACCGACGACCAAATCGAGCGCGTCAATCAGTGTCTGGAGATGTATCTCCGGTGCGCCGTGCACGAGACGCCCAAGCAATGGCGAAAATGGCTTCCGACGGCAGAATTCTGGTATAACTCGACTCATCACTCATCTCTGAACTGCTCCCTGTTCAAAGCCTTATTATGGGAGAGACCCAAATCTGGGTGGACTACCACAACTGAGCTCAGAGCTGCCAGCAGACGCCCAGGGCGAGGATCTGGACTGGGCCACACACACTGAGCTGCTGCGAGCTCAACTAGCTCGCGCCCAGGATCGCTTCAAGAGGCAAGCCGATCGTCACCGTGCCGAGCGCGCATTCGATGTGGGAGAACAAGTTCTGCTCAAGCTGCAACCTTATGCACAAACTGTTGGGGAACGTAGTAATTTCAAAAATTTTCCTACGATCACGCAAGACCATGGTGATGGCATAGCAACGAGAGGGAAGAGTGTCCGTCCACGTACCCTCGTAGACCGTAAGCGGAAGCGTTATATCAACGCTGTTGATGTAGTCGTACGTCTTCACGATCCGACCGATCCAAGCACCGAACGTACGGCACCTCCGAGTTCTGCACACGTTCAGCTCGATGACGATCCCCGGACTCCGATCCAGCAAAGTGTCGGGGATGAGTTCCGTCAGCACGACGGCGTGGTGACGATGATGATGCTCCACCGGCGCAGGGCTTCGCCTAAGCTCCGCGACGATATGACTTCACCGGTAGCAGGCTTCGCCTAAGCTCGCATGACGATATGACCGAGGTGGAATATGGTGGTAGTGGGCACCGCACACGGCTAAGGAAAGATCCGTAGATCAACTTGTGTGTCATGGGGTGCCCCCTGCCCCTGTATATAAAGGAGGGAAGGGGAGGGGCTGGCCGGCCAAGGAGAGGTGCGCCAGGGGTGTCCTACTCCTACTAGGAGTAGGATTCCCCCCCCCAAATCCTAGTCCAACTAGGATTGGCCAAGTGGGAAGGGAGAGAGAGGGGGGCGCCCCCTTCTCCTAGTCCTAATAGGACTAGGGAAGGGGGGAAGGTCTTGACCAGCACTTGGGCCCCCTTTTCTCCTTTCCACTAAGGCCCATGTTGGCCCATTAGCATTCCGGGGTTCGGTAACCTCCGGTACTTGGTAAAATTCCCAATTTCACCCGGAACACTTCCGATGTCCAAACATAGACTTCCAATATATGAATCTTTATGTCTCGACCATTTCGAGACTCCTCGTCATGTCCCCGATCTCATCCGGGACTCCGAACTCCTTCGGTACATCAAAACTCATAAACTCATAATATAAGCATCGCCGAAACCTTAGCGTGCGGACCCTACGGGTTCGAGAACTATGTAGACATGACCTAGAACTATTCTTGGTCAATAACCAATAAGCGGAACCTGGATGTCCATATTGGCTCCTACATATTCTCTTAAGATCTTTATCGGTCAAACCGCATAACAACATACTTTGTTCCCTTTGTCATCGGTATGTTACTTGCCGAGATTCGATCGTCGGTATCCAATACCTAGTTCAATCTCGTTACCGGCAAGTCTCTTTACTCGTTTAAGTAATACATCATCTCACAACTAACACATTAGTTGCAATGCTTGCAAGGCTTATGTGATGTGCATTACCGAGAGGGCCCGGAGATACCTCTCCGAGCAATCGGAGTGACAAATCCTAATCTCGAAATATGCCAACCCAACATGTACCTTCGGAGACACCTGTAATGTACCTTTATAATCACCCGATTACGTTGTGACGTTTGGTAGCACCAAAGTGTTCCTCGTGCAAACGGGAGTTGCATAATCTCATAGTCATAGGAACATGTATAAGTCATGAAGAAAAGCACTAGCAACAAACTATACGATCAGGTGCTATGCTAATGGAATGGGTCATGTCAATCAGATCATTCAACCAATGATGTGATCCCGTTAATCAAATAACAACTCCTTGTTCATGGTTAGGAAACACAACCATCTTTGATTAACGAGCTAGTCAAGTAGAGGCATACTAGTGACACTCTGTTTGTCTATGTATTCACACATGTATTATGTTTCTGGTTAATACAATTCTAGCATGAATAATAAACATTTATCATGATATAAGGAAATAAATAATAACTTTATTATTGCCTCTAGGGCATATTTCCTTCAGTCTCCCACTTGCACTAGAGTCAATAATCTAGTTCACATCGCCATGTGATTTAACATCAATAGTTCACATCTATATGTGGTTAACACCCATAGTTCACATCGACATGTGACCAACACCCAAAGGGTTTACTAGAGTCAGTAATCTAGTTCACATCGTTATGTGATTAACACCCAAAGAGTACTAAGGTGTGATCATGTTTTGCTTGTGAGATAATTTTAGTCAACGGTGCATTACATTCGAGCCGTAAGTATTTTGCAAATCTCTATGTCTACAATGCTCTGCACGGAGCTACTCTAGCTAATTGCTCCCACTTTCAATATGTATCTAGATCGTGACTTAGAGTCATCCGGATCGGTGTCAAAACTTGCATCGGCGTAATCCTTTACGGCCAACCTTTTGTCACTTCCATAATCGAGAAACATATCCTTATTCTACTAAGGATAATTTTGACCGCTGTCCATTGATCTACTCCTAGATCACTATTGCACTCCTTGCCAAGCATAGTGGTAGGGTATGCAATAGATCTTGGTACACAAGATGACATACTTTATAGAACCTATGGCTGATGCATAGGGAATGACTTTCATTCTCTTTCTATCTTCTGCCGTGGTCGGGTTTTGAGTCTTACTCAATCTCACACCTTGTAACACAGGCAAGAACTCTTTCTTTGGCTGTTCCATTTTGAACTACTTCAAAAATCTTGACAAGGTATGTACTTACTGAAAAACTTATCAAGCGTCTTGATCTATCTCTATAGATCTTGATGCTCAATATGTAAGCAGCTTCACCGAGGTCCTTCTTTGAAAAACTCCTTTCAAATACTCCTTTATGCTTTGCGAGAATAATTCTACATTATTTCCGATCAACAATATGTCATTCACATATACTTATCAGAAATGTTGTAGTGCTCCCACTCACTTTCTTTGTAAATACAGGCTTCTCCAAAAGTGCATATAAAACCATATGCTTTGATCACACTATCAAAGCGTTTATTCCAACTCCGAGATGCTTGCACCAGTCCATAGATGGATCGATGGAGCTTGCACATTTTGTTAGCTCCTTTAGGATTGACAAAACCTTCTGGTTGCATCATATACAACTCTTCTTTAATAAATCCATTAAAGAATGTTGTTTTTGACATCCATTTGCCAGATTTCATAAAATGTGGCAATTGCTAACATGATTCGGACAGACTTAAGCATCGCTACGGGTGAGAAAGTCTCATCGTAGTCAACCCCTTGAACTTGTCAAAAACCTTTTGCAACAAGTCGAGCTTTGTAGATAGTAACACTACTATCAGTGTCCGTCTTCCTCTTGAAGATCCATTTATTTAACATGGCTTGCTGATCATAGAGCAAGTCACCAAAGTCCATACTTTGTTTCTCATACATGGATCCTATCTCAGATTTCATGGCCTCAAGCCATTTCGCGGAATCTGGGCTCATCATCGCTTCCTCATAGTCCGTAGGTTCATCATGGTCTAGTAACATGAATTCCAGAACACGATAACCATACCACTCTGGTGCGGATTTTGCTCGAAGACCTACGAGGATTGGTAGCAACTTGATCTGAAGTTTCATGATCATCATCATTAACTTCCTCACTTATTGGTGTAGGAATCACTGGAACTGATTTTTGTGATGAACTACTTTCCAATAAGGGAGAAGGTACAATTACCTCATCAAGTTCTACTTTCCTCCCACTCACTTCTTTCGAGAGAAACTTCTTCTCTAGAAAGGATCCATCTTAGCAACAAAAACTTGCCTTCGGATCTGTGATAGAAGGTGTACCCAATAGTTACCTTTGGGTATTCTATGAAGACGTACTTCTCCGATTTGGGTTCGAGCTTATCAGGTGAAAACTTTTTCACATAAGTATCAAAACTCCAAACTTTTAAGAAACGACAGCTTAGGTTTACTGTTAAACCATAGTTCATATGGTGTCGTCTCAACGGATTTAGATGGTGCCCCATTAATCGTGAATGCAGCTGTCTCTAATGCATAACCCCAAAAGCGATATTGGTAAATCGGTAAGAGACATCATTGATCGTACCATATCAAAATAAAGTACGGTTCTGACGTTCGGACACACCATAACGTTGTGGTGTTCCAGGTGGCGTGAGCTGTGAAACTATTCCACTTAGTTTTAATTGAAGACCAAACTCGTAACTCAAATATTCATCTCCACGATCAGATCGCAGAAACTTTATTTTCTTGTTACGATGATTTTCTACTTCACTCTGAAATTCTTTGAACTTTTCAACTATTTCAGACTTTATGTTTCATCAAGAAGATATACGCATATCTGCTCAAATCATCTGTGAAGGTCGAGAAAATAATGATACTTGCCACGAGCATCAACACTCATTGAATTGTATACATCGGTATGTATTATTTCCAATAAGTCATTAGCTTGTTCCATTGTTCCGGAGAACGGAGTTTTAGTCATCTTGCCCAAAAGGCACGGTTCGCAAGCATCAAATGATTCATAACCAAGTGATTCCAAAAGTCCATCGGCATGGAGTTTTCTTCATGCGCTTTACACCAATATGACCTAAACGGCGATTGCCACAAATAAGTTGCACTATCATTATTAACTTTGCATCTTTTGGTTTCAATATTATGAATATGTGTATCACTATGATCGAGATCCAATGAACCATTTTCATTGGGTGTGTAACCATATAAGGTTTTATTCATGTAAACAGAACAACAATTTATTCTCTTACTTAAATGAATAACCGTATTGCAATAAATCATATTTATGCTCAACACCAAATAACACTTATTTAGGTTCCACACTAATCTCGAAAGTATAGGGAGTGTGCGATGATGAACATATCAATCATGGAACTACTTCCAACACTCATCGTTACTTCCCCTTCAACTAGTTTCATTTGATTCTGTAACTCCTGTTTGAGTTACTAATCTTAGCAACCGAACAAGTATCAAATACTCAGGGCTACTATAAACACTAGTAAAGCACACATCAATAACCTGTATATCAAATATACTCTTGTTCACTTTGCCATCCTTCTTATCCACCAAATAATTGGGGTAGTTCCGCTTCAAAGGACTAGTTCCATTGCAGAAAAAGCACTTAGTCTCGTGCTTAGGTCTAGACTTGGGCTTCTTCACTCGAACAACAACTTGCTTGCCGTTCTTCTTGAAGTTCCCCTTCTTCCCTTTGCCCTTTTCCTTGAAACTAGTGGTCTTGTCAATCATCAACACTTGATGCTCTTTTCTTGATTTCTACCTTCGTCGATTTCAGCATCACGAAGAGCTTGGGAATCGTTTTCGTCATCCCTTGCATACTATAGTTCATCATGAAGTTCTAGTAACTTAGTGATGGTGACTAGAGAATTCTGTCAATCACTATCTTATCTGGAAGATTAACTCCCACTTGATTCAAGCGATTGAAGTACCCAGACAATCTGAGCACATGCTCACTAGTTGAGCGATTCTCCTCCATCTTTTAGCTATAGAACTTGTTGGAGACTTTATATCTCTCAACTCGGGTATTTGCTTGAAATATTAACTTCAATTCCTGGAACATCTCATATGGTCCATGACGTTTCAAAACGTCTTTGAATTCCCGATTCTAAGCCTTTAAGCATGGTGCACTAAACTATCAAGTAGTCATCATATTGAGCTAGCCAAACGTTCATAACGCCCCGTGATTCTGCTCCTGCAATAGTTTTGTCACCTAGCGGTGCATTAAGGACATAATTTCTTACGTGCAGCAATGAGGATAAACCTCAGATCACGGATCCAATCCGCATCATTGCTACTAACATTTTTCAATACAAATTTCTCTAGGAACACATAAAAACATAGGGAAGCAACAACGCGAGCTATTGATCTACAACATAATTTGCAAAATACTACCAGGACTAAGTTCATGATAAATTAAAGTTCAATTAATCATATTACTTAAGAACTCCCACTTAGACAGACATCTCTCTAGTCATCTAAGTGATTACGTGATCCAAATCAACTAAACCATGTCCGATCATCACGTGAGATGGAGTAGTTTCAATGGTGAACATCACTATGTTGATCATATCTACTATATGATTCACGCTCGACCTTTCGGTCTCCGTGTTCCGAGGTCATATCTTATATGCATAGCTCGTCAAGTATAACTTTGAGTATTCCGCGTGTGCAACTGTTTTGCACCCGTTGTATTTGAACGTAGAGCCTATCACACCCGATCATCACGTGGTGTCTCAAAGACGAAGAACTTTTGCAACGGTGCATACTCGGGAGAACACTTCTTGATAATTTTTAGTGAGAGATCATCTTATAATGCTACCGTCAATCAAAGCAAGATAAGATGCATAAAGGATAAACATCACATGCAATCAATATAAGTGATATGATATGGCCATCATCATCTCGTGCTTGTGATCTCCATCTTCGAAGCACCGTCATGATCACCATCGTCACCGGCGCGACACCTTGATCTCTATCGTAGCATCGTTGTCGTCTCGCCAATCTTATGCTTCCACGACTATCACTACCGCTTAGTAATAAAGTAAAGCATTACATTGCGATTGCATTGCATACAATAAAGCGACAACCATATGGCTCCTGCCGATTGCCGATAACTTCGGTTACAAAACATGATCATCTCATACAATAAAATTTAGCATCATGTCTTGACCATATCACATCACAACATGCCCTGCAAAAACAAGTTAGACGTCCTCTACTTTGTTGTTGCAAGTTTTACGTGGCTGCTACGGGCTGAGCAAGAACCGTTCTTACCTACGCATCAAAACCACAACGATAGTTTGTCAAATAGACTCCGTTTTAACCTTCTCAAGGACCGGGCGTAGCCACACTCGGTTCAACTAAAGTTGGAGAGACAGTCTTCCGCAAGCCATCTATGTGCAAAGCACGTCGAGGGAACCGCGTAAGGTTGGTCCGGATCGTCTCGTCCAACAATACCGCTGAACCAAAGTATGACATGCTGGTAGGCAGTATGACTTGTATCGTCCACAACTCACTTGTGTTCTACTCGTGCATATGACATCTACGCATAAAACCAGGCTCTGATACCATCTGTTGGGGGAACGTAGTAATTTCAAAAAATTCCTACGATCACGCAAGACCATGGTGATGGCATAGCAACGAGAGGAAGAGTGTCCGTCCACGCACTCGTGAGACCGTGGCGGAAGCGTTATATCAACGCGGTTGATGTAGTCGTGCGCCTTCACGATCCGACCGATCCAAGCACCGAACGTGCGGCACCTCCGAGTTACGCACACGTTCAGCTCGATGGCGATCCCGGACTCCGATCCAGCAAAGTGTCGGGATGAGTTCCGTCAACCTGACGGCGTGGTGGCGATGATGATGCTCCACTGACGCGAGGGCTTCGCCTAAGCTCCATGACGATATGACTTCTCCGGCGCAGGCTTCGCCTAAGCTCATGACGATATGACCGAGGTGGAATATGGTGGAAGGGGCACGCACACGGCTAAGGAAAGATCCGTAGATCAACTTGTGTGTCATGGGTGCCCCCTGCCCCTGTATATAAAGGAGGGAAGGGAGGGGCTGGCCGGCCAAGGAGGGTGCGCCAGGTGTCCTACTCCTACTAGGAGTAGGATTCCCCCAAATCCTAGTCCAACTAGGATTGGCCAAGTGGGAAGGGAGAGAGGCGCCCCTTCTCCTAGTCCTAATAGGACTAGGGAAGGGGAAGGTGCGACCAGCACTTGGGCCCCTTTTCTCCTTTCCACTAAGGCCCATGTTGGCCCATTAGCATTCCGGGGTTCCGTAACCTCCGGTACTTGGTAAAATTCCCAATTTCACCGGAACACTTCCGATGTCCAAACATAGACTTCCAATATATGAATCTTTATGTCTCGACCATTTCGAGACTCCTCGTCATGTCCCCGATCTCATCCGGGACTCCGAACTCCTTCGTACATCAAAACTCATAAACTCATAATATAACCATCATCGAAACCTTGCGTGCGGACCCTACGGGTTCGAGAACTATGTAGACATGACCTAGAACTATTCTTGGTCAATAACCAATAGCGGAACCTGGATGTCCATATTGGCTCCTACATATTCTACGAAGATCTTTATCGGTCAAACCGCATAACAACATACTTTGTTCCCTTTGTCATCGGTATGTTACTTGCCCGAGATTCGATCGTCGGTATCCAATACCTAGTTCAATCTCGTTCTGCGGCAAGTCTCTTTACTCGTTTAAGTAATACATCATCTCACAACTAACACATTAGTTGCAATGCTTGCAAGGCTTATGTGATGTGCATTACCGAGAGGGCCGGAGATACCTCTCCGAGCAATCGGAGTGACAAATCCTAATCTCGAAATATGCCAACCCAACATGTACCTTCGGAGACACCTGTAATGTACCTTTATAATCACCCGATTCGTTGTGACGTTTGGTAGCACCCAAAGTGTTCCTCGTGCAAACGGGAGTTGCATAATCTCATAGTCATAGGAACATGTATAAGTCATGAAGAAAAGCACTAGCAACAAACTATACGATCAGGTGCTATGCTAATGGAATGGGTCATGTCAATCAGATCATTCAACCAATGATGTGATCCCGTTAATCAAATAACAACTCCTTGTTCATGGTTAGGAAACACAACCATCTTTGATTAACGAGCTAGTCAAATAGAGGCATACTAGTGACACTCTGTTTGTCTATGTATTCACACATGTATTATGTTTCCGGTTAATACAATTCTAGCATGAATAATAAACATTTATCATGATATAAGGAAATAAATAATAACTTTATTATTGCCTCTAGGGCATATTTCCTTCACAAACTTCAGTCGCCAATCGCCCGTGCCGCAAGCTGGCTTATAAGTTCTTCGTACCATTCATCGTCACCGAGCGCGTGGGCACGCTTGCTTACCGGCTTCAACTTCCTCCAGACAGCCGCATCCACCCAGTATTTCATGTGTCCCAGTTGAAGCCTTTCGTTCCTGACTATACACCAGTCTTTGCTGAGCTTCCTAAGGTACCAGATCTTGCAGCTCTTGAGACACAACCACTGGCAATTTTGGACCGCCGCATGATGAAGAAAGGAGACGCGCCGGTCGTCCAGCTACAGATTCAGTGGGAGAACATGCCAGCCTCAGCAGCAACCTGGGAAGATTACTCGGTGCTTCGCCAACGTTTTCCAGACGCCAGCATTTGGGCAGATGCAACCTCTCAAGGGGGGGACAATGTCGCGCCTGCATATGCCCAGAGCCAGCATATGCAGCGGACTGAACAAGTGCAGGTTCAGAGTTGCACCAGATCTTGAACACCTGAACGCCTCGTGTGAGCCGGGCCGTGGGCCTTGTAGCGTGCGTGCGTCGCGAGTGACTGGCCGGGTGCCAGCTACATATTGTACTGAGACCGATGGATTGGGCAGGAAGGAAATAGAATCTAAATCGAACATTCTCTCTCTCACCTCGCTCCTCCCCTGCTCCTTTCTCACCTTCTCCCCCAAATTCTAGATCGAAGATCTAGGGCATTACAAAATCTGTATAGACTTGCAGACCAGGCGTTCGGAACAAAGGAAAGGAAACTACGGGAAATTAACTCACATGGTCCCCTGTAGCGATTTTTAAACAGATCAACTCCCCACATCAATTCTTCTGAGTAATGCTACACTAACGTACCTTTACGGGGGTTTTACGGGGGTAGTTCCAGTTGGCAAATCTTGATTGGATAAGGAGGAGGGAGGCACCCCACCCCAGCTGAAAATCAGGGGGGTCAGTTTAGATAGATGAAAGGAGGTCTGTAAACGTCTGAAAATCAGGGGGTAGAAGATTAGTTAACGCACAGAGTCCATAAAGGCCCGTATTACTCCGTGTGTATAGAATTATCGCATTCTTCTGGATGTGGGTCTGACATGTATGACGTACCTGTTGGGGAACGTAGTAATTTAAAAAAATTTCCTACGCACACGCAAGACCATGGTGATGGCATAGCAACGAGAGGGGAGAGTGTATGTCCACGTACCCTCGTAGACCGTGGCGGAAGCGTTATAACAACGCGGTTGATGTAGTAAATGCGTCTTCACGATCCGACCGATCCAAGTACCGACGCACAGCACCTCCGAGTTCGACACGTTCAGCTCGATGACGATCCCGGGCTCCGATCCGAAAGCGTCGGGGATGAGTTCCGTCGGCCTGACGGCGTGGTGGCGATGATGATGCTCCACCGATGCAGGGCTTCGCCTAAGCTCCATGACGATATGACTTCACGGTGCAGGGCTTCGCCTAAGCTCATGACGATATGACCGAAGTGGAATATGGTGGAGGGGGCACCGCACACGGCTAAGGAATGATCCGTAGATCAACTTGTGTGTCATAGGGTGCCCCCTGCCCCCAGATATAAAGGAGCAAGGGGGCGGCCGGCCCTAGGAGGCGCTGGAGGAGTCCTACTCCCACCGGGAGTTGGACTCCCCCCCCTTTCCTATTTGGATTAGGTCTTGGGGACGGGGGAAGAGGGAGGGGGGCGCCGCCCCCCCCTTCTCCTTGTCCTATTCGGACTAGAGGGGGAGGGGGCGCGCGGCCTGCCCTGGCTGGCCCTCCTCTTCTCCCTTATGGCCCATCAAGGCCCATTGACCCCCCGGGGGGTTCCGGTAACCCCCCGGTGTTCCGGTAAAATCCTGTTTTCATCCGGAACCTTTCAGAAGTCCAAACATAGGCTTCTAATATATCAATCTTTATGTCTTGACCATTTCAAGACTCCTCGTCATGTCCGTGATCACATCCGGGACTCCGAACAAACTTCGGTACATCAAAACTTATAAACTCATAATAAACTGTCATCGAAACGTTAAGCGTGCGGACCCTACGGGTTCGAGAACTATGTAGACATGACCTAGAACTATTCTCGGTCAATAACCAATAAGCGGAACCTGGATGCCCATATTGGTTCCTACATATTCTTCGAAGATCTTTATCGGTCAAACCGCATAACGACATACGTTGTTCCCTTTGTCATCGGTATGTTACTTACCCGAGATTCGATCGTCGGTATCCAATACCTAGTTCAATCTCGTTACCGGCAAGTCTCTTTACTCGTTCCGTAATACATCATCTCACAACTAACTTATTAGTTGCAATGCTTGCAAGGCTTATGTGATGTGTATTACCGAGAAGGCCTAGAGATACCTCTCGACAATCGGAGTGACAAAACCTAATCTCGAAATCGCCAACCCAACATGTACCTTTGGAGACACCTGTAGTACTCCTTTATAATCACCCGATTCGTTGTGACGTTTGGTAGTACCAAAGTGTTCCTCCAAAACGGAGTTGCATAATCTCATAGTTACAGGAACATGTATAGGTCATGAAGAAAGCAATAGCAATATACTAAGCGATCAAGTGCTAAGCTAACGGAATGGGTCATGTCAATCACATCATTCTCCTAATGATGTGATCCCATTAATCAAATGACAACACATGTCTATGGTTAGGAAACATAACCATCTTTGATTAATGAGCTAGTCTAGTAGAGGCATACTAGTGACTATATGTTTGTCTATGTATTCACACATGTATTATGTTTCCGGTTAATACAATTCTAGCATGAATAATAAACATTTATCATGATATAAGGAAATAAATAATAACTTTATTATTGCCTCTAGGGCATATTTCCTTCAGTCTCCCACTTGCACTAGAGTCAATAATCTAGATTACACAGTAATGATTCTAACACCCATGGAGTCTTGGTGCTGATCATGTTTTGCTCGTGGAAGAGGCTTAGTCAACCGATCTGCAACATTCAGATCCGTATGTATCTTGCAAATCTCTATGTCTCCCACTTGGACTTGGTCCCGAATGGAATTGAAGCGTCTCTTGATATGCTTGGTCCTCTTGTGAAATCTGGATTCCTTTGCCAAGGCAATTGCACCGATATTGTCACGGAAGATCTTCATTGGTCCCGATGCACTAGGTATGACACCTAGATCGGAAATGAACTCTTTCATCCAGACTCCTTCATTTGCTGCTTCCGAAGCAGCTATGTACTCCGCTTCACATGTAGATCCCGCCATACGGCGCTTTGTTTAGAACTGCACCAACCGACAGCTCCACCGTTTAATAA
The DNA here is from genome assembly GCA_021605145.1 of Aegilops bicornis. Lineage (NCBI taxonomy): Eukaryota > Viridiplantae > Streptophyta > Magnoliopsida > Poales > Poaceae > Aegilops > Aegilops bicornis. The sequence continues at coordinate 105,269,658 of CM038675.1, read as the reverse complement.
AAACACGTATCCGGTTTTGCGATTTAGAATCGTCCGGATCGGTGTCAAAGCTTACATCGGCGTAACCATTTACGACTAGCTCTTTGTCACCTCCATATACGAGAAACATATCCTAAGTCCTTTTCGTGTATTTCAGGATGTTCTTGACCGCTGTCCGATGATCCACTCTGGATTACTTTGGTACCTTCCTGCCAAGCTTATTGCTAAGCATACGTCAGTCTGGTACACAGCATTGCATACATGATAGAGCCTATGGCTGAAGCATAGGAACATCTTTCATTTTCTCTCTATCTTCTGCGTGGTCGGGCATTGAGTCGACTCAATTTCACACCTTGTAATACAGGTAAAAACCTTTCTTTGCACGATCCATTTTGAACTTTTTCAGAACTTTATCAAGGTATGTGCTTTGTGAAAGTCCAATTAAGCGTCTTGATCTATCTCTATAGATCTTGATGCCCAATATGTAAGCAGCTTCACCGAGGTCTTTCATTGAAAAACTTTTATTCAAGTATCCTTTTATGATATCCAGAAATTCTATATCATTTCCAATCAATAATATGTCGTCCACATATAATATCAGAAATGCTACAGAGCTCCCACTCACTTTCTTGTAAATACAGGCTTCTCCAAAAGTCTGTATAAAACCATATGCTTTGATCACACTATCAAAGCGTTTATTCCAACTCCGAGAGGCTTGCACTGCACCATAAATTGATCATTTGGAGCTTGCACACTTTGTTAGCACCCTTTGGATCAACAAAACCTTCTGGTTGCATCATATACAACTCTTCTTCTAGAAATCCATTCAAGAATGCAGTTTTACATCCATTTGCGAAATTTCATAATCATAAAATGCAGCAATTGCTAACATGATTCGGACAGACTTAAGCATCGCTTCTGGTGAGAAAGTCTCATCGTAGTCAACCCCTTGAACTTGTCGAAAACCTTTCGCAACAAGTCGAGCTTTATAGACGATTACATTACCATCAGCGTCGGTCTTCTTCTTAAAGATCCATTTATTCTCAATGGCTTGCCGATCATCGGGCAAGTCAACCAAAGTCCATACTTTGTTCTCATACATGGATCCCATCTCAGATTTCATGGCTTCCAGCCATTTTGCGGAATCTGGGCTCACCATCGCTTCTTCATAGTTTGTAGGTTCGCCATGGTCAAGTAACATGACTTCCGAATAGGATTACCGTACCACTGCAGTGCGTATTTTACTCTAGTTGACCTCTGAGTTCGGTAGAAACTTGATCTGAAGTTTCATGATCAATATCATTAGTTTCCTCACTAATTGGTGTAGTTGTCACAGAACCGTTTCTTGTGATGAACTACTTTCCAATAAGGGAGCAGATCTGATTATCTCATCAAGTTCTACTTTCCTCCCACTCACTTCTTTCGAGAGAAACTCCTTTTCTAGAAAGGATCCGAATTTAGCAACGAAAATCTTGCCTTCAGATCTGTGATAGAAGGTGTACCCATGATCTCCTTTGGGTATCCTATGAAGACACATTTCTCCGATTTGGGTTCGAGCTTATCTGGTTGAAGTTTCTTCACATAAGCATCGCAGCCCCAAACTTTAAGAAACGACAACTTTGGTTTCTTGCCAAACCACAGTTCATAAGGTGTCGTCTCAACGGACTTTGATGGTGCCCTATTTAACGTGAGTGCGGCCGTCTCTAAAGCATATCCCCAAAACGATAGCGGTAAATCAGTAAGAGACATCATAGATCGCACCATATCAAGTAAAGTACGATTACGACGTTCGGACACACCATTTCTTTGTGGTGTTCCAGGTGGCGTGAGTTGCGAAACTATTCCGCATTGCTTCAAATGTAAACCAAAGTCGTAACTCAAATATTCTCCTCCACGATCAGATCGTAGAAATTTTATTTTCTTGTTACGATGATTTTCCACTTCACTCTGAAATTCTTTGAACTTTTCAAATGTTTCAGATTTGTGTTTCATTAAGTAGATATACCCATATCTGCTCAAATCATCTGTGAAGGTGAGAAAATAACGATACCCGCGCGTGCCTCAACATTCATTGGACCACAAACATCGGTATGTATGATTTCCAACAAATCAGTTGCTCGCTCCATAGTTCCGGAGAACGGCGTTTTAGTCATCTTGCCCATGAGGCACGGTTACGCAAGTACCAAGTGATTCATAATCAAGTGATTCCAAAAGTCCATCAAGATGGAGTTTCTTCATGCGTTTACACCGATATGACCCAAACGGCGATTGCCACAAATAAGTTGCATTATCATTATCAACTCTGTATCTTTTGGTTTCAACACTATGAATATGTGTATTACTACTATCGAGATTCAATAAAAATAGACCACTCTTCAAGGGTGCATGACCATAAAAGATATTATTCATATAAATAGAACAACCATTATTCTCTGTCTTAAATGAATAACCGTCTCGCATCAAACAAGATCCAGATATAATGTTCATGCTTAATGCTGGCACCAAATAACAATTATTTAGGTCTAAAACTAATCCCGATGGTAGATGTAGAGGTAGCGTGCCGACCGCGATCACATCGACTTTGGAACCATTTCCCACGCGCATCGTCACCTCGTCCTTAGCCAATCTTCGCAATCCGTAGTTCCTGCTTTGAGTTGCAAATATTAGCAATGTAACCAGTATCAAATACCTGTACTATCTGCGAGTGTTAGTAAGGTACACATCAATAAGATGTATATCACATATACCTTTGATCACCTTGCCATCCTTCTTATCCGCCAAATACTTGGGGCAGTTCCGCTTCCGATGTCCGATCCGCTTGCGGTAAAAACACTCGATTTCAGGCTTAGGTCCAGACTTGGGTTTCTTCTCTTGAGCAGCAACTTTCTTGCTGTTCTTTTTGAAGTTCCCTTCTTATTTCCTTTGCCCTTTTCTTGAAACTAGTGGTCTTGTTAACCATCAACACTTGATGCTTTTCTTGATTTCTACCTCCATGGCTTTTAGCATTGCGAAGAGCTCGGGAATTGTTTTGGTCATCCCTTGCAAATTATAGTTCATCACGAAGCTCTTATAGCTTGGTGGCAGTGATTGGAGAATTATGTCAATGACACTATCATCTGGAAGAGTAACTCCCAGTTGAATCAAGTGATTATTATACCCAGACATTTTGAGTATATGTTCACTGACAGAACTATTCTCCTCCATCTTGCAGCTATAGAACTTATTGGAGACTTCATATCTCTCAATCCGGGCATTTGCTTGAAATATTAACTTCAACTCCGGGAACATCTCATATGCTCCATGACGTTCAAAACGTCGTTGAAGACCCGGTTCTAAGCCGTAAAGCATGGCACACTGAACTATAGAGTAGTCATCAGCTTTGCTCTGCCAGACGTTCACAACTTCTGGTGTTGCTCCTGCAGCAGGCCTGGCACCCAGCGGTGCTTCCAGGACGTAATTCTTATGTGCAGCAATGAGGATAATCTTCAAGTTACGGACCCAGTCCGTGTAATTGCTATCATCATCTTTCAACTTTGCTTTCTCAAGGAACGCATTAAAATTCAACAGAACAACGACGAGCCATCTATCTACAAGAAACATAGACAAGCAAAAATACTATCGGTACTAAGTTCATGATAAATTTAAGTTTTAATTAATCATATTAAAAACTCCCACTTAGACAGACATCTCTCTAGTCATCTAAGTGATTACGTGATCCAAATCAACTAAACCATGTCCGATCATCACGTGAGATAGAGTAGTTTCAATGGTGAACATCACTATGTTGATCATATCTACTATATGATTCACGTTCGACCTTCGGTCTCCGTGTTCCGAGGCCATATCTGTTATATGCTAGGCTCGTCAAGTTTAACCTGAGTATTCTGCGTGTGCAACTGTTTTGCACCCGTTGTATTTGAACGTAGAGCCTATCACACCCGATCATCACGTGGTGTCTCAAAGACGAAGAACTTTCATAGCGGTGCATACTCGGGAGAACACTTCTTGATAATTTTAGTGAGAGATCATCTTATAATGCTACCGTCAATCAAAGCAAGATAAGATGCATAAAGGATAAACATCACATGCAATCAATATAAGTGATATGATATGGTCATCATCATCTTGTGCTTGTGATCTCCATCTCCGAAGCACCGTCATGATCACCATCGTCACCGGAGCGACACCTTGATCTCCATCGTAGCATCGTTGTCGTCTCGCCAACTATTGCTTCTACGACTATCGCTACTGCTTAGTGATAAAGTAAAGCAATTACATGGCGTTTGCATTTCATACAATAAAACGACAACCATATGGCTCCTGCCAGTTGCCGATAACTCGACTACAAAACATGATCATCTCATACAATAAAATATAGCATCACGTCTTGACCACATCACATCACAACATGCCCTGCAAAAACAAGTTAGACGTCCTCTACTTTGTTGTTGCAAGTTTTACGTGGCTGCTACGGGCTGAGCAAGAACCGTTCTTACCTACGCATCAAAACCACAACGATAGTTTGTCAAGTTGGTGCTGTTTTAACCTTCACGAGGACCGGGCGTAGCCACTTCTCGGTTCAACAAAAGTGAGAGAGATGACACCGCCGGTCACCTTTAAGCAACGAGTGCTCGGCGGTGAAACCAGTCTCGCGTAAGCGTCTGGCGTAATGTCGGTCCGGGCCGCTTCATCTCACAATACCGCTGAACCAAAGTATGACATGCTGGTAAGCAGTATGACTTATATCGCCCACAACTCACTTGTGTTCTACTCGTGCATATGACATCAACGCATAAAACCTGGCTCGGATGCCTTTGTTGGGGAACGTCGTAATTTCAAAAATTTCCCTCGCTGCGCAAGACCATGGTGATGGCATAGCAACGAGAGGGAGAGTGTATGTCCACGTACCCTCGTGAGACCGTAAGCGAAGCGTTATAACAACGCGGTTGATGTAGTCGTCGTCTTCACGATCCGACCGATCCAAGTACCGAGCATACGGCACCTCCGAGTTCGACACGTTCAGCTCGATGACGATCCCGGGCTCCGATCCAGAAAGCGTCGGGGATGAGTTGTCAACATGACGGCGTGGTAGCGATGATGATGCTCCATCGACGCAGGGCTTCGCCTAAGCTCGCGATGATATGACTTCACGGCGCGAGGCTTCGCCTAAGCTCATGACGATATGACCGAAGTGGAATATGGTGGAGGGGCACCGCTGCACGGCTAAGGAACGATCCGTAGATCAACTTGTGTGTCATGGGGTGCCCCCCCTTGATATAAAGGAGCAAGAAGTGCGGCCGGCCCTAGGGAGGCGCTGGAGGAGTCCTACTCCCGGGTGTAGGACTCCCCCCCTCTTTCCTAGTTGGATTAGGTCTTGGGGAAGGGGGAAGAGGGAGGGGGGCGCCGCCCCCCCTTTTCCTTGTCCTATTCGTACTAGAGGGGGAGGGGGCGCGCGGCCTGCCCTGGCTGGCCCTCCTCTTCTCCCTTATGGCCCATCAAGGCCCATTGACCCCCGGGGTTCAGTAACCCCGGTGTTAGGAAAAATGCTGTTTTCACCCGGAACCTTTCTGAAGTCCAAACATAGGCTTCCAATATATCAATCTTTATGTCTCGACCATTTCGAGACTCCTCGTCATGTCCGTGATCACATCCGGGACTCCGAACAAACTTCGGTACATCAAAACTTATAAACTCATAATAAGCATCATCGAAGCGTTAAGCGTCACGGACCCTACGGGTTCGAGAACTATGTAGACATGACCTAGAACTATTGTCGGTCAATAACCAATAGCGGAACCTGGATGCCCATATTGGTTCCTACATATTCTTCGAAGATCTTTATCGGTCAAACCGCATAACGACATACGTTGTTCCCTTTGTCATCGATATATTTACTTACGAGATTCGATCGTCGGTATCCAATACCTAGTTCAATCTCGTTACGGCAAGTCTCTTTACTCGTTCCGTAATACATCATCTCACAACTAACTTATTAGTTGCAATGCTTGCAAGGCTTATGTGATGTGTATTACCGAGAAGGCCTAGAGATACCTCTCCGACAATCGGAGTGACAAAACCTAATCTTGAAATCGCCAACCCAACATGTACCTTTGGAGACACCTGTAGTACTCCTTTATAATCACCCGATTCGTTGTGACGTTTGGTAGTACCAAAGTGTTCCTCCGATAAGCAGGAGTTGCATAATCTCATAGTTACGGGAACATGTATAGCTCATAAAGAAAGCAATAGCAATATACTAAGCGATCAAGTGCTAAGCTAACGGAATGGGTCATGTCAATCACATCATTCTCCTAATGATGTGATCCCATTAATCAAATGACAACACATGTCTATGGTTAGGAAACATAACCATCTTTGATTAATGAGCTAGTCAAGTAGAGGCATACTAGTGACTATATGTTTGTCTATGTATTCACACATGTATTATGTTTCCGGTTAATACAATTCTAGCATGAATAATAAACATTTATCATGATATAAGGAAATAAATAATAAATTTATTATTGCCTCTAGGGCATATTTCCTTCAGTACCGACCCTCATATGGGCCCTTCCAAAAAAATCCCGCACATGGTGCATGGTTCAGCAGCTTTTCCTTGCGTTGCCTCGGCCAGTGTGAAAAAAAGAGCCAGGACTGGATGTTCATTTTTCCCGTGAAAATGCAGGCATGTAAACCTTTCCACAAGATCGGTAGATGCACATTCCTTTGTACCAAATGACCTAAAAGCTAGCGAGGAGTTCCCTCCAGTTTTCCTCCATATTTCCTGCGCCCCGAACATGGCCTAATATGCTCCAAAAGGCGATTGATCTCCAAAACAGAGACATGCCTTCTTGAGCATCACACATCCAGAAATAAGGATCCAGACGATCCTCCCGCTTCCTCAGCGATTTGGGATTCCTGGCCGTCGGATCTGGTGGCTTGATGGATCTTGGGCCGTCGGATCGACCCCTGGAACGACCTCGTCCGTTGGATAATTTTTTTTACTGTTGCAATGAATAGTTACTCCCGTTTCGTGCCACCGCTCGTAATTACGCTGCCCCATCGGGGGCATTTTCGTCATTTCACTCGCACGGGGTATAAAAGGCCGGCTCCCGTGGTGAACCCTGGCCGGCTCCTCTCCCGCTCGCTCCGCCTCCTCCTCCCCACCCGCGCCTCCCTCTCCTCCTTCCCCGCTGCCGCCCGGCCTCCTCCCCACCCGCCGCCGCCCGACCTCCTATCCACCCGCGCCTCCATCTCCTCCTTCCTCGCCGCCGCCCGGCCTCCTCCCCACCCGCGCCTCCCTCTCCTCCTTCACCCCCCCGATTTGGCGCCGCCAAACCCTAACGCCCCACCCCGGCCCCGCCTCCCACGGGAGGGAAGGAGGAATGGCGAGGCGAGGCAAAGGCGGCAGCGTATGGGACGCGGCGCGGGCGGCGTCGCCCAGGGGGTCGGCCTCCTCCTTCCCTACGCCTCTCTCCTCTGCCCCCAGCGCATAGTCGCGCCGCTCCTCTTCCTCTCCCACGTCCGTCCCGGCGGCGGCGGCGACTTGCAGGCAATAGGCGAGTCCCTGTGGGGGGGGGGGGGAGAGGATGAGGGCATCTCGCGCTCGCTTGTGACCCTCATCCGTGGCTAGGGTTTTGGGTTGGGCATTGCCTTCATCGCCGGCGCGGCTCTGGTGGACTCTGGCGGCTCCTCTTCGTCTCCTCCCTCGCCCCCACGCGAGGCAAATAACAAACGAAGCACCTCACCTGGCTCCTCAGAACTCAGGCACATTTGTATTTTTAGGACTTGCTCATATATTTATGTCTAGCTAGGTTCCTGCAAATTGGGTTTAAGAGATGTCTAGATCTAGCTAGGCTTCAATAGAGTAGATTTTTTGATGTCCTTTTAGGTTTGTTGGCTACCTTGGCTGTTTTTGCATGGGAAGTTTGTTTGTTCCTATCCAATAGATGCTCATATCTAGCTAGATTCCAAGAATGTTTTGTTGTCTTTCTTAAGTTGTTTGGTACCTTCTTTTTTCTTTGGTGTTGATGGGGGCAGATTTATCATATAGTTCTTTTGCTATTTGCAGAGAAATCTTTTGTTCTATATAGAAAAACTAAAACTACTCCTTTTAGGCTATCTAAGGGTCTGAAGTGACTAACATTGTAATTAGCGTATGTAAGTATTTATGCTACAATGCTCCCATTTTTTCCAATCATAGCTCTTGCTCCAAAATGCACTTTCAAAGAGGTGGTTGAGGCAGAGGTTGTTCTGCTATGCCACTGAACGTTGTAGTGTCGGGCTGCTTTATTTTCTTGTTTTGTATTCTTACTATTCTGCCTCCCCATTTGAAGCTGCTTGAATCTAGGGTGATTCTTCCTTTTGTTTACATTGTAAGCTCTTTCGCCATAAGTTGACTACGGTTTTTATGTATGTGTAAATGTAGGTTAACCACATCTGCTAGGATGGCTTTATTTTTCTTTTCTGGTGGGGAATGCAAGGATCGGGTGGTCATCTCTCTCATAACTCATAAGCACAATGTAGGGCATCAACTGAAAGAACATCATAACATACTCATTTATGTACATGTTTAGAGTTTTCATCCACTCCAAAATAATAATTCAGCCTGACCTATTTCATATTTCCATCGATCGAGTGGCACACCAGAGGGTTTTATTGCTTTTGGCGTAGTCAGCTCATTATTTAGATAGTTGCATACATTTTCATGGCTTTCAAATATCATGTACTCATTGACTTTTTCACTTTGTGTTGCCTGCTCACAGATGTCACTGGAAACGTCACGGTTATTTCTAATGCACCATTTTCCTGGCTTTCATGGGGTTTGATGTAAAACAGTTAATGGCTATGTGACAATATCTGTCTGCCGAATGCGTTATTTGGTATGTCGAAAAACTCTCCAGAACTCGGTTTCACTTCTGTATTTGTTTTGCATCTGCATATTTGATTTCAACCTTACATGTTTAATGTTCAGCTCAGGAAAGCTTCTTACATCATAAACTATTCAAACTGATGCTATGCCTCCTGAAGCACCTTACAATGTTAACTTTACATAAGAGATTCTGGTTAGGTAACATACGCACATACTAATTGGATTTTCCAAGCATCATTTGCATTATTGTTTCGTTATTTTTAATGGCAGACATTTGGTTAAATTTATGATGTTACCTCTAATCGTTATTGTTATACTCCCTCCGCCAGGATAAACTTGTCCCTCAAATGGATGTATCTAGCACCAAGTTAGTGCTAGATACATCCATTTGAGGAACAAGCTTGGGACAAGTTTTTCCGGACGGAGGGAGTAGTTAATATGTTTCTATTTTTGGACTGACTGATCTCGATTGAGGAAACACAAGGTAAAGAGCAGCTAGGTCCTAAATGGTAGATAGGGCATGTGATTTATCTCTATTAGTTGTTCAATCAACAACTTAAACCAACATCCGATATTAGTCAATCTGAGTGCAGGCTGAATGTGAAAGTTGATGAAAATGGTCATTCTTGCTGTTCAAAGTACATAAACGATCACCATTGAGGTCAACCCGTAATCATGTCTGTAATGCAAGTGCTTGCTTAATTAGATAGTACACGTGGGAAAATAATTGACCCATCCATGTATTCCATTTATATTAGATAGTGGATATGAATATTGCTTCTTTATAGTCAAGCGCCAGTATTTGATTATCCGGGTATTAGTAGGAATTCTAGCCACAAGATTTTCTTCACCAAGATGTATATAGACACAACTTTCTAGAAAGCTAAAATAAGTAGTATGTTCAGGAAGCTAGCTTACAAGAATTTCATTTTTGGTTTTATGCCAATCTCGGTTGGTGAATTTTTTTAAGGAGCGTTCTCATAATTTTTACGGTCTTTGTAAGCTTGGATGGTCTGTTAATTTACTTCCTTCATCCTCCCTCCTGGTGCTGACACTTAAGTAATACTTTTTGTATTGTTCAGCAAATTCAGTGGTGTACTATTTAGTAACGATAGGATCGGTGATTTATGATGATGTGCAATGGTTGATAACGATAGTAGAATAGTGAAAATACAGTTATGTTAAAGGTCCGAGCTTAAACTTGGTTATAATAGGATCATGGAAAACAGTTAAAACTTATTTAAAAAAAATTAAATCTGAACATTTTGCTTGATTATCCAAATCCAGAGCTTTTATCGGCTCTTTAGTAATCTGTTGGGAAAAACTTTCTTTGTAACATCCAGTCAAGTTTCGTTTTCTATTCATACATATACTTCATACGAAGATGCATGTTTGGTTGGTCTATTCACTATTGTCCTTTCTTTGCAGCTTTGGAATATACTGATGGAGTGAATGGCTAGCAATCAGGATTCTCAGCTGTCCAATCACCCAGAAACTTGAGGTGGGATCTCTCTTAATTTCCTTTTGAAGGTATATATAATTTGGAGCACACATGTCTATGTCTCACATGTATACCTACAAGTAGTGAGCATTCTCTTAATTGTATGAGAGTAAACAACAAATTACTGGATACATGATATAGTTGTTTGGGTCAGGAAATTTGGGTGATTTTGTTTGTGGTGCTCAAAATTTCACTGCAACTTTTTAGTTCCATTCTTAGCTAGGATATATAGTTTGTCCGCTGCTTGCTGCATGTTAAGATCCTTTATTTTGTGGGGGGAGTTCTTATGGGCATAGATAATGAGTACCAACTATTGTACACTGCTGATGGACCACGTAGACTCCAGTACAAAACAAAGAGTTGAAGTGTACTTGTTCTCTGATCCGATGGGCCCAAAAATGAACAAGTGGATCTGATTGTTAGATTTTAATTTGATTTTGGACATTGTCATACCTAGCTATATATAGTACGGTTTACTTTCTTCGTTCTCCTGTTGCTAAATCTTTGTGTTTCTTTTTTCCTTTTGCTCAGGGCCCTATGCTACTATCGCTTGAGTGAGACTAGTGCCGGGGCTTCACACGGTAATGTCACCTCCTCTGAAAATTAGTTGTCTACTATTGGTGTCAAAATCTTGCTACAAATTAGCTATCTTAATTCCAACCATTTATGTGGCTGTCAAAGTCAATATTTAGAGTATTTGAGCTTTGATTCAATGGCTAATTCCGACGATGATGTTAGCTCCCTTTGTGAGCTCCATCTTCCTCTGGGACATGGCCAGGGCTATGATGATCAGTTATGGCTGATATAGGCATGCTCTCAAGCAGTCGAGGCACTTGTGGATATTAATTTGGATCCTCCCTCGTTTCTTTGAGCTGTTTTGATCACGTTCTTATTTTAGTGGCTCAGTCCTTGAATGGTCATTTCTAATGAGTGATAACCAGGGCAGTTAAACCCTCGTAAGAACATATAGATCCGGTGATCCATCCAGAAATAAGTCCATCCAGAAATAAGAATAGAAGCTTCTCAGGCTGCTCCTCAGCGTTGGGATTCCTGGCCGTCGGATCTGGTTGCTTGATGGATCTTGGGCCGTCGGATCGACCCATGTAACGACCTCATTCGTCGGATAAAAAAAAGTTACTGCAGGAATGAATAGTTACTCCCAAAATGAGATATCTCGTGCCACCGCGTTTGAACCACGTGCCCCATCGGTCGGAAGCCATTCTTGCTAGGGCGATGATGATTAGCCGTGGGTATCAAGTTCGGTCCTCCCTCTTGTCTCTAGAATCCTTTTTGATCCTGTGATACTTATTGTTACGTCCTTTGGATGGTCATTCTTATTGAGTGATAACCAGGGCAGCTCCAATCAGAGCAAATGATTGATCTGGTGATAAGAGATGATGGGGGTAGATTATATGATCGAGGAAAGGCAAATCTGAGCCCATATGCATTGATCCCTGAACCCTTTTTATTCGCACATGCCCCACCGGTTGGAAGCCATCCTTGCTAGGGCGATGATGATTCGCTGTGGCTGAAATAAGTGTGCCTTTGAGCAATCAAGGCACCTGTGGGTATCAAGTTGGGTCCTCCCTCTTGTCTCTAGAATCCTTTTTGATCATGTGATACTTATTGTTCTGTCCTTGGATGGTCATTCTTGTTGAGTGATAACCAGGGCAGCTCCACTGTATAAACAGATTAATCTGGTGACAAGAGATGGCGGGGGTAGATTATATGATCGAGGAAAGGCAAATCTGAGCCCACTATGCATTGAACCCTGAACCCTTTTTATTTGTATTTAAAGGTGTTGCTTATTTATGCTCCAGTGTTTATAGCCGTCTTATGTGAATATTTCTTCTCTCTCATACCTTTATTGCATATAAGTTGTTCTTGACTTTTATTGTTTGTTGTTGGTCCTTGATTTCATCTGGTTAAGAGTAAGCAAGTTGTCGGTTCAATGGCTTGTTTTAATTTGTTGATAAACCAGCAGAAACCACGGTGTCATGTTTCTAATAATAGCGTCTTTAGGCTGGTTAATGTTTGTATTGGAGCCCACTACCTTTTATTTCGCTTGTTTTTTACCATCTTCCTTGCTTCTCTGGCTGTTTCACGGTTGGGACGGTGGCATGGCGTTGGGGCTGTCTTGCGGGTCGGCCGGAGAGGGAGCACACCGAGTGGGCTTCTAAGATGGCTGAGGTGATTATTTCCTCCCTTGTTTGTCTTTCCCTTTGTGATGTGTATGTGCTCATCAAGGGCTTTATTGTTTTTTAGGGATTTGTCTAGGGTTTCCTGGTTAATCCATTCTGATTTTGGCCTGCTCATGCTCTTGGCTTCTGGACCGTGGTGCTCAAGGTGGACTGGCTGTCGCCGCCGCCCCTGCTCGACGATGCTGCACCCCTGCTCGATCACTTTATAAAAATAGCGTATGCAAAAGTGAAAACGAGTCAAACAGATGATCGATTACCTCAGTCCTTTAGTACTTGAGGTATGTGTTGACTGTATTAATGCTGTTATGTTTTTCGTGGCCAATATTTCTGACGAGTGTATAAACCCACAGTTGACCATGGTCCGCATATGAGTTTAATTGGTGTCTTAAGATAATTAGTAGCATGATTTTATAAAGCTCCAGTTCCATGGTTCTGAGCACTTGTGTTTAATTGGAATCACTTGTTATTATAGAACTATGTTGTTGACTATAGTTCCATGTAGCTTGAGTATTTATCTGTACTTGAAGTCTACAAGTGTTTTCTTAAGTATACCAGAACCACCTGACCGAGAATAATTAATTTTGTAACTATTAAAGTAAACTGAATTGAGCATTTCTTAGTTTTTTGGTTCTGAGCTTTTATTGTCTCTTTGGTAATATGTTGGAGTTTACTTTTCCTGTGGCATACGTTTATTTTGGAAGTTATTTGCATGTATCTTTGGATTGCGATTGTCTCGTGCCCCCTTACGAGCTGCTTATTATCTATAAGTGGTGAAAATTATTTTCCTGAGTTTAATTGTATGTATCAAGCCGCTTGGTGGAAAGACTTCCTATTGTATCTTGACATGTGAATTGAATGATGTGGTTATATTAACATCGCTCTCTGTTTTGTTGTCTACTTTATTTCCCTTTGGATGGGCGCTCATGTCGGCGTGGGGCACAGCGGCCGCCGAGGGAGCCGAGCCGACGGATGTGGAGGCTGCCGAGCGGCGGTGCTCGCGTGAAGGAGGAATATGATGATGCGTGGAGTGGCGTGGGGTACCAACCATCTCCATCGAGTGGCGGTGCTCGGGTGAAGGATGAGTTCAAGTTAGTCCCCCTATCCCGATCTAGATTTTATGGATCTTTCAAAAAAAGTTCTTGTTAGGGATTTGAATTTTTTCCATTTAACATGCTCTCATGTAAGGTAGTAGTGTTGGGGAACGTTGCAGAAAATTAAAATTTTCCCTACGGTTTCACCAAGATCCATCTATGAGTTCATCTAAGCAACGAGTCATGGGAGAGTGATTGCATCTACATACCACTTGTAGATCGCATGAGGAAGCATTCAATGGAACGGGGATGATGGAGTCGTACTCGCCGTGATTCAGATCACCGATGACCTAGTGCTGAACGGACAGCACCTCCGCGTTCAACACACGTACGGAGCGGATGGCGTCTCCTCCTTCTTGATCCAGCAAGGGGGAAGGAGAGGTTGATGATGATCCAGCAGCATGACGGCGTGGTGGTGGATGCAGCAGAACTCCGGCAGGGCTTCGCTAAGCAACTACGGGAGGAGGAGGAGGTGTTGCAGGGAGGAGGCGCCCGGGGGCTTATGGGTGCCGCCACCCCTCCCTTCCCTCCCTTTATATAGGTTCAACAGCGGGGGGGAGGGCGCAGCCTTGCCCCTTCCTCCAAGGAAGGGGTGCGGCCAAGGGGGGGAGGAGTCCATCCTCGCCAAGGCACCTCGGAGGTGCCTTCCCTCTTAGGACTCTCCCTCTCCTTGATCTCTAGGCGCATGGGCCTCTTGGGGCTGGTTCCCTTGGCCCATATAGGCCAAGGCACACCCCTACAGCCCATGTGGCCCCCAGGCAGCTGGACCCCCAGTGGACCCCGGACCCCTTTCGGCACTCCGGTACAATACCGATGTCTGTGAAACTTTTCCGGCGACCAAAATAAGACTTCCCATATATAAATCTTTACCTCCGGACCATTTCGAACTCCTCGTGACGTCCGGGATCTCATCCGGGACTCCGAACAACATTCGGTTTGCTGCATACTCATATTCATACAACCCTAGCGTCACCGAACCTTAAGTGTGTAGACCCTACGGGTTCAGGAGACATGCAGACATGACCGAGACTACTCTCGGGCAATAACCAACAGCGGGATCTGGATACCCATGTTGGCTCCCACATGCTCCTCGATGATTTCATCGGTTGAACCATGATGTCGAGGATTCAAACAACCCCGTATACAATTCCCTTTGTCAATCGGTATTTTACTTGCCCGCGATTCGATCGTCGGTATCCCAATACCTCGTTCAATCTCGTTACCGGCAAGTCACTTTACTCGTACCATAATGCATGATCCTGTGACCAAACACTTGGTCACTTTGAGCTCATTATGATGATGCACTACCGAGTGGGCCCAGTGATACCTCTGTTGGGGAACGTAGTAATTTCAAAATTTTCCTACGGACACACAAGATCATGGTGATGGCATAGCAACGAGAGGGGAGAGTGTATGTCCACGTACCCTTGTAGACCGTAAGCGGAAGCGTTATAACAACGCGGTTGATGTAGTCGTACGTCCTCACGATCCGACCGATCCAAGTACCGAACGCACATCACCTCTGAGTTCAGCACACGTTCAGCTCGATGACGATCCCCGGGCTCCGATCCAGCAAAGCGTTGGGGATGAGTTCCGTCAGCACGACGGCGTGGTGACGATGATGATGCTCCACCGGTGCAGGGCTTCGCCTAAGCTCCACGACGATATGACTCTACCGGCGCAGGGCTTCGCCTAAGCTCCGCGACGATATGACCGAAGTGGAATATGGTGGAGGGGGGCACCGCACACGACTAAGGAACGATCCGTAGATCAACTTGTGTGTTATGGGGTGCCCCCTGCCCCCGTATGTAAAGGAGCAAGGGGGGGTGCGGCCGGCCCTAGGAGGAGGCGCGCCGGAGGAGTCCTACTCCCACCGGGAGTAGGACTCCCCTTCCTAGTTGGATTAGGACTTGGGGGAGGGGAGAGAGGAAGAGGCGCTGCCCCCTCTCCTTGTCCTATTCAGACTAGGGGAAGGGGCGGCCTGCCTCGGTGTAACGCCCTCGATGCGGCTATATCTCCCACGTGTCGAAGCACGACTTAGAGGCATAACCGCATTGAAAGCAATGTCGCAAGTGAGGTAATCTTCACACAACCCATGTAATACATAAGGGAAAAGAGATACATAGTTGGTGACAATCGCCACTTCACACAATACATGAGTAAAACATTACATCATACAGATACAATCAAGGTCCGACTACGGAACCAAAATAAAAGAAGACTACCCCAAATGCTACACAGATCCCCGATCGTCCCAACTGGGCTCCACTCTTGATCAACTGAAGCGAAACAACACAAAGAACAAGATCTTCATCGAGCTCCTCCTTGAGCTCGGGTCCATCACCGCTGCGGTTTCATCGGCACCTGCAAACTGGTTTTTGGAAGTATCTGTGAGTCACGGGGACTCAGAAATCTCACACCAGCGTGATCAAGACTATTTAAGCATAAAGGTAGGACATGGTAGAGAGGTGGAGCTTCAGCAAGCGACTAGCATATATGGTGGCTAACATACGCAAAAGAGAGCGAGAAGAGGAGGCAAAGCACGGTCGAACAACTATGATCAAGAAGTGATCCTAAACAACCTACGTCAAACATAACTCCAACACCGTGTTCACTTCCCGGACTCCGCCGAGAAGAGACCATCACGGTTACACACGCGGTTGGTGTATTTTAATTAAGATCAACTTCGGGTTTTCTACAACGGACATTAACAAATTCCCATCTGCCACATAACTGCGGGCACGGCTTTGAAAGTTCAAACCCTGCAGGGTGTCCCAACTTAGCCCATGATAAGCTCTCGCGATCAACGAAGGAATAGACCTTCTCCCCGGGAAGCCCGATCAGTCTCGGAATCCCGGCTACAGGACATTTCACAGCAATAAAACAAGTCCAGCAAGACCTCCCGGCGTGCCGACACCCTGATAGTAGCCGCGCGTATCTCGTCTCAGGCCACGACCGGATGAACACTACGTACGGCAACCGACGATACCCCAAGTTGCCTCGGGGCGGCACCGCAAGTGGCTCTAGTTTGGACCAACACTTAGACAAGCATTGGCCGGAGGGTAAATAAAGATGACCCTCGGGATGCGCGACTCCCAAGGGAAAAAGGCTAGGTGAGGCAAATGTAAAACCAATGTTGGGCCTTGCTTTGGAAAAGTATTATTCAAAGCGAACTGTCAAGGGGGTCCCATAAATCACCCGACCAGCGTTAGGGGACGCAAAAATCCGGGAACATAACACCGATATGACGGAAACTAGGGCGGCAAGAGTGGAACAAAACACCAGGCATAAGGCCGAGCCTTCCACCCTTTACCAAGTATATAGATGCATTAATTAAATAAGATATATTGTGATATCCCAACAAGTAAACATGTTCCAACAAGGAACAACATCTCCATGTTCCGACAAGGAACAAACTTCATCTTCACCTGCAACTAACAACGCTATAAGAGGGGCTGAGCAAAGCGGTAACATAGCCAAACAACGGTTTGCTAGGAAATGATGGTTAGAGGTTTGACATGGCAATGTGGGTGGCATGATATAGCAAGTGGTAGGCTTCGTAGCATAGGCATAGCAAAAGAGCGAGCATCTAGCAAGCAAAGATAGAAGTGATTTCGAGGGTATGGTCATCTTGCCTGAAATCCCGCAAGGAAGAAGATCAAGTCCATGAAGAGGACAAGCGAGGCGTGGTCGAACGAATCCTCACAACTCCGGAACGAAACCGAAGCTAACGAGAGAAGCAAACCGGAAAGAAGCAAACAACATAGTAAACACACAATCATAAACATGGCATGATGCACAACCAAGTATGATGCATGTCCGGTTTAAAAAGCATGGCATGGCAATATGCACAAACAACACTACAAGTTAAGTGGAGCTCAATATGCAACGAGTTGCATATTGACGAACACCACATCACTTATTTAGTTCTCTCCGGTTAGGTACTCAACAATATTAAATGTTATTAAACATGGCAAGAGTTGAAGCATATGAAACTAACTATTTAGGCAAGATTAAATGAGGCCGGAAACAACGAACAACAATTCCGGAAAAACCCCATATGCAAATTATGGATTCGGTACAGATCTGACCTAAAGCATATTTTAGAGTTGTTAAACAGCAAAATAAAGTGTACCATGTTAAACTAGGCATTTTCTACCCCATTTACATATATAATTTATTTAAAATGGAGCTACGGTTATTAAGTTATGCAATAAATCATTTTAGCATGGCATATTAGCAAATTAATGCAAACATCAATTTTAAACATTTTTAATTGTTGTAACCATGAAGCGGATGACATGTGCAAGTTTTAAGTAATTTTTATGAAAACGTTGACAAGAGCATTATGAAGCATTATGTCACCGTGGCGGAGCGAAAAGGGTGCCACGGTAGCGAAAACGAAAATGGTGCCACGGCAGCGAATCCGAAAATGATGCCACGGCAACATATCGGTACCCGGTAGATCACGGAGATACCGGAGCAAAAGAAGTGGGCGAAGCGAGTCATGCGAGGATGGTGGGGTGCTCCGATTACCGGGTTCCCACGGAACGGTGGCATGGCAAAAGAGCGACATCGCAAGGATGATTCGTTCACGGTCGGTCATCTTGGTGGTTATACCTTGAGCGTGCGTTGGGCGGAAAAGCGTTTACGTGAGGGAAGTAGACGTTCACGGGTCGTCGAGGGAAGTAGAGGAAGTAGTCGTTCTCGCGATGATCGCTGAGGGAAGTAGTGGTACATGGCGACGGTAGAGGTACTTGAAGAATCGAAAGCGGACTTGGCGTCTTCGCGTAGGGTACTTGGCATATCGTCGGGTACTTGTCGCATCATCGTGTAGTCGAACTTGGCGGCCTTGAGGAACCCACGGTGTCGGTACTTGGCGTTTCCGGTTCGGGTCTTGGAGAAATCCTCGGAGATGATAGTGGAAGACGAACTTGGCGCTTGAGGTTCGAATACCGGGTCGGACTCGTGCAACCGTTCATAATCAAACTTGGCGCATCCGGGTCAAGTCCTTGGCGAGTCCGCACGTAGAGGTACTTGGCGTTTCCGGAGACGACGGCCGGAGGGGCGAACGGGCGGCGGCCATGGCATCGGGCAGGAGCTCCCGAGGTGGAGAAGGGCGGCGAGAGGCTCCTGGTGGTCGCCACCACCGGAGGAAGCGGCAAGGGGACCGGCGCAGGAGCGGCGAGGGTCGCCGGAGGCGCAGGACGCTGGGTCGACGCAGAGGCGACCAGGCGGGCAGTCAGCGAGATCCGGCGGTACCGGCCTCGGGCTCATGGGGCCTTGAGGCCGGGCGACGCGCTTCCCGATCCCATCGGGATCGAAAGGGAGGTGCGAGGCGAGGCAGGGTGGAGAGGCGAGGGCTCGGACGCTGGGGAGGAGAAGAGAGGCGGCGACGGAGCAAGGCGGCACGGGCGGCGGTCTTGGCGCAGGAGGCGCGCCATGGCGGAGGACGAAGGATCCGGGCAGCGGGGTTCGCTGGCCGCGAGGATCAGGCGCAGAACGGTGGCGCGATGGAGATGAGGCGCCGAGGAGGTGGCCGAGGAGAAGAAGCAAAGGCCGGCTCCTGCTCGGGGAGGTCTTGTGGTCTGCGGTGGTCGAGCGACGGAGGAGAGATCGAGAGGAGAGATGGAATCGGGGATCGAGCCGAGGGCTTCTGGCGCTGGAGGGAGGACGAGGAGGAGGAGAGAGCGCTCGGGCTAGGGTTAGAGGCGGCTGGTGGGCCTTGGGCCGCGCGAGAGGTTAGGCCGGCCTGGAGGGAGGCGCTAGGTGGGCCAGGGGCCGGCTGGGCCTGCGGGAGGTTGGGAGCAAGACGGTGGGGCTGACGAGGGGGCTGGCACAGGCTGGTGGCTCTCTCTCACTAAAAAGAAAAGGAAAAGAAAAGAAACGAAGATTAAGAAAGAAAAGAAATAGAGGTTAGAGGAAGAAGTTGGACACACGGATAATTTTCCGGGCTCACAAAAATATGCTCGTACCAAGAAAAATAGAAAGGCCAAAATTGAAGATTTGAATTCAAATTCATTTGAATTTAAATCCAAATGATTTGAATGGAAGTGAGGGTTTGGGAAGGTCCAAAATGTTCGGATTTTGGTGGAGCTCCGGAAAATGATGAAAGAAATATTGGCAAGGTTTGGGGACCAAACTTGAAGTAGAAAGGGCATGGGAATTTGCAAGTGTGTTATGGTGAATTCCAAATAAATGGAATAATTTATATAGCTCCATAATATTGGGAGAATATGTTATAAAGAGAAGTCACCATTCCCTCGATTTAAATGGACCGAAGATCCATACGATTTATTTAGTTGAGTTTTTAAAAATTAATGATATGATGGCAATGCAAGAGATGACATGATGCAATGTAAAAATAAAACAAATCGCACGACAAAACTCGGAAACCCTGGAAGGCAACTGAAGCTCCGGTCTTGGGGCGTCACAACACTCCACCACTACGAGAGGATCTCGTCCCGAGATCTAGGATGGCACCGGAGGGAAAAGGAAGAGGAAGATAAGAGGTAAAACTAAGTTGCTTCTTTGTGAGCAGTGAACCCACGAACCTTGAGAGGTTGAACAAAATGAAAAAAGAACACAACGAAGATGAACAAGGTTGAAAACACTCTGTTAGAAAAGAGGAACATGGGATACGACGAGAACCAAGAGGTTTAGTGATAACATAGATATAGAAACCACTCCGGTTAAAACTAGATAGAGAAGGAATAAGATTGATATAATTTGGGCAGCACTCCGACTGTAAATGGAAGGAATTGAACATGAACTTGAGAAGATGGGATGATAATTGATGACATCAACAACACACTGCCTCCGGAACTATTGAAAGAATGGCACAAGGGGTTAGAAAGATTTCAGACAGCTCTCCGGTTGAGGAAGGAGGCAAAACTTGATAAGATGAGAGAACTCGAATGAAAACATAACACTCCGGTTAAATGGATAAGCAAGAAAATAACATGATCTTGACAAAACGAGGTGATGGGTGAAGAGAACAACATCACAATGCCTCCGGAAGAAATAATAGAAGATAGATCATTGGAATAACAGAATGGAGAAGAAAATGCCAACTTCTGCCACAACTGAGCTTGGAAAAGCACCCTTGCAAAGAAGAATTTGACGGAGTTGTTGGAAAACAAACGCCGAAAAGAGTAAGCTTGTAGTGGGCTTATGGAAACATCTCAAGACTAAGAGGTGACAACCCGCCATTACCAGAAACAATTGATTGGTTGAGATCAAAGAAGATAAGAGAAACTTCTTCACCGAGATGAGAAGGAGAAAATTGGATCATAGATACGCACCACAAATAGCAACATTCCTTAGGGAAGGCTTTAGGTGAAATATGACCCAAGATAACTCCAACAAAAAGATTGATTGGTTGAAAAGATCTCTTGAGCGAAGAGAAAATGATGGATTTAAAATACCTCATTCTTGACAATATGTGAAACATGAAGCACGAGGAGAAATTGCCAAGGATGACATAACACCATCTCAAAAGATAAGGTAGAAGGAATTGCACTTCGGAATGCAAAAGAAGAATACTTGAACTCCTCAAAACAAAACATGTGTTGAGCACCATGTTTATTTTAGAGTATAGCTTGACAGATCTTAACTCCGCGAGAAATCTTGATGAACAATTGAAGAATGAAAATAATCCTTGAGGAAGCACCATGTAGAGCCTCCATGATGAACTTCGGTAACCAAAAGGGTGATAGAAAGAAAGAGAAGTTGAAAAACACAAGGTGAAGCCTTGCAGTGATAAGATGAAGCTTTGAAATGATATAGCCGAGAAAACTTGGAACTCCGGAAAGAAAGATGAACAAATGAAATCAAGAATTTTGATGAACCTCCGAAATAAGGAATTGAATTTACTCGATGGAACAAGAATAAGAATTACATTATGCTCATCCTTCACCAATTAAATTGATGACAAGCAATGGATTTGGCATACTACTTATTCTCGTAGAAAGGATTAAGATAGATATGGTGCAAACTTGGGAAGGTCTTCAACGAACCACCGGTAGGATTGGAAAGAACGAATGAGTCTATATGATAACGAAGGAAGAGAACTCTTGAACAAACCACCATAATAATTGAGAATGAACGTAGCAAAGGCAAAATTCACCGGGAAGAATTGTAAAACGAATAAAGATGCTTGACAAAATTTAGATACATTAGAACGAAGAGATCATGAACTGATTAGAGGATGTTTCGACGATGCGCGGTGAGATTTGGAAAACCAGAGTTGAACGCTTGAATGAATAATTCTGAGATAATGGGCTCAAGAATCAAACTGAAAAGACTCTGAAATGCTCCGGTGGATGAAAAGAATTCTCACAATCAAGACAATTATGAGAGGATGGCATCAAGCTAGAACCATGAATCTTGAAGTGAATAGAGCAAGATTTAAGAGAAACTCTTCTTCGGTCTTCAAAATTCGAGAATGACGACGAGAAACACCATCATGAATTGTTGAGGTACTCCGGAATGAAAATTAGAAAGGTTGAACCACAAGATGAAAAGAATTTTGAAAGATCTTGGAGAAGACATTTGACTGATGATAATTCATCCTTACATCAAACTTTGAATTGAATTTGAGAATAACTCCGGGAGAATTAGAAGAGTCAGGTAAGATCCTGGAAAAAGACCTGTGGGTTAGGGCCCACTCAAAAGAACCACCGTTGAACAATTGTTTGAAATAGATATTGCACCGGTAGAGTTAAATGGCTTGAATGAGATAGCATCCTCAAAAGAACTTGAGTGAATTGAGAATGGAAACTAGAATCTTCTGAGATATCTTCAACACTCCGGAACAATTGAATAGCGAGAAATGGATGATTAAGAGATGCACCGACATGAGAAAGCATTTGAAACGATGAAAAGAATACGATCAACACTGAAAACTTGACTTAAATCCACCGGAGAAGAAAATTAGAATGGAACAATGATAAGATTAAAGCTTCCTTAGCGTCTTCATGAGAAATCACCGGATAAAACATTAAAGGAAAAGAATGAAGAAACTTCACTCAAAAAAAATGGATACTTGATTAAGAAATCTGAGTCCTTGAAGAAAAAAGGGGGGGAGGGCGGGAAATCAAAACAACTTGGGTCGGATGAGACGAACACCGTTGAGAAAAAGCTTAGAATTGATCTTGCGAATGTTGGAATGATCGGATCCACTTGACGAGAAGCACGCCGGTTGAGAAAAGAATTGACATGACAAGCTCAGTGATCAAGAAGGATTAGTATTCACATAGCAATATGAGAACACCATTTAGGAAAGTATGGAATCCACACTTGACATTGAAGCAACTTGAATACCACAAAAGCGGAACAAAAACAAAGGATTTGGCTTGCGAATAAGCGAAACAAATACATATGATAGAGATTTACCCAATCTCATATCATGCATCTGTCGGAAAGATATCCTAGGAGCTACTTGAATTCCACCTATAAACTCCGAAACTTTCTGGTTATGCAATCTGGTGTTGGGGATACAGGGACACAAAATATATCACCCAAACTAACAATACCTAGATCCAATTTGTATCCATCCGTCAACACATAACCAAGAAATCCTCGAAAATCGTGTACCTCGACCTTGAAAAACATCCGTTATACAAGTCATGGCAATACTCCACTTTTCATACGATCTTTGGGCTATCAGGTTATCTCACCAACAAGCGCACAAAAGAGATTTCGATGTCGGTAAAACTCGTATTCGAGAACTGCAACGATAAAATTGTGGCGACAACACCTCGGAGCTCAACTCCCGGGACAACGCCACAACCCCTAAATGTCGAGGCACCAAGAACAATGTTCTCGTCACAAAACCATCGAACGATTCCAAGATACCCACGTGATCCTAAAAAAATTTAGTGAAATTTGAGGAGAGAAAAGACAAAACTCTACGTCGGGATACCTCACCGAGGCGGCGAAGGGGACCGAGGAGTAAAAAGAATCCTACTCTCCGATATATATAATCCTAAGACTCAAAACATTTTTCCGTTCTAGACTCAACAACGCCAAGCAAACACTCAAGCAGGGGCTCCTAAGTCGGGGATGGCTCTGATTACCAACTTGTAGCGCCCTCGATGCGGCTATATCTCCCACGTGTCGAAGCACGACTTAGAGGCATAACCACATTGAAAGCAATGTCGCAAGTGAGGTAATCTTCACACAACCCATGTAATACATAAGGGAAAAGAGATACATAGTTGGCTGACAATCGCCACTTCACACAATACATGAGTAAAACATTACATCATACAGATACAATCAAGGTCCGACTACGGAACCAAAATAAAAGAAGACTACCCCAAATGCTACACAGATCCCCGATCGTCCCAACTGGGCTCCACTCTTGATCAACTGAAGCGAAACAACACAAAGAACAAGATCTTCATCGAGCTCCTCCTTGAGCTCGGGTCCATCACACCTGCGGTTTCATCGGCACCGCAAACTGGTTTTGGAAGTATCTGTGAGTCACGGGACTCAGCAATCTCACACCAGCGAGATCAAGACTATTTAAGCTTAAAGGTAGGACAGGGTAGTGAGGTGGAGCTGCAGCAAGCGACTAGCATATATGGTGGCTAACATACATAAAGAGAAGCGAGAAGAGGAGGCAAAGCACGGTCGAACAACTATGATCAAGAAGTGATCCTAAACAACCTCGTCAAACATAACTCCAACACCGTGTTCACCTCCGGACTCCGCCGAGAAGAGACCATCACGGTTACACAGCGGTTGGTGTATTTTAATTAAGATCAACTTCGGGTTTTCTACAACCGGACATTAACAAATTCCCATCTGCCACATAACCATGGCACGGCTTTGAAAGTTCAAACCCTGCGGGGTGTCCCAACTTAGCCCATGATAAGCTCTCGCGATCAACGAAGGAATAGACCTTCTCCCCGGGAAGCCCGATCAGTCTCGGAATCCCGGCTACAAGACATTTCACAGCAATAAAACAAGTCCAGCAAGACCTCCCGGCGTGCCGACACCCTGATAGTAGCCGCGCGTATCTCGTCTCAGGCCACGACCGGATGAACACTACGTACGGCAACCGACGATACCCCAAGTTGCCTCGGGGCGGCACATAAGTGGCTCTTGTTTGGACCAACACTTAGACAAGCATTGGCCAGGGGGGGTAAATAAAGATGACCCTCGGGATGCGCGACTCCCAAGTGAAAAAGGCTAGGTGAGGCAAATTTAAAACCAAGGTTGGGCGTTGCTGTAAATGTATTATTCAAAGCGAACTGTAATGGGGGTCCAATAAATCACCCGACCGCGTTTGGGACGAAAAATCGGGGAACATAATACCGATATGGCCGGAAACTAGAGGCGGCAAGAGTGGAACAAAACACCAGGCATAAGGCCGAGCCTTCCACCCTTTACCAAGTATATAGATGCATTAATTAAATAAGATATATTGTGATATCCCAACAAGTAAACATGTTCCAACAAGGAACAACATCTCCATGTTCCGACAAGGAACAAACTTCATCTTCACCTGCAACTAACAACGCTATAAGAGGGGCTGAGCAAAGCGGTAACATAGCCAAACAACGGTTTGCTAGGAAATGATGGTTAGAGGTTTGACATGGCAATGTGGGTGGCATGATATAGCAAGTGGTAGGCTTCGTAGCATAGGCATAGCAAAAGCGAGCATCTAGCAAGCAAAGATAGAAGTGATTTCGAGGGTATGGTCATCTTGCCTGAAATCCCATAAGGAAGAAGATCAAGTCCATGAAGAGGACAAGCAGGCGTGGTCGAGCGAATCCTCACAACTCCGGAGCGAAACCGAAGCTAACGAGAGAAGCAAACCGGAAAGAAGCAAACAACATAGTAAACACACAATCATAAACATGGCATGATGCACAACCAAGTATGATGCATGTCCGGTTTAAAAAGCATGGCATGGCAATATGCACAAACAACACTACAAGTTAAGTGGAGCTCAATATGCAACGAGTTGCATATTGACGGAACACCACATCACTTATTTAGTTCTCTCCCGGTTAGGTACTCAACAATATTAAATGTTATTAAACATGGCAAGAGTTGAAGCATATGAAACTAACTATTTAGGCAAGATTAAATGAGGCCGGAAACAACGAACAACAATTCCGGAAAAACCCCATATGCAAATTATGGATTCGGTACAGATCTGACCTAAAGCATATTTTAGAGTTGTTAAACAGCAAAATAAAGTGTACCATGTTAAACTAGGAATTTTTCTACCCCATTTACATATATAATTTATTTAAAATGGAGCTACGGTTATTAAGTTATGCAATAAATCATTTTAGCATGGCATATTAGCAAATTAATGCAAACATCAATTTTAAACATTTTTTAATTGTTGTAACCATGAAGCGGATGACATGTGCAAGTTTTAAGTAATTTTTATGAAAACGTTGACAAGAGCATTATGAAGCATTATGTCACCGTGGCGGAACGAAAAGGGTGCCACGGTAGAAAACGAAAATGGTGCCGCGACAGCGAATCCGAAAATGATGCCACGGCAACATATCGGTACCCGGTAGATCACGGAGATACCGGAGCAAAAGAAGTGGCGGCGAGTCATGCGAGGATGGTGGGGTGCTCCGATTACCGGGTTCCCACGGAACGGTGGCATGGCAAAAGCGACATCGCAAGGATGATTCGTTCACGGTCGGTCATCTTGGTGGTTATACCTTGAAGCGTGCGTTGAGGCGGAAAAGCGTTTACGTGAGGGAAGTAGGCGTTCACGGGTCGTCGAGGGAAGTAGAGGAAGTAGTCGTTCTCGCGATGATCGCTGAGGGAAGTAGTGGTACATGGCGGCGGTAGAGGTACTTGAAGAATCCCGAAAGCGGACTTGGCGTCTTGGCGTGGGGTACTTGCCAGCATATCGTCGGTACTTGTCGCATCATCGTGTAGTCGAACTTGGCGGCCTTGAGGAACCCACGGTGTCGGTACTTGGCGTTTCCGGTTCGGGTCTTGGAGAAATCCTCGGAGATGATAGTGGAAGACGAACTTGGCGCTTGAGGTTTGAATACCGGGTCGGACGTGCAACCGTTCATAATCAAACTTGGCGCATCCGGGTCAAGTCCTTGGCGAGTCCGCACGTAGAGGTACTTGGCGTTTCCGGAGACGCAGCGGCCGGAGGGGCGAACGGGCGGCGGCCATGGCATCGGGCAGGGCTCCCGAGGTGGAGAAGGGCGGCGAGAGGCTCCTGGTGGTCGCCACCACCGGAGGAAGCGGCAAGGGGACGGGCGCGAGGAGGCGGCGAGGGTCGCCGAGGCGGGGCAGGGTCGAGCAGAGGCGACCGTGAGGCAGTCGGCGAGATCCGGCAGTGCTCCGGCGGCCTCGGGCTCATGGGGCCTTGAGGCAGCAGCTCTGATCCCATCGGGATCGAGCGGGAGGTGCGAGGCGAGGCAGGGTGGAGAGGCGACGGGGCTCCGGACGCGGGGGGAGGAGAAGAGAGGCGGCGACGGAGCAAGGCGGCACGGCGGCCGGTCTTGGGCTTGCAGGAGGCGCGGCCATGGCGGAGGACGAAGGATCCGGGCAGTGGGGTTCGCTGGCCGAGGGGGATCAGGCGCAGAACGGTGGCGCGATGGAGATGAGGCGCCGAGGAGGTGGCCGAGGGAGAAGAAGCAGAGGCCGGCTCCTGCTCGGGGAGGTCTTGGCGGTCACGGTGGTCGAGCGGCCGGAGGAGAGATCGAGAGGAGAGATGGAATCGGGGATCGAGCCGAGGGCTTCTGGCGCGCGAGCGAGGGGAACGAGGAGGAGGAGAGGCGCTCGGGCTAGGGTTAGAGGCGGCTGGTGGGCCTTGGGCCTTGCGAGAGGTTAGGCCGGCTGGAGGGAGGCGCTAGGTGGGCCGAGGGCAGGCTGGGCCTCTGGGAGGTTGGGAGCAAGATGGTGGGCTGACGAGGGGGCTGGCACAGGCTGGCTGGCTCTCTCTCACTAAAAAGAAAAGGGAAAAGAAAAGAAAGCGAAGATTAAGAAAGAAAAGAAATAGAGGTTAGAGGAAGAAGTTGGACACACGGATAATTTTCCGGGCTCACAAAAATATGCTCGTACCAAGAAAAATAGAAAGGCCAAAATTGAAGATTTGAATTCAAATTCATTTGAATTTAAATCCAAATGATTTGAATGGAAGTGAGGGTTTGGGAAGGTCCAAAATGTTCGGATTTTTGGTGGAGCTCGAAAATGATGAAAGAAATATGGGCAAGGTTTGGGGAC
Organism: Aegilops bicornis; assembly: GCA_021605145.1. Lineage (NCBI taxonomy): Eukaryota > Viridiplantae > Streptophyta > Magnoliopsida > Poales > Poaceae > Aegilops > Aegilops bicornis. The sequence goes on along the minus strand of CM038675.1, from coordinate 105,241,785 downwards.
CAAACTTGAAGTAGAAAGGGCATGGGAATTTGCAAGTGTGTTATGGTGAATTCCAAATAAATGGAATAATTTATATAGCTCCATAATATTGGGAGAATATGTTATAAAGAGAAGTCACCCTTCCTCGATTTAAATGGACCGAAGATCCATACGATTTATTTAGTTGAGTTTTAAAAATTAATGATATGATGGCAATGCAAGAGATGACATGATGCAATGTAAAAATAAAACAAATCGCACGACAAAACTCGGAAACCCTGGAAGGCAACTGAAGCTCCGGTCTTGGGGCGTCACACCTGGCCGGCCCTCCTCTTCTCCCTTATGGCCCATTAAGGCCCAACATCCCCTGGGAGGGTTCCGGTAACCCCCCGGTGTTCCGGTAAAATCCCGATTTCACCCGGAACTATTCCGAAGTCCAAACATAGGCTTCCAATATATCAATCTTTATGTCTCGACCATTTTGAGACTCCTCGTCATGTCCGTGATCACATCCGGGACTCGAACAAACTTCGTACATCAAAACTTATAAACTCATAATAAAGCATCATCGTAACGTTAAGCGTGCGGACCCTACGGGTTCGAGAACTATGTAGACATGACCTAGAACTATTCTCGGTCAATAACCAATAGCGGAACCTGGATGCCCATATTGGTTCCTACATATTCTTCGAAGATCTTTATCGGTCAAACCGCATAACGACATACGTTGTTCCCTTTGTCATCGGTATGTTACTTACCCGAGATTCGATCGTCGGTATCCAATACCTAGTTCAATCTCGTTACCGGCAAGTCTCTTTACTCGTTCCGTAATACATCATCTCACAACTAACTCATCAGTTGCAATGCTTGCAAGGCTTATGTGATGTGTATTACCGAGAAGGCCTAGAGATACCTCTCCGACAATCGGAGTGGCAAAACCTAATCTCAAAATACGCCAACCCAACATGTACCTTTGGAGACACCTGTAGTACTCCTTTATAATCACCCGATTACGTTGTGACGTTTGGTAGCACCAAAGTGTTCCTCCGGTGGCAGGAGTTGCATAATCTCATAGTTACAGGAACATGTATAGGTCATGAAGAAAGCAATAGCAATATACTAACCGATCAAGTGCTAAGCTAACGGAATGGGTCATGTCAATCACATCATTCTCCTAATGATGTGATCCCATTAATCAAATAACAACACATGTCTATGGTCAGGAAACATAACCATCTTTGATTAATGAGCTAGTCAAGTAGAGGCATACTAGTGATTTGTATGTTTGTCTATGTATTCACACATGTATTATGTTTCCGGTTAATACAATTCTAGCATGAATAATAAACATTTATCATGATATTAGGAAATAAATAATAACTTTATTATTGCCTCTAGGGCATATTTCCTTCAGTCTCCCACTTGCACTAGAGTCAATAATCTAGATTACACAGTAATGATTCTAACACCCATGGAGTCTTGGTGCTGATCATGTTTTGCTCGTGGAAGAGGCTTAGTCATCGGGTCTGCAACATTCAGATCCGTATGTATCTTGCAAATCTCTATGTCTCCCACTTGGACTTGGTCCCGAATTGAATTGAAGCGTCTCTTGATATGCTTGGTCCTCTTGTGAAATCTGGATTCCTTTGCCAAGGCAATTGCACCAGTATTGTCACAAAAGATCTTCATTGGTCCCGATGCACTAGGTATGACACCTAGATCGGAAATGAACTCTTTCATCCAGACTCCTTCATTTGCTGCTTCTGAAGCAGCTATGTACTCCGCTTCACATGTAGATCCCGCCACGGCGCTTTGTTTAGAACTGCACCAACTGACAGCTCCACCGTTTAATAAAAACACGTATCCAGTTTGCGATTTAGAATCGTCCGGATCAGTGTCAAAACTTACATCGGCGTAACCATTTACGACTAGCTCTTTGTCACCTCCATATCTGAGAAACATATCCTAAGTCCTTTTCGTGTATTTCGGGATGTTCTTGACGCTGTCCGATGATCCACTCTGGATTACTTTGGTACCTTCCTGCCAAGCTTATTGCTAAGCATACGTCAGTCTGGTACACAGCATTGCATACATGATAGAGCCTATGGCTGAAGCATAGGAACATCTTTCATTTTCTCTCTATCTTCTTTGTGGTCGGGCATTGAGTCGACTCAATTTCACACCTTATGTCTGAGTAAAAATCCTTTCTTTGCACGATCCATTTTGAACTTTTTCAAAACTTTATCAAGGTATGTGCTTTGTGAAAGTCCAATTAAGCGTCTTGATCTATCTCTATAGATCTTGATGCCCAATATGTAAGCAGCTTCACCGAGGTCTTTCATTGAAAAACTTTTATTCAAGTATCCTTTTATGCTATCCAGAAATTCTATATCATTTCCAATCAATAATATGTCATCCACATATAATATCAAAAATGCTACAGAGCTCCCACTCACTTTCTTGTAAATACAGGGTTCTCCAAAAGTCTGTATAAAACCATATGCTTTGATCACACTATCAAAGCGTTTATTCCAACTCGAGAGGCTTGCACTGCACCATAAATTGATCGTGGAGCTTGCACACTTTGTTAGCACCCTTTGGATCAACAAAACCTTCTGGTTGCATCATATACAACTCTTCTTCTAGAAATCCATTCAAGAATGCAGTTTTTACATCCATTTGCCAGATTTCATAATTATAAAATGCAGCAATTGCTAACATGATTCGGACAGACTTAAGCATCGCTACGGGTGAGAAAGTCTCATCGTAGTCAACCCCTTGAACTTGTCGAAAACCTTTTCGCAACAAGTCGAGCTTTATAGACAGTTATATTACCATCAGCGTCAGTCTTCTTCTTAAAGATCCATTTATTCTCAATGGCTTGCCGATCATCGGGCGAGTCAACCAAAGTCCATACTTTGTTCTCATACATGGATCCCATCTCAGATTTCATGGCTTCCAGCCATTTTGCGGAATCTGGGCTCACCATCGCTTCTTCATAGTTTGTAGGTTCACCATGGTCAAGTAACATGACTTCGAATAGGATTACCGTACCACTGCAGTGCGGATCTTACTCTGGTTGACCTACGAAGTTCAGTAGAAACTTGATCTGAAGTTTCATGATCAATATCATTAGTTTCCTCACTAATTGGTGTAGTTGTCACAGGAACCGTTTCTTGTGAAGAACTACTTTCCAATAAGGGAGCAGAATCTGATTATCTCATCAAGTTCTACTTTCCTCCCACTCACTTCTTTCGAGAGAAACTCCTTTTCTAGAAAGGATCCGAATTTAGCAACGAAAATCTTGCCTTCAGATCTGTGATAGAAGGTGTACCCAACAGTCTCCTTTGGGTATCCTATGAAGACACATTTCTCCGATTTGGGTTCGAGCTTATCTGGTTGAAGTTTCTTCACATAAGCGTCGCAGCCCCAAACTTTAAGAAACGACAACTTTGGTTTCTTGCCAAACCACAGTTCATAAGGTGTCGTCTCAACGGACTTTGATGGTGCCCATGAGGCACGGTTCGCAAGTACCAAGTGATTCATAATCAATTGATTCCAAAAGCCCATCAGTATGGAGTTTCTTCATGTGTTTTACTCCGATATGACCCAAACGGCAGTGCCACAAATAAGTTGCTTTATCATTATCAACTCTGCATCTTTTGGTTTCAACACTATGAATATGTGTATTACTACTATCGAGATTCAATAAAAATAGACCACTCTTCAAGGGTGCATGACCATAAAAGATATTATTCATATAAATAGAACAACAATTATTCTCTGACTTAAATGAATAACCGTCTCGCATCAAACAAGATCCAGATATAATGTTCATGCTTAACGCTGCACCAAATAACAATTATTTAGGTCTAAAACTAATCCCGATGGTAGATGTAGAGGTAGCGTGCCGACCGCGATCACATCGACTTTCGAACAATTTCCCAGCGCATCGTCACCTCGTCCTTAGCCAATCTTCGCAATCCGTAGTTCCTGTTTTGAGTTGCAAATATTAGCAGTAACCGATTATCAAATACCGGTACTACTGCGAGTGTTAGTAAGGTACACATCAATAACATGTATATCACATATACCTTTGTTCACCTTGCCATCCTTCTTATCCGCCAAATACTTGGGGCAGTTCCGCTTCCAAAGGTCGATGCGCTTGCGGTAAAACACTCGATTTCAGGCTTAGGTCCGGACGTGGGTTTCTTCTCTTGAGCAGCAACTTTCTTGCTGTTCTTTTTGAAGTTCCCCTTCTTCTTCCCTTTGCCCTTTTTCTTGAAACTAGTGGTCTTGTTGACCATCAACACTTGATGCTCTTTCTTGATTTCTACTTCCGCGGCTTTTAGCATTGCGAAGAGCTCTGGAATTGTCTTGGTCATCCCTTGCATATTATAGTTCATCACGAAGCTCTTGTAGCTTGGTGGCGATGATTGGAGAATTACATCAATGACACTATCATCCGGAAGATTAACTCCCAGTTGAATCAAGTGATTATTATACCCAGACATTTTGAGTATATGTTCACTGACAGAACTATTCTCCTCCATCTTGCAGCTATAGAACTTATTGGAGACTTCATATCTCTCAATCCGGGCATTTGCTTGAAATATTAACTTCAACTCTTGGAACATCTCATATGCTCCATGACGTTCAAAACGTCGTTGAAGACCCGGTTCTAAGCCGTAAAGCATGGCACACTGAACTATAGAGTAGTCATCAGCTTTGCTCTACCAGACGTTCACAACTTCTGGCGTTGCTCCTGCAGCTGGCCTGGCACCCAGCGGTGCTTCCAGGACGTAATTCTTCTGTGCAGCAATGAGGATAATCCTCAAGTTATGGACCCAGTCCGTGTAATTTCTACCATCATCTTTCAACCTTGCTTTCTCAAGGAACGCATTAAAATTCAACGGAACAACAGCACGAGCCATCTATCTACAGTAAACATAGACAAGCAAAAATACTATCAGGTACTAAGTTCATGATAAATTTAAGTTCAATTAATCATATTAAAAACTCCCACTTAGACAGACATCTCTCTAGTTATCTAAGTGATTACGTGATCCAAATCAACTAAACCATAACCGATCATCATGTGAGATGGAGTAGTTTTCAATGGTGAACATCACTATGTTGATCATATCTACTATATGATTCACGCTCGACCTTCGGTCTCCGTGTTCGAGGCCATATCTGTTATATGCTAGGCTCGTCAAGTTTAACTGAGTATCCAGCGTGCAACTGTTTTGCACCCGTTGTATTTGAGCGTAGAGCCTATCACACCCGATCATCACGTGGTGTCTCAGCACGAAGAACTTCCATAGCGGTGCATACTCAGGAGAACACTTCTTGATAATTTTAGTGAGAGATCATCTTATAATGCTACCGTCAATCAAAGCAAGATAAGATGCATAAAGGATAAACATCACATGCAATCAATATAAGTGATATGATATGGCCATCATCATCTTGTGCTTGTGATCTCCATCTCCGAAGCTTAATCATGATCACCATCGTCACCGGTAGCGACACCTTGATCTCCATCGTAGCATCGTTGTCGTCTCGCCAACTATTGCTTCTCGACTATCGCTACTGCTTAGTGATAAAATAAAGCAATTACATGGCTTTTGCATTTCATACAATAAAAGCGACAACCATATGGCTCCTGCCGATTGCCGATAACCGGTTACAAAACATGATCATCTCATACAATAAATATAGCATCACGTCTTGACCATATCACATCACAACATGCCCTGCAAAAACAAGTTAGGCGTCCTCTACTTTGTTGTTGCAAGTTTTACGTGGCTGCTACGGGCTGAGCAAGAACCGTTCTTACCTACGCATCAAAACCACAACGATAGTTTGTCAAGTTGGTGCTGTTTTAACCTTCGCAAGGACCGGGCGTAGCCACTCAGTTCAACTAAAGTGAGAGAAAGCAGACACCCGCCGGTCACCTTTAAGCAACGAGTGCTCAAGCGGTGAAACCAGTCTCGCGTAAGCGTCTGGCGTAATGTCGACCGGGCCGCTTCATCTCACAATACCGCCCAACCAAAGTATGACAAGCGGGTAAGCAGTATGACTGAAATCGCCCACACAACACGTGTGTTCTATTCGTGCCTATGCCATCAACGCATAAAACCAGGCTCGATGCCACCTGTTGGGGAACGTAGTAATTTCAAAAATTTTCCCTCGCACACACAAGATCATGGTGATGGCATAGCAACGAGAGGGAGAGTGTATGTCCACGTGCCTTGTAGACCGTGGCGGAAGCGTTATAACAACGCGGTTGATGTAGTCGTACGTCCTCACGATCCGACCGATCCAAGTACCGAACGCACGGCACCTCCGAGTTCAGCACACGTTCAGCTCGATGACAATCCCCGGGCTCCGATCCAGCAAAGCGTCGGGGATGAGTTCCGTCAACCTGACGGCGTGGTGGCGATGATGATGCTCCACCGGCGCGGGGCTTCGCCTAAGCTCATGACGATATGACTCTACGGCGCGAGGCTTCGCTTAAGCTCATGACGATATGACTGAAGTGGAATATGGTGGAGGGGGCACCGCTGCGGCTAAGGACCGATCCGTAGATCAACTTGTGTGTTATGGGGTGCCCCCCTGCCCCCGTATATAAAGGATCAAGGGGGGGGGGTGCGGCCGGCCCTAGGAGGAGGCGCGCCGGAGGAGTCCTAATCCCACCGGGAGTAGGACTCCCCCCCTTTCCTAGTTGGATTAGGACTTGGGGGGGAGGGGAGAGAGGAAGGGGGGCGCCGCCCCCCCTCTCCTTGTCCTATTCGGACTAGGGGAGGCGCGGCCTGCCCTGGCCGCCCTCCTCTTCTCCCTTATGGCCCATTAAGGCCCAACATCCCCGGGAGGGTTCCGGTAACCCGGGTGTTCAGTAAAATCCCGATTTCACCCGGAACTATTCCGAAGTCCAAACATAGGCTTCCAATATATCAATCTTTATGTCTCGACCATTTCGAGACTCCTCGTCCTGTCCGTGATCACATCCGAGACTCCGAACAAACTTCGGTACATCAAAACTTATAAACTCATAATAAACTGTCATCGTAACGTTAAGCGTGCGGACCCTACGGGTTCGAGAACTATGTAGACATGACCTAGAACTATTCTCGGTCAATAACCAATAGCGGAACCTGGATGCCCATATTGGTTCCTACATATTCTTCAAGATCTTTATCGGTCAAACCGCATAACGACATCGTTGTTCCCTTTGTCATCGGTATGTTACTTACCCGAGATTCGATCGTCGGTATCCAATACCTAGTTCAATCTCGTTACGGAAGAATCTCTTTACTCGTTCCGTAATACATCATCTCACAACTAACTCATTAGTTGCAATGCTTGCAAGGCTTATGTGATGTGTATTACCGAGAAGGCCTAGAGATACCTCTCCGACAATCGGAGTGACAAAACCTAATCTCGAAATACGCCAACCCAACATGTACCTTTGGAGACACCTGTAGTACTCCTTTATAATCACCCGATTCACGTTGTGACGTTTGGTAGCACCAAAGTGTTCCTCCGATGGCAGGAGTTGCATAATCTCATAGTTACAGGAACATGTATAGGTCATGAAGAAAGCAATAGCAATATACTAAGCGATCAAGTGCTAAGCTAACGGAATGGGTCATGTCAATCACATCATTCTCCTAATGATGTGATCCCATTAATCAAATAACAACACATGTCTATGGTCAGGAAACATAACCATCTTTGATTAATGAGCTAGTCAAGTAGAGGCATACTAGTGATTTGTATGTTTGTCTATGTATTCACACATGTATTATGTTTCCGGTTAATACAATTCTAGCATGAATTATAAACATTTATCATGATATGAGGAAATAAATAATAACTTTATTATTGCCTCTAGGGCATATTTCCTTCAACCTCTCCGTCATACGGAGTGACAAATCCCAGTCTCGATCCGTGTCAACCCAACAGACACTTTCGGAGATACCTGTAATGCACCTTTATAGTCACCCAGTTACGTTGTGACGTTTGGTACACCCAAAGCACTCCTACGGTATCCGGAAGTTACACGATCTCATGGTCTAAGGAAGAGATACTTGACATTGGAAAAGCTCTAGCAAAACGAACTACACGATCTTGTGCTATGCTTAGGATTGGGTCTTGTCCATCACATCATTCTCCTAATGATGTGATCCCGTTATCAACGACATCCAATGTCCATAGTCGAGAAACCATGACCATCTGTTGATCAACGAGCTAGTCAACTAGAGGCTCACTAGGGACATATTGTGGTCTATGTATTCACACGCGTATTACGATTCCTGGATAATACAATTATAGCATGAATAAAAGACAATTATCATGAACAGGGAAATATAATAATAATACTTTTATTATTGCCTCTAGGGCATATTTCCAACAGTCTCCCACTTGCACTAGAGTCAATAATCTAGTTGTGATGAATCGAACACCCATAGAGTTCTGGTGTTGATCATGTTTTACCCGCGGAAGAGGTTTAGTCAACGGATCTGCGACATTTAGATCCGTATGCACTTTGCAAATTTCTATGTCCCCATCTTGAACATTTTCACGAATGGAGTTGAAGCGGCGCTTGATGTGCTGGTCTTCTTGTGAAACACAGGCTCCTTGGCAAGTGCAATAGCTCCAGTGTTATCACAGAAGAGTTTGATTGGCTCCGACGCATTGGGTATGACTCCTAGGTCGGTGATGAACTCCTTCACCCAAATTGCTTCATGTGCTGCCTCCGAGGCTGCCATGTACTCTACTTCACATGTAGATCCCGCCACGACGCTCTGCTTGCAGCTGCAGCTTCTTGCTTCCACCATTCAACATATACACGTATCCGGTTTGTGACTTTGAGTCATCCAGATCTGTGTCGAAGCTAAGCGTCGACGTAACCCTTCTGACGAGCTCTTCGTCACCTCCATAAACGAGAAACATGTCCTTTGTCCTTTTCGGTACTTAAGGATATTCTTGACCGCTGTCCGGTGTTCCTTGCGGGATTACTTTGGTACCTTCCTACCAAACTTACGGCAAGGTTTACATCAGGTCTGGTACACAACATGGCATACATAATAGATCCTATGGCTGAGGCATAGGGATGACACTCATCTCTTCTTTATCTTTTGCCATGGTCGGGCATTGAGCTGAGCTCAATTTCACACCTTGCAAAACAGGCAAGAACCCTTTCTTGGACTGATCCATTTTGAACTTCTTCAAAATCTTATCAAGGTATGTGCTTTGTGAAAGACCTATGAGGCGTCTCGATCTATCCCTATAGATTTTGATGCCTAATATGTAAGCAGCTTCTCCAAGGTCCTTCATTGAAAAACTCTTATTCAAGTAGGCCTTAATGCTGTCCAAAAGTTCTATATCATTTCCCATCAAAAGTATGTCATCTACATATAATATGAGAAATGCTACAGAGCTCCCACTCACTTTCTTGTAAACGCAGGCTTCTCCATAAGTCTGCATAAACCCAAACGCTTTGATCATCTCATCAAAGCAAATGTTCCAACTCCGAGATGCTTGCACCAACCCATAAATGGATCGCTGGAGCTTGCATACCTTGTTAGCATTCTTAGGATCGACAAAACCTTCCGGCTGCATCATATACAGCTCTTCCTTAAGGTAACCGTTAAGGAATGCCGTTTTGACGTCCATCTGCCATATCTCATAATCATAGTATGCGACAATTGCTAACATGATTCAGACGGACTTAAGCTTCGCTACGGGAGAGAAAGTCTCATCGTAGTCAATCCCTTGAACTTGTCGATAACCCTTAGCGACAAGTCGAGCTTTATAGATGGTAACATTACCATCCGCGTCCGTCTTCTTCTTAAAGATCCATTTGTTTTCTATCGCTTCGATCATCGGGAAAGTCTGTCAAAGTCCATACTTTGTTTTCATAAATGGATCCTATCTCGGATTGCATGGCTTCAAGCCATTTGTTGGAATCTGGGCCCGTCATCGCTTCTTCATAGTTCGAAGGTTCACCGTTGTCTAACAACATGATTTCCAGGATAGGGTTGCCGTACCACTCTGGCGCGGAACGTGTCCTAGTGGACCTACGAAGTTTAGTAGCAACTTGATCCGAAGTACCTTGATCATCATCATTAATTTCCTCTCCAGTCGGTGTAGGCATCACAGGAACATTTTCCTGAGGTGCACTACTTTCAGTTCAAGAGGTAGTACTTCATCGAGTTCTACTTTCCTCCCACTTACTCCTTTCGAGAGAAACTCTTTTCCGTAAAGGATCCGTTCTTGGCAACAAAGATCTTGCCTTCGGATCTAAGGTAGAAGGTATACCGAATGGTTTCCTTAGGGTATCCTATGAAGACGCATTTTTCTGACTTGGGTTCGAGCTTTTCAGGTTGAAGTTTCTTGACATAAGCATCGCATCCCCAAACTTTTAGAAACGACAGCTTAGGTTACTTCCCAAACCATAATTCATACGGTGTCGTCTCAACGGATTTAGACGGTGCCCTATTTAAAGTGAATGTAGCTGTCTCTAGAGCGTATCCCCAAAATGATAGCGGTAAATCAGTAAGAGACATCATAGATCGCACCATATCCAATAGAGTGCGATTACGATGTTCGGACACACCGTTCTGTTGAGGTGTTCCAGCGGCGTGAGTTGTGAAACGATTCCACATTTCCTTAAGTGTGTACCAAATTTGTGACTTAAATATTCTCCTCCACGATCTGATCGCAAGAATTTTATGTTTCGGTCACGTTGATTCTCTACTTCATTCTGAAATTCCTTGAACTTTTCAAAGGTCTCAGACTTGTGTTTCATCAAGTAGACATACCCATATCTACTCAAGTCATCAGTGAGAGTGAGAACATAACTTGATATCCTCCATGAGCCTCAACACTCATTGGACCGCACACATCGGTATGTATGATTTCCAATAAGTTGGTTGCTCGCTCCATTGTTCCGAGAACGGAGTCTTGGTCATCTTGCCCATGAGGCATGGTTCGCATGTGTCAAATGATTCATAGTCGAGAGACTCTAAAGTCCATCAGCATGGAGCTTCTTCATGCGCTTGACACCAATGTGACCAAAGGCGGCGATTGCCACAAGTATGCGGGACTATCGTTATCAACTTTACATCTTTTAGTATTCACACTATGAAAATGTGTAACATTACGTTCGAGATTCATTAAGAATAAACCATTGACCATCGGAGCATGACCATAAAACATTTCTCTCATATAAATAGAACAACCATTATTCTCGTATTTAAATGAGTAGCCATCTCGTATTAAACGAGATCCTGATACAATGTTCATGCTCAAACTTGGCACTAAATAACAATTATTGAGGTTTAAAACTAATCCCGTAGGTAAATGTAGAGGTAGCGTGCCGACGGCGATCACATTGAGCTTGGAACCATTCGCGACGCGCATCGTCACCTCGTCCTTCGCCAGTCTCCGTTTATTCCGCAGCTCCTGCTGTGAGTTACATATATGAGCAACGACACCGGTATAAAATACCCGGGGAGTTACTACAGTCTTGGTAAGGTACACATCAATTACATGTATATAAAATATACCTTTAGTCTTGCCGGCCTTCTTGTCCGCTAAGTATTTGGGGCAGTTCCGCTTCGATGACCCTTCCCTTTGCAATAAAAGCGATCGATCTCGTGCTTGGGTCCATTCTTTGACTTCTTCCCGGCAAGCTGGCTTACGGCGCGGCAACATCCTTGCCGTCCTTCTTGAAGTTCTTCTTTCCCTTGCCCTTCTTGAATTTAGTGGTTTTATTGACCATCAACACTTGATGCTCTTTCTTGATTTCTACCTCTGCTGACTTCAGCATTGAAAATACTTCAGGAATAGTTTTCACCATCCCCTGCATATTGTAGTTCATCACAAAGCTCTTGTAGCTTGGTGGGAGTGACTGAAGGATTCTGTCAATGACCGCCTCGTCCGGGAGGTTAATGTCCAGCTGGGACAGGCGGTTGTGCAACCCAGGCATTTTGAGTATGTGCTCACTGATAGAACTATTTCCTCCATCTTACAACTGTACAACTTGTCGGAGACTTCATATGTCTCGACCCGGGCATGAGCTTGGAAAACTAGTTTCAGCTCCTCGAACATCTCATATGCTCAGGTCGCTCAAGACGCTTTTGGAGCCCGGTTCTAAGCTGTATAGCATGCCGGACTGAACGAGGGAGTAATCATCATCAGCATGAGACTGCCAAGCGTTCATAACGTCTTGGTTCTCTGGGATGGGTGCTTCACCTAGCGGTGCTTCTAGGACATATTGTTTCTTGGCAGCTATGAGGATAATCCTCAGGTTCCGGACCCAGTCCGAATAGTTGCTGCCATCATCTTTCAGCTTGGTTTTCTCTAGGAACCTGTTGAAGTTCACGGTGACATGAGCGTTGGCCATTTGATCTACAAGACATTTTGCAAAGATTTTAGACTATTGTTCATGATAATAAAGTTCATCTAATCAAATTATTTAATGAACTCCCACTCAAATTTGACATCCCTCTAGTCATCTAAGTGATACATGATCCGAGACGACTAGGCCGTGTCCGATCATCACGTGAGACGGGCTAGTCATCGTCGGTGAACATCTCCATGTTGATCGTATCTTCCATACGACTCATGTTCGACCTTTCGGTCTCTTGTGTTCCGAGGCCATGTCTGTACATGCTAGGCTCGTCAAGTTAACCTAAGTGTATTGCATGTGTAAAACTGTCTTACACCCGTTGTATGTGAACGTAAGGATCTATCACACCCGATCATCACGTGGTGCTTAGAAGCAGCGAACTTTAGCAACGGTGCAGTTAGGGAGAACACTTTCTTGAAATTGTTATGAGGGATCATCTTATTTACTACCGTCGTTCTAAGTAAACAAGATGCATAAACATAATAAACATCACATGCAATTATATATAGTAGTGACATGATATGGCCAATATCATATAGCTCCTTTGATCTCCATCTTCGGGGCTCCATGATCATCCTGTCACCGGCATAACACCATGATCTCCATCATCGTGTCTTCATGAAGTTGTCACGCCAACAACTACTTCTACTTCTATGGCTAACGCCTTTAGCAACAAAGTAAAGTAATTTACATGGCGTTCTTCAATGACACGCAGGTCATACAAAAAATAAAGACAACTCCTATGGTTCCTGCCGGTTGTCATACTCATCGACATGCAAGTCGTGATTCCTATTACAAGAACATGATATCATACATCACATATATCATTCATCATTCATCACAACTTTGGCCATATCATATCACAGAACACTTGCTGCAAAAACAAGTTAGACGTCCTCTAATTGTTGTTGCAAGTTTTACGTGGCTGCAATAGGGTTCTAGCAAGAACGTTCTCTTACCTACGTGAAAGCCACAACGTGATTTGTCAACTTCTATTTACCCTTCATAAGGACCCTTTTCATCTAATCCGCTCCAACTATAGTAGGAGAGACAGACACCCGCTAGCCACCTTATGCAACTAGTGCATGTCGATTCGGTGGAACCATCTCCACGTAAGCGTGCGTGTAAGGTCGGACCGGGCGCTTCATCCCACAATACCGCTGAAGCAAGAAAAGACTAGTAGCGGCAAGCAAGTTGACAAGATCTACGCCCACAACAAAATTGTGTTCTACTCGTGCAATAGAGAACTACGCATAGACCTAGCTCATGATGCCACCTGTTGGGGAGCGTTGCGGAAAATTAAAATTTTTCCTACGGTTTCACCAAGATCCATATATGAGTTCATCTAAAGCAACGAGTCATGGGAGAGTGATTGCATCTACATACTACTTGTAGATCGCGTGCGGAAGCGTTCAATGGAGCAGGGGATGATGGAGTCGTACTCGCCGTGATTCAGATCACCGATGACCTAGTGCTGAGCGGACAGCACCTCCGCGTTCAACACACGTGCGGAGGCGGATGACGTCTCCTCCTTCTTGATCCAGCAAGGGGGAAGGAGAGGTTGATGATGATCCAGCAACACGACGGCGTGGTGGTGGATGCAGCAGAACTCCGGCAGGGCTTCGCTAAGCAACTACGGGAGGAGGAGGAGGTGTTGCAGGGAGGAGGGAGGCGCCAGGGCTTACGAGTGCGGCCACCCCTCCCTCCCCTCCCTTTATATAGGTGCAAGAGAGGGGGGGAGGGTGCAGCCTTGCCCCTTCCTCCAAGGAAGGGTGCGGCCACGCGGGGGGGAGGAGTCCATCCTCCCCAAGGCACCTCGGAGGTGCCTTCCCCTCTTAGGACTCTCCCTCTCCTTGATCTCTAGGCGCATGGGCCTCTTGGGGCTGGTGCCCTTGGCCCATATAGGCCAAGGCGCACCCCCTACAGCCCATGTGGCCCCCCCGGGGCAGGTGGACCCCTGGTGGACCCCGGACCCCTTCGGCACTCCGGTACAATACCGATAACGCGAAACTTTTGGCGACCAAAATAAGACTTCCCATATATAAATCTTTACCTCCGGACCATTCCGAACTCCTCGTGACATCCGGGATCTCATCCGGACTCCGAACAACATTCGGTTTGCTGCATACTCATATTCATACAACCCTAAGCGTCACCGAACCTTAAGTGTGTAGACCCTACGGGTTCGGAGACATCTTGAGACATGACCGAGACTGCTCTCGGGCAATAACCAACAGCGGGATCTGGATACCCATGTTGGCTCCCACATGCTCCTTGATGATTTCATCGGTTGAACCACGATGTCGAGGATTCAAACAACCCCGTATACAATTCCCTTTGTCAATCGGTATTTTACTTGCCCGAGATTCGATCGTCGGTATCCCAATACCTCGTTCAATCTCGTTACCGGCAAGTCACTTTACTCGGAACGTAATGCATGATCCCGTGACCAGACACTTGGACACATAGAGCTCATTATGATGATGCACTACCGAGTGGGCCCAGTGATACCTCTCCGTCATACGGAGTGACAAATCCAGTCTCGATCCGTGTCAACCCAATGACACTTTCGAAGATACCTGTAATGCACCTTTATAGTCACCCGATTACGTTGTGATGTTTGGTACACCCAAAGCACTCCTACGGTATCCGGGAGTTACACGATCTCATGGTCTAAGGAAGAGATACTTGACATTGGAAAAGCTCTAGCAAAAGCGAACTACACGATCTTGTGCTATGCTTAGGATTGGGTCTTGTCCATCACATCATTCTCCTAATGATGTGATCCCGTTATCAACGACATCCAATGTCCATAGTCAGGAAACCATGACCATCTGTTGATCAACGAGCTAGTCAACTAGAGGCTCACTAGGGACATATTGTGGTCTATGTATTCACACGCGTATTACGATTCCCGGATAATACAATTATAGCATGAATAGAAGACAATTATCATGAACAGGGAAATATAATAATAATACTTTTATTATTGCCTCCAGGGCATATTTCCAACAAGTAGCACTCTCTCGGCTGTGGCTGCACGTTCAACTGGCCAGTCAAGGAGCTCCAGCAAGCAGGTCCGCCTACTCTCCTTTCCCCTGAGCTCCTGCAACTAGACAAATCATCTTCCTGGTATTTTCTCACTTTTGATTCACAGACTATGTATTGTAGTTAGTTCTGGTGATTATCAATTGATCTAAGACTACTGTACGTGCATATCTCAGACTTTAGAAGAATGCACATAGCCTTGCTGAGAACATAATATTGTTTCGATGATTATCTTGTTTGTGCGCTTGTTTTGATAAAACACAGGGGTTATAGAGGAATTGAAACATGTTACATTGAAATCAGAGAGCATGTCGTTGTTGCTTAATTCCGTTAATCGTGGTTGTCACTGTATACCTTGAGATTCAGGTAGAAGCAATAGAATCCAAGAAAAAAAAATACCTACCTGCATGTGTTCCTTAGAGAGTTTGTTTTCTTCATACCTCACCATTCTTGATATATATGGTCATCTCTGTTACGGATATCACACTCGACAGCCTCTCTTCATGGCACAAAACTGAAACTACGCCATGAATATATTTATTCAGTGAAATAGCTGATTCCAATCATTCATCAACTAGCTTTGTTTTAATCACAGCAATAAGTCATGATATCTTGAAATTGCCTGATTGGTGATTATACATTTTATATGATGTTTTTCACCTGCAAGCTCTGCACTTCTTTCCTTTCAACTTTATCTCTCTTGCTTTATTTCATGAATATATTCCTCTTATCATTCCATCATTCAGTCTGTTTGCAACAAAATCCTGATTCATAGTTTGTTTTTTTAAATGCTTGGCACATCCTAAACAAAATACTGATTAAACGATAGGCTTGGCATATCTTTTTTATCACTATGGTTACTTTTATCCGCAACTAATTTCTCTGATTCCTTTCCCATGCTGTAATGCAATTGTTTTGGGCAATTCCCCAAGGCCTTATGTTTTATGTTATTGGAAACTGCAGGACACCCAGCGAGTGTTTAGGATCACACACACGGCAGTTCTTGGCATGCTCCTGGCACACCTTGGACTATCATCGGCTCAGTATGAACGCGTTGTTCATGAGGACGGCAAGACCCATGTTGTAAATTATGCATGGCGGCGTGTTGCAGTATCTTCTATGCCTAAAAGCGTCATGGCGGCGTGTTGTCGTATCTTCTATGCCTAAACGTCTACGTTATGCCTAAAACTTAAAGTTATCTATGCATAGTTGTAAATTGTCTTTAAGCGACGTGTTGTCGTATCTTCTATGCCTAAGATATTTGGTGCTAACCTATCGTGAAACATGCTTTCTATGTTCATGCATTGTTAAGTAGCTTCTTATTATGTGCATACAAACGTTTGGATCGGCACCCTCGCGCCACGGCGCGATCCCGATCTAGTCTTGGGCTATGGACACATACCTTCTTGAGCATCACACATCTTGGGCTCACATAGCTAGAAAAAAAATCCTTTTCTACTGAACATCGCCTAAATCTCTCTCAACTTCTTTCCTCTAACCTGATTCATCTCCATAGCATCAGTTAGTTCAACACTTGTCCACCTCTCTCTTCTTCACACAGCCGCCCTGGCCATAGTTTCTTGACCCGCCACCCAGCGCCTCCCTTCACCTATACCCAGGGCTCCTTTGCATCTCGCCGCCCTAGCCTAAGAGCATTTTAAAAATGTTGTTTGGGTTAGAAAAATGTAATGATATGGCGAAAATGATCCAATGACTGTAAGTAGTGCCTTTATATGATTATTGTTATAAGATAAGCATTCCAGTACTACTCTTATTAAATATGAATATGAGGCATGCCCACATTGATGAATAGCTCGATCCTTAGAAGTATTCCCATCTAAATGCCAATGCACTGGTCCACTCATGACATGAGCATATGTAGGGACATGAATATAATTGTTTTCTCGTATGATCTTGATGTGTATTAAATGACACACATCATATTAGCTTAACTTATAGTCAACATATAGTTGCGCAATTAGCAAACGGCAAAAAATATTAGGAGTCCAGACCAACAACAACCAATTGATCTCTTCAGCACCACATACTCTATTGTGCCAAACCAATATTTTGATAGATCGCGTGATTACTCCACAATCTAAAATAAAGAGACACCTAAAGGTCATAACGACAAAGTAGATGAACCAAGAGTCACCACCTACTCATGAAGAAATTTATTCGAGGGTATAAACTTGAACCTACTAATGCAGGCTGCAAAATAGACTAGAAATCACATTTTCCTTGGCAGCGGCAAGTCGGCAACAATTCAGATACAGAAAGACCCGATCCATCCATTGAAACATCTACTTCTTCAGTACATGGGGTACATATAAATCTATAGAACATAGGTGCTTCAACTTCAGAACATCAACTACCAACAGAGTAAAAAAATCAGTAGAAAAAGTTCATCTATAGGATGTGAAAATTTTAGAAAAAACATCTAGAGGATGTAAATCATTAGGATGCAACTATCCTCAGAAATTGAGGTGACACTTCCAATTATAATCATTTCAAAATTTCAAATAAATCAACATGAAGACTCCGGACTATAACTTAACATAAGCTGTACTCACTTTTTGGTATATTTCATAATCAGCCAGACTACATATCTTAAAGTTGCCTTGGATCGACCAAAAGCCTTTTGGCATTCTGGATGTATGATGTCAGTCCAAGACAACTTGAATTAAGTAGGCAAACCTACACAATAAAAACTTTAGCAGGAAAAGAACAATCTTTACTTTCTTACTCACTTGTGCATATGAAATCCCGTTGACTTCGAACAGAAAGCTAC
Source organism: Aegilops bicornis (assembly GCA_021605145.1). Taxonomy (NCBI): domain Eukaryota; kingdom Viridiplantae; phylum Streptophyta; class Magnoliopsida; order Poales; family Poaceae; genus Aegilops; species Aegilops bicornis. The sequence goes on along the minus strand of CM038675.1, from coordinate 105,223,543 downwards.
TACCAGACAAGCTTGCGTGTGCCTTTGTGTCGGTGTCAAAACTGGCGGATCTCGGGTAGGGGGTCCCGAGCTGTGGATCTTGGATCAATGGGGAACAAAGGACTAGGGACACGATACTTACCCAGGTTCGGGCCCTCTATAAGAGGTAAAACCCTACGTCCTTCTTGATTATATTGCTTGTGTATGTGTGGATTACAGAGTCAATCTACCACGAGATGAGATGAGCTAAACCCTAGGCTAGTAGGATGATGGTTGTTGCTCTTGCCTCTACGGACTAAATCCTCTGGTTTATATAAACACAAGGGATATTAGTGTTACACGTGGTTGGTTACAACAAAGGAATTAGCATGCCGAATCTTCTATCCTAACTTGGAGTGTACGCCAAGGTACCAAAGGTCTTCTGTCCGAACACAATGCTGTCCCGGAATCTGACCCTCCTCAGTTGTAGCGTGGCCCAGCTGTCCGGCCCATGAGAGATAGGCCGGCAGCCCGAGGACCTCCTAGTCCATGACTCCCTCAGCAGCCCCAGAACGAGCCTCCAATGCCGGAGTCTATAATCATCAATCGCTCAATGTGTGCCAAAGTCTTCGGCTTGCGAGGTGAGTTCTCCATCTTTTCCTAGTGTATTCGGAACAATCCGCTTCAACCGGGCTCTCGACCTAATTCGGTCATGCGTCCAATCAGGCTATATTCAGAATCCGGACTATCGATTTACTTAGCCTCGAAGGCCAACCGCTCAAGTGTGAATAGTGCCCTCGACTGACAATTTTGGCAAAGGGTCACGACCGGTCATAAACATCGGACTGCTGGGAGAACTCGATGTGTGGCTCGAGGCGTCCCCTCTATTGGCACGTCCCATCGAGGTGGAGATCGTGTTCCGTTTTTAAGGGATTTGATCAATGATATCCAGTATCCATCCGCGCATGACGCTTCGAGTATATCAGGAAGTGGCGAGGCCAGCAGGGCATTTAAAGGACTCTTTGGTATCACGACTGCTTATAAAATGAGACCAGCAGTAGTTATCCCAACATGCCTTCTTCTTCCTCTCGCCACAGCTCTCCATAGAGCTCAAGTGCCCCGATCCAACTTTCCTCAAAGACTCCCCTCCCCCGTACTCGGCCATGGCAGGATCTGGAGTGAAGAGCAATTAGGAGGCCTCGAGCGTCACCAACGACGACATCAAGGACCTGAAGCGCGCGGGTTACCTCTCTGCATTGTTGAGGAAATCGTTAACTGGTAGCTGCTCGGTTGGCTGGTGAGTAGGGGATTAATCGGCTAATCGGCAAGTTAATCGGCCATTTAATCAACTAATCGGATGATTTATCGGTTTATAGGCTACTCGGTGACCCTACGAGTAGGGATTAATCGGCAAGTTAACTGGTTAATCGGGCCCTGAGGAGGGCCAGGTCATCCCGACGCCCCGTGCCTGTGAGCGGGTGGTGTTCATTCCCCACTTTATCCAGGTACTAGGCTTCCCGCTCCACCCCTTCATACGGGGACTGATGTTCTTCTACGGGCTGGACTTCCACGACCTAGCTCCAAATTCTTTTCTTCATATCTCGGCCTTCATCACCATCTGTGAGGCCTTTATCCGAATCCAGCCACACATCGTCCTATGGTTGAAAGTGTTCAACGTCAAGCCAAAGATCGTCGACGGCCAACAGGCGGACTGCCGGGGAACGATGGTGAGCAGGCTCACCCGAGTCGGGTGGCTGGAGGGCACATTTATAGACACCATCGAAATCTGGCAGAAAGAGTGGTTCTACATGACAGAGCCTCGCAACGAGGCCTGGGCGGCTGCTCCGGCCCGGACCCCCAGCGAGGCTAACCTCATGGACCAAGAAGGGTCTTGAGTGGGGGTCCACTACAGAGGTGGAGGCGCTGCAGAAGCGTGTCTCCAATATGATAAATGCGGGAGCCAAGCTGACCAATGTGGTCCAGATCATGCTTTATTGCCGCCTCTTTCCTTGCCAACTCCGGGCCACCCCAATGTGGTCCTGGAAGCCCGAACACCCCTGCACAGTGCAACGCTTCTTCGGCACCACCCACGAGAAGTAGTGGAAGGTGCTATTCAAGCCGCAGAAGACGTGGCCGGCCAAGAAGGAGGACATCGGCCTTGACGCCTAGAACCCCGCCAAGGAGGTAACGAAAAATCATCTATTTTGTGTTCGGATTTGTAATTCTGCTAGGGCCCTTACCTTCTTCTCCTTTTCGTAGAGCTAGCTCAAGAGGGCCGTGCTGATCTCTAGCCCAACCCTGCTGCCCGAAGACCCCAGGTCAGCTCAACTGGAGGAGATGTTGACCGTGGCGCCGTATAAGGCGCCAGAAAAGGAGGAGAAGAAGAACAGCGAGACAAGGGAGGCCAAAGAGGGCCTCCGCCCAAGAGTCCATCCGGACACAAAGTCCAGGGACACTCAAGCCCCTTCCGCACACAAGGGGGAGCAGGAAGAGGAGGAGGGAGAGGAGGAGAGCGACTCCTCCCATATCTGGAGAGAGCGGCGTCGGTCGATGCCGAGGAGGAGCAGCCTTCCCATGCCTCGAAGAGAAGCAATGGCAAGTTAGTCTTGCTCAATGACAGCTCGGATTTCAATAAGGAATCCGCAACATCCGAGAAGGTCCCGGAGAGGGTCCCCAAGGTCAAGCCCCGCGCCGAAAGGTAAGAATCCAAAGACTGTCCGGGTGTTGGTTTCGCTGATTTGTTTATTGATATCATGTCTATTTTCATGTTACAGCCCGTCGCGCGACCTCCCCACCGACCAAATCTCAGAGGGGACTTTCCCGCCAGCCGATTTGGCGGAGAGTGGGAATGTGTCGCACCCTGCACCTCCTCCGGTAATTGGGGAGACCGGGGAGGTGCTGTCCCGAAGGACCCCCCTCCCCCCGGCCCCGAGCACGGGCGGGGATGGCGACGTCATCATGGCCGAGGCTAATGCTTTGGCCCCGAAGATCAGGAAAGGGAGCTCGACCAAACCGAGCCCCTCCAAAAGACAATACTGGAGCTCCCAAGGCCCTCTAAGGTGTCAAATCCGGCATCCACCGAAAGGGAGCCGGGACCCCGCCACCTGCGCCGAACATCGGAGATCGGATGGCGGTAGAGTGGCCGGACATGATGGAGGAAGTTGTGAACGGCTCCTCCATAGTCGCGAAACACTGCGCCCTGATGGGTGTGGTTTTGCAAGGCGTTCGGTCCATTAACAGCGGACTGAAAGTAGCCTTTGGTGGCCTTCTAACAGGCTTTGAGGTAAGCAATATAATGCTATTTTCATGAAAATGTATTTTACGAACAAAATTTGAGCAATCCTTGTATGTAATACCCCCACCCCCCCCCCCCCCCCAAGGCTCTGTCAGGATTGAAAAATCCTGGCAGAGGATCGAAAATCGTTTAACCTTGAGCCTTAATGAGTTTATTTTTGTTTGGACAGGCTTTGGCGTTGATGGCTGGTACCAATACCGTCGAGCTGGCCGAGATGAGCCGGAGGCTCAAAAGCTCAGATGAGGAGCTCGACCTCGTCAACAAGCAGTTTGACGAAGTGCATGGTTAGTCCTTTCGAAACATAGTTACTTAACTATTTTGTCAAACAAAGTATTTAGGATTATCCTAAGCAAAGTTGCTTGATTGTAATTACAGCTACTTCCGCGGAGGTCGAGAGCCTCAGGGTTGAGCTAAGGAAGGCTAAGGAAGAGGTGGCCGAACAGAAGGCGGCGGCCGAACGAGCGGCCGCCGAGCTCACGTCGGTAAGAACCGAGCATGAGAAGCATGAGGCCAGAGTGGCCGAAGTGCAACAAGAGCCCAAGGATGCCGTCACAAAGTGTGAGGACCTTAAGCAGAAGAACAAGGACCATGTCACCGAGATGGCGAAGATAAAGACAAAGATCCAAGAAGCACGGGCGGAGACACGAGGCCCCTGAGAGGAGCTCTGCCAAGTGAAGCAAATTGCTGACGGTAAGCCATACTTACTGTAGAGTGTCTTTGGTGGCCACCGATTCGCGTTGCTCACACGGATCTGGCGTTCCGCAGGCGCATTTGCGGAGCTCCCGAGAAGTGCGGAGGATGCGGCCCGGCAATATGCGGCTCGGGAGGATTATGTCGTTCAACGGCTGTTCTCGGCGCAGTTTTAGGCGCCCGAGCATCCTCCTCCGCTAAGCAACCAGATGAAGCAAATCATGGAGCTGCACCGAATGGCGGAGCCGGCCATAAATGATTTATGTATCCAGCTATGGCCCTCAGAGCCAATGCCGAGCAGTTATTTCGGCTTGGTGCAGAAGCTGCGTGATGCTGCCTCGAGGGTTGATGCTGTTAAGCGCTCGGCGTGCATTAAGGGGGCGCGGATGGCGTTCGCGAAGACAATGGTACATTGGCCGAGGATCAAGCCAGTTCTGCCGGAAAGGATCACAGGCGCCCCGAGTAGTATTTCTCCGTTGTGATGGACGGTGCTCGGGCAGTAGAGGCCCACTGTTCGAAAGATGTACTCCTTAAGTGATAGTGTCGTCATGTATCGAAACTTGGTTAAACCGTGTGCTTTATAATGCATTTATGGTTTATCATAGTTGTATGTGTTGGATGTTATTTTGACTATCTTCTATCTTGACTTGGAGTGTACGCCAAGGTACCAAAGGTTTTTTGTCCGAACACAATGCCGTCCCGGAATATGACCCTCCTCCAGCTGTTGGTGCTTGGATGTGTTTCGTTTCTCACACATTTGGCAGTTCTGTGAAGTTTGGTCCCCATAGTTTGTGAAGTTTGGTCCCCAAATAGTATGTGCAAGGTGATTCATAGTGTTATTTTGTTAAGCAATTTTCCTTATTCTGCATGGGTGCTAATTTATCAATCGTTCTCAACCTGAACATGGCATATTTCTTCCGTATGCAGTGAAGTTTGGTCCCATATTTTTATGAGAAAAGGTGAAACAGAGTGATGTTTCCTTTTATGCTGGGTGATATTCCATCTTTATTACCTTTTGCAGAGTTTGACCTGAAGAATATACCTACTTAAGCATGGTTCTAATTAACTTGTCATTCTGTGTATTTGTTTCTTAATTAATCAACTTTCAGCGTAAACAGAAATTATTTTTGTTTATTAACATTCCAACATTTTATAATCATTCATTAAACATGTTCACTTTCAGTTCAACTAAATTCATAAAAATATGAACGATGACAATTCTTAAGAGTTAATTCTTTTCAAAAAAAGATTGTTTAACCTATTAAAATCTGTTGTTCAATTTTGGTAGGCATTGAATGTATGCTGAACAATTATTGAATACACGGTGAACATTTATGTGTAATATACGCTGAACAAAAATTCAAATTCATAGTGAACTTTGGTAATATTCATTGAACATATTCTTAATATGCGAGAACATTACATTTTTACAATGCATGGTTGATTTTTTTTGGAAATATACCGTGAACAATTTTGTAATATACAATGAACATTTTTGTATAAAAAATTGATCTTATTTTGCGACCAAAAATTGAACATTTGTTTTCATAGGTTAAACAGTAGACAATATATTTGAACATTTGTTAAATAATTTTTATTCATTCCCTGCCTTTTTTTTTCAATATATTTACATATCTCTTTTTTGTTCAATTTGTTAACAAAAAGGATGTTCAACTACTTTATGGCTGAACAATTGTTTATTAAACCTGCTTCACTCAGTTCAACATTTGTTAAATAAATTCTTGTTCATTCCATTTTTTAAACTTGTTCATTAAAAAGGTTCAGCTACTTTTACTATTAAAGAAATTCGTGAAACTAGTTTAGTCTGCCCACTCGTGAAACTAGTTTTTTCCTTTGAGAACATTTATTCCATTTTGTAGCAAGTTGGGCCAAAAGAATGTTTTTGCTGATTCTTTTTGTCTCTGAATATTGTTCAAGAAGACAAGAATTTACCCCTTCACTTTTATATATTCATTGAACATTTGTTTTTTTTCTTTCTGATTTTGATTGTTCTTCAGATTACTAGAAAATATATTGCTGCCAATTCATAAATAACAATTAGTACAAATTCTTGTACTAATAGTTGATGAAACAGTTGCTCTTAGTACAAATTCAGAAACAAAAGTCTATGAAACAGTCACTTTTTATTACAAATTCTTGTACTAAAAGTTGTTGATTCTTTTTATTATTCTCAGCTCTGCATTTCTCATTGTACAAATTGAGAAACAAAATTGTTGTACAAATAAAAAAAAAACTGAAACAACCATGAAACAGTCACTAAAAAGTTCAAGAAACAGCCGCGAAAAGGTACAGGAAACAGCCGTGAAAAAGTTCAGGAAGCCGTATACACGCTTTTTTTAGGGGGCGTACACGTACACGAAGCAGTATGGAAACAGCTACGACAACTTTTGAATTAACAAACGAAGGAAACTTAGTTAACGGGGCCGCGAACAAGCCAGCCCACAAACAACCTCTATCAGAGGAACCTCCTCAACTTGACACTCGCGAGCGTCGAGCAGGACCCCCCTTGGCCGGGAGCTCCTATTCGGCGCGGGGGAAGCGAACCGGCGCCTACTGGCAGCGCCAAGTGGGCCGGCCCACAGACGGAGCGAGCAGGTCGCGTGAAAAAAGAAAGCAAAAATGTGGTAGAACCACGACTCGAACTCACGCAGCTAGGCAGCAGGATATTCCAGAAAACCAGTACAGCATCGAATGACTAGTGATTCTAATCAACGCGAACCCTATAAGAACCATAAGAGTCTTGCCATTTATTGCACAAAACAATACAGTTTACTCTATAACTTGTATTTTCGAATTTCTTGAATATTGTACGTTTTACTTTATAGCTTGAACAAAAGTTCATTGAATTTGAAAAATAAGTTCATCAAATTTGAAAAAAGTTCATAGATTTTAAAAAAGTTCATCAAATTTGAAATTAGTTCATCAGATTTGAAAAAAAGTTCATCAATTTTTGAAAACAGTTCATCAAATTTTGAAAAAAGTTCATCAAATTTGAAAAAGTTCATAGAATTTTTAAAAAAAGTTCACCGATTTTGAAAACAGTTCATCAGATTCAATAAAAGTTCATCGGATTTGAATAAAAGTTCATCAAATTTGAAAAAAAATTCACAAATCTGAAAAAAGTTCATCGATTTGAAAAACAAGTTCATCGAAGTCGGAAGAAGAAAAAGGAAAACAAAAAAACAAAAAAGGAAAAAAGGAAAACAGAAAAAGGTAAAAAGAAAAAACGTAAAAGAAAGTAAAAGTTCATTCTAAACAAATAAAGTGTGTTGGCCTGCTGGTTGCACCTGCGGTACTACGTACGCGAGGTCCCTGGTTCGAATCACAGCTAACACTGGTCTTTTCTCTGAATAAAACAGAGAAGAAGAAAAACTATTGGGCCGGCCCATCGAGCGAGCGCTACAGGCGTCGGTTGGCAAGCGGGCGCATATGCGCCAAATAGGAAATCCGAGGAGCGCCCATTCGGCGCCTTCAGCAGCGCACCACTTGTCGCAACTTGAGAAATTTGAATGATCTTCACAACGAGTACTCCTTAACTAGTGCAAGTTTGGGCCCGCTTGGGCACACTGTTCGTCATGTATACGAGCGTGTATCTTGTTTTTCCGCTGAATCCGGTCAGAAGCGTCAGACCGAGTTTCACGAATCCCCAGATATCAACCAACGCTAGCGATTTCGGAAGCAGCTGAGCTCGAGCACCGAATCGCTGCGTCTGTTTTTGTTTCCTATATGTTGGCCTATTATGCTCGTGACGCCAGGGAAGTGGCGGGCCGCTTTTTTTGTTTTGTTGTTCTTGAACTACACGATGTGCTTGAGACGTTCGTGTGAGATAGCAATTTATTCATGTGTGTCTTCCTATTTTTTAAGTTGGTGTGTGTGTCCACCTGGACCATTTTTTCCTTTTCGGGCTTCATTTTTCCTGTCTATTATTTGTGTTGCGTCTGTTCATTGCAGAAATTTTATTTCTGAACTCTTTTGACATTTCTCTCTCTCTTTTTTTTTCACTGTAATTCTATGCTTTGTGTATATACACGGTGTCAATGCATATTTCTCATCTGAGCCGGGTTTTTTTTCTTTTTCTTTTTCACCCTTCCTTATTTTCTGCATCAAATAAATTCAATTATCTTAATTTCATGCTTTTTATTTTTTATTTTTTCCTTTGCCTTTTTCCTTTTTTATTTTCCATTCTTCAATTATTATTTTCAATTTATGAATATTTTTAAACATTTTTAGCAATGGCTCATCTAATTTTCCGACTGTTCGACCTATTCACTTTAAATGTTGTGCAAATATTGATCAAGGGCTATGTTTGTCACATGCGTCTCGCCATACATTCTATGTCCATTAGTCGGCATGTTCATGCATGCGTTTTTTTGTTGGTCCGTTTTTGTGGCGCGGTCTCGGGGGTCGGTTTCTTTTTTGGCCCGCGTTGTATTTCTATTCCTAATGGAGCAGTTGGTAGTCTCGCTTTCAGGTTTTTTTGTCCCACCTTCCATGGTTTTTTTTGGTACCTGCTCCCACCTCACACTGAGCCGCCACGTACCGAAAAAACCTCGTACCGAGGCCCCCACCCGCCCCACGCACTCCAGGGCCTAACCTCGTACCGAGGCTCCCAGTTTCGTCGGTTTTTTTCGTTTGGTTTATTTTCGACTCATCTCTCACCACCCCTCCCACCTTAATTTTTTCTTCTCCCCACTTAAAACCGAATCACGTTCGATTCTCCTTCCATTTATTCGTGCTTGTTTTGGCAGGTGTCGATTCAATTCAATCATGTAAATATTTTGGCAAGTTCTGATTCAGTAAATCAAGAGCAATCAGCGTAGCCGGATTCGGTAATTGGTAATTGAAATCGTAGGCAAGAGATCTCCTCGTCCATCAGTGTGAACTTCCTTTTTTTTACAATATGAGTCCCACCTTCCTAGCGCCAAAGTGTAATATATGGAAACAAACTCAATGAATTATAACAGTAATTAACCCGATTAGTACATACCAAACATCAGGTACGTCATTAATTCGCTTCCTTTCCTTCCCTTCGTCCCTCAATCCCACGCTCATGGCGCTATAGTGGCGGAGTCGGTGATGGCGATGAGGACAGCCCGTGGCAGCCCCCGAAGAACTAACACGACCCAAGATATGGGTGAGTTCTCGTGATCTCCATCCTACTCCCTCACTTCCTCCAAATTCCTCGATCCCGTTCACGCTCTGATCCGAAGGCCGATGCAGCTCTGTCCGATTGACAATGCAGGTTCAGGATCGTTCCTTTCAGCGCCCACTCTTGGAAGAATCGGCAACATGCCATGTAGATCGATCCTGGCCGAGATCACGGGATGCTTGCACAGGGCTCGCCAAGATTGCTATTCTGAACTTTTTTGTGAACAAATGAAGAGCGGGACAGGATCCGCACTTGTGCTAATATACTTGTGTAGTTGCGGGTTTTGTTTTAAAAATCCAATTGTTGTTTATCTTTTGTCGCTGAAAAATGATTACTAATTATGACATTGATTTTATTTCTTCTGGATGTTGTATATTCTTGGATTGAAGGGACTCCCTAACAAGGTGAAAGGTCAGGTTACATCTGCATGTCGTTCTATACTTGTTTACCTGATTACTTGATGCATAATTTCACATGGGTAAAGTAAAAATATTTAGCCTGGTTTAGATGATGCAATCAGACGAAGAATGACGAGGGGCTTGTACAAATTTCTTGCGAGAAGACAACCCAAATTTTGGCATTGGTCGTAATCTGGTAGTTCTTTAGGTGAGTGACACATTCATTTGGAGAAGCACGAGCTGGAATCAGACACCTATTTTTTTTTTTGCTGCTTATTATAACTTTTTTCTAATTGAACAAGAGTTTTATGTAATAACCTTACAGAATAGAGAGCCATGCAAACATATATATGACCTTTTTAACTTGTCAAGGAGAATACGCAGATTAACTTTCCATGAGTAGTAGTCTTCTTTTGTTAACTAAAACTATTTAGTTCTCATGTACGTGTGTAATTTTAGAACTTGAAACTTGGAACTTGGAAGTTGATCCAAACAAAGGAAACAATTAACCTCTACATCCCGTACCTAATAAGATGGATATGTATGAGAATATTAAATATACTATTAACATGATTAATATTAAACTCTTAAAGTTAATGTGACCCCGTTGCAACACACGGGCGTTCTTCTAGTAAGTTGAAGATACGAGCTGGTCCCTGCCTCCTCGGTTCCATTCCCCTTTGTCTTGGAGTAAAGCTGATGCGAGCAGGAAGAAGGGAGTCGACTAGGGGTTCGATCTTTGTCCCCGTGAGAAAGAAGATGGTAGTCTATGATGATGTTTTGAGTGACCTCGTATCCATCTTTGTCCCTTTTGCCCTATTTTTCATGTAAGTATTTTGTGATTTTTATCCGGTAACCTTTTCTGTTCTAGTTGTAACTCCACCTCCGACATGCAACATAATTTCCTTTTGTGACCCAGTTGCAAAGTCCATCCCTTGATATGCCATTGTGTCTGATCCATTTTTTGTGCTAGTTGCATGCGCACCCTTTTGGCATGCAACTTGGGGGGGGGGGGGGGTCCGACCCTTTTTGTCCCTGTTGCAACTCCACCCCCTACATGCAACTGCGTGCCCGTACTTTTTCGTTGTCCCAATTTCAAATCCACCCTCGACATGCAACCTTTTTTGGTGGAGGGGGGCAACCATTTTTTTCCCAGCAACAACTCCATCCCCAACATGCAATCGGGTCGGAGTTTTCTAGTTGCAAGTCCACCCTCAATATGCAACTGAGGGGCCAACCCATTTTTGTCCCCAGTTGCAATTCCACCCCGACTTGCAATTAAGAGGCCTAGTTGCAAGCTCATCCCCGATATGCAACCGGGGCCCGACCTAGTTTTCTCCTAGTTGCAAGTCCACCATGGACACGTAAGTCGGAGTCCGTTTTTTTCCTCCCAGTTGCAATTCCACCTCCGACATGCAATGGGGCGGCCTGCCATTTTTCTTGTCCCAGTTGCAACTCCACCCTCAACATGCAACTCGGAGGCCCACGCCTTTTTAGTTGAAGATCCAACCTCGATATGCAACTGGGCTCAAACTTCATTTTTAATCCTAGTTGCAAGTCCATTCTTGACATGCAATGGAGGCCATCCCTTTTCTCCTAGTTGCAAATCCACCCTCGATATGCAACTGGGACCTAATCATTTTTGTCCGAATTGCAAGTCCACCATCGACATGCAACTGCGGGTCAGGGCAGGATTTTCGTTCCCCTAGTTACAGGTCGACCATCGACGTGCAACTAGTGTGTGTGTGTGTGTGTGTGTGTGTGTGTGTGTGTTTGTTGAGGGTCCCTAGTTGCATGTCAACCATTGACTCACAACTGGGGTGTGTGTGTGTGTGTGTGTGTGTGTGTGTGTGTGTGTTTGTTGAGGGTCCCAGTTGCATGCCGACCATTGACTCGCAACTTGGTGTGTGTGTGTGTGTGTGTGTGTGTGTGGAGGGTCCCCAGTTGCATGTCAACCATCAACTCACAACTAGGGGAGTGTGTGTTTGTCGAGGGTCCCCAATTGCAAGCCGACCATTGACTCACAACTAGGTGTGTAGGTGTGTGTGTGTGTGTGTGTGTGTGTGTGTGTTTGTCAAGGGTTCCCAATTGAAACCGACCATCGACTCACAACTAGGGGAGTGTGTGTTTATCGAGGGTCCCTAGTTGCATGCCGACCATAGACTCGCAACTAGGGGTGTGTGTGTGTTTGTCGAGGGTCCCCAGTATTATGTCAACCATCGACTTGCAACTAGGGGAGTTTGTGTTTGTCGATGCCCCTAGTTGCAAGCCGACCATCGATTCAGAACTAAAGGTGTGTGTGTTTGTCGAGGACCTGATACGTCTCACAAGGAATGTACTTCTCCAAACTCTTTTGCCCTTGTTTTGGACTCTAATTTGCATGATTTGGATGGAACTAACTGGGACTGACGTTGTTTTCAGCAGAACTGCCATGCTGTTATTTTTGTGCAGAAATAGAAGTTCTCAGAATGACCTGAAACTTCACGGAGTCACCTTTTGAAATTAATAAAAAATACCGGCGAAAGAATCAGCTGGAGGGGCCCACACCCTAGCCACGAGAGTGGGGGCGCGCCCTACCCCCTTGGTCGCAGCCCCTGCCTCATGGCCCCCCTGGACCTCCACTGACCTCAACTCCAACTCCATATATTCATGTTCAGGGAGAAAAAAAATCAAAGAGAAGGATTTTATGATACGGAGTCGCCGCCAAGGCTTGTTCTTCCTTGGGAGGGCTGATCTGGAGTCCGTTCGGGGCTCCGAAGAGGGGAATCCATCGCCATCATCATCATCAACCATCCTCCATCACCAATTTCATGATGCTCACTGCCGTGCGTGAGTAATCTCATCGTAGGCTAGCTGGAAGGTGATAGGTTGGATGAGATTTACCATGTAATCGAGTTAGTTTTGTTAGGGTTTGATCGTAGTAATAATTCAAAAAAATTCCTACGTGTCACCAAGATCAATCTAGGAGATGCTAGCAACGAGAGAGAGGGAGTGCATCTTCATACCCTTGAAGATCGCTAAGCGGAAGCGTTACAAGAACGCGGTTGATGGAGTCGTACTCGCGGCAATTCAAATCACGGAAAATCAATCTAGCGCCAAACGGACGGCGCCTCCGCGTTCAACACACGTACAGCCCGGGGACGTCTCCTTCTTGATCCAGCAAGGGGGGAGGAGAAGTTGAAGGAGAACTCCGGCAGCACGACGACGTGGTGGAGGAGCTCGTGGTTCTCCGGCAGAGCTTCGCTACACTCAACGGAGGAGGAGTTGGAGGGGGAGGGCTGCGCCAGGGGCAAGGGGTGTAGCTCCCATGCACCTTCCCACTATATATAGGGGCGGAGGGGGCTGGTTTCTTGCCCTCCAAGTCCATTGGGGCGTTGGCAAAGGTGGGAGGACAGAAATCCCATCCTTTCCCTTCCCCACCCATTGGTATCCCCCCTTTTAGGGATCTTGATCTTATCCCTTCGGGATATGATCTTATTCCTTCTAAGGGGGGACCTTGGTGCGCCTTGACCAGGGGTGTGTGGCCTTGCCCCCACTACCCACGTTCATGTGGGTCCCCCATGCAGGTGGGCCCCACTCCAGAACCTTCTAGAACCTTCCCGGTACAATACCGAAAAATCCCGAACATTTTCCGGTGGCCAAAATAGGACTTATATAAATCTTTACCTCCGGACCATTCCGGAACTCCTCTGACGTCCAGGATCTCATCTGAGACTCTGACAACTCTCGGTAACCACATACAATACCCATTACAACTCTAGCATCACCGAACCTTAAGTGTGTAGACCTTACGGGTTCGGGAACCATGCAGACATGACCGAGATGCCTCTCCGGCCAATAACCAACAGTGGGATCTGGATACCCATATTGGCTCCCACATGTTCCACGATGATCTCATCGGATGAACCACAATGTGGGGATTCAATCAATCCCATATACAATTCCCTTTGTCCATCAATATGTTACTTGCCTGAGATTCGATCGTCGGTATCCCTATACCTTGTGCAATATCATTACTGGCAACTCTCTTTACTCGTTCTGTAATACATGATCCCATGGCTAACTCATTTGTCACATTGAGCTCATTATGATGATGCATTACCGAGTGGGCCCAGAGATACCTCTCCGTCATACGGAGTGACAAACCCGAGTCTCGATTCGTGCCAACCTAACAGACACTTTCGGAGATACCTGTAGTGCACCTTTATAGCCACCCAGTTACGTTGTGGCGTTTGATACACCCAAAGCATTCCTACGGTATCCGGGAGTTGCACAATCTCATGGTCTAAGGAAACGATACAACGAACTACGCGATCTTGTGCTATGCTTAGGGTTGGGTCTTGTCCATCACATCATTCTCCTAATGATGTGATCCCATTATCAACGACATCCAATGTCCATGGTCAGGAAACCATAACCATCTATTGATCAACGAGCTAGTCAACTAGAGGCTCGCTAGGGACATGTTGTAGTCTATGCATTCACACATGTATTATGGTTTCCGGTTAATACAATTATAGCATGAAAAATAGACAATTATCATGAACAAGGAAATATAATAATAACTATTTTAGTATTTCCTCTAGGGCATATTTCCAATAGTCTCCCACTTGCAATAGAGTCAATAATCTAGTTACATTGTGATGAATCGAACACCCATAGAGTTCTAGTGCTGATCATGTTTTGCTCGTGGAAGAGGTTTAGTCAAAGGATCTGCGACATTCAGATCCATATGCACTTTACAAATATCTATGTCTCCATCTTGAATATATTCACGAATGGAGTTGAAGCGACGCTTGATGTGCCTGGTCTTCTTGTGAAACCTGGGCTCCTTGGCAAGGGAAATAGCTCCAGTGTTGTCACAGAAGAGAGTCATCGGGCTCGACGCATTGGGAATCACTCCTAGGTCGGTGATAAACTCCTTCATCCAGACTGGTTCTTGTGCTGCTTCCGAAGCAGCTATGTACTCCACTCCACATGTAGATCCCACCACGACGCTTTGTTTGCCACTTCACCAGCTGACTACCCCACCACTCAAAATATACACGTATCCGGTTTGTGACTTGGAGTTATCCGGATCTGTGTCAAAGCTAGCATCTACGTAACCATTTACGACGAGATCTTCGGCACCTTCATAAACGAGAAACATATCCTTAGTCCTTCTCAGGTACTTCAGGATATTCTTGACCGATTTCCAGTGTTCCATTCCAGGATCATTTTGGTACCTCCCTACCAAACTTATGGCAAGGTTCACATTAGGTCTGGTGCACAACATATAATACATAATAGAGCCTATGGCTGAGGCATAGGGGATGACACTAATCTTTTCTCTATCTTCTGCCGAGGTCGGGCATTGAGCTGCGCTCAATTTCACACCTTGCAATACAGACAAGAACCCCTTCTTGGATTGATCCATATTGAACTTCTTCAATATCTTGTCAAGGTATGTGCTTCGTGAAAGACCAATGAGGCGTCTCGATCTATCTCTATAGATCTTGGTGCCTAATATGTAAGCAGCTTCTTGATACGTCTCCAACGTATCTATAATTTTTTATTGTTCCATGCTATTATATTACCCATTTTGGATGTTTAGGGGCTTTACTTTACACTTTTATATCATTTTTGGGACTAACCTATTAACCTAGAGCCCAGTGCCAGTTTTTGTTTTTTCCTTGTTTTTGAGTTTTACAGAAAACGAATACCAAACGGAGTCCAATTGACGTGCCAATTTTTGACGATTTTTTGTGGACCAAAAGAAGCCCCTGGAGTGGAAGAGTTGGGCCACGAGAGTCCCGAGCTGCCCACGAGGGTGGCCCATGCGCCCACTTCCACTGGGTGCGCCCCCCTGCCTCGTGGACAGCCCTGAAACCCCCCTGACGTGAAACCTACGCCAAAAATTCCTATAAATACCGAAACCTCCAGAAAATAACCTAGATCGGGAGTTCACGCCCGCAAGCCTCTCAGAGCCACCAAAACCTCTCGAGCCCATCCGGCACCCTGCCGGAGGGATCCTCACCGTGGCCATCTTCATCCCTCGCCTCCCACGGATTGATAAACCTTAGGTCATCCACTTGAGGGAAATTTTCTCTTGTCCTACAAACCTCTGCACTTGGAGGTCCAACAACATCTACAAGAAGAAGGTTGTGTAGTAGACATCAAGCTCTTTTCTAAGCGCGCTGCACAGGAGGTGAGTGCTTGAAGGTATATCTTTAGATCTTGCAATCGAATCTTTTTGTTTCTTGTTTTATCACTAGTTTAGTTTATAAAAGAAAACTTAAAAAAATGGAATTGAGTTTGTCTCATACGCTTCATCTTTTTAATATCTTTCGTAAGTGTGATGAAAAGGAAAATTGTGCTCAAGTGATAGAAGAAGTCTATAAAATGCTTGGCACCAAATCTTTGAATGATGAGCATGATTGCAATTTCGTTAGTATGAAATCTTTGAATATCCATAGTACTAATGATGATTGCACTAGTTATGATGAAAATGTCTCTTATAAGCATGTCGATTTTTGTGGAGTGTATTGGGTTTGCAAGTACACACCGAATAGGGAAGATAGATATTGCAAGAGGCATAAGCATTTAGAAACTAAATGGTTGCAAGAAAGGCTAAATGTGAGTGCTGAAAATTTAAAATATCTTTACCGTACTTGTGAACTTTGTAATGAACACGGTCATTTAAATCTCCGATGCAAATTGTTTCATGATCGAATTGTGTCCAAAAATTGTGATGACCTGATTTCCCTTGCACATCATAATGAACTTAGTTTGCTTTTGGGTTATGAAGAATTGAAACGTGCAACTAAGCATATTCCAGAATTTAACCTTAAGAATTTTCTTGATATTAATCTAGAGGAAATTTATTTGTATTGTGCAGTGAATTGCATTGAAAATCCTTATATTGCCAATTACCTAAAGAAAAGAAAGAAAATAGAAGATGAAGAGAATACTAATGAAAGGGAAGAAACTTCCCATTATCCTCCTATTATTTCTTATGATGAATCAGGTAACGAGGATGAGCTTTCTATTCAACTAATCTCATCAATAAGGAGCTCAGAGAAGAAGGTTGAACCCACACATAATGTGAAGAAGAAAAGGAAAAGACGGAGAAGCAAAGGTAAAAAGGTATCCCTCCCAAATGATGTTGCTCCTACTACTCCTTGTGATGATGATAATTGCTATACTATTGGTGCTATCCATACTATTAATGATGAGAGTGATTATGCTTATGATATGAAAAGGCCCAAGCTTGGGGAAGCTATGTTTGATGAGAATGACATATTTGAGAATATATTTGCTGCAATTAATGTTTGTCCCAAGCTTGGGGATGTTATGTTTAATGAATATGATATTTTTAACCTCCCAAGTTTTGATATGCAAATTTGTTATGATGATAGCATGCCTCCTATTTATGATGGTTATATTGATGAAAGTGGGTTTGGAAGAGTGTAAACTTTAGCAAGTAGTGATCCCACTATTTTGGAGGATGTTGAATCTTATTGTGATGAATATGAAAGTGGATTTGGAGAGTTCATGACTTTATTTAGTGATGATTCCACTATCTTGGAAGAGGTTTCAATCGATTATGATGAGAACAAAGTTGCTACTTATGATGATTATTGTGATGAAACTTATGCTATAAAAAGTAGTGATGATTATATTTATAAAACTTTTCATGATTATGACTACCCTTTTTCTTAACATTACTCTTTTAATGTGGAAACAATTTATAGTATTCGAGTGTCTTATGATACTCCCATTATTCCGAATGAGAAGAATTTTGCTTATGTGGAGAGTAGTAATTTTTCTATGCAAGTAGATCATGAAAAGAATGCTTTAGGTGCTGGTTATATTGTTGAATTCATTCATGATTCTACTGAAAATTATTATGAGGGAGGAACATATGCTTGTAGGAATTGCAATAATATCAAGTTTCCTCTCTATGTGCGTAAAATCTTGAAGTTATGTTTGTTTTGCCTTCCTATGCTAGTTGATTATTGTTCCCATAAGTTGTTTGCTCATAAAATCCATATGCATAGGAAGTGGGTTAGACTTAAATGTGCTAGTCATATGCTTCATGATGCTCCCGTTATGTTTCAATTCTTATCTTTTATGTGAGCATCATTGAAATCATCATGCCTAGCTAAAATGCATTAAAGAAAAGCGCTTGTTGGGAGACAACCCAATATTTACCCTTACTGTTTTTGTGTGTTCACATGATTACTCTACTGTAGTAATCATGTTTTATAGCTTTTGTTTTAATAAAGTGCCAAGTAAGACCTTTAGGATAGCTTACGGTGATAGTTGTGTTGATCCTGCTGAAAAAAAGAAACTTTTGCACCGAGTAAATTAGTTTTCATAATTCACAGAAACATGTTTTTGATCTGATTCTTTTTTCTCTGGATTGGTAAACAAATTTCTCAGGTCTTCCTAATTTGGTAGAATGTTTGGAGTTACAGAAGTATTCGAATGATACAGATTACTACAGATTGTTCTGTTTTTGACAGATTCTGTTTTCTATGTGTTGTTTGCTTATTTTGATGAATCTATGAATAGTATCGGAGGGTATGAACCATAGAGAAGTTGGAATACAGTATATATTATACCAATATGAATTTAGAATGAGTTCATTACAGTACCTAAGTGGTGGTTTAGTTTCTTATACTAACGGAGCTTACGAGTTTTCTGTTGAGTTTTGTGTTGTGAAGTTTTCAAGTTTTGGGTAAAGATTTGATGGACTATGGAATAAGGAGTGACAAGAGCCTAAGATTGGGGTTTCCCAAGGCACACCAAGGTAATATTGAAGGAAAACCAAGAGCCTAAGCTTGGGGATGCCCCGGAAGGCATCCCCTCTTTCGTCTTCGTTCATCGGTAACTTTACTTGGAGCTATATTTTTATTCACCACATGATATGTGTTTTGCTTGGAGCGTCATTTTATTTTGTTTTGTTTTTCTTGCTGTTTGAATAAAATAACAAGATCTGAAATTCTTAAATGTTAGAGAGTCTTCACATAGTTGCATAATTATTCGACTACTCATTGTGCTTCACTTATATCTTTTGAGCTAGATAGTTTTGCTCTAGTCCTTCACTTATATCTTTTAGAGCACGGTGGTGGTTTAATTTTGAAGAAATTTTTGATCTCTCATGCTTCACTTATATCATTTTGAGAGTCTTTTAGAACAACATGGTATTTGCTATGGTTATAAAAATTGGTCCTAGAATGATGGGCATCCAAGTTGGGTATAATAAAAACTATCATAGAAAGTGAATTGGATGCTACGATTAATTTGATGCTTGATAATTGTTTTGAGATATGAGGATGGTGATATTAGAGTCATGCTAGTGGGGTGATTATGAATTCAAAGAATACTTGTGTTGAAGCTTGTGATTCCTGTAGCATGCACGTATGGTGAACCGCTTTGTGATGAAGTTGGAGCACAATTTTATTTATTGATTGTCTTCCTTATGAGTGGCGGTCGGGGACGAGCGATGGTCTTTTCCTACCAATCTATTCCCCTAGGAGCATGCGTGTAGTACTTTGTTTTCAATGGCTTGTAGATTTTTGCAATAAGTATATGACTTCTTTATGACTAATGTTGAGTCCATGGATTATACGCACTCTCACCCTTCCACCATTGCTAGCCTCTCTTGTGCCGCACAACTTTCACTGGTACCATACACCCACCATATACCTTCCTCAAAACAGCCACCATACCTACCTATCATGGCATTTCCATAGCCATTACGAGATATATTGCCATGCAACTTTCCACCATTCCGTTTATTATGACACGCATCATCATGGTCATATTGCTCTTGCATGATCATGTAGTTGACATCGTATTTGTGGCAAAGCCACCTTCATAATTCTTCCATACACTACAAAAAAATACACTTCCGTGATGATACATGTTTGTCACAGTAGGTCACATCTTCTGTCATGCATGTACATCCATGGCGATTTTATGACAGAATCAAGATAGTCATACCGTGTCTTTGTCGTGAAAGTGTTCCATGACATTACCAAAATTATCATCACGGAAGTGTCCACTTCCATGATGATAAATCGCGTCACGCGAAGTGCTTTCATCAAGGGTGACCGACACGTGGCATCCACCGTAGCGGAACGCCGTTAAGCTATCGGGTCGGGTTTTAGATCCGATAACCCGTTAACAGCCAGACCAATGGGGATTTTCCACGTGTAAAATCATCATTGGTCGGAGGAAACTGCGATGTCGGCTCATCATTGGGACGGATGTCATCTACTCATTGGACAAAAGGCACCTATGATATGTCGACCGTGTGGCACGGCCCAACAAAGGCCCATTCACAGTGAAAAGGCGGCCCGTTTGACTTGGTCGAGGTGGCGGGCGGCCCATGGAGAAACTGTTAACGACACTGTTCGCATATAGCCCATTTACAGCCCGCTAACCCAAGGCCCGTTCGCCCTATCCGAATTAGGCCCAGCGGCGTCATTTGGGCCATCCAATATGATTCCAAATTGCGTTTTCACTTCTGGCCCATGTATGGCCCATGATGTCTTTCGGCCCATATGAGGCCCTTTGTAACTCTTGGCCCATTAACGGCCCGTGGTGAAACTGGCCCGTAATGAACAGTGTATCACTTTACACCCATTAATGGCCCATGGTGAAACTGGCCCGTAATGAACAAAGGTATCACTTTATACCCTTTAATGGCCCGTTTTTCCGTTGGGCCGTTTCCAGCCCATGTTATCTTTCGGCCTTCTCAGAGCCCATTTATTCTTGGGCTCATTTCCAGCATTCGTTTACTTACGGCCCGTTACTGTCATTTTCTGCTTGTGGGCTAAATTCAGCCTGAGGTTACAGTCAGCCCGTTTGTGGCCCGTTAATACGTTGGGCGGTTTTCATAGCGTCATTAAATACGGCCGATTAACGACGGCCCGTTATGGTCGGCCCATGAACAGACGAGTCCAACTCTAGCCCGTTTTACGGCCATAATGCGGTCTATTGTTATTGTCCCATGTTTGCCCAACCAATCATACGGCCCGTAGAAGGCCCATTGATGATACGGCCCGTAGAAGGCCCATTGTGTCTACGACCCGTATAAGGCCCATTGTTTCTACGACACGTAGAAGGCCCATTGTTTCTACGGCCCGTAGGAGAGAAATGGTAACTACAGTAAATATGTAGCCCGTGGTTATTGTGGCCTAGTTTTAAAAAATAGGTTATTGCGACTACTAGCAAACCGCGGAAAAAGAACTGCACTGACTACAAGCAAAGAAATAAACAAGACAACAAGGAAATAAATAAGAAAGCAACTTATGCTAGGCTATCACGGGTATTACACATATTACATCCACTGGGCATCAAAGTTCGCCACCAGTGCAAATATAGGGAACACAGTAGCATATAAACGCCGCAGCAAAACAAGTCCAGAACTGAAACCACTTCAGAAGAGCTCAAGAAACAATATCCTGGGTACCCATAATGCTGGCAAGATGCTTAGCAAGCTTATTAACTTTCTCTTGTTTGGCGCTTAAATCCTCTAGCGCTTGTTGTTGCACCAGAAAGTATGCATCTGAATTCTGCAGGGACTTCCTCAGTCCTTCAGCTTCCTGTCGCAGCACATTTGATCGATGTCTTTCAACTTGAAGTTGAGACTCAAGGAGACGAACTGATTCAGGCAGCGAGTTCAAGAGCTTGTGCCCGGTAGTGGCGATAACTTTCGAACACTACATCAAGACAGGACTTTTGGGTTCTCTCACTGTCGTTAAGGTAGTTTTTATCAGCTTTCTTGGAGACTAACAGGGATGTCTCACTATCTTGAACCTTATCTGCATTACTTCCTTTACCATTACATAACGCGGTGCTGTTCTCCAATATTTTGTCCGCATTCTAAAAGAGAAACAAGCAGACACATCACAGGTTTACCATGTTGTATATGAAACTCATTTTGGTAAATGAGTTCAGTAGTAAAGTGGACAGGATAACAGCATGAAACAAACATATATCTATGTACCATGGTCACTTTATGGTTTATATCATTCTAGCTTTTGTTGCCAAATCAATATAGAGACACAGTTCAAATAATATTTGTTCAAGACAAAGCAGAATAGACAGAATATAAGTGTGGGAAACTATAGAGCAATAACAACACTTGTAATGTGCATGACATGAGAACATAACTATTTATTCAATTGAAACTGAAATCAACATAGAGCAGGTTACAACAGCAAACCAGTTAAAGAAACAAGTTTAAAACATACCTGTTGCACCATTGGAGTTTCAATTCCATCCTTCAAATTTGAAAATAGTTGGTATGAGTAAATACAGTTAATTCCATCCTTCAAGAGCAAAGGAGTATGAACCATAGCTATAGAACCTCACCTGAGAACAAATCTTCTTCTCCTTTAAGCGTTGAGTTGGGATTCGAAGTGGTGGTCCTCGTGCTTTGGGAACTGTAGTTCCCTTACTAACTGCTTGTGTTTGGGTGCTCTGTGGTGGAGACGGTGCTGTGCCAACTAGAACTGGGTTACTATCTGCCGAGGTTGGGGTTAGAAGGGGTGTAGCTGGTTCTCTGTCCAACTGGGTAGGGGTACAATCTGCGAGAGTTTGGGTTATGTGTGGTGGATCTGGTCCTTGGGAAAGTACAGCCGTGGTTCTATCTGCATCAATTGGTAGCACTATCTTTTCTGAAGACCGTGTTGTCACTCCCTTAGACACTGCCATCACCCTCTCCAATTCAAATGGCTGATAAACAAGAAAAGGAATTGAAAGTATAGACATTGTATGATAGACAGGTGTAATGGACAGTGGGGAATAAAAGAGGGCATGAAATATTTCACATTTATGTTTTCTAACCAAACAGGATAGCATGACACAATTTCACATATATGATGGCTAACTAAACCGGATAGCATGACACAATTTCACATTATGATGGCTAACTAACAAAGATGGAAAGACATAGTTCAAAATATGATGACTATGTAAACAGGATGACATGATATAACTATATAATGTGTTTATTAAATAGGTTGGCATGCCATAATTCACATACATTCACGGATAGAATGCCATAATTCAAAATATGATGACTGTAAACACTAAACAGGATGAGATGATATAACTATATGATGCCTTTATTAAATGGGTTGCCATGCCATAATTCGGATAGATGATGTGTATGTACTATGTAAACATGATGGCATGATATAATTAAAATATATGATTTATATAGTAAGCAAGTAAGCAGATGGCAATCCATATATGATGTAAAAACTAAGCAATGCAAGACAACATGCATGACATGGGTAATATAACCCTGCCAAGTTTGAGCATAGACCTCAGAGGGAAAATAGGACTGGTCATCAGTCTCTGAATCCTCCTCTGCGGAGCTCTTTGTAACCAGCAAGATTCTGCTTCAGCAGGTAGCATTGTCTGCTCCGAATACCTTGTTTCCATTCCAGATACTTCCATCACCGCTTCAAATGGCTGATGCACAGGAAGAGTAGTTGAATATACAAACGTTGTCGACAAATGGAACACGTAATACAAAAAAATTATAGCATGATATAATTTACATACATGATGATTGGCTAAACAACATGACATTGCATAATTCACAGATATAATGCCTTTGCAACAAGATAGCATTGCATAATTCACATATATAATGTCTTGCAACAAGATGGCAATGCATAATTCACATATATGGTAATTAGACACTGAACATGTGGCATTCACACAAAGCATGTCTAAACTAATCAAATGACATAGCAATGCGAGACACCATACACATGATATGAGCAACATAACCCTGCCAAGTTAGAGCATACACCTCAGGGGGGGGGGAATAGGACTGGTCATCTGTCTCTGAATCCTCCTCTGAGGAGCTATCCGTAACCAGCGAGATATGCACTTCGTCAGATAGCATAGTCTGCTCTAAAGACCTTGTTTTCACTCCAGAATTTGCCATCACTGTGTCAAATGGCTGATGCACACGAAGAGTAGTTGAATGTACTAACATTGTTGACAAATGTAATATGTAACAAAAAAAAGGATGGCCTGATATAATTTACATATAAGATGACTGGCTAAGCAGGATGGCATTGCAAAATTCACATATATGATGCCTGGCTAAACAAGATGGCGTTGCATAATTCACATGAACGATGAATAAACTAAACAGATGGCATTCACACAAAGGATGTCTAAACTAAGCAGATGACATTTTTGATGTATAAAGTAAGCAATGCAAGGCACCTTATGCATGATATAACCAACATCAGCATGCCAAGTTAGAGCAAAGACCTCAGGGGGTAAATAGGACTTGTCTTCTCCTTCTGAATCCCCCTCAGAACAGATATCTTCCTCTCGATTACAATCCGAAATGCATGGAGGCGGGCTGCCTTTGCGCCTACCATGGAGCGACGTTGCATGAAATTTTATTGCCACGCAAGGCTCGTCTCCTTTGCTCTACTGTTTAGTTCCATTGTTTACAATAACTGTCATGCATAGGAATAAAACATAGTGAGATTATGTAAGGAGTGCATGCAGAAATCCAGAGTGATGGTAGCAACCTGTGGATAGACCCAAAACCAATAATAGCAGATAGATAATGGCTTCAGTTAAAAATACAGATAATGGCTTCTTTACTATTTGTTTCCCACCCAACATGAAACTCATAGTAGACACCGGAGATTAACCAGATAATAGATAGATACTATTGATTGCGGCCCCGATATGTACCCCACAACCATTTAAAAACTCAAGTTTGACCATTAGTTTGGAGCTGACTCAGAGTCTAATCTGTGAACAGGACGATAATGTAGCATGTAATATTAAGCGATGCATAACGTAAGCAGACATGAAAGAGTGCGACCTCTCTTGCGGACCCATGTAGTCCTCGAGGTCATCTGCTCGGTTGATGATGGTAATGCAGTTTTCATGGCTGCCGGCGGCGGGGAAGAAGATCAGAGGTGACGAAAGACAGTATGGAGGGCGCATCCCTGCTGTGCTGGACCCTTCTGTCGTTGGAGCGGTGAAATTTGGGGTGGACGACGGTGCAGCGAGGCCAGGACAAACCACGCAAGGTTTTCTTTACAACTATCTGTAAGAGAAGTAATTCTGTAAAGGCTCGTTTGAATTGGAGGATTCCAACAATGCAGGGATAGGAAATAGACAGGAATAGGATAGGAATGCACGTGCAAAACAGAGAATTTAAAAACACGATTTACGCCAATCTAGGTGTTTGACTCAGAACAATTGGAAGATCACAGGATGCAAAGAAGCATGGTGAGATTAAGTCAAACCACAAGAAAATGTACGGTTATAATGCTATTATGCTACTATCTCTTAGTCTTGTGCTTAATGAATAGGAATTTGAAAAGGAGGACAAGTGAAAATTAAAATTCCTACGTTTTTTCTTTCAAGGAGACACTAAAGGAACAAATCCTACAGTTTTCCTTTGCTCCATTCCTTTGAACCAAATTCATGAATAGTAGTACCATAGGAAACTTTCCAATTCCTATGTTTTTCATTCACTTTTCCTTTCAAGCACTGGCGATTCTAGTAGGCAGGCTTGAGCAAGGAAAAGCCTACACTAAAAAAATGTTTTTGTGCTACTTCTATTACTTTGGACCCAGGCCACTGCCCTACTAGCTCAACTCCTAGGGCCATCGAAAAATGCACAACTCAGACGCGCAGAGATAAATAATGATGGTGTTCAAGAGAGTCCATCACGGATAGCTAAGTTGCCTGGTACCTCACTGCTTGTCATGTAGTAGGATAAAATAATTGTATTTCCCATTACTACGTGTGCTCAGTGGACAATATATATAACATGTAGAGTAAAAAAGAGATGCAACAAGTGTACAACCTCTTTGGCAAAGCCATGTTGATCTCAGCGTGATTGGGTTGGCCGGTGAGGATGCTCCGGCTGACTTGGCTGTCGGAGGAGGGGAAGAAGATCTTAGGCGTCTGGAGATGGAGCCCGAGGTACTGCTCCGCTGTGATGGAGGGTTTCGTCGTTGGAGCAGCTCCGGTGAGTTGTACGACGCCGAGGCTAAAGCAGGACAAGAGAGACAATGTTAACCTAAGTGGAATTCTAATAGCATCTCCAATACATGACGTAAAATACATAACCACAAAGTGCTAGATGTAAAAGACATCAGCCGCTCATCTCTGAACTTAATTGTCAAAATTGAATTTAACTGTCGAAACTGAATTTTGCTGTCGAAACTGAATTTTATTGTTGAAACTGAATGCACTAGCAAGGTGAGGCTACACGTCAGTCGACTGACTTTTTCATCTCTGGTCAGTTGATTTTGCAGCCGTTGGATACGAAATCAAAGGCCTGCAGTTCATCTTCAACCTCCACCCCCTGAGCCGCCAGCCACCACCGGCCAAACAGCAACCCCCCGCCGCCCGCGGCCGATGGTGCGCCGCCCCGCCTGCCCAGAAAACACTCCCCACCGCTGGTCCGCCACCGCCCCGGCCATCCCTCTAGGCCCACCCCGGCGCCGAGCTTTTTCTCTGACGATCCCCACGCCACCGCCCCCACCCTGAACCCTAAGATAGATAGTGGGGTACCTCTCCGGCGAGCCCCCCTCCCCGCTGCGGCTGGTTCTTCCTTCACCCCGGCGAGCCCCCCCTGAAAATCAACTGACCCAAAAGTCGATTCAGTCGACTGAAGTGTAGCTAAATCGGAGCAGCATCGCAAGCAAGAGCAAGAGCGAGAGCAGCAGCGTGAGCAAGAGCAATAGCAAAAGCAGACCAGGCAGGGGACCGAGAGCAAGAGCAGAGTAGCAGCGCGAGCGAGAGCTAAAGTAGCAGCAACTCCTACTGATGTGGACGTCGCCGCCGAGGGAGCGATGCCGTGGAGGAAGTGGCCGGCGATGCCGCCGTGGATGGAGCCGCGCCGTGTCGGCTCGGGACCGAGCGCAGGAAGCACCGTGAGATTGAATCAAGAAGAAAATGCGGCGATTAGTGTACAACCTCTTTGGTGGTGCCGATTAGGCCGTAGCTTCATCCGAGGAAACGGTGATGATGATGCTCTTCCGGTGGTGCAGATGAAGACGGCGGTATGGGAATGGAGGTGGCGCGAAAGACAAGGGGAACGTCGGGGCATCTCCTTGGAGGTGGAGGACGGGGTGGCTGAACCGGCGGGACGACGAGATTGATGACGGATCCTCATCTGGTACGATGGATGAGGGACGTTGAGGTGTTGCTGTGGACGATGTCGTCGGGGAAGAGGCTCTGGCTGGGTGGCGGGCGGAGGAGGGTGTATGGGACTTTGTCATGGGTTTTCGCGGCCTCGGTGTACGAATGGGTGGGCGGATGGGATGGGAGTGGGGAAGACGTGCTTGTCTGAAATGTGGGGTAAGTTACGAAAGTACCCCCATCGATTTGAGGCGGTTCTTTCGGTTCAGGGGTACCACGGGCATTTTGCGTGTCAGGATTTCACAGGAGGTGGGAGTTTTCGCGCGCGTTGTAATTTCGGAATAACAAGGCGCGGGTTGAGATGGAGGGAGTTGCCGGAGCACAACGAGACAAAAGATGTATCTTAAATATTTCGGGCTAACAAGGCGCGGGTTGAAATTTCCAGACAAGCCTAATGTGTACTGTACAAAATCAATTAGCACTACAAATGTCATCCAAAACTTTGAATTCATGTTATGTTCAATTAAAATATTTCGCTACATGTATAATGCATGCAACCTACTACTCAAATGAACGTTTTAGTGCATTCCAAACGTATATACTACCGCTTCAATATGAACTAAATTTGAATTTGTTTCTCTATTTGAATAAGATCTATAGTAATGATTATTGTGAAGTCAAAGCATTTAATTCATTTTTCTGTTTTAATAAGATCTACAATCATCATTATTGTCAAGTTAAACCATCGTTTGTGTATTATCTTCACAACACACCACATGATTAGTCTCGAGTTACATATGAACTATGTGTACTATATGAACTCGAACTCGATTTTTTGAATCCACTTTATGTTGATTTCAAATCACATTACATTTATAGCTCTAGGTAGATCTTCATAATCTAAACCATGTCTCATATGTATAATGTGTTTATCACATTATGTATGGTGCCCCGCCCCCTACGCCTACAAGTATTTAGATGTGAGTTGCAAACACCACACATTACCACAAATTCAAATAAAATGTGAGAATGTTCGATATATAGTATTGTTTAGATTGTTCAATATTTGGTTGTAAGCTGCAAACGCCACACATTATCACAAATTCAAATAAAATGTGAGATTGTTTGATGTATAGTATGGTTTAGATTATTCGACATTTAGCTATGAGTTGCAAACGCCATGCATTATCACATTATGGTATAACATGTGCATAGCACGCGTATCACCGCTATATTCATGCATGCATATGTTTAAAACACTATGATCTCCTATTCAAATATATGAATCCACTTTCATATCAAATTATGATCTTTCTTAGTCTCTTACACCCACACAATCCTCTAACCTTTGTAGCTACCACTAACTTTCTCTCATGCATGCACACACCCTCCTCGCCCTCCCCCTCTCTCGGCATTCTATCCACCGGACACATTCATTTTTTTTCTCTTTAGGTTGTTCTCCCAGAGTCTCCACAACTCCTTTCCGACACACACCGATCGATAAACCTCTCCAGCAATGCCTGCCTACAACATACACACGCACCTTCAATCTCCTCCTTTATGTGTCCTTGCCTCGTGTGTCTCATACGGTCACACACACGTGTAAAATCTCGCCCCTCTTTTCATCGATCTCACAACCGCACACTCCTCCCCCTATCTAGCTAGGAGCCGGGCCTCTCGCACCACCTCCTAGCTCCGTTCTCTCTGTCTATCCGTCTCGCTGGGCCTTATTTGCCTCTAACAAATGGACGTACACCGACCGATCTCCCGCTATACATATAGCTAGCTAGGTCCTTATAACTCATTTTTAGCCACGCGTCGATCGATCTACCTCATTAGTTATGTCTCTCTTCCTCTGACAAACAAAAATTGATCTATCGATCTAGTTAGGTTTGCTTACCAAACACATGGTTCCCCTTCATCATCCATGGATGCGTCCCGACAAATCTATCACGCACAGGCACACACAGAAACACATCCCCACTCTTATTGATAACATTGTAGTTCCACCCTTAGTTTTTCTAGTAGGCCTCTCCCACCATCTTCGAGTAGCAACTCCATCACCCATCCAACACTCTACCCCTCTCCCTCCCTCTCTCTGTCCTCTCTCTCTCTCTGTCCCATCATATTTCCTATCCTTCAGTTATGTATGGATGTCGACCGATCTCCCTCAAGACATAGATGGGCCTCTCCTTCTCAACACATATACGAGTCGTTCTACCTCTATAGTTAGGCCTCTGCCTCCCCCTCCCCCCACACACACCGATACATCAAGCGCTCTAATCATGTCTCCCTACCACACACAAACTTGACCTATGCCCTCTAACGTTCTGGTAGGTCAGTCGCCCTATATCTTTGACTTGCACACACAAACAATTTCGATGGCTCTCTTCATCGATCTCGCACCCACCCACTTGATCCTCTCTTCGACTCTATTGATATCTATGACCCCTCCCTCTCTTCTTGTGTATCGCCCGACCCTCTATATATGATATGGGTAGGCCTCCATTTCACATACATTGCATGCAAAATTTTGTTTGAGATGTCATCGACACATATTCCCACAAATACATTCACGAAATCAACACCCCCACCCTAAAACAAAAACACTCACGAACGCGGTTTGTATCTCTCACACACACCCACGTAGGTGGGGGACGTGCACGAAGAGAAGAGGTGCATGCACGGCGCACATACTCCCGTCTCTTTCCCAACCACACCCGCGCGGGTACACCGTGGAGCTCATTTCTGTATGAAAAGGCAGCGCACGTGGTAATTTGGCATGTGTACTGGTTGTCCACTTGGTGGAGGGAGGATCGTCTACCACGGGTGAACAAACAAATTGCGACTTGACGCGTTATGTTAAAAAAGAGGCAAACCATGTGGGGCCTACCTTAGAGGCAAGGCTCTATACACTAGAGTACTTTTGATGTATCCCGTCAACTCGCAGAATGAGGAGAAGCTTGCTTAGTACGCCGTCTCCCCCGCCCATGGGTGCGGTGGCTCGCACGACGAGGTAAAGCTTGCTTAGTACTGTACGCCTTTTACGCCCGCTCCCTCGCCCACGCACGCGGTGGCTCGCAGGACGAGGAGAAAAATTTACTACTCCCTCATCCCTACTACCTTGGTTATAGAGATTATATCATATTGTTTGGAATATATATGTCCTTTAGTAGATTTCAATATGAACTACTAGTACATACTCCAAACACTGATGTATATAGATGTATTTTAGAGTGTAGATTCACTCATGTTGCTCCGTATGTAGCACTCTCCCTCGCCCCTCGACCCTCGCCCACGTGGTGGACGTGTAACAATTCATTTGGTCTCATATAGCCAGAACGATATATACTGCACTACCATTATTGCTCAACTTCCCGAAGAGGCGAAGAGCCAATCGCAAGGTTAATATTTTGGAGATGCCAAGCGCAAAGGTTATAGGAGAACGAGTAGTAGGTGCCGCATCATTTATAGATGAAGTTTTTTTCTTCGATGGCACGTCGCAATATTATAGGTTATTATGGAGAGAAAACGAAACCGCTCCACTATATACATAGTCAGGACGGGCCAGCCTACACGGTTGCTTGCTGGGGTTGCTCTCTTCACACTCTTTCACACAAAACGACTGTGGCCACATCTCTAACATCCCGACGGATCACATCCGCCGAGGGAGGGGGTGGACGCTTAGTGTAGATGCGGTCGCCGTCACCGACGGCGAAAACCCACTGTCGGCACGTCCCGATCAGGGGTCCCTGCAGTTCTCTCTCACAAAGCCGGTGAGGTTGCCTTCGTCCCTTGCTCACTGCCGTGACGTGGGCAGTTGCCGCCTCCCGCCGCCCTCCTCAAGGTTGAGCTACGTCCCGACATCCCTCAGGTACAACTCCCTTTACATCCGGTTTGCACCACTGCTCCAGCTGCCCACATCACTCCATGTGGATATTTCTCTACTTCTTTGCCCCGCACATACCTCTACTGGCTTCTACGTCATCGTATTTTTGTGAGTTTATGTCTCATCAACTAGTCCCAGTAATTTTATTCTAATCACGCTTCTTCAATTTCTTTGCCACAGGGATGCTCATCTCGATTTTGGTGAAACTGCACAAAATGATCCGATGATCAAAAGGTTGCAAACTTCATTTTTGAGGAAGTTCGAACGTTGCCAGCAAATTGAAGCCTAGTTAGGGTTCACGGTTCAAGGGCTAGGGACTGCAAGGATCGTTTTTTTCTTTAGCTGCCTCTGTTCCAAAATAAGTGTCAACTTTAGTAGTAGTACAACTTTGTACTAAAGTTTGCATAAAGTTGAGACACTTATTTTGGAGCGGAGGGAGTACATATTTGCTATGATCTCATCAATCACTGAGATGCAATAGCATGCATGTTAGTCTCCTTTGTATTTGATGAAATGTTGCAACAGGCAACCTTGGACGCAAGATACATGTAACAGAAGCTGGAAGCTTCATAGCATTGTACAAATTTATCTTGCTGATAAATTACAGTACGTACTATACTAGTACTTCCTCCATCCCTAAATATAAGTCTTTGTAGAGATTTCACCATGAACCACATGCGAATGTATATAGATGCATTTTAAGTGTAGATTCATTCATTTTGTTCCGTATGTAGTTCACCTAGTGGAATCTCTACAAATACTTATCTACTAGTAATAGCTAGCCCCCACTACTAGGAATTCTCTATGCTCTCCTTGAGCCACGTCATCAAAATTAATGTAGCCGTTAGATGAACTAAATCAGTCCATAATAGCCGTCTGATCTAGATGTTGAGAGGCTCCGCACTAAGGCACATGCAAGCATGCAGAAATACCGTGGCATGCATGTGAGTGGGTTTTAAATCACATCAACATGTCTGCATGCAAGCATGCACCGAGAGCATGCATGTGAGTGAGATTTTAAGTCCCATTAACATGTCAAAAAGAAAAATATAATCCCATTATGCAGTAGGAGTTGGCTGATCTTTTTTATTACGTGGGATGATCTAAATGATGATGGGAGTTTTTTTAGTTTGGCTACCATATTTGTCATGCGGTTATAGAGTTTTTTTAGTTCTATGAAATCGATAATTTTACATAGAGAGATATACGGCTGTTCCGGGGCAACGTGCGGGGACTCATCTAGTATTTAGGAACGGAGGGAGTACTATGTAAAGAGTTAGGTGTCGCACGGTGTCCAGAAAATATGGTGATAGTGTCAGGTGGGCCATGTAATCACTGATCCTGCATGTTTTCACTGCTCTTGCACTCCTCCGCTGTAAGAATGGAGAAAATTGTAATCTAGTAGTACCTCCTTTCGCCGAAAGCGTGGGACATCCAGCAGTCCTACCACCTCAGTAATAAAGACCAATGAGCCGTCAAATCACATAGACCCAACAGTAAGTTGGACAGACGAAGCAACCATCACTCCTGCGCCAGTGAGTGGTTGCTTCCGCTCTGCCCGGGCATGAACGCGGCACCGATTCTTTGGAGCGGCGCTGACCGTTTCAGGCGGGAAGCGCGCGCGGGCGATGGAGGGGCTTTGGGTGGGCTAGGCTGGTCAGGAGCGGGCGTGGCAGTTGTACGCCTCTCGCTACGGGACACGCCCGGAAATGAGAGGATGCACCGACTCTCGCGGCTAAAATCGTACACTACACACCATCTCTCTGTAGGAGTAGGTCGATCTATCGCTCTCTCTAACACAGACATGCTGTTAAACACACACACACGCACGCACGTGCACACACCTTGGTCCCGCTGCACCTTCTAATGTGACTTATTACACCTAGATGGAGGGAGTTGTAAGTACGAGATACGATGGCACACTAACTTAGGTCGAATACAAGTGCCCAAAATTGTGTGCATGTTATAATAAGGATTCACTTAAAATAATACGTGAGCGAACAGAGGGATTAATTGGACAGTGTTCCCGAGCAGTAGCGAGATGTGTGAGGTAAGATACACATATGTCGCTTTTAATTTTTCTTATTAATTTGTTTGTTTCACCCTCTGACTGGTGGGACCCAACGTACTACGTGGAGAGAGGTAAGGTGACTAAGGCTGCATTATTTCTGTACCACTATGGATAGTCTTACCACCAAAGCCACATGACACGATTATGATTTAAATCCCAATGACTCCCACATACACAAAAAAACACGACATGCTTGTCACACGAATGCAGGAATGTATAAGAGGTTATTTTCCTCTCGTTGAACATAACGGGAGCTAGTTAGCCTGTTCGCTCATCAAACTTGAGGTCTCGGGTTCGATAACTACACTTGAGCATAATTTGTGCCAGGAGGGTTCTTTGACTGGTCAAAATGGATGGATACGGAGCTATACAATCTCACAGTGACCGTATAATCACATCATCACGTATAAGCTGCAGCCTCGGTGCTTGTTTTGTAGGGTTTGCAACCTTCACACTCTCTCTCCAGTATATATATACACACTGGAGCCTCAGCACTTGTACTTGCTCTCTTCACACTCTCTCACCCTCTCCAGATCTAAACAAGACTTCGTTAGCCTCTCTCTCCCCTCACTGCTGGTCAAAGAGCCGGCAGGATCCATCCGCCGGGAAGGGAAGGAGGCTTAACGTTGTCGCCGTCGGCGAGGGAGGGAATCCACTACCAGCGCAGCTGTTCACTTTCACCCAGCGGCGGCGCGGGAGGGCCTCCGACCCCTTCTTCTTCACCGCCATCCCGTCGCCCACCGAACCACGCCCCAAGAACCTTAAGGTATAATTTACTTATTCCACATGCATTGCTCTAGCTGCATGTATACCATGAATCTAGGACGTGGTTCAAAGAGGAAAGGAGTGGGAAAAGGTTGTATAGCATGAATCTAGGACGTGGTTCAAAGAGGAAAGGAAGGGGGAAAGTAGTGGGGAAAGTTGTATAGCATGAATCTAGGACGTGGTTCACAGAGGAAAGGAATGGGGGAAAGTAGTGGCGAAAGTTGTATCGCATAAATCTAGGACGTGGTTCAAAGAGGAAAGGAAGGGGCGAAAGTACTAGTACATACTGGCTATCCAGCACCTACGTTGGTCGAAAAGGGAAAACAATGACAAACGCAGTACGCACATCTGTAACGAACTGATCTTTTGTTTTGGGGACAAGGCTGTAGAGTTTGAGCAGGACTAGATTTGCTGCGCTCACATAGGGAAAGGTGTCTAAAGATAACAAAACTGGGACCAACACAAATATGCTCCTTGGTTGTTTGTTCTTTGTTGCAACAGACTGTGCAGCACCACAAGACATCGGTAGATGCACATGGTGCTGGTCGTCCATCCCGATGCAACTCTTTAGCTGTTGTTAATCTAAGGACCTGTTTGGTTAAAAACTCCTAGCCCCTACCTGCTTGGTTCTAGGGACTAAACATGGACTAGAGGTTATTAAATGACATGCTAAAAGACCATGTTACCCCTAGTAATGAACTAATAGAGACAAGGTGCGATGCGTGGCAGGGGCAACTGTTGGAAAAATTCCCAAAAAGACTCCCTTGGGATCTTCTTTCTTTAGTCCCAAATGCCCACTTTTAGTCCCAAAAGGCCCTCCTGTTTGGTTTAGATGGGACTGCCACAGAGTTTTTTTAGTCCCTACACCAAAATGTCCCTGTAAGCAAACACCCTCTAATAATGCCGCTGCAAAATTGATGCAATGCCACAGTTAAGAGCAAATTACATGTTTAAAGAATTTTATTGTTAATATAATCTCTATGTTAATATTAATCAATGCCACCGTTTGGGAAATGCTACTGTCTTGCTTTCTTTCCCATTTAGATAAGGTAGATGCTTCCTTTTGTTGGCTTCTGTGTCATCCATCGTCATTGACCACTAGTTATTTCCTTTGCACCTCTGTGTAAACAGGGTTATCTACTTCACCTCGTTGCCATTGTGACCTCTTGTTGCACTGCACAAAACACTTTTGTTTTGAGAGTGTTTTGTGCAGTTCAACCAAAGTGTCACACCGACAACGTTGCTTGATTGCTTGATCTTAGTGGAACTGCACAAGAGGAGATCTTACTTCCTATCCA
The DNA here is from genome assembly GCA_021605145.1 of Aegilops bicornis. Classification (NCBI taxonomy): domain Eukaryota; kingdom Viridiplantae; phylum Streptophyta; class Magnoliopsida; order Poales; family Poaceae; genus Aegilops; species Aegilops bicornis. The sequence goes on along the minus strand of CM038675.1, from coordinate 105,188,864 downwards.
TGTTGGCAAATTTGGTTCAGATCTTCTTCTTGTGAGTTGTTTGAATTCCGCATCATGAGAGGTCAGGACTAATCTTCTTTCACATGATTCTGCAGTGTGCTTTCATATGTTGTGCTACTTGTACGGTAATGTTGCTTGATTTTAGTGAACAACACAAATGGAGACAAGACTTCTAATCTGTATGTGCACCGTAATATCCCATTGAGGTAAGATAAGGATATTTCACAACTGTTGGCCTGTATTTTGCCACTTTCATCAGAAAATTAATGTCATTGTTTAGTGCTATACTTGTGCTCCCTAATTGACATGCCAAATCTTACATTGAAGGTGAAGCTTGTCTGGTATTGAACCAAGTGATGAAGGGGAAGAACAAGCGGAAGAAAAACAAAAATCAACTCCCAGTGCTGTAATGAAGCACTGGAACTGTGATGATACAAGTGATGATATAGTTTTGCATCTTAATTTATTGCTATGGCTAGAACGAGCAATTGTTTTACCACTGATTTGATGCCATTCTTAATGTAATATGTAATTATCTCTACTTGTGCAAACAGGGATCTTCTTTGAAGATACCATATATTTTAGTGAAACTGCACAAGAAGATGTTGGAAACATTAAACTAATCGAGGAGTATATAGTAAGCATGGCCACCACAGTAGATAACAACAGATGGTTCCGGAGAGGTGCTTCATATGTATGCTCTACACAATAAGCCTCCTGACAAAGGTTGGTACTCGCCCACTAATTTCATCCATATGATTGAGCTTTGTCATCTCTATTGGTGTTGTGCTACTGTTTTAGATACTGTCATGAAAAAGTGGTATTGCCCTTGAGAAGTGCTTCATCTGTGCTGTTTTAAATATTTCCTTTCCTTTTTTTCGAGCAAACAAGGATGCTAGCATTTAGTTGTCCTCTTGTCTTTGCACAACAGGATCATCTTCCTCTGAAGAAGAATATGGAGTACGTGAAGTGACTAGTTCCAATTATGCTAGGATGAAGAAGCCCTGTCTATCTTCTCATCAGAAGGAGCAGTTGAAGGACGGTTACATTACTCCCCACAAGACCAAACTAACTTCAGCTCAGAAGGACTGACAAATCTCCATTTTTTTTGCTGTGATGCGCGAGTACAATGTTGTTCTAGGATTCTTTCTGGTGAGTTCCATTTGTCTAAAAGTGTGATCTACATGGACCATGTAGGTGCCTGTTTAAACTGTCAATTCATAGTACAGTTTGCTTTATACTAATCACTTCTTTTGTATTTGTGCAAACAGGGGTGCTCAGCTTGATTTCGATGGGAACTGCACAAAATGTTCATGAATACATTGAATCATCCATTTCCACCACAAGAAAGGAGGTGCCGATAAGTTCAAGGCGTTGCAACATATAAGGGTGAAATCATACAAGCTACGCGCGAATTTGGTTGATTTTGGTGGAACTGCACAAAAAGAACAGCTGGTTTATTTAGCACGAGGTGCCATGTCAATGTCTGAACTGATGGCAAACCCTGCCCATTCCACAATCATAGGCATTTGATATTTTGGAATGGGACAACCTTGTCAAATTTTGCTCATCGATTTTAGCAAGAAGACATGCATTTTTTTCTTTATTCTTTAGTTGTGAAGTAAATATTCCCTCTGACATGTGAGTCGCTGAGATGCATAATCATCAATTGTTTTGAATGTTTTCTATGAATTGCCAGCTCCGTGTGTTTGATTGCAATGTACAGAAACGCGAAAAATCTGCTCAAACTCTTTGTACTCCTTCTGTTCCTTGTTACTTCGCACATTGTGAAAGTGCATACTTTTTTCTATAAGATTGGTCAAAGTAGAGATACATTGACTGCAGACAAAACTTGTATGTAGACAAGAAAGGACCGGAGGGATTACATGTGAAACTGTTGCAAATTGGGTGATCACCCTAGGAATAATGCTAGTACGTATTGTTTTGCATGTTCATCCAATGCCAGTGATACAGGAATTCGAACTAATTGAAATAAATTCATTCATACACGGTCGGATTTCATATAAACATGCCGGATTTCATTACATTTCATACATTCTTCAACTAAAAAGGGGTGCGCTGGAGCTATAATTAATTAACCGAAGCTACCCACCTGTGAACCGCTGAGCCAAACAGAAGCTTCAGTGACTTAACTGCAGGTGCAGTTGCGTAACTGACATGTGGCCTGTTGGGCCCACGTGTCAGTCAACCAACTGCACGAGCAGTTAAGTAGAAGCAACGTTCTTCTCCAACACAGCTCTCTGACTCCATGTCGCCGCCAAGAAGCTAACCGGCCGTCAATGGTCAACCCGCCTAGCTTGGCTTCAACCGGAGGGTAGCAGCGGTGGCCTTACTTGGACCCGAGCGGTGGCGACCTACCGTGTTCTACTCTTCCTCGTTTTCTGTGTGGCGCGGCCTCGTTGGCAGCGGGGCGGGGCCTCGGCGGAGTCGGCGATGTCCTCAGTCTCGTTGCCGGTGGGCGGCGCCTCGGCGGAGCGGTGGAAATCCTCCCCCTCGTTGCCGGCAGGATGGGGCCTCGGCTGAGCCGGCGATGTCCTCTGCCTCGTTGTTGGCGGGGCGGGGCCTCGGTGGAGCCGGCGGTGTCCTCTGCCTCGTAGTTGGCACTGCGGGGCCTCGGCGGAGCAGGGCCTCGTCAACGCCAGTGGAGTGAGGACTCGTCGGAGTCGGCATTGTCCTCTGCCTCGTCCTCGGTCTCGCCAAAAAACGGCTCACTCACTTCATCTTCCTCTTTGTAGGCGGCCGCAGCCTCCACCACCCGCATGCGGTACCGACAGCGCTCGAGGTGGCCCTCGCGGGCGGAGCGGTACGAGTCGAGCAGCACCTCCTGCTCCGCCCTCTCCGCGGTGATCTGCTCCTCCGCCTGCAGGTGCTCCTGGAGGAGATGGTGGTTGTAGGCGGCGTCGGCCTGCGCCTCCCGGAACTACTCCTCACGCTTCCGCCTCACTGTGTCCATGTGTTGGGCACGGGCCTCGCCGATGGTCATGGTGCAATGCACCAGCGAGGATGGCGCGGAGGAGGGGGTTGGCGCCGGATCATCGACTACCATGTTCTCCATTGGGACGTTGTCGTCCTCCGGCTGCCTGCCGGCTAGCCGGTCGGCAGCAATGGCTGCCATCTCCTTGTGGTCCGTCGTCCGCCCGTCCCGAAGAGCACTGGAGCGCGAGGAAACCATGGTGGGTAGTAGTGGTGTGGACAGGAGAAAGGGAACTGATGCGGATGACTGCGGTTATGGCCGCAGTAGCAGTTTATATAGCAATGGTGGGCGGCGGAGGGACAGACGTGTGGTGCCGGAGTAGCCGCCTCGGCAACCGCGTATCATTAATGTGCGCGGCAGATGGATGGACGGACAACACTTGTGTCGTTTGAAGGCGGAAAAATCGCCTGCACCGGGAAGCGGGGCGGGCGGCGCTGACTGTTTCGGGCGGAAAGCGCGTGCGGGCGAGGAGATGACTTTACTTAGAGAGGATGACAATAGGGACCCACTAGGCCCATAGCCTCAGGTACGCAAGTGCCTCCTTATTATATAAAAACTATAATTTATTTTGCTTCCTCCTGGTTTCCTGACATCACTGTCCAACATAATTGTCAATCTATGTAGTCAATAAACGAGAGAATTGCACAAGAAGCGGCCGACAGCTGGGACCAAGCAGCTCGAGCAGTATTTGTGTTTTTGAGGTGTGAGCACTGCAGATTTTTTTGATGTTTAGCCCAGATATTAATTTCTCTCCTCTGAACAACAACGAAAACATCGCTGCAGGTATTAACTGGGCGGGCTGTGCCCCGTCTAGCCCAGGCCAGATATTCAGCCCAGATATTAAGTTTTTTCAAGCTGAAAATGTCTAGCCCAGCTATACTTTTTTTAGGAATACCTAGGCAAGGTCAAGTTGTTATTCTCCGCCCCGCTGGGCTGCAAATCTTTCCTAGGAGGGATGCATTAGGCTTAAAAAGAAAATATGCTTTAAGAAATAATAAATGGGATGTAATTATAAAAACTTGGCAGTAACTATAAAAAAAATGCACCAAACACGTAATTACTTTATAAAATATTATTTTTGGATATTGAAAATTTTAATTTCATTAACTGTTGCGAGCGCAATGTTTTGTTGGATTTTTACATAATATAAATTTATATTGAAATTGTATTTAATTTGACTATAAATTTCGGGATAAAAATATTTCGGATCCCATCAAAATGTGGGAAATTTTTATTGAATTCGGTCTTCAACGGTTGGTTGAAATTATTAATCGTTGTCCTAGCTAGAAAATGGGCTGTACTTTTAACAAACTGTAAATGGACTGTAGTAAATTCTATTAGAATTCAAAAATGGGTTGTACATTCTTACAAATTGCAAATAAGCTATACACTACTAGGAAAACGACTATAGATGAAATGGACATTAATGGCGCACCACATACACGGTGTGCCATTACTAACAATTTTTTTTAATTTTTTTCAAAACTAGTAATGGCGCACCAGGGGATAGTGCGCCATTACTAGTTTAACTAGTAATGGCGCACCACACCCTTACTGCGCACTACTAACAAACTTTTTTATCTTTTTTTGTAACTAGTAATGGCGCACTAGTGGATAGTGCGCCATTACTAGTTAAAACTAGTAATGACGCACCACACCCTTGGTGCGCCACTACTAACAATTTTTTTATTTTTTTCAAAATTAGTAATGGCACACCATGACTGTGACCAAAAATTCCGCGAATGCACCCCTTTGTGGACCGCCTTTTCAGTTTTTTAAAAAATAAAAGAAAATGATGGAAATGTCAAAAAAATAAAAGAAAATAAGTTTCCCATGTGATATGTGGTCTAGTTGTTGGGAAAATTTACAAATATGAATTTTGACTTTATTTGCAAAATCTCTCGGGAATTTGTAAAATGGGCATAACTTTTACATTCGAACTCGGATTAAAAAAATTTTATACGAAAAATCATCTACTCGAAAAGTTACATCCAAATTTAACCGGGGGAACCTAGTTAAACATTTTCAAAATCCTCAAAAACCTAACAGAAAAAAAGTTACGGGGCTTTTAAGATCTAGAGGGGAAAAATGGAAAAAATTTCAAACTTACTAGTGGCGCACCGTTTGCTAGGTGCGCCACTAGTAACAGAAAAAAATTAGTTTTGAATTTTTTTGGTGATTTTTTTTGTTAAAATATGATATGTAATATGAACGGAAGTTTAATTTTTTTTTCAAAATTTCATCACACTCATGAACATGAACAAAGTCCTAAACATTAAGAAGGTTTAATAGCATTGATATGCTAGATATATCAATAAGTGCGTGTTAAGTGAGCTGGTGCTGGGGTTGGATAGAACTCCGAAGTTAACCGTGCTAGGGCTAAAGTAGTGTGAGGATGGGTGACCTTTCAGTAAGTTTGACCACAGAGTGCGATTTAACCTGAGATTAAGCATATTGACCTGATATTAAGCCATAGTTACCCGAGATTAAGAAAAAAAACAAAAAAAATTCCGAATTTTTTTTGTAATTTTTTTTGAAAAAAAAAGTTAGGAATGGCGCACTTCTATGTGGTGCGCCATTACTAAGTCAGATAGTAATGGCGCACCTCTAGGCATAGTAATGGCGCACTATAGGTGCGCCATTACTAAAAATTACTAATGGCGTGATGCTAGTGGTGCACCTGTCCAAGTGGGCTTACAAATTTGATCATGATCAATTGCTTTGTGGATTGTCTCATGTCTCTTGATTAGTTGGTATTTACCCCCTCAATATCGCATGTTTCTTACCTCCAAACAAAATATTTACTTGTTACTAATAAAAAATCAAAAAGTTTAGCCTAAATTCTTCCTTAGATCCCTTCTTTTAAGCATATTGACCCGAGATTATGCCATAGTGAACCGAGATTAAGAAAAAAGCAAAAAAAAATTTCAAAAAAAATTTGAAAAAAATTTGATTTTTTTTGAATTTTTTTTAAAAATTTGTTAGTAATGGTGCACTTCTGTGTGGTGCGCCATTACTAAGTCTGATAGTAATGGCGCACCTCTAGGCATAGTAATGGCGCACTATAGGTGCGCCATTACTATCAGATAGTAATGGTGCACCTATAGTGCACCTATAGTAAAAATTACTAATGGCGTGAAGCTAGTGGCGCACCTGTAGTCCGCCATTAATGGCAAAAACAGGTGCGCCACTAACAGGCCTTTTTCTAGTAGTGATAAGTTCTCTGCCACACACTTGTGGGCCTACTAAGTTGACGCGTCCCCTAAAAAAAATAAGTTGATATGTATGCAAGGCTTTGTCAACTTATTATAGTCAACACACGGTTCTAGCAGCAGTGGCCGTTGGATGTCTATCCAACGGATGTCGTGCTTCTTCTTCAATCTCGGATATTCTTAGCTTCGGCTGCCCAAAAAATGATTCCTCTCCCTGACATCTAGGGCGCACCATTTCGGAGGTTGACCTGTGGGCCTACTAAGTTGGCGCGTACCAAGGGCTTTGTCAACTTAGTCAATATAAACCATTCTAGCTTCAGTGACCATACGATGTCCATCCAACGGCCATAGTGCTTCTTCAACCTCTGGTCTTCTTGCTCCAGCCGCCCAAAGCATCGCCACTCGTGCCGCCTGCTCCTGCCTCCCGTGGCTGGCTGTGCTGCCGCGGAGGCCTCACCGCCCCCATACTACTCCCACCGCTGGCCATGCCATCCCTCTACTCACCCACACCCCCTGTTATTCTGCGGCGACGACAGCCCCACACCGCAGCCGAATCAGTGAACCCTCGTACTCCTCTCCGCATGGGCATCCACTGCCGCATCTTCCCTAGCTTCGCGTCGTCTCCTTCCTAGGCCTCACCGTCGTCCACCGCCGTGGTCCTCTCGGCGCGGCGTGGTCAACATGGTCAAGGTACGACTTCCATCGGACGTGGACTGTACGTGGAGAGGCTGAGAGCTAGGTCCATGGCCGCAGCAAGGAAGTGCCTCATTATTACGCGCAAAATAATGATACCTCCACCTGACAGCAGGGATCCACCGGACATGCCACTGTATTTCGCAAAAAAAAAACGTTTCCCCCCTGACTGCTGGGACCCACCAGCTACATCTTCGCATGCAAGGAAGTGCGTCCGAAAAAAAATGATTCGCCCCCCTGACTGCTGGGACCCACCAGCTACATCTTCGCACGCAAGGAAGTGCCTGACAGTCGGGACCCACCTGGTCGAAGCATACGTAGCGTTGTCATTCTGGTCGCAAACGTGTATGTACATATATACTGGTAAATGGTCAACCCGCCTAGCTTGGCTTCAACCGGAGGGTAGCAGCGGTGGCCTTACTTGGACCCGAGCGGTGGTGACCTACCGTGTTCTACTCTTCCTCTTTTTCTGTGTAGCGCGGCCTCATTGGCAGCGGGGCGGGGCCTCCGCGGAGCCGGCGATGTCCTCTGTCTCGTTGCCGGCGGGCGGCGCCTCGGCGGAGCGATGGAAATCCTCCCCCTCGTTGCCGGTAGGATGGGGCCTCGGCTGAGCCGGCGATGTCCTCTGCCTCGTTGTTGGCGGGGCGAGGCCTCGGTGGAGCCGGTGGTGTCCTCTGCCTCGTAGTTGGCACCGCAGGGCCTTGGTGGAGCAGGGCCTCATCGACGCCAGTGGAGCGGGGACTCGTCGGAGCCGGCATTGTCCTTTCCCTTGTCCTCGGTCTCGCCAAACAGCGCCTCGCCCGCTTCATCGCCCTCTTTGTAGGCGGCCGCAGCCTCCGCCACCTGCATGCGTGTAACACCCCAAAAATTTAACCAAGTTTTAAACATTAAAATTTTGCCAAGAAATTAAAAAGTTTATTTTCCTGGGCTCCCTTTTGATTTTTGGACCATTTTTATCTCTCTCTTGTTATTATGGAGTTTTCCCCAAAAGAAAACCTTTCAAATATGTGATTGGACTTGTTTAACCTCTCAAGAAAAACTTTTCTTTTATTAGTAGAACTAATTACTTAATTAATTTTCTTGATCTTTATTTTCTTGAAAATGGTTTTTCAAGATTATATGGCCATATTTGAACTACAACCATTTGATAAATTCACTTAAAATTCCAACCAAAATTTGGAGATGTCATGTGATGCCTCTAAATCACTTTTATGCAATAATATATTTCATTCATTGCATGTTTTGAGTGCTACACATGTTTTTCTTCTCTGGTCCAGTGGACAATTTTTCACTACAACCCTTTTATATATTTGTTTCTAGCTTCCACCAAAATTATGGGATGTTGGTAGAATCATATGATTTAATTATATGCAAAGATCCAAGGATGTTCTTTGAAAATTTTGAGTGAATCAACCTCATCTTCATTCTGGTCCATCATGATGGTTTGTACAGCAACCCTAGTCTTACTTGCTCTCTGGCCCTTGATTCTTTCTCCTGCTTGTAGACCACCCTACTAAACCCCTAAGTCCAGGAGCATGCACTCTTTTGATCATTTTTAGTTCATGATATAATGCCATTTAAGTTCTGTCCAGAATTGAAGTTCTACAAAACTTGCACTAGCAAGTTTGTGCTTTTCACCAACTAACCTCACCACCCTCTTGTGCATCTAGAGAGACACTGATCTGGAGGAATTGGCCACTCCAAGAAAAGCCTAGGTGCCTTTGGCATTTTGACAAACACACAGGTGCATGGACTGATTTGGCATGATCTCAAGTATACATTAGGAACTTGGCCACCTGACCAAACCACCTTGTCCCTGGAGTTTCCCTCTATCTCTAACATTATCCTGTTGCTTGCCAACCTCGCCCGAGCGCTCTGGAGTGCCGTGGCAATTCACCGAGCAGTTGGTGGGCGTGCACTAGGCACGCCCAGAGCGCGCCAACTGCAGCCACACATCCGAAACCGCCGCGTCGCGCCCCTGGTTTTGCCACTCACTTCAAAGCCATGCCACGCGCTCCCCTTCTCCTCGCAACGCGCCAAGCCGCCCTGGCAGCCTACAGCACCGCCGTCAGAGCCCTTTGCGGCACGCCGGCGTCCACAGTGGCTCCAACCCCAGTCGGCGCCGCCCAAACCCCCACAGCGCGCCAGCTCGCCTCTCTCGACAGTGTAGCGGTCGTCGTTAGCCCTGGAACTAGCCAACCACCGCCACGTCGCCCTGCCACACGCCGACGGTCCGCCGACGAAGCTCATCCACGGCAGCCGCGAACCAACTTGGAGTCGATATTTTAAGGAGCCCGAGCTCGTCTCCGCCTTGCAGCGACCCCAAGCCACCTCCCTAGGGCCCCTTTAGCAGCCAGACAACCCGGGGAGGCCTCCTTCCACGTCTCCGGCAACTGCAGCCGCCGCCATTGCCCCAGCCCTTCCAGCGCCACCAGAGCCTCCCCCTCTCCGTTCTCTTCACCAAGAACTCCCTCATCCTGCCGTGAGCCTTTTCCCCTACTTTATTTTGATCGGGAGCCATCGCCGCCACAAAATCACTTCGCCACCGAAGCCTTCCTCCGCCGCGAAGCTCGCCGCCGGTGAATCCCTCCACCTCTGACAACCCTGCAACCACCGGAAAGATCACCCTCGACCCGCGGATCCATCCCCGCCCTCAGCTCCCCACAAGGACCCGCCGTTAGCGGCGGCAGTTGCCAGTCCGCCCGCTTCGGGACGAGAGGGAGAAGAAGGAAGGCGGACTAGTCAAACCTGACTAGTGGGCCACCTAGGACCCACTGTCGGTGACCCCGCACGGCCCACGCGGAGTAAGTGGAAGCGCATTTCAAAAATACGCTTTCGACGTGTACAGGTTTAGTTGAAACGTTTTCTTTTCTGTTTTATTTTAAATAACAGATTTGACTAAACTTTGACTGTCTATAACTTTTTAAGTACAACTCCAAATGAATTGACTTATTTTCCTACCTCTCTCAAATTCAACCTAGTTTATTTTAAGATTTATTTGAAAAAATTTCAGAACAACTTTTTGTGCTGTTTTGTTTTGTGTGTTAATTCATTTATATTTCTAAAATAGGAATTTTGAAGAGAGGAGAAGTATTTCAAGAGTTTGAAATGCACCCTTCCTTCCCATGACCTGACGGCAAGCATTCTGAACCCCGGCATGATATTTTTGTGTGTCCGATGACACGCTTATAACATCACCTCACTTTGGAGAAACTTGTTATTTCATGTGATATGAACATATGCATGGGTGCATGTTATTGATTTCCATACTGTTGGGAATAAACACACTTGTGATGATAATCATCCTCATGTGCCTTGCATGCATACCGGCAGGAACCCGGGAAAACCTCTGCCTTGGGTAGGCATGAGTTTGTGGCCGGTCTCCGTCGGGACGGTTATGTCTGGTATGGCGTGGTAGGGTATAATGAGCGGTGATCCTGTTGGTTGAAATGTTGTTGTTATACATGACATGCGGGAAGATTATAAACCTCCTGAGTCGACCGTATATCGAGTCTTGTTCCAAAGTAACCCCATACTTGTTTCAGACTACCACTCGTCTCTACAACAAGTAGAGTAATGCAGTTCAGTAATTTGTCAACCCCTTTCTAGCACACACTGCATGTAGGGGCCGGGATGAGGTACCACGGCCATGGAATAAAGCCAGTCATCCGGTCAGGGGGCATGGGTGTTTTCGGTTGTAGCCGAGGGGGTAGCTTCCCCAGTTTTGCGCGCGGTATAAATTTTGTGATCCCATGCTAATCGAGGTTGTGGCCTCCCCACTTAGAGTTTTGCTTAACAAGTGTCGTGGGTGATTCCAGACACCGGTGAGTTAAGCTGGTGTGTGCAAGACAGGTGAGTTTTCATTTAAAAGACCGTAGACGGAATTAGTCCCGAAGGACTAAAGAAATCCGTTACTCGTGGGTAACGAGTACACCCTTTGCAAAGATTAAACCTATTCGAATAGCCGTGTCCATGGTTAAGGATTACAGTCTGGGATGGGTCGAGTGTCGGTCTTAGTGTCGGTCTCCGGAGGTGAAACTATTAAATCAGAACTGATATTACAACTTGTGACATGTGATAATGATGAGTATCATTTTGTTGTGGACTAACCCGCGATATCTTTGGTATTATCGAATTATCTCTGGGATGGTTCTACCTCCGGGATATTCACTATGATTATTTCTTTTAAAAGCCCTTTATGTGGTGTCGCTTAGACGCCTGACTGTGGCATTTCTTTTAAAGCCCTTTATGTGGTGTCGCTCAGGGCTTCCGTAACATTTCTTTTAAAGCCCTTTATGTGGTGTCGCTTAGGCGCTCGACTGTGGCATTTCTTTTAAAGCCCTTTATGTGGTGTCGCTCAGGCCTTGATTGTGGCATTTCTTTTAAAGCCCTTTATGTGGTGTCGCTTAGACGCCTTGACGGCATTTCTTTTAAAGCCCTTTATGTGGTGTCGCTCGGGCCTTGATCGTGGCATGCTTGTTATTTATTTCATAATTTTTAATGCTTCTATGGCATTGCATATTCATATATAACAAGCTTACCCGCATCAGAGTTTTAATTATCTTTTGTGACTGACGTCATGAGCATAAAATATTTTTCAGCACATCATTGGCATATCATTCTTGTGTTCATAATGTTTGCGAGTACATTCAAAGTACTCACATGCTTGTCCCTGGCTATTGTCTTGGCCAGATTTCTTCTTGTGAGAGGAGCGACCGTGTTGACAACCGGAACCTAAGCAACGGTGATAGCAGTCCTTGAAGATAGGAGTTAACCTGGCCAGCTGTTCCTGTGGGAAATGGAGTCCCATAGACACTGACGATTCACAACCCGCTTCCGCCACCAACCACTAGAAACCATTTGTTGTACTCACAGACCAGAATGGTCTTGTACTACATATTTTGTGTTTTGCTTGGAAATTCTATATCAAGTTGGTGCCTCATCAGCTAATAGTTATCCTGGGGCTGGTGAGCACAACGGCCATTTTCTGGAATTTAATACCCGGAAAACCGGTCGCGACAAACTTGGTATCAGAGCCAGGCTGACCATTGGCTAATCCTATCCTAGCCAGGTCGATAAACCTCGGTAAACCAACCCCGACGACGCTCACAGTAACACGTCTCTTTATGAGATATGTGAATCTCCGACACCGACACCGATCCTTGGAGGTGATCTGGCATATTATTTACCTTTCACCACGGTAAATAAACCAGCCCGGATGCTATATAAGAAGGCCACCCTGTGACCTTACCCAGCAACCCTCACCTCGTGCACCACTCTCACAACCTTTTCCTGTCATGCCGAGCCCCAGTATTCATCTGAGAACCCCAGATGCAACCCCAGGTAGCTTTATCAAAATATTGTGGGACTTTACCCGCAGTACTATGGGTTCTACATATCCACCCGATGCGAGCTGTTCAAATCGAGAATCACTTTTTCCACCTCGGAATATTGGGCAGCAGTACACATTCCTCCCATAGACCCCAACCAAGATCAAACGGAGGTTTCCTTCGTGGGGAGATCTATGCCAACCCCACACCTGGCCACAGAAGCTGCTGCGAAAGAAGCGATTGCTCGTCTTCGATCCGCAGTACCTTATGCCCGCGAACGAGGATATTATTATTTTCCGAGCCGTGCAACACCCGGAGGAGTGACATCTTTTCCCGGTGGACGGATTGAGAGAGACCTAGTGCTAGCCAACATTATCCAGTACATCATCGCTCAAGAGCATTTGAACCAGCGAGTGATGGATTATCTCCAGAATCTCACTGATCTGAATCCTCAGATAGCCATCGGCAGACCACTGAGGCCCGATCCGGAGAGACTCATACATCGTCTGGTCAATCCACTTCCTCCGATAGAAGGGGAGTGTGTCCCTTTACCAGAGACATTTTATCGGGACCCCGTCCAGTTACCGTTTTCATTTTAGACGTCATTATTGCGTTTGTTATTGCAGCATTTATTATTACATTGTAATTTGTGCATGGTACCTCGAATTTGTGTGATGAGTCGTGTATTTGATACCTACTAGTGTGAGTAGTTTTCCTTGTGATTAACATGTGTAACCACGAATAGAACCCTGGAGTGAGATTTCTTTTCCCTGAGTTGCTGCATCGTATATCTTCTCACGCCATGGATTACTTTATTTCACACGGCACCATGGCAGCAGACTCACCTCCGCTCGAACGCATACCATGCTCGCAAAGACACGTAACCGTGGGGTATTTGTTTTTCAAAACCGCTCTTAACAAATCTCGAGGACGAGATTTTTCTTAAGGGGGGTAGTACTGTAACACCCCAAAAATTTAACCAAGTTTTAAACATTAAAATTTTGCCAAGAAATTAAAAAGTTTATTTTCTGGGCTCCCTTTTGATTTTTGGACCATTTTTTCTCTCTCTTGTTATTATGGAGTTTTCCCCAAAAGAAAACCTTTCAAATATGTGATTGGACTTGTTTAACCTCTCAAGAAAAACTTTTCTTCTATTAGTAGAATTAATTACTTAATTAATTTTCTTGATCTTTATTTTCTTGAAAATGGGTTTTCAAGATTATATGGCCATATTTGAACTACAACCATTTGATAAATTCACTTAAAATTCCAACCAAAATTTGGAGATGTCATGTGATGCCTCTAAATCACTTTTATGCAATAATATATTTCATTCATTGCATGTTTTGAGTGCTACACATGTTTTTCTTCTCTGGTCCAGTGGACAATTTTTCACTACAACCCTTTTATATATTTGTTTCTAGCTTCCACCAAAATTATGGGATGTTGGTAGCATCATATGATTTCATTATATGCAAAGATCCAAGGATGTTCTTTGAAATTTTTGAGTGAATCAACCTCATCTTCATTCTGGTCCATCATGATGGTTTGTATAGCAACCCTAATCTTACTTGCTCTCTGGCCCTTGATTCCTTCTCCTGCTTGTAGACCACCCTACTAAACCCCTAAGTCCAGGAGCATGCACTCTTTTGATCATTTTTAGTTCATGATATAATGCCATTTAAGTTCTGTCCAGAATTGAAGTTCTGCAAAACTTGCACTAGCAAGTTTGTGCTTTTCACCAACTAACCTCACCACCCTCTTGTGCATCTAAAGAGACACTGATCTGGAGGAATTGGCCACTCCAAGAAAAGCCTAGGTGCCTTTGGCATTTTGACAAACACCTGGAGTGCATGGACTGATTTGGCATGATCTCAAGTATACATTAGGAACTTGGCCACCTGACCAAACCACCTTGTCCCTGGAGTTTCCCTCTATCTCTAACCTTATCCTGTTGCTTGCCAACCTCGCCCGAGCGCTCTGGAGTGCCGTGGCATTTCACCGAGCAGTTGGTGGGCGTGCACTGGGCGCGCCCAAAGCTCGCCAAGTGCAGCCACACATCCGAAACCGCCGCGTCGCGCCCCTGGTTTTGCCACTCACTGCAAAGCCACGCCACACGCTCCCCTTCTCCTCGCAACGCGCCAAGCCGCCCTGGCAGCCTACAGCACCGCCGTCAGAGCCCTTGGCGGCACGCCGGCGTCCGCAGTGGCTCCAGCCCCGGTCGGCGCCGCCCAAACCCCCACAGCGCGCCAGCTCGTCTCTCTCGACAGTGTAGCGGTCGTCGTTAGCCCCTGGAACTAGCCAACCACCGCCACGTCGCCCTGCAATACAGTAAGACGGTCCGCCGACGAGCTCATCCACGGCAGCCGCGAACCGACTTGGAGACGCTATATAAAGGAGCCCCGAGCTCGTCTCCGCACGCAGGCGACCCCAAGCCACCTCCCTAGGGCCCCTTTAGCAGCCAGACGACCCGGGGAGGCCTCCTTCCGCGTCTCCGGCAACCGCAGCCGCCGCCATTGCCCCAGCCCTTCCAGCGCCACCAGAGCCTCCCCCTCTCCGTTCTCTTCACCAAGAACTCCCTCATCCTCCCGTGAGCCTTTTCCCCTACTTGATTTTGATCGGGAGCCATCGCCGCCACAAAATCACGCCGCCAAAGCCTTCCTCCGCCCTTGGCTTCGCCGCGGTGAATCCCTCCACCTCTGACAACCCTGCAACCACCGGAAAGATCACCCTCGACCCGCGGATCAATCCCCGCCCTCAGATCCCCACAAGGACCCGCCGTTCGCCGGTGACGGTCGCCGGAGTCCCGCCCCCGCTCGGGACAGAGGGAGAAGAAGGAAGGCGGACTAGTCAAACCTGACTAGTGGGCCACCTAGGACCCACTGTCAGTGACCCCTTACGGCCCACGCGGAGTAAGTGGGCGCATTTCAAAAATACGCTTTCGACGTGTACAGGTTTAGTTGAAACGTTTTCTTTTCTGTTTTATTTTAAATAACAGATTTGACTAAACTTTGACTGTCTATAACTTTTTAAGTACAACTCCAAATGAACTGATTCTTTTTCCTACCTCTCTCAAACTCAACCTAGTTTATTTTAAGATTTATTTGAAAAATTTTCAGAACAACTTTTTGTGCTGTTTTGTTTTTGTGTGTTAATTCATTTATATTTCTAAAATAGGATTTTTGAAGAGAGGAGAAGTATTTCAAGAGTTTGAAATGCACCCTGCCTTCCCATGACCTGACGGCAAGCATTCTGAACCCCGGCATGATATTTTTGTGTGTCCGATGACACGCTTATAACATCACCTCACTTTGGAGAAACTTGTTATTTCATGTGATATGAACATATGCATGGGTGCATGTTATTGATTTCCATACTGTTGGGAATAAACACACTTGTGATGATAATCATCCTCATGTGCCTTGCATGCATACCGGCAGGAACCCGGGAAAACCTCTGCCTTGGGTAGGCATGAGTTTGTCGCCGGTCTCCGTCGGGACAGTTATATCCGGTATGGTGTGGTAGGGTATAATGAGCGGTGATCCTGTTGGTTGAAATGTTGTTGTTATACATGATATGCAGGGAAGATTATAAACCTCCTGAGTTGACCGTAGATCGAGTCTTGTTCCAGTAACCCCCATACTTGTTTCATACTACCACTCGTCTCTACAACAAGTAGAGTACGGTTCAGTAATTTGTCAACCCCTTTCTAGCACACACACACCGTACAGAGGGGCCGGGATGAGGGTACCACGGCCATGGAATAAAGCCGATCATCCGGTCAGGGGGCATGGGTGTTTTCGGTTGTAGCCGAGGGAGTAGCTTCCCCAGTTTTGCGCGCGGTATAAATTTTGTGATCCCATGCTAATCGAGGTTGTGGCCTCCCCACTTAGAGTTTTGCTTAACAAGTGTCGTGGGTGATTCAGGCGCCCGGTGAGTTAAGCTGGTGTGTGCAAGACAGGTGAGTTTTCATTTAAAAGACCGTAGACGGAATTAGTCCCGATGGACTAAAGAAATCCGCTACTCGTGGGTAAAGAGTACACCCTCTGCAGAGATTAAACCTATTCGAATAGCCGTGTCCATGGTTAAGGATTACAGTCTGGGATGGGTCGAGTGTCGGTCTTAGTGTCGGTCTTCGGAGGTGAAACTATTAAATCAGAACTGATATTACAACTTGTGACATGTGATAATGATGAGTATCATTTTGTTGTGGACTAACCCTCGATATCTTTGGTATTATCGAATTATCTCTGGGATGGTTCTACCTCCGGGATATTCACTATGATTATTTCTTTTAAAAGCCCTTTATGTGGTGTCGCTTAGACGCCCGACTGTGGAATTTTTTTTAAAGCCCTTTATGTGGTGTCGCTCAGACGCCCGACTGTGGCATTTCTTTTAAAGCCCTTTATGTGGTGTCGTTCAGACGCCCGACTGTGGCATTTCTTTTAAAGCCCTTTATGTGGTGTCGCTTAGACGCCTCGTAACATTTCTTTTAAAGCCCTTTATGTGGTGTCGCTCGACGCCTTCCATTGTGGCATTTCTTTTAAAGCCCTTTATGTGGTGTCGCTTAGACGCCCGACTGTGGCATTTCTTTTAAAGCCCTTTATGTGGTGTCGCTCAGAAGCCCGACTGTGGCATGCTTGTTATTTATTTCATAACTTTTAATGCTTCTGTGGCATTGCATGTTCATATATAACATGCTTACCCTCATCAGAGTTTTAATTATCTTTTGTGACTGACGTCATGAGCATCAAAAATTTTTCAGCACATCATTGGCATATCATTCCTGTGTTCATAATGTTTGTGAGTACATTCAAAGTACTCACAGGCTTGTCCCTGGCTATTGTCTTGGCCAGATTTCTTGCGCGGAGAGGAGCGACCGTGTTGACAGCCCCGGAACCTAAGCAACGGTGATAGCAGTCCCGCGAAGATAGGAGTTAGCCTAGTCAGCTGTTCCTGTGGGAAATGGAGTCCCATAGACACTAACGATTCACAACCCGCTTCCGCCATCAACCACTAGAAACCATTTGTTGTACTCACAGACCAGAATGGTCTTGTACTACATATTTTGTGTTTTGCTTGGAAATTCTGTATCAAGTTGGTGCCTCATCAGCTAACAGTTATCCTGGGGCTGGTGAGCACAACGGCCATTTTCTGGAATTTAATACCCGAAAAACCGGTCGCGACAATGCGGTACCGACAACGCTCGAGGCGGCCCTCGCGGGTGGAGCGGTACGAGTCGAGCAGCGCCTCCTGCTTCGCCTGCTCTGCGGCGATATGCTCCTCCGCCTGCAGGTGATCCTGGAGGAGATGGTGGTTGTAGGCGGCATCGGCCTGCGCCTCCCGGAACTGCTCCTCACGCTTCTGCCTTACTGTGTCCATGTGTTGGGAATGGGCCTCACCGATGGTCATGGTGCAATGCACCAGCGAGGATGGCGCGGAGGAGGGGGTTGGCGCCGGATCGTCGACTACCATGTTCTCCATTGGGACGTTGTCGTCCTCCGGCTGCCTGCCGGCCAGCCGGTCGGCAGCAACGGCTGCCATCTCCTTGTGGTCTGTCGTCCGCCCGTCCCGAAGAGCGCTGGAGTGCGAGGAAACCATGGTGGGCAGTAGTGGTGTGGACAGGTGCAAGGGAACGGATGCGGATGACTGCAGCTATGGCCGGCGCAGCAGCTTATATAGCAATGGCGGGCGGCGGAGGGACGGACGTGTGGCGCCAGAGTAGATGCCTCGGCAATCGCGTATCATTAATGTGGGCGGAAGATGGACGGACGGACGACACTTGTGTCGTTTGAAGGCGGAGCAATCGCGTGCACCAGGAAGCGGGGCGGGCGGCGCTGACTGTTTCGGGCGGAAAGCGCGCGCGGGCGAGGAGATGACTTTACTTGGAGAGGATGACAATAGGGACCCAACAGGCCCATAGCCTCACGTACGCAAGTGCCTACTTATTATATAAAAACTATAATTTATTTTGCTTCCTTCTGGTTTCCTGACATCACGGCCCCACACCATTGTCAACCTATGTAGTCAATAAACGAGAGAATTGCACAAGAAGCGGCCGACAGCTGGGACCAAGCAGCTCGAGCAGTATTTGTGTTTTTGAGGTGTGAGCACTGTAGAGTTTTTCGATGTTTAGCCCAGATATTAATTTTTCTCCTCTGAACAACAACGAAAACATCGCTCCAGGTATTAACTGGGCGGCCTGTGGCTCGTCTAGCCCAGGCCAGATATCCAGCCCAGATATTAATTTTTTTAAAGCTGAAAATGTTTAGCCAAGCTATACTTATTTTAGGAACACCCAGGCAAGGTCAAGTTGTTATTCTCCGCCCCGCTGGGCTACAAATCTTTCCTAGGAGGGATGCATTAGGCTTAACAAGAAAATATGCTTTAAGAAATAATAAATGGGATGTAATTATAAAAACTTGGCATTAACTATAAAAAAATGCACCAAAAACGTAATTACTTTATAAAATGTTATTTTTGGATATTGATAATTTTAATTTCATTAATTGTTGCGAGCGCAATGTTTCTTTGGATTTTTACGTAATATAAATTTATATTGAAATTGTATTTAATCTGACTAGAAATTTCAGGATAAAGATATTTCGGATCCCATCAAAATGTGGGAAATTTTATTGAATTCTGTCTTCAACGATTGGTTGAAATTATTAATCATTGTCCTAGCTAGAAATGGGTTGTACTTTTAACAAACTGTAAATGGACTGTAGTAAATTCCATTAGAATTCAAAAATGGGATGTACATTCCTACAAATCGCAAATGAGCTATACACTACTAGGAAAACGACTATAGATGAAATGGACATTAATGGCGCACCACATATGTGGTGTGCCTCTGCTATATAGCAGTGGCGCACCACATATAGGTACGCCATTAAACTCCAAGTACTAATGGCGCACCACATACATGGTGCGCCATTACTAATAATTTTCTTTATTTTTTTCAAAACTAGTAATGGCGCACCAGGGGAAAGTGCGCCATTACTAGTTTAACTAGTAATGGCGCACCACACCCTCAGTGCGCCACTACTAACAATTTTTTTTACTTTTTTTCAAAGTTAATAATGGCGCACCACACACACGGTACTTTGACCAAAAATTCCCCTAATGCACCTCCCTCCCTGTGGACCGCATTTTCAGTTTTAAAAAAATAAAAGAAAATGATGGAAATGTCAAAAAAATAAAAGAAAATAAGTTTCCCATGTGATATGTGGTCTAGTTGTTGGGAAAATCTACAAATATGAATTTCGACTTTATTTGCAAAATCTCTCTGAAATTTGTAAAATGGGCATAACTTTTGTGGACCGCCTTTTCAGTTTTTTAAAAAATAATATAAAATGATGGAAATGTCAAAAAGATAAAAGAAAATAAGTTTCCCATGTGATATGTGGTCTAGTTGTTGGGAAAATTTACAAATATGAATTTTGACTTTATTTGTAAAATCTCTCTGGAATTTGTAAAATGGGCATAACTTTTGCATATGAAGTCGGATTAAAAAGTTTTTTATATGAAAAATCATCTACTCGAAAAGTTACATCCGAATTTAACTAGGTGAACCCCATTAAACATTTTCAGAATCCTCAAAAAACCTAACAGAAAAAAATGGGAAAAAAATTCAAACTTACTAGTGGCGCACCGTTTGCTAGGTGCGCCACTAGTAACAGAAAAAAATTTAGTTTCGATTATTTTTGGGATTTTGTTTTCAAAATATGATACGTAATATGAACGAAAGTTTGAATTTTCTTTTCAAAATTTCATCACAGTCATGAACATGAACAAAGTTCTAAACATCAAGAAGGTTTAATAGGATTGATATGCTAGATATATCAACAAGTGCCTGTTAAGTGAGCTTGTGCTGGGGTTGGATAGAACTCTGAAGTTAAGCGTGCTTAGGCTGAAGTAGTGTGAGGATGGGTGACCTTTCGAGAAGTTTGACCGCGGAGTGCGATTTAACCTAAGATTAAGCATATTGACCCAAGATTAAGCCATAGTGACCCGAGATTAAGACAAAAAAAACAAAAAGAAAATTCCGAATTTTTTTTGAATTTTTTTTTGAAAAAAAATTGTTAGTAATGGCGCACTTCTATGTGGTGCGCCCTTACTAAGTCAGATAGTAATGGCGCACCTCTAGGCATAGTAATGGCGCACTATAGGTGCGCCATTACTAAAAAATACTAATGGCCTGATGCTAGTGGCGCACCTGTCCAAGTGGGCTTACAAATTTGATCATGATCAGTTGCTTTGTGAATTGTCTCATGTCTCTTGATTAGTCGGTATTTACCCCCTCAATATCGCAAGTTTCTTACCTCCAAACAAAATATTTACTTGTTACTAATAAAAAATTAAAATGTTTAGCTTACATTCTTCCTTAGATCCCTTCTTTTAAGCATATTGACCCGAGATTAAGCCATAGTGACCCGAGATTAAAAAAAAACAAAAAAACTTGAAAAAATTCTGAATTTTTTTTTGAAAAAAAATTTGAATTTTTTTTGTTAGTAATGGCGCACTTCTATGTGGTGCTCCATTACTAACTCAGATAGTAATGGCGCACCTCTAGGCATAGTAACGGCGCACCTATAGTGCGCCATTACTAAAAATTACTAATGGCGTGATGCTAGTGGCGCACCTGTAGTGCGCCATTAATGGCAAAAATAGGTGCGCCACTAACATGCCTTTTTCTAGTAGTGATAAGTTCTCTGCCACACACTTGTGGGCCTACTAAGTTGACGTGTCCCCTAAAAAAAATAAGTTGACGCGTATGCAAGGCTTTGTCAACTTATTATAGTCAACACACGGTTCTAGCAGCAGTGGCCGTTGGATGTCTATCCAACGAATGTCGTGCTTCTTCTGCAATCTCGGATATTCTTAGCTTCGACTGCCCAAAAAATGATTCCTCCCCCTGACATCTGGGGCGCACCGTTTCGGAGGCTGACCTGTGGGCCTACTAAGTTGGCGCGTACAAAGGGCTTTGTCAACTTAATCAATATAAACGATTCTAGCTTCAGTGACTGTACGATGTCCATCCAACAACTGTGGTGCTTCTTCAACCTCTGGTCTTCTTGCTCCAGCCGCCCAAAGCAGCGCCGGTCGTGCCGCCTGCTCCTGCCTCCCGTGGCCGGCTGTGCTACCGTGGAGGCCTCACCGCCCCCATACTACTCCCACCGCTGGCCAGGCCATCCCTCTACTCACCCACACCCCCTGTTATTCTGCGGCGACGATAGCCTCACACTGCAGCCGAATCCGTGAACCCTCGTACTCCTCTCCGCATGGGCATCCACTGCTGCATCTTCCCCAGCTCCCCGTCGTCCCCTTCCTAGGCCTCGCCGTCATCCACCGCCGTGGTGCTCTCGGCGCGGCATGGTCAACATGGTCAAGGAACAACTTCCATCGGACATGGACTGCACGTGGAGAGGCTGACAGCTCGGTCCACGGCCGCAGCAAGGAAGTGCCTCCTTATTACGCGCAAAATAATGATACCTCCACCTGACAACAGGGATCCACCGGATGAGCCACTGTATTTCGTGAAAAAACATTTCCCCCCTGACTGCTAGGACCCACCAGCTACATCTTCGCACACAAGGAAGTGCGTCCGGGCAAAAAAAAACGATTCGTCCCCCTGACTGCTCGGACCCACCAGCTACATATTTGCACGCAAGGTCTGATAGTCGGGACCCACCTTGTCGAAGCATACGTAGCGTTGTCATTCTGGTCGCAAACGTGTATGTACATATATACTGGTCGATGTAGAGGCGTGCACGTAAAATGTACACGTATGTACAACGGCTAGTGTGCAAGAAAGAAAATACGGCCACGTATGTGTACATACGGGCGGGGTCTCGACCGCCTACTCGTGCATACGTACGGCCAGGGCTCGTGTACATGCCTGAGTCAGAATAGAGAAACAACTATGTCATCGTGTTCATGGGGAGCCAACCGGCTGGGTCAGAACGGAATGCGTCGTCGTGTTCATCGGGAGGGCTTGGACGGAACATGTGATGGAAACGAGGCCTGGTGTCTTTGCAGAAGCGGAGAAGCGCCTTGTGTTCGACCGGCCACATTGAAATGGGATTACATTCATCGCCGGGAGAAGTGCAGCGTCTTGCAAAAGCAGAGAAGCGGACCTCCTATGGTCGAAAGCGGTCCTGTTGATCGGGAGGTGCGGTGTACCACAAAAGCAGACGAAAGCGGACTTGTGTTGGAGCACTACGGTCGAAAGCAGGGTCCTGTTCATCGGGAGGGTGTGGCGTACCATAAAGCAGGACTCCACGGGATACTGTTCATCTCCACCGTCGACATCCTCCGGCCTCCACGGGCTCTTGTTCATCCACCGTCGACCTCCTCCAGCCTCCACTGCATTTGTTCATCCACGAGCTCCTGTTCATCCAGCCTCCACCGCGCGCTACTCCACCGGCTACTGTTCAACCACCCCTCTCCACAGGCTCCTGTTCAACCACCCCTCCACGGGCTACTGTTCATCTACCCCTCCACCGTCTACTGTTCATCCAGCCCTCTGATACGTCTCCAACGTATCTATAATTTTTGATTGCTCCATGCTACTTTATCTACTGTTTTAGGCAATACTGGGCTTTATTATCCACTTTTATATTATTTTTGGGACTATCCTATTAACCGGAGTCCCAGCCAGATTCTTTGTTTTATGCCTATTTCAGTGTTTCGAGGAAAAGGAATATGAGACGGAGTCAAAACGGAACGAAATCAACTGGAGATGTTATTTTTGGAAGGAAAGCAACCTGATGGACTTGGAGTGCACGTCAGGGGAGTCCCGGGCTGCCCACGAGGGTGGGGGGCGCGCCCCTCTGGGCGCGCCCCCTACCTCGTGAGCACCCCGGAGGTCCACCGACGTACCGCCTGCACCCATATATACCTACGTACCCTAAAACTTCCAGAACATAAGATAGATTGGGAATTCCGCCGCCGCAAGCCTTTGTAGCCACCAAAAACCAATCGGGACCCTATTCCGGCACCCTGCCGGAGGGGGATCCCATCACCGGAGGCCATCTTCATCACCCTGGCGCTATCCATGACGAGGAGGGAGTAGTTCACCCTCGGGGCTGAGGGTATGTACCAGTAGCTATGTGTTTGA
This sequence comes from Aegilops bicornis, assembly GCA_021605145.1. NCBI lineage: Eukaryota > Viridiplantae > Streptophyta > Magnoliopsida > Poales > Poaceae > Aegilops > Aegilops bicornis. The sequence continues at coordinate 105,165,512 of CM038675.1, read as the reverse complement.
TCTCTCTCTCTCTCTCTCGTGTTCTCTCTCGTGTTCCCTCTCGTGTTCCCTCTATGGCACGATCTTGATGTATCCCGAGCTTTACTATTGTAGTTGGATCTTATGATGTTTCTCCCCCTCTACTCTCTTATGATGAATTGAGTTTCCCCTTTGAAGTTATTTTATCGAATTGAGTCTTTATGAGAACACTTGATGTATGTCTTGCCGTGATTATCTGTGGTGACAATGGGATATCATGTGCCACTTGATGTATGTTTTGGTGACCAACTTGCGGGTTCCGCCCATGAACCTATGCATAGGGGTTGGCACACGTTCTTGACTCTCCGGTAGAAACTTTGGGGCACTCTTTGAAGTACTTTTATGTTGGTCGGATGAATCTGAGATTGTGTGATGCATATCGTATAATCATGCCCAGGATACTTGAGGTGACGATGGAGTATCTAGGTGACATTAGGGTTTTGGTTGATTTGTGTCTTAAGGTGTTATTCTAGTACGAACTCTTTTATAGATCGATCCGAAAGAATCACTTTGAGGTGGTTTCGTACCCTACCATAATATCTACGTTTGTTCTCCGCTATTAGTGGCTTTGGAGTGACCCTTTGTTGCATGTTGAGGGCTTGTCATATGTTCTATCTATGTTATTATTGTTGAGAGAACTTACACTAGTGAAAGTATGAACCCTAGGCCTTGTTTCCTATCATTGCAATACCGTTTACGCTCACTTCTATCGCTCGTTACCTTGCTGTTTTTATATTTTCAGATTACAAAAACCTTTATCTACTATCTATTTTGCACTTGTATCTTCATCTCTTCGCCGAACTAGTGCACCTATACAATTTACCATTGTATTGGGTGTGTTGGGGACACAAGAGACTCTTCGTTATTTGGTTGCAGGGTTGTTTGAGAGAGACCATCTTCATCCCTCGCCTCCCTACGGATTGATAAACCTTAGGTCATCCACTTAAGGGAAATTTGCTACTGTCCTACAAACCTGTGCACTTGCAGGCCCAACAACGTCTACAAGAAGAAGGTTGTGTAGTAGACATCAAGCTCTTTTCTGGCGCCTTTGCCGGGGAGGCTAGGTAAGTGAAGGTATATCTTTAGATCTTGCAATTGAATCTTTTTGTTTCTTGTTTTAGCACTAGTTTAGTTTATAAAAGAAAACTACAAAAAAAATGGAGTTGAGTTTGTCTCATACGCTTCACCTTTTTAATATCTTTCGTGAGTATGATGGAAAGGATAATTGTGCTCAAGTGCTAGAAGAAGAAATCTCTAAATTGTTTGACAATAAATCTTTGGATGATGAGCATGATTGAAATGTTGTTAGTATGAATTCTTTGAATATCCATGATACTAATGATGATTGCACTAGTTATGAAGAAAATATCTCTTATGAGCATGTCATCTTTTGTGGAGTGCATGTTTGCATGAACACACCAAATAGAGAAGAAATTTATTGCAAGAGGCATAAGTACTTAGAAACCAAATTGTTGCAAGAAGAGCTAGATGAATGTGCTGAAAGATTCAATATTTTTCGCGCTCCCTGTGAACTTTGCAATGAACATGGTCATTTAAAGCTCCAATGCTATTTGTTTCATGACTGTGTCGTGTCCAAATATTGTGATAATTTGATTACCCTTGAGCATCATAAAGAGCTTAGCCTTCTTTTGGGTTACGAAGAAATGAAACGTATAACCGAGGGTATTCCAAAATTTAGCCTTGATAGAATTCTTCATTTTGATCTAGAGAAGATTTATATGTATTGTGCGGTGAATTGTATTGAAAATCCTTATATTGCCAATTACATAAAGAAAAGAAAACAAATAGAAGATGATGAGAATACTAATGAAAGGGAAGAGACTTTAATATCCTCCTATTATTTCTTATGATGAATCAGGTAACGAGGAGGAGCTTTCTATTCAACCAATCTCGTCAATAAGGAGCTCAAAGAGGAAGGTTGAACCCACACATAATGTGAAGAAGAAAAAGAAAAGAAGGAGCAACAAAGGTAGAAAGGTAACCCTCCCAAATGATGTTGCTCCTACTACTCATTGTGATGATGATAATTGCTATACTATTGGTGCTATCAATATTTTTAATGATGAGAGTGTTATGCTTATGATATGAAAGGGCCCAAGCTTGGGGAAGCTATGTTTAATGAAGATGATATTTTTAGCATCCCAATTTTTGATATGCAAAGTTGTTATGATGATAGCATGCCTCCTACGTATGATGATTATATTGATGAAAGTGGGTTCGGAAGAGTGTCAACTTTAGGAAGTAGTGATCCCACTATTTTGGAGGATGTTGAATTTTATTGTGATGAATATGACAGTGGATTTGGAAGAGTGTCAACTTTATTTAGTGATTCCACTATCTTAGGAGAGGTCTCGATTATGATGAGAACGAAGTTGCTACTTATGATGATTATTGTGATAAAACTTATGCTATAAAAAGTAGTGATGATTATATTTACAAATCTTGTCATGATTATGATTACCCTTTTTCTGAACATTACTCTTTTAATGTGGAAACAATTTTTAGTGTTCAAGTCTCTTATTATATTCCTACTATTCCGAATGAGAAGAATTTTGCTTATGTTGAGAGTAGTAAATGTTCTATGCTTGAAGATCATGAAAAGAATGCTTTAGGTGCTGGTTATATTGTTGAATTCATTCATGATGCTACTGAAAATTATTATGAGAGAGGAACATATGCTTGTAGGAATTGCAATAATGTCAAGTTTCCTCTCTATGTGCTTAAAATCTTGAAGTTATGCTTGTTGTGCCATCCTATGCTAGTTGATTATTGTTCCCATAAATTGTTTGCTCACAAAATCCCTATGCATAGGAAGTGGGTTAGACTTAAATTTGCTAGTCATATGCTTCATGATGCTCCCGTTATGTTTCAATTATTATCTTTTTTGTGAGCATCATTGCCATCATCGTGCCTAGCTAGAAAGGCATTAAAGAAAAGCGCTTGTTGGGAGACAACCCAATATTTATCCTTACTGTTTTTGTGTGTCCACATGATTATGCTACTGTAGTAATCATGTTTTATAGTTTTTGTTTCAATAAAGTGCCAAGTAGAACCTTTGGGAAGACTTGGGTGAAGTTTATGTGATCTTGCTGTGAAAAACAGAAACTTTAGCGCTCACGAGATTAGCTGCCATGTTTTACTGGAGAGTGCTTTTAGGTTGATTATTTTTGAAGATAATTAATAGACAAGTTTCTCAGGTCCAGCAATTTATTTAATAATTTTTGGGGTTCCAGAAGTATACGTTTTATACAGATTACTACAGACTGTTCTGTTTTTGACAGATTCTGTTTTCTATGTGTTGTTTGCTTATTTTGATGAATCTATGAGTAGTATCGGAGGGTATGAACCATAGATAAGTTGGATTAGAGTAGATATTACACCAATATGAATTTAGAATGAGTTAATTACAGTACCTAAGTGGTGGTTTTATTTTCTTATACTAACGGAGCTTACGAGTTTTGTTTTAAGTTTTGTGTGGTTGAAGTTTTCAAGTTTTGGGTAAAGATTCGATGGACTATGGAATAAGGAGTGGAAAGAGCCTAAGCTTGGGGATTCCCAAGGCACCCCAAGGTAATATTCAAGGACAACCAAGCAACCAAGCTTGGGGATGCCCCGGAAGGCATCCCCTCTTTCGTCTTCGTTCATCGGTAACTTTACTTGGAGCTATATTTTTATTCACCACATGCTATGTGTTTTGCTTGGAGAGTCAATTTATTTTGTTAGTTTTTGCTTTCTGTTAGTTAGAATAATGTTTTGCATCTTTAGTTTCAATAAAAAAGTCAAGGATAGCCTTTGCCATGCTCATTTTGCTAGTTTGCATGTTGCTGTTTGAAAACAGAAAGTTTACCGCTGTTGGAAAAATTCCCTAGAAAAGTCAGGGAATGGTATTATGTTGAATATTTTTGCATATTAAGATCTGATAAATTTATTATAGTGGTAATTTTAGTTCATAATTTTTGGAGTCAGGGAAGCATTGATACTCTTGCATTCTTTATAGACTGTACTGTTTTGGCAGATTGCTGTTATGGTTGCATTGTTTGCATATGTTTGCTTGTTTAATGATTCTATTTGAGGATAGGAGTATTAAATATACAGAGGCATTTAGTATGCAATGTTGAATAATAATGATAGTGATTTGTTACAGTAGAAAATGATAAGGTTTTGCATTGGTTTATACTAACCTATCTCACGAGTTCTTGCTGAGTTTGTTGTGAATGAAGCTTTTTGATAAAAAGAAGAGAAACCATGATATGAGAGGAATTAAGGAGACACAAAAGTTCAATCTTGGGGATGCCCAAGGCACCCCAAGATAATATTTCCAGAAGTCTCAAGCATCTAAGCTTGGGGATGCCCCGGTAGGCATCCCACCTTTCTTCTTCAACAACTATCGGTTAGTATCGGTTGAGCCTAAGTTTTTGCTTCTGCACATGAGTTGTGCTATCCTTGCATTGTAGTTTTCTTTAGCCTTGCTTTCTGTTTGAATAAAGTATCAAGATCTGAAATTCTTTATTGAGAGAGTCTTCATATAGTTGCATAATTATTTAGCTACTCATTGATCTTCACTTATATCTTTCGGAGTAGTTTTTGTTTTTGCTCTAGTGCTTCACTTATATCTTTTAGAGCACGGTGGTGGATTTGTTTTAAAGAAACTATTGATCTCTCATGCTTCACTTAGATTATTTTTAGAGTCATTAATAGCATGGTAGTTTGCTTAATGTTAATATACTTAGTGTTCAAGATATGTGAAACTTTCTTTTGAGTGAATTGAATACTAAGATAAGTTTGATGCTTGATAATTGTTTTGAGATATGGAGGTGATAATATCAAAGTCGTGCTAGTTGGGTGATTGTGAATTTGAGAAATACTTGTGTTGAAGTTGTAAGTTCCGTAGCATGCACGTATGGTTAAAGTTGTGTAACAAATTTGAAACATGAAGTGTACCTGGCTTGTGCATCCTTATGAGTGGCGGTCGGGGACGAGCGATGGTCTTTTCCTACCAATCTATTCCCCTAGGAGCATGCGCTTAGTACTTGATTTTGATGGCTTCTAAATTTTTGCAATAAGTATATGACTTCTTTTGACTAATGTTGATTCCATGGATTATACGCACTCTCACCTTCCGCCTTTGCTAGCCTCTTCGGTACCGTGCATTGCCCTTTCTCACCTTGAGAGTTGGTGCAAACTTCGCCGGTGCATCCAAACCCCGTGATACGATACGCTCTATCACACATAAACCTCCTTATATTTTCCTCAAAACAGCCACAATACCTACCTATTATGGCATTTCCATAGCCATTCCGAGATATATTGCCATGCAACTTTCCACCGTTCCATTCATCATCATCATGACATACATTACTTTTGTCATATTGCCATTGCATGATCATGTAGTTGATATCGTATTTGTGGCAAGGCCACCATGCATTATTTTTCATACATGTCACTCTTGATTCATTGCACCATCCCGGTACACCGCCGGAGCCATTCATATAGAGTCATATCTTGTTCTAATTTTCGAGTTGTAATCCTTATGTTGTAATCAATAGAAGTGTGATGATCATCATTATTAGAGCATTGCCCAAAGAAAAAAAAGAAAAAAAGAGAAGAAAGGCCAAAAGAAAAAAAGGAAAGGCCCAAAAAAAAAGAAAAAAAAGGGAAAGAAAAGAAAAGAAAAGAAAAAAAAGGCAATGCTACTATCTCTTTTTCCACACTTGTGCTTCAAAGTAGCACCTTATTCTTCATGTAGTTAGTCTCATAAATTGTGCTTCAAAGTAGCACCTTGTTCTTCATGTAGTGATTCTCATAAGTTGTATTTTCTTAATAGTGGGAATTTTTCATTATAGAACTTGGCTTGTATATTCCTACGATGGGCTTGCTCAAGTGCCCTAGGTCTTCGTGAGCAAGCAAGTTGGATGCACACCCACTAGTTTTCTTTTGTTGAGCATTCATAGCTCTAGTGCATCCGTTGCATGGCAATACCTACTCCTCATGTTGACATCAATTGATGGGCATCTCCATAGCCCGTTGATTATCCTCGTCAATGTGAGACTTTCTCCTTTTTTGTCTTCTCCACACAATCCCCATCATCATATTCTATTCCACCCATAGTGCTATATCCATGGCTCACCCTCATGTATTGCGTGAAGGTTGAAAAAGTTTGATATTATTTAAGTATGAAACAATTGCTTGGCTTGTCATCGGGGTATAGAAGTTGGGAACATCTTTGTGTGACGAAAATGAAGCATAGCCTAACTATATGATTTTGTAGGGATGAACTTTCTTTTGCCATGCTATTTTGAGAAGACATGATTGCTTTGATTAGTATGCTTGAAGTATTATTATTTTTGTGTCAATATGAACTTTTGTCTTGAATCTTTCGGATCTGAATATTCATATCACAATTAAGAAGATTTATATTGAAATTATGCCAAAGTGTCACTCCGCATCAAAAATTCTTTTTTATCATTTACCTACTCGAGGACGAGCAGGAATTAAGCTTGGGGATGCTTGATACGTCTCCAACGTATCTATAATTTTTGATTGCTCCATGCTACTTTATCTACTGTTTTAGGCAATATCGGGCTTTATTATCCACTTATATTATTTTTGGGACTAACCTATTAACCGGAGGCCCAGCCCAGATTTGCTGTTTTATGCCTATTTCAGTGTTTCGAGGAAAAGCAATATCAGACGGAGTCAAAATGGAACGAAATCAACTTGAGAAGTTATTTTTGGAAGGAAAGCAACCTGATGGACTTGGAGTGCACGCCAGGGGAGTCCCGGGCTGCCCACGAGGGTGGGGGGCGCGCCCCCTGGGCACGCCCCCTACCTCGTGAGCTCCCCGGAGGTCCACCGACGCACTTCTGCACCCATATATTCCTCGCACCCTAAAACTTCCGTAGCAGAAGATAGATCGGGTATTCCGCCACCGCAAGCCTCTGTAGCCACCAAAAACCAATCGGGACCCTGTTAAGCACTCACGGGAGGGATCCCATCACCGGAGGCCATCTTCATCATCCCGGCGCTATCCATGACGAGGAGGGAGTAGTTCACCCTCGGGGTTGAGGGTATGTACCAGTAGATATGTGCTTGATCTCTCTCTCTCTCTCTCTCTCTCTCTCGTGTTCTCTCTCGTGTTCCCTCTATGGCACGATCTTGATGTATCCCGAGATTTGCTATTGTAGTTGGATCTTATGATGTTTCTCCCCCTCTACTCTCTTATGATGAATTGAGTTTCCCCTTTGAAGTTATTTTATCGGATTGAGTCTTTATGAGAACACTTGATGTATGTCTTGCCGTGATTATCTGTGGTGACAATGGGATATCATGTGCCACTTTATGTATGTTTTGGTGACCAACTTGCGGGTTCCGCCCATGAACCTATGCATAAGGGTTGGCACACGTTCTTGACTCTCCGGTATAAACTTTGGGGGACTCTTTGAAGTACTTTTATGTTGGTTGGATTAATCTAAGATTGTGTGATGCATATCGTATAATCATGCCCACGGATACTTGAGGTGACAATGGAGTATCTAGGTGACATTAGGGTTTTGGTTGATTTGTGTCTTAAGGTGTTATTCTAGTACGAACTCTTTTATAGATCGATCCCAAAGAATAACTTTGAGGTGGTTTCGTACCCTACCATAATCTCTACGTTTGTTCTCCACTATTAGTGGCTTTGGAGTGACTCTTTGTTGCATGTTGAGGGCTTGTCATATGTTCTATCTATGTTATTATTGTTGAGAGAACTTACACTAGTGAAAGTATGAACCCTAGGCCTTGTTTACTATCATTGCAATATCGGTTACTATCTATTTTGCACTTGTATCTTCATCTCTTCGCCGAACTAGTGCACCTATACAATTTACCATTGTATTGGGTGTGTTGGGGACACAAGAGACTCTTTGTTATTTGGTTGCAGGGTTGTTTGAGAGAGACCATCTTCATCCTACGCCTCCTACGGATTGATAAACCTTAGGTCATCCACTTGAGGGAAATTTGCTACTGTCCTACGAACCTGTGCACTTGTAGGCCCAACAACGTCTACAAGAAGAAGGTTGTGTAGTAGACATCACCCTCCACGGGGTCGTCCCGTTCATCCATCCCTCCACAGGGTCCTGTTCATCCAGCCCCAACCGGCTCGCTCGATCGGGGTCCTGTTCATCCAGAGGCAACGCCACGGGTCCTGTTCATCCACTCGCACCGCTCACTGTTCATCAAACCCCCCATAGCGCTCACTGTTCATCAAAACCCCCTGCAATGCTCCTGTTCATCCAGAGGCATCATCAATCGGCTTTAGTTAGCAGCAGTAGCGAAGGAATCGCTCGATCGCTCGGGTTCGATAACCGCGTAAGCCTGCGATTGCAATCGATGCGTTTTCAGTTAAGCGGCGCCTCGCTCGGAGTTCGATTAGAGCCCAATGCCTCGCACACACGCAGCAGCGTCGTGTATGAGAAAGCAGCGCATCGCTTGGCCCCCGACCACCCACCGTAACCGGGAACTCCCCGAAATTTTCCTCGCCCTCGCTTCTACCACGGTTTTTTCCATCATGGACGACCCAAAGAATGTCATGCAGCTGCGTCTCCGGCCCACCCAGGACGAAAAGCCCATTTTCTATCATGAATTTTTGTCATATAAGTAGGATCCCACCACATGTATGATGATACCGGGTTTTGTCACAATTATCGTCATAGAAGTGTCATAAGTATGACCGAATTTTTTTTGTTCGGCCCAAAATGTCACGGATGTGTCTTTTTTTTGTAGTGATACATGTCACTCTTAATTCATTGCATATCCTGGGACACCGCCAGAGGCATTCATATAGAGTCATACTTTGTTCTAAGTGTCGAGTTGTAATTCTTTAGTTCACTACTAGGGAAAAGCCTAGCAACAACGCGGGTTCTAGGTATATCTGTAGCGCGTGAGGCGGCGCTACTAATAAGGCGCTACAGGCTATAGCTAACTCGTAGCAAAGCAGCGTCTTGGCACTGCCATCTTGATATACAAGTGTAGCAGCAGTGTTCTTATAGGAGCTGGCTCTTGCTAATAGCTATAGCGCTTCTCCGGTCGTGCTATCGCTACTATCACTGTCTGCTAACTTTTCTCCACTGCCATCGCTAATTTTAGTAGTTTTTTGTTTTTTTCTGCATATTTGTTTTGTATTTGAACAGGCTTTATAGAAGAATCTTTAGCACATACAAATGTCATCATGATACACATACAAATGCCTCCGAGACCACAAATGTAATCATAGCATATACATACAAATAGTCTCATCATAATCATCATCCAACACAAAGTGGTATCTTGTCATCATCTCGAAAATAGCGATACATGCAAGTCTCGAATACTTGCAACTACAATGTCATCTATCTAAACAAAGGTATAGAGAAGAGCTATCACTATGAGTGAGAGCGAACGATGCAAGACATGAGGTGGCGATTCTGAGTCCTCTCTCGCGCTAGCGTGAACCTCAAGTAACTAGCTTCTCCTTCTTGTCTTCTTTTGAAGCCTTTATGGCTAGCGCCCGAGAACCCATTCACTTGCGCCTGACACTCATGCCACTCGTTGTACACCCCCAGAACCTTCCCTTTGTACACGACATAGCACTTCCATCTCGCCATCAAGAAACTAGGTACCTGTTAGAGATGCATCTTCATGAAGAGGATGTACAATCATATGCAACAAAATATACAAGAGCAACACGAAAAGCAACTAGATGCAACATACAGTACACAAACTAATTAACTAGAGGTACGCAGGTCATCGTACGCAAACTAACAAAGTAGCATTACACAAGTTCGGCAGGGACCGTGGACATCACAAAGTTTCATTGGTACAAAAAGTATACAAGTTGAACCAACAGATATCATAATCATCGACATCATAAATCACTAGAAGTTCCATCCTTCCATATCATCGAGGATGGACCCTAGCTTCTTGAACGGCGTGAGGTCTAGACGTTGCATGCCTATGCAAGTTCGGACGTCAGCTCGCGATATAGGGCCGTGGTGGAACATCCCCTTCTCATCGACGACTTCTTTCATGATGATCATTGCAATGTCCCTTTGGATGCGAAAGAAGTCATCTCTAAGTTTATAATCCGCTTCTCCATGAGATTCTAGCAACTTGTGGATATGATCATCATTTCCGCTTGTCATGCGAAGCTTTTGGTGATCCTGTTGAACTGATGTAGAATCCATCCTTCTTGCTTGGTTTTGGGACATGGATGCAGGAGAAGTTAGTTTTATGCGCGAAACCCATCTTCTTGTTCCTTTGTTTCCTGATCTGCATGTGGCCACCTGTAATGCTGAAGCCTTGGAGAGCACCATCTAGAATATTCATTATGTGGGTGTAGTCCTTTTTCTCGTAGTCTCTGGAAGGGTCAAAATACACGACGTGGGAGACTTGCGGGTAAAGAATGATAAGGACGGTGCGCCCGTTGCTACGGGGAAAAGACACCTCAAATTATTCTCCATATGAGCGAGAAGGAATGATTGAAATGTATGAAAGGGTTGTCTGGAACTGACTTACTTTGGATGATAAGGCACGAGGACAATTCCGTGGTCCTTATTTTGTACCATGAAGTTTTGGAGGTAGTCCCTAGCAGTTTCATGCTCAAAGTCGCCGAGACTCAAGAAAGACTCGTGCATGTAGTATGGATCCGCCACACAGATTTGCGAGACTTCTTCACTCTTCATGATGGAGCTCATATGTAGCGCAAAAAGGCGGACGATTGTAAAATCGAGCCGCCTTGTCAGAAACATCTCAAAGATATGGTCAAACCGCAGGAAGAACACCTCCGAGGGCCGTGTGTCGACGTAGCACTTCCCCTCAGGCACACGAGCCGCGTATACCGGATATCCTGGATCCTTTGAGGTTAGTAGGCTTTTCTCAGTCGACAACACATGGTCGTGTAGTCTCCTAAGATCCCCTGCTAGTGCCTCCAGCGGTTTCGGCGGTAGCATCGGCTCGGCTGTGAGATGGAACATGGCCGCACCTTTCACGGGTACACGCTCTTCAGAATCCACCGTATGGCTATTAAGTGCTCTGGCGTGTTGTTTGGCAACGCAGTAATTTCAAAATTTTTCCTACGCACACGCAAGATCATGGTGATGCATAGCAACGAGAGGGGAGAGTGTGTCCACATACTCTGCTGCCTCATGAGCACTGTGTTGGATTTCCCCGAAGAGGAGAGGATGATGCAGTAAAGTAGCGTAAGTATTTCCCTCAATTTTGGAGAACCAAGGTATCAATCCAGTAGAAGACCACACACAAGTCCCACGTACCTACACAAAACGATAGCTACTCGCAACCAACGCGATTAGGGGTTGTCAATCCCTTCACGGTCACTTATGAGGGTGAGATCTGATAGAGATGATAAATAATATTTTTGGTATTTTTGATAGATAGATGCAAATTGAAAAGTAAAAGGCAAAGTAAAAATAAAGCAAGTAATAAAGCGATAGAGTTTGATATGATGAGAATATACCCGGGGGCCATAGGTTTCACTAGTGGCTTCTCTCAAGAGCATAAGTATTCTACGGTGGGTGAACAAATTACTGTTGAGCAATTGACAGAATTGAGCATAGTTATGAACATATCTAGGCAATGATCATGTATATAGGCATCACATCCAAGAAAAGTAGATCGAAACGATTCTGCATCTACTACTATTACTCCACTCATCGACCGCTATCCAGCATGCATCTAGAGTATTAAGTTAAAAACAGAGTAACGTCTTAAGCAAGATGACATGATGTAGAGGGATAAATTCATGCAATATGATAAAAACCCCATCTTGTTATCCTCGATGGAAACAATACAATACGTGCCTTGCAACCCTTTACATCCTTTGGGTAAGGACACCGCAAGATCGAACCCAAAGCTAAGCACTTCTCCCATTGCAAGAACTACCAATCTAGTTGGCCAAACCAAACGGATAATTCGAAGAGACTTGCAAAGATAACTCAATCATACATAAAAGAATTCAGAGAAGATTCAAATATTTTCCATAGATAATCTGGATCATAAACCCACAATTCATCCGTCTCAAAAAACACACAGCAAAAAAGAAGATTACATCGAATAGTTCTCCACAAGAGAGGGGGAGAACATTGTATTGAGATCCAAAAAGAGAGAAGAAGCCATCTAGCTACTAGCTATGGACCCGAAGGTCTGAAGTAAACTACTCACACTTCATCGGAGGGGCTATGGTGTTGATGTAGAAGCCCTCCATGGTGGATTACCCCTCCAGCGGAGCTCCGGAACAGGCGCCAAGATGGGATCTCGTGGATACAGAAAGTAACGGCGGTGGAATTAGGTTTTTGGTTCCTGTTCTGATCTGTCGGGGATACGTAGGCATATATAGGAGGAAGGAGTACGTCGGTGGAGCAGCAGGGGGCCCACGAGGTAGGGGGCGCGCCCAGGGGGGGGCGCCCTCCACCCTCGTGATTGCCTCTTTTGTTCCTTGGAGCAGGGTCCAAGTCTCCTGGATCACGTTCGGTGAGAAAATCACGTTCCCGAAGGTTTCATTCCGTTTGGACTCCGTTTGATATTCCGTTTCTTCAAAATATTGAAATAGGCAAAAAACAACAATTCTGGGCTGGGCCTCCGGTTAATGGGTTAGTCCCAAAAATAATATAAAAGTGGAAAATAAAGCCCAATATAGTCCAAAACAGCAGATAAAGTAGCATGGAGCAATCAAGAATTATAGATACGTTGGAGACGTATCAGGCATCCCCAAGCTTAATTCCTGCTCGTCCTCGAGTAGGTAAATGATAAAAAAGAATTTTTGATACGGAGTGATACTTTGGCATAATTTCAGTGTAAATCTTCTTAATTGTGATATGAATATTCAGATCCGAAAGATTCAAGACAAAAGTTCATATTGACACAAAAATAATAATACTTCAAGCATACTAATCAAAGCAATCATGTCTTCTCAAAATAACATGGCAAAAGAAAGTTCATCCCTACAAAATCATATAGTTAGGCTATGCTTCATTTTCGTCACACAAAGACGTTCCCAACTTCTATACACCCGATGACAAGCCAAGCAATTGTTTCATACTTAAATAATCTCAAACTTTTTCAACCTTCACGCAATACATGAGCATGAGCCATGGATATAGCACTATGGGTGGAATAGAATATGATGATGGGGATTGTGTGAAGAAGACAAAAAAGGAGAAAGTCTCACATTGACAAGGATAATCAATGGGCTATGGAGATGCCCATCAATTTATGTCAACATGAGGAGTAGGGATTGCCATGCAACGGATGCACTAGAGCTATGAATGCTCAACAAAAGAAAACTAGTGGGTGTGCATCCAACTTGCTTGCTCACGAAGACCTAGGGCATTTGAGGAAGCCCATCGTAGGAATATACAAGCCAAGTTCTATAATGAAAAATTCCGATTAGTATAAAAAGACAACTTATGAGACTCACTACATGAAGAACAAGGTGCTACTTTGAAGCACAATATATGAGACTCACTACATGAAGAACAAGGTGCTACTTTGAAGCACAAGTGTGGAAAAAAGATAGTAGCATTGCCCTTTTTCTTTTCTTTTTTTTCTTTTCTTTTTTTTGGCCTTTCTTTTTTTCTTTTGGCCTTTCTTTTTTCTTTTCTTTTTTTTCTTTGGGAAATGCTCTAATAATGATGATCATCACACTTCTATTGATTACAACATAAAGATTACAACTCGAAACTTAGAACAAGATATGACTCTATATGAATGTCTCCGGCGGTGTACCGGGATGGTGCAATGAATCAAGAGTGACATGTATGGAAAATAATGCAAGGTGGCTTTGCCACAAATACGATGTCAACTACATGATCATGCAATGGCAATATGACAAAAGTAATGTATGTCATGATGATGATGGTGGAAGTTGCATGGCAATATATTTCGGAATGGCTATGGAAATGCCATAATAGGTAGGTATGGTGGCTGTTTTGAGGAAGATATAAGGAGGTTTATGTGTGATAGAGCGTATCGTACCATGGGGTTTGGATGCACCGGCGAAGTTCGCACCAACTCTCAAGGTGAGAAAGGGCAATGCAGGGTACCGAAGAGGCTAGCAAAGGCGGAAAGGTGAGAGTGCGTATAATCCATGGACTCAACATTAGTCAAAAGAACTCATATACTTATTGCAAAAATTTAGAAGTCATTAAAAATCAAGTACTACGCGCATGCTCCTAGGGGGATAGATTGGTAGGAAAAGACCATCGCTCGTCCCGACCGCCACTCAGAAGGATTCACAAGCCTGTTACACTTCATGTTTCAAATTTGTTACACAACTTTAACCATACGTGCATGCTACGGGACTTGCAAACTTCAACACAAGCATTTCTCAAATTCATAATTACTCAACTAGCATGACTTTGATATTATCACCTCCATATCTCAAAACAATTATCAAGCATCAAACTTATCTTAGTATTCGATTCACTCAAAAGAAAGTTTCACATATCTTGAATACCAAGTATATTAACATTGAGCAAATTACCATGCTATTAACGACTATCAAAATAATCTAAGTGAAGCATGAGAGATCAATAGTTTCTTTAAAACAAATCCACCACCGTGCTCTAAAAGATATAAGTGACGCACTAGAGCAAAAATTATCACGCTCAAAAGGTATAAGTGAAGCACTATGAGCAAGACTATCAAGCTCAAAAGATATAAGTGAAGCACATAGAGTATTCTAACAAATTCCAAATAATGTATGGCTCTCTCAAAAGGTGTGTACAGTAAGGATGATTGTGGTAGAGTAACAAGCAAAGACAGAAATAATACAAGACGCTCCAAGCAAAACACATAACATGTGGTGAATAAAAACATAGCTCCAAGTAAATTACCGATGGAAGTGGAAGAAAGAGGGGATGCCTTCCGGGGCATCCCCAAGCTTTGACTTTTAGGTGTACTTGGATTATCTTGGGGGTGCCATGGGAATCCCCAAGCTTAGGCTCTTGCCACTCCTTGTTCCATAATCCATCAAAAGAATTCGCCCAAAACTTGAAAACTTCACAACACAAAACTCAACAGAAATCTCGTGAGCTCCGTTAGTGAAAGAAAACAAAAGACTACTTCAAGGTACTGTAATGAACTCATTCTTAATTTATATTGGTATTAAACCTACTGTATTCCAACTTCTCTATGGATTATAAATTATTTTACTAGCCATAGATTGATCAAAATAAGCAAACAACACTCGTTAAACAGAATCTGTCAAAAACAGAAGAGTCTGTAGCAATCTGTAACTAACGCAAACTTCTGGAACTCTAAAAATTCTACCAAAATAGGAAGTGCTGGACAATTTGTTTATTGAACAGAATAAAAAAGAATCAACGCAAAATCGCGTTCCTGTAATTTAACAAAATTATATTCGTGCGCACAAAGTTTCTGTTTTTTAGCAGAATCAAATCAACTATCATCGTAGGTTATCCTATAGGTTCTACTTGGCACAAACACTAATTAAAAGACAAAACCACAGCTAAACAGAGGCTAGATGGATTATTTATTACTAAACAGAAGCAAAAACAAAAAACACAAAATAAAATTGGGTTGCCTCCCAACAAGCGCTATCGTTTAATACCCCTAGCTAGGCATAAAAGCAAGGATAGATCTAGGTATTGCCATCTTTGATTTTCAATTTCTCAGCGGAGTCATGCTCGAATCCGGGAGGTTCTTTCCACTTCACTTCATACTCAGAAATTTTTAGATCTAAAGAATCCAACCGCTTATTACAAAGAGTAATCAACATATTCATGCGGTGAAGATTCCCGCTAACACTTTTAAGAAGCTCAAGAGACTTTTGTAAAATTTTTGTTACTTCGCAAATCTTCTCAAACACTTGGGTTTCTTCCTAGGTAGGATAAGATCCTCCCTTTTGGGGTAGTGTTCCCACTATTCCCTCTATAATTTCATCTTGCATAATCTTGGGATCAATCTCAATGAAATTTCCCTTGGCGATGCAATCCAAGAGTTGTCTATGCGTCATATTTAACCCAACATAAAAGTTATGAAGAATTCTAAAGTTCACCTCTAGGGTGCACTTACGATAAGATTCCATCATCCTATACCAGGCATCTTTTAAGTTTTCTCCTTGCCTTTGCTTGAAGTGAAGAACTTCAAACTCGGGAGACATAGGAGCGGATAAGGAATTAGACATTACGACAGGCAAGCAAACTAGCACACGAGAAAACAGAAAGGCAACGGGAAAAAGGAAAACGGGAAAGAGAGGAGGAGATTGGGAAAGAGAGGGCGAATAAAACGGCAAGGGTTAAGTGGGGGAGAGGAAAACGAGAGGCAAATAATGTAATGCGAGAGATAGGGATTGTGATGGGTACTTGGTATTGTTGACTTGCTTGCGTAAGCCTCCCCGGCAACGGCACCAGAAATTCTTCTTGCTACCTCTTGAGCACTGCGTTGGATTTCCCCGAAGAGGAGAGGATGATGAAGTAAAGTAGCGTGAGTATTTCCCTCAGTTTTTGAGAACCAAGGTATCAATCCACTAGGAGACCATGCACAAGTCCCTCGTACCTACACAAAACGATAGCTAGTCGCAACCAACGCGATTAGGGGTTGTCAATCCCTTCACGGTCACTTATGAGGGTGAGATCTGATAGAGATGATAAACAATATTTTTGGTATTTTTGATAGATAGATGCAAAGTGAAAAGTAAAAGGCAAAGTAAAAATAAAGCAAGTAATAAAGCGATAGAGATTGATATGATGAGAATAGACCCGGGGGCCATAGGTTTCACTAGTGGCTTCTCTCAAGAGCATAAGTATTCTACGGTGGGTGAACACATTACTGTTGAGCAATTGACAGAATTGAGCATAGTTATGAACATATCTAGGCAATGATCATGTATATAGGCATCACATCCAAGACAAGTAGATCGAAACGATTCTGCATCTACTACTATTACTCCACTCATCGACATTATCCAGATGCATCTAGAGTATTAAGTTAAAAAGCGAGTAACGCCTTAAGCAAGATGACATGATGTAGAGGGATAAATTCATGCAATATGATAAAAACCCCATCTTGTTATCCTCGATGGCAACAATAAAATACGTGCCTTGCAACCCTTTCCGTCACTGGGTAAGGACACCGCAAGATCGAACCCAAAGCTAAGCATGCACTTCTCCCATTGCAAGAACTACCAATCTAGTTGGCCAAACCAAACGGATAATTCGAAGAGACTTGCAAAGATAACTCAATCATACATAAAAGAATGCAGAGAAGATTCAAATATTTTCCATAGATAATCTGGATCATAAACCCACAATTCATCGGTCTCAACAAACACACCGCAAAAAAGAATATTACAACGAATAGTTCTCCACAAGAGAGGGGGAGAACATTGTATTGAGATCCAAAAAGAGAGAAGAAGCCAACTAGCTACTAGCTATGGACCCGAAGGTCTGAAGTAAACTACTCACACTTCATCGGAGGGGCTATGGTGTTGATGTAGAAGCCCTCCATGGTGGACGCCCCCTCCGGCGGAGCTCCGGACAGGCCCCAAGATGGGATCTTGTGGATACAGAAAGTTACGGCGGTGGAATTAGGTTTTTGGCTCCTGTTCTAATCTGTCGGGGATACGTAGGCATATATAGGAGGAAAGAGTACGTCGGTGGAGCAGCAGGGGGCCCACGAGGTAGGGGGCGTGCCCAGGGGGGCGCCCTCCACCCTCGTGATTGCCTCTTTTGTTCCTTGGAGCAGGGTCCAAGTCTCCTGGATCACGTTCGGTGAGAAAATCACGTTCCCGAAGGTTTCATTCCGTTTGGACTCCGTTTGATATTCCGTTTCTTCAAAATACTGAAATAGGCAAAAAACAACAATTCTGGGCTGGGCCTCCGGTTAATAGGTTAGTCCCAAAAATAATATAAAAGTGGAAAATAAAGCCCAATATAGTCCAAAACAGTAGATAAAGTAGCATGGAGCAATCAAAAATTATAGATACGTTTGAGACGTATCATACCCTCATAGACCGAAAGCGGAAGCGTTAGCACAACGCGGTTGATGTAGTCGTACGTCTTCACGGCCCGACCGATCAAGCACCGAAAGCACGGCACTTCCGAGTTCTTGCACACGTTCAGCTCGATGACGTCCCTCGAACTCCGATCCAGCCGAGTGTCGAGGGAGAGTTCCGTCAGCACGACGGCGTGGTGACGATGATGATGTTCTACCGATGCAGGGCTTCGCCCAAGCACCGCTACAATATTATCGAGGTGGAATATGGTGGAGGGGGCACCGCACACGGCTAAGAGATCAATGATTAATTGTTGTGTCTATGGGGTGCCCCCTACCCCCGTATATAAAGGAGCAAGGGGGGAGGCGGCCGGCCTAGGAGGAGGGCGCGCCAAGGGGGGAGTCCTACTACCACCGGTTTACTTAGGTTTAACACTAATCCCGAAAGTATAGGGAGTGTGCGATGATGATCATATCAATCTTGGAACCACTTCCAACATATATCGTCACTTCACCCTGAACTAGTCCCTGTTTATTCTGTAACTCCTGTTTCGAGTTACCAATTTTTAGCAACCGAACAAGTATCAAATACCCAGGGGCTACTATAAACACTAGTAAGGTACACATCAATAACCTGTATATCAAATATACCCTTGTTCACTTTGCCATCCTTCTTATCCACCAAATATTCATGGTATTTCTGCTTCCAGTGACCATTTCCTTTGCAATAGAAACACTTAGTTTCAGGCTTTGGTCCAACTTTGGGCTTCTTCACGAGAGTGACAACTTGCTTGCCTACTTGAAGTTCCCTTTCTTTTCCTTAGCCCTTTTCTTGAAACTAATGATCTTGTTTAATCATCAACACTTGATGCTTTTTCTTGATTTCTACCTTCGTTGATTTCAGCATCACGAAGAGCTCAGGAATCGTTTTCGTCATCCCTTGCATACTATAGTTCATCACGAAGTTCTAGTAACTTAGTGATGGTGACTAGAGAACGCTGTCAATCACTATCTTATCTGGAAGATTAACTCCCACTTGATTCAAGTGATTGTAGTACTCAGACAATCTAAGCACTTTGCTCACTAGTTGAGCAATTCTCCTCCATCTTTTCGGCGAAGTATTTGTCCGAGGTCTCATACCTCTTGACACGGGCATGAGTCTGAAATATCAATTTCATCTCATGGAACATCTCATATGTTTCGTGACGTTTCAAAAACGTTTTTGTAGTCCCGGTTCTAAGCCATAAAGCATGGTGCACAAAACTATCAAGTAGTCATCATATTGAGCTAGCCAAACGTTCATAACGTCTGCATCTGCTCCTGCAATAGGTCTGTCACCTAGCGGTGCATCAAGGACATAATTCTTCTGTGTAGCAATGAGGATAAACCTCAGATCATGGACCAAGTCCGCATCATTGCTACTAACATCTTTCAACTTAGTTTTCTCTAGGAACACATATAAAAACATAGGGAAGCAACAACGCGAGCTATTGATCTACAACATAATTTGCAAAATACTATCAGGACTAAGTTCATGATAAATTAAAGTTCAATTAATCATATTACTTAAGAAGTCCCACTTAGATAGACACCCCTCTAATCATCTAAGTGATCACGTGATCCAAATCAACTAAACCATGTCCGATCATCACGTGAGATGGAGTAGTTTTCAATGGTGAACATCACTATGTTGGTCACATCTACTATATGATTCACGTTCGACCTTTCGGTCTCAGTGTTCCGAGGCCATATCTGTATATGCTAGGTTCGTCAAGTTTAACCTGAGTATTCTGCGTGTGCAACTGTTTTGCACCCGTTGTATTT
This sequence comes from Aegilops bicornis, assembly GCA_021605145.1. Lineage (NCBI taxonomy): Eukaryota > Viridiplantae > Streptophyta > Magnoliopsida > Poales > Poaceae > Aegilops > Aegilops bicornis. The sequence continues at coordinate 105,145,661 of CM038675.1, read as the reverse complement.
GAACGTAGAGCCTATCACACCCAGTCATCACGTGGTGTCTCAGCACGAAGAACTTTCGCAATGGTGCATACTTAGGGAGAACACTTATACCTTGAAATTTAGTGAGAGATCATCTTATAATGCTACCATCAATCAAAGCAAAATAAGATGCATAAAGGATGAACATCACATGCAATCAATATAAGTGATATGATATGGCCATCATCATCTTGTGCTTGTGATCACCATCTCCGAAGCACCGTCATGATCACCATCGTCACCGGCGCGACACCTTGATCTTCATCGTAGCATCATTGTCGTTTCGCCACCTATTGCTTCTATGACTATCGCTAAGGTTTAGTGATAAAGTAAAGCAATTACAGGGCAATTGCATTGCATACAATAAAGCGACAACCATATGGCTCCTGCCAGTTGCCGATAACTCGGTTACAAAACATGATCATCTCATACAATAAAATATAGCATCACGTCTTGACCATATCACATCACAACATGCCCTGCAAAAACAAGTTAGACGTCCTCTACTTTGTTGTTGCATGTTTTATGTGGCTGCTACGGGCTTAGCAAGAACCGTTCTTACCTACGCATCAAAACCACAACGATAGTTCGTCAAGTTAGTGCTGTTTTAACCTTCTCAAGGACCGGGCGTAGCCACACTCGGTTCAACTAAAGTTGGAGAAACTGACACCCGCCAGCCACCTATGTGCAAAGCACGTCGGTAGAACCGATCTGGCGTAAGCGTCTGGCGTAATGTCGGTCCGGGCCGCTTCATCCAACAATACCGCTGAACCAAAGTATGACATGCTGGTAAGCAATATGACTTGTATCACCCACAACTCACTTGTGTTCGACTCGTTCATATAACATCAACGCATAAAAACAGGCTCGGATGCCACTGTTGGGTAACGTAGTAATTTCAAAAAATTTCCTACGCACACGCAAGCTCATGGTGATGCATAGCAACGAGAGGGGAGAGTGTGTCCACGTACCCTAGTAGACCGAAAGCGGAAACATTAGCACAACGCGGTTGACGTAGTCGTACGTCTTCATGGCCCGACCGATCAAGCACCAAAAGCACGGTACCTCCGAGTTCTTGCACACGTTCAGCTCGATGACGTCCCTCGAACTCCGATCCAGCCGAGTGTCGAGGGAGAGTTCCGTCAGCACGACGGCGTGGTGACGATGATGATGTTCTACCGACGCAGGGCTTCGCCTAAGCACCGCTACGATATTATCGAGGTGGAATTTGGTGGAGGGGGCACCGCACACGGCTAAGAGATCAATGATCAATTGTTGTGTTTATGGGGTGCCCCTGCCCCCGTGTATAAAGGAGCAAGGGGGGAGGCGGCCAACCTAGGAGGAGGGCGCGCCAAGGGCCCTTGTTGGAGTAGGAAAGAAGGAAATAGGGGGAGAGGAAGAAGGAAAATGGGGCTGCACCCCTTGTCCAATACGGACCAGAGGGGGGGGGGGGGTGCATGCCTCCTTCCTTTTGGCCTCTCTCCTCTATTCCCGTATGGCCCAATAAGGCCCATATACTCCCTGGCGAATTCCCGTAACTCTCCGGTACTCCGAAAAATACCCGAATCACTCAGAACCTTTCCGAAGTCCGAATCTAGTCGTCCAATATATCGATCTTTACGTCTCGACCATTTCGAGACTCCTCATCATGTCCCCGATCTCATCCGGGACTCTGAACTATCTTCGGTACATCAAAACACATAAACTCATAATATAACCGTCATCTAACTTTAAGCTTGCGGACCCTACGGGTTTGAGAACTATGTAGACATGACCTTGACATGTTTCCGGTCAATAACCAATAGAGGAACCTGGATGCTCATATTGGCTCCTACATATTCTACGAAGATCTTTATCGGTCAAACCACATAACAACATGCGTTGTTCCCTTTGTCATCGGTATGTTACTTGCCCGAGATTCGATCATCGGTATCTCAATATGTAGTTCAATCTCGTTACCGGCAAGTCTCTTTACTCATTATGTAATACATCATCTCACAACTAACTCGTTAGTCACATTGCTTGTAAGGCTTATAGTGATGTGCATTACCGAGAGGGCCCAGAGATACCTCTCCGACAATCGGAGTGACAAATCCTAATCTCGAAATACGCCAACTCAACATGTACCTTCGGAGACACCTGTAGAGCTCCTTTATAATCACCCAGTTACGTTGTGACGTTTGGTAGCACACAAAGTGTTCCTCCGGTAAACGGGAGTTGCATAATCTCATAGTGATAGGAACATGTATAAGTCATGAAGAAAGCAATAGCAACATACTAAGCGATCAAGTGCTAAGCTAACGGAATGGGTCAAGTCAATCACATCATTCTCCTAATGATGTGATCCCGTTAATCAAATGACAACTCATGTCTATGGCTAGGAAACTCAACCATCTTTGATTAACGAGCTAGTCAAGTAGAGGCATACTAGTGACACTATGTTTTTCTATATATTCACACATGTATTATGGTTCTGGTTAATACAATTCTAGCATGAATAATAAACATTTATCACGAAATAAGGAAATAAATAATAACTTTATTATTGCCTCTAGGGCATATTTCCTTCACTTGTTTGGAGGCAGTTATCTTCCCCGATCTCTTCCTCTCCTTTTTCTTGGGCACACCTTCCAGAACCTTCCTTAACCCCCGCCCGAGGGTTCCTGGGCTAAGCACTGTACAACCCCCGGCTAGTTGAGCCTGTGTTGAGGCGGTATCTTCAGGCGTGTCCTGTGAGGAATTCATGAAGAGAGACTTTTTGCAATCCTTCCAACGACCTTCCTGCCCGGGCATATCATCCATATCCTCATTAGCATGCTGATAGCCCGATTCGTCATATGGTTGACTCATCATATATATGTCACAGTCATACGCGTTTGTCTTGAGGAAACTCATAGGGTCGACCTCCGTCTCATCATCCATTCTCTGTTCTATAGGACCGATTACATCAACCAGTACTATTGCACCCCCTTCATCACGTCGTCCGCCGCTCTCACCCGGCACTACATGAGCTGGTAATTACGTAGGCGAGGTGGTGGTCTCCGCACATGCTTGTTGATGTGTGGTTATTGGTGTGCTCTCGGCGGCTCGAATTTAATAAGATTCTTCGGCCATAGCAGCACCCAACCCTTGCGGCTTCCAATCCGCGGCGGAGTCTCGTCGTCCTCTCCCACATGCTGTGCTGGAGGCAAAGCCTCGTGCCCCGAGTTCACACTGGACAAGCTAACCCTGAAGTGCCCAACGGGGATCGACTGGTTGTGGAACATTGGTTTCAAGGGGTCCAATATCATCCCCTTTCCCACGTCCACCTTCTGGCCTTTGATCAAGTAGAGTATGGTGCACGGGGTTTCTTCGCCCTGCAAACACATATGTCTGTGGCGTAAAACATCCGAAAGGCAATGAAAATGGAATATTCTATGTTGGTGCGACATGTAATTACCGTGACAGCGTCGAGCTCAGCCAAAGACGAAGGCCCACCTAGCACGCCAGAGACGGAGGACGGGCTGCTATGAGCGGGAGCGACTGCGAGAGGAGGCCCGGTTGCGTGAGCGAGTGATGGTGCAGTGTTGTTGTTTTTCATGGAGTTGCTCCCGACGAAACTGGGCATCGGGAAATCATGTACCGTCTTGTCAGGATTTTCCTTCGTCCACTTGATGATAGCTGGAACCAAGTTAGTAGCGAAATCATTTCTGTAGGAAGTTACAGCTGCATTGACTGCCTGGTGTAGCCACTCATTTTTCTCCTCGGCAGTTTTTTCCGCGTCCTCAGCTGCTTTTTTCTCGACCGCAAGCTTCACCTTCGCGTCGATGTCCGCCTGACTAAACTTATTTTTTCTGCTTCTTGGCCTCCGGGCCCTCCTTGTAAAACACCTTCCACGTGGCGCCTTCTCTAGCGCCATGCACACGACCATAATGCGGCTGCTGGCCCAAAGGGAGTCCCTTAAGTTTGTTCAAGGCCTCGTTGAGAGGTGTGTCCCACTTAGGCCTCATCGGAGAAGTAGGGCTTTCGGCTGCAAGCTGGTGTTGCTTCTCCTGCAGAAGGAGCGTGAACCGTTTAGGAATGTGTAGTCGACTAGATATGGAGCTAAATGTAAGGTGCTAAAAGAATAATTACCAGTAGTTTAATCAATTTCCTCGTGATCTGGTCCGTGTAAAAAACCTTTTTTTCCTTGTCCCACTTGTAGTGGGCCGTGATGAATTCACGCTCCAAGGGGTTGGTGAACTTCGTGAAGGGGTCTGGGAGACCCGCGGCTTCACATTACACGTCCTCCTTATCCCATATGGGCCTTTTACCGAGGTAGCCACGGCTTCCGAGGCGATGCTTCCCCGTGTTCCTTTGCTGAAGGCTCTTGAATTTCACAGCCTTAGCCTTGGCTGCCTCGGTAGCGCAAGTGTCCTTGAACTTTTTGAACTCCTCTTCCGTAAGTGTCGGATTTTCCTCCAGAATCTTGGACAGGGGTTCCTTTGCCTCAATAGCTCGTTTCACCCTCCCTTTCCAGGAGGCCAAATCATTGCTGAACATGCCCATGGCGTGTTTATTAATCTTTTTCATCTTCGGATCATCCCACGGTTGTTCTATGTTATCATCCCGGTCGGGGAACTTGAATCTCTTGTGCAACTTTGTTAGGAGCAACTGCGTCAAATGTTCTTTACTCCTTAAGTCATCATCGTTGATGCTCGCGCATTCCCGTAGGATGCATCCTACTTGGTTCCCATAGCACTTGCGAGGTTCTTCCAGCTCTAATGGCTCAAACTTGCCAAGTGCCATCTTTGTGATCACTAGTCGTCCAATCCCTAGCTTGTTAGGCTTTCATATCCTCTGCTTCTTATGCTTCTTCTTTTCGGTAGCGGCATCAGTGCCGGTACCTTCCCCGCCGGTCTCGGCACCGCCATCAGTGCCGGCACCGTCGGTGTCGATGTCGGCGTCAATACTATCATCGAGGCCGACCTGCAAACCTTGCTTAGCAGTCAAATAGTCGAGGTACTCTTGTTCACCCTCATAATCCATCTCGTCTGCATCTTGGTCAGAAGGCCCAGTTTCTTCGTTGTTCAACATGTTTCCTATGATTAAGTCTCCTCATTTATTTCTAAAAACATGAAAAAATGAGAAATGACATAAAAAAGAAATCTATGTGCCAGCACTCGATATGCCTACTATCTAGCACAAATCATGCCAAAATTCAAGGAAAATTTCGGCATGACCTTTGCTAAAAAATGGACATATCGAGCACCTGAAATTCACAGGAATGGAAATGAATCAACATTCCGGCGTAACATAGGCCACTCGGATCATTTACCAAAATTGAGCCAAAACATCACATGTCCAAATGACATGTCCAAATTCCAAACATGACATGTCCAAAACATGACATGTCCACATATCACATGTCCAGTTAAAATTTGCATATAAATTCAGCCTACCTAAATTTGCATATAAATTCAACCTAGCTAAATTCATAACTAAATAAATAACATAATTAACCCTAGCTAGCAGAGAGAAAGGGGGGGGGGTTTACAGAGGGTGCAGGGGCGAGGAGGCAGGCTCGACGACGGCCGAGGTTGGGAGGAGGAAGCAGGAGGAGGCGTGGCGCGTCGAGGTCGAGGCGAGGCAGGTCGAGGCGGCGCCGAGGTCGAGGCGCGGCCTTGGCAAGCTGACGGGGAAGAGAGAGTGGGGATTTGGGGGGAAAAGAGGCGGGATGAAGCAGAGAGAGGGAGAATTTTGGGTTAAGTGGACGTAGCAGCATCACGTTTATACCAAACACGCTACTACTAAAACAGGTAGCTATAGCGGTTTTTAAGGAAAACGCTACTGCTACCTTGACTAGCTGTAGCTGTTTTTCAGTAAACCGCTACTACTATAACCAGTTTCCCTTTTTCCTTTCCTTCACTTTTTCAGTATACAAAATAGGAACATATATATTACATCATTGGACCCATGCATAATAATGGCTAAGTGTGTATACAAAATAGGAACATATATATTACATCATTGGACCCATGCATAATAATGGCTAAGTGTGTATAAAAAATATTAATATATATATATATATATATATATATATATATATATATATATATATATATTACATCATTTGACCGATAACATACGGTTCCTCAGCGTTGACATTTTCGTTTTTGAGTCAGCTTCTTTCCCTTCTTGTTCGTCGAAGAATAATTGAGCCCCTCATTGTGACTTTGCCTTTTCCATGGAGTACGATTTTTCTTAGGTAATGTAGTATTGATTATTCTTTTGACGTATACTTCATCATCATCGTCATCTTCCCTTATTGGGTTGCCATACTGATTGTAGTCTTCCTCGTTGGCGACTCCATCCATTCCAATGATGTTCCTTTTGCCTCTCCTCACGACTACACGGCTGGGATTGCGCGGGTCGGTTATGAAGAAGCATTGTGTCACGTGCTTAGCGTCTACCCATGGTTTGTTTTTTGCGATATCGTTCACGGTAGCGCTCTTGGCGTCGGGTATAGTCATGGTAGTGAAAATCCGGCTTTCTCTTTCGACATTCTTAGCCCATCTAACACGGAACATCATCGTGTTGTGCAGTCCAGAGTAGTCAAGCTCCCAGATCTCCTCGACCCTTCCATAAAATCGTTCAGTTGCGCCGTTGTCGCTGCCAGTCATGCATTCCATCGTCACCCCTGAGTTCTGATCATCACTGTCCATATCTTTGGCCTCCGTGTAGAACGTGTATCCATTGATATCATATGCATGATACGATACGAGCTTGGGCGAGGGGCCATGTGCTAAGGCGTATATGAGCAATCCGTCCTTAGAGCCCTCCTCCGGGGGATTAGCAATAATATGCTCTTTGAACCCATGCAGGAAAGTGGAGTTGTGCTCTCTAGTAACTTCGGCGTCCGTCCTTCATACCCCCCGGTCACGATACTTCTTTGTGATAATTTCTTTGTACAGTGCCACGAAAGGATCTACCTCATCTAGGTGTTGTAGCACAACCAAGTTTGCTCTTCAAGGTCGCTGCGTCGATCTGAGTATGCCACGTGCAGTTCCTTGCAACCGTTGAAGTGACCTTCTCCTTCGAGCCTCCCATCGTGCTTGTTAATGGGCAAACCAACACTAACACCAGGCAGCTGGTCTGCGCCATATAGAAAATTCTTGCAGAAAGAGATGCACTCTTGTGTCACACAGCCGTGGACGATGCTTCCATCCGGACGAGACATTGTTACGAACGAATCCTTTGATGATCCCATTCATCCTCTCAAACGGCATCATGTTGTGCAGGAATGACGGCCCCAGGTCTATTATGTCACCCACAATATGGACACACATATGCACCATCACGTCAAAGAACGCGGGCGGGAAGTACATCTCAAGCTCATTCATTATCACAGCTATCTCTCCCTGTCGCCTACGGAGCTGCTTCATACTGATCGACTTTCGAGAGATGATGTCAAAAAAGTTTCAGAGACTAATAAGCATGTCACGGACGTGTTTGTCCATTATCCCTCTAAGGGCAACAGGTAGTATCTGCGTCATCATCACATGACAGTCATGGGACTTCATCCTGATACGTCTCCAATGTATCTATAATTTTCGATTGCTCCACGCTACTTTATCTACTGTTGGACTATATTGGGCTTTATTTTCCACTTTTATATTATTTTGGGACTAACCAATTAACCGGAGGCCCAGCCCAGAATTGTTGTTTTTTGCCTATTTCAGTGTTTTGAAGAAACAAACTATCAAATGGAGTCCAAACGGAATGAAACCTTCGGGAACATGATTTTCTCACCGAACGTGATCCAGGAGACTTGGACCCTGCTCCAAGGAACAACCGAGGCGGTCACGAGGGTGGGGGGCGTGCCCTCCCCCCTGGGCGCGCCCCCTACCTCGTGGGCCCCCTGTTGCTCCACCGACGTACTCCTTCCTCCTATATATACCTCATTACCCCGGCAGATCAAATACGGAGCCAAAACCTAATTCCACTTGCCGCAACTTTACGTATCCACGAGATCCCATCTTGGGGCCTGGTCCGGAGCTCTGTCGGAGGGGGCATCCACCATGGAGGGCTTCTACATCAACACCATAGCCTCTCCGATGAAGTGTGAGTAGTTTACCTCAGACCTACGGGTCCTGTCGGGGATATACCCCACGGTATAAACCGCCGGATGTATGACCCGGCTAGAGTTTGGCGATTCACTGGCGACCCACTTGGACATGGCGGTTTACGGTTCATTGGTAATCCGGCGGGCGGGTCAGAGGAGCGACAAGACCTGGTGGCCCAACGGGCGGTTTATGGAAGGCCAGATCACGCTATGGTGGGCCGGTTTAAGAGAAAAGGCGTGAGGACTATTTACTTTACAAGGAAGACCCGGACTTGTATCCAGTTTGTATTAGAGATAGACTAGTCCTAGTCCTACTAGGACTCCACATGTAACCCGCCCCTCTAACTTATATGAGGAGGGGCAGGGCTCCCCGAAGAGGGGGAAGCTACAAGCAAACAACAATATCTAGGGCTAGACACAACTAGAGGAGAGCGGTTCTGGCGACTCCCTCATGATCATAATGAGACCTAGCCTCAAACAGCATGTAGGGCTATTACGGATGATGTTTCCGGGGCCCAGCTGTCTAAATCCCTGTCTTGTGTTGCGTCTCGATTCCGCTCAACCCCTCTCAAGCTACCACATAGATGCGTTGGCCTCGCGACTAAGTCCTGACACTAAGGACATCTGCCGTGACAATTCCACGACAGTTGGCGCCCACCGTGGGGCCCGCGCACGGTGGTGTTGAGTTCTTGAAGGGATTTTCTCAAGGATCGAGAAGCTGGTAATTTATCAGATGAGAAAGAGTTTAAGAGAATATGGTGTTACGACGTCCAGTACAGATGCTGCCGCTACGGTCTGGCGGTTTATCAATCTGAGATCAAAAGAAAATTAGGGTTGCAAACCGTCAAAGTACAAGTCGGCGAGGCCTACACCATCGTCTCAGACCATCAGATTCCATCGCTACTGCATGGCGTAACCCCCTAGGCCTGCTGCCAATTTCTCAACGGATCAAAGCGAAGCCTCGAGCACGTGGACCAGCAGTTGAAAGAAAAAATAGGGGCTATCATGACCCGGGAGTCACGGATTGACCAAAACAGGCCCACGACTCGGAGGAAGCAAAACCGGCGCTTGTTGCAAGGAAAGTACTTAACACATGCATGAGATAGATGGAGAAAATCAATTATCGAAGAACCAATCAAGTCCCGGCCGGAGGACACGGACTCTGCGATCATCCTCGCTAAAGTCAGCACCTATGGCTGTACTAAATCGCCCCGATGCAAGCGACTTGACCCGGTCCGGATTGACCCGCCCGTTACGGTCAGCTACGAGCTCGGCCGATTCGGTCGCTCCTCCGTCTGCTGCCGCTATAAAACAAGCGCCCGCTCGTCATCCCCGCACCGGCCAGCTCCGCCTCCGCCGGCGGCCGGGTTGCCTCCGCATCGCTGGCTCGAAGCATCTCCCCACCGCGCCCAGCGACCTCCATGTGCCGGCTCCGGTCTGCTCCGCCCTCAACCACGAGCTGTCCGCTCCGCCCTCAACCACCAACGAGCCGAACGGCGCCGCCGCGAGTCGCTGATCTCCACCGGGTGCACCCGTTCTTCCCCGCCCCCGTGCTAGCCTCCCATGCCGGAGTCGCATCCCCGCCGCCAAGAGGCGCCACCTGACCTCCGCTACTGCGACCCGGCCTGCTGAACTATTGCGGTGAGTCGCCGAGGGCTCCGCCTCACCTGCGAGTTGCCGCTCCCGCCGTCGGGGCTGATTACGCGGCCGCGTTCCGCGCTAGCTCTGACCCGCCGTGGAGCGCCTTGCCTCGCGATGTGGCCTGTGAGCCGCCTCACGTTACCACGTCAATCCGCCGAATCCTCATCTTGCTGAGTGTGCGTCCGTGAACGCGGTCCCTTTGCCGCCATGGCTGTGGCTTCGCCTGTTGACCCGGCCTCATTGCGTTAAACCGCCCTTGTCATTTGGGGTGTCCCGTCTCCGCGGAGCCGCCGTGCCAAGCTGACCACCTGCCCGAGGTGCCGCCGCCTCCGAGTTGAACCGCTGGAGCCCGCGCTTCCTCCATTGGACGCTTCCGCCACTGTTGATTTGCTTCGACCGCTGCTTGTTGGCTTCTCATGCTGACCCGACAGATTGCTGCTGCCGCGATCACCGTTGTGCTGAATCGCCATCGCCCGTTGGTGAGCCGCCTCGACCGCCGTCACTGCAGGCTGCCCTCACGAACCGCGTCACGCCCGATTCAGCCCGCATCAGCGCTGTGTATTCTGCGGCGCTGAACCGGCCGAAGTCACCGTCGTTGGCTTCTCATTCCATCTATACCGGATGTCGCAACCGGGCCGCCCTGTTTTGCTTTCCGCCGGCATGGTCCATTGCGAGCTGCCGCCCTCACCTGGCCTGACCCGCCTCCGGGTCGTCGTGCCCCGATGGCCATTTATTGCTGCCCGCCGGATTACCTCTGCACGACACCGACACGCTGATCCGCCCGTTTGATTGCCGCCCGTCGAACCCGTTAACGCTGCTACCTCGTCACTCCGCTCCGCGTCGGTTCACTTCATTGCTGTTGCCACGCACATACAAGGGATCGAGACCAGCTGCGTTGTCCTCTGTTGGAACGAGACAATAGTAGCAATATTCCTACTACAAATTAGTACTCTGCCACGGGTTGGAAAAAGTTGATCTACAAATTTTCTATTGGCCAAAACTGCTACAAGGGGAGTGACCAGATCGGTTCAGTCTTGGCAAATTCATACGGAAATATACACCAAGGAGACTAAAGCTACCACGTGGTCGGACAATCCATCATGCTACTAGATGTTGTTGCTTTCGTTGGAAGTCATGGACAATTGCTAGTCACCGGCCATGCAGTGGTTTGCCTGGCGCCAAAGGTGCAAGGAGAGTACATGCATATTCTTGGAGTAGTACAATGCTATGACCGGTTTACCATCACGTTAAGACAAGAGAAGACCGTGTGGAGTACTGAAAAAAAATCGTGGAAGTAGTATAATTCAGATCAATTGAAAACCGACGACGGACATTACTTGCCCGACGTCCCAGGAAAAGCTCAGGTGCTATCCATCTTATTTATTTTTTCAATATACTTTAAATTCCTCCGGGAACAATTGTTCTTCCTTTAATATTTTTTGTTTCATGATCATGGCAGAGACGACAAGATCATCTGTCATTTAAATACATCAGAACAATTATTCACCGTCGAAGTGGAGTTATATCGCGGATATGGAGTGCATACTATCGTCATGGTGCACTAACATTTATCCGTGTTGCCGTGCTCAACAGAAGTGCTTGCGCTACCGCCCTTGCGGTCTACATCAACATACCGGGCCACACCTGCGCATGAGTTGTTTATTAAGTATGAGCAAGTCACAGCTTGGGTAGCCCGGATTTTTTCAACAAATTGGAGGCAAATTATCATATGCTATCAACCACGATGCCTTTGGGTGGCTCAATGGGCAGGCACACAAGTCGCCGCCACTATAGTTTGGTTAAACTTCAAAGAGCCAGTTGGAAGGAACCATTGGCCGAGTTGCTGACACGGCTCATACGGGATCATTTATAACCCGCCGCAGTCACCTCAAACTTCTGTGGATTCACATCGTGCTATCAGCACCAATGATATACAAGTTATGCCGGTTTATATGACGGTCAAATATGGAGAATCTCAAGCCAACTCTTCGAGTCACCTTGAGACTCGGGGGCTACGATGATATGATGCAACAAGTCTTGCCAGTTTCAGCAAATTTAAAAACCCTAGGACAATGGAGGGAAAGATAACCCGGTCCCGGAGGCTACTGTTATTTGAAGGCCGTCAGAAAATTTCCGGCTTAGAAAGTATATGACAATTAAAAAATCCCGGCTCAATGAAGAAGTTCCGGGTCATCAGAAAAGATTCCGGTTTAAAATCCGGCTCAAGGGAAGCCAGTCTCACTGAAGCTCTCAAATCCGGTTTAAGAATTTCCTTTTCAAAAAGGAATTAACTTCTCGCAAGTTCGACTTTAAAGGCCGTCAGAAAATTTCCGGCTGAAAATGAAGATTCCGATTTAAAATCCGGTTCAAGGGAAAGATGTCTCCCACAAAGCTTTGAAGCTCTCAAATATCCGGTTTAATGTCCGGTTCAAGAAGGATTTATCTCTTGAAAAAAGTTAAAGGGTGCCAAAGAGGACCTGCTGCCATGATGCGCGGTTCAGACATGGGTATCATGCCTTATTGGCTTATCATATTATTGATCACTTGGGGGCTTGGTCATGTCTGAACCATAGTCACACCTCTTGATCAGCGCAATGCCACAATATCACTTGGGGGCTTGGTCGTGTCCGAACCAATGCAACACCTCTTGGTCGGCGTAATGCTAATGCATCACTTGGGGACATGTGGTCACGTCTGAACCATAGTCACGCCTCTTGATCGGCCTAAGGCCACAAAGTCACTTGGGGGCTTGGTCGAACCCGAACCATTGCCACGCCTCTTGATCGGCATAATGCCACGGTTTCAGTTGGGGACCTGGCTGACTTGAACCATAGCTACACCTTATTGGGAGCTTGGTCGTGTCCGACCATGGTAACACCATCGATCGGCTCGATAAAAGCCTCTTTTGCAAACGGTCTTATCATTGCCTTTGCTTCCATATTTTTTCATAACTGTTATTTAATTTTTGTTGCGTTTTTAAACCGACATTGTTAATCCGTTTCAAATTGTCAATTACAAATTGACGGAACACGGTCAAATCTTAATCCGGAGGCCATCTGCCCGGTTTGATTTTCTATTACCATCCTATTATGGAGTAAACCGGCGTTCATTAACCCGGCTTGACTTTCAATTACAAGTTGTCAATACAGGATCAAGTTATAATCCGGAGACTATCAGCCCGGTGCGGTTTGACTACGAGTCGCCCGATAATATATGGTTAAACCGGTGTTTATCACAACCCGGTACAATTTATCATCAACCGCACACGATATGAAAGGAGTTATCATTACTCAAGATTGGGGTTATCACTCTTACTACAAAAAGTTGGTAAAACCAGCAATGTGATTCAATATCACAGGTATGATATATTTCATATTTGATTATTCTTAAGTGCAACCTTGGTTATAAACCTAGGTTATATGTTGGGCATTATGACCCGTCCGTGATAAACCGCGAGGACACTTCAAACTTGTTGTATGCGAAACAGGTTGAATAAAGCATGGTTATAAATCACCGGCGTTTATTAAACCAGCACGGCTTTCGACTATGTGTCGCCCGATGATGATAAATTATCCGGTGTTTGTTAAACCGGCACGGCTTTAAGGCGATAAGTCGCCAAGATATGATGAAAAATTATCCGGTGTTTATTAAACCGGCCTGGCTTGGGACTATAAGTCGCCGCATATATTTGGATTGCGCCATTGGAATTATGCGCTTATAAATCATTGGGTATATTATTCAAATAGCCAACATGGCTGGGTTTCTATTATGGTTATCAATAACCAGTATTGTGATTACGGTTTTCAAAGTCGCTTTAGCGCAATGGCTATCATATTATCAATGGATATGATTTTTATTCTACAATTGAGGGAATGGTCCCGAGTTGCTGCAGGCTTACAACCCGACACTTGGGGGCTACATTATTTAAGTTGAGATTACATCAAATATGCAAGTCTCATGTCGCTGCAAGCATGCACCATGACACTTGGGGGCTAATGCAAAGTCATTCTTTGTTTATCTTATTGAAGACCCGACTCATCACATTATAATGAGCCGGCCCTTGGGGCTACCAATTGCTCTGTCAAACAATTCAAGGTACAAAGCTTTTATTCATTATATTGAAGGGTCCACTGCTCAGTTGGTAGAGCACAGGGCTCTTAACCTTGTGGACGTGGATTCAAGTCCCATGATGGGGGTTACATCATATGATGTTATTTTCATTGAAGTATATATCAAGTCCCTGCTCATTATTGCATAATGACCCGGCCCTTGGGGGGCTACACATCATTGCTCAAATCTACATGATTATACCTACAAAGTCCACCTTATTATTGCATAATGACCCGGCCCTTGGGGGCTACACTGGTTGAAGTTTTCATGAGCATCGAGACAACTACAAGTCCCGAGTTCTTTGCAAGCATGACAACCCGGCACTTGGGGGCTACATATGTGGAATACTCAATTCTGACTAGTGATTGAGATGAACAACCTGGATTTCTTCAAGATTGTGATATTTAAGCAAGTCTCAAGCTGTTGCTATGCTACCTTCTTAAGACTTGGGGGCTACAAGTGATAGGCATATAAGAGGTATATTTTCAAGCTGGATGTTAACTACAAGTATGACCGGTGCTATCAATATTTATAAACCGGTGATCTTGGCAATGATAAACCGGCAAGTTCTACATTCTTAAACCGGCTGAAGATCAGATGAGGATTTCAAGGACCATTATTTTTGTTAAGTCATTGGGAGCTGAGTCAGAGAAGTTATTCTTCACAATATTTCTCTCGACAAACCAATGTCAAGAAATTGATTATGAAGCTGGCCTATTAAACCGTATTTTCTATAAGAAGGAAGTGGCAAAGATTTAAGGATGATCAGAGTCAGTTTAACATGGATAAATCCAAATTAAACTGGGGGCTAATGTCGGGGATATAACCCGCGGTATAAACCGCCGGATGTATGACCCGGCTAGAGTTTGGCGATTCACTGGCGACCCACTTGGACATGGTAGTTTACGGTTCATTGGTAATCCGGCGGGCGGGTCAGAGGAGCGACAAGACCCGGTGGCCCAACGGGCGGTTTATGGAAGGCCAGATCATGCTATGGTGGGCCGGTTTAAGAGAAAAGGCGTGAGGAATATTTACTTTACAAGGAAGACCCGGACTTGTATCCAGTTTGTACTAGAGATAGACTAGTCCTAGTCCTACTAGGACTCCACATGTAACCCGCCCCTCTAACTTATATAAGGAGGGGCAGGGCTCCCCAAAGAGGGGGAAGCTACAAGCAAACAACAATATCTAGGGCTAGACACAACTAGAGGAGAGCCGGTTTACGGCGACTCCCTCATGATCATAATGAGACCTAGCCTCAAACAGCATGTAGGGCTATTACCGGATGATGTTTCTCGGGGCCCAGCTGTCTAAATCCCTGTCTTGTGTTGCGTCTCTCGATTCCGCTCAACCCCTCTCAAGCTACCACATAGATGCGTTGGCCTCGCGACTAAGTCCTGACACTAAGGACATCTGCCGTGACAATTCCACGACAGGTCCATAGTTAGTAGCTAGATGGCTTCTTCTCTCTTTTTGGATCTCAATACAATGTTCTCCCCCTCTCTTGTGGAGATCTATTCGATGTAATCTTCTTTTTGCGGTGTGTTTGTTGAGACCGATGAATTGTGGGTTTATGATCCAGCTTATCTATGAATAATATTTGAATCTTCTCTGAATTATTTTATGTATGATTGAGTTATCTTTGCAAGTCTCTTCGAATTATCCGTTTGGTTTGGCCAACTAGATTGGTAGTTCATGCAATGGGAGAAGTGCTTAGCTTTGGGTTCAATCTTGCGGTGTCCTTTCCCAGGATGTGAAGGGGCAGCAAGGCATGTATTGTATTGTTGCCATCGAGGATAACAAGATGGGGTTTTTATCATATTGCATGAATTTATCCCTCTACATCATGTCATCTTGCTTAAGGCATTACTCTGTTTTTAACTTAATACTCTAGATGCATGCTGGATAGCGGTCGATGAGTGGAGTAATAGTAGTAGATGCAGAATCATTTCGGTTTACTTGTCTCGGATGTTATGCCTATATACATGATCATACCTAGATATACTCATAACTATGCTCAATTATATCAATTGCTCAACAGTAATTTGTTCACCCACCGGAGAATACTTATGCTCTTGAGAGAAGCCACTAGTGAAACCTATGGCCCCCGGGTCTATTCTCATCATATCAATCTCCATTACTTTATTTCTTGCTTTGTTTTTACTTTGCCTTTTACTTTTTACTTTGCATCTCTATTTCAAAATACCAAAAATATTATTTATCATCTCTATCAGATCTCACCCTCGTAAGTGACATGAAGGGATTGACAACCCCTAATCGCGTTGGTTGTGAGTAGTTATCGTTTTGTGCAGTCTGAGGGACTTGTGCGTGGCCTCCTACTGGATTGATACCTTGGTTCTCAAAAACTGAGGGAAATACTTACGCTACTTTACTGCATCATCCTCTCCTCTTCGGGGAAATCCAACGCAGTGCTCAAGAGGTAGCACATCCCGCTGAACCTTTTCTTGTCCGTGTCTAGATATTTGCTTATCTTGCCACAGTAACCAGAACTAACTTTGACTCCGGTAAGGCACTTAAAGAATTGATCGATCTCAGCCTGACTTAAGGTGAAGCAAGAAGGGGGGCAATAATCCTCTTTTCTTTATTTTCTTGCCCTTCTTCTCCCATGCCTCTGTCTCCGTCTCTATCTCGTCTGACATTTTACGGGGTGGCATGTGCAGATCTTCCCTGATTTTCAAATCTTGCAAGTCTTTTCATGCCTTCGGCCCATCCTTGGTCTTATCCGGCATGAGCACTCAGTGTTGTGAGCAAGCTCTCAAGGACATTCTTACAGATATGCATTTGATCAAGGCAATGAGGTGTATCGAGTTTGTGCCAGTACTCCAAGTCCCAGAACACAGACCTCGTCTTCCATACCTTCAGCAGTGGTTCCGGTGCCTTTCTCATCGTCTTTCCCGGCGCGGGGCACTCCTTCCAGTTTTTCAACAACTCATCGGTTTCGGCACCGCTCCGCTTACGTGGAGGTCCTCGATGCACAGCTTGACCATTGAATAGATCTCCACGGTTTCTCCACGGGTCATCCTGTTCGAGCCATCTTCGATGCCCCATGTACATGATTTTCCCAGACCCGCTATCTTTCCTTGACGTTAGCTGCTGAGACGTCGTATCATCCATGCACCACGTGCATCTGCAATATCCATGGCACACCTGGCCTGCGACATATCCGTAACCGAGATAGTCGTGCACCTCGTGATCAGCTCGGCTCTCATGTAGAAATACTCGCCTTTGCTGGCATCCCATGTCTTGGCCGGTGTTTTCCATAACGTGTCTAACTCCTCTTGAAGTAGCCCCAGATACAAATTAATATTATTTCATGGTTGTTTCGGCCCTTGAATAAGCATGCTCATGTGAATGTACTTCGACTTCATGCACAACCGGGGGGGGGGGGGGGGGAGGTTTTACAACCAAACAAAAACGGGCCACGTGCTATGGTTGGTGTTCTGCTGGTTGCCAAACGGATTCATGCCATCGGTACACGCGCCAAGCATGATGTTCCTTGCATCACATTCGAAAAGCCCCGATAGAAGCTTTTCAACGCTCTCCACTGGCTTCCATCCTTGACGTGTCTCAGCTTCGGATCATCTCGATCGTCGGGCTTCTTCCTCTCCAGCGTGCGGTACAATCGCCTTTGCTTCCTTGGGATCTACAAAATACCGCTGGAGACGGGGAGTGATCGGTAAGTACCATACAACTTTTTGGGAACATTTCTTCCTGACCTTCTTGTATCGAGAAGCATTGCACACCGGACAGCTTGTTTTTTCCGCGTGCTCCTTCCGATAAATTATGCAATCGTTGATGCATGCATGGTATCTAACGTGTGGCAGATCAAGAGGGCACCACGATCTTCTTGGCCTCATCAACACTAGTAGGACAAAGATTCCCATGGGAAGAACATCCTTTAGGTACTTGAGATGCTCATTGAGGCTAGTGTCGGTCCATTTGTTTTTAGCCTTCGTCTTCAGGAGTTGGAGCGTGAAACTCAAGCAGGTCACCTCAGGATTGCAACCATCATACAATGGAGTGTTCGAGCTACCACCAGTTGCTCCAACTTAGCCTCCTCTCTAGAAGAAGCTCTCTCAGTACTCGTCTCCTTGCGAAGCAATGCTTGAACATGAGGGTCCCGCATGATTGAACTTAGTACCGACGAACTCTGCTGCGTGGAGTCCATGTAGTTCTCTCCGCCGCCATGTCCGGCCCTTTCTCCTCCGCCATGTCCGGCCCCTTCTCCTCCGCCATGTACGGCCCCTTCTCCGCCGCCATGTCCGGCCTCTTCACCGCCGCCATTATCGATCATCTCTTCGTCTTGCCCTGTTTCATCATTGCCTGCCCCGCCGGCGTCCTCAACATCATCATCCTCATCTTTAATTATCCACCGAGTATAGCCATCCATGAAACCAGTCATGAGCAGGTGCGCTTCGACACGACCATCGTCATGGGGGTCGAGCCAAACTATTCCTTTGCATTTTGGACACGGACATAAAACCTCTGTCCGGTTATTTTCTTTCATGTCCTCCACCGCCGACCGCAACCACCTGTCCACCATCGTCCCATTGACCATCGTGAACTCTGCATGGTAATAATAAACAAATTGATTATAAAAATGCGTGCATGCATCAAATTCATACAAAAATTCGGCATGACCTTCCCTAAAAATAGGACACATATAGATCTAGAGTTTGCCCGGAATTCGCCGAAACGGCAATAAATCCACATTTTGGCAAAAAAAAGGCAACTCAAAAGCACAATTTGGCGTCAACTCATGCCACACACACAATTTCCATCATATCTCCAATTATCATATCACACACACATAAACATATTTCCATTTTGCAAAAGCATGAAATTTTAATCACCTCTATCTCGAGATCGAGCACATGGTGGAGATGATGATGTAGGGAGATCAAAAGTGCACAAAGCTCTTCTTGACAAAGATAGATCTAGTTAGGGGGAAAATAGGTCACTTAACTAAATGCTACATCTACCTAGCTAGCTAATTTTAGAGGAGACAACTTCAACTAGTGGAGGGGGAAGGAAAAAGAGAAAGGAGATGCATTAATGGACGTGGTGTAGCTAGCTAGGAGTAATGAAGAGAGAGAAAGGTAGGTAGGTGTCGGGGGGATGAACCCTGGGCAGGCAACGGAACCCGGATCCTTTTCAAAAATGGCGGGGCCCGCATCGCCCCGCAAACTGGCACATGACTGGCCGGGTCGCTCGACTCGGCAGGGCCCGCAACCCGGCCAAACTCTCCGACCCGGCAAGATACGTCAACCTGGCCACAACAACTCTCGCAGGACAACTCAACCCGGCGCAACCAAGGCTTCCCCAGCAAGCTAGCCCCACCCGTGGCTTCCACGGCAACCCAGCCACGGGTCAGCTCTCTTCCCGTCCAGGCCGTACGATGGGACGATACCTCAACCATTGATGACCAAGACAACAGTGTTTCCACCCATGCCTGTGGTCAGCCGGGGCGTGGCAACAGTGCCCCTCACCTACCCGCTGACCAAGGCTGGCGTGGCAACAGTGCTCCCGCCCTCACCACTGACGACAGCAAGCGGCAGCCTGACGGAGAGCACTGTACGCGACTCGACTCGGCCACGCCCATACGATCGACAAGACGGCGCACAGTCCCCCTAGGCACGCGGGGCCCACACCTAGGGGAACCTGGCGAACCACAAGCCCACAAGCGGGATCCTGCCCGGTGCCCCGGACACCGACAATACGGACCCACCGACTCGGCATATTACCATTGTATCCCTGGGTGGGTTGATCTATAAAACCCCCCAGGAACCCGCGCCTACAGGGCACGCACGCACACACACATAGACGGAAAGTAAGAAGCAGAAGCCCAAGCAAGCATAGAACTAGCCACCCAATAGCAGTACCGGAGAGAAGGAGCAGCCCAAGCCTTGGCCAGCTTCCTTCCTTCTCCACACAGCTCCAGGAGCAACATTGTACTATCAATCATCGAACCAAACTCGGCAGTACTAGGGGTGTTATCTCTCCGGAGAGCCCCGAACCTGGGTATGTCCGTTGTCCCGCGCCCACGCATGCCAACCTCGCCTCTGGAGCCCACCAGCGCCCTCGAGCCTCCTCCTCTCTTTAGCCATCCCTTGGCATCTGCCGTGCGCCCACCACGACAGTTGGCGCCCACCGTGGGGCAGCTCGAGGAGCTGGCCGGGAGCATGCTTCAGACGGGGCCCTTCTCCTACACCGATGAGTCCATCGCGCTAGCGGATGATGTCGTCGGCGCGCTCGCCGCCTCCTTCGCCGCGCTCCGCATCTCCAATGCGCTCGCGGCCGACGAGTACCCCAGCGAACTGCACAGCTACTCCAGCTCTCCCCTTTCCCTCGGCAGTGGCATTGCCGCCGGGGGGATGGATGTCCATGTGGAGGTTTACGTCACAGGCGATGGCGCCTCTTCCTCGTCAAGCAAGACGAGGAAGGCCGCGGAGGCTAGGGCCACCGCGGAACGGACCGAGCCGTCCGATCCGCTGCGGGCTATGATGCAGAGCCTCCGCATCCCCATCGGCACCGACGTCGACGCCACCAACATCGCCGAAGCCCGAACCCAGCTCGAGGATAGACGCCAGCAGATGCTGGACCTGACCGAGATGCTGGCCACCACCAGGCGCCGCTTGGAGGCCGCTCAGATGGAGCACGACGCCGCTCATGGAGTCACGCCCGCCACGGCGAGCCAAGCCGGGTCGCCGATGCGCGCGCCCGGGGAGGAGCGATCGGCCGAGCCTTCGGCGCCGTCCGGACCGTCTACGAGACCCCAGTGAAGAACATGTGCGCTGCGGAGGCAGCCACGGTCAGCCTCGACCAACTCGCGGGCAAGGAGCTCAAGAAGCGCATCAGGCGGATGCGCGAGCTCCTCAGCGCCACCAACACCTAGCAGGATCGCCTCAACCAGCTCGCCAAGCCGGCGGGGTCCGGCTCCGCCCGTCTTGGTGGACCCAGCCAACTTCTGCACACGGCTTCCTCGCCGCTCGGTGAGGCGCACTCCGGCCAAGCCCGGACCCGACGCAACCCGGCCGCCACCGCCGCTGACGCTTTGGGCAACGTGCTCGCCTCGGAGACCCAGCGTGGACCTAGCCAGCATGGCCGGCGTCCGGCTCCAACCGACCCGGCCACTCGGGGCCTGGCCGCCAGTCAACTCGGCCCGCGCGCCACTGACGACGCCGACGTGCGCCACTGCCTCGATCAGCTCGCTCGCTCCCTGGAGGTGGAGGAGAGCGGCGCTATCGGGCCGGCGTGCTTCAGCCCTGATAACCCACAAGTATAGGGGATCGCAATAGTTTTCGATAAGTAAGAGTGTCGAACCCAACGAGGAGCTAAAGGTAGAACAAATATTCCCTCAAGTTCTATCGTCCACCAATACAACTCTACGCACGCTTGACGTTCGCTTTACCTAGAACAAGTATGAAACTAGAAGTACTTTGTAGGTGTTGTTGGATAGGTTTGCAAGAGAATAAAGAGCACGTAAACATAAACTAGGGGCTGTTAAGATAAAGAAGCAAATAAAGTAAATATAGCGAGTGTGGAAAAGTGGTGGTAGGAGTTGTGGAATTGTCCCCAAGCAATTGACTACGTTACTAGACCGATAATCACTATTGGAATTCTATTTGAGGGAGAGGCATAAGCTAACATACTTTCTCTACTTGGATCATATGCACTTATGATTGGAACTCTAGCAAGCATCCGCAACTACTAAAGATTCATTAAGGTAAAACCCAACCATAGCATTAAAGTATCAAGTCCCCTTTATCCTATACGCAAACAACCTACTTACTTGGGTCTGTGCTTCTGTCACTCAGGCCACTCACCATAAGCAAATCATAAACATATTGCAAACCCTACAGCCGGAATCCCTCACGCTTGTGCGACACGGAGGGCACAATAGGACAGCACCAATGATAAAATATGCAACTCAAACCAATCATAGCAATTCATCAATCACCGATAGGATAGTGGAAATCTACTCAGACATCATAGGATGGCAACATATCATTGGATAATAATATGAAGCATAGAGCACCATGTTCAAGTAGAGGGTACAGCGGGTTGCGGGAGAGTGGACCGCTGAATATAGAAGGGGGAAGGTGATGGAGATGTTGGTGAATATGATGGAGGTGTTGGTGTAGATCGCGGGGATGATGATGGCCCCCAGCAGCGCTCCGGCGCCACCGGAAGCAAGAGGGAGAGGGCCCCCCTTGTTCTTCTTCTTCCTTGACCTCCTCCCTAGATGGGAGAAGGGTTTCCGCTCTGGTCCTTGGCTCCTATGGGTTGTTAGGGGCGAGAGCCCCTCCGAGATTGGATCTATCTCTCTGTTTCCGCATTCCCTGATTCTACCCCTTCACCGTTTCCTTTATTCTGGAGATCCGTAACTCCGATTGGGGTGAATCTTTCGCCCAGATCTTTCTCATAAAATTAGCTTTCTTGCGCCAAAAGAAGAGCGTCAACCGCCTTCTGGTGGACCACGAGGTCGAGGGCACGCGCACAGGGGTAGGCGCGCCCCCTACCTCGTGACCACCTCGGACACCGTTTCGCGTTGATTTCACTTCCCAAAAATCATAAATATTCCAAAAAAAATCTCCGTCCGTTTTTATCCCGTTTGGACTCCATTTGATATTGGGTTTACGAAACAAAAACATGCAACAGACAAGAACTGCACTTTGGGCACTGGATCAATATGTTAGTCCCAAAAAATAGTATAAAAAGTTGCCAAAAGTATATAAAAGTTGAATAATATTGGCATGGAACAATCAAAAATTATAGATACGACGGAGACGTATCAGCATCCCCAAGCTTAATTCCCGCTTGTCCTCGAGTAGATAAATGATAAAAAAGATAATTTTTGATGTGGAATGCTACCTAGCAAAATCTGTATCATATGTCTAATCATGGCATGAATATTAAGACATGAGTGATTCAAAGCAATAATCTATCATTTGACATAAAAACAATAATACTTCGAGCATACCAATAAAGCAATCATGTCTTTTCAAAACAACATGGCCAAAGAAAGTTATCCCTACAAAATCATATAGTCTGGCTGTTGCTCTATCTTCATCACACAAAGTATTTAATCATGCACAACCCCGATGACAAGCCAAGCAATTGTTTCATACTTTAATAATCTCAAACTTTTTCAACTTTCACGCAATACATGAGCGTGAGCCATGGATATAGCACTATAGGTGGAATAGAAAATGATGGTGGGGGTTATGTGGAGAAGACAAAAATGGAGAAAGTCTCACATCAACTAGGCTAATCAACGAGCTATGGAGATGCCCATCAATTGATGTCAATGTGAGGAGTAGGGATTGCCATGCAACGGATGCACTAGATCTATAAGTGTATGAAAGCTCAAACTAAAAACTAAGTGGGTGTGCATCCAACTTGCTTGCTCATGAAGACCTCGGGCATTTGAGGAAGCCCATCATCGGAATATACAAGCCAAGTTCTATAATGAAAATTCCCACTAGTATATGAAAGTGAAAGCATAGGAGGCTCTCTCTATGAAGAACATGGTGCTAATTTGAAGCACAAGTGTGGTAAAAGGATAGTAACATTGCCGCATCTCTCTTTTTCTCTCATTTTTTTTATTTTTTTTAATATTTTTTTGGTGGGTTTCTTTGGCCTCTTTTTTTTATTTGGGCTTCTTTGGCCTCTTTTATTTTTCATAAAGTCCGAAGTCTCATCCCGACTTGTGGGGGAATCATAGTCTCCATCATCCTTTCCTCACCGGGGCAATGCTCTGTTAATGATGATCATCACACTTTTATTTACTTACAACTCAATATTACAACTCGATATCTAGAACAAAGATATGACTCTATATGAATGCCTCTGGCGGTGTATGGGATGTGCAATGATCTAGCTTAGCAATGACATCAAAAAATGGACAAGCCATAAAAGCATGATGCTAGCTATCTTACGATCATGCAAAGCAATATGACAATGAATACTCAAGTCATGTATATGATGATGATGAAAGTTGCATGGCAATATATCTCGGAATGGCTATGGAAATGCCATGATAGGTCGGTATGGTGGCTGTTTTGAGGAAGATATAAGGAGGCTTATGTGTGATAGAGCGTATCATATCACGGGGTTTGGATGCACCGGCGAAGTTTGCACCAACTCTCGAGGTGAGAAAGGGCAATGCACGGTACCGAAGAGGCTAGCAATGAGGGAAGGGTGAGAGTGCGTATAATCCACGGACTCAACATTATTCATAAAGAACTCACATACTTATTGCAAAAATCTACAAGCCATTGAAAACAAAGTACTACGCGCATGCTCCTAGGGGGATAGATTGGTAGGAAAAGACCATCGCTCGTCCCCGAACGCCACTCATAAGGAAGACAATCAATAAAAAAAATTATGCTCCAACTTCATCACAAAGCGGTTCACCATACGTGCATGATACGGGAATCACAAACCTCAACACAAGTGTCTCTACAATCCACAATCACCCACTAGCATAACTCTAATATCACCACCTTTATATCGCAAAACTATTGCAAGGAATCAAACATATCATATTCAGTGATCCACAAGTTTATGTAGGATTTTATGACTAACCATGTGAATGACCAATTCCTGTCATATCTCTAAACAGATATAAGTGAAGCAAGAGAGTTTAATTCTTTCTACAAAAGATATGCCCACGCTCTAACAAATATAAGTGAAGCAAAAGAGCATTCTACAAATGGCGGTTTTCTATGTGAAGAGAAACAGGCAATCCAGACTTCAAATGATATAAGTGAAGCGCATGAAGCATTCTATAATGCCACACTCAAAAGATATAAGTGACGTGAAATGAGCATTCTATAAATCAACCAAGGACTATCTCATACCAGCATGGTGCATAAAAGAAAAATGAAAAATAAATGCAAAAGACGCTCCAAGATTGCACATAATGCATGAACGAAACGAATCCGAAAACATACCGATACTCGTTGAAGAAAGAGGGGATGCCTCCCCAGCATCCCCAAGCTTAGACGCTTGAGTCTCCTTGAATATTTACTTGGGGTGCCTCGGGCATCCCCAAGCTTGATCTCTTGCCTCTCTTCCTTTTCCTCATATCGAGACATCCTCGATTAGACACTACATCCACACAAAACTTCAACAGAAAACTCGATAAGATCCGTTAGTATAATAAAGCAAATTACCACTCTAAGTACTGTAGCAAACCAATTAATATTTTTTTTTTTGCATTGTGTCTACTGTAATATAACTTTTCCATGGCTTAATCCACTAATATAAATTGATAGATTCATCAAAACAAGCAAACTATGCATCAAAAACAGAATCTTTCAAAAACAGAACAGTCTGTAGCAATCGGAACATCCACCATACTTCTGGTACCCCACACATTCTTCCAAAATTAGTAAAAATAAACAAGTTGTATAGAAAGACAGTGCAAAAGGAATCAGAACCAAGTGACGTTCCAGGTAAAAATGTAAAATCGTGCACTACAGCCAAAGTTTCTGTCCTGCACCGTACAAACCAACAAGCATTGTAAACATCCTAAAGGCAAACCTTGGCACATTATTTTTATAATACAATGGAATTGTACAAGGGGATAATTATTTTTGATGAAAAGTTTCTATAATTAAGATTCACAAAGTTTCCGTGAGCATGAGCAAAGTTCAAGGCTAGCTCCCACTTCAACAATGCTTGTCTCTCTCACTTTCACTTTCCTTTTTGAAAAGTTTTTAGGTTCCCCTCTTTATTTTTTTGTTTTTAAACTATATGAAAGCACTCAACAGAAATAAATGACTCTCTAAAACTTCCGGGTTGTCTCCCTGGCAGCGCTTTCTTTAAAGCCATTAAGTTAGGCATTTGGTGCTCAAGTAATGAATCCACCCGGATCCCAAGGTATATCAAAGCCAATTTTAATTAACAATGATTTGTAATTTAGTAATGAGCACAAAGTAACATAAATCATGTAGTGACGAAGTCTAACTCTCTTCCTATGGATCGGCATGTCATAAAAGAACAATTCATCCACACCAAGTAAAGGCCAATGCATAGTACAAGCAGTTTCTTGCAATTCTATCGTGTTGGAAACATAAATAGGCGGAGATAGAGTTCCTCTCTCATAATAATTGCAGGTAGGAGCAGCAAGCACATGCATATTATATTTATCAAAATCATCATGTGCAACGGTAAAAGGCAACCCATCAATATAATCCTTAATAAGTGCAAACTTCTCCGATATAGTGTAGTCGGGAGAATTCAAAAAGATAATAGGACTATCATGCATGGGTGCAATAGCAACAATTTCATGTTTAACATAAGGAACTATAGAAAGTTCATCTCCATAAGAATAATTCATATTGGCATCTTGGACACAAGTATAGCAAGCATCATCAAAAAGGAGTATTTCAAAAGAATCATAGGGATCATAACAGTTATCATAGCAATCATCCTTCGGTAAGCACGAAGGGGAATTAAACAATGTATGAGTTGAAGAGTTACTCTCATTAGAAGGTGGGCACGGGTGATCAATCCGCTCTTCCTCCTTTTGTTCTTCGCTTTCCTCCTCATATTTTTGATCCAATGAGCTCATAGTTTCATCAATTTCTTCTTCCATAACTTCCTGCAAAATATTAGTCTCTTCTTGGACAGCGTTGACTTTCTTCATAAAAGCATTAATATAGTAATTGTATTCATAATTTTCATAGCAATATCCAAGTATAGCAAGATTTTTCGGCCTATAACCATAATCATCAAAAGAATCATACTTTTCAAACAAAGCTTCAATATCATAGGCAACCTTAAAAGCAACAAATTCTTCTATTTGTTCCACATCATAGTAATCATATATACCATTAGCATAAGAAGCTAAGTTTTCATTATCGTTAAATTTGCATGAAAAGGGGAGGTGTGGAGCCTCCATCCTAGAGCAACAAGTAATATCATATCTCATGCATAGTTGTCTAGCATACCACTTCAACATATTAATTTGATCCCATAATAGTTTCCCTTTTTGTGTCGAGCGATAATCCCTAAAATATTCACGTTGATCCAACGTTACTCCCATTATAAAGTTGAATGGGGTTTTCTCAGGATTATCAAAGTAGTACAAAATATTTTTCTCATGATGAGAATCGAGGGTTTTAGGAGTTACCCATCCTCATGAGTAGCAAGTACACCTAATTTTTTTGGTATTTTGTGTTCCATATCCATAACTAAAGATAGAGAACAACTAAGAACAACAAATAAAAATTTCTTAGTGATAAAGCAAACAAGCACACACGAGAATATTAACCCCACGCTATGACTCCCCGGCAACGGCGCCAGAAAAAGGTCTTGATAACCCACAAGTATAGGGGATCGCAACAGTTTTTGATAAGTAAGAGTATCGAACCCAACGAGGAGCTAAAGGTAGAACAAATATTCCCTCAAGTTCTATCATCCACCGATACAACTCTACGCACGCTTGACGTTCGCTTTACCTAGAACAAGTTGGAAACTAGAAGTACTTTGTAGGTGTTGTTGGATAGGTTTGCAATAGAATAAAGAGCACGTAAACATAAACTAGGGGTTGTTAAGATAAAGAAGCAAATAAAGTAAATATAGCGAGTGTGGAAAAGTGGTGGTAGGAGTTGTGGAATTGTCCCTAAGCAATTGACTACGTTACTAGACCAGTAATCACTATTGCAATTCTATTTGAAGGAGAGGCATAAGCTAACATACTTTCTCTACTTGGATCATATGCACTTATGATTGGAACTCTAGCAAGTATCCGCAACTACTAAAGATTCATTAAGGTAAAACCCAACCATAGCATTAAAGTATCAAGTCCCCTTTATCCCATACATGAAACAACCTACTTACTGGTGCAGTAGCTTCATCACTCATGCCACCCACCATAAGAAAATCATAAACATATTACAAACCCTACAGCGGGAATCCCTCACGCTTGCGCGACACGGAGGGCACAATAGGACAGCACCAATAATAAAATATGCAACTGAAACCAATCATAGCAATTCATCAATCACCGATAGGACTGTGGAAATCTACTCAAACATCATAGGATAGCAACACATCATTGGATAATAATATGAAGCATACAGCACCATGTTCAAGTAGAGGGTACAGCGGGTTGCGGGAGAGTGGACCGCTGAATATAGAAGGGGGAAGGTGATGGAGATGTTGGTGAAGATGATGGAGGTGTTGGTGAATATCGCGGTGATGATGATGGCCCCCGACAGCGCTCCGGCGCCACCGGAAGCAAGGGGGAGAGGGCCCCCCTTCTTCTTCTTCTTCTTCTTCTTCCTTGACCTCCTCCCTAGATGGCAGAAGGGTTTCCCCTCTGGTCCTTGGCTCCCATGGCTTGGGAGGGGCGAGAGCCCCTCCGAGATTGGATCTATCTCTCTGTTTCTGCATTCCCAGATTCTACCCCTTCACCATTTTCCTTTATATCTAGAGATCCGTAACTCCGATTGGGGTGAATCTTTCGCCCAGATCTTTCTCATAAAATTAGCTTTCTTGCGCCAAAACAAGAGCGTCAACCGCCTTACGGGTGGAACACGAGGGTGACGGGCGCGCCTGGGGGGGGGGGCGGGTAGGGCGCGCCCCCCTACCTCGTGACCACCCCGGACACCGTTTCACGTTGATTTCACTTCCCAAAATCATAAATATTCCAAAAAAAATCTCCGTCCGTTTTTATCCCGTTTGGACTCCATTTGATATTGGGTTTCTGCGAAACAAAAAACATGCAACAGACAAGAACTGGCACTGGGCACTGGATCAATATGTTAGTCCGAAAAAATAGTATAAAAAGTTGCCAAAAGTATATAAAAGTTGAATAATATTGGCATGGAACAATAAAAAATTATAGATACGATGGAGACGTATCAGGCCCACGCATCTGGGAGGAGCCCTTTCCAAAAGGGTTCGTGCTCCCACGTGACACCCCCAAGTACAACGGGACCGTGAAGCTAGAAGACTGGCTCACCGACTACACCACAGCCATTGGCATCACCGGTGCCAATCGTCGTCTTGCCGTGTGCTACGCACCGCTCATGCTCCAGGGGTCGGCCCGCACGTGGTTGAACAGTCTGCCGATGGGCAGCATCAACGCGTGGGTCGACTTCGAGGAGGCCTTTGTCCGCAACTTCACGGGGACCTACAAGCGATCCGGTCGCCCTAGCAAGCTCGCCATATGCGTGCAGGGGCCAACGGAGACGGGTCGCGAGTACCTCACACGCTGGACCGAGCTCCGAAACAGCTGCGAGGGCGTCCATAAAGTCTAGGAGATCCCGTACTTTGTCAGCGGGTGCCGAGACGGCACCCTCCTCAAGCACAAGCTCTTACGCTCCGAGCCGGCCACCATGGCCGCGCTCATGGTGACGGCGGACAAGTACGCCAATGCCGACTCCGCCATGAAGATCCAGGTGGCGCTGGACGAAGCCGGCAAGGCAAAGCCGGTTCCTCCCCCGAAGCCTGCCGGCGAAAGCAGCCGGCAGCAGCATCATCAGAACAACAAGTGCAAGCCCGACCAGCCGGCACAGCGTCATGACAACCGGCTCATCGCGGCCGCCGAGCCCGCGGCGGACCCGGCAGCAAAGCACCGACAGATCAGCAAGATGGCATGGCAGCCCGCCATGAGTGTCGAAGAGATGCTCGACGCCCCATGCAAGCACCACAGCGCCGCAAGACCCTTCACGCACACGCTTCGGCAGTGCGCCATCACCAAGCGCATCATGAGGGGAGACATTCCGCCTCCTCTGGCTCCGGCTCCGGCTCCAAGCGCAGGGCAGCCGCCTCCGCCTCCACCGCCGCCTCCTGCTGGCGGCGCGATTCGGAACGCTGCCTACCCAAACCAGAATGCGGCCTACGTCGTCTTCACCAGCCTCGGCGATGACAAGCGCATCGAGTGCCTTCTTCGGCAGGAGGTGAACACCGTCGTCCCGGCCAAGCCGGATTTCATGCACTGGTCGGATCGCCCGATCACCTGGACCCGGGAGGATCACCCGGCAGTCATGCCGAGTCCGGGTGGATATGCCCTCGTCCTCAACCCCACCATCGTCGCGCGGGGCACATGCAAGTTCTCCTGAGTCCTCATCGACGGCGGCAGCAGCATCAACATCCTCTACCGCGACACGATGACCAAGCTCGGCCTCAAGGCCGAGGACCTGGAGCCAACCCGGACAGTCTTCCACGGCATCATACCCGGCCTTTCCTGCTCACCCATTGGCCGGGTACGGCTTGATGTCCTGTTCGGCGACAGCAGCCACTTCCGACGTGAACCAATCTTGTACGAGGTGGTGGACCTGTCCAGCGCATATCATGCATTGTTGGGCCGGCCCGCGCTCGCCAAGTTCATGGCGGTTCTCCACTACGCGTACCTGAAGATGAAGATGCCGGGTCCCAAGGGCCTCATTACCGTCACCGGCGACTACCGCACGTCTCCGGAGTGCGCCCGAGAGGTCGCCAAGTTAGTAGAGTCGCTGGTCATTGCCGAGGAGCGGCGCCAGCTCAACCGGATCGTCACCCTGGCAGGCGAGGCCTCCGATGCGTCTATCCCAACCTCGGACCCGGCCGACGAGGCTGCCTTCAAGCCCTCCAAGGAGACCAAGAAAGTGAAGATCAACCCTGAAGACCCCAGCTGCAGCAAGTACGTTGTCGTAGGCGCCCGCCTCGACAGCAAATAGGAAGGCGAGCTCATCGACTTCCTCCGTGAGAATCGGGATATCTTCGCATGGACCCCCAAGGACATGCCGGGTATCCCGAGGAAGTACGCCGAGCACAAAATTCACGTCCGCAAGGACGCCAAGCCTGTCCCTCAACCCCTCCGACGATTTTCTGAAGAAAAGAGAAGAACCATTGGTGAAGAGGTTGCCAAGCTCTTGGCAGCCGGCTTCATAATGGAAGTGTTTCACCTCGAGTGGCTGGCCAATCCAGTCCTCGTCCTGAAGAAGAACAAGACCTGGTGCATGTGTATCGACTACACCAGCCTTAACAAGGCCTGTCCCAAGGATCCGTTCGCTCTCCCACAGATCGACCAAGTCATCGACTCGACCGCCGGGTGCTAGCTCCTGTCCTTCCTGGACGCTTACTCCGGCTATCACCAGATCAAGCTGGACCCAGCCGATGCCCTAAAGACATCCGTCATCATGCTCTTTGGGGCGTATTGCTACATCACCATGTCGTTCGGATTGAAGAACGCCGACGCCACCTTCCAACGCTGCATGTAGAAATGCATGCTGCTGCAACTCGGCCGCAACATCCACGTGTACGTGGATGACATCATGGTGAAGACCAAGAAGCACCTCACGCTCCTCGACGATTTGAAGGAAACATTCGCCAACCTCCGTGAATACAAGGTCAAGCTCAACCCAGAAAAGTGTGTATTCCGCGTCCCGGCAGGAAAGCTGCTCGGCTTCCTCATCTCGGAACGCGGCATTGAGGCGAACCCGGAGAAGATCAAGGCCATCGAGCGCATGTGCAAGCCGGCTCGGCTACGCGACGTTCCGAAGTTCACCGGGTGCTTGGCCTCGGTTAGCCGGTTCCTAAGCCGGCTGGGCGAGAGGGCGCCCCCTGTACCAGCTGATGAAGAAGACAAGCCCGTTCGAGTGGAACGGAGAGGCCGACGAGGCCTTCCAAGACCTCAAGCGCATGCTCTCCACCGCACCAGTCCTAGCCGCGCCGACCGACAAGGAGCCGCTGTTGCTCTACATAGCCGCGACCTCGCGGGTGGTCAACACAGTGCTGGTGGTCGAGCCACCAGAGAAGGGCAAGATCCAAGCCGTCCAGCGACCAATCTACTACCAGAGCGAGGTGCTCTCCATTTCCAAGCAGAACTACCCGCATTACCAGAAGATGTGTTACGGCATGTACCTCACCGCCAAGAAGCTGAAGTAGTACTTCCAAGAGCACGTCGTCACTGTCATCAGCACAACGCCTATCGGAGAAATCATCGGGTCCCGGGACACCTCTGGCCGGGTCGCCAAGTGGGCGACCCAGCTAGCCGGCCACACCATCCTCTACGAGCCCCGCACCACGATCAAGTCTCAGGCCCTAGCCGATTTCCTCGTCGACCGGACCGAGACCCAGAACTTGCCCCCACCTCCCGACTCGACGCACTGGCGCATGCACTTCGACGGGTCCAAGATGCGACTCGGCTTGGGGGCCAGCATCGTACTGTCATCTCCGAAGGGCGACCGGCTCGGCTACGCGCTCCAGACCCACTTCGCCGCCTCCAACAACGTCGCTGAATATGAAGCCCTTGTGCACGGCCTCCGGCTTGCCAAGGAACTCGGCATCCGGCGCATCCTGTGCTACGGCGACTCGGACCTGGTGGTGCAGCAGTGCTCCGGCGAATGGGACGCCCGCGATTCAAACATGGCAAGCTACCGCTTCCTCCACGTCCCGCGCGCGGAGAACGAAGCAGCCACTACAAAAAAAAAGACACATCCGTGACATTTTGGGCCGAATGTTTTTTTTTTCTGTCATACATATGACACTTCTATGACGATAATTGTGATAAAACCCGGTATCATCATAGATGTGGATGCGGCTATATCTCCCACGTGTCGAAGCACGGCTTAGAGGCATAACCGCATTGAAAACAATGTCGCAAGTGAGGTAATCTTCACACAACCCATGTAATACATAAGGGAAAGAGATACATAGTTGGTTTACGATGCCACTTCACACAATACATAAATAAACATCCATCATTCAGATTACACTCAAGGTCCGACTACGGAACCAAAATAAAAGAAGACTACCCCAAATGCTACACAGATCCCCGATCGTCCCAACTGGGCTCCACTACTGATCAACTGAAACGAAACAACACAATGAACATGATCTTCATCGAGCTCCTCCTTGAGCTCGGTTGCGTCGCCTGCACGGTTTCATTGGCACCTGCAAACTGGTTTTGAAAGTATCTGTGAGTCACGGGGACTCAGCAATCTCACACCCGCGAGATCAAGACTATTTAAGCTTAAAGGTAGGACAGGGTAGTGAGGTGGAGCTGCAGCAAGCGACTAGCATATCTGGTGGCTACATACGCAAATGAGAGCGAGAAGAGAAGGCAAAAGCACGGTCGAACAACTATGATCAAGAAGTGATCCTAGAACAACCTACGTCAAGCATAACTCCGACACCGTGGTCACTTCCCGGACTCCACCGAGAAGAGACCATCATGGTTACACACGCGGTTGGTGTATTTTAATTAAGATCAACTTCAGGTTTTCTACAACCGGACATTAACAAATTCCCATCTGCCTCATAACCGCGGGCACGGCTTTCGAAAGATAATACCCTGCAGGGGTGTCCCAACTTAGCCCATGATAAGCTCTCGCGATCAACGAAGGATATTCCTTCTCCCCGGGAAGACCCGATCAGTGTTGGAATCTCGGCTACAAGACATTTCGGCAGTAATAAAACAAGACCAGCAAAGCCGCCCGGATGTGCTGACAAATCCTGATAGGAGCTGCACATATCTCGTTCTCAGGGCACACCGGATGAGCCAGACGTCGGGTTGGCATAGACCCTGATTGCCCAGGGGGCGCCGGACATCGCTCGGTTTGGACCAGCAATCGAAGGAGAACTGGCCTGGGGGTTTAAAATAAAGATGACCCTTGAGTCTGCAGAACCCAAGGGAAAAAGGCTTAGGTGGCAAATGGTAAAACCAAGGTTGGGCCTTCTTTGGAGGAGTCTTATTCAAAGCGAATCGTCAAGGGGTCCCATAAATCACCCAACCGCGTTAGGGATGCAAAATCCGGGAACATAACACCGGTATGACGGAAACTAGAGGCGGCAAGAGTGGAACAAAACACCGGGCATAAGGCCGAGCCTTCCACCCTTTACCAAGTATATAGATGCATTAATTAAATAAGATATATTGTGATATCCCAACAAGTAAACATGTTCCAACAAGGAACAACATCTCCATGTTCCAACAAGGAACAAACTTCATCTTCACCTGCAACTAACAACGCTATAAGAGGGGTTGAGCAAAGCGATAACATAGCCAAACAACGGTTTGCTAGGAAAGGATGGTTAGAGGCTTGACATGGCAATATGGGAGGCATGATATAGCACGTGGTAGGCATCGTAGCATAGGCATAGCAAAAGAGCGAGCAACTAGCAAGCAAAGATAGAAGTGATTTCGAGGGTATGGTCATCTTGCATGAAATCCCGCAAGGAAGAAGAACGAGTCCATGAAGAAGACAAACGGACGTAGTTGAACGAATCCTCACAACTCCGGAACGAAACCGAAGCTAACGAGAGAAGCAACCCAGAAAGAAACAAAAAACATGGTAAACACACAAGCATAAACATGTCATGGTGCACAAACAAGTATGATGCATGTCTGGTTTAATGAGGCATGGCATGGCAATATGCACAAACAACACTACAAGTTAAGTGGAGCTCAATATGCAACTCGTTGCATATTAATGAAACACCACATCAATTATTTAGTTCTCTCTCGGTTATGTACCCAACAATATTTAATATTGGTTAACATGGCAAGTGGTGAAGCATATCAAAACTATACGATCTAAACAATTTAAATGGGGCCAGACATAAAAACAACAAATCCGGTAAATCCCCATATGCATTTAGCAATTTAATGCAACAACAATTTTAAAAATTTTAATTGTTGTTATCATGATGCGGATGACATATGTAAATTTTATGCAATTTTATGAAAATGTTGACATAAGCATGATACGAGGCATTTGGTCACCATGGTGCACCAAGTTGGGCAGGAGCTCAGCGCCAAGTCCCGCCGCGGCAAGCCCTCCAGCGCCAAGTCCTAGTGCCCCTCCATCGGCTCCTACTTTTATGACAAAAAATCATGACCGAAAATGGTCTTTTCGTCCTGGGCGGGCTGGAGACGCAGCTGCATGACATTCTTTGGGCCGTTCATCACGGAAAAAACCGTGGTAGAAGCGAGGGGGAGGAAAATTTCGGAGAGTTGCCGGTTACGGTGAGAGGTCGGGGGCAGAGCGATGCGCGTTTCTCTCCTACGTACGCGCGTGTGTGCGAGGCGTTGGCTCGAACTAAACCCGAGCGATTGCACTACAGGCTACGCGTTACTGAACCCGGGCAATCGATCGATGGCTGTTAACTGAACCCGATGGAGCGATTGCTTCGCTACTACTGCTAACTAAAGCCGATCGATTGGATGAACAGTGAGCGTCACGGGGGTTGGATGAGCAGTGGCGGTGGCGTTGCCTCTGGATGAACAGGACCACGTGTTGTGGAGGGCTGGATGAACAGTAGAGGGTGGAGGGGTGGCCCTGGAGGTGAGGTTGAACAGGACCCTGTGGGGTGGAGGGCTGGATGAGCAGTGAAGCGGTGGAGAGGTGCCCATGGAGGGGTGGTTGAACAGTGGCCGGTAGAGTAGTGGCAGCGGTGGAGGCTGGATGAACAGGAGCCCGTGGAGGCTGGAGGAGGTCGACGGTAGCCCGTGGAGGCTGGAGGAGGTCGACGGTGGAGATGAACGATATCTCGTGGAGTCCTGTTTTAGCGGTCGCTGCACCCTCCCGTTTCGACTGTAGCGCTCCAACACAAGTCCGTTTCGTCCGTTTTGCGGTATGCCACACCCCTCCTGATCAACAGGACCCCCGTTTCGACCGTAGGAGGTCTGTTTCCTCCGTTTTGCGGTACGCCAGGCCCTTCCCGATCAATAGGACCCCATTTCGACCGTAGGAGGTCCGTTTCCTCCGTTTTACGGTACGCCAGACCCCTCCCGATGAACAGGATCCCGTTTCAAACGTGGCCGGTCAAACACAAGGCTATTTCCTCCGTTGTGCGGTACGCTAGGCCTCGTTTCCGTCGCCTATTCCATCCAAGCCCTCCTGATGAACACGACCACACATTCCGTTCCGACCCAGTCGGTTGGCTCCCACGCGTTCTGTTGCCTCCCGATGAACACGACACATTCTGTTGCCTCCCCATGAACACGACAACGACGCTGTTTCTCCGTTCCGACCCAGCCATGTACGTATGTGCGAGTAGGCGTTCGAGACCCTGCCCGTATGTATGTACGTGGCCGTATTTTCTTTCTTGCACTTCGCCGCGTATGCGTGCGTAATGCGTGCGTGCCTCTACTACGACTAGTATGTACGTACACGTTCGCGACCAGAATGACAATGCTACGTTTTCTTCGACCAGGCGGGTCCCGGTATCGTGCACTTCCTTACTGCGAAGATTTAGCTGGTGGGTCCCGCAATGTGGGGCGAATCGTTTTTCTTTTGCCCGGACGCACTTCCTTGCGTGCGAAGATGTAGCTGGTGGGTCCCAGCAGTCAGGGGGGTGAATCATTTTTTTTGCCCGGACGCACTTCCTTGCGTGCGAAGATGTAGCTGGTGGGTCCCAGCAGTCAGGGGGAAACATTTTTTTCGCGAAATACGGTGGCCCGTTCGGTGGGTCCCCGCTGTCAGGTGGAGGAATAATTATTTTGCGCGTAATAAGGAGGCACTTCCTTGCGGCTGCCGTGGACCCAGCTGTCAAGATCTCCACGCAAGATTTCTTCCGATGGAAGTCGGTCGTTGACCACATTGACCATGCGGCCGAGAGCTCCACGGCGGTGGATGACAGCAAGGCCTAGGAAGGGGACGACACGGAGCCGGGGAAGATGCAGCAGTGGATGCCCACGCGAAGAGGAGTATGAGGGTGAGGCTGCCGTCGCCGCAGAATAACAGGGGGTGTGGGTGAGTAGAGGGATGGCCTGGCCAGCGGTGGGAGTAGTAGGGGGCGGTGAGGCCTCCGCGGCATCACAGCCGGCCACGGGAGGCAGGAGCACGCGGCACGACCGGCGCTGCTTTGGGCAGCTGGAGCACGAAGACCAGAGGTTCAAGAAGCACTACGGCCGTTGGATGGACATCGTATGGTCACTGGAGCTAGTGTCGTTCATATTGACTAAGTTGACAAAGCCCTCCGTCCCCGTAAACTTAGTAGTCCCACAAGTCAGCCTCCCACCAAGGTGAGTCCCACCTTGGAGGGGGAGTATTCATTTTTTTGTGCGTAATAAGGAGGCATTTCCGGTGGGTCCGAGCTGATAGCGGGGGAACGTTTTTTTCGCGAAATACAGACACCCTTCCGGTGGGTCCCAACTATCAGGTGGAGGAATCATTATTTTGCGCGTAATAAGGAGGCATTTTCTTGTGTGGGCCCCTCATCGGCCTCTTCCGATGGTTGTTGTTTGTTGACCATGTTGACCTCGCGCTCGAGAGCACAAACACGGTGGACGAGGGCGGGACCTGTGAAGAGAACCACCTGAGCCGGCTAAGCCACCGCAGCGGATGCCCACGCCGAGGGGAGAACAAGCGCTGTTGTTCGCTGCGGGGTGAGGCCGACGCCGCTTAAAATAACAGGATGTGTGGGTGGTTAGAGGGATGGCCTGGCGGCAGCACAGCCAGCCACGGGAGGAGGGAGCAGGTAGTCCCATCGGCGCTGGTTTGGGAAGTTGGAGCATTAAGATCAGAGATTGAAGAAGCACGGCGGCCATTGGATGGACATCCAACAGTCACTGCTGTGTATTGACTAAGTTGACAAAGCCTTGCGTACGCGTCAAAAAAAAAATTTAGGACAGCGTCATCGTCAACCTAGTAGGCCCAGAAGTCAGCCTCCAAATCTGTGGAACACAGCATACAGCCCATTAGCCATTATTTTCAATAATTTACAGCCCATTTGCTAATTCTTAAGGATATTTGAAGCTCACATTCTTTCTATTAGCATTACAGACCATATATTTTGGGCACTGCTAAAAAATTCAATGAAATTGTGCATATTTCGGTGGGGTCCGAACTCTTTTAATCACGAAATTTCGAGTCAAGTTAAAAATAGTTTTCAAAAAATTATATCAAAATAAAATTCAAAAACCAATTCTCCGCAAAAAAAAGAATGAAATTTAGAATCTTAACTAGCAAGATGCCCGTTAGTTGCACGGAACATGAAGATGCATTTGTATGAGTAGTTTATCTTGTGGGTGAAAAGATGATATTTTAATGTAATTGCCAGTTGGCTTTGGTTTTTATAAGAGTAGAGAGTAGAGAAATCCTGAAAAAAATGATATTTTAATGCAATTGCCGGTTGGCTTTGGTTTAAAAATTTACAGCCCATTTCTTACAACTTAGAGCCCGTTTCTGGGGAAGCCCATTTCTTATCCCTCCTCGTCTTGAAAGATTTGCAGCCCAGCAGGGCTGAGAAAAGCAAGTAGGCCTCGGCTTTGGTATTCTCCAAAAAAAAAAGAACTGGGCTAGCCAATTTCAGAAAGAAAAAAATATGAACTAGGCTCGTCATGTGCTTAATAAAAGCGTAAGCGTGGGCTAGACGGGCCACAACCCCCCGCCAAAGACGCAGCTTGAGCTCCGTCTCTGGCCTGAAAAACAATCAAGAAGCTGTTGGGTCCTCGTGTTATCCGCTCGTTGTGTAATTTTCTCGTTTATTGACTACATTGACAATGGCGTGGAACCTAGTTGTCAAACAATTAGGAGGAAGTATTGTTTTGGCTTGTAATAACGAGGCACCTGCTTGCGAAATGCAATGACCCTGGTGGGTCCCTACTGTCAGCCTCTCCACGTACAGTCATCTCCTGATTCCTCTTGGTTGTTGACCATGTTGACAACACCAGACGGCGGCGAGCACAGCGAGCTAACCAAGGCGGAGAACGACGGCAAGGCCTCGGACGGGAACGAACAGCAGCCATGAAAGATGCGACAGTGTAGTGGAAGGTCGAGGGGAGTACGAGGGCTAACATGCAAGTCAAGCATACAAATGGTACAAAAAGCCCAAGGATTAATTGTTCATCAATTTTTTAGACAAAACCCAGATTGAACATGACAGTAACATCTAACCCAACCACTCTTTTTTGCAGTCACAAACAAATGGATCGGTCTGATCCATAAAATCAACATCCTGTGCAAAAAAAATTATTTTAGGATGTCTACAACTTGTTGTAAGCGAAGCCGAACGCGTTTAGAAGCCCATTTGTCCACCTGAAACTTCTTTTTTGCTGTTCAACATGTTCGTCCGTGAGAAATCTCTTGCTGTAAAAATTAAGCCTCATGGACAATAGTAACCTCGCATTCAACAGGAAGAATGTGTAAAAGCTTCTGTTTGCCTGGTTGGATGCATATCGTCCCATCGTTATTGTCCTCAAACGAATGTCATGAGAACTGAGAAAATCCTTGTGCTTATTACGCCAATGATTGGTTATATGTTTTTGTCCAGGTGGTTCTGCCTAAGTAGACATGAAGATTGAAAACAGTTAAGGTCTGAAAAAAGAGTATGTCGAAAGAACGACAGCTAAATGTTGGGGAACGTAGTAATTTCAAAAAATTTCCTACGCACACGCAAGACCATGGTGATGGCATAGCAACGAGAAGGGAGAGTGACTGTCCACGTACCCTCGTAGACCGAAAGCGGAAGCGTTATAACAACGCGGTTGATGTAGTCGTACGTCTTCACGATCCGACCGATCCAAGTACCGAACGTACGGCACCTCCGAGTTCTGCACACGTTCAGCTCGATGACGATCCCCGGGCTCCGATCCAGCAAAGCGTCGGGGATGAGTTCCGTCAGCACGACGGCGTGGTGACGATGATGATGCTCCACCGATGCAGGGCTTCGCCTAAGCTCCGCGACGATATGACTTCACCGGCGCAGGGCTTCGCCTAAGCTCCGCGACGATATGACCGAAGTGGAATATGGTGGAAGGGGGCACCGCACACGGCTAAGGAACGATCCGTAGATCAACTTGTGTGTCATGGGGTGCCCCCCTGCCCCCGTATATAAAGGAGCAAGGGGGGGGTGCGGCCAGCCCTAGGGGGGCGCGCCTGGAGGAGTCCTACTCCCACCGGGAGTAGGACTCCCCCCCCCTTTCCTAGTTGGAATAGGATTGGGGAGGAGGAAGAGGGAAGGGGGGCGCCGCCCCCCCTCTCCTTGTCCTATTCGGACTAGAGGGGGAGGGGGGCGCGCGGCCTGCCCTGGCTGGCCCTTCCTCTTCTCCCTATGGCCCATCAAGGCCCATTGACCCCCCGGGGGGTTCAGTAACCCCGGTGTTCGATAACGTCCTGTTTTCATCCGGAACCCTTCCGAAGTCCAAACATAGGCTTCCAATATATCCATCTTTATGTCTCGACCATTTCGAGACTCCTCGTCATGTCCGTGCTCACATCCGGGACTCCGAACAACCTTCGGTACATCAAAACAAACTCATAATGAACTGTCATCGAAACGTTAAGCGTGCGGACCCTACGGGTTCGAGAACTATGTAGACATGACCTAGAACCATTCTCGGTCAATAACCAATAGCGGAACCTGGATGCCCATATTGGTTCCTACATATTCTACGAAGATCTTTATCGGTCAAACCGCATAACGACATATCTTGTTCCCTTTGCCATCGGTATGTTACTTACCCGAGATTCGATCGTCGGTAT
Organism: Aegilops bicornis; assembly: GCA_021605145.1. NCBI lineage: Eukaryota > Viridiplantae > Streptophyta > Magnoliopsida > Poales > Poaceae > Aegilops > Aegilops bicornis. The sequence goes on along the minus strand of CM038675.1, from coordinate 105,105,356 downwards.
CCAATACCTAGTTCAATCTCGTTACCGGTAAGTCTCTTTACTCGTTCTGTAATACATCATCTCACAACTAACTTATTAGTTGCAATGCTTGCAAGGCTTATGTGATGTGTATTATTACCGAGAAGGCCCAGAGATACCTCTCCGAGCAATCGGAGTGACAAAACCTAATCTCGAAACACGCCAACCCAACATGTACCTTTGGAGACACACATAGTACTCCTTTATAATCACCCGATTCGTTGTGACGTTTGGTAGTACCCAAAGTGTTCCTCCGGTAAATGGGAGTTGCATAATCTCATAGTTACGAGGAACATGTATAGGTCATGAAGAAAGCAATAGCAATATACTAAGCGATCAAGTGCTAAGCTAACGGAATGGGTCATGTCAATCACATCATTCTCCTAATGATGTGATCCCATTAATCAAATGACAACACATGTCTATGGTTAGGAAACATAACCATCTTTGATTAATGAGCTAGTCCAGTAGAGGCATACTAGTGACTATCTGTTTGTCTATGTATTCAAACATGTATTATGTTTCCGGTTAATACAATTCTAGCATGAATAATAAACATTTATCATGATATAAGGAAATAAATAATAACTTTATTATTGCCTCTAGGGCATATTTCCTTCAGTCTCCCACTTGCACTAGAGTCAATAATCTAGATTACACAGTAATGATTCTAACACCCATGGAGTCTTGGTGCTGATCATGTTTTGCTCGTGGAAGAGGCTTAGTCAACGGGTCTGCAACATTCAGATCCGTATGTGTTTTGCAAATCTCTATGTCTCCCAATTGGACTTGGTCCCGAATGGAATTGAAGCGTCTCTTGATATGTTTGGTCCTCTTGTGAAATCTGGATTCCTTTGCCAAGGCAATTGCACCAGTATTGTCACAGAAGATCTTCATCGGTCCCGATGCACTAGGTATGACACCTAGATCGGAAATGAACTCTTTCATCCAGACTCCTTCATTTGCTGCTTCCGAAGCAGCTATGTACTCCGCTTCACATGTAGATCCCGCCACGACGCTTTGTTTAGAACTGCACCAACTGACAGCTCCACCGTTTAATAAAAACACGTATCCGGTTTGTGATTTAGAATCGTCCGGATCGTGTCAAAAGCTTGCATCGAAGTAACCATTTACGACTAGCTCTTTGTCACCTCCATTTATGAGTATCATATCCTTAGTCCTTTTCAGTTATTTCAGGATGTTCTTGACCGCGGTCCAGTGATCCACTCTGGATTACTTTGGTACCTTCCTGCCAAGCTTACTGCTAAGCATACGTCAGGTCTGGTACACAGCATTGCATACATGATAGAGCCTATGGCTGAAGCATAGGGAACATCTTTCATTTTCTCTCTATCTTCTGCTGTGGTCGGGCATTGAGTATGACTCAATCTTACACCTTGTAATATAGGTAAAAAAACCTTTCTTTGCCTGATCCATTTTGAAATTTTTCAAAACTTTATCAAGGTATGTTCTTTGTGAAAGTCGAATTAAGCGTCTTGATCTATCTCTATAGATCTTGATGCCCAATATGTAAGCAGCTTCACCGAGGTCTTTCATTGAAAAACTTTTATTCAAGTATCCTTTTATGCTATCCATAAATTCTATATCATTTCCAATCAATAATATGTCGTCCACATATAATATCGTAGATGCTACAGAGCTCCCACTCACTTTCTTGTAAATACAGGCTTCTCCAAAAGTCTCAGAGAAACCATATGCTTTGATCACACTATCAAAGCGTTTATTCCAACTCCGAGAGGCTTGCACCAGACCATAAATTGATCGTTGGAGCTTGCACACTTTGTTAGCACCCTTTGGATCAACAAAACCTTCTGGTTGCATCATATACAACTCTTCTTCTAGAAATCCATACAAGAATGCAATTTTTACATCCATTTGCCAAATTTCATAATCATAAAATGCGGCAATTGCTAACATGATTCGGACAGACTTAAGCATCGCTACGGGTGAGAAAGTCTCATCGTAGTCAACCCCTTGAACTTGTCGAAAACCTTTCGCAACAAGTCGAGCTTTATAGACAGTTACATTACCATCGATGTCGGTCTTCTTCTTAAAGATCCATTTATTCTCAATGGCTTGCCGATCATCGGGCAAGTCAACCAAAGTCCATACTTTGTTCTCATACATGGATCCCATCTCAGATTTCATGGCTTCCAGCCATTTTATGGAATCTGGGCTCACCATCGCTTCTTCATAGTTTGTAGGTTCGCCATGGTCAAGTAACATGACTTCCGTAATAGGATTACCGCATTCACTCTGATGCGTATTTTACTCTGGTTGACCTACGGTTCAAGAGCAACTTGATCTGAAGTTTCATGATCAACATCATTAGTTTCCTCACTAATTGGTGTAGTTGTCACAGGAACCATTTCTTGTGGTGAACTACCTTCCAATAAGGGAGCATATACAGTTATCTCATCAAGTTCTACTTTCCTCCCACTCACTTCTTTCGAGAGAAACTCCTTCTCTAGAAAGGATCCGAATTTAGCAACGAAAACCTTGCCTTCAGATCTGTGATAGAAGGTGTACCCAACAGTCTCCTTTGGGTATCCTATGAAGACACATTTCTCCGATTTGGGTTCGAGCTTATCTGGTTGAAGTTTCTTCACATAAGCATCGCAGCCCCAAACTTTAAGAAATGACAACTTGGTTTCTTGCCAAACCACAGTTCATACGGTGTCATCTCAACGGACTTAGATGGTGCCCTATTTAACGTGAATGCGGCCGTCTCTAAAGCATATTCCCAAAACGATAGCGGTAAATCAGTAAGAGACATCATAGATCGCACCATATCAAGTAAAGTACGATTACGACATTCGGACACACCATTTCTCTGTGGTGTTCCGGGTATGGAGTTGCTAAACTATTCCACATTGTTTCAAATGTAAACCAAACTCGTAACTCAAATATTCTCCTCCACGATCAGATCGTAGAAACTTTATTTTCTTGTTACGATGATTTTCCACTTCACTCTGAAATTCTTTGAACTTTTCAAATGTTTCAGATTTGTGTTTCATTAAGTAGATATACCCATATCTGCTCAAATCATCTGTGAAGGTGAGAAAATAACGATACCCGCCGGCGTGCCTCAACATTCATTGGACCACAAACATCAAGATGTATGATTTCCAACAAATCAGTTGCTCGCTCCATAGTTCCGGAGAACGGCGTTTTAGTCATCTTGCCCATGAGGCACGGTTCGCAAGTACCAAGTGATTCATAATCAAGTGATTCCAGAAGCCCATCAGTATGGAGTTTCTTCATGCGTTTTACACCGATATGACCCAAATGGCAGTGCCACAAATAAGTTGCATTATCATTATCAACTCTGCATCTTTTGGTTTCAACACTATGAATATGTGTATTACTACTATCGAGATTCAATAAAAATAGACCATTCTTCAAGGGTGCATGACCATAAAAGATATTATTCATATAAATAGAACAACCATTATTCTTTGTCTTAAATGAATAACCGTCTCGCATCAAACAAGATCCAGATATAATGTTCATGCTTAACGCTGGCACCAAATAACAATTATTTAGGTCTAAAACTAATCCCGATGGTAGATGTAGAGGTAGCGTCAACCGCGATCACATCGACTTTGGAACCATTTTCCCACGCCGCATCGTCACCTCGCCCTTTGCCAATCTTCGCAATCCGTAGTTCCTGTTTCGAGTTGCAAATATTAGCAATGTAACCGGTATCAAATACCAGTACTACTGCGAGTATTAGTAAGGTACACATCAATAACATGTATATCACATATACCTTTGATCACCTTGCCATCCTTCTTATCCACCAAATACTTGGGGCAGTTCCGCTTCCAAAGGTCCAGTTTGCTTGCAGTAAAACACTCAGTTTCGGGCTTAGGTCCAGACTTGGGTTTCTTCTCTTGAGCAGCAACTTTCTTGCTGTTCTTTTTGAAGTTCCCTTCTTCTTTCCTTTGCCCTTTTCTTGAAACTAGTGGTCTTGTTGACCATCAACACTTGATGCTCTTTCTTGATTTCTACCTCCGCTGACTTTTAGCATTGCGAAGAGCTCGAATAGTTTTGGTCATCCCTTGCATATTATAGTTCATCACGAAGCCCTTGTAGCTTGGTGGCAGTGATTGAAGAATTCTGTCAATGACACTATCATCCGGAAGATTAACTCCCAGTTGAATCAAGTCATTATTATACCCAGACATTTTGAGTATATGTTCACTGACAGAACTATTCTCCTCCATCTTGCAGCTATAGAACTTATTGGAGACTTCATATCTCTCAATCCGGGCATTTGCTTGAAATATTAACTTCAACTCCTGGAACATCTCATATGCTCCATGACGCTCAAAACGTCGTTGAAGACCCGGTTCTAAGCCGTAAAGCATGGCACAATCAACTATAGAGTAGTCATCAGCTTTGCTCGCCAGACGCTCACAACTTCTCGTGTTGCTCCTGCAGTTCGCACTGGCACCCAGCCGGTGCTTACAGGACGTAATTCTTCAGGCAGCAATGAGGATAATCCTCAAATTACGGACCCAGTCCGTGTAATTGCTACCATCATCTTTCAACTTTGCTTTCTCAAGGAACGCATTAAAATTCAACGGAACAACAAAGACGAGCCATCTATCTACAAGAAACATAGACAAGCAAAAATACTATCAGTACTAAGTTCATGATAAATTTAAGTTTAATTAATCATATTAAAAACTCCCACTTAGACAGACATCTCTCTAGTCATCTAAGTGATTACGTGATCCAAATCAACTAAACCATGTCCGATCATCACGTGAGATGGAGTAGTTTCAATGGTGAACATCACTATGTTGATCATATCTACTATATGATTCACGTTCGACCTTTCGGTCTCCGTGTTCCGAGGCCATATCTGTTATATGCTAGGCTCGTCAAGTTTAACCTGAGTATTCCGCTGCGCGCAACTGTTTTGCACCCGTTGTATTTGAACGTAGAGCCTATCACACCCGATCATCACGTGGTGTCTCAGCACGAAGAACTTTCGCAATGGTGCATACTCAGGAAGAACACTTCTTGATAATTTTAGTGAGAGATCATCTTACAATGCTACCGTCAATCAAAGCAAGATAAGATGCATAAAGGATAAACATCACATGCAATCAATATAAGTGATATGATATGGTCATCATCATCTTGTGCTTGTGATCTCCATCGCCGAAGCACCGTCATGATCACCATCGTCACCGGCGCGACACCTTGATCTCCATCGTAGCATCGTTGTCGTCTCACCAACTATTGCTTCTACGACTATCGCTACTGCTTAGTGATAAAGTAAAGCAATTACATGGCTTTTGCATTTCATACAATAAAGCGACAACCATATGGCTCCTGCCAGTTGCCGATAACTTCGGTTACAAAACATGATCATCTCATACAATAAAATATAGCATCACGTCTTGACCACATCACATCACAACATGCCCTGCAAAAACAAGTTAGACGTCCTCTACTTTGTTGTTGCAAGTTTTACATGGCTGCTACGGGCTGAGCAAGAACCGATCTTGCCTACGCATCAAAACCACAACGATAGTTTGTCAAGTTGGTGATGTTTTAACCTTCGCAAGGACCGGGCGTAGCCACACTCGGTTCAACTAAAGTGAGAGAAATAGACACCCGCCGGTCACCTTTAAGCAACTAGTGCTCGAAGCGGTGAAACCAGTCTCGCGTAAGCGACGCTGTAATGTCGGTCCGGCCGCTTCATCTCACAATACCGCCAACCAAAGTATTACATGCTGGTAAGCAGTATGACTTATATCGCCCACAACTCACTTGTGTTCTACTCGTGCATATGACATCAACGCATAAAACCAGGCTCGGATGCCACTGTTTGGGAACGTAGTAATTTCAAAAAATTTCCTACGCACACGCAAGACCATGGTGATGGCATAGCAACGAGAAGGGAGAGTGACTGTCCACGTACCCTCGTAGACCGAAAGCGGAAGCGTTATAACAACGCGGTTGATGTAGTCGTACGTCTTCACGATCCGACCGATCCAAGTACCGACCGTCCGGCACCTCCGAGTTCTGCACACGTTCAGCTCGATGACGATCCCCGGGCTCCGATCCAGCAAAGCGTCGGGGATGAGTTCCGTCAGCACGACGGCGTGGTGATGATGATGATGCTCCACCGACGCAGGGCTTCGCCTAAGCTCCGCGACGATATGACCGAAGTGGAATATGGTGGAGGGGGGCACCGCACACGGCTAAGGAACGATCCGTAGATCAACTTGTGTGTAATGGGGTGCCCTGCCCTCAGATATAAAGGAGAAAGGGGTGCGGCCAGCCCTAGGGGCGCTTGAGGAGTCCTACTCCCACCGGGAGTAGGACTCCCCCTTCCTAGTTGGAATAGGATTGGGGAGGAGGAAGAGGGAAGGCGCGCCCCCTCTCCTTGTCCTATTCGGTCTAGCGGGGGTGGGGGCGCGCGCCTGCCCTGGCCGCCCCTCCTCTTCTCCCTATGGCCCATCAAGGCCCATTGACCCCGGGGTTCCGTAACCCCCTGTTCCAGAACGCCCTGTTTTCATCCGAACCCTTCCAAGTCCAAACATAGGCTTCCAATATATCAATCTTTATGTCTCGACCATTTCGAGACTCCTCTTCATGTCCGTGATCACATCCGGGACTCAGAAAAACCTTCGTTACATCAAAACTTATAAACTCATAATGAACTGTCATCGAAACGTTAAGCGTGCGGACCCTACGGGTTCGAGAACTATGTAGACATGACCTAGAACTATTCTCGGTCAATAACCAATAGCGGAACCTAGATGCCCATATTGGTTCCTACATATTCTACGAAGATCTTTATCGTTCAAACCGCATAACGACATACGTTGTTCCCTTTGTCATCGGTATGTTACTTACCCGAGATTCGATCGTCGGTATCCAATACCTAGTTCAATCTCGTTACCAGTAAGTCTCTTTACTCGTTCCGTAATACATCATCTCACAACTAACTTATTAGTTGCAATGCTTGCAAGGCGTATGTGATGTGTATTACCGAGAAGGCCCAGAGATACCTCTCCGACAATCGGAGTGACAAAACCTAATCTCGAAATACGCCAACCCAACATGTAACTTTGGAGACACCTGTAGTACTCCTTTATAAACACCCGATTACGTTGTGACGTTTGGTAGTACCCAAAGTGTTCCTCCGTAAACTGGAGTTGCATAATCTCATAGTTACAAGAATATGTATAGGTCATGAAGAAAGCAATAGCAATATACTAAACGATCAAGTGCTAAGCTAACGGAATGGGTCATGTCAATCACATCATTCTCCTAATGATGTGATCCCATTAATCAAATGACAACACATGTCTATGGTTAGGAAACATAACCATCTTTGATTAATGAGCTAGTCCAAGAGAGGCATACTAGTGACTATCTGCTTGTCTATGTATTCACACATGTATTATGTTTCCTGTTAATACAATTCTAGCATTAATAATAAACATTTATCATGATATAAGGAAATAAATAATAACTTTATTATTGCCTCTAGGGCATATTTCCTTCACTAAACAGTTAATTCTAGTACAATATATACGAGCTTTTAATGTGCATGAAATCATCACCTCTATGTATAAATTCTCCAGAGATCAGAAGCATTGCAGCAAGCCAATAATTAAGTCCAGATCAAAACTATACATTCTGATATATATATGATCTTGACAGAATCCAGCAGCATTGATAGGCTATCAATGGACGAACTCTTCATTGAGCATATAACATAATATTAGTACCCAAAGTGTACTCCAAGATGATATAAAACTTATGCGCATAAATGAAAAATGCAGCATATGATTACAAATGTGTAGATGATAATATACGGTACCTGAAAAGATGAGGAGCCAAACACCAACTCCTTGTGATTATTAAACGGGTCACGAATTACACCCAAGGTCTCCAGTTTGGGCGCAGAGACGACAATTATTTCTGAAGGTGTATAACAATTATGAAGGAGCAACCTTTCAAGTGAAGGGGCATCTTCGATGATGAGCTGCTGTCCTTCAAAACAAATTCCAATGCTTTTAAGGTGAGGCGACTTTATTTGGAGACAACTGATACCGATTTCTATTCCCAAAACAATCAGCAAGCGCTCCAGGGCAGGGCAACTAGAGTGGATGATGCTGTGCAGTGAGGCCTCCGACAGATAAACCACCACAAGCGAAAGTTTTTTTAGCAGTGGGAGTCGAAGCATTTGTACCAGATCGTCTGGTAGATGGCACCGGGCGAAGGTGGCGGTGTGGGGAGAGGAGGAAAACCGCGAGATGGACAACGGTGGTGTGGGCACAAATTCTTGGTATGTTCGTGGTATGAAACTTTCGTGGTAATGGTAGAACTCAAACTACTGGAGTTTTCCGAATTCGGGGATGTCACCAAGCGTCCACCTTGCTGTATGGACAACAGGTAGCTTGTCGGGATGCAAGAGGCATTGAACGGGGCCTGCTGGTGAGAAGAGACGATGGCTCGATGAGATCAAATTCAGGAAGGACGGATATCCGGCGACGATCGAGATTGAGGAGCGGTGCGACATAGAGGGCGCCACTGAGTTGAGAGGACTTGTGTGCGGTAGCAATCCTTGGTGGGGAGAAGCGAGATGATCTCCTCAAGGATGACGTCAGGGAGATCGATGATGCGGTCCACCAGAGATTCTACCGGTTCCTTAGATCCGGTTGGGGGGCTCGCCGCTTCTCCCCTGGGCCGGTGCGGGATCTACAATCAAGCGTCGCTGCCAAGCGGAGCCTCATCTGCTTGGCCGGGGCCAGCCGACTCAGTTCCTTGTGGGCGTCGCGCCGAGCTCACGGGTTTGAGCAGAGTAGCCAGAGACGAGCCTAGTGGCAGTGCGAGTGGTGAAGAAGGAGGGCTGGGGATTTCTGTAGGAGTGGAATAAGAGGAGCATGCGTTTTCTGTACGGGTGAGGAAGAAGGTGAGCGGGGTTTTCTGGACGAGTGAGGAAGATTGGGGAGCGGGGGGAATTGGGTGGGGAGAGGGAAGCGGGAGAGCGAGTTGTTCGTGTTTATTAGGCACGCTGCACTAACTACTCGCTTTTTCCCAAGAACCGCTCTTTTCTTTTATGCGTTCTTTGCATGACTGGCCATGCATGCAGGATGCATGTGCCCGCCGGCCACTGCATGCACCTGGTTTGTTACTAGGCCTATTTAATAGGGTGGTTATGGAGTAAATTAAGGAGATTTATTTGCTCTGTGTGCATCCACCAAATTAGAGGATGCGGTACTGGATGCAGACTCTCACATTAAACTAACATTTAGAAGAACAAAACTTCAGCATGTCTATGCATCTCAATGATTCACCATACTATAACCAATATACAAAACTGTGAGAAGGTGTGGAAATAAAGAAAATCGGTCGATGCTTCTCTGAGCAAAGGGCCTCCCTGCGCACGCATTAATTTCCAGGGATGCTTGTTTCTTCTCAATGTTGCGAGCACTTTGAGCATGTTGGCAACTCCACAACTATCTAGCTGCCTCATCTTGCAATTGATGCTGACACATTTGCAGCAAACACATGAGGCAATAGAGATGAGTCAACATGGGTCCATATTGTGCAGTTTCCCTGATATCCTATTCATTGTCCTGAATCTGAAAAGATAGGAAAACAGTAGCTATACTTAAACGGTGTTGCAAAACAGTAGCACATATCAATAGCTCGGCATGACAAAACACGATCATCTGGACGAAGGGATACTGACCTGGCTGAGGAAGATTACATATAATTTCCTAAGTCCTTGGCTGATTTCCACCTTCGGCTGCACCGCTTGTTTGCTCCTCCGGACATGACAGGATCGCTTACGCCTTTGCATTTAGCAAGTCAACGTACGAATAAGCTAATTTCATCTTGCAGTGGTCATTGTACCTAGTTACGAATGTAGGAATACCTGGAGCACCATGAGGTTAGCTGATAGCAAGTAGATGCAGCCATATAAATTCTGTGCGGTGCTACCAAAATTGAGGTTTTTATCCCTTCCCGTTATAAGAGTTCTTCTTGAAGTTGGTATAATGTGACGGCTTGTTCTTTGCATCAAACTTGCCTTTCCCCTGAGATTTGTTCTTGTTGTTTGGGGGCTGGTTGGGCTGGAAGTTCTTCTCGTGTACCATGTGGGCACTAGAAGCTCCCTCGGCAACCCGAGCACGTGTGTCTTTTGCTCTCGCCTTATCCTCAAAATCAAAAGTGCTAATGAGATCCAAAACAGAAAACTCATGTCTCTTGTTTTTCAGAGAAGTTGCAAAATCGTTCCACGAAGGTGGAAGCTTGGCAATGATGCTCCCAGCAAAAAATTTGTCCGGCAACACACACTTAAAGTACTCAAGTTCCTTAGAGAGTGACTGTATCTCATGAGTCTGCTGAACAACAGAGCGCTCATCAGTCATCTTGTAGTCACAGAATTGCTCCATGATGTACAACTCGTTGCTAGCGCCCGAGGGCCCAAATGTGGCCTCGAGTGCAGCCCCACATGTCTTTGCCGCTGTTAAACAACATATACGAATCCACAATGGAATCGTCAAGAATACTCAGCAGGGCGGCTTTGAAGAGGGTATCCATGTTCTGAAAAGCTTCCTGCTGTGTAGGATTAAGATCGCCCTCAGCTTACCCTTAGTGGCGTCATAGCAGCACATGATCTGAAACCAATATACTGCTCTTGTGCGCCACCTTTTATATTGCACCCCCTTAAAAGTAGGCGGCTTCAAAAGCGCAGCAAAACAACTCATAGTAAATTGCCTGTGATCAGGTTTTTGGATTGGATTGTTGAATATATGAGCAATTTAGTATGAGATTTAATCCGAATCAGCAGTAAATAGATCATGACGACAATTGCAAACATCAAAGTAATGATGCGGACTAAATCAGGAGGACAGAATCACATACTGTACAGTGGGAGCAGAACCGATTTGGTTTATGTTGTCACTCATGTCGTTGATGAAGAGGTTACCGAGGTCGGGGAAGAAGGTTGTCGTTGAGGAAGTCGTAGCTGGCAGCAGTCACAGGAGTGTGCTCCCCAAAAATCTGACCGCCCCTCTCCCGTACAGGATCACGAAAGGCGGGGTTCGGAGGACTACTGTCCCTTCTCGCGGTGCACGCCGGAAGGAGGGCTGGAGAAGAATTGCGTGGCGGCGCTAAGATCTGGAACGGTGCGAAACCATATGATACAGCGGCGACTAGGGTAGAGCATGTCAGGTCGGAGTATAATAGTAGGCCTTTGGCCCCCAAACCCCACGTCCAAGTCAATAATAGCTCAAAAAAGTCAATAATAGCCCCACCAAGGTTTGTCTAAAAAACCCGGAGTAATTAAGGCGTCCGTTAGTCCCTTTAGTATAAATACAATATCATTAATAATGGCCCCACCTTTTGTCTCACAAAGTAGAGTATGTTGGATTACAACCGGCTACACGTTTACAGTCCGCTTCTCTTCTCTCTCCTCTTCTCTCTCCTTCAACTAAGCACAAATACTATATTTAAATCCTTATAGCCTGCTTATGTCATCTAATTATAGTAGTACTTGCTCTAAAAGTTACTATCCACTGTGTAGTCTGAAATGCCGGGCGTGCAGCGGGTGGTGCCCTCGGTCGGCGCGCCGCTTCAACGGCGGAAGCAGTGAGAGGTCGCGTCGCCCTGACTTGCCATCAATGTGGAGCGGCGGGCTCAGCTGGCGCCGGGCGGGTTGGGCCAAGAAGGTGAGAAGCCAACTTGGGATCGGTCCGGACGGGGAAATATCATGTGCTCCCATACTCTGCATATGACACTAGTGTATGTTACTAATCCCTCCTTTCCGGTTTATAGAGATGTTTAGAGTAACATAGTACTATGTTACAGTACAAGTTACTCCCCACTATGACCAGCCTTGGCCTCTCCTAGTGCTCCACCATGTATAGCTGCTAAGCCTGCCACGTAGGCATAAAATATGATGTGGCACCAATAAACTAAGCACCTATGCATTGAACACTTGAGTTACTAAGCCATTTAATGCACTTAGCACCTCATCTAAAGAGCATTAATAGTATAGCCAGCTGCTGGCTGTAAGCCTACATCCCATCTTATAGTCAACATGTACTACAAAGTGCCTAGAAGCACGTGCTAGAGCTGGCTCTACACGAAGAGCCCGCTTACCTTCTCTCTCCTCTTCTCTTTCCTCCAACTAAGCAGAAATATACTACTGTTTACCCCCTCCCTTCTAGTTTATAGGGCTCAAATCTCAAATCTCATCAACCAAGGCATTTTGTGAGTGGAGGAATGTATCTCGTACATTACAAAACTACCCAATTAAACTCATGCATTAATTTGGATTAATTACAGTGCATGCATGATTGGCCACTAGATGAGTAGGAACATTACATGCATTGGTGTGTTCCTTTTTAATTCTTTCATGCAAAGATTTAATGTGCATTGGAAACTGAAAATGAGATGGAGATGAGCCCTCTAAATTGGAAAAACAAAAAAGTTGAGATAAGCCTTATAAACCGGAAAGGAGGGAGTATTCCTTATAGCCCGCTGACTCAGCTCTATTGTACTTTCTCTAAGCACATCTAAGCACTTGCTAGCACCCCCTTGACCGTGGACCTTGACGGTGTACGTCACCTTGTGTCTCATAATTTTCCTCGTCATCATCTGAGTCCTAGAAGATCTCACCCACATCATCATTAGCATGTAGCCGCCTTGATAGAAAACGTGCGCAGAAGGAGTAGAGGCGACTTGGGACGCACCACCACCACGTCGTGGGCACTCCGTATGTGCTCGTGTGCGTGCAGCGGCGTCGTGTTTTCCATCGGTGCTAGCTCTAAGGCCGAGGCTGCGGTCGTCTTCGTCTTCGACTAGTAGTTGAGCAACGACGGTAAAGAGGTGCTGCAAGAGATGCGTATGCACCGTTGCGTGCGAGCTTCACCGTAGCACGACGAACCAGACGTCGCCGCGGTTGGCGCACGCCTCCATGCAGCCGAGTGTGTGCGCATGCATGTGTTATTCACGTACATTCTGCGGCCGAGCGTGTGTGCATGCACGTCTTGTGTACGTGTGTTGTGTGCTCCATGCTATGCGCGTATGTGCATGAGTTGGATCGGATTGAGTTAGTGCGTTCGCTTGTGTAAATATTTTAGAGTGTAGATTCACTCATTTTGTTTCGTATGTAGTCCCTTATTGAAATATCTAAAAAGACTTATATTTGGGAATGGAGGGAGTATAAAACATCTTCAACTTAGCATCCTGATGTACCGTTTCTAGTGGTTAGCAAAAAGTTCATGTTCGTTTAGTTGTTTATAGGTAGGCGGCGGCAAAAACAGGGAAAACGCGCAAGGTTCCTTGCGGGCCTTTCGACCGCGAGGTTCCTTGCTCCTCCTCGGTCGTCGGGAATCCATGCTTTTCAACTCTTTTCTTTTACGTGAGCTTTGTTCATCCTTTTCCCAACACGCGAGACATCTAGCATCAAGGTGCACGTGTCATGCAAGAAAATGGAGATAATCAGATAAGCGGTCGTAAAGTCGATCGTGTGGGGGGCGGGGAGGGGGGAAGCGGGGAAAACCCTTTTCCGTAAGTGAGTCGTGCACTTCGATGGCACCTACGCAATATTTTTTTCTCTCGATGGCACGTGGTAGCACGTGAATAGTGCACGTACTCAACGACGGAGCACGGGATGGTAGCAATGACATGGTCAGCCCTTTTTGCAGAGAGTACGACATTAGTAAATAACTTTGATGTGTCCCGTCAACTCGCAGAACGACAAGAAGCTTGATTACACCTTCTCCCTCGCCAACTCAAAGGCGGTGGCTCGCAGACGAGGAGAAACTTCTGCCTAAGCGGTGGGCGTGCAACAGTTCATTTGGTGTCGATTGCCGGAAGCACTACTGTAGAACCATCGACTTCCGGAAGAGGCGAAGAGCCAAGCGCAAGGTCACCTACTAACCTTAGGCTAGGCGTAGTGGGAGTAACATAAGTAGAGGTACCTCATTTTTTTATTCTAGAAACAACCACACGCGAATATCAAGGTGCTGGTTACGTAGAACAAATTTCCTGCAGTCCGTGCTCAGCACTTCTCTATCTCACTTCTCAGCCAGCCAGCGGACGCGCGGAGCCCATCGTCTGTTTGCTCACATGCGGCCCCACATGTCAGTGAAAACGCAAGAGGACCCACTGAACCTGCACATATTTCACCTCGACGTGCTGGTGATGAAAACAAATCCAAGAAAGATCTTCGGTGGCCGCTTTTGGAGTTACTCAAGAGTAGTAAGATTCTATTTACAGTTTAACCCAAGATGCACATCTCGTGGCTTCAACTTATCAACTACCACTCTATTTTCTTTCATGAAACGACCTGGATGCTGGATGTCCCACGTGTCGGCAAAAGGAGGAAGAACCCTACCAAATCTTCGGTTGTGCTCTCGGATTAGACTAGTTGTGCTAACTTAAATTTTTTATTGTGTACTCCCTCTGTTCCAAAATACTTGGCTTCCATTTGTCCAAAAATGGATGTGCCTATATACTAAAACATGTCTAGATACATATATATTTTGACAAATACTACCTCCGTCTGGGTTTATTGGTCCCCATTATATTTCGTGCCAAATTTTGACCATAGATTAAACTAACGAAATGTTTACGCATGTCACCAAACATTATATTTTTGAAAACTATGTTCAAATACGAATTCAATGAGATAATTTTTCTTGGCATGCATTAACATTTGTTAGTTAAATCTTTAGTCAAAATTTGACACAAACTACAAAGGGGACCTATAAACCAGGACGGAGGTAGTAGAATGGAGGGAGTATAATGGATGCAAGTTTTTGTATTGGGAAGAAGAGTACATCCATATATTGATAGAGCGTTGGAGTTGGCCTTACAAGTGGGACCACAGTTGAGGAAACCGACTATCGGCAAACCCCCACCTCGCCCGCCGCCCGATGGCTTAGTTAGAGAAACGATGAGGTTGAAGAGATTGCTCTAGCACGGACTCCAAGAAATATGGTGTCAGATGGAAGTCGTGCTGGTGGCGTGTGCCGTACTCCTGGACGTGAATGCTTGTTCTGGCCCATGCCACCCTACTACTCCTACTACTTACTATATAGTACTACTAGTATCGAGGATTCGAGGTGCTGGTTACGTAGTACAATATGGCTATAGTAAAAACACCCACACGACGCGCGAAGCATGTGAAGCTAGTACAAATAGTGTACTACTATTGTTGATGATTGGCCTCATCCGATAACCTATTGCAATGCACATTTCATCAGAATTAGTTGCCAGGCGCCAACGAGTATATGGGCGCTTCTCGTCCTCATGATTGTGATCATCACCATCGTCATCTCCCCCTTGGTTATAAAATTTTTCAAGTATAGGTGGTGGAATTTTCACAGGACCTTGGAAACACAAGAAGAAGGTTAATTAGTAAAGGGAAACTTGCTAACCCGCATGCATGTGGATGAAACAATTATAATTACGGTGGAAGACAAACATACCAAAATCATAACAATTCCATGCAAAAACAGTGCCACGACTGGTGGCAGCAAACACAAGGCCCTCGTATTCAATTGCATCACAGTACTCATCCGTGTACAGAAACTGATTTTTGAGCAATGTCCATCGAGTCAAAGCAGCAACGACGGCAACAAGCTTGTCGAAGATAGCAACAACTTCATAGTTGGTGTAATCCAAGAGCGGTGGGAATCAGAGAATTTGCTATCTTCCGTAGAAGACAGTCACCATGATTGTATTTGAACGTGCGTACAATACCGGTGTGCTCAACCTCTGGGCAATCTGCTGAGATTTTTGGAAGTGGAACCCAGTCATGAGTGTACACATTCACAAGTTCCCAACATGATTGGACCCAATGTAAACAACCCAATCTCCATTTGCGCCTGCCCAGGCCTTGCCCTCAAGCGATGGCATCTTAACATCATACATATCATTATCAAGCGGCATCAACTTGCACAGGGCGAGGCCTCCGTCGTGGCGGCGCCGGTCATCAGGGTCACGGCGAAGAAGATAGGGGAGATCAAACCGTTCCTTGACTCTTGGGCTCCTTGTAATGATGTTATTAGTTGAGTCAAGAATGGGCTTGAACGAACCTGCCATGCTAGCCGAGGTGATGATGTTGCACCGATCAATGAGTTCCTCCACCACGTCATCTTTCAGATCGGGGCAAGAATAACGGGGTCGTTTCCGTCCAGTTCCCTCCATGGAGAAGACGATCGAAGAATGGCAGAAGAAAGCGTGAAGGGCTGAAGGAAAATGGAGGAGGGAGAGGAAGAGCGTGCGACAGCAGTTCAAAATCGAGAGGGAAAGGCGAAGCGTCGGTGGACGGTTGCCAGTTTGCCACGGTTCACGAAGGGGCCCCGGGCCTACACATCGGTTCGGAAATACTCCTACTACTCGCCGTCGTCTCACTGATATGTTGGAACGGGACCACATGTCAACGAAACATGGTGTGTAATTTCTCGTGCAAAATGCGATCTGGCCGCGTTGGCCCGAAGTGCCGGATTAGTTTTTTCTTTAAGTTTGCCCGAGCAACTTTACTGTGGGAATATGGGAGAACCAGCAGATTCAAGGAACAGAGAAATGATGGTTGCTTCGTCCGAGCAACTTACTGTGGCGAAGGTGGGGCTCTGTGATTTGACTGCTCACTAGTCATTACTATCGCGCCAACGACCGGGGTGAATCTGTCCCTGAAGTTGTGTTGTGCACTCGATATTGCTGCATGGCAGGTGGAGCCGGATGAAGGATGTCCAACATGTCGGCGAAACGAAGTTGAATTGTTTCTGGCATTGCTATCAATCCTTCAGGATTTGTTTATATGTACGCATAATTTTGATGAAATTGTACTTTGTGATGCTATGAAGGTTTCAACTCTGGTTCCCGCAGGAAAAAAAAGGTTTCAACTTAGGATTCATGTGTCTTGCCTCGAGATTATCTCGTTACAACATTCCATCAAATATAAATGAAACTACCATGGCTAATGCATCTCAATGGTTCGCAGATCAGCACCAATATTCACATCACAACTGAAGACAAAGTTGTGAGAAGGTGTACGAATAAAGAAAAAAATATAATTGATCGATGCTGCTCGTAGGCATGGCTCCATTTCCTTGGCACAGTGTTCATTGCTTGGCAGCTAGGTTCACCCAGCTTTGTAGCCAAAAAAGAGGTGTATGAAGGACACCGCAATCCGATCATTTTGTGCAGCTCCACTTAAATCGGGCGGACCATCCCTGTTTGCAAAGATATCCAACAAGGTGATTACAATAATAGTGGAACTAGATGATGAAACATAACACACATAAATAGCAGCCGATCACCTCTACGATCTCTCTTTAGGACTAACTTCTTGTCGGAGAAGATTAGGCACTGAGTTGGATGAGGAGGATAGCAAAACCAATCTCCCTTTCCGCAGTCCCACAAAAATGTAAAAATGTTGCCCATGTGACATTTTGGCGGAATTGCACAAAACACACTTCAAAAAAGTGATTTGTGCAGTTCACCAAAAGGTCGCAATACCTACGAGGTGAAAATGGATAGCCCTGTTTGCAAAAGGAGGTCGAAAGGAAACAATTACTGCCCAATAACACGAGTTGAAGACACATACGCCGACAAAAAAGAAGCGTGTTCCATGTAAAAAGGGAAAGATAGCACATGGTGATTTATCAAAAATGGTTTGAGGACGAGATTGCAAGATGGAAAGTACGCCGGCTGAGATACGATTTAAGCAAACAACTAAAGAAGATCCACATGCAGCAACGTGTGAAGATGGGCAGTGGAGGAAGGTCCGAGGAAGCTTTACCTGAGGGTCGTCGGGATGTTACTAGGAGGGCGCCGTGGCCGGATCTGCCCATACTGCGGCAGCGAGCAAGTGGCGAAGGCCCTACCGCGCCGGAGCTTGGTCAGAGAGAACGGCGGGTACCGCAGATCGGGACGAGCTGCCTCAACGCCGTCGAACGGAGAGACGATGCACATCCTCCCTTTCCGCTGGCGGACGGGATGCGGCCGGATCACTGACCAACGCTGAGAGAGAGAGGCCACGGCGGCCTTGTGTGAGATTGTGTGACGAGACTCACGAGAGACAAACCCATTTTTCCATTTTCCCCACGACAATCATTTTATATTCTAGGCGTGGTACCCAACCCTCCTTCAAGTAAACAACCGCTACATCCGTCAAATTATCACGTGGGCTGCCTTTTCATACAGAAACGAACTCCACCGTGTACCCGCGCGGGTGTGGCCGGGAACGAGACGTGAGTACGTGCATCCTGCGTGCACTTCTTCTTTAGGTGGAGGTACGTACGTGGGTGGGTGTGAGAGAGATGGTTTTTGCGAAACAGAGGCAATGTGTTGATGATATCTCAATCAGAAAAACGTAACATATGCAATGTGTGTGAAACGGAGTCATGGACGTGAGGTATCGATAGAATTGAAAACAGGGATGAAGTGTGTGGCTACGCGATCGATAAAGAGTGCCATCGAATTTGTGTTTGCCCACGTCAAAGATACAGGGCGGCCGCCCTCGGAATTTGAGAGGGCAGAGGTGCAGTTCTTCTCCGTGGCATGGATACCTACCTTTGTTGGGGAACGTAGTAATTTCAAAAATTTCCTCACGATCACGCAAGACCATGGTGATGGCATAGCAACGAGAGGGAGAGTGTCCGCCCACGTACCCTCATAGACCGAAAGCGAAGCGTTATAACAACGCTGTTGATGTAGTCGTCGTCTCCACGATCCGACCGATCCAAGCACCGAACGTCACGGCACCTCCGAGTTCTGCATCGTTCAGCTCGATGGCGATCCCCGGACTCCGATCCAGCAAAGTGTCGGGATGAGTTCCACAAGACGACGGCGTGGTGGACGATGTTGATGCTCCACCGACGCAGGGCTTCGCCTAAGCTCATGACGATATGACTTCTCCGGCGCAGGGCTTCTCCTAAGCTCCGTGACGATATGACCGAAGTGGAATATGGTGGAAGGGGGCACCGCACACGGCTAAGGAAAGATCCGTAGATCAACTTGTGTGTCTTGGGGTGCCCCCTGCCCCCGTATATAAAGGAGCCAAGGGGAGGTGGCCGGCCCTAGGGGGAGGCGCACCAAGGAGGAGTCCTACTCCCACCGGGAGTAGGACTCCCCCCCCCTCTCCTAGTTGGACTAGGATTGGAGGAGGGGAAGAGGGAAGGGGCGCCGCCCCCCCTTCCTTGTCCTATTCGGACTAGAGGGGAGGCGCGCAGCCCACCTTGGCCTGCCCTTCCTCTTCTCCCATGGCCCATTAAGGCCCATAGACTTCCGGGGTTCCGGTAACCTCCCGGTACTCCGGTAAAATCCCGATTTCACCCGGAACACTTCCGATGTCCAAATGTAGGCTTCCAATATATCAATCTTTATGTCTCGACCATTTCGAGACTCCTCGTCATGTCCATGATCACATCCGGGACTCCGAACAACCTTCGGTGCATCAATACTTATAAACTCATTATGAACTGTCATCGAAGCGTTAGCGTGCGGACCCTACGGGTTCGAGAACTATGTAGACATGACCTAGAACCATTCTCGGTCAATAACCAATAAGCGGAACCTGGATGCCCATATTGGTTCCTACATATTCTACGAAGATCTTTATCGGTCAAACTGCATAACGACATACGTTGTTCCCTTTGTCATCGGTATGTTACTTACTCGAGATTCGATCGTCGGGTATCCAATACCTAGTTCAATCTCGTTACCGGTAAGTCTCTTTACTCGTCCGTAATACATCATCTCACAACTAACTCATTAGTTGTAATGCTTGCAAGGCTTAAGTGATGTGCATTACCGAGAAGGCACAGAGATACCTCTCCGACAATCGGAGTGACAAAACCTAATCTCGAAATACATAAACCCAACAAGTACCTTTGGAGACACCTGTAGTACTCCTTTATAATCACCCGATTCGTTGTGACGTTTGGTAGTACCTAAAGTGTTCCTCCGGTAAACGGAGTTGCATAATCTCATAGTTATAGGAACATGTATGGGTCATGAAGAAAGCATTAACATACTAAACGATCAACTGTTAAGCTAACGGAATGGGTCATGTCAATCAGATCATTCAACTAATGATGTGACCTTGTTAATCAAATAACAACTCCTTGTTCATGGTTAGGAAACATAACCATCTTTGATTAACAAGCTAGTCAAGTAGAGGCATACTAGTGACACCTTTGTTTGTATATATATTCACACATGTATTATGTTTCCGGTTAATACAATTCTAGCATGAATAATAAACATTTATCATGATATAAGGAAATAAATAATAACTTTTATTATTGCCTCTAGGGCATATTTCCTTCACCTACAACGTTCGACTATCGGTGTGTGTGTGTGGGGGGGGGGGGGGAAGAGACCGGTCGACTAGTATATGTCTAGGGAAGGAGAGAGACCTAGCTATGTATTGAGGGAGATCGATCGACATCCATGGATATGTTTAGCAGAGGAATAAGGTTGGGAAAAAGACAAAGGTAGAGCGTCGGAGGGTTGGTGGTGGAGTGGCCTCTCATAAATGGTGGGAGAGGCCTGCTAGACAAACGGAGGGTGTCGGTGTCAAAACCGGCGGATCTCGGGTAGGGGGTCCCAAGCAGTGCGTCTTAGGATCAATGGTAACAGGAGGCAAGGGACACAATGTTTCCCAGGTTCGGGCCCTCTTGATGGAGGTAAAACCCTACGTCCTGCTTGATTGATATTGATGATGTGGATGTTACAAGAGTTGATCTACCACGAGATCAGAGAGGCTAAACCCTAGAAGCTAGCCTATGGTATGATTGTTGTTGTACATCTGTCGACTAGCCTGGCCCTGGTTTATATAATGCACCAGAGGCCTAGGATAACAAGAGTCCTAGCCGAATACGCCGGTGGGGGAGGAGTCCTTGTTTTGATCGCCAAGTCTTGTGGATTCTTCCTTGTATGCGGCAGCTCTCTGGACTGGCCCATGAGTATACGGCCCCGGGGGTCCTCGGCCCAATCTAACCGATTGGGGGACGACGTGGTGAGTACCCCCTAGTCCAGGACACCGTTAGTAGCCCCCTGAACCGGTCTTCAAGTTAGGGACGCTCCTCGATTCTTCCGAACTGTTCTTCATCTTCGGTCGTCGGTCTTGAAAACGGGTTCAACAAATCTTCTCATCTTCTATCTTGAGGATCACCGAAATGCATTCGACGAGTTTGCACATCGGGTATCTGAGGAGCCCCTTTAAGTTTATGGCCTTTATCAATGCCTTATTTTTATGCCACGCCTCGGGTTTGAAGCTATTCCTGGGAGGCAGTGTCCTCTTGCGTCCGAGCTCTAACGCCGGACTGCATTCGAGGTATCTTTTGCAGCCGAGCACCAATGCCGGTTTGCTTCCTAGCTCTATCGCCGGACTATGTATCCGAGCTCCAACGCCGGACTGTATCCGAGCTCCAACGCCGGACTGTATCCGAGGTGTCATAAATCACCTTGGTTCAAAGAAGTTTGAAGGAGTTTAGCCGGGCTTAATGCCGGAAATGCCCTCTATGGAGCCAGCCACTAGCGTCCGGGCTTTATGCCGGACTGCTTCCGAGGTGGTGCACCACCCCGAATGTGGGCCGATTTTTGTCAATATTTTTTATTGATGCAATTTATTCTCTGACGAGATATATAGCCAGTAGCCCTCAAGGAGTGTATTGGTCTAAAACCCGAGATGCACCTGAAGGATGACGTACGACCGCTGATCCCAAAGAATCACGAGACTCGGGTTGATTTGCAAAATCGATCCGAGGATCAAGTCCTAACTTCGCAGAATACTTTGGGACACAAAAAGCGGGCGTGCTCAGTCCTCAAGACTCAGGTTGGGTGCGGCCGACCAACCCGAGGATCAAAATCTCCAAGGAAATCAGATTGCACTTAAGATTTTCTCGCATAGAACAAGCAATGCAAGAGCCCCCGAGACATCGGGTCGGGTGGCAACACCGGATCGAGGATTGATGTGCCCATTTAATATTTGTAAATAATAAGCCCGAAGCCCAGTAGCCCCCGAGCCTTAATGTGGGCACGGGAGGCCGAATTAAGGATCGATATCCATAGTAAAATCACAAATTATGTGTAATGACTCTATGTATCCAAGTACTTTACGTCATTAATGCTCGGATCCGCATTGTACAAAACTTTGTTGACCGACCATCGGCTTCCACCTCCTCGGCCAATAGCCGAGGAGTGTTTGTCCTACTTTATAAAGCCTTTATGAGGGCAAAGATTTACAACAAACAAGGCAATCTGGCCATATGGTTTTATAAACAAAGGTACACGGAGAAGCATGTTATATTACTGTTTAACAGAAGAAATGTCTTCCAAAAATAGTCCCGCTATCGGTTCCTTTCTTTGGGTTGTCATGCTAAGCATGATCATGAAACCTCAGCTCTAATGGAAGAGCCAAATATTGAGGATTTAGTTTGGGGGGCCAGTTACTAGCCCCCGGTAGTGTTCGGCGACAGTCGAGGTCAAGCCATAAACACTTTGGCCAATGTTATGAATGGCCCGTCATTTAATATAGTCATCGGATCGCTGACCAGTTTACACCTATTGTGACAGTCAGTTTTCGGCTTTCTCCACTGAGGTGCTTGACCATGCGAGCTGGAAGCACAATCGATGTGGTTCTCCCTTTGCACACCTATCCGAACAAAGCGGAACGTAGGAGGCAAGCGCGGGAGCCGGGCAACCCAACTATTGACAGAAGACACAATTCGAAGCTGATGCATATATAGCAATATCCGAGAATGTTTTTTCCGAATCTCTAAAGGTGTCCGGCGTTGCACTGCGAGACTTGTGCTGAAAACACACAAATAGTTAAAAGTGCCATAAGCTTTGAAACCAAAAGCGTCGGTAAAAACATGACGTTCGAACAAGATCAAGTGTTCGGTGCCAATCCGAAAATTGGACTTTAGAAAAAAAAAGTGCTTACATCGTGCTTTAACTTTGCAACGACTAAGAAGAAAAACACTTAGTATGAAACGGCTCAAATAAACATAAGAGCCCCCAAGCGACTTGGGTAAAATTTGACTATAAAATTTAAGGTGACATGTAGAATGCCTTCTAGCCGGATTGTCGATCGTTTGTCGTAGCGGACCTTTTCGCTTCAACCTCTGGACCCAATAGTCCGTAGTGTGTCCGAATACCCTCGCGGTTATAAAAACCGGGGCATGCGTGGAGACCAGGCGTAGGGGTCATTAGTGCTTTATCAGACAAGTGCCCAACTAGTTATGTTATATTACATGGTTAGTAAGAAACATCTTCCAGGGAGAATAGTTCCGTTAGGGGTTCCTTTCCACAGGAGGCATGCCCTAAAGTGCATGTCCCACTGCGAAAAAGAGCAGAAAAAACATCTGGGGCAGGTAAATAAATAGGTAAGAAATCGTCTTTTAGTTCACCGACCGAGTATTCCCTTAAGAACGTTAGCTTTCGGCTTCACCCAGTCTGAGGTACACATCCGGCTGACCCGCAAGAATAATCGCAGAGGTGCTCCTTTACCACCTAGCCGAACAATCGGGAACGTGAGGGGTAAGCACAGGAGCCAGCAACCCAGCTTGGCCAAAACTTAAGTCATATCGATGCATATAATGGTGAATAAAAGGTACATGCGGAAGTGTGACACATGTGTTGGGCATAAGGCCCGAATTAATAAGCTTCAATTAAAGAAGCCCCAGGTATAATGGTAGCGGGTAGCGCGTCAAGTGTCTTGAACAAATTTTCGACAAGGAAGATTTTTTCAAGCAACTTTTTTCCGAGAAAGTATAATGCTTGGTCGAACCGAACACAAGTTAGAAATTTTAAAACTTTGAGCATGAAGGCAACTTAGCTGGTTAATATGTTTGGTATTGACGATGCGGTCCGAGCTTGATGCCGGACAAGGTTCCATCCCCCAAGCCGGTCCCGAGGTGGCGGAGCAAAGAGCTCGACACTGTGAAGTGGTGACATAGCATGGTCAATGCAGGACGACAGAGTGATGCCGAAGTCCCTAGCATGGGGTAATGAAGTCTTGACGAAGCCCCCCGTCGAGCCGAGGTGACGTCAAAGGATATAGTCCGGCTGGATCATTTTCCTGTGCACAAAAAATAGTGCAAACCAGAGATAATAGTAAAAAAAATTGTTGCATAATAAACAATTCATGCAAAGTGAGTAATAAAAGAAATATGGCCTGGCGCCGAAGTCGATGTCGATGCAGGTCGTCGGCGTAATGCAATGAAGGCGTGGCAAAGCCTGGATTCCCAGGTCGGTCCGAAGTTCGAGGATGCGGCGTTCACGGACTATGTACTGAAACTGACCGAACCATCATGCGACCGTCGATAATGCGGCCACTATTTGATAGACCTGTGTACATATGATGGACTAACCAGAGTAATAATTCCTTGGGAAAAATTAACCCAAACAAGCAAAAAGAAACACTAGGATTAATAGCACCTGCTTTATTTGTTGTAGCAATCCGAAGGAAGTTGATTCCCAAAATTGGGACTCGATCCGCGCACCCATTGCCTGGTCGGCTAGTGACGCCGAAGTGTCCGGAGTAGGTTGATGAAGAGATGGCGAAGCCCCTGGTCCAGCCGAGATGTCGAAGTAGGTCGGCGTGATGGACACCAACTTGAAGAAGCAATAGTGCGGCCCTGCCGATGCGTGTCGTGATGTGGTCGATGCCGGCTTGATGAAGCGACCGTGCTGGCGATGCGGTATGCCCGCTCCGTGTAATCCGTGGGGCGGTGATGTTGGTGATGATTTATCCTTCACGATGCGGACTCTTGTTCGGCTTGCCAAGATGATGATCCGAAGAAGTTGAGCTTGGCTCAACAAAGTGACGACATGTCTAGCGCAGGTCGGCAGCCGTGGAGCAATATTGCCGGACTGGTTTGACACCAGCATGATGTTGAAGATCATGTTCAAAAGATCTTAAAGTTAGTGGGATGTGTTCGGGAACAAAACACAATATGACATACAAAACTTCCTTCAAAAAGGATGTCCGAAATCCCGTTCATAAAAAAGACGAACTCGGGTCGGATTCGTTTTCGCGCAGAAAACAGATCCGAAAAGTGATGCACTAATCGGAAGTTTCCCGTAGTTTGGACGGTCGGATCGAGCTGAATTTTTGGCAGGTGGTAGATAAGGGAATTCCGCAGCAAATCAACGGTTGGATCCTCCAAAGGACATCCGAGCTAGACGCTGGATACCACGCCCTAAACTCGTCCGGATTCTCGTCCAGATTCAACAGGGCTCCGGTATATCGGAGATTGCCGGAGATTCCTCCATCGGAACTCGACGAAATTTTTGCAGGGTTGTTGTAGACTTAATTCCGCATAATTCCACCGAAGTAATCGTTTAGGAGACACTCGAGGAGGCGGTGGCGGCGGATACAAGTTTGTTGTCCGAAAAACAGCACGGTCGCTGAGGGCAATGTTGACGTTGAGCCCCCGAGCTCCATGGATGACTCCTCCATGATCTTGATAGAGATCGGAGTTGGTGTTGATGAAGGCCTTCATCCGAACATGACGATCGGAGGTAGGGCGCAGTCCTCGGTCAAGCCAAGGTGACCAGTCGAGCTGGTGTGACGAATAAGCCGACGTCATGATCGACTGCGGTCGAGCCATTGATCCTTTCGCCCGATCACACAGCGGAACTCTCAATGAAAGCACCAATGTCGGTGTCAAAACCGGCGGATCTCGGGTAGGGAGTCCCAAGCAGTGCGTCTTAGGATCAATGGTAACAGGAGGCAAGGGACACGATGTTTTACCCAGGTTCGAGCCCTCTTGATGGAGGTAAAACCCTACGTCCTGCTTGATTGATATTGATGATGTGGATGTTACAAGAGTTGATCTACCACGAGATCAGAGAGGCTAAACCCTAGAAGCTAGCCTATGGTATGATTGTTGTTGTACATCTGTCGACTAGCCTAGCCCTGGTTTATATAATGCACCGCAGGCCTAGGATAACAAGAGTCCTAACCCGAATACGCCGGTGGGGGAGGAGTCCTTGTCTTGATCGCCAAGTCTTGCGGAATCTTCCTTGTATGCGGCAGCTGTCCGGACTGGCCCATGAGTATACGGCCCCGGGGGTCCTCGGCCCAATCTAACCGATTGGGGGACGACGTGGTGAGTACCCCCTAGTCCAGGATACCGTCAGAGGGTATGAGTACAATATCAATAAAAGAGGGCGGGGGATGTCTGTCTGTCTATGCACGTGCGTGTGAGAGACGGGTCGGGAGGTATTCTAGGATGATGAGGGGAGAAGATATGGTTTAGGTAAGCATGTGTAACTACATAGGAAGATCAACTGTCGTGTGTCCGAGAAAAGGAGAGACATAACTAGCGAGGCAAGTGTATCAGTGCTTGGTGAAAACAAATTATAGTCGACCTGGCTATATGTAGGGAGATCCGTTCATATACACACCTGCATGTGTTAGAAGCAAATAAGGTCTGGAGAGGCAGACAAAGGGAGAGAGTGTGGCCAGGAGGTGGTGCGAGAGGCCTAACATGTCGAGGGGGGATGAGTGTGCGAGCATGTTACTAATGAAAAGAGGGGCGGGAGTGTGCACCTGCGTGGAGTCGTATTGGACATTTGGGGCCATGGACGGTGAGAATAGAAGAGGGAAAGTATATATGTGTTTGTTGTAGGCACACTTGGCTAGAGAGGTATATCGACCGGTGTGTGCCAGAAAGAAGGAGCCGGGGGCCTACACATACCGCTGGTGGACGACCTAAAGAGAAATAATGAACGTGCGCGATGGAGGGGACGCTAAGGGTGTGTGAGGGGGGCGGGCGTGTGCATGTACGATAGAAAGTTAGCGCTAGCTAGCTACAAATAGAAGAGGATCGTGAAGGTGTAAAAGACGAACAAAGATCATAATTTATTATAAAAAGGTGGATACGGATACTTGAAGAAGATATCATAATGTACAACATTGATTATAATTTGGTCTAATGTGTGGCTTTTGCAACTCAGGTCTAAATACTTGTCATAATGTAGGGGGCGGGGCACTACACTTTGTGTGATAAACACGGTGTACGTATGGAACATGGTTTAGATTATGAATATATAGTTAGTACATCAAATGTACTATTATTTGGAATCAACATCAAGTGTATTCAAAAAATAGAATTCGAGTTCATGTAGTACACATAGTTCATATCTTTCTCTATAGTTATCATGTGGTGTTTTATTAAGGTAAAACACGAATGATGGTTGAAGTTGGCAACAATCATGATTGTAGATTCTTATTGAGATAGAGAAACGAATTCAAATTTAGTTCCAATTGCAGCGGTAGTATAGACATATGGAATGCAGTAAAATGTTGGTATGAGTAGGTTACATGCATTATATAGCAAAGCGAAAAAAATTAATCGGACATAACATGGATTCATACTCCCTCCTTCCATCTATATAGGGCGTAATGAGATTTTTAAGACCGCCTTTGACTATTGACAAGATTAATAGTACATGACATGCACAATGTGAAAATTATATCATTGACAGAACCTTTCACAGACGAAGTTAACGGTGTGCTTTGTGTAAGTTGCATGTCATATATCATTGCTCTAA
Source organism: Aegilops bicornis (assembly GCA_021605145.1). NCBI lineage: Eukaryota > Viridiplantae > Streptophyta > Magnoliopsida > Poales > Poaceae > Aegilops > Aegilops bicornis. Next base: position 105,077,744 of record CM038675.1, on the reverse strand, counting down.
TATTTGGTCAAAGTTAGCATAAAAAAATGCATTAGGCCCTATATAGATGGAAGGAGGGAGTAGCTTTGAATAGCATTTGTATAGTAAAACGGGGCAAGGCTCTCTCCTTGTGTGGTGTGAATAGTTTTATTTTTTTCGTTTTCTTGTTGGTTGAGGGAAGTGCGAATTGATTTGGTACGTACAAGTACAATATTACAACATGTTAGGCTTGTCCCTAAAATTCAACCCGCGTCTTGTTATATCCCGAAAATTCAGATATCGTGCTCCCAAAACTGGCGCCTTCACAACCCGCGCCTTGCTATCCCGAAATTACAACGCGCGCGAAAACTCCCTCCGGCTGCCAAATCCCAACACGCGAAATCCCCCTTCTAACCTTGAGCCGAAAGGCCCGCTAGTTCAAATCGGTGGGGGGGGGGGGTACTTTTGTAACACACCCTACATTTTGGACAAGCGCGTCCCTAAGTCATGCTTCACCCCCTCCCATCGCCCTCTTTTGGCCATTTGAAATCCCAGGTCGCCATAACCTCTCCGCTCCAGCCGCGAAAGCCCACCCTCCTCCGTCCGCCACGTCACCGCTGCCCAGCCGAAGCCTCTTCCTTGACGACGTCGTCCACCGCAACAGCTCGACGTCCCTCGTCCACCTCCAAGGAGCTTCTCCGACGATCGCCTCGTCTATCACGGCTGCTCCATCCCCACAGCGCCGCCTTAACCTGCTCCACTGGAACCGCAACATCCTCACCGACTCCTCGGACGAAGCCGAGGCCTACATGGCGCCACCAAAGAGGTTGTACACTCATCACATTGCACCTTCTCCTTAACTCGACCTGCCGGCGCCGACGGTGCTCCATCCCGCACCCCCATGGAGCGGCTACCTTGAAGTCGGCGCCGCGGGCGACATCTCCATGGCGGCTCTCCCCCAGTGCGAGGCCCCTTCGGCGGTGGCGTCCATACTAGCCCGATCTGCTGCTGCTGCTCCGGCTCTCGCTCGCTCGCTCGTGCTGCTGCTGCTGCTCCAGCTCTCGCTCGATCGCTCGCTCGCCCAGCTGCTGCTGCTGCTCTCCCCCTCGCTCGTGCTGCTGCTCTGCTCCGATTAAGCCACACTTCAGTCGACTGAATCGACTTTTGGGTCAGTCGATTTTCAGGGGTTGGGGGGGGGGCTCGCCGGAGTTAAGGAAGAACCACCCGCAGCGGGGATGGGGGCTCGCCGGAGAGGTACCCCACTATCTATCTTAGGGTTCAGGGTGGGGGGGGGGCTAGAGGGCTGGCCGGGGCGGCGGTGGCGAGTTGTTTCGGGGCGGCGAGGCGGCGCTGGGGTCGGCGGTTCGGCCGGTGGTGGCAGGCGGCTCAGGGGTGTGCAGGTTGAAGATGAACTGCAGGCCCACCCTAAACTACATGTCAAGTGTTTCTCTGCTACCATTGCATTCAGTTTCGACAGTAGCATTCAGATTCCACAGTTAATTTCAGTTTCGACAGTTAAGTTCAGAGTCAACAGTTTTAACCTCATCTGTTGTAGTCAGGTGGTTTTTGGTGATGTTAATTTTACTTCCATTTTCATCATCTATTGGAGATGCTATTAGAATCCCACTTGAGATTGATGATGTCTGTCTTGTGCTGCTTCAGCCTTGACGTCTTACGGCTCATTGGAGCTGCTCCAATGACAGAACGATCCATCACAACAGAAAGCAAAGGCCCTGACGCCGCTTCATGATACCTCAGATCTACCTCCACACCTCCGACAGCCACCTCTGCCTCAACTGCTTCAGCGACCAAACCAATGGGCTTATAGTTTAATTGGTTGAAACGTACCGCCTTGCCGTTTCCCCATCGGCTGAAGTTGGATCGAAGTCCCCCGGCGAAAAGGGATTTCTCAGTGATAGACCCACGAGAGCGTGTGTGCAAGTGACAAAAGAAGTGCGAGACGATCTGGGAAGTGATGCTGAGGTCGACATGGCTACGGCAAAGAGGTTGTACACTTGTTGCGTCACTTATTACTATACATTCACGTCGATCCATTAGGGCTATTTTGGTTCAACGGAAAAACATAGCAATAGGGAATTTTCCAATGGCACTCTACTATTCAATTATTCATGCATTTTGTTGAATGGAATGAAGCAAAACATCCACCTGGACCTACTTTTCAAAATCCTATGCATGAAAACAAGACCAAGTGCATTAGTGCCAGAATAAAATTTTAACTGTACACACTTTCATATGGTTTCTCTTTATTTTGGCCATGTTTCTATGCATTCCTCTGCTCTTCCAATTCCTGTAAACCAAACACCCAAGTTGATAGAAATCCTGTGTTTACAAATGCTCTTTTTACCATGTGCATTTTCCTATCCTATTCCAGTGTTTTTCCTATCCCTGCGTTTTAAGAATCATGCAAGCCAAATGAGCCCTTACATAATTACTTGATTCTGATGCACGTGTCGAAGGGAACTTTGTGTGGTTTGTCCTGCTCCTGCCGCGACGTTGTACACCACACCTGAGCTGCTCCATCGACAGAAGCATCCACCAAACCAGACATCACGACTCATGACCGTCTTTCGCCACCTCAGATCTCCTTCCCTGCCACCAGCACGCACCCCAACGGCATCACCATCATCGACTCAGCAGATGAACCTGAGGATTACACGGGTCCACAAGAGAGGTCGCACTCTTTTGTTTCTGCTTATGTTATGCATTGCTTGAACTTACCTGCTACTTTATCGTCCTATTCAGCTCTTGGACTCCCAACTCAGGTCCAAATTCATGTTCGAACTTGAGTTCTAAATTAGTTGTGGGGCACATATCGAGGCAGCAATGAATAGTATGTCTGTCTAATATCTGGTTCACCTAGGGTATGCCTATGTTGTTCATCTTGGGTGGGAAACAAATAGTAAAGCAATCATCATCTGTCTTTTTATTAATTTAAAGCAATCATCAGCCTGCTATCGTTATTTTTGGATCCATCCACTGGTTGTTACCATCACTCTAAATTTCGGCATGCTCTCCTTACATAATCTCACCATATTTTTTCATATGCATGTCAGATATTGTACACAGTCATGCTGAACATGTAGAGAAAAAGAGAAGAGTTTTGCGCGGCAATACAATGTCATGTAGACATCGCTCCATGGTGGGTTCAATGGCAAACCCTCCCCACCCCTCTCCAGATTGTAATCCAGAGGAAGATATCTGTTCTGAGGCGGATTCAGACGACGCTAACCACTCCTATTTACCCCCAAGGTGTTTGCTCTACCTTGGCATGATGATGTTAGTCATATCATGCATATGTTGCCTTGCAGTGCCTACTTTTGACATCATATATGTCATCTGCTTAGTTTAGACATGTTCTGTAATGCCACCTGTTTAGTTTCTATATCATATGTAGAATTATGCAGTCTCATGTCTTTTAGCTAGCCATAATATATGTGAAATGTGAAATGCCATCCTGTTTAACCAGGCATCATATATTTGAATGATATCTTGCCCTTCCTTTTCTTCATTACATTTCCATTTGTCGACAATGTTTGTACATTAAACTACTCTTCCAGTGAATCAGCCATTTGGGTGGGAGATGGAAAAATCTGGAGTGAAAACAAGGCCTTCGGAGCAGGCAGTGCTACACCGTCAAGGCAGATCTCTTGTTGGGTCCCGATAGCTCCTCAGAGATGGATTCAGAGACAGATGACCAGTCATATTCCCCCCTTGAGGTGTATGCTCTAACTTGGCACGGTTATACTGCTCATATCATGCATACGGTGTCTTGCATTGCATAGTTTAGACATCATATACACAATATTCAACACCATGTTCTTAGTTCAGACATCATATCGAATGCCCTCTGTTTAGCATATAAATCACATATGTGAATTAAATGATGCGATCCTGATTACTTAGATAACATGTAAGTGAACTATGTCCTGCGATCCTGTTTTGTTATTCATCATATCTTTGAATTATGTTATGCTATGTTATCTAGTTTAGATAGACATCATATATGTGAAATTATGTCATGCTATCCGTTTTAGTTAAACAATATACATGTCAACTATTTAATGCCCTTTTTTTCCACACTATCTATTGCATCTATCTCTCATACAATGTCTGTACATTCAACTATATTTCCTGTTTATCAGCCATTTGAATTGGAGCGGGTGATGCCAGTATCTAGCGGAATAAAAACACGGTCTTCAAATAAAAGCGAGTGCTACCTATTGGTGGAGATAGCACCCGGTTGTACATGCACAAGAACCAGCCCTACCACACATAACCCAAACTCTCGCAGATTGTACCCCTCATGCGGTGGACAGAGAACTAGCTTCACCCAATCTAACTCCAACCCCAAATTGATAGTAACCCAGTTCCTATTGACACAGCACCATCTCCACCACAGAGCTCCCAAACAAGAGTAGTTAGTAAGGCAGCTCCAGTGCCCAAAGGGCCAGTACTATCACGGCGAACCCCAGCTCCACCAGTTAGTATGTCTATTCCCATGGAGGAAGTACAACCAGCCAGTCATAGTTTAGCATCTATCGCATTTGATGTTGTTAAATCGTTTGTGCGTATCTTCCCATCTTGGAAATATTATAATGAAGATGAAGGAAAATGCCGATTCAGGTGTTTGTCCGGGAGTTATGTGTAAGTAATGTTATTCATGGCAATTACTTTGCTTCGTACCATACATCCTACCTCCATGATGGTTATAATACAGCAAATTTTCACATTTTTCTCTATAGAGAAGGACCGATTTGTAAACTCAGGATGAGGTAAACTGTGCTAATACCTCTGCTATCTTCAAGAATGCTTGGTGGCGATATCCAAATTACTAAGAAAACGTACTTCACCGGCAAAGAAACTCATCAAATTCCCTTACGTTCTCCCCGAGACACATTCTTTGGACGATGATCGGGAACGCCTTGTTCAGACTTGGTCCCGAACCAAGAATGTGGTAAGGTCTATGAGCTCATTTTCTATTTTAAGTATTATATTCTTGCGTCTTACTGTACTATGTTCATGTAGAACAAGTGCCTAAACCTAAAGAACAAATGTTCTAATTTAAGATTCCATTGCTATCATAGTTCAAAAAAGCGCTAGGCGTTCATTGTGCGTTTTGCCACCGCCTTGCACTTTACTGACCAAAGCGCATGCTTATGTGCAGTTATGCACAGATTAAGCGTAGTTATGCGCAATGCGTTTTGCCAATGCCTAGAGCCTAGGCGCGCTTAAGCGCTCGCTTAGGCGCGCCTTTTTTAACTATGATTGCTTTGCTCTTGTATCATTGTATTTACTCATAAAAACTTATTTTTAACTTGAAGGATCCAATCGAAACTCCAATGGCACGGCAGGTATGTTCACGCATGTTTCTTTAACAGGTTTTCTCTTATCAATAGCTCTTTTGATTTCAATTTCAATTGAGTATAAAGTTGACTTTCATATCATGCACATTACTAGCATCACAACAGAGCCAATAGTGTTGTTGTACATGTAGACCCGTGGTACCCATCTGAAATCTTGTTGTGCCGTGTAGTTTCCCCACGCTTTGTATTCTTTCACCGCTGCTTTGTCTTGAACTGATATGATTTGAACCGTGTCTCTATTTTGATTTGGCAAGACAATGCAGTGACCATAGGACATAGATATATGTTTGTTTGATGCTTTTATTATGTACTAGTACTTGGAAATAGAAGACTTGCTAGTTTAATCCTGTCCACCTTACTAATGAACTAGTTCACCGAAATGAGTTTCATATACTAGTACATGCTAAACTTGTTATGTGTCTGCTTGTTTCTTCTTTTAGAATCTTGTGAGAATATTGGGGAAGAGTGCCTTATTAAGAAATGGTAAAGGAAGTAATGTAGATAAGGTTCAGGATAGTGACACATCCTTGTTGGTCTCCAACAAAGCTGATAAAACAGCTAAGGAAGACTATCTTGAAGACAGCGAGACAACCCCAAAGTCCTGTCTTGGTTTAGTGTTTGAGTTACTGGCCACTACCGCTTGCACAAGCTATACAAACTCACTGTCTGAGTCAGTTCGGTTTCTTGAGTCTCAATTACAAGCTGAAAGAAATCGATCAGCTGTTCTGCGACAAGAAGCGGAAGGACTGTGGAAGTCCCTGGAGCATTCAGATGCATACTTTCCGTGCAATGTTAGCGTTGGAGGATTTTAGCGCCAAACAGGACAAAGCTAATCAGCTTGCTAAGATTATTGCCAGCATGGTGGATACCCAGGATAACGTTTCTTGAGCTCTTCTGAAGTTGTTTCAGTTATGCTCTTGTTTTGCTGCCGTGTTTATTTGCACTGGTGGCCAATTTTGACGGCCAAGTGTATGTAATATGCTGCTTTGTTCCCTATATTTGCACTGGTGGCGAACTTTGATGGCCAGTGGATGTAATATGTAATAGCAGTAATAGGCTAGCCTTAATTGCTTGCTTATTTATTTCCTTATTGTCTTGTTTAGTTGTTTGCTTGTAGTCCCTGCAGTTCTTTTTCTGTGTTTTTCTAGTGGCCACAATAGCCTATTTTTGGTAACTAGGCCAAAATAATCATGGCAACACACGGACTGTTGTAACCATGGGCCTCCTGCAGTCAGTATGATCCATGGGCCTTCGTTCGTCAGTGGGACCATTGGCCTTCTATACGGGCCGTCGGATCCATCGGCCTTCTATACGGGCCTTAGGGATCAATGGGCCTTCTACGGGCCGTAGGGTCCATGGGCCTTCTACGGGCCGTACTATCCATGGGCCTCATATGGGCCGTAGGATCCATGGGCCTTCTACGGGGCGTATCATCATTTCGCCAATCATGGGCCATACTATTCGTGGACCATAACGGGCCGTTAATAGGCCGTATTTGATAACTCTATGAAAACAGCACAACGGGTTTTTTTACATGAAAATGGCCCAACGTATTAACGGTCCGCAAATGGGCCGACTGTAACGACAGGCTGAATTTGGCCCACAAGCAGAAAATGATAGTAACGGGCCGTATGTAACCGAATGCTGCAAATGAGCCCAAGAATCAATGGGCCCTGAGAAGGCCGAATGATAACTTAATGGAAACGCCCAATGGAATAACGGGCCGTTAATGGGTATAAAGTGATACACTGTTCATTACGGGCCAGTTTCACCACGGGCCGTTAATGGGCCAAGAGTTACAAAGGTCCTCATATGGGCCGAAAGAAGTCATAGGCCACACACTGGCCGGAAGTTAAAATGGGCTGAATCATATTGGACGGCATAGATGACGCTACTGGGCCTAATTAGGATAGGGCGTAACGGGCCCTGAGTTAGTGGGCTGTAAATGGGCTATATGCGAACAGGCCGTTAACAGGCTTTCCGTGGGCCGACCCGCCACCTTTTGACCAAGTCAAACGGGCCGGCCTATTCACAGGAATGGGCCTTTGTTGGGCCGTGCCACGTGTCACCGTATCATAGGCGCCTTCGGTCCAATGAGCGGATGACATCTGTCCCAACGGTGAGCCGACACGTGTTTCCTCCAGCCAATGATGATTTTACACGTGGAAAATCCCCATTGGTCGGGGCTGTTAACGGGTTATCGGATCCAAAACCCGACCCGATAGCTTAACAGCGTTCCATTACGGTGGATGCCATGTGTCGGTCAGCCTTGACGAAAGCAGTTCTATGACGCGCGATTTATCGTCATGGAAGTGGACACTTCCGTGATGATAATTTTGGTAATGTCATGGAACACTTCTAGGACAAAGACAGTATGACTATCTTGATTCTGTCATAAATTTGTCATGGATGTACATGCATGACAAAAAACGCGACCTACTGTGACAAACACGTATCATCACGGAAGTGTATTTTTTTGTAGTGAGCCGACACGCTCGCCAATATCGCCTCGTCACGACAAGCCATCCCGTTCGGCGTCTTCCTCGAGCACCTGCGCAAGCCGTCCGTCAAGCCATCACCGGACTCCTAGTCTATTCATGTTCCAGTCGACCCGTCCGCATCCCAAGTCGGCCCGGGGACTGCTGAACCCGGCCCGGGGGCTACTCAGCTCAACCCGGCCACCATCATCCCGAACCCGGCCGTCGCCATCCCCGACCCGGGGGCCGCTCAACCTGGCTCGGGGGCTGCCGACCCGGAACCCACCCTGGTGGCCGTCTTCGCAGTGGTTGCAGCTCCATCTTGGGCCCTCCCAATATCAGAATTTCTGGAGAACGGGGTTCTCCCCATGGACGTGACCGAAGCTTGGCAAATTCAGCGCAGGGCATCCGCCTACAACATCATCAACAATGAGCTCGTCAAACACAGCGCTACCGGTGTGTTCCAGCGCTGCGTCGAGCAGGATCGCGACATCGACATCCTCCTCGACATTCACCGGGGCGAGTGCGGGAACCACGCCGCATCACGATCCTTGGTGGCCAAGGCGTTCCGCCATGGTTTCTATTGGCCCACGGCCCTAAAAGACGTCGAGTAGCTCGTTCTCAAATGTGAAGGGTGCCAACGCTTCAGCAAACGCAGCCACCAGCTGGCGTCAGCACTCCACACCATACCGATCGCCTGGCCCTTCGCGGTCTGGGGACTCGACATGGTGGGACCCTTCAAAACCGCTCGAGGCGGCATGACACACTTACTGGTCGCAGTGGACAAATTTACAAAGTGGATCGAGGCTAGGCCTATCAAGAAACTGGACGGGCCAACAGCCATCCGGTTCATCAAGGACATAGCGGTGCGCTACGGCATGCCGAACAGCATCATCACCGACAATGGCACCAACTTCGCCAAGGGCGCGCTCGAGCAATACTGCTCCGTCTCCGGCATCCGCCTCGACCTGGCCTCCGTGGCACATCCGCAGTCCAACGGGCAGGTCGAGCGGGCCAACACACTCATCCTGTCCGGCATCAAGCCGCGACTCGTCGAGCCACTTATCCGATCACCTGGCAGCTGGCTTGACGAGTTGCCAGCAGTACTCTGGAGTCTGCGCACCACGCTGAACCGGTCGACCGGGTTCACCCCGTTCTTCCTCGTTTATGGAGCTGAAGCCGTCATCCCGACCGACGTCGAGTTTGACTCGTCGTGCGTCGCGATGTACACCGAAGCCGAAGCCAGAGAAGCATGCGAAGATGGCGTCGACCTTCTCGAAGAAGCGCGCCTTGTGGTACTTAGCCGTTCGGCTATCTACCAGCAAGGCCTGAGGCACTACCACAGCAAGAAGATCAAGCCCCTCGCATTCTGTGAGGGCGAGCTCGTCTTCCGACTCGTCCAAGAGCAGGCAGGCCAGCACAAGCTGTCCCCTCCATGGGAGGGCCCATTCATCATGAGCAGGGCCTTGCACGATCGCAACGCCTACTACCTCATCAATGCGCGCAAGTCAAAGAAGCGCAAGAAGGACACCGCCGGCGAAGAAACGACCCGCCGTGGAACGCGAAACTCCTCCGCCCATTTTACAGTTAGCCGCACGAGAGTATCATCGCCTTCTGTAAACGCATGAAACTACGGGGTCCCCGAACGAGACTCGGGGGCTGCCTTTTGTCGACCAATTTATCGCGTCCTTATTTTCTCTGCATCACTTTACCACTGAACCTGGCCACCGGCTCGACTCGCTCGACCCGGGGGCTCGGGGGCAGGCCGGCTCGGTCGCCACCGCGCCGCCATACTTGGTGATTCCTGATAAAGTTGGGATGCCGCGGTCCCCCACTTCTCCCTAAAACCGGAGATCCAGCTTTGGCTGTCGGCGGGCAAGCACAATGTGCCAAAGCTCCTCTACGATTCATACACTAAGTCAAAGGCCGCTGGGTCGATCAACCCGGCCCGTCACTCATCAAATAAGTAGCCGCACGACCGGCTGCTCACCAACCGGCCAAGCCGGATTGCCGCCAGCCGGCCCAGTGGGTGTTTCGCTCTTGCTCAACGCTTCTAAGGACCCAAGTCCTGCGCGCCCCTCTTGAAGAATCGAACTCCTTGTCACGAACCGGAGCCTTGGGCGTCTAACTCGCGGGGGGGAGGTTTGAGGGAGGAAAAGCGTATGAAATCGGTTCGAAAAAGCGGAAGGCAAAGAACAAAAAAGCACTCACGACATTCACACACAAATATTTAAAGCAAAGGCCCACTGTCGGTGTCAAAACCGGCGGATCTCGGGTAGGGGGTCCCGAACTGTGCGTCTAGGCGGATGGTAACAGGAGACAAGGGACACAATGTTTTTACCCAGGTTCGGGCCCTCTCGATGGAGGTAAAACCCTACTCCTTCTTGATTAATATTGATGATATCGGTAGTACAAGAGTAGATCTACCACGAGATCAAGGAGGCTAAACCCTAGAAGCTAGCCTATGGTATGATTGTTGATGATGAAGTTATTCGTCCTATGGACTAAAACCCTCCGGTTTATATAGACACCGGATAGGTTAGGGTTACAGAGTCGGTTACAATGGTAGGAGATCTACATATCCGTGTTGCCAAGCTTGCCTTCCACGCCAAGGAAAGTCCCATCCGGACACGGGACGAAGTCTTCAATCTTGTATCTTCATAGTCTTGGAGTCCGGCCGTGACGATAGTCCGGCTGTCCGGACACCCTCTAGTCCGGGACTCCCTCAGTAGCCCCTGATCCTGGCTTCAATGACGATGAGTCCGACGTGCATATTGTCTTTCGGCATTGCAAGGAAGGTTCCTCCTCCGAATACTTCATAGAAGGTTTTGAACACAAGGATAGTGTCCGGCTCTGCAAAACAAGTTCCACATAACACCGTAAAGAGAATAATTTTTGCACAGATCTGCTGACGTATTCCACGGCGTGACATCACACCACGGCCAGGCCTTTATATGAATCGTTTTTACTGTTCCACCTCAGCGTGTTTAGTGAGGCAGTTTCCTTGGCACGTCTTATCAAAGCATAGATCGTGCCCCCCTTATTCCGGGATTCTCATCAATACGGACGTGGGTAACCCAACCGGGCCCACTGGCCTGCCTCCTCTATCGGCGAGTCCTAATTGACCACGGGTGGGCTCTTGGTATTCAACCTCTTTATAATGAGACCAAGGCCCTCTTCTTTTTACACCCTCCATCGAAGTTCGCCAAGGCCGAGTTCCAACACCCAAAGCTTCAGATTCAGGCGCTTCGACTTTCGACGATGTCCGGATCTGACCTACATGGCCTATGGGTGTCTTCCTCTATCACAGAAGAAGATGTGCTAAAGATGCGCAACGCCAGGTACCTAACTGGCGAGATCTCGCATAGGCTGCCTGCTCCAAGGCAGGTCATTCCCACTCCTTAGCCCGGCGAGAACGTGGTGTTCATGTCCCACTTCCTTCGGGGTTTAGGATTCCCGACGGATCCCTTTGTGCGGGGGCTCATGTATAATTATGGGCTTGATTTCCATGACTTGAATCCGGAGTCTATCCTCCATATCTCGTCCTTCATTGTTGTATGTGAGGCCTTCCTCCATATTACCCCCCATTTTGGATTGTGGCTCAAGACCTTCAAGGTGGAGCTAGAGATGATCGAGGGGCAACAAACAGAGTGCGGAGGGGCGGTCATAAGCAAATGTGCCGATGCTCCATGGCCCGAGGGCTCTTTTCAAGAGGAGCTTGATTTGTGGCAGCGGGGGTGGTTTTATATCACCGCTCCCAGGGGCACCAAATGGGCGGCGCTCCTGCCTTCCGGCCAGGTCCACCACCGCTGGCTGGTATCATGGGTCAACAAGGGGCTCGTGGGGGCCGTCCAAGGACGTTCCCTTTGCTGCAGGGCCGTATTCGAGACCTCCAGAAAGAGGAATCAATCTGGTTGCAAGGGCGCAGGTTATCGTGATCCGCGCCTTCTGCCTCGCAAACGCCGCCTCCGCTTGTGGGAATTTAATCCGGAGGGACCATGAGCTCTCCAAAATTTTATGGGCACGACGCCCATGGAGATGTATAAACTGTTCTTTGGATCACAAGAGAAGTGTCCGGATTTGACCGAAGATCCAGGACTAAGCTGCAATCGCCCGGATACTCAAGTAAGTTGTCCTGTAACCGGACAAGTTGTTCCTTCATTTATTTCATATATGTTCCCTTTAAAGGAGCTGTTTTTTGAACAGGAATGGATAGCCAAGGCAAAGTTGATAAGGTGTCCGGCTCCCCTCCCAGAGACCACGCCGGATCCCATGCCGACCAAGATCTTTGAAGGTCGCGCCTTTTAAAGAAGGCGAAGGGGGGAGCGGGAAAGCAACTGCTTTTATGAAGGAGGCCATCGAGGAAGGAGGGATTAAGAGTCCCGCCTCTCGAGGAGAGAAGAATCCCGCTTCGGAAGATCCGGGGGTCAAGGCCTCAAAAAGGGGAAAGGGATCTTCGAAAAAGAGTCCGGTGCCGGGAAGTAACCCAGCCGCATTATTTCCCCAAGGGGATCATCCCTCTAGTGAGCCATAAGTTAAAAAGAAGGGGTCTTGTAAATAAGGAACATCCCTGTATTTATTTATGAAGATAACCGAAATTGTACCTTGTAGTTCGAACCTCAGCCCTTCTCGTGAGCTCGTCTTGAGGATCTTCTTCCGGAGATGATGGAGAGCGAACGCCTCCACTCGCCGCACCCTCATGTGAAGCGACGAGCCGGAGGTGTCATCGTGGAGGGTTCCCCAAGTCCCGAGGCCGGAAGGTCCGGCGCCAGGTGGTGTGTGGTCGGAGGAGCTGAAGGATCTGCTCGGGCGAGCGGCTATTTCAGAGGATCACCGTGCTCTAATGGGTACGGTGATTGAAAGAGTTGCATCCGCGGAGAACGGATTGCATGAAGCCGTCAGAAGCTTACTGACGGGGTTTGAGGTACGTAAAAATGACGTACCTTCTGACAGTTATGCATATAAAATGCGCCCTGTATAGAAAGTAGCCCCTGAGACTCGGTATGTTGTCAAATTTGACAACGTGCCGAGGATCAAAATCTCAGTTATCACAGATTGCCGCTCCTAAACAGGTGGCGGGACGCCCGGAGGCCAGCCGGACTGATGAATATGCCGAACTAATGCGGCGACTTGACGAGGCGGATGCGGACATCACGCTGGTCAATAAACGGTTCGACGAGTCACAAGGTATGCGTCTTCTATGCGGACACCTAGTAAGGGGGCCTGACGCCCATGTCTTACTATTCGTATGCTTAACGCAGGTGGTGCCGCTGCCGTGGAAGAGCTGCGGGCGGAACTCGCCCGAGCAAAAGAGCAGGCCCGAATTGGTAATGCGGCTGCTTTAAAGGCAGCCGAAGAGCTAGAAGCCGAACGGGCTGCTCACTGCCGAAGCAAGGAGGAAATGGCCAATATGGCCAAAAAGTTAAAGAATACTACCGATCGCTGCGAGGTTCTTGAAAAAGAACGCCAAGCGGAACAAGAGGGCTTAAAAAAGGCCGCCGCTGAATCCAAGAGTGCCCAAGCAGCGTTGAGAGCTGCGAAGGAGGACCTGAGTCAGGCCGGGGCAATTGCGGCTGGAAAACCATTTCTGCTGCGGAGAAAATACACAGATCCAAAGTATGCTCAATTGGATAAGTTGTGGAGTTCGGAGGATGCTTATCTGGACTTGGCGGGCGAAGGCCGCGGACGCTGATTGAGCACTTCCAGGCGTAAGGGTCACAGAAGGGAAGAGCTATATTGGTCTCAATTCCATAGTCCGGATAGTCCTCTGTCGCTGACCGATCGGTTGGCCGAATGGGCCGAGCTGAATCGGTTGTCCGGCTTTCCCATGAAGCATGTCCTGACCCACTTGTGGCCGGGCGGACCCCAGCCGAAGAGCTATTTTGGATTAGTGCAGCAGTTCCTTGGTGCGGTGCCGCGTGTCGACGAGATGAGGCGGTCAGCGTGTATTGAGGGAGCGCGGATGGCCCTTGCCGATGTCAAGACATCTTGGCCGAGATGAAGGCCACCGATGTTGCATCCCAAGATTCGGACAGAAGCCGATTACCTGCCGAGCACTACTTTGAAGAAGTCCTACCGGGCGCTCGTTTAATAGAGACGCAGTGCTTGAAGGATATTTTGTTTTAGATGACATGTATGATCTGTGAAAACAATGTTTCAGTACAATATAAGAGCTTTTTATACTTGTGCGTTCAAGTAGTAAACTACTCCCTGTGCGGCCGTTTATGTATATGTGTATATAACCTGAAAGATGCAGTCCTTGGCTTCAGCCCCCACGCACAGAGTGCGGGGGTGTTTGCAAAAAAAAGGCGCTTTTTCACACTTTAATCCAACGTCTTGGTCCTGTTAAGGAGGTGATAGCGTAGCAAACCAGGCAACCGGACTATAATGCTTTATCACTTTCACTTAGCCATGGGAGTTCGAGAGTGGGGCTACGATATAGCCCCTAGGGGCACCGCACTCGCCCGCATTCGGGGTGCGTGTGTGCCTGACCGAAAACCGGTCCTTCGTTAATGCGGAGGAATCCTAAACATTCCTGTAAGTCATCGAGTGGTTGACCAGTCTCTCGCTATATCATGACAGTAAGTTTTCGGCTTTCTCCACGGAGGTGCTCGCCCTGCCGAACCGGGGCACAATCGCAGTGGTTCCCCTGGTGTCGCGTTAGCCGTGAAAACGGAACGTAAGGAAGCAAAACACAGGAGCCGAGCAACCCAACATTTGACCAAAGAGATGATTCAAAGCTGATGCATATAAGTCCTAACTCGAGACGCCGAATACTCCCTAAGGTATTCGGTCTTTATGAAAATGGGCAGAATAATGCCCTAAGCCCCTGATGTCCAGGTACGCGCAAAAAATTCTGATGCGGTCAATGCCAAAACACCAGCCTCCTCCTCGGTTATAGTAAGGAACCGGGGGATGCATATCAACAAGAGACAGTAAAAAAAGGTTTACGCAGGGTCTTAATCTGAAAAGAATCCTTGGAACGGGTCCCTACTGCACGTATGCACCTGTGTCTCCGTTGTGCCATATCCTGGACGGGTGTAGCACGTTGTTCATTTGTAAAAGAGAGGAACTTAGTTTTTTTTTGAAGAAAAAAGAATCGTGCAAAATGTGTACATAAATAGTAAATAGACAAAGTATTGTTCGAAGAAGTGGGTAAAGTTGAGCTTTATTGTCTCTTATTATACATGCATGCAGCCCCTCGTATGGGGGTGTGCTGCGAGTAGGCGCCGGACTCGTCTAGCCGTGTCCGGAGAGTGAATGACCAATTCAGGATCTTTGCCGAGTAGAGCCGGATAGTTGTGGGGCTGTCAAGGCAGTCTCCCACTTTTCTGTGCTCGAGTAACACTTAATACTTCCTTTTAACACGATGATGCCGCGTGGACCGGGCATTTTAAGTGTTAGAGATGCATAGTGCGGTATTGCGTTAAAGCGGTAGCTTCAAGCGTCCCAATAGCGCTTGATGGCTGCTTTTAAACGGGCGATATGGAAGAGTAA
Source organism: Aegilops bicornis (assembly GCA_021605145.1). Classification (NCBI taxonomy): domain Eukaryota; kingdom Viridiplantae; phylum Streptophyta; class Magnoliopsida; order Poales; family Poaceae; genus Aegilops; species Aegilops bicornis. Next base: position 105,062,428 of record CM038675.1, on the reverse strand, counting down.
CCTTTCGCGACGGAAGTTGCCGGATGAACCGAACACAACTTCTAGCATTATGGAGCCCGTACAATGGGCATATCGGCCTGGCATTACTCCTTTAAAGGAGGTGTTGCTACAACGAATTTTGGTTGGGTTTATCCCCATCCTGCGGATTGTGTCCTGATATATCAGGTTTATGTCACTGCCGCCATCCATGAGGACTCGTGTAAATTGGAATCCGTTGATGATAGGATCCAATATCAGGGCAGTCCATCCTGCGTTCCTAGCTCCCTCAACACCAGGCGGGACGAGCAACCCTATACCACGTGTAGCCACACTCTAGTGTCCTTTTCTACTTAGTTGGACAGATCACTTCAGAAAATCGTATAAAAATCAAGCAAGAAAACAGATGCGCTAACGGCATAACGGCTTCAGCGCTAGTTGCTCAAAAATCGTATAAAAATCAAGCAAGAAAAGCGGATGCGCTAACGTGCAGCGGCTTTCGCTTAGTTGCTCAATCCGTTGCTTGCTTCTCTTCCGCCTTGGAAAAGTGAGGATTTCCTATCTGATCCAAGGGAAGGAAGAGAGGTGGAAAGTGTTGTTGTGTCAAATCAAGATTGTGTGGGTGTCCGCTCATGTGCGACGTCGAAAATCATGCATTGGATGGATGCCGGGCATTGAGAAGGAAGGACGCTTTCGAGGCGAAGGCCATGGGGAGAGATTTTTCGTGATCCATGGATCTCCGATCGGGAAACCGTATCCAAGCTCCATGGCTAGTCTGCGCTCTTTGGACTTTTTCAAACTTAGCGAACTGAAACATCTGAGTAGCTAAAGGAAGGAAAATCAACCGAGACCCCGTTAGTAGCGGCGGCGAGAGCGGAACAAGGGTTTTCATCAAAAGAAATCTGAAGCGTTTCATTCGATTTGTTGTGGATTGGATGATGGAAAAACCAGCAAGCAGCAAGCATAGTTAGAAAAGTTGTCGTAGCGCGCCCTACGGAGTTGTACAAAGTCAGCAACCGTTTTGGGGTGCAAGCATAGGCAACACAGACTGATAATGACGGGTGGGGCGCAGTGAACTGGTTTTCTAAAAAGATTGGAAGATCCAGCCAAAGAAGGTGATAGCCCTGTTCATTCGTTCCCATGGTTCGATCCTTCCCAAAGAAACGCGGCCAGTTCGAAAGATGAACGCTTTAACGCGAGAAAGGGGGACCACCCTCTAAGCCTAACTAATCCTCAATGACCGAAAGCGTACAAGTAACGAGAGGGAAAGGTGAAAAGAACCCCAATCGGGAGTGCAATAGAGAACACGAGATCCGATGCGAACAATCAGTCGAAGGAGCGGAGCCTTGGCGCACTCACTCTAACGGCGTACCTTTCGCATGATGGGTCAGCGAGGAAATGGGAACAGCAGCTTAAGCCATTAGGTGTAGGCGCTTTCCAGATGTGGAAGATTTAC